>CM076577.1:1244850110-1246260044 GCA_034641835.2 Pinus albicaulis
AAAAAGCAACCCACTTGGAAAAAAGCAACCCACTTGCCAGTAGAGTTCAGAAAAGTCGATTTGAGCGCCCAGTTTCGTTTTAGATCGCCTCCAACGGACTTCAAACAGGTTCTTAATTATTGCACAGTAGTTTTTAATATGTTGGTGGTATCATTGATGACTTCAAACATTTGAATGGAAGAGTAAAACCCTACGGTCATGGTAGTTTTGTTCCTCAGGGTTTTTAAATGTATATGGATGGTTTTATGAGTTTTTCTCCTACCTTATATCATTGATATATCCACCTTTGCATATATTATCAAAACCCCACTGTTTTCACACCCATTATACCATCGTGGTCATCATTATTGCTTTACCATTGTCAAGGCTTGTGTTCCATGGTGATTATGGTCATATTGTGTCTCACTTCCCAATGATAAAAACGTTCTTATGCCCATTGACACTTATAACTCTGTTTTCATTGCCCATTGACAAACACAGTCATATGATGCATTGCTCCCTTTGACAAAGTTTACCCAATATTCTAAAGGCTGCCTGCTACCATTTGTCAAGTTTCATTTGAAATTAAAACAGAGACTGTGCTTCTATTTCAATCCACCTAAAACAGAGATATTATCATTGTTTGTTTCCTCATGGTGCTTTGACAGTGGGGGATATTTGTTGGGTGTTGAAACACACATTATAACTCTGTTTTCACTGCATTTATATCAGTATACATAGTGCCAATATCTTGTTCAGAGCCATGTCAGAGACAGAGTCAGAGTATGAGCAAGGGTCAGGCAGTGATTCCATGACTGAAGGTAATGTGCCACGGGGGTCTCATAGAGTTAGCAGAAGTGGTAATCATCACAGAGAGGAGCCTACTTCTTTGGCTCGGTTGCACGCATGTCCACTAGCAATGGATTGTTTTCGGTATTTGTCATGTTTCAGATTTTGTGATATGATTGCACAAACCCGGCTTCATTGTGAATTGGCTCGTTTGTTTGTTCTACATTTACGGGATGGCCGGGTAAATCTTGCCGGGGTTGATTTCATTGTGTCACCCTTGACTATTGCTCAAGCCACTGGCATACCAAACATAGGCGAGGAATGGAACAAACGTCAGCATTTAGAGAAATTCCACTATGAGCCATACATAAAAACTGAATATATGAGTTACTTGAGCAGAGTTTTTCCATTCAGATTCTTGAGGGATGAGTATGCACCGCTGATGAAGCTCATCATTTAGGTTTTTAGTTGTGAGGGCAGGTATGCTCGTCTTTTTGCGTACCATATTCATTTGTTGATGCACTTCACGAGGGTACGTATGATGAACCTTCCGTACTTCATATATCGCAACATAGAGAGGATGGTGATTTTTGTGCAAAAGAAGACGAGCCCAGTGCAGCAGTACAGGAGTATATACCATTATGCTTTGATCAAGATCATAGTGTTGCATCAGTTGGCAGAGCAGGGCATCACTTGGGAGGATTTCATTTCTAGAGACTTTTTCAGAGTGCCACAGCCGCCTCCCGAGACAGTTCATGATGCGGGAGAGCCTTCACACCAGCCGGACATTCCTGAGGTTGAGCATATCAGTACTCCTTTGGTTCAGACATATCAGCGAGGCCACAGGGCCTTATTTGCAGCGACACGGCGAGTATTATCTCCACGTGAGGTGGAAGGGGTCTTGCCGACTTCATCAGCAGAGCAAGTATTATCTCCACATGATGTGGAAGGGGTCTCGCCTTCTTCTTCAGCACAGGTACAGGTACAGGACAGGGGCAAGAGACCCATGCATGATGAGGGCCCATCAGGAGGCCGGGACACAGATTTCACGGTCATTGATGTTGATGCGAGCTCTCCCAGCTCGAAACAGAGGGAAGTCATCCAGGAGCAAAGGGCCGAGAATGACAAGCTGAAAGATCAATTGCAGAAGGCTCAGTGGGTGATTAACTATTTGGAGCAGCGCAACAAACAGCTTGAGGATGAGCTCACATTTTATGAGTTGCGCCAAATCCGTGAGGACAGACAGTGGAATCGAAAGAGACCCGGTGACATGACACCGACTGACAGAGATACTGTACTCACGCATGTGAACATCCATCTGGAGAAATTGTTGGCAAAGGCCAATTGAGACAAAGACATGCTTCGTCACATGAAAGGCCATTATTGAGCTCGCATGCATGTCTGCAAAGCGAGAATGAAGATCATGAAAAGGAGGTTGCGCAAAGCACTAAGACGGCGGAAAAGGCCTAATCCACTTCGGATTTTGGCTGAGGCTTCATTGAATGGGCAGGAAACATGATGGAGGACCTCCGCTCCGAATTTGGGCAAATTCGGAGAAAATTTTGTCATTTTCAAATTTTTGGGTCAAAAAACAGGTTTTTCAGTTAAGTGGGTCTCACCCTCATTCGCTCACTTTTTTTGGGGACACTTGCTGGAGGAAATTTTTTCATTTTTGGATTTTTCATGGTTAATTATGTATCCTCAGACATCACCTAAGCATTTCATCAAAATCTGGATGGTCAAAGAGCTCAAAAACACCATGAAAACCACCTTGCTGCCACCTTTTGCACCAGCAGGAAGTACTTCTGGGAGCAAGAAGTTTTAGAGGGTCAAATGAGCTCCAAATTCAGAAATTCCACTTGGGTTGGATAGTAAACATCCAGGGCTTTCCAACGAGCTATCATGAGCTCAATTTGGATGCCGGGAATTACATCAAAATCAGGCTGGAAAAAGTGCGACCCACTCGGCTCAAAAGCGACCCACTTAAATTTTTCCTGAATTTTCAGCTGCCAGCTCAGATTTTCGCCTAGTATGGACCAGTTTTGCTTTTGGATGGAATTTTTGGGTTTTTGTGATGTAAATTCATGTTTGGCATGTAACTTTGGCTTATTTTTATCTATTCTAGAAGATTCACTCTCAAAAGGGTAAAAAATCATGTAATGGATCAGTTTCCACTCTTTTAGAGGCAAGTTGTTAGCTGCCTAGATTGTAGTTCCATGAATAGAATTGGTTGAAACTGATCCCTGAAGAGGGAATTCGACCCCTAGAGGTGGGGAAAGGTGTTAGAGTGATCTATATATTATAATTTCTGAGGCATTCTACGGGTTGGACTCTTGGGATACTTTTGATATCATTGTACATATTTTTCATATTTTGGCTAAGGAAAGATCAGGGGTTTTGCGGCACTTGTTGGGATCCTTGTGGTGTTCTGTTCTTGATGGTGTTTCTTCTTTGTTTATTGTAAGTTTCTTCATGTTTAATGTATACCATCCTTTCATATGCTTCTGAACTAAATTGAATGAGTGAATAAGGTTGAATCCATTGTTTACAGTGCTTGGCCTTTGAATTCAGTTAGTTCTATATGTTTTCAGCTGTTTGGAGAGGATCCAAGTTCTTCTTTGCCCTCTTCAGCTCCTCGTCGGTCTAATATATCCATATATCCAATCAAAAGCATCAAGACATTCACCTACCTCGCCCCAACTCGAAATCTGCAAAGGTCTGACCTTATCCCCGGACCCAAAATCTGTTTTCCCATTTCTCCAGCGAAAACCCAAAAACCAAAAAATCAAATATACCCATCTCTTTACTAGCCTAAAATCAGTTCTTATTGTAAGTCATCTCGCATCTTATTTCTCATTTTCTCGAGATTGACGGAGAGAGCCCTCTCCTGTCCTCGTAGGGCTAGCTACGAGGCTGAGCGTGGTTTGATGTAGCCTTGAGTTTTACTTCATTTCAGCCTGAGGTAGATTTGAGCGCTAACATAGTGGCGACCATACTGGGGAGATCTCAATGGTTTGCTTGTTGATGTGTTTGTTCCATGAGTCTTAGACGGAGTCTGAAGTCACGCCAGGTAGCTTTCGAAACGCTTTTGCTATGCATAAGCGGTAGTAGATAAACACTGCTTCAGTCGATCTCCGGTAAGCTTGTGTGTGCAACACTCGATTTGTAAATCACCCCAATATACTTATTCGTTCTAGACCCTTTGGATGATTGAGTCTAGAAGTCGAAAGGCTGAAAATAATTGATTGTGTTCCTTGAAATTTTATCCCGAGAAGATCAATACACTGGCTTCAAGAAGGAATACTAGGGCGAATCCTGACCCTGATCCACCAACAATATTTGAAAATACAAATCTGATTCCGAGGACCCTTAGAAAACAAGGAAGTCAAGAAAGTTCTGAAAGAGAAAGTCAAGTGAGTTTTGCGAGTTCCAGATTGCTTACCCGATCTGCATCCTGTCCTGTGAAAATCATATATGTTGATGAAATTCCTTTTGATGCATGGTTTGAAACATCCTTGTTTGTAAATTTTTCCGAAACTGAATTGTCAAGATTAGTTCCAGATCCATTGTTTACTGAAGATTTGAAATATATATTTGTTTCACATTACCTGGATAGACAGTTGCAAAATTCCATTGTGGATACCAACACTCCTGAATTCACTGAATCTGCTTCACAATTTCTTGGACCATCTGAAATTGCATCTAGTTCACGGATCCCTACTGAGCCTCCCTTTATCCCTACCATTCCGGTTCAGCCTGAGTTTTCTGATCAGCAATCCATAGTAATCTCTCCTCCGTCTCCACCAAATACATCTCGCAGACCTACTGCTCCTAGTCCTCCTGTGTCTCCTTGGCAGCAGATTGTCATCAATCCACCAAGAGCTATGGCTGCTCGTTTTGCACCTCTTGTGTTACCACAACAGTTGAATGATATGCCTGCAGACTATCAGAGCAAGATCCCAGTATTTGATGGCACTCCACAGAGTATTCCTGCACAACAGGATGTAGACAATATGGCAGATTTCTTTGATCGTTTTGAAATTGATGAAGAGAATGTGAGTATGAGGCTTTTTGTGCAAACTTTTGGAGGAGAGGTAAGAAAATGGTTTAGAGCCTTGCCACAAAGAAGCATCACTACATTGGCAGAACTCCAAAGGCAGTTTTTAGATCGATGGGAGATGAAAAAGGATCCGCTGCAGATTACTTTAGAATATACAAACATCAAACGTAATCCTGGTGAGTCTGTTCAGGATTATATCATTAGATTCAATACAGTGTATAATGCAATTCCAGATGACTTGAGACCATCTAAAAAGTCTGCTCTCCTTAAATTCCCGAATGGCTTTGATCCGGAGATGGCTTATTCCCTTTGTGATAGAGATCCACCTACTTTAGAAGATATGCAGAAGGTCGCTGTTAGTGTTGAGGCAAATCTGAATGATAAAAGGGCACGGTTGAAAGCAGAGAAAAGAGTGACTATAAAGGAAGAGCCTTCCACTTCTACATCTGAACAGCACTTGCTTCGTGAGGTAGAAAAATTGCTTAAAAAGGTGACACTTGACAAATCAGACATGCAGATTCGTAATCCCAACTACCGTGGCCAGCAGCAGCCACAATTCAGAATTAAGCAGCGTGAACAAAGAGCTCAAGAGCCAGTAGCCCAACAGCAGATTAAGACACCTCTTTTGCATAATTTTGTGAGTCATGATTCCGACGATGATGATGATGTTTCAGGTGAGAAAAATCATTTCTTCACTCCCGATGATTTGCCTATCTATATCACTGAGGATGAAGAATATGGAGAAAGTTCAGTTGTTCAGAAAGATGAGGATTTCATCCTAACAAATGATGCAGATTTAGAGGAAGAGTCGGATGAATACCAAAGAGGATATATGAATGCATTGACTGCCCAGCAGAAACAATATTCATTGAGAAATCGAGATGTGCCCATAAATCCCATTCAGAAAAGAAAAGAAGCTTCAACACCGAAGACAGATTCACCGATACCACAGAAAAGAGGAAAAGAAACAATTGATCCCGCAGCTAGTAAAGTATCATCAGCTGAGAAGGTAAATCAGTCAAACATAGTGAAAGACAAGGCTGAAAAGAAGGAAGTTCCGGTTAAAGAGGTTGAGAAAGTTTCGGCATTTAGTTTGGAAAATGAAATTTCCAAACTGAAAATATCTATTCCTTTGACGGAAATTATGAAGAACAGCAGCTACCGTAGTCAAGTCTCCAAAATTCTGAACTTTGATCCAATGATTGACACAGTAAATGTTGAGGATGATCAGCCGGAATTGATTTTTGGGCCTGCATTGAATGGTGAGTCTCCTGACAGTAATGTTCCTCCTTTTTATATCAGTTTGAGGTTGCACGAATATATATTGCACAATGCTATGCTCGATTCGGGTGCTTCGCACAATTTGATGCCAAAGGTGATCATGGAAAAGTTGGGATTAGACATTACAAGAGAGTATCATGATTTGTATTCATTTGATTCCAGCCGGGTAAAATGTATAGGACTCATCAAAGATTTGGTTGTAAGCTTAGATCAAATCCCAACAAAGAATGTTTTGATGGATGTGGTGGTTGCCGACATTCCTCCTCGGTTCGGGATGCTCCTTGCAAGATCTTGGGGGGCAAAGTTGAAAGGTACACTTCAGTTAGATTTCTCTTATGCTACAATTCCAGTCTTCGGTCAAATGAGAAAATTATATCGAGAGCAGAAGATGAAATATATGATAACTAGCAAAGAGAAGCCAATCAATCATCCTGTAAATTATGTACATACCGACTTAGAGTCGTTTGTGTTGCTTGCTGATAGTTTTAATGATATAGAAAGTCAATTAGTTCAGGCAGAAGATATACCAGAAATCAATGAGAATTTTAGAGAAGTTTTGCAAAAAGAAAGAAGAGAAAAACAAGCTGTTATGGAGAAATCAGCTGAAGACAATGGGCAGCAAACAGGAAAAACAGAGCCGGTACAGTTTCAGCATTTAGAGGACGATGAAGATGGTCTTTGGACCATGGATTTTGATGGCGCAGTGGGCAGCGACGGTGCTGGGATTGGTGTGTGGATTCGTAGTCCATTTTCCCCTCCTGATAAAGTTCCGAGCAATGTGAGAGTGTGTTCCTACAAGCTTGCATTTGATTGTTCTAATAATGAAGTGGAATACGAGGCTCTTATTGCTGGCCTTAAGATTCTTAAGAAGCTGAAAGCGAAATGGATTGCAGTATACGGTGATTCAGAATTGGTGATAAAGCAAGTTAAAGGTGAGTTTCAGGCTAAGCATCCTCGCATGAGGGCTTACCGAAATGCAGTTTTAGACATTCTGAAATTATTTTCTGATCATACTTTGACATGTGTGCCCCGCATACAAAATGGTGTTGCTGATGGACTTGCTAAGGCAGCAAGAAATCTTAAAATTCCGATGAATTCCAGCAACAAGTTCGAGATACATGTGAAACACCGGCCCACCGTTCCAGACAATCAGCGATGTTGGCAAGTCTTTCAGGATGATGAGGAGATTAGTGAATTTCTGCAGAATAAGGGTAAGTTTAAAGATACCTCCATAGATACAGAATTTGATGATGGCGGTGATGACATACAAATAAACCAAATGGAAGTGCTGCAACTTAAAGATAACATCATTCCTAAGGGATTGATTCCTTTGGAAGAGTTGTTTGATCAAGATGATGTAGCCCGCAAACCGACATTGAGGCCAACAGAAAAAGGTGTCGAAGAGGTAAATATTGGGACAGCTGAGAATCCCAAGATGGTAAAATTATCAAAGTCATTGTCACCAAAGGTAAAGGCAGAATATGTGAAATTGTTGTATTCACTTTCTGATGTGTTTGCGTGGGATTATTCAGATCTAAAAACATATGATACCAACATCATTCAGCATACTATCCCCATCAAACCAAATTAGAAGCCTTTTCATCAAAAGTTGAGGAGAATCAATCCAAAGCTGCTACCATCGATCGAAAAAGAGGTAAATAGGTTGTATAAGTCAGGAATCATTGTGCCTATTCAATTTTCAGATTGGATATCAAATTTGGTGCCCGTGAGAAAGAAGACAGGTGAGATCCGTTTATGTATTGACTTCAGAAATTTGAATAAGGTATCATTAAAAGACAATTATCCGCTGCCAAAAATGGACCATATATTGCAGCGAGTAGTTGGAGCATCAAGGATGTCACTACTCGATGGATACTCAGGTTATAATCAGATTTTAGTGCAGGAAGATGATCGTGACAAGGCTGCGTTCACCACTCCTTGGGGAACATTTCATTATGCAAAAATGTCGTTTGGTTTAAAGAATGCAGGCGCTACCTTTCAGCGTGCAATGGACATGGATTTTGCCAACGAGAAATATGTCTTTTTGGTTGTTTATCTTGATGATTTAACTGTGTTTTCAAACTCTGATGAGGAACATTTATATCATTTGAAAATTGTTTTCCAGAAGTGCAGAAAATATGGCATTTCGCTGAATCCGAAAAAGAGCCTTTTTGCCATGGATGAAGGGAAGCTCCTTGGCCACATCATATCGAAAGATGGCATTCGAGTTGATCCTGCACGTGTTGAAGCCATACAGCAGATTGAACAGCCCCGGAACAAGAAAGAAATACAGTCATTTAATGGTAAAATGAATTTTCTGCGTCGTTTCATTCTAAATCTTGCAGAACACCTTAGAGAAATCACGAACATGTTGAAAAAGGACAGTCAGGTAAGGTGGACAGAAGAGGCGGTAAAGTCATTCAATTTGGTAAAGATAGCTCTTTCCTCAGCCCCTATTTTAATCAGCCCGGATTACACACAGGACTTCATTTTATTTTCTTTTGCTTCTGAGCACACATTGGCAGCTATTTTGATGCAAAAAAGGGACGGAGTTGAGAAGCCCATTGCTTTTTTCAGTCGGATCATAAGGGATGGAGCATTGAAGTACAATATTATTGAGAAACAAGCACTTTCACTTGTAAAGGCCTTGAAAGATTTCCGTGTGTATATATTGCATTCCCACATTATAGCATACGTTCCTAACGCAGCAGTTAAAGATGTTTTGGTACAGGCAGATCCAGAGGGAAGAAGGGGTAAGTGGATCGCTGCGTTGTTAGAATACGATGTGGAAATTAAACCAACCAAGTTGATCAAAGGACAAGGACTCGCCAAGCTCATGGCTGAAACAAATCTGCATGCTCTAGACATAAATTTGATCGCTGCCATGTCCGATGAAGATGAGGAAAGTACATCAGTTCAGGTATCCGATATTTTTGTTTCTTCCCCTTGGTATGCTGACATTTTATACGTGCTTCAGAATTTGTCTCCACCGCCCGGGATGCCTAGAAATAAGAGTAGAACATTGAAGTTGAGAGCTGCTAAATTCTGCATTCTGAATTCTGCATTATATTGGAAAGACCCTGGAGGTATGTTGTTGAATTGTTTGGTAGAGGAGGAAGCTCAAAAAGTTTTGGAGGACTTTCACAAAGGTGACTGTGGAGGTCATTTGTTTTGGAAGACCATAGCGAATAAGATTCTAAGGGCAGGGTATTATTGGCCTTCTTTGTTTTCTGATGTATTTAAGGCTGTTAAAAATTGTCATGAGTGTCAAATTTTCGAAGGGAAGCAGAAACTACAGCCTTTGCCTCTAAAACTAATTGAAGTTAGTGCACCATTCTAGCAGTGGGGATTGGATTTTGTCGGGGAAATCCACCCAGCATCTTCCGGACAGCATAGATGGATCTTGACAGCTACGGACTACTTCACAAAGTGGATCGAAGCAATTCCCACTCGACAGGCCACGGATGCGGTAATTATCTCTTTTCTTGAAAACAATATTCTGTCACGTTTTGGGTGTCCTAGTAAAATAATCACAGATAATGCAGCGGCCTTTAAGTCTAAGAGGATGGTTGACTTTTGCTTTAAGTACAATATTACCTTGGGGCATTCGACCGCCTACCATCCGCAAGGAAATGGCTTGGCAGAATCTTCAAATAAATCCTTGGTGAATATCATTAAGAAATTGCTGGAAATCAACAAAAAGGCCTGGCACAAGAAGTTAGTGAATGCATTGTAGGCTGATAGGGTAAGTCAGAAAAATTCTATTGGCATGTCTCCTTTCGAGTTGGTGTATGGAACGGATACGGTTTTTCCTACTTCACTTGTTGTCCCGGTGGTCAAATTGCTTCAGGAGGCTGGGAGTGAGGAAGATCCTATGCAGCGGAGGATTAATCAAATGATTCATTTACAGCAGACACGAGAGGAGGTATTTCAAAATACTTTCAAGTTGCAGGAGCGCATAAAGAAGATCTACGACAGAAAGGCGAAAGCAGATAAGTTTCAGTTGGATGAGGTAGTTTTGAAATAGGATGCTCGGAATGAAGATAAGGGAAAGCACGGCAAATTTGAAAATCTGTGGAAGGGTCCTTTTAAGATTGCAGTGTATCGGGGTCAAAATGCATTTCTTCTCAAAGAAATGAATGGAGATGATTGTCCTGGAGGACCGATCAATGGTCGGTTGCTGAAACGATATTACTTCTGAGTATCTTCTGCTGATCTCATTATCATTGTATATATCATTTTACTTTTGTTTCGTTGCAAGTGTGTACCGATCTCTCATCTTCAGTCTGGGGCCCGGAGCGAAGGCTATAATTCTGGAGGTGGAGGTTGGTTGGTTTTGAAATTTTCAAGTCAGTTTTATCAGTCTTTTAAGTTTTGGGTCAGGTCAGTTTTGGGTCAGGTCAGTTTTGGGTCATGTCAGTTTTGGTCAAATTTCAGTCAGTCTTTAGTCAAATCTGCAGTCAATAAAAATATCCAAAGTTTGTTTTATCAGTTGAAATAATGATTCCATCGCCCAATGGATGAAAGGAACTATCTGACTCCCCCAGAGATCTTCCATTCTTGGCATCTCCATGGAGCCACCATCCCCATTGGAGCCAATGTTAGAGTCGGTCCTTACAGCCCTCCGTCAGTGATCATTTCGTCTTTTGCATATTCATTCTTAGGTGTCTCGCTTGTTCCACTTCGTTGCATTTCGCTAGGAGCATGCCATTGACTGACGAAGGGGTCTGTTGTCTTATGTTTCCTCATGCTTACACCTGCAGTGCTATTTTAAAAATTTCCTCAAAAATCACTCAAAATCATCATCATTTCATTTATAGTCATTAAATGTCAAATAAGTGTCTTGGGTCCTAGTGTCTAGGGTTTTCGAGTCATTTGTATGCATGTCATAAAAGCCTGCAGGATGAGGATGGTTCCGCAAATTTTGATTTCATGTTTTATTATCATTAGCATTTTAAAAACATTTCTAGTCCAAAACTCTGTTTTGGAGCTAGAAATTGTTCAATATTATTTTGTAATAAATTGTGTTTATTTCACCAAGAAGCAGTGTCAACGCAGACCTCTGATCTTTTCCTCAGCTAAAGAGCCATACCCCTGCAAGAAGACAACAAAATAATCAATTCAAAACTCAGAAAAGCCAAAGAGAGATTGTATTAAAAAGCCAAATGTGAAAATGCAAAAACATTGTAATATGGGTTATCAAATAGATTGGGATCAAATCTGATTGTGAAAGATATTTACATCATGTATAAAAGGGCAAACAAGTTTCATTTCCAAAAATCCATAGCATACAAGGCGAAATCTGAAGTTTGGAGGCCGAAATCGCATTTTGGAGCATTGTTGACAGAGTTGAAGGTCGTGCGACCCACTTGGGCAAAAGCGACCCACCTGGGCAAAGCGACCCACTTGGGCGATTTTCACAGTGTAAATTATAACGGGTGCGACCCACTTGGGCAAAGCGACCCACTTGGGAAAAAGCGACCCACTTGCCAGCAGAGTTCAGAAAAGTCGATTTGAGCGCCCAGTTTCGTTTTAGATCGCCTCCAACGGCCTTCAAACAGGTTCTTAACTATTGCACAGTAGTTTTTAATATGTTGGTGGTATCATTGATGACTTCAAACATTTGAATGGAAGAGTAAAACCCTACAATCATGGCAGTTTTGTTCCTCAGGGTTTTTAAATGTATATGGATGGTTTTATGAGTTTTTCTCCTACCTTATATCATTGATATATCCACCTTTGCATATATTATCAAAACCCCACTGTTTTCACACCCATTATACCACCGTGGTCATCATTATTGTTTTACCATTGTCAAGGCTTGTGTTCCATGGTGATTATGGTCATATTGTGTCTCACTGCCCAATGATAAAAACGTTCTTATGCCCATTGACACTTGTAACTCTGTTTTCATTGCCCATTGACAAACACAGTCATATGATGCTTTGCTCCCTTTGACAAAATTTGTCCAATATTCTAAAGGTTGCCTGCTTCCATCGGTCAAATTTCATTTACAATTAAAACAGAGACGGTGCTTCTATTTCAATTCACCTAAAACAGAGCTGGTATCATTGTTTGTTTCCTTATGGTGCTTGGACAGTGGGGGATATTTGTTGGGTATTGAAACACACATTATAACTCTGTTTTCACTGCATTTATATCAGTATACATAGTGCCAATATCTTGTTTAAAGTCATGTCAGAGACAGAGTCAGAGTATGAGCAAGGGTCAGGCAGTGATTCTACGACTAAAGGTAATGTGCCAAGGGGGTCTCATAGAGTAAGCAGAGGTGGTAATCATCGCAGAGAGGAGCCTACTTCTTTGGCTCGGTTGCAGGCATGTCCACTAGCAATGGATTGTTTTCGGTATTTGTCATGTTTCAGATTTTGTGAGATGATTGCACAAACCCGGCTTCATCGTGAATTGGCCCGTCTGTTTGTTCTACATTTACGGGATGGCCGGGTAAATATTTCCGGGGTTGATTTCATTTTGTCACCCTTGACTATTGCTCAAGCCACCGGCATACCAAACATAGGCGAGGAATGGAACAAATGTCAGCATTTAGAGAAATTCCACTATGAGCCATACATTAAAACTGGATATATGAGTTACTTGAGCAGAGTTTTTCCATTCAGATTCTTGAGGGATGAGTATGCACCACTGATGAAGCTCATCATTCAGTATTTTAGTTGTGAGGGCAGATATGCTCGTCTTTTTGCGTACCATATTCGTTTGTTGATGCACTTCACGAGGGTACGTATGATGAATATTCCGTACTTCATATATCGCAACATAGAGAGGATGGTGATTTTTGTGCAAAAGAAGACGAGCCCAGCGCAGCAGTACAGGAGTATATACCATTACGCTTTGATCAAGATCATAGTGTTGCATCAGTTGGCAGAGCAGGACATCACTTGGGAGGATTTCATTTCTAGAGACTTTTTCAGAGTGCCACAGCCGCCTCCCAAGACAGTTCATGATGCAGGAGAGCCTTCACACCAGCCGGACATGCCTGAGGTTGAGCATATCAGCGCTCCTTTGGTTCGGACATATCAGCGAGGCCACAGGGCCTTATTTGCAGCGACACTGCGAGTATTATCTCCACGTGAGGTGGAAGGGGTCTTGCCGACTTCATCAGCAGAGCGAGTATTATCTCCACATGATGTGGAAGGGGTCTCGCCTTCTTCTTCAGCGCAGGTACAGGTACAGGACAAGGGCAAGAGGCCCATGCATGATGAGGGCCCATCAGGAGGCCGGGACACAGATTTCACAGTCATTGATGTTGATGCGAGCTCTCCCAGCTCGAAACTGAGGGAAGTCATCCAGGAGCAAAGGGCCGAGAATGACAAGCTGAAAGATCAATTGTAGAAGGCTCAGTGGGTGATTAACTATTTGGAGCAGCGCAACAAACAGCTTGAGGATGAGCTCACATTTTATGAGTTGCGCCAAATCCGTGAGGACAGACAGTGGAATCGAAAGAGACCCAGTGACATGACACCAACTGACAGAGATACTGTACTCACACATGTGAACATTCATCTGGAGAAATTGTTGGTGAAGGCCAATCGAGACAAAGACATGCTTCGTCACATGAAAGGCCATTATTGGGCTCGCATGCATGTCTGCAAAGCGAGAATGAAGATTTTGAAGAGGAGGTTGCGCGAAGCACTAAGACGGCGGAAAAGGCCTAATCCACTTTGGATTTTGGCCGAGGCTTCGTTGACTGGGCAGGATACATGATGGAGGACCTCCGCTCTAAATTTGGGCAAATTCGGAGAAAATTTTGTCATTTTCAAATTTTTGGGTCAAAAAACAGGTTTTTCAGTTAAGTGGGTCTCACCCTCATATGCTCACTTTTTTTTGGGACACTTGCTGGAGGAAATTTTTGCATTTTTGGATTTTTCATGGTTAATTATGCATCCTCAGACATCACCTAAGCATTTCAATAAAATCTGGATGGTCAAAGAGCTCAAAAACACCATAAAAACCACCTTGCTGCCACCTTTTGCACCAGCAGGAAGTACCTCTGGGAGAATGAGGTTTTGGAGGGTCAAATGAGCTCCAAATTCAGAAATTCCACTTGGGTTGGATAGTCAACATCCAGGGATTTCCAACGAGCTATCATGAGCTCAATTTGGATGCCAGGAAGTACCTCAAATTCAGGCTGGAAAAAGTGCGACCCACTCGGCTCAAAAGCGACCCACTTAAATTTTTCCTGAATTTTCAGCTGCCAGCTCAGATTTTCGCCTAGTATGGACCAGTTTTTCTTGTGGATGGAATTTTTGGGTTTTTGTGATGTAAATTCATGTTTGGCATGTAACTTTGGCTTGTTTTTATCTATTCTAGAAGATTCACTCTCAAAAGGGTAAAAAATCATGTAATGGATCAGTTTCCACTCTTTTAGAGGCAAGTTGTTAGCTGCCTAGATTGTAGTTCCATGATTAGAATTGGTTGAAACTGATCCCTGAAGAGGGAATTCGACCCCTAGAGGTGGGGAAAGGTGTTAGATTGATCTATATATTGTAATTTCTGAGGCATTCTACAGGTTGGACTCTTGGGATACTTTTGATATCATTGTACATATTTTCATATTTTGGCTAAGGAAAGATCAGGGGTTTTGCGGCACTTGTTGGGATCCTTGTGGTGTTCTGTTCTTGATGGTGTTTCTTCTTTGTTTACTGTAAGTTTCTTCATGTTTAATGTATGCCATCTTTTCATTATGCTTCTGAACTAAATTGAATGAGTGAATAAGGTTGAATCCATTGTTTACAGTGCTTGGCCTTTGAATTCAGTTAGTTCTATATGTTTTCAACTGTTTGGAGAGGATCCAAGTTCTTCTTTGCCCTCTTCAGCTCCTCGTCGGTCTAATCTGTCCATATATCCAATCAAAAGCATCAATACATTCACCTACCTCGCCCCAACTTGAAATCTGCAAAGTTCTGACCTTATCCCCGGACCCAAAATTTGTTTTCCCATTTCTCCAGCGAAAACCCAAAAATCAAAAAACAAACATACCTATCTCTTTACTAGCCTAAAATCAGTTCCTATTGTAAGTCATCTCGCATCCTATTGCTCATTTTATCGAGATTGACGGAGAGAGCCCTCTCCTGTCCTCGTAGGGCTAGCTACGAGGCTGAGCGTGGTTTGATGTGGCCTTGAGTTTTACCTCATTTCAGCCTGAGGTAGATTTGAGCGCTGAATACGTAGGAAATGCATTCCTTGAAGGCTTAGAAACATTTTAGCCCCCTGTTTTCTTGCAAAAAATTTATAGGGGGGATAACACAAGGCATGCTAGTAAGTTATTAGAGAGTAGAAAATAAGTTCATACAGCTACTGATATTGTTAAGCCACCACAAGACATCATTGATCTTTCATCACCTGCAAAGAAAAATTCAGTTAGCAAGTCAAAGAAAGGAAAGGAGAAAGTAATGGAAAAAATAGAGTTTGAACTCCTTGAAGAACAATTGAAGTTGGCCAATCATGAAATTGATGTTATGAAGAAAAAATAAAGAGAACACAATGTCTAGAAGGTTTAGTTTGAAAATATGAAAGAGATTTGGGAAGAATAGGTTGATATTGTTTCCAAGACCCTAGATAATACACAAAAATTTATCAAATGGACCATGCCATTAACGAAAGAAGTGAAACATGTCAGGAAAATGAATTTACATTTGAAATCTGCAAACAGAAAGTTTAAGGATAAGGTTAAATACCTCTAGGAATAGCTAGAACTAATTCTTGAGGAATTGGAGAAGAAAGGCCTCAAGATGACAGTACTTGAAGAGCCAATAGCTCAACCTATCACCAATGAGGAAGAAACACCTCAAGACTCATAACCTGAGTTGATGTATGATTTTAAAGGTTAGTGGCATGTTAGAAACAAAGTTTTTACACCTAGAATGTATATTTTTTAAGCTAGACAAAAATCTAGAAATTTGACTATTTTTAGTAGTTTCGTAGCGTTCCTAGGCTTGAAGACCAGAAGAATGCTACAAAACTACTGTAGCTTTGTTTTTTTCATTTTGAACCATTTTTGGGAGCTTCCAAGAGGTGAAAATGGTATGGAAGATGTATTAAGGCATAATGAACATCATGCAGAAGGAAAGCATCAGAAAGATTGATGGCAAAAGGCATTTTTGTAATGCTACGAAAGTAGGCTATGAAAATGTCATACTTTTGTAGCGTACTGTTTTGAAGATTTATGAGCAGGTTTTTGTGTAGTTTTGGATAGGTGGACACTTTCAAAGGTTCAAGGGATCTTTCCAGCAGTCATCCAAGACTTAAATACTAGGAGATGAAGACAACGCATCAGCCAAATCATGCGTTGAAGATAAGGGTCAGTTTTCCTAAAAAGCAGGGTTTCTTTCCAGTTTTAGAGGAGGTCAATTAATATATCATGTAGTGATGAGTCCCATCACACCCTATTGGAACATGTGAAGGAATATTTGTCAAAATGTAACTGATATTAGGAGATAAGGTAGTTGATGTAATAATGAACAGTTTGAGTCCTATTAGGAAAAGGACTGTCAAATAGAATAACTATCATTTTCTCATTAAAGTAGATGTTTTATTGTTATGCAAGGTGTCATGAGGATAAGTTCGATGAATCTCGCCATGAGGTAGATCATCTCATCATATAAAAAATCTGTTAAAGAGCATAGATTCAAATTTGTCAAGGGTTGGAGATTTTTTGGCAATACTGCAACTTTATGTAAATTGACTATTTTCAGTAATACAAAGACTTTTTTCTTGACCAACCTGAGATTATAATTGATTTTTTAGTGTTTATCTGATCTATATTTTCTATGTGTACCATTTGCAGTACTTTTCATCTTTAATACTCAAAATTCATTCATGTAATGCTCTGAATTCCTTTATAGATGAATTGACTATGTTATTTCATGTTTCATGTGTGCTTACCTTTGCTAAAAACTCTTACCTGCCTCAAAATCCATGTCAAGTGAACTTACTACTGAATAATTGAACTTGTAAGCCCAATGTTTGCAGACTTATACTATTTTCAACCTATACACGTCACAATAAATTTTTTTACCAAGTAGAGTTAGCCATCTAGATTCATCTTTACTCAATATCATTAACACCTTTGAGAGAGCCCTCTCAGACTGAAGAGGCTAAGCTTCAGTTGAAATATTGGTTTGAAATATTTACATGAAGTTGTCTAATTAGCAGCCTATGGGGAGCAATTTTGTGATAACACTAGCCACTTCTTGTTGGCTCGAGTGCATCTTCTTTAGAGCACTATGTACTTTATCTTGTTGTTTTTTATAATGATATGACTTAGTTATTTCTGCTCATGATTATGATCTCTTAATGTAATTTCCAGTGCAACATATTTCCGGCATTTTTCAGAATTTAGTGCTATATTCCGGTTTTGATTTATTTGGAATGTTTCAGATGTTCTATATTTTTATCTTTTCCATTTTGGAATATTATAGAGTCTAGGCCTCACAATGTTATTATTACTTTGGGAGGTAATTTATATAGAATACCAGGGGTATCCCCACCTACCACCATTTCTTTGATCTCTGCTAGGAAATGCAGTAACATCATCTCTGAGACTGGGAAATTTGTTTTCTTTCTGATTCACTCTAAAAGTAAGGGGAATATTGTGGCCACATCCATGGCCCCAGGAAAGGGGTTCCTTCGTGTAGCAAAAGAAAGTGGATAAGGTAATGGAAAAATATAGGGACATCTTCTGCTCAACCATAGGTGTACGTTTGCACTCTCAGGTCAAGCATTCAATCTATCTAACCCCTGAATAACCTCTACCCAATGGGCCAATATATTTTCTCTCTCTTATGTAAAATAAAGAAATCAAGCAATAGATCTAGGAGTTGCTACAAAAGGGCATATATTAACAAGTTCCTCACCTTGCGAGAGCCCAATTGTACTCATACAGAAGAAGGATGGGACCTAGAGACTATGGATTGATTATCAAGAACTAAATAAAATCATTGTGAGGAACATGTATCCAATCACATGGATTGATGACCTTTTTTACTAGCTCAAGGGGGGCAAGTACTTCAACAAGATTAATTTTAAGTCTATCTATCACTAGGTTCCAATAGAACCCACAGATGTATGGAAGACTGCTTTCAAATTGAATGAGGGCCTTTTTGAGTGTTTGTTCATGCCTTTTAGGTTTACAAAATCCCCTTCAACTTTTATGAAGCTAATGAATGACACCTTATGGCCCTTCACCAACTCGTTCGTAGTTGTATATATGGACAACATCATCATCTTCAAAAAGATTTGGAGAGAGCACTGGCAACACATTTGGAAAGTCCTTCAAACCCTACGACAACACAAACTATGTGCCAACTTGGAGAAATGAAAATTTTTCATGAACTAGGTCGAATATATCAGTTACATCATTGATGAAAAATGCATTCATGTGGATCTGGCTAAGATTCAATTCATTCAAGATTGGCCAGTCCTGACCACTCTAACAAAGCTTCATAGATTTCTGATCGTTTCCAATCTCTATCGAAGGCTTCTGTCGGGAATTTTTCATATCACTTGGGCTTTGAGTAAATTTACCAAAGGCAGAGTGAAATAAATTTTTTTGGTCTGAGTCCCAACAGAAGGTGTTTGTCGAGCTGAAGCACCACCTTTTCTATGCACCATTACTCACACTGTCATACATGCAACAACCATTTTAAATTGAGACATATGCATTCGATTATGTTATTTGTGTAATTCTTACCCAGCAAGGGCATTCGGTGACATATAAAATTTAGAAATACCCCACCTATGATAAATATCTTCACCATTTTGTGCCACTATAGTCCTTTGGTTAGGTATATAATGAAATTGGCACTAGGTGATAAACTCAGGAAAATAAGGATTTTGAGGCAAAATATATTGAGGTAAAGTAGAATTCCATAATCTAATCTCATCGTTGTTGTCCAAGAGCTTTTGGTGAAGCCAATTTTGAATTTTGTAAAGGTAAAATTCACAATTGGTTTCTGATATCTGATATAGGTGGTTAACTAAAGTCTGATGCTCTAAATCTACCACTGGGGGAAATACTGGGTTATCCTGGGCGATATATTTACCTTTAGGAGCCATTTAATCAAAATGGGAAAGGACCTTTTTGTAAATACCTGTTTAAATGACGACTTGGTGAATGTGTACAGGTATTTGGACAATACTGCACATGTGTAGAATCTTCTCTCAAGATTTCTGAGATCTTTGAACAACTGAGAAAACTGTGGTGCAATGGAATAGCATGAAAATTCTTCTTTGAACTAAAGCTCGAGCTTTATAGTTTAGCAGAATGCAAAGTGAATTTTAATTTAGCGTGGGGGCGAAATTATTGGTATGACGTTACAATGGAACAGATAGTTATAACAAATATGTTATAACAGGTAAATGGAGGACAGATGGTGGCTAATTATTTGATAGGTGAGATGACATGGATGTTTATGATAGAATGGAGGGAATATAGCATAACGTTCATCGAGGAGGAAAGGTAGTTTTTGGATAGGACCCAGAGGGAGGTGTAGGTGATAAGTGGAAATAGATGAGGGGGTGTGAAATTGACAAGAAGGTGACACATATGGAGGGGTGGTTAAAGAGAAACAAATTTACCTGGACCCCCCACCCCACCCTGTCAGATAACATTCGGAAGTGCTAAGGGGGAGTAGGTAGGTGTGATTGTCATTGATCTGGGTAAGCCACGTCTCAACCGTTGAATATTGTGCATGGATTATCGTATAAAACAAGAAATCACATCATGTTGATTTATTACAATTTTTGATTAACCATATTAAATGTATGGTTAATTTATTTTAAACAAAAAATAATATAAAAATGTATTAGTGGCATTTAAAGTAGCGCACTTTGTACATGAATTAATTTAAAGAAAAACCTTTGAACGTGTTTTCTTGAAATCCATTTTATTCTTTTCTATTTTCAATGCCTAACATTTTTTATTATTTCTTTTTGTTTCTTTTCTTTTCTATATCCAGAGTCCAAAGCCTAACATTTTTATTTCTCAACTTTTGTTTCTTGTCTTTCCTATCTCTAATGCCTAAAATTTTTATTCTTTCTTTTCATTTTATTTTTCTTATTTTAATTTTTTTCCTAACATTTTCTCATTTTTATTTTTCTACTACAAAATTTAACTTATCAAAACCGAATATGTTACAATAAGACCCACCAAAATTCATGGGGTCTCCTCGATATGTGGTCCCAATTAGACCTCCAACCATTTGGGATAGGATCCCCATTCAGAATATGGACAGGTTACCAAGTTCCTAAATATTTTCCTTGGCTCTAACAATCAGCAAGAGAGAGGGGTGTGATTGTTCCTTCAAAAAGCAAGGAGGTGTGCCTGGTGAGTGTTTAGTTGTAAGTGTGTCACACTTATTTTACTGTGGAGGGAAAGAGTAAAGAGAGCCTATGTGAGAGAGGTAATAATACCACCCTAGTAGAGATACACGCAACCAATAAGGATTCGTCTAACATCCAGTGGAATAGTCCACAAATTATTCGACGGTCATTACAACTAATCAATAATAAATATTGATCCAGGTGGATATTGGTGGCCACCCACCTATTCCACTGGACCCCCACCATTTTTTCTTTCATTTTCCTTAATTGTAGCACAATTTACTATTTTTGGAAATTTTTTGTGTCCTGAACTTCTGGAGCCATTTTGAGGCCCTAAGTAATGTTTTATGGGCATGACACCTCTGGCAAAGATGATTCTTCCAGAATCGATATGAGTTGTCAGTAGTTGTAGTCCTATGATAGATATTTCTAATCATGTATCATGTGCATCAAACGGAGATAGTATGCCAAAGTTACAACCCCAGGAAATTGATGTACCAATTTACCCCCACGGGGCCCATAGTCTGGTGTTTCATCTCCTAGGGTTAGGTTTTTTGATGTTTACGGTTTTCAATTTTCTCTCAATAATATATATGTGCCTTCGAGCCTCATTGTAACACAGAGTTCAGAGGCCTGTAGGCACCACATATCTTCTCAAAGATAAGCTACCAAAGCACCAATCTGTTTATTTCCATTTTATCTGTAAACAAATTTCAGTTCTTTGATATTAATGAAATGAAGTGTTATTTCCATTGCATCTTCGTATTTATGGTTATATGTGTATTCTATTGTGTTCCTGCATAAATTTAGATCAGTGGTATCAGAGGGGTCTACTCTTTCTCGATCATTCTTTGCATGTCCCCAACGAGGTTGGGGTATCAAGAGTCAGGGCTCGATCTAGTTGAACCTTTGTAAGATCAGTCTCGCAAACCTCGACGAATGCCCATGGGGGAAATAAAGAAATATCAGGGAGCAGGAGATCCTATCAAAATATTTCTTGAGGAGGCCCTAAAAAAACAAAGGAATGTGATAATGGATAACTTTGTGTAGATCCTTCAACGACTGCCCACTAGTGGCACATCTGCATCCAGCAGCCACTATGGAGGCGAAACCCCTTTTAAGGTACAAGTAAACTTTAACATTCCCATATTTGATAGCTGAATCCATTAGAAGGATATTTCTCGGTTCATGAATTTTCCGATCGAGAGAAGATTATATTTGCACTCCTCAAAGCTGCCCCACATGTCAAGGACTGGTGGGAAACCTACTGTGAGAAAAAGGATGAGGGGGAACCCTCTCTACTCTCGGCTGTGCCCACTTGGAATTATTTCTGAGTTTCCATCAAGGAAAAATATTATCCCATGGGGAACTATGAGGAAAAGTACAGACAATGGACTATGCTGCAACAACAAAGGGATCAAGATGTACATGAGATGAAAAAATTGTTCCATATCCTGTGCAAAAAGTTGGGTATCAAAGATTCAGAGAAATATTTGGTGCTAAAGAACCGCATTTGTATGCATAGATACATTCAGGAGGAAATGGAGTTCCTCGACATCTCCTCACTTGGTAAGACATACTGGTATGCTATCAAGATTGATCAGAAATTCAAACAGACTCAAGCGAGACTTTGGATCGGTGAATCAAAAGAAAGGAAAAGGTTCCCCCAAACCACAGTACAAAGGACAAAGCCAAGGCATGGTGGCCCAAGACAACCTGCCAAAGCCTCAAGAAAAGAAAAACACCGTGGAGCTAAAGAAGGGCACGAGAAAGTGGTGTGAGTTCCATAAGAGCTCCACTCACAACGCAAGTGAGTGTCAGGCCAATAAGTCACTAGTGGCTGAGTTGAAGGCTTCTAAGTTAGATGCATGCTATGAATCTGAATCTGAACCCGAGAAGGGGAATGTCTAAGGGAAGAGGATTATCGATGCAGAGCCCAACACCCCCATTTCAACCATGAAGATACAAAGGGAAGAACCGAAATATCCAGAGGAGGAGGAGCATATCTTCCACTCCCAGATGTGGGTAAAGGGTTCCCCGCTACAGTTCATTGTCGATAGTGGGAGAAAAAAAAACCTCATTTCATCATAGTTTTTTAAGTTCTTGGGCTTTCCGACCACAACACACCCACATCTATAAACCATCAGGTGGCTTCACCAAGGAAGAGATCTCTATAATATTCCAAAATAGGAAAATCAGTAATATAGGACAAAAAAATGGAAATAGCAATGAATAAAATTACACCAAAATGTTTGAAAGAGATAGAGCCATTTTATTATGTAAATCAACAGCAAATAATCACAATATATTGAGGCACAAATCAGACAAGATATGCAAACAAGCCTCTAATGGAAAAACACTCTCAAATGTGAGATGTTGCTGCTATACAAAATGTCATAGTACTAGTACAACACAATCCAAGTGAGTTAAACTGCTGCTAGGAAATACAATAATATGGATCTCTTGATATATGGCTCAATAAATGTTGGGAACAGAGATCTAGGCCCCCAAGTACCTTTCCGAGACAATCCAGAAAGGGTTTCTGGAAATACACAACATACAAAAATGCTGGAATGCAGCCCTAGGAATGAATAAGCTCTGCAACTGGAAACCTAAGAGGAGGTGGCTGAACTGATGTATAAATGTATGGAAACTCCTCCAATAGACTTTCCAAATGAAAGGTTGATCCCTTCACTAGAAATCTAACTCTCCAAATGATGCACTGAACCCTCCACTGCAAATGCTCAATAAAATAATGTAGTATATGAAGTAAACTGCACTGTAGGAGATGGTAGAAGCTTGGCCTGATGCGAAATAATGAAATAATGCCCAAGGACCTCCCTTGCTGGCCTCCCGGTTGAAAGGCTACCTCTCCACTGAAAAACAAACAGAGAAAACGGTCATATCAATCCTCCACTACCTCTACCCTACAACACAACACAACCATGGAAGAAACTATCATGTAGATGAAGACTGAAGCTGGCCTGATGCTAGAATATGGATATGTAGCTCACAAAACTCTCCTGAGTGGGCACTCGAATTCCTTCGAGGATGAGGGTGGGATTCCTGCTCGAGAACACCTTTGTGCTAAAGAGCACAACAGACTCCGCTCAACAGCTAAAGTGTGCAAGAAGTCATAAAAGACCAAGACATAAACAATAATCAACCTGCCTTCTATGGTTTTCTTCCCCCTCCTTATTTGCATTGTGAGCCTTTTCACCTTGGGTTCCACTCATTAAAGCCACTACTCTCATGGAGACTTCCTCCCATTAGCACTACGTTGTCCCTCATTAACTATCCACTCTCTCCATACCAATGTTGTTGATTTGGTAAAACTTGACCCCATCCACATGCTTCTACCTACATTCATACATGAGGGTGCTTTATCCAGCTAATAATATGATCCTTATTCACATTAAGAGTGATTTTATTCCTACTAAGGAGATTTATGGGTCTCCCTACCCTCTTATTCCTTTATGTAAGTGGAAAAAAAAAATTTAATATTCCAACTAGCTGAAAGCTAATTTGGAATATTACAGTCCTCCCCTCCCAAATGTTGTTTGTCCTCAAGCAACTATAAAGGTGAGTGTTGCAAAATTTCTCCTCCTTCCCTTGTGACACCTCCATATGATAATCTCTCCGCATGAACCAGGTGTCCCCCAATTAATCCATCCCTGAAATTCTCCTCCCAAGTGCTCAAGTTAACCAAATGTCTCACCTCATAAGGAAACAAGAGATCTAATGTAGCAACCATATAATGTCCAATGTTATCCTTGAAGCATGAGGCATAATAAGTGTGGGAAATCTCATTGCCAATGGGCAACTCCAGTCCAAGTGCCATACCTCCAATCATGCCAACAACAATGATAAAAACATCATCAACATATGGTACCAAAATCAAGGACACACTAGCTTCCATATGAAATATCAGAGGAGGATAATAGTCCCTCAAGTGGAACCAACGCAGTCCTGTTCCTAGCTTCCTCAGAACATGGTATGATGAGTGGCTTCCCAACAACTTTCTTGCTGCCATTATCCTCTCACATTTCTGGAGAAGGTGAATGATGTGTGGTGTCAACTGAGCATACCCTGAGTAAGATATCATCTCCCTGAAACCTCCTAGGGAGTGGCCATTCCCATTACTGATTGTGGCTCCAAGTAGACCATGCATTCTAAAGAAAATAGTTCCCCCTTTTGGATCAATGAACTTTAAATGAATGGGAAAGGAATATAAGTACTCAGTTAGTGGATCATTATCTACAAAAACAAAATCCTTACCATGTACCTTGAGCAAGCTGGTGAGGTGGTTCATAGATGGGCCTTCCCTTATTCCCATCGGAAAAGGAAGTGGTTGTAAGAACTCTACCAAGTAGTTATGTCTCCCCTCAATCGCCAAACAAAAAATGCATCTCCTGTTATGTTGGTGAATCTCCTCTTTAAGGTTTTCCCAAGTGAATTCCTCCATGATGGTTCGATATGCTCTCATGAAATCAATGTGGCTGGAGATAAAAACCTCATATGTTGCATGGAGAATCTTCTCCTTGAGCTTATAGGCTCTAGTAAAGAAGACCCTATTCTGACAATAGATGACTCCATCTCTCACCGCATATCTCTCATCTGCCAACTAACCATCAAGCACTCTACATGTGAAGAGATCCTTGGAGTATTCCACCAATAGCTGAGAATCTCCAGTAAGGATCTATACCCAATAATGACAGTGTTGCTGGCCTACAAGGTAAAGCATCTGTCATGTTGCTGCCCTCTTCTTTGACATATCCCATGAAAAAGTCATATGTTAGGATGTTGCTATCATGCCTCTGCTGCCTCTCTTGTGGCTACTCCTTCTCAAGTAGGGGTTGAAGTTTATGGAGGTTATCCTTCCATAGTAATCTATCACCCATCCAAAAATTTCTAAGTTTGGCCAATGTATGCATGATTTTCCACAACCCTCTACCATATATAGAAGATTCCTCCCTATGAGGAAGTATCTTTAGGTTCTCCACAGCTATGGAGTAGCCTCCTTGCACTATGATAGTGCCATCATCCCTCCCTACAACATCTCTTCTTAGCACAAGTTGCTGGGTGAGAGTTGGTATTACTGATACTGGAAGAATGTATCCCTCCTCCTAGAGCCTAATAAAGACTCTCTGCACTATGCTAAGTCCTCCCAAGGTTCTCACCTCATCTAGATCTATGAGTGGTGCAACATGTTGTGAGAACTCTCTAATCAACTCCTGGTCCGGTGGCCTTCCTAGTGGAATGCCTCCAAACAATATTGTATCATGAGCCAAAGTCAAATGCATAATTGAATGGACTGTTGGGCCCTTGGCTCACTGCAAAAATTAGCCTATGTCTTATGTGAAAAAACTGTTTGGGAGGGAAAAGTGTGCATGCCCCTGATCAACTGATGCTTTCCACTCTTCTTATCTATCCATTCCATCTACAAGGTCTCCCAATATATGGTGACCTTTCCCAAATTAATCAACCACTGCACACCCAATATCACATTGGTGTCAAGAATATCAACCACAAAGAAGTGATCTGTCAAGGTGTATGTTCCCATGGTGACAGATAGTGTTGAGACATACTTCATACACTGCATGGTTCTAGCTCCTAGGACCAAAACTGAAAATCCCTCAAAATCATCAGTGGGTATTTCTCTCCTCTACACTAACTGAGCATCAATAAAGTTGTGGGTAGCCCCACTGTCAATCAACATTGATACCCTTTGATCCTGAATGATACCTCAGACTCTCAAAGTCAGATACTTGGGTACTCCCCGCAAAGATGCAAGGTCCCCTCCAACTAGAGCAAATGCCCCATTCCCACCTCCTGGTGGTGGTGGATCCTTTCCTTCTATCCCAATGTTGTGGCCTCCTTCTGGTTCCTATTCTTCTTCCTCTTCACTATCAGAGAACACCTTTATATAGTGTACCATCCTTGTTGCACATCCATGTCCTAGTGCCCATGGTTCCTGGCATGTGAAGCATAGCTTCCTTCTTCTCAAGTCTCTTCAAACATCATCACTAAGAGGCCCTTGTTTTTTTTCTCCATTGAAGGAGGATCCTTCCCATATTTCCCCTTCTACTGGAAGGGTGGCCTTGGCTGAAATGAAGCCTTTGTAGGAATTTACAGGGTAAGTTCCGTAGATCAAGAACCAAAGGTCACCACTCACAAATAGATCACAAATCAGTACACCAGTATAATCACGTGGTTAAAACTCTCAAAGAGGGAAACACTCCATGCCTTGAGCCAACGTGACCACTTCAAGCAATTTATTAATATAAAATAAACGTTACATATGTTTCTCTCATAAATGGTTACCGGAAAAATGACCCTCCATACTCTTTAAATAGAGATCATGGACCAATCGGGTGTTAAGCCATGGATCAAGTGCCGTTAATACCGAGGTGAGAGATAATCGTCGGATCACTACAAATCGTGACCGTCGAATTATAAGTTACAAATGTACATGGTAAAGAAACACACTTTACCTAACTCTACACTAGACTAAGTTATTCTTAACTATTTCCTATGTGTCGGAATATCCTAACATCCCCCATAAAGAACAACTTGGGATAGGATTGAAGGATTTACAAAGGTGACACAAAAGGAGTCTATTTCCTATGTGTTGAAATATCCTAACACCCCCCCTTAAGAACAAATTGGGATAGGATTGAAGGATTTACAAAAGTGACACAATAGGAGAAGGAAGGAGGCATTAGAGCCTATCCCCCCTTAATGGAAACTTTCTTGAACTCCAAGTATGGATCGAAGTTTGGTAAAATTTGCTTCTGTGAGAGCCTTCGTAAAGATGTTGGCTACTTAATCATTGGTCGGACAATACTGCACTTCAAGTACACGATCATGAATGAGCTTTCTAATGAAGTGTAGGTGGATTTCAATGTGTTTCATACGCTGATGTTGAGATGAATATTTACATAGTTGAATGGCACTCTGATTATCACACCAAAGTGTAGTTGGATGCTGCTGATGAAGACCAAATTCAGACAGGATCTAACGAAGCCACATGGCTTCCTTGTTGGCTTCAAATGCACCACGATACTCTGCTTCTACTAAAGAAAGGGAAATGGCACTTTATTTATTACAAGACCAAGTAATAGGTCCTGAACCAAGAGTGAATACATATCCTGCAGTGGACTTCCGATCATCAGGGTCACCAACCCAATCAGAATTAGTGAAACCAATCAACAAGGGAGATGCTCCTGCACTGTAATGAATCCAGAACTGAACTGTACCTCGAATACATCAAAGTATTCTTTTAGCTAATTTCCAGTGACTTTCATGAGGTTGGTGCATAAACTGAGTGACAAGACCAACGACAAAGGAAAGGTCAGGACGGGTATGGTTTAGATACAAAATTTTACCAACAAGTTGACGGTATAAGGTAGCATCAACTTCAGCGGTAGTACAATTGACTAAAAGCTTGACTCCATAATGAAAGGGAGAAGGGGAAGGCTTACAGTTTTCCATGTGAAAGTGGTGTAGAATATCACAGGCATACTTGGACTGAGAGAGGGTAATGCCTTCCCTGGATTGCAAGACTTGAAGACCAAGGAAATAATGCAAGTGTCCTAAGTGTGCCATTTCAAACTTCTTTTTGAGGCTAGACTTCACATGGTTTATATGGTTTGGATCACTACTAGTAAGGATAAGATCATTGACATAAAGAACAAGGATGGTGAAGGAATTACCCACCTTCTTGGTGTAGACAGTGTTTTCAGAATGACACCTAGAAAAGCCATTGTCTAAGAGAAATCTATCCATTTTGGCATACCAAGCCTGAGGAGCTTGTTTGAGACCATAGAGAGACTTCCTAAGGCGAAAAACAAGGCTGGAGTATTTTTGGATAAAGCCAGGGGGTTGTTCCATGTAGATTTATTCATGCAAATCTCCATGTAAGAAGGAAGATTTAACATCCATCTGATGGACTTCCCATTCAAAGGAGGCAGCAAGGGAAAGAACAAGGCAGATAGAATTCATTTTGGCAACAGGGGAGAAGGTTTCACTATAGTCAATGCCTTCAACTTGTGAAAAACCTTTAGCGACAAGACGAGCTTTATGTCTATCCACTTTTCCATCTGGTCCAAACTTTGTTTTGTAAAGCCATCTGCATCTGACAAGTTTTCATCGTTTTGGAAGAGGAACAAGATCCCAAGTATTGTTTGCCAATAAGGAACGATACTCTTCATTCATAGCTTCATCCCAATCTGGATGACCGGAGGCTTATTCAAAGGTTTATGGATCAATTTTTTGTGGAACTTGAGCCAATAAGGAAGAGGCTCTTTCGAACTGAGAACGTGTATGTTGTCAATCGGCAGGGTCACCTGCAAGAGAACTTGTTGCATCCTGAGTAGAGCGGACCCATCATGGAAGAGATGGAGTATAAAGAAAAATTTCACGAGTTGGAGGAGGATTTCCATCCTCGCTATCATCATATGAACTATAAGGAATGCTATTAAAAATAGAAGAGAGAAAGAGAGAGAGGTGGCACATATGCCAAATCAGGCTCGCAGGCCAAAGGTGGCACACCCGCCGAACTAGGCTCGCAGGCCAAAGGTGGCACACCCGCCGAACTAGGCTCGCAGGTCGATATATTTTCATCAAACTTTACATCTCTTCTAATGATTATATTTTTGGATTTGGGTTGAAGAAGTCTATATCCTTTGACATCTTCAGAATATCCAAAAAAATTACATTTTTCACTCTTAGGTACTAAGGTTTTATGTTTCGCATCTGGAATATGGGCCCAAGCATCACTTAAAAAAACACGAAAGTGACTTACATCTAGTTTGATTGAGATCCAAGCTTATTCTAGAGTTATATTCTTTGAAAACCTTAGTAGGAGTGTGATTTACTATGTAATTTGCACATTTAATGGAATCTGCCCAAAAATTGAGACCAAGTCCTTTAGATTGAAGCATACAATTAGCCATTTCTTTTAAGGTGCGATTCTTCCTTTCAGCTACACCATTTTTTTTGTGGGGTATATGGAATAGTATGTTGCAATTGAATGCCATGCTCAGTGTAGAAGTTGATAACTTTTTTGTTAACATATTCTCTGCCATTGTCTGATCTTAACTTAAGAATTTGATGTCCAGATTGTTTCTCAACAAAGGCCTTAAAGGCCAAGAACATGTTAAAAACTTCACTCTTGATTTTGAAGAAATATACCCAAGTGCGTCTGGAAAAATCATCAATGAAGGTTAAGAAGTACTTGCAACCAGAGAAAGAAACAACAGGAAGTGGACCACATAAATCACTGTGCACAAGCTGCAAAGGGGCTGAAGCGTGCCAAGAGGCATGTTTGTCAAAACTATCCCGATGATGTTTTCCGAGTACACATCTGGAGCAAACACCATCCCGACAGGATACCATAGGAAGGCCCGTCACCATATTTTCCTTACATAGAGTTTGAAGAGAGCTATATTTTAAGTGACCAAATCACTCATGCCAAAGTTTTCTCACATCATCATTATGAGCAACAAAAACAGAGGAAAGAGATGATGACCCAAAGTTTTCAAACTTATACAACCTTGTGGAATCATCAGCAATGCCAGTAGCTAAAATATGTTTAGGATCTTTGAGGTCCTTGATTACAACATCATGAGGTGATAATTCTACTATTTTCCCTTCACCTGAATGAGTTATTTGATAAACAGATAGAAGGTTGCATGACAGGGTAGGAACACATAGTACATCATTAAACTGACCATTATCTAGATTAATGGTTCTAGATCCTACAACACTAAGAGATCTATCATCACCAACATAAATATGTTTGGTGTTACAAGCATTTAAAGAAGAAAACATGGATTTATTTTTAGCCATGTGGTAAGAAGCTCCAGAATCAATGAGCCACTCATGAGAAGGAGAAGAAGAAGATACATTTAATGCATAACCAGATCTTGATGCTTAACAACCACAAGCAGAAAGTGCCATGCCTGAAGATGAAGGTGAAGAGTGCTCCAAATTGATGTTGTGTTTCTTCATTGCTGCTTCTAAGGCTTCCATCTTCTTTAAACATTTGGACTCTAAATGGCCATCATGATTGCAAAAGTTGCAATGTCTATATGTCTTCTTTCCTTTGTTTTTATATGCCTTATCATTTTGGTGAGTTGCTTTTTCAGTTTGTGGCTGAAATTTCTTAGGACCCTTATTTGGTTTCGAACCATACTTTTTAGGATACTGCTTCTTGGAATTATTTTGATATGAATGATGTTGGGCTGCTAAGGCTTTTTTAGAAGCGTTTCTAGCAGTGATAAGACCAAGGTGTAAAATTTTTTCTTGTTCTCTGATCAAAGAATCACAAAAGACATCAAAAGGGGGATTCTTGTAGGTGGTTCCTGAAGAAATGATGGCTTCTATAGTGGAATGGAAGGCGGAAACAAAAACTGAGTATGTAGGGCCAAGCTTAGTAAGAATGCAATATATGATGCTACCATCTTCCTTTTTGACATTACAACCTTCTAAAAGAACTCTGAGGGTCTTGAATTTGGACAAAAAATCTTCAATAGAGGAGAAATTATTGGGGTCCAAAGTAAGCAACTCATTTTCAAGCTGATGGGCCCTGATTTTATTTTGAATGCCAAAGACAATATTTATCTTGTCCAGGGCTTCATGAGGGGTGTCAATGTAAAGGATATGAAATCGAAGATCTTAAGCAATGGAAATTCCTATCAACCCTCGTGCTTGATCTTGTTTATTTTCCCATTTAGCAACTTTATCATCATCAGAAGGTTTAGTTTCTAGCCTTGTGAATATTCTATAAAGCCCTTTAATTCTAATTATATCTACCATGTGAGGTAGCCATTGGAAATAATTGGTGCTGTTAAGAATAACCGGGCATGCACTTTCCATTTTTTTTTTTTTTTTTAAAACTGAAGCTGAGAAAAGTTGAAACTAACTACTCCAATGGAAAGATCTCGAAAAATTAGGCCGTTTAAAAAAAACAGCTCGAAAAACGGCTTCCGGATGAAGAATTTATGCCTTTTGAAAAAACTGAGTTGTAGATGTCGAATAGTTACGGGAACGGGATGAAGTGCGACTCTTTTATAAAAAAAAATCACCCCTTTGAACAAAATTTTTTTACAAAAGAAGCTTGAGAAGGAGACTTGAACCCAAGACCTCTATTCTCATAAACTAACCCTCACCAAGTGAGATAGTAAAGAGATTATGTTATTTTAGAAAGGAGGAACGGGGGATTATTATTATTATTATTATTATTATTATTATTATTATTATTATTATTATTATTATTATTATTATTATTATTATTATTATTATTATTATTGTTATTATTGTTATTATTGTTATTATTGTTATTATTGTTATTATTGTTATTATTGTTATTCGTGGTGTGCATGCCTTTTCCTGCACAAAAAATGAGCAAAAAAAAAAAAACGAAATGCAAAGCCTTACGGTAGAATGTTAGATTCTTGGTTAGCCTTACTGGCAACTATCACTTTTTTCACTATTTTTGATTTCCCGAGATCGCACAAAGACGCGCGGAAAGAGCATACGTAGCAAAAAAAAAACCATTTTTCCTGTTTTTTATTTTCCGATATCACACAGAACGCACAGCAACAAGCATACACAGAGAAGAGGGTATAGATCCGGAAAATAAATAAAACTTTAATACAGAATAAAAACCAAAATAAGCATATCAATTAACAAATATAATTGCAAAATGGATGCTTTATACCTCCAGATCTAAACTGACATAACTTGGGCAGCCGGAAACCTTTTTGCATGAAACGAAAGGTGTTCCTCACTGTAACAGATGCTCCGAACACAATCGAGCAGTTATCCAAGCCCAAAAATGTTCAGAAATAGTAGAGCTACAAAGCAGAATTCACATGCAGTCAAACCGGCTTCAGATTTTAATCAACAACAGACGTGGCCCTCAAAATAGCTCTGATACCATGTAGGAATTTACAGGGTAAGTTCCATAGATCAAGAACCAAAGGTTACCTCTCAAAAACAAATCAAAAATCAGTACACCAGTATAATCACGTGGTTAAAACCCTCAAAGAGGGAAAAAGTCCATGCCCTGAGCCAACGCGGCCACTTCAGGGAATTTATTAATATAAAAGAAAAGTTACATATGTTTCTCTCATAAACGGTTACCGAACAAATGACCCTCCATGCTCTTTAAATATAGATCATGGACCAATCAAGTGTTAAGCCACAGATCAAGTGTCGTTAATACCGAGGTGAGAGATAACCGTCAGATCACTACAAATCATGATTGTCGGATTATACGTTACAAATGTACATGGTAAAGAAACACACTTTACCTAACTCTACACTAGACTAAGTTATTCTTAACTATTTCCTATGTGTCGGAATATCCTAACAACCTTTTCCTTTGGCAAGGAATATTGTAAATCTCTTGTCTTCTCAATAGCATCTTGAAGGGTGGCTAGTTTAGTAGATTTAACCAACCCATGTAGAGGTTCTGCTAGCCCATCAATAAACATATAGACCCTCCTAGTTGCAGAAAAATCTGTTAACATTTAACAGAAATCTTTAAAAACTCAGAAATATAGGTCTCCAGATTACCTGACTACTTGAACTTGGCTAGCTCAATAAAAGGTTCCTCTAGGTCTCTTTGATCAAACCTCTCTACTAATCTCCTGGTGAAATATGAATATGCAGTCACATTGGCATGCCCAATCATGAAACCATGAAACCACCAATCATGTGCCTCACCTTCAAGGTGCAGCACTGATATTTTGATGGCCTCCATCTCCGATACTTGATTCAACTAGAAGTAAATGTCTAGCTTCTCCACCCAAGACTTGGCTGTGCATTTGGATGATCCATTAAAAGCGGGCAAAAAGAATATACCCATAGTTCGATGTAGATCATTGTTCTGTGTGAATCCTCCACCTCTATGGTTATACTGAGGTCTCCTGTTGTCCTTGATCTGACAAAACTCCTAAAAGCTTAGATTATCTTTTAATCTCTGAGATTGAGACCCATACTCTATGAAATAATCTTCAAGATTTTCTTTCTCTTGGGATCCTCCATTTCCCACTGCTAAAAATGTGGCATTGTGGAGCGTTGAGAAACTTGCTACCTTACTGATTGATCATACCAGTGATGTGAAATGTTGGAGCCTTCTCCATGTAGAAACCCTTTAGGGGATTCCTTGTGTCTATCCATCCTCATCTCCTTGATTTCCTGGGCAATATCTTGCATGGTTTGAAGAATAAGTTTGGGAAAATCCTTCTCATCATCTTCTCCTGATATGGGAGTCTTGACCTTGTCTTATTTATTTTCTGTATAATCATATCTCTGGTTTCTATTGAGATACCTCCTCTCCCTTTCTATGAGAGGTTCTCCTTATTCTGATGCCATAATGGCTGAAATACACAAGCTGAGGCAAAATTATGCTCTGATACCATTGTAATATTCCAAAATAGGAAAAGCAATAATATAGGACACAAAAATGGAAATAGCAGTGAATAACATTACACCACAATGTGAGACAAATATAGAGTCATATTATTATGTAAATCAGTAGCAAATAAGCACGATATATTGAGGCACAAATCAGACAAGATATGAAAACAAGCCTCCAATGGAAAAACACTCTCAAATGTGAGATGTTGCTGCTATATAAAATGTCGGAGAACTAGTACAGTGGAGTCCCAGTGAGTTAAACTGCTGCTGGGAAATTCAATAGTATGGATCTCTTGATATATGGCTCAAGAAATGTCGGGAACATAGATCTAGGTCCCAAAGCACCTTTCCAAGACAACCCAGAAAGGGTTTCCGGAAATACACAAAATACAAAAATGTCGGAATGCAGACCTAGGGCTGAATAAGATTTGCAACTCAACACCTAAAAGGAGGTGGGTGAACTGATGTAGAAATTTATGGAAAATCCTACAATATACTTTCCAAATGAAAGGTTGATCCCTTCACTAGAAACCTAACTCTCCAAATGATGCACTAAACCCTCCACTGCAAATGCTCAATAAAATAATGTAGTCTATGAAGGAAACTGCGTTGTAGGAGATGGTAGTAGCTTGGCCTGATGCAAAATAATAAAATAATGCCCAAGGACCTCCCTTTCTTGCCTCTCTATGGAAAGGCTACCTCTCCACTGAAAACAAAAACACAGAAAATTGTGCTATAAATCCTCCACTGCCTCTGCCCTGCAACACAACACAACCCTAGAAGAAACCATGTTGTAGACGAAGACTGAAGTTGTCTTGATGCCAGAATGTGGATATGTAGCACTCAAAACTCTACTGAATGGGCACTATAAGTCCCTCGAGGATGATGGTGGGATTCCCGCTCAGGAACACCCTTGTGCTAAACAGCATAGCAGACTCCGCTCAACGACTGAAGCATGCAAGAAGTCATAAAATACCAAGACATAAAAAATAATCAACCTGCCTTCTATGGCTATCTTCCCCCTCCTTATATGCATTTTGAGCCTTCTCACCTTGGGTCCCACTCATTAAAGCCACTAATCTCATGGATACTTCCTCCCATTAACATTGTGTTGTCCCTCATTAACTATCCACTCTCTCCATACCAACGCTATTGATTTGGTCAAACTTGACCCCATCCACATGCTTCAACCTCTATTCATACATGAGGGTGCTCTATCCACCTAATAGGATGATCCTTATTCACATTAAGAGTGATTTTATTCCTACTAAGGATATTTATGGGTATCCCTACCCTCTTATCCCTCTATCTAATTGGAAAGAAAAAAAATTAATATTCCAACTAGCTGAAAGATAATTTGGAATATTACAATCTCCGCGTCAGCCAATAGTGCCACCTTCCCTACAACATCAAGCCCTTCACCGATGAGGTATTATGCGACATTGCTCCTCTTGATTTTTGTGATGTATTTTTAGGCCAACCATACTTTTGGAAGCGACATTTTGTGTATGAGTCTCGACCTCGTGCTGTTATTGTTACTTTGGGAAATACATTGTGTAGGATACCAGAGGTACTACCACATGTCGCTATCTCTTTGGTTACTACAAAACAATGCAGTAAGATTGTTTCCAAAACTGGGAAATTTGTTGTCCTATTGATCCACCCTCAAGGCAAGAAGAATATTGTGGCCATGACCTCTAGATAGGGTTCCTCCGCACAACAACAACAAATGGACAAGGTCATGGAGGAGTATGAGGACATCTTCACCTCACCCACAGGGGTGCCTCTGCACTCTCAGGTCAAGCACCCCATCGATTTGACCCGAGGTGCGCCAATACCCAATGGATCGATCTATCATTGCTCTATTATGGAGAATGATGAAATAAAGAGGTAAATTGAGGCTCTTCTGCAGAAATTTCACATCCGACCAAGTTCATCACCCCATGGGAGCCTGATCGTGTTGGTGCAAAAGAAGGATGGGACTTGGAGACAATGTATTGACTATCGGGTACTGAACAAGATCATTGTCTGGAATAGGTACCTAATCCCATGGATTGATGACCTTCTTGAACAACTCAAAGGGGAAAAATATTTCAGTAAGATCAACTTGAAGTCCAGGTATCAATAGGTACCAATCGAATTGTCTGATGTGTGGAAGACTACCTTCAAAGCAAAGGAGGACCTTTTCGAATGGCTAGTCATGCCTTTCAAGTTGACAAATTCTCCCGTAACCTTCATGGTGTTGATGTATGACATCTTGTGGCCATTCACCAACTCATTCTTAGTAGTGTACTTGAATGATATCCTGTTCATCAACCAAAATTGGGAAGAGCACCTCCACCACATCTGACAGGTCCTCCAAACACTGCGGATACAAAAGTTGTGTGCCAATTTGGAGAAGTGCACTTTTGGCATGACCCAGGTTCAGTATGTGGGATACGTTATTGATGAGTAGGGGTTTCATGTGGATCCAACCAAGATCTAGGTCATTTGGGATTGGCTAGCCCCAACCACTCTAACAGAGCGTCATAGCTTTCTGGGTATTGCTAATTTCTACTACAGGTTCGTGTTGGGATCCTCTCATATCACTTGGCCCTTGAGTCAAGTCACCAAGGGAGGAGCGAAAGTAAACTTATTTTGGTTGGAATCTCAATAGAAGGTGTTTGTAGAATTGAAACATCACCTCTGCTCTGCCTCATTGCTCACATTACCAGACTTGCAACAACCATTTGAGATTGAGACAGATGCCTTTGACTATGCTATTAGGGAAATTCTTACTCAACAGGGGCATCTAGTAGCATATCAGAGTGAGACGTTGTTTGACATAGTCCAGATGTATCCCACTTATGACAAAGAGATGTATTCCATTGTGCAGACTTGCCAACAATGAAATCATTAAATTTTGGGGAAGGAAACGATCATCCACACTAACCACCAACCCCTACAGTTCATAGATACACAAGGAAAGTTCTAGAACGATCACCATCAAAAGTGGTCCACATATCTGCAACAGTTTCTTTTGAACATCAAGTACAAGAAGGGTAGCAACAACAATGTTGCAGATTGCCTCAACCGAACACCGATCGTGGCGATAAATGCCGTGCTTAACTTTTGTGGGCACAAGAATTCTGATTGGCTTCTTCTCTACAAGATCAATCCATAATTCAGCCACACATACAAGGCACTATTGGGGGGTGACAAAGTTCCAAATTTTCACCCTTAGGATGCACTTCTATGTCACTTGGGACACCTTTTTGTTCCTTCAAGCAAGCGTGTCTAGATTATTTAGGAAGCACACAACAGTCGAGTAGTTGCACATTTCAAGGTCGAGAAAATAGTGGCACTACTGTAGAAGTATTTCTATTGGCCAAACCTTCGACAGGGTGTCGGGAAGTACATAAGATCCTGTACTGTCTGGGCCATTAACAACCCGACCATCAAGAAGCAAGGCCTCTATACTCCACTACCTACCCCTAGTCGACCTTAGGAATCCATCTCCATGGATTACATGTCGGGCCTTCCTTTTACTAAGCATGCCAACAACCTTGTTTTTGTGGTCATCGACAGATTCTTGAAAAGGCCATTATGGCGGCCTACAAGAAGAATATCACAACATAATCCACTGCTAAACTCTTCTTTGAACGAGTGTGGGTACACTTTGGGATACCACAGTCTATCATCTTAGATCGGGACAGTAGGTTCCTCAATACATTTTGGTCCAGCCTTTGGTCAATGTTGGACACCAAGCTCACCAAGTCCACAACTTTTCATCCCCAAACTGATGGCCTGAAAAAAGTCGTCAACAGGATGATCGTACACATTCTGTGCATGTACAACCCAAAGCATCCACTTACATGGGATGAGAACCTCCCTTATGTATAGCATAGCTATAATTGGGCCATCCACATCTCAACCTACCACAACCCCATTTTGGTGGGCTTGGGATTCCAACCACTATGTCTCATTGATGTAGCCAAGCCATTTACAACTACTTATGCTGATTCATCTCATGTCCAGTCTAAAGCTACCAAGGTGAATAAATTCATTGAGTGCATTCATCAAATCCACCAACAGGGTCATTAAATATTGGACAGAGCCAATTCTAAGTACAAGTAGTGGCATGATCAACATCTGGTGCCACACAACTTCTAGGTGGGTAGCAAAGTGTGGCTACATTTGCAGAATGAGCGCTTCGCTGGACCCCACCACATGCTTCACCTGCTCTAATATAGGCCATACACCATCACCAAGGCTATAGGGGACAATTATTTTGAGCTTAGTATTCCACCATTCATTGGTCTGCACCTAGTGTTGAATGTGGACTGCCTTCGGCCCTACTTTCCACCTCTATTAGATACATTCAACATGGCAGAACAACTCACACCAACAGATTTAAACCTAGACTGCATGGAACAAGCCATAGTTGATCGGATTATGGACAAACAGATCAAGAACACCTGCCGGTAGAGGATCCAGCTATATCGAGTTGTCAAAGAAGGCCAACTCCTTCACCAGGGAAAATGGCTCACTAGGGACCAATTTCAGTAGAAGTTTCCTCATCTCACGGAGGAACTCAATGCAATGGGTACCATTGCTTCCTAAGGAGGCAGGAATGATCCAGGTGGATATTGGTGGCCACCCACCTATTCCACTTGGAACCCCACCATTATTTCTTTCAGTTTTCCAATTTCCTTTATCATAGCACAATTTACTATTTTTGGAAGTTTTTTCGAGTCTTGAACTTCCAGAGCCATTTTGAGGCCATGAACAACGTATTTTGGGCATGAGACCTACAAAAAATATGAGTCTTCTAGAATTGATATTCCCTTTTAAAAATTTTATTCCTCGGATAGATCTTTCTAATGATGTATCATGTGCGTCAAATGGAGATAATATGCCAAAGTTATGACTCTGGGAAATTGATGTACCAATTTACCCCCGACGAGGCCCATAGTCTGGTGTTTCATCTCCTAGGGTTAGGTTTTTTGATGTTTAGGGTTTTCCATTGTTTCTCAATAATATATAGGCCTATGAGCCTCATTGTAACATAGAGTTCAAAGGCCTGTAGCCGCCACATCTCTTCTCAGAGATACATTACTAGCACCCTAGCTAGTTTATTTCCATTCTATCTATAAAAAAATTTTAGTTCTTTGATATTAATGAAATGATGTGTTATTTATAATGTATCTTCGTATTTATGGTTATATGTGTATTATGTTGAGTTCCTGCATAAATTCAGATCAAAGATCTGCCTAGTATCTTGCAGAATAGTCCACAAGGATGAACAACAGTAACAACCACTATAACACATTTTCAATAAGATAAGTACTAAAATAACCAAAATAGTTCAAATACTTTATCAGAGATGAAAGAAAACATGAAATACAAACATTTTCAGAATAGTCTTATAAATATTCATAATCCATGTATGAAGAACGTGTTGGCCTTGAAGACTTTTATTATTAAATAAAAGTTCTTAGACACGTGTATACAATGAAAACCACTAGCTCCAGTAGTGGAGATTTGAAGGAACTCCTTGCTCCTCAAAATAAATAGCTTGTCTCTCTAATTCCTTGCGGGAGGAGCCAAGGTGAAAAGTCCCCTACTCATAAAATGTGGGTGTACATATAACAATGAGGAGGGTATGCTTCACCTTCCTTATGGCTCTTCATCTACCATCATGATTATTTGACTTCTTATGACTTTTCAACTTTACAGGACTCTTCATATTCTATACATGTCCTTTGGACTTACACTTTCCAATAGATTTTTGAAATATCAATTACATAATCCACCATAATGGTGTGGCATGTGGAAACTCATGACATGACATGACATGAAACTGCTAACATGGATTGCTTGTTGGTGTTGCAATGTCAATCCACTCTTGTTTCTTCTCGTTATGTGTCTATTTTAGAATGCTATTCTTTCCACCTCCACATGGATTGGTGATAAGGAGTTTTCAGTGATCTCGAGTCTTGAATTGTGGTCGCAAACTAGTGTCCCTTTTCTTTTCCTTGGTTGATCAACTTACATATTCAACTACAAATATGTCTTTCAACATCTCTTCCTTCTTCATATCCTTCATCATCTTGACACAGTATGATAAGATACCCTCATATGCAATGCACTCATGAAGAGGCGACATCATTCTGAAAAATTCCCTAGTCTAAGATAATGCATATTGATCCATTAACTGAGTCGAACCGGGTGACAAGCTGGGAGAAGGGCTCAGTGACTGCGCAATTTCATAGTTTGAGTAGTCAGGGGTGAACCTTGACCTTGATACTACACAATGCATAGTCAAGGATGGGCTGAGGAAGAAAAGGAGAAAATAATTTTGTAGGTTAGTGTGACGGGATGAGGGGATGGAAACTGGATGAGCCTGTTTCGCAGTTCCAAGAGACAGAGAAGGTTGGACCATTTTGAAATTGCACAACTCAAGGGATCAAGGGTTTCAATTGAGGCTATGGAGTGTGAAATGTGTAATTGAGGCCAGACTGGGAAGATAAATTGTGTAATTATGGGATCCAAGGTTTGGGCTTGAGAACTGGAACTGCATAGTGCAGTAGCCCTTGAAGGTAGGAACTGCGCATTGCGTAGTTTCAAGAGACAAGGTCATAGCTAGAGGGTTGATACTTAGTCGAAATTTTTTCGAAATTTGACTATGTGCGAGATCGAGGAGGCTCATGTGAACAGTAATAAGACTTCGACTATGATCATACACTTAGAATCCTTGATGAAGAAAAAATGTATATCATCTAGGATACATGAAAAAAAAACTTCCTTCAGTGCGATAGCTTTATGACAACTTACGACAAGTGTGTCACTAATGATACACTTTTCCAGGACCGTGTCGACACTTGTGCGACAATGCTTAAAACTTTGGAAATGAGTGTGACAGATGTTTACATGGTTAGCTAAACTCATTTTAAAAAATATAACCCCTTTACACCACCAAAACAAGTTTATACACCTTGTACAACGGATAACATGTGAAAATACGACATTTTTCATATCTTGCAAAAGGGATTGAAACACTACGAGAAAACACATTGAATGAGTTTCAATTTTTACAACGACGATGTACAAGACCAAGAACACTGTTACCGATGAAATAGGTAACTGCACAGGTGCCTAATTTTTGAGGTAGCAAGACAAACACCTGATTTTGTAAAGTGGTGATGCAGAATCATTTTTTTTAGCATGTTTTATTTATTTATTTTCTATGATGCTTTTTATGTCGATTTTGAATAGTGGTGGCGTATCATCACCAACATTTTTTTAGAGGATTGATTTTGACACTATACATTTTCTGATGTTTTCTTCTTCCGTGAGATGTTTATTTTTAAGTGCATTTATGTACTTGTGTTTTAAAAAGATTTTTTTTTTTTTTAAATAAAAAATTGTAATGATATCTTCACTTTTTCAAATAGATAAAAAATGAAAAAAGGGTCAATATTATAAAGTTTATATTTTCTACAAGTTTATGTATTGTTAATTAATTTTTCAATGCACACCAAATAATTGTTGCTAAAAAACCAATATTTTGAATGATATGACAAAAAAATACAAATTTTCAATATAAATCGTATGCAAAAAATACATTTTTAGAGACTTTTTGTTAAAAAAAACATGTTAAATAAACTAATTTTTTGGGAAAATCTTAACACAAAAACTTAAGAAAATAGAATTTTTATTGAATTTTATGTCAAAAAATAATAGTAATCACATGTTCTTTGCAACAAATAAGGATTCTTATCATAAAATATCAAAGTCTAAACATTACAAGTAAAACTGATTAATAGATCTCAAAAATGAGCTTTGTTTGCGAGCATAACTTAAATATCATCAACAATATCAACTAATACATGTTCAACATCATCTAGAACATCATTGATGGCTTCTTACGCAACATTTTCTGCTTCATTTTGGTCATTGTCATCTTCTAATGGATCTTTCATGTCTGCAAATCTTCCAAAGTGTCCCTTTCCAATCATTCCATATAATGGTGGTTGAGATTCCTTTGCTTTTTTTGCCACAAGTGATTCATTATAATCCCCTTTCCTCAAACCAACTTCTTGCTTTGCATATGGAAGGAATTCAAGAGCGTTAATTCTTTGTTGAATAAATTTGCATTGCACTGGGTCTTTCTCAATGGAAATGCAATTTCTTCCTTTTGGTAGGCAACATGCTAGTGTTGTACCTAATCATCAAGAAAAAAGGAAATAAGTAAGAAAATTAGTATAAAGACATAAAAAGTAAAAAATAAAATATTTAAATTTAAATTTGTATAATAAAACTTATCTGAACCTGAGAATAAATCAAAACCAAATCTCTTTCATTTGAACATAGATCTATAAGATAGCTAATCAATGCTTGTGGTTTTTGATAAATGTTAACTATATCTCCTTTTGCATCTTTATCCTCATATGTTAGTTTTCTTACAACTGCATCATGAACCAATACTTGACTATAACTCTTCCCATCTACTCGATTCATAAGAATACGCTTATAGCTATCATATTTTGTCCAAAATTCAACATGGATGAACTCACAATCATTTATAATAGGTTGATCTTCGGAAGAAACAATATTTGACTTATGCCTGTAACATAACATAGTAAAAGCTTAATTAAATTGTTCATACATAAAAAAAATTAACTGTAATCAAACATACAATTTCAAAGTCTTACCATGTAAGTTGCATCCTTGAGTTTGCTTTTCCCTGGAAGCTTGTTAATAACATTGAAAATTATGTGTCTGAATGAAATGTCACAAATCTCCAAAGTGGTGATGTTGTCACTTCTTGAAAACCCATAACCACTTTACTAAAAGCTTGATAAATATATGGTTCACTATCATATTCAATGTCTGGGAAATTTAAACCATGAGGAATATCTGCAATAACTAGGGCATGTTCCCTTTTAGGTATTAGTGATGCAATTTCTTCACAGTAACCTTGTATTATTTGATGTTGGATACTGTCGAGCCCATTCCAAATGTAATGATTAAGAGTAGGATCAAGTTCAACATTCATAAGACGCTTCTTTCTCATCTTTTCCAACTTAATCTTTTCAATAAATCTTTTGAAAGTATCTGGTACACCATTTCCATCCTTCTTCGACATCTTTAATGAAATACAAATATATATGCACAAGTAATAAAATAAAAATAGTTTAAACATGAATAAAATGAATGTATAAATCAACATACCTTATTGAATGCAATATAAAAATCTTTAAGTGTTGTTGTAGAACTTGCTTCTGGGTAGTGGTGTACAACATCATCCCAACTGTCTTCATTCAACATTTTAACCATATGTTCTTGTATTTTTATAAAAATCTTCTAACTAAATAAATAAAGTTAAAACTGTTAATATAGTGACATGTATAATAAAATATACCAACAACGTTATGTTTTATTTAAAAGAAAATTATAACGAAAGGAAAATAAGAAATAATTCAAGATCAAACTTACTTTTGAAATTCTACATGTTAGCACCTAAATTGGACCCCAAGTTGAAAAGGCAAAATAGGGTAACAACTAAACCACGCTCAGCCTTGTAGCTAGCCCTACAAGGACAGGAGAGGGCTCTCTCCGTGAAAGAATATTCAATGGAACACAATAAATGGACTGATATTAGGCTAGATAAAATGATAAAAAAAGGGGTTTTAATAAAATGAATGAATGAATGAATTTCAGGGATGTGTGGGATATAAAGGGACAGTTGAAACCGGGAATTAAATAAGGACACAGGGTATTTCATGGGGCAAGATAGGAAGGAAAATTAGCAATTAAAATTTAATGAGGATGGGATGGAAAGACTGGTGAGGAGCTGAAAAGGGCACAATAAATGGGTCCTTTTCAAACAGAAGAAAAATACAGAGTATGAATGATTTCCCAAGGCAGAGCATATAAAATGGATTCTACCTTTTTATCTTGAAAGCATTCAAAAGGAAATGTTTATGGATGGATGGAACACATAAAAATTCATATATGAAACAAAAGAGAAAACAAATGCTAACTCTCATACCACATGGATCCCACAAATCAGAGCTGCATCTCTTATTAATTCCTATCAAACTGTACAATGTAGCACAGAGATGTTCTTCCACAGTATTCCCCTACTTTCTGAGTTACCGATTCCCCCTTTTTACAAATGATTTATAATTACAATAAATACACTGAAATGTGGGAACATAGATCCACAGAAAAGGGAGCTATTATAACAAATGAAGAACTGAAATACAATCATAGAAAGAAATACAACAATCTCCCTCTAAAAATAAGGGATAGTATTGCATTTTGATTACTTGGAGATTTTCTATTAGGCTGTATGAAAGAAAATAGGTAATCCGATGAACAGATTTCCTATTTCGCTGCTTGCTGTAACAATCTTTGTTTTAAATAAGCTCTCGGCCCTTTGACTGTTGCTTTTCTTTCCACTATATTTTTTGAGAGAACTGACTCTTATAATAAAGATGCCTTCGGAATGAAATTGAATTGAATTTATGCATTCGTGAAGGGAAGAAATTAATTTCGAATAGGAAAAAGGAAGGGAAGGAGGCGGGACCCACATGGAAATCGCAATCGCAATAGGCGGGGCGGAGAGATATAATAGAGCAAACATAATGTAATATGGCGCCATCGCAATTGGAAATTGGAGGGGAGCGGAGTGATATAATAAAACACATTAAATATGATAAAACATATTGTAATATGTTTTGAAGTTGGCGCCATCGCAATCAGAAATCGGAGGGGAGCAGAGTGTTATTTGAAACAACATTTCCGATGCGATGGGAAGAACCATTTGTATTATAAATTAAAACCAAACTTTGGGTTTAACAAAGGAAAAGGCCCTTTATTATATGAACGGGTGGATGTATTGTATGGTGGGGCCGACCAATCGCAATCACATCGGAGGAAAAAGGTTTGCGACATGATCGGAGGAGGGACTTGCGATGAATTGCATCGCAGTAATCGAAAAGGGAATGGGATGGGCCGATTGGAAGATTTTGCGATTGGCCGATCGGAGGAGGGGTGCGATCGGAAGATCGGAGGAAGTGATGCGATCAGAGGATCGGAAGATGTGCTGCGATTGATGGATCAGGGGATGGTGCGATCGGTGGGTTGGAGAATGTTGCGATTGCGATGAAAGTTTTTTGGATGGGCGGGGTTTTTATTATAATAAAAACTTTAAAATTTATACCATAAATTTTTATCATAAGCATGGTGGGGAAGTGGTTTGGTATTGCAATGCGACGGAACTTTATAATATAAAGCTTTTATTATAAAGTTCTACGGGGAATGGAGGGGAAGTGGTTAATAATTCAATCACATATGTGTTAAATGATTTATGATGCGATGTTGTAAATAGAAAAGAGGAAAAGGGGTTTTTTACGGGAAATATAAAACTTTAAACATAAAGTTAAAGGGGAACATGGGAAATAGGGGAGGTTTAGGGAATTTTACTTCACTTAAGCATAAATTTAAATCCAGAAGTTAGTTTTGAGAGTGTAGTATACCATTGGAAAGCTCTTTCCGGGCTCTTTCTGATGGATCTGCTTGGAGGATGATTTGGTGTTGAACATACTGTGGAAAACTCTCTGAAGGCAAGGACATCACTTTGTGGAGATAACAGCTTTTGAATTGTGACTTATTACATAGGATGATGTAGAATTACATAATGAATGATAATAAAGGAAAAATATCACGTTTTCACCTCAAAACATGGTTTTGAGGTGAAAATTACATCAAGCTGAATAAAATATCTTTTTTATCTTCTAGGTGCTGTGACTTTGAATTTATTGGCTTCCTCATGAGCTTACTGATATTATTGACATTTGACTCATTAATTTGACCATGGTGAGACCCTAGAAACTAGTGAGACCCATCCTATGACCTACTGATATGATTTTGAGAATGAAAGTGACTAATGACTAAAGACCATAGAAAGGAAAATCAGCAAGTCCCTCATGAGGGACAACTGATAAAAATTACTACCATCAATGAATCCATTGACCTAGCGAAATGGTGAAATTTATTCGATATGAGACACCTAATATGCAAATGCAAAAAGAGCAGTTTTGATCACTGATGGCAGTATGACTAGACTGACACTAACATTGGCTCCAATGGGGATGGTAGCTCCTTGGAGGTTCCAAGAACATCGTAGAACAAGTAGCCTTATCCATTGGGCATGGAGTCAAAAATGTTGAAAACTGACACAAATGAAAATTGACCCTGACTGAAGGCTAAGACTGAAAAACCATAATAAAACCAAACTGACTTAAGACATGACTAAAACACAATTGACAAACTAGAAAGATGCTCATAATTGAGCTTATTCATCAAAACCTACTATAATTATTGCATTCACCACCTGATCAAGTGAAATGGAACAACCAATGCAACCATGTACACATCATGGCTGCTATTTGAATTCTCCCCAAGTGCTTTCTAATGAGCAAGTAGAGAGAAGAGCTAAAAGGCAACTCACATGGAAGCTTAGAATCAGGTTGAATTTTGATAAATTTTCAAAGTCTTAGCTGACCGGATGACCTCAAGAATACTGCGAAAGTATCTTCATAAGAATAGTTATTGATTTCCCTTAATACATCACTACTTTGATCCAAGTAATCTCCATACCTTGATCTTAGACTTTTCCTAACCTCTGAGTTGTCTCTTTCTAATGACTGCAACAGGCTATCGAAGGGATCCTGAACTTCATGAATAACCAATCCCTCTTGATGATTAGGAACAAAACAAAAATATTCTTCATTAGTCTCCTTATATGACTGCAAATCTTGATATGGGCTTTGTAATGAAACATTTGATGAACAAGACAATGAAGTTGAATTTCGAATAAAATTATTGTCAACATTCTTTTTTGGCACATGGTTAGCCAATGGAGAAGGAATTTTACAGCAAACATCATCCAACACATGAGAAATAGGATCATAGAAAACTTGAAAAGACTACTGCGACGTATCTGCATGACACTCTTCAGACTTCTCAATTTTTCTTTTAGAGATATTACGAAAATTTTTCTCTATAAACTGAAATGCTTCAAAACATAAGGGTATAGAATCCTCTTGCATCATTAGATCATATGTTTCAGCTTCCAAGCCTTCATCTATAATCCGACCTTCAATTGTGTTTGGTGGCTGAAAATCTGGAGCTGGGGAGGGTTTTATATCGCAGATGATTTCATCAGTCGTTTCAGGGGAAGATTTCTCATAAAAAACTTGCTCAAGAATTTCACTATCTGTCTCAACCTCAACATTAAAACTGAGAGATTGTTGATTTCTAATTGCATGAAATTTATCTTTGATGAACTGAATTAAAGCGAAACAAAGAGGCAAATATCTTTCACTTACTTCCCAATTTTCCAGACTTTCCTCATCACTGTCCTGGATGATATGCATCGGATGATTACTGTTTTCAAGTTGTTGAAACGGAACTTCCTCCCACAAATCAGCAGTTGATTGTGCTGCAAGACTAGCTTGTGTTTGGAAAAAATCATCATCATCGTATTGATCGAATTTTGGCAAATCATCAACATAAAACATATCATCAAGCATACAAGTCATATCAAGAGATTTCTCATCTCTGAGATGCTCTATAACACAATCATTGTTAGATGGATGATAACTGGGATAAGAAAGAAAATGTTTTGGATCAGCCACTTTTTCTTGAACATCCATTTCATTCCTGGCAGTGATTTTCCGCACCATATTTTCCACTGCGTTTACCAAAAGGTCAAGCTTTACCTCTGATGGTGTTAGGTTCTCTGCAACATTCTTATTTTCTTCTTCCTTTAGCTTTGCTCTTCTGATCAACAGATTAGCTTCTACATCTACTACACTATTCTGTATCTCTTCAAGTGTTGCTAAGTTCCTTTCTCTCAGCTAAAACTCCATTTCTGGATCAAAAGCGCCTGGGTAGTGTAAGAGAGCCGAGCCAGGAGGGGGTCTTATATTGACAGGTATAGAATAATATACTCGATTGAATCTGGAGGAAAACTATTGTACAGTCTCCCCTAACTGTCTTTTCAGTTGGGCATACTCCTCTAAAATAAGGAAAGGGTTCTGTCTGACCACCCATCTGTCAAGGAAGACTTTTATGAACTGCTGGAATTCTAAGATGCTTGCATCAGGTAGGGTTTTGAACCAACTCTTAACTTTTCCTTGCAAAGAAATAGCAAAAAGCCTAATACTAACATCTTCTTCATCATCCTCAAAAAGGTCTAGGAAAGTCTCAACATTCTGCACATGTTGCTCAGCGTTGACATTGTTACATTCACCATCAAATCTTAGAAAATATAGGTAATAATTTGCAGGGAAAGCATGGATTACAGAAGGTAAAACAAGAGGTTTATACCTATCCGAGACTATAGAAGGTCTAGGAGTATATACAGGAGCTACAGGATCAGTTTTGGTCTCTTTAGGCTGATCATTTCGAAGATGGTCATCATAATATTTGGGAAAAGGATGGAGGCCAAGATCAAAGGAAAACTCAATGTTTACACTTTTTGAACAGGTTGAGTGAAGATTTTGATCACCTTTATCATACAAAAAATTCTGAAAAACTTTCAGGATAGCTTCAGGAAAAGCAAAGAAGTAATTTACCAGAAAGCAGATTAGATCCTGAATACCATTCCACTTTGGATACTTGAACTTTGGGTAATGTCCTTCCATTTTCCCGTAGAAAGAGTTGGTCCTCCAGTGGAGTCTTTACATTGAGTTGGAGTCGCCGGGTGAAAGATTCAGTTTTTATATGCATCTGATTCTTTGTTCACCATCATCAATCAGATATGATACTTTGTCATTCTTTACTGGGGATTTAGATATGATCTTTGTATTCCCCAGTATGGTCACCAGAGATGTTAGCACATGAATTGGACCCCAAGCTGAAAAGGAAAAATAGGGTAACAACTAAACCACGCTCAGCCTTGTAGCTAGCCCTACAAGGACAAGAGAGGGCTCTCTCCGTGAAAGAATATTCAATGGAACACAATAAATGGACTGATATTAGGCTAGATAAAATGATAAAAAAAAGGGTTTTAATAAAATGAATGAATGAATGAATTTCAGGGATGTGTGGGATATAAAGGGACAGTTGAAACTGGGAATTAAATTAGGACACAAGGTATTTCATGGGGCAAGATAGGAAGCAAAATTAGCAATTAAAATTTAATGAGGATGGGATGGAAAGACTGGTGAGGAGCTGAAAAGGGCACAATAAATGGATCCTTTTCAAACAGAAGAAAAATACAGAGTATGAATGATTTCCCAAGGCAGAGCATATAAAATGGATTCTACCTTTCTATCTTGAAAGCATTCAAAAGGAAATGTTTATGGATGGATGGAACACATAACAATTCATATATGAAACAAAGGAGAAAACAAATGCTAACTCTCATACCACATGGATCCCAAAAATCAGAGCTGCATCTCTTATTAATTCCTGTCAAACTGTACAATGTAGCACAGAGATGTTCTTCCACAATATTCCCCTAATTTCTGAGTTACCGATTCCCCCTTTTTACTAATGATTTATAATTACAATAAATACACTGAAATGTGGGAACATAGATCCACAGAAAAGGGAGCTGTTCTAACAGCTGAAGAACTGAAATACAATCATAGAAAGAAATACAAAAATCTACCTCTAAAAATAAGGGACAGTATTTCATTTTGACTACTTGGAGATTTGCTATTAGGCTGTATGAAAGAAAATAGGTAATCCGATGAACATATTTCCTATTTTGCTACTTGCTGTAACAATATTTGTTTTAAATAAGCTCTCGACCCTTTGACTGTCGCTTTGCTTTCCACTATCTTTTTGGAGAGAAATGACTCTTTTAATAAACATGCCTTCGGAATGAAATTGAATTGAATTTATGCATTCGTGAAGGGAAGAAATTAATTTCGAATAGGAAAGAGGAAGGGAAGGAGGCGGGACCCACATGGAAATCGCAATCGCAATAGGCGGGGCGGAGAGATATAACAGAACAAACATAATGTAATATGGCGCCATCGCAATCGAAAATTGGAGGGGAACGGAGTGATATAATAAAACACATTAAATATGATAAAACATATTGTAATATGTTTTGATGTTGGCACCATCGCAATCGGAAATCGGAGGGGAGCGGAGTGTTATTTGAAACAACATTTCCGATGCGATGGGAAGAACTCTTTGTATTATAAATTAAAACCAAAATTTGGGTTTAACAAAGGAAAAGGCCCTTTATTATATGAACGGGCGGATGTATTGTATGGTGGGGCCGACCAATCGCAATCACATCAGAGATGGGGCGATGGGTAATCGCATCGAAGGAAAAAGGTTTGCGACGTGATCGGAGGAGGGACTTGCGATGAATCGCATTGCAGTAATCGGAAAGGGACTGCGATGGGCCGATCAGAAGATGTTGCGATTGGCCGATCGAAGGAGGGGTGCGATCGGAAGATTGAAGGAAGTGATGCGATCGAAGGATCGGAAGATGTGCTGCGATTGATGGATCGGGGGATGGTGCGATCGGTGGATCGGAGAATGTTGCGATTGCAATGAAAGGTTTTTGGATGGGTGGGGTTTTTATTATAATAAAAACTTTAAACTTTATATTATAAATTTTTATCATAAGCATGGTGGGGAAGTGGTTTGGTATTGCAATGTGACGGAACTTTATAATATAAAGCTTTTATTATAAAGTTCTACGGGGAATGGAGGGGAAGTGGTTAATAATTCAATGACATATGTGTTAAATGATTTATGATGCGATGTTGTAAATTGGAAAGAGGAAAAGGGGTTTTTAAAGGGAAATATAAAACTTTAGACATAAATTTAAAGGGGAACAAGGGAAATAGGGGAGGTTTAGGGAATTTTACTTCACTTAAGCATAAATTTCAATCCAAAAGTCAGTTTTGAGAGTGTAGTATACTGTTGGAAAGCTCTTTCCGGGCTCTTTCTGATGGATCTACTTGGAGGATGATTTGGCACTGAACATACTATGGAAAACTCTCTGAAGGTAGAGACATCACTTTCTGGAGATAACAGCTTCTGAATTGTGACTTATTACATAGGATGATATAGAATTACATAATGAATGATAATAAAGGCAAAATATCACGTTTTCACCTCAAAACATGGTTTTGAGGTGAAAATTACATCAAGCTGAATAAAATATCTTTTTGATCTTCCAGGTGCTGTGACTTTGAATTTATTGACTTCCTCATGACCTTGCTGATATTATTGACATTTGACTCATTAATTTGACCATGGTGAGACCCTAGAAACTAATGAGACCCATCCTATGACCTACTGATATGATTTTGAGAATGAAAGTGACTAATGACTAAAGAACATAGAAATGAAAATCAGCAAGTACCTCATGAGGGACAACTGATAAAAATTACTACCATCAATGAATCCATTGACCTAGCGAAATGGTGAAATTTATTCGATATGAAACACCTAATATGCAAATGCAAAAAGAGTAGTTTTGATCACTGATGGCAGTATGACTAGACTGACACTAACACTACACACATTTCTTCCATTGATAATTCACCCGACTTCACATGGGCTAGTACTGATTTGACTAGTTTCTAATCCTTCACACCTTGCATTGTTCTCCAAGGTGTGGTATTCATATCCTCTGGAATTTGCTTCATTTCAGGACCTGTCTTACTGTTGGTACATATTATGGGTTTACTCTTTTTAACCTTCTGATTTTTTATGGAAATATTCTCCCACCGGTCAAAAATATCATCAATGAAATCCCATATCTCCACAATTCTAAATGCCAACTGAAAAATGTTATCCATGCTTCTGAATATATTTGAATGCATATTTCCATCTTTTGCTTTGATTTTTTCATCAATTTGATAACCTGTTTCCATTAAACATTCCTTCTGAAATGTTAGACTAACTTGTATCTTATCCCCACCACATTTTTCTATGAATTCATTATGAATAAATCTAACCCTTTGGATGAAATTCATTTTCATTCTATACTCATTATCTGCATTATGATCCCATGCCAATAACTTTGATTCTATTTTTGTTAAGCCAACGTAAATTATGCATTTCACTATTTGAAAAAGATAGTTATTGGGATATTCCTCAATCAACTGTCTTTTAACCTCTACTGAATTGTTCCCTCCAATTACATAATATTTATAATCAAAACATTTTTTCTTGTCAAATGCCTATTTGTTGGGAACTTGACGTGGACTGACAAGAACCACATATTCCACCACATGCGCATATGAATTGAACCTGAACAATGTCTTCAGATTATGTACATGTAGGTGATGGGCCTTTCTAATTTGATATTGATATTGTCCTTCATCTGGCCTATAAAATTGGTTGACATTAAGCTCAAATGTTTGGCCACCGAGTAATTTATTCTTCCTCAACTCATATCGAATAGCATTTTGTTTTGTTTTAATAATGCCATCCTCTAACTCAGCACCTGGTGTTATGATTTCTCTACTTCCATTAGAGCTTTCAGTTTGTTCTTCACTTCTTCTCATGACTTTTAAAGGTTGACCAATATTTGATTTCCTATTCTTATTGGTTAACATATCAGTTCTTTTACAAACAAGTTGTTCATTATCAGGTAAAAGAGAGACATCTTTGGCCATTTTTCTTTTTGGTGTCTGATATGTTTTCTCCTTTTGCACAACAGTTTTAATCTCCTCACTAATTCTATTATAATTTTCAGTTTCATGTTCCACATCTTCAAAAGAAACATGTTTAGGTTTACTAGATTGACCCACCTTAGTGACTCTTGGTTGATCCCCTCTTTGTACTTTTGCAATGTCACGAGCTATTGATCTTTTCTTCAATCTCCTTTCCTCTGCTTTGTCTGTGTGGAAAGTGTTGACCACATTCATAACATCTGGCTCCATATAATAAATACCTTCAAAAATGTTTGAAAGACTCAGAACATAATCCTATGAAACAATATAAAACATGTCAATGATCAATAATTTATAAAAAATTGAATGATCCTTACAATAATGCATAGCGGAAATAAAAATAAGCATACTTGCAATGTTATTTGAAATGTTGCTTGAGATTTCTTCATAAAACTTTGTAGATATTTCATTTGTGTCATACTTGACCTTTGATAGACGATATCTAACCTTGTCATGTTTATTAGCCTTCCTTGCAAGAACATAAATAGTGTTTGTATTCAGGACCATACATATGTCTCATACTCTGCCCATCACATCATATGGTTCATTTAAGTCAATCATACCACAAACCAGATAGATATGTATATCAGCCTCCGTTTCACTGTCTTCAAGATACCATGAGAAATCAATTTTATCTATTTCCTTGGCGTTCTTCCAATCATAAATAAGCTTTAATGAACCTGGTGGGCCACTTTCTTGACTTTTATTAGTGTGTGTAGCAATGCCCTTATTGTGTCCAGCAATATCCATAGTGCGCCTAGCTGCAACTTTAGATTTGGGAGTTGTATCCATAGTGCGTCGAGCTGCAACTTTAGATTTGGGAGTTGCTGCTCTAGGTGTAGAAACATTCACAGAAATATTTTTTTATGCCATTTTCCTGATAAAAAGAAATATATATATATATATATATATATATATATATATATATATATATATATATATATATATATATATATATATATATAAGTTAATGAGAAAACAATTAATCAATTTTTTTTTTAAATTTGTCAATATAAATTTAAATTTACCGAAAATTAAAGTATATAAAAAAAATTAAAAAAAAAAATTATTTGTAACTAAATAAATTGAAAATAAACCAATAAATTTAACTATAGAAATTATTCATTTAAAAACAAAATATTAAAAATTATATTTAAATATATGTATATATATGTATATAATATTTTTTTAATACATTTTATAAAAAAATTAAAATTTGTTTTAAATTGTAGAAAACAATTTAAAATAATTCTAAAATTAAGTTTTTATTTAGTATTTTAAAAAAACACAAAAATAATATTTATTATTTAAAAAATGTTAAAATTAATATTTTTTTCTTTTTAAACTAAAGAATTTATTAAAAAAATGAATGTTAATTTTTTGTTTTAATCTAAATTGTGTTGTTTTATTAAATATACACTTAATCAATTATATTTTAAAATTTTAAATATAATGAATATAATTAAGCCATACATTTTAAAATTTAAATTTTTTTATTGTATTTTAAAATTTTAAAATTTTATTTTAAAATATTGAACTATACACTATTTATTAAATTTAAAAAAGTTTAAATATAAAATAAATTTTAAATTTTAAAATTATTATATTTTATATAATTATAACTATAAATAAATTTTAAAATTAAAACTTTATATTATAACAATCTTAAAATTCTATATTTAAAAAAAAAAACTTTATTATAAAACATTATATATATTTTAAAAGTTTATATTAAAATTTTTAAAACAAAACAATAAATTTTTATATTTAAAACAAAAAAATAAAATAAAATAATTTTATAAATTTTATTATATATTTAAACTAAAAAAATATATAAAAAAATATTAAAAAAAATTGTTTTCGCGCTTGCCCGGGGCCAAAGGCTGGCCGAGCGGCGCCGTGGAGGGTTGCCCAATCGGCTTCTGACCCCTGGCTAGACAGAGGTCGATTCCCAAAATCGACCTCCACCCGGTCGAGGGCCAGAGGCCCTGACGGGTGGCGTCGTAGAGGGCTACCCAACCGGCCTCTAGTCCCCGATAAGCGGCAAATTAAATTTTTATTTTTATATAAATAAAAAACTATATAAAAAATTCAAATTTTTTTAAATGCTTTTTTAAACAAAAACTATTATAATAAAAAAAATGTATGATTTAATATTAAAAAAAACTATTCAATTAAAATTTTAAAATATAAAAAAACAAGTTAAAAAATATGTTTTAAAAAATAAACAAACATATATATATATATATATATTTTTAAATTTTATTTTTTTAAAATTAAAACAATTATTATTTAAAATATGAAAAAACAATTAAAAAAATAAATTAAATATGTTTTAAAATATAAACATTTTAATTTTTATTTTCTTAAAACTAAAACAATTATAATTTAAAATATAGAAAAACATTAATAGATTTTTGGCTTCTATGATCCATCAATAAATATGAATAAATCTTTCGGTAATAATCACATTATCATGAACAAAGTCGACGCGTTTCAAACCAACTAGTGTGGTTCATCATTAGGACTAGGTGAGAGATCAGATCAGTGGTTAAGTTTAAATAGATGTAGGAGAGGAAAAGAAAACCGTTGGAATAAGCTAATTTGACTAAGAAATAAAAAACGGTTAGATCTAATAATATAATAATTAAAAAATTCAATAACGGCTCGTTTGAATATTAAAATTAAAAGTTTAATTAAAAATAAAAATGAATAAAAATAAACTAAAAAATAAAAATGAAAATAAAAATTATTATATGTCAATTTAATAGTTTAATTAAAAATTATTTTATTTTTATTAATTGATTATTAAAAATACAAATATTATTTTATTATAATTATATACTATTCTATTGAAAGTCTAATAAAAAATAAAAAAAGAAAAAGAAAAAAATTGATATATATATTATTTTTTATATTTTATATTTTTATATTTTTATATTTTTAATTTATTTTTAATTTTTATTTATTTATTTATTTATTTTTATTTTATATATATATATATATATATATATATATATATATATATATATATATATATATATATATATATATATATATATTTATTTATTTATTTATTGACCTAAATTATTAATTTCAATATTTTACTAGCCGTTACGATTTTATTTTATTGATGGGAACTATTTTATTTTTATTTTTATTTTTATTTTTATATTTTATTTTATTTTATTTTATTTATTTATTTTAAATAGAATTACAATATAATAGTATATAATTATATTAAATAATGCTTGTATTTTGAATAATTGATTAACGATATTAATAAAAATAAAATTTGTTATTTATAATAATAATTTTTATTTATAATTAACTATTAATTTGAATAATCAAACTAGCCGTTTCAATTTGTAATTGAATATATATATATATATATAATTTTTATTTTTTGTTTTTTTATTTTTTATTAGACTTTCAATAAAATAGTATATAATTATAATAAAATAATATTTGTATTTTTAATAATCAATTAATAAAAATAAAATCATTTTTAATTAAACTATTAAATTGACATATAATAATTTTTATTTTCATTTTTATTTTATTTTTTAGTTATTTGTTTATTCATTTTTTATTTTTAATTAAACTTTTAATTTTAATATTCAAACTAGTCGTTGTTGAATTTTTTAATTATTATATTATTAGATCTAACCGTTTTTTATTTCTTAGTCAAATTAGCTGATTCCAACGGTTTTCTTTTCCTCTCCTACATCTATTTAAACTTAACGACTGATTTGATCTCTCACCTAGTCCTGATGATGAACCACACTGGTTGGTTCGAAACGCGTCGACTTTGTTCATGATAATGTGATTATTACCGGAAGATTTCTTCATATATATAGAAAAACAATAAAAAAATTAAAAAAATATAATTTAAAATATAAACAAACAAATATATGAAAATGTTAATTTTTATTTTTTATTTTTTTAAAACCAAAACCATTATAATAAAAAAACAATTTTTCTTAATATAAAATATAATACTATAGAATTTAAAATTAAAAAAAAAAAGCAATAAAATAAAATAAAATATATGTTTTCAAATATAAACAAAAACAAGTTAAAATTATAAATTACAATTAAAAATAAGACTTAAAATTAAAAAAAAATAAAAATAAAATAAAAAATAAAAAATTTGTCAATAAAAAAAAAACAATTTAAATAATAAAACCACCAATATATTTATAAAAAAACAAAAAAAAAGGTTTAATATAGATTAAAACTATCTATTCTCCTTTAAATAAAATAAAATAAAATATCTAATCATATTTCTAAAAATAAATTTTCATGTTTTAAAATTCTAAATTTTTGTCCAAAAAACCCCTGAAAAAAAAAATTCCAAAGTTTTGTTCTAAAAACCATAAAAATTTGAGTTTTGTTTCCGTTTTCTTCACTCAAAAGATATAAAAGAATTATGGTTTTCGAACCTAAAAACCTTTAAAAAAAAAATTGAACACAAAAACCATAGAAAAAATAGATTTTCCCCAAAATAGTCTTTAAATGGACAGAATAGAAGTCAAACTAACCTTTGAAATGCAAAACAATCCTGTCACCAATGCGAACATAACACCTCCACAAAATTACCAATACGAATAAAACACATCCAATGCGAATGCAATGCCTCCACGAAGTTACTAATGCCAATGTACAACCTCCAGAAAATTGCTCCAACAAAAACCAAAAAACTTGATGTGATGGGAGTTGTCTTTAGTGCGACTTTTTGGAGTTTCAGGTGCCAGAATCTGGTGAAAAAACTTTAGGTAAAATCTTGATTTTTGTTATTTAAATTGGTTTTTTGATTGTATATATGAATTCAGCACCCTGAAAAACCCCTAGGGCACTTCGATTGTGCAAGGTTATCCATCAAAATTTTATTTTCAATAAATTCCTGCCATAATTTAGAGAAATTAGACCGGAAACAACTACCGTAAAAGCCTTCAAAAAGTCGCATTATAGACTACTCGGATGTGATGTGATGAATAGAAACAATGATTCTTATTATATAGTGAATTTTGTGTGATTGGTTTACTGTTTAACGAATGTGAGATTAAAATTTAAAATTTAAAATATTTACATGTAGTTAATATTATAGTTAAAATAGTTAATATTTGCATGTAGTTATCATAGTTAATATTTTAGTTAATATTTACATGTACTCAATGTTAAATCATTCAAATATAATATGGGATTAAAATTTAAAATTTAAAATATTTGCATGCACTTAAATATAGTTAATATTATAGTTAAAATAGTTAATATTTGCATATAGTTATTATTGTTAATATTTACATGTACAGTCAATCTTTAATCATTCAAATAAGAAAATTATTTTAGTTTGGAAGGCATGCATGAAAGGAATCTTTTGTGGATTTTTTGAATAGAAAGTATAGTGAAATATTTCAAGGCCAACAGTTTATTAAGAAATTTTGAAATATATTTTAGACGAATATATTGTAGGTTTAAAATTTAAAATTTAAAATATTTACATGTAGTTAATTATAGTTAAAATAGTTAATATTTGCATGTAGTTATTATAGCAATATTATAGTTAATATTTACATGTAGTCAATGTTAAATCATTAAAATAACAACATTATTTTAGTTTGGAAGGCATGCATGATAGGAATATTTTGTGGATATTTTGAATAGAAATATTGGTAAATATTTCAACACAAACAGTTTATTAAAATGTTTTTAAATACATTTTTGACGAATATTTTGTACGAAATATTTGAAATGAAAAATTTGGAGTGAAATTTTTTCGCAAAAAATTTTGGGGGGGGAATTTGGAGGGAAATTTTCAGCCTTTAAGCTATATATTGTAATTGGGAGAGGAATTTGTATCATTCAACATATTTTTGTTCAAAGCCATGGGTTCTTCTGATAGCGAAGTTTTTTCTTTCTACAACATCAACATCTTCATCACGCAACAACTCTATTCAGATTGATGAATATAACAGGAGTTTGTTCAAAATCAATAAAGAGTCAAAAAAACGACTTGGTCATAATCCTAAGGATGATGAGAACATAATTGATGAGGTGCAACAAAAAGAAATTTCTTTAATTGGAGAATCAGTTATTCCACTTACTCTTAATCCTAAGGATTATGAAAGCAACAGTGATTAAGGGCATGAGTCAAAATTTTCACTTCGTCCTCATCCTAAGGGTTATGAGGGCACCACTGATGAAGGGGGAGATGAAGAATATCCACTTCATCCTAATCCTAAGGATTATGCGAGCACCACAGATGAAGAGGGGAATGAATAATTTGCAGAGTCAAAATATCCACTTCGTCCTAAACCTAACGATTATGGCAGCACCACTGATGAAGAGGGGAATGAATAATTTCCAGAGTCAAAAATTCTACTTCGTCCTAATCCTAAGGATTATGCCAGCACCACTGATGAAGAGGGGAATGAAGAATTTGCAACATCAAAATATCCACTTTGTCGTAATCCTAAGGATTATCTAGAACCACTGATGAAGAGGGGGATGTAAAAATTCCAGAGTCAAAATATCCACTTCGTCCTAATTGTAAGGATTATGCCAGCACCACTGATGAAGAGGGGAATAATAAAATTCCAGAGTCAAAACATCCACTTCGTCCTAATATTAAGGATTATGCCAGCACCACTGATGAAGAGGGAAATGAAAAAATTGCAGCGTCAAAATATCCACTCCATCCTAATCCTAAGGATTATGTGAGCACCACTGATAAAGAGGGGGATGAAAAAATTCCAGAGTCAAAATATCCACTTCGTCCTAATCCTAAGGATTATGCAGCACCATAGATGAAGAGGGGAATGAAGAATTTGGAGAGTCAAAATATGCACTTCGTCCTAATCCTACGGATTATGCGAGCACCATTGATGAAGAGGGGAATGCAGAATTTTCTGTGTCAAAATATCCAGTTCGTCCTAATCCTAAGGAATATGCCAACACAACTAATGAAGAGGGGGATGAATTTCCAGAGTCAAAATTTTCACTTCATCCTAATCGTAATGATTATAAGAACATCACTGATAAAGGGGGGGATGAAGAATTTCCAATAAATATAGATTCAAGGCATCCACTTGTTCCTAATCCTAAGGATTATGAGAGCAGCAGTGAGGAAGGGGAGGGGCGAGATGAAGAATTTCCAATAAATATAGATTCAAGTCATCCAGTTATTCCTAATCCTAAGGATTATGAGAGCACCAGTGAGGAAGGGGAGGGGCGGGATGAAGAAATTATATTGAATACAGATTCAAAGCTTCCACATAGGCCTAATCCCAAGGATTATGAAAGCAAGGGGAGGTTGAAGAATTTCTTGCAAATGATAATTTTAGAGACACATATCTGAATAATGGTTTCAAAGACTCTCATGGTGATGAAGAATTGAATCCTCCCAGGGAAGAATTTGAAAGAATGGATCAACATGGTGAAGAATTTTGTCTAAGTCAGGGTTACAAAAGCGCAGATGATTCTTGTGAAATTTTTTGTTCAAGTGATGATGGTAATGAAAATTTTCCAGGCAATGATTTTGATGAATTTCTTAACTGTGTTGAGAATGATGATAGTGGTGATAATATTCCTCCTAATGGTGATAGAACTACTTTTACAAAGGATGATGTAATGATGAAGCTGTTGCAAGAAAATGTTGTAACTAGGAGTAGGAGTAGACCTTTTCATATCAATCCAAAACATTCCTGTTATACAAGAGTGAGGACAAAATATCTCACAAAAAGAAGTTATGTTGTTCATTTGATTTCAAGTGATTGTTGTCGAAGGGATTGCTTGAAACATATGGATTACAACTTTATTTTGGAGAAAACAAAAATATATATGTCAATGAATAAAAGCATGAAAAATTCATATTTAGTGGGTTGCATTCAATCTACACTAGCAGGTTATGATTATCATATTAGGAATGTATTGCTCTACAGAAAGGCTTTCAAAATGTTGCATTCAATTGGTAATTGTCGTTTGTCAAGAATCCAAGAAAAAATGGAAAAGGATCCCACATATTATTCAGAAGTACGTTATAAACGGGAGGTTGGGATGTTTGCAAATACTGCTAACACATGGATGAAAGACTTCTTTTCAAAGCATGGAGAGTGTATGCCAAATAAAGACACAATACATATTCCAAATAATTTCTAGTCCTGATGATGAACCACACTGGTTGGTTCGAAACACGTCGACTTTGTTCATGATAATGTGATTATTACCGAAAGAATTCTTCATAATTTATTGATGGATCACAGAAGCCAAAAATCTATTAATATTGAGACGATAAATATTCATCTTATACAGAGATTATGCAGAAGATGTTGAAGGAGTTGGTAATTTTATTACATATTCTTATTTTACAAGGTTATGGAAAAATGAATTCAACAATGTTCGTATTCCTAAGAAGACAAGGATGGAGGTTTGCAGCACATGTGCTTCTCTTAAAGAAAAAAGAGATAAATGTCAAGGGGCAAAAAGAGGTATGCGTTCAAAACATTGTTTTTTAAAATTGGATAGTTATCAACTATGAAAATATATTTATTCATATGTTTCTTTTATTTTATGTATATATTTTGTTGTTAAAGAACTTCAAGAGCATCAGAATCAACAAACAAGTGAAAGGAAAAAGTTGTATAAACATTGAAAGAAGTGTTCTGATCATCCAAATAAATATCTGGGTTTGATAATTGATGGTATGGACTAAAAGAAAAAACTTCTTCCACATTTTGTCCACACGCCAAAAAAATTATAGGAGGAAAATTTCATTCAGTTTCACTTGGTTGGTTGTATGGTATTTAATGAGAAGATGTTTCTAAGAGTTTTCTTCACAACTCCAAATATTCACAATGATGCAAATCTGACCATAACTATAATCTATGATGTGGTTACTCACTGGTCTGGTATTCTTTCTAAAGTTTTGTATTTACAATTAGACAACATAAGTCATGAAAACAAAAATCAAGTTCTTTTTGGGTATCTAAACATGCTCGTTGAATTGAGAATTTTTAAAAAGATAAAGGTTGGTTTCCTTCTTGTTGGGCATACTCATGATAATATTGATAAAATGTTCAGTCGTTTTTCAGTAACATTGAGGAGGAAAGGTGTTGGGAGCCTGCCATCATTAATTGAATGTATTAAGAAATCGTACATTCTAGAGCTTGTTTTTCATGTGTTGGAAGAAACTATTGACATGCGAAGGTTTATTTTGGGATCGCATGGTGAGGAGAAATGCATTGAACAACTTAACAACATTAGCTTCCAACATCAATTTTGTATCAAAAAAATTGATGGGATAACACTTATATGGGGCAAGAAGTATTCAACTACTGCAGAATGGGGGCCATCATCAGGTTTAGCATTTTTGAAGTTCATTCCAGAGCGTCCAAAATTTTCATCAAAGATATTGTTATTACACTCAGTTGTTGAACTCCATAATGCACAAAGGCATAAGAGAGACATAAATTTTTTTGAATGTCTGGAGGAAATTAAAAGATGTATTAGAGATACATATGATTACCTCGATGTTGCTGATTTAGTTTGGTGGGAGTATTTTTCAGTAATCAAAGTGATATGATTTCAAGATCAATAAATGTGGATATGATTTTGAAGACTCTTTTTTTTTCCATAAAATATGCCAAATGAACATAAGGAAACACACATTGTTGAACAACAACAGTCTCAAGCTATTATTAATTCTCCACAGGTAGAGGAAAGAGAAATCTATATTGGTTCTAGAAGATCACATGCACAACGTGAAGCCATCGAAGACCTTTACAAGGGTTTTGTGCAAGATGTTAAGGAGGGTTTCATGATAGCAGTGTTAGCAGATGAAGATCCACTTGGCTATCCATTCTGGATTGCGAAGGTTATAAAGGTCATTAATGAAAATGAAGATATTACAGCTGTTGATGTACATTGGTATGCCAGAAGTACCCACCCTTTCAATGGTGTGTACAAGCCAGAGATAGTAGTTGAAAAAACATTTGGCAGAAAGAGAAAAAGAAAGGGCACAAATATAAATCATCGTCGCACATATGTCTTAAAATTGGACGATGTTGACATACTTGTGTATGACTTCAATTTGACAAAGAGAGAAACTCTTAGATTGAAGACCATAAATATTTTGAAGAAATTGCTACCAGAACAATTACTGTTGAGATGGGACTCTGAAAAAATTAGTCGTAGATCTACAAAACATTTGAACTCCAAAATGGTGGGCATGCATGTTGACTCAGATGGAGCACTAGTTGATGAAAGAGAAGAATATGGATCATCTTCATCTGCATCGAGTCATTCATCTGAAGATGTAGGTTTTGATGGTGTGCCAGAACATATGGCTGATTTTGAATAATTTTCTAAGACACTTTTATGTAATTGATGTTTTCATGGTAGCTTGAAATCAAAATTTTGACTTCCATTTGATTTCTAATGAAGTTATGAGACATTTCTATGTTTGTCGGATTATATGTTTTAATTATGAAGAATTCATCTCTTTAGAATATCCACAGCGCAACAATGAATTACAAAAATAATTTATGTTATATTAAATGTACCAATGTTGATATTTTGATAAAAAGTAAAAAAGAAAATAAAAATTAATGTTGAATTTTTAGATTATGCAGTGATATTACCACGATATTATGTATTGTTACCATTTGGTATAAGATACTTTAAAATTTTTTAAAAATTATATGACTCATTGAGAGGGGACACTTTGTTTTGATGCCCGATTTTTAGGTTTTTGTTGCAATTAGATTTAAATTTGTCTTATGATAAGATTTGAAAAGAGATATATTTTCATCCTTTAAAATTAAAATTACTCTTGGAATAATAAATTTTTCATTTACTTGTTCATTTTTAAAAATTGTTTTAAGTCATATAATTTCTCCTTAATTTCATGGTTCGAATATCTTGAAAACATATGATTTAAAAACTTGAGATTTACAACTTGTCATTAATGTTTTTATGCGCTACAAAATTTTATCTTTAATGTTATGGTTGAAAATAGTTACAATTGTAGGGTTGTTTAGAGTCAAGATATTTCATGTTTAACAACATGGATAAAAATTGTTCGAAATGATAAGCCCTTCAGACATGATTTTGTTTATATTCAACATCATCTATCAAAAAATTTAGAATTTTACTATTTTTCAATGTCCTAATATATTGTCTTTAATTCCATAGATGATGTTTGAAATTTGCTGCTCGCGCTCTACCTGAGCCCGTGCTGTTGTGCTCTTCCTCGGTGCCCTGCAACTGATCGCTGCTCCTGCTCAAGCATGGCCCATCTGGATTCCTCCCCAGAGGTGGCCACTTCTCTGATCCAGGCCCAAGCCTTCTCTTCTCTTGTCAACTCCTTGGCCCCTCCTCGCCCTAGGCCGACGATCTCCAAATTTGTGAAAAAGCTTGATGAACTGCATGAGGTTGTTCCTCCACCCTCTCTCCCTCATATGGTTGTCATTTCTATTGTTGAGAAGGGCCTCATTGGTCAGTTCACCGGACTCTATCCCTCACCAAAGACTGTGCAAAGATGAGTTGAACGCAATTGCTCTGACAAGATCAATGGAAAAATTTCCATTCGATTTTTCGAAAGGGGATATTTCACATTCCACTTTGAAATAAAAGAATATAAAGATCTAATCTTCAGAAATGGACCCTATTTTATGGATACCAAGGGCTTGTACCTCAAAAAATGGACGTCCGACTTTGACCCTGAACTTAATGTCCCAAATGCAGTACGTGTCTAGGTGCGCCTTCCACACCTCACTTTACACTGCTAGGGGGATGATTCTGTCAGAGCCATTGGGAACACAATTGGAAAATTCATTGATCGAAGTGAACCAAAGGATAACATGCAAGCCTATGCCAGGATTTGTGTCGAGGTGGATCTGGGAAAAGGCCTCCCTGAGGCCATCAAGCTAAAAATTGGATGAATGGACGCATATTCAGCAACTCGAGTACGAGCAGATCTCAATTAAATGTAAGGTATGTCACGAGTATGGTCACTTTTCTAATCGTTGCTAAAAAATTATTGATGTTGAAAGCCCGGAGACAGATCCGCAATGGGAAACTGTTAAGAGAAAGAAGACCTCCTTTAACCCTAAGAATAACACCCCTTCTGCGCCACCTCCTAAGCCTAATCCTTTACCGTCAACCTCTCCAAATATCCTGGATCCAAGCCATCAACCTTCTGCTTCTTCCTATCCCCCTACCCCCCAAATCTTCGCTTGACCTTTCCAATCCTTTTTCATCCATCTCTCCCCCCGATGAGGATCCCCCCCTTCTTACCCCTCTCTCCCAACTTGACTCTCCTCGACCCTCTCCCTCCATCCCAAACCCTCCATCCTCCTCCCAAGATCCCTCTTGTGTCTGAATCACAAGAAACTCTGCGAAGGAGCACAAAGAAACTCTTGAAAACCAAAAAAAAACATGGCCGTAGAAGGAAATCTTCAAAGCAGCACCATGATGAAAATGCTCAAAAGGATATAGCATTGGGAACTCAGAACCCATTGAAACTTACATACTGGGACATAATAGTAAGGATACAGGACAAAAGGAATAGGGAGGGAAAGCAACTCTCTGAACAACATTTTTGTAATGATGAAATTCCTCTCATGGAACAACAGGGGTCTAGGGCACCCCTCCAAAACAGCAACCCTAAGAGACTTAACAAATTAAGAGAACCCATAAATTATTCTACTAAAGGAAACAAAGCAAGGATATTCAGAAATGAAGGAAATAATTAACAAAATGAAGCATTATGGTGGCACCCTATCTGAATCAAGGGGAGCCTCTGGTGGATTAGCCACCCTCTGGAATCACAGCATGTGGAAACAAAATACACTACAGTAAATAATAATTGGATCAAAGTGACATTATAAAATTGCAGAGATCAGAAAGAAATCATAGTTTACAATGTCTATGGCCCTAATCATTGCAGGGACAAAGAACTCTGTTGGAGCTCCATCAAAGAAGACATAGGCAATGAGGACAACAACAACATTATAATGGGAGGAGAATTCAACTTAATTCCACATGAAAATGAGAAAAGGGGAGGATGCTTCAACCAGGACTCTTCCCGAGACTAGCTTAAATCCATAATGCAAGACCACGAGTTGGTTGATATTTCCCTAAAGAATCGTAGATACACTTGGAGTAATAGAAGAATTGGGAGAGGAAATATAATGGAAAGACTTGACATAATCCTAGTTGCTGTTGCTCTTCTCTCATATTACTCCACTACCACTGCCAGCGTTCTCCCCATTCCAGCCTCAGATCACTATCCCATCACTCTCACTTTCGTAGATCACCGCTCTCTTGGCCCCATTCCCTTCAAATATAGTCCGCTCTGGAATGATATCCCAGAAGAAAACCAATAGGTGCTTTATACTTGGATTCAACATGTTGAAGGCTCTCCCTCTTTTATATGGGAAACCAAATTAAAAAAAACTAAGTTGGCCTTGAAGGACTGGGCCAAAAATAAAATCAAAGAACCAGATCAAATCAAGATTGAAATTAAATCCAATTTGGATGATGTCCAAAGCAACATCGAAACTCATGGCCTCAATCAATAATGCCTCAGTCAGGAAAAATATCTCTATTAGAAGCTCTACCGAGCCAACAGAAAAGAGGAGGAGAAATGGCGTATCAAATCAAGGAATCTATGGCTTCAAGCAGGTGATAAAATACTTCTTTTTTCTATAAGCAAGCCACTGTCCGGAAAGAAAAAAACAACATTGCCACCATCATCGATGTAGCTGGCCACCTACAAATATATCAAGAAGCATTTCAAAGTGTTGCCTCCATGCACTTCAAAGAACTCCTAATAGAGACAAAAATTCCTGAAGATTACTCTGGTCTACTATAGCACCTTCCATTCATGATCACTGAAGAGATGAACAGAGCACTCAACAGAGAAATTGACGAAGAAGAGGTCAAAAATGCAATCTGGACCCTGCATCCAGATAAAGCTCATGGGCTTGATGGGTTTTATATCACCTTTTATAGAACTTATTGGGATCTTATAAAAAATGATCTTGTTAAAATGATACAATGGATCCAACAGAAGAAGCTAATTGGGGGCTACACCAATTCTACCTTCCTTGCCCTTATCCCCAAAGAAAATCGGCCCTCCTCCTTCTATAGATTTAGGTCTATGTCTCTTTGCAATTCCTCCTATAAGCTCATCACAAAAATTATTTCCATGTGCCTCAAACCTCACCTTCATAGCCTCATATCGGAAAACCAAGGAGGCTTCATATCCCAAAGGCAAATTATTGATTCCATCCTCCTTGTTCAAGAAGCCATTCACTCTAGCAACTCTCGCAAAGAAAAAGGATTTATTTTAAAGCTTGATCTTGCCAATGCCTTTGACAGAGTTAGGCATTATTTCCTGTGTGCTTCAAAAAATGGGCTTTGATCTAATCTTCCTTGCTCTTATAAACTCCTACATCTCTGGGCCCTGCATATCTCCTGTTAGGTCCCTATATTACTAGTATAGTCCCTTATTGTTGTTAGTGTAACCCCATTATTGTTATTATTGTACCCCTGTAACCCCCATATTGTTATTATTGTGCCCTTAAATTATTATTGTTAAGTCGGATAGGATTACATTGTGGCCCCATGGACTCCTATATATAGAAAGGAGGTTTTGTAATTTGTATCATCCAAGAATTGTTCATTCATGTAATGTATTGGAGGTTTCCCCCTCGAAGTGGCTTATTTCTAAGGTGTTGATATCTCTTTTCTTCTATTTTTGGAGATGGTTTCACAACATTTGGTATCAGAGCTTTGGATTCTAGGGTTTCGCTGCTCCAAGCAGGTCATTGTGGAATATTTGCTATAATTTTTTTTCTACAAAGGTTTAGATGCTGAATTTTTTAGAGTGTGAAAAAAAAATTCCGAGGAACAACGTCGCAAAATTTTAGAGCTTGGTTCGCAATATTTTAGGAGATATGATATGTTGAAGTTAGGTCTTTTTGCAGGCTCCTGAATTTAACCTAAACAGGTCATCGCGAAATTTTCGCTATAAATGTTTTTCTACGAGGGTTTAGAAGCTGAAATTTTTATAGTGCGAAGTCGAAATACTAGGGAACATCTTCGAAAAATCTCAAAGCTTGGTTCACAATATTTGCGGAGATATGGTCTGTGGAATTTAGAGCTTTTTCAGGCTCTCGAATTTCATATTAAAGAGGTGATCATGGGAAAATATTCATAACTCTGTCTCTAAGCATCGGATTAGAATTCTATAAAAAGTGATTGGAAGTGGATGGACTGTAGTTTCCTGTCTATAAATTTTAGAGCTAAAGGAGCAAACAGTGACACGTGGCAAGTCGTACAAGTTAGCTCTACTGAACCAGTCTATAATTAGGTCATTGTGGGAGATTGGACATAACTTTGTCTTGAAGAATCCAAATCAAGTCAAACCTGTGGAATTTGAAAGAAGCTTCATAGGACTACTACAGGGCTGAATTTCAGATATTGAGGATCTACAAGTGTAGAGATAAGTCAATTTCAATATCGAGCTCCTCAAGAGAAAGTAAAAGGTGTGTATTTTTTTGTTTTCCGAATTGCATAAGTCTTGTTGGAAGAATCAAGTTGAATTGATTCCAAGCGCATATTGTAGAATAGATATCAGTATTGGATTCTCTAATTTCCCCTGAAAATAATTCAACACCCATTAAGCCTTCAGAAGGCTCTACTATTACTCATGAAGAAGAAGAATGGCAACATGCCATATCAAAATTACAAGAGCAAGTGCAACAAATTTCGCTCTCGTAAAGAGAAACAAAAAATGACATGGAAGTTTTGAAGAAAGGCATGTAATCTAAGATGGATGGTTTGAAGAATGGCATGGAAATTAAGATGGATGGCATGGAAGCTGGCATAGAATATAAGATGGATGACATGGAAGCTAAGATGGAAAACATGAAGAATGATCTAAAAGCAAACATGGTAGGTTTGACAAAGTTGATACAAGAAAAGTTTCCTAATAGTGAAAAGAGAGTAGAGGAAACTCATGATGAGAACAAAATAAATGTTAATCGTGATTTCATAATCTCTAATGTTGGAGGGAAGAACCACCATATTCCAAAAATGGATATGAGGAAGTTTGATGGAAAGGATCCTGTAACATGGATACTACATATGGAGCAATATTTTGATCTCAATAATGTGAAAAACACACAAAAGGTACACATTGCAACTTTACATTTAGAACAAAATACATTTGTATGGTATCGATGACTTTGCTCCCGTAAAAAAATTGTCACTTGGTCATTTTTTACGGAGGAAATGATAGCACATTATGAGGATACAAAGAGAAACACTTTCTTTAGTGAATTGATAAATCTCAAACAAAAGTGTTCAGTGGGGTAGTACATTGAGGACTTACAAAAATTGAATATAAGGGTAACTCATATTCCGGAGGAACACAAGATTGATCTCTTCATAGGTACTTTGAAGGATAACATATAACATGAATTTTGTGTTTTGGAACCTGATTCATTGGAGAAGGCATTCAGGTTGGCAAGAAAAATTGAATGTATAATTATGGCGACAAGGAAGCCTACCACTCACTTCTATAAATATGGAAGTGTTGCTACTCGTAGATTTCCACAACCTACAAGGTTGACACCACAACAATTGGAAGAAAAAATATCAAAAGGGCTTTGCTACAGTTGTGATAGAAAATACACTAAAGGTCATAATTGTGCTGAGAAGAAATTATTTTACATAGATTGTGAAGAGGAAGAAGAAAATGAACAAGAAGAGGATATACACTAGGAACCAACCCTAGAAGAGGAAGAAATGAGTCTGACCAGGTCGTGTAATGCATTGGCAGGAATTACCACTCCTCAAACTCTCAAGATATAAGGACATATCAAGAAGAAAAAGGTAATAGTGTTAATTGATTTAGGTAGCACCCATAATTTTATTCATTGTAAGGTAGCCAAGGAATTGAATTGTTTCCTATACCTAGCACCAGAATGTCAAGTGATGGTTGCAAATGGAGGAGCTATAAATTTCTCTAGAAAATGCCATAATATCAAGCTAACCATGGGGGGATATGTATTGAATAGTCCAATTCTTTCCATTCCTATGGGAGGTGTTGATGTTGTACTAGGAGTACAATGGTTACAATCTTTAGGGATAATAGCTTTAAATTTTCAAAAACTTTTCTTGAAATTTTTTTCAGAAGGAAAGGAAGTCGAATTACGGGGTATTGCAGGGAAGCCGGGAAAGATAATAAGCTCTAATGTCATGACAAAGCTTCTAAATAAAGAACAACGAGGCGTAATTGCACGATTATGCTCACTAGAAGTTCCAACATCAAAATCATCTATTTCTGCAGATCTCCAAAAAGTCTTGGACAATCATTCCAAGGTGTTTGAAACTCCCAAAGGGCTCCCACCTATTCGTGATCATGATCATGCTATTAATTTGATTCCAGGAAGTGTTCCTCCAAACATCAGGCCTTATAGATATCCTTATGTCCAAAAGAGTGAAATTGAACGTATGCTTGTAGAAATGTTAGAGGTGAGTATAATTCAACCTAGTCAGAGTTCTTTATCTACTCCTGTAGTATTGGTACACAAGAAGGATGGATCATGGCGCATGTGTCCGGATTATAGCGAGCTCAATAAGCTCACCATTAAAGATAAATTTCCTATTACTGTGATTGATGAATTAATGGATGAATTATGTGGAGAAATTCATTTTACCAAGTTGGATCTTCATTCAGGATATCATCAAACTAGAATGAAGACTGAAGATATTCCGAAAACAACATTTCGAACTCATGAGGGTCATTATGAATTTTTGGTCATGCCTTTTGGCCTTACCAATGCACCTTCTACATTTCAAGGGTTGATGAATTCTGTTTTCAAACCCTTCCTTATAAAATTTGTGCTAGTATTTTTTGATGATATACTAATCTACAACAGGTCTTGAAAGGGTCATGTTCAACATATTGACATGGTGCTCAAACTATTGCAGGAGAAACAATTATATGAAAAAACATCCAAATGTTTCTTCGGAGTACAAGAGGTGGAATATCTGGGTCATATTGTATCTCACGAGGGTGTTAAGGTAGACCCTAACAAAATTAAAGCCATTAAGGAATAGAAAGTCCCCACAACCATAAATCAGTTGCGAGGATTTATCGGGTTAACAGGGTATTATCACAAGTTTGTTAAGAATTATAGGAGAATAGCAGCACCTATGACAACATTATTGAAAAAAGATGCATTTTCATGGACTCCTGAAGCAACTAAGGCCTTTGAACATCTTAAAGAGGCAATGTGCCTAGCACCAGTCTTAGCTACGCCAGACTTCACAAAAACCTTTATTGTGGAATGTGATGCCTCAGGAAATGGAATTGGTGCAGTTTTAATGCAGGAAGGAAGACCCATTGCTTTTGAAAGTCGTCCAATCAAAGGAAACTATTTACAAAAACCTATTTATGAGAAGGAAATGTTAGCAATACTGCATGCACTAAAGAAATGGCGAACTTACCTAATGGGAAGACACTTCAAGGTAAAAACTGATCATGATAGTCTTAAACACTTTTTGGAACAAAGACTATCTTCAGAAGAGCAGCAAAAATGGGTCACAAAGATGTTGGGTTATGACTTTGAAATAATCTAGAAAAGGGGAAGCTAAATGTTGTTGCAGACGCACTCTCAAGAAATAATGAAGAGGTGGAAGCATTGCTTTGTGCCATTTCTATTATCCAACCAGATTGGATAACCGAAGCAAGATATGAATGGAAGAAGGACGAAGAAGTGTGGACACTCATTCAAAAGTTGCAGCAAGATCCTAGTACATCTGATACATTTAGTTGGAAAAATGATTCCTTATGGTACAAAGATCGCTTATATCTTTGTAAGAATTCCCAACTAAACAAAATATTCTTCTGGAATTTCACACTTCTCCTTTAGGAGGACACTCAGGATTTTTAAAAACTTACCACAGGGTGAAGAAAGAATTTTTTTGGGATGGCCTTAAATCTGATATTCAAAAGTTTGTGGCAGAATGTTTGGTTTGCCAGCAGAATAAAGTGGAAACAATTAAGACCCTGGGACTTCTACAACCTTTATCCATTCCAAGTCAACGTTGGGAGGAGATTTCAATGGATTTTATCACAGGTTTACCTAAGTCCGAAGGAAAGAGTGTCATCATGGTAGTAGTTGATAAACTTAGCAAGTATACACACTTTTGTGCATTATCTCATCCATTTAAAGCAAGTACAGTTGCTACTACATTTATGGACACAATTAAAAATCTACATGGAAACCCAAGGGTTATTGTGAGCGACAGAGATCCCATTTTTACTGGAAATTTTTGGACGGAGTTATTTTCTTGTTTGGGTACTCAATTAGCTCATAGCTCATCTTATCATCCTCAATCTGATGGTCAAACTGAGATAGTAAATAAATGTTTGGAAGGATATCTTCATCGTTTTGTATCTGATAAACAAACACAATGGGTCAAGTGGTTACCTCTCGCTGAATGGTGGTATAACACTTCCTTCCATACTGCAGCAAAAATGACCCCATTTATGGCACTTTATGGATATCATCCACCATCCATCACATCATCTTTAAGAGAAAATTTGAAGGTTAAAGTAGTGGAAGATCACATCGAGCATCAACAAGAAGTTCTCCAACTCTTAAAGGACAACCTGAATTTGGCACAAAATCGAATGAAACAACAGGCAGATCAACATCGCAGCGAGAGAAGTTTTGATGTAGGAGACTGGGTATTTTTACGGATACAACCATACAAACAAATGTCCCTCAAGCAAGCTAATAAGGATAATAAATTATCACCAAAGTACTATGGTCCTTACAAGGTGTTGCAAAATATTGGTACTATGGCATACAAATTAGAGCTTCATGCTTCTTCATGAGTGCATCCAATTTTCCATGTTTCATGCTTAAAGAAGGCTATAGGTGAAAATCTCCCACTTCAAACAATATTGCCAGAACTTGATGAGGAAGGAAAAATCCTATTGGAACTTGAAGCGGTCACGGAAACAAGAACTCAACAGCTATGGAATCAATCAATTTCAGAGTATCTCATCAAGTGGAGGAACTTACATACTGAAGATTCTACATGGGAGGATGAGAATTTTATACAGAAGCACCGAGAACAACTCAAGCATTGAGGACAACACTTTTTTGAAAGAGAGGGGCATGTTAGATCCCTATATTACTATTATAGTCCCTTATTTTTGTTAGTGTAACCCCCTTATTGTTATTATTGTACCCCTGTAACCCCCATATTGTTATTATTGTGCCCTTAAATTATTATTGTTAGTTCGGCTAGGATTACATTGTGGCCACATGGAATCCTATATATGAAAAGGGGGTTTTGTAATTTCTATCATCCGAGAATTGTTCATTCATTTAATGTATTGGAGGTTGACCCCTTGAAGTGGCTTATTTCTAAGGCGTTGATATCTCTTTTCTTCTATTTTTGTATCTGGTTTCACAACATCCCCTCTCATTAATGGCAGACCAACTCCCTCCTTCCAAGCCTCTCGAGGTTTAAGGCAGGGATGCCCCCTCTCTCTCCACCTCTTCATCCTCATGGCAGAATACTTAAACAAGGCCCTTGACCATAAGAGGTGTTCGAGACTCATCACAGACATCAAATTTGGCAACGGTGTAAAAAATATGAATCAATCTCAATTTGCAGATGATAGTCTTTTGATGGGAGGGGCATCTAGCATAATTGCTCAGCATTTTAAAACTATCTTGGACAAATTCATGCTTTATTCTGGAGGTTTTATCAATCACCAAAAAATTTGCATCTATGGATGGAATTATTCTAACCAAACCATTCACAGCATTGCAAACATCTTTGGCATTCCTTGCAATCTGAATTGGGACCACTTCACTTACTTGGGCATGCCAGTGAGTGTTGGCCCTTTGAAGGAAAAATTTTGGAATGTCACCATTGACAAAATGAAGAGAAAAGTTCAACAATGGGGATCATCATGGCTCAATCCAGCAGGCTGCCTTATCCTTCTTAAATCTGGTCTTTCATCTCTGCCCTTGTATCACTTCACCCTTCTTCAAGCCCCTACTATCATCCACCTTAAATTTGAAGCTATCATTAGGCACTTTCTATGGCAAGGTGGAAAGAATGAAAAAAGGAAATATAACCTTTTCAAATGGAGACAAGTAATCCAAGACCAAGAGCATGGAGGAATTGGAGTCCGCTCTCCCAAGCTCTTGAAAAAAGGCTTTGGAGGAAAGATTGTCTGGAGGCTAATTAGTGGGAATCAGGCTTGGTGGAAAAAATTCATGGAAGTAAAGTATCTTAACTCCACCTGACAACATCTCTTTGACCAGGATATCCCTAATAGACCTTGCTCCAAAATATGGTCTCTTTGTAAAAAAACCATTCCCTTCTTAGCCCAAAATCTCTCCAATGTTCCCATGGGGTGTAACACCATCAATTTTGGGAAAGATCAAATTATGGGGAAAATTCCCATCATTGACAGACCTGGCACTCAGTGCATTCTCTCATAATTAAGCAATATGGGTCTCAACTTTTTAAGCCAATTCTCCTAATGGGATGCCCAAAATCAAATATGGACTGGTTGGCACTTTCCAAAGTTCCAGCCTGGCATCTTGAAGATGATCTTGGCAACCTTAAATCTCACCTCAATGGCTCAACTCCTTTAAAAAAAGATAGTATTGATGGATTCTGATGGGACCCCTCTGGTTCAGCATTCATCGTCAAAGTTTCTTATCAATGCCTATGCAATGAATATTATCCTTCACCTATTTGGCCCAGTTGGAAGGCAGTATGGAAATCGCAAGCAATTCCCAAGATCAATATTTTCATATGGACTCTCTTGAAAGAAAAAAATTTAACTTATGAAAATATCAAGAAAAGAGGTGTGCTCGGACCATCAATGTGCCCAAATTGTCAAAGTGTTGAAGAGACAACCCACCATCTCTTCATTGTGTTTTCCTTTGCTACCCGTTTCTGGACTGAGCTCACTCCTTTCTTTCAGCCTTGCTAAGCACACCATGGCTCCATTTTTGAGGTTCTCCATTCTTGGAAAAACAACGACCCTTGGGGAAAAAATAAGAACAAAATTCTGAAGAGGGTTTGGGACACCCTTCCTTATGTGGTTCTATGGAACATTTGGCTTACTAGGAATAGGAATATTTTCACGAAAAAAGAGCCTTCCTTTAGGAAAGTTTGCAACAAATCTTGGAGTCTCACCCTTGAAACAATCTCTACTAACTGCAACAATAGAATTGACTACAGTGAACTCTGTGCTGAGGAAAGGATTTTCCTTGGTGATTTTTTGGATAGAAATAACAACATTAATCCTCCCTCCAAACATCCCTCCAGAATAGATACAAGATGGAAGATTCGGCTCAAAGAAGCCAATTTCACCGAATGGATAAAGAATAGCACCATACCCTCTCTTTTCTTTGATGGGGCTTCTAAACTGAATCTTGGCATTGCAGGGGCGAGAGGCATCATAACGAGTGAAAATGGTAGCACTCTCAAAACTTTTGAATGGGGTCTTAACACCCTCTCTAATAATAGAGCAGAGACCTTAGCCCTTCTCCAAGGTTTGTATCAATAAAATAACCTCAACATTACAAACACTATGGTCTTTGGTGATTCCTCCATCGTCATCAACCTGATGAATCATGATCTCCCAACTAAAAACATAGCCCTCCACCAAACTATCATCAGATGTCGCAGCCTTCTAGATGGTATGAAGGACACATACTTCTTTCACATCCTCCGAAAATTCAATAAGGATGTTGATATTCTTTCCAACAGGGCTTGCGCTCGAATCTCGCGGCAATTACTTTGCAATGATGTTTTAAATCTCATATCTCTGCCATGATCCTGCTTCTTTCTATCTATAGATCCTATCTGATCCTTCACTCTAGCCTCACAACACTCCACTGTAGTTTATGTATTCACACCCTTAATCTTCTTGTGAACTTATCTCCTTAGTTCTCCCCCCGAGCTGGATCCCTCCTCTCTCGTGGCCCTATTTATCTCTCTGCTCCCTGCTCCTTCTATCATTCCCCTTCTTCCATCTTGCGTGACTCTCGCCTCCCTCTACTGTTTAATCCCTTGACCTCTTACATCTTGAGGCCACTGTTGTGTTCAACACTTTCGGTGCTTCCCCCTCTCGCCCCACAGCCTTCCTCCCTTACTTCTATTGCTCCTCTTATCTACCATCCGAAACAATGACCTCGTAGAGCTTGTGCTTATCTTCCCCCTTCGGAATTTTTTCTCCCCTTATTCTCGGAAATCTACTACAACATGTCTCGCAGTGAAGATTTCCTCCACTGCGTGGATCTTCAAGCTGAGCTTAAGCAAATCAGAGCTCACCAAAAGATTCTTGATGCAAAGCTTCATACTGAGGTCAAAATCTTGGATGAAAAACATGAAGCAGATGTAAATGTCTTTCTCCACAAGGTCACCTCTTTTCAAAACCAGTTTAACACTCTCTCCAATCGATGTACACATGTTGGAGAAGCACACAGCTCCAAGCTCGAGCAAAACATCTTGGGAAATGCTAGCAATGAAGACAATCCAAATGTTTCTACAATGCGCCATATTATCCGTATCAGCATTGATTAACCTGCTCTCTTCTATTAAGCTTGTCTTTCATATTTGTCTTTCTTTTGTTTTTGTTTGTCCGCATATATGCATTATTTGTATTTTAGCTCTTCTCAAAAACTAGAAACAAAGGAAATGTAGCATTTTGTTGTAGCTACTTCCTCCACTGCAGTGCAAGTAGTCTAGCATGTAATCATGGAGTTTTTCCTCCTCTTTTTTGGAATACAAAATAGCAACCGATTATGTTAAAAAAAAAAAAAAATTGTCTTTAATTCCATTGTTACAATGTGTCAAAAGTGTGACACAATTTTTTTTTTTTGTTATTCCAGCATCAACTCGTTTTGTTTTGAGGGTGTTTTTTCAATCATTTTTTCAGGAAACAATTTCGTTTTTAGCATAATTTTATAAAATGTTGAAATTTGACCTTGAGAAAAAACCAAATGCATTCTGGAATACACACTTTTTGTTTTTGGGGCGTTTTTTCGTGTTCTTTGAGTCTTTTTGGGCTAGAGTTCCCGTTTTGAGATAATAGTTCCCGTTTCATCAGTAACAGTGTTCAAGGAAGGCTCATAAATTTAGCGTAGGCCAAATTTCTTAGGGTATTATAGAAACAACAACACCATCATAATTACATAAACATAATTTTTTTTTTAACAATCCATATATATTTTCCCTCCAACCATAGTCTTGACATATCTCTTGCTTATTCACAAATATCTAGAGACACTCTCAAAACTTGGCCCTAGTTCCACACCAATAGTAATTTCTCACTATTTTCTCCCTCTTTCTCTCTAATGTATATAGTGTTGTCATTGACAGAAACGGGATGTCATTAATTTCAAAGGAGAAGACAAAAGTATTTTTCATGAGTCAAAGGAGCTGGTATGACAACTAGATCTCCTATATACTTGTTAGGGGTTTTATATCTTTATATTAATTTCCCTTTACTTAAAATGTAAACCGAGGTTTGTAATATTAAAGCTGCAAAATATCACAGTTCCAAGTATAGATTCATTTAAAATATAAGTACTATGTCCTAATAAGCTCACCAAGTATCTAATCTAATATGTCTTTCCAACACACTGTATTTACTCTTATTCAATCCATTACAGAATTAAGTAACAATTACTTCAAATTCAAATACTTGTCTTAAATCCTAGATCATAAATCATTCATCTACTTTGATCAAACTTGAAGAAGTGAAGAAATCTATTAATCCTTTCTCTTAGGAATAAAAAATAGAATAGATTAAAATAAGTAAATTGTTATACCAATATGAAATATTTATGATACAAAAACTCTAACTCATTCAAATAAATTATAATTGCACGAATCTATATCAATCCAAGTTGAATATCTACTCATAGCCAATCTAAAAATCATGTAACTTGTCTTAATCTTGATCTGAATCAAATATTAACTCAAGCATATCTAAAAATGATTTCACTCAAAAGAACACACATACTCAAAAATCCAACCTAAGATCTTCAATCAAGCATTAACATAATTGGATCTTCACTCAAGCCAAACTTGTAACAACGAAATAAATTCCAGTTCTAGCTTTAATCCTCTGATCAATAACACCCAAGACTAGAAACACCATTCAACTTGAAAACAAGACATAATCACTCAAATGAAAGCTACAGACCTTCGATACTAATCACATATTCCATCTTGTAATTCCTATTTGAAATTTTTACTAGAAGAAAACTAACATAAGAATCAATCAAACTCCTTGTCTAACAAGCAAGAATCTAATTAATAGTATCATTGTGATTTAGCTACTAATATTATTATTACAAAGTCGCTTGTTTAATTGAATATTCAAATAGAAATTTTTAGTTCATGGACAATTCGAGTGCTCCATTTCATATCTCAGATTATATAATTCAAAATGCTTTAACTCAAATATAAATACTATACAATAAAATTCTTTAACCTCAGGAGCTGAAAATTCAATGATTTAACTTTTAAATCATAAATCTAAAGGATGATCTTGGAAATTCAAATATTCTACCTCGTATTAGAAATTTAAGAGACTGGAAATATGAATATGAAAAAATGGAAGTACAAAATTTCCAAAGAAGAGGAATTCAAATGTTCTAGCTTCATATCGTAATCACACTCAGAATATTAAATATTACTCTTAAACGCCCCAAAAAAAACAAACAATCATGACGCAAGTATTCTACACAAATATATATTCCTATTCTAACTTTAATCAATTACAAACTTGGTTGAGATCAGTGATTAGCCCTTACCACGATCTTACACAAGTTAAACTACAACAGTAAACTTAACAAATTAATAATACATCAAACTCAAGGAATAGAAGCCAAAATTACTATATTAACAGTCTTCAATAATACATCTGTAAGGCAATTCCAAGTTTGAAATAAAAACAGAGTTTGAAAATCTTCCACAATCACTATTCTCTCCTCTCTCTTTCCAACCCTCGTAGTACTGTTAATCACTCCTTTTAATGATATCATGGCCTAAAGATAACTTAATTGAATGAACACGAAAATAGTACAAGATATGATCTAGACTCAATTAAGACTAGTCAGATCTTGAATATCACTCATCCAGTCTAACATATCCATGGAGATCTATCGTAGTACTATTATTTGGAGAGAACGTTGTCTCTGTTGTCAAAATAAATATGAGAAGAAAACATTGTTTCTTGGAAAACATCGTTTAGTTGATCAGTACCGAATTTCTAGAAATTGGTACTGATTCGATTGCAGAACTAAGTACCAAACAACTGTCAGGTGTAAAATGAATTCGAATTTTGATATGCCAGTGTAATATGCCAATTCCATCAAGGTCCTATCCTCATGCTTAGGAATCCTAGTAAATTTATAGCCAAGTTTGGTAAAAATAATATAAAATCACTTAACATCTATCTAGATTAACCAAAGAAGTATGAAAATAGGCCTAATTTGTGACTTTACCTCCATTCATTGACTTGGACCTTTTGACAAGGATAAGGGAAAATTTTAAGGCATAAAAAGGATCAAAATGGAGTATGGTGTCACAAAATATAACAAAATATGGTGTCAAAAAGGGACAAAAGTAGGCCTCTAACATCTCCCCCATGCCAAAAAGGATGCATATCCTCTTGTAGTTTTCTTCTACAACACTTATTCAAACATCAAAATTGTGGGGCAAAGTTGTTTTTAGATTCCTTTTGCACGACTAGAAATCTCCAAGTCGCGATCATTCATTGTTTTATACTTTCGAAGTATTTGAAATATATCATATGCAGTATATATTTGAGAAGGTTTCAACTGCCTCACCTTCTAGTGGAGCAACTTCTTATGTTTCACTTTCAACTTATCATTTTTTGATGTCAAATTCAAGTTATGGGAATTATACAATTTTTATCACTTCGAACATCCCTGTACAAAACCTTGTATATATGGGCATTTTCCTTTAGTTTAAGATTCTTACTTTGTAGCTTATCAACCTAGTATTGTAACTCTCTCTCAGTAGAATTAGGCACATTTTCAAGAGGTAGACTATGTTCTTTTGAACCACTTCTTTCATGAACTAATTTTTCTTGGATCTAACTTATCATTGTTTCTACTCCTTTTTATATCGTAGGTCCATGTTCACATAACACATTGGTTGCAGAGTTACCTTGGAAGTCTTCAAATCGTCGATAGATCCTTCCTCCTCTAGTGATGATGGGATATAAACTAGTTTGAGGGTATAATATGCCATTTTTTCACATCTGATCAATAGACCTTCAAATAGGATCATTCACCTCCTTTGAACAATTTGGCACCCTCCCTACACAAATACCTAAGCATGAATCTCTCAAATCCCCAAGTTTCTTCCTAAATCTACTTCATTTCAATTATTTTTAGGTCCAACGCACCCTAGCCCTTTAGAGACCAACTTTCACCATCAGGTTGGCTCTCTCTGAACCCACGTTAATCACCAACAAGTTGTCCTTCTTGGGGGTGCGTTGATTCTAGAAATTTGGGAAAAAAAAAAGAATCCCAAAGCTTCCTCTTCCAGAAGCTTACATGAGTTGTTATAACTATTTACCTTGGATGAAAGACTTGAATCCTATCCTATCCTACCTTGGATATTTCACCCATTATCCCTTGAGCTCATCCTCCCATCAAGAGTGGATCTCAAGCCTATATTGGTAAATGGATAAGCATTATCAATTTACCATCATCTTCTATATATTTATGGCCATCAACAAGCTAGGGGTTGGATTTTGGAGATAGATTCTACCCTCATGTTGCTGCTGTGAGAGTCATTATTCCATGCATTAGGGTGACATAAAGGTACAATTTTTGGCAAGTATAGACAAGTCAACTTGGAGGAGCTCTTCTACAATATCAACTCCTACATTCGGTTGCAACTCTCTCCATTTCTATTAATGTAAAGAGTTAATTGTTCTCCTAAATGTAATTTTATTATTTCATATATTTAAATTCCATGTTTATCCATTGAATAAGGTGATTAGATGATGCTACATATATGTTGTAGATAATTAGCTTGTGTTGTTTGATTGTCTAGGTTCTAATTATAGCAACTGGACCTGGGATTGGAGCGTAAAAGCCAAGAGAGGAGAAAAGAAGACGATGGACTCCATGTAGGATTCATCCCATTTTCTATTTACTTTAAGGAAAAAATTAGCTTTTTTTTCTTTATGTTTTTCTAGACTATTTCATCAAGCCTATGGAAGATACTTCTGTTTGCAGTTGTAGATTTTGCATAAAAAATTAGCAACCATACAAAAGTGGTAACGATGTATTCCCTTGGTGGTTTCCTTGTCCTCAGTGCTTTTTCTACCTCTTCTTAAGACCATCACTATCTTACTCAATCAAGAGCGTACCTAAGAATACCTTTCATTGAGTTTCAATTGCAATTTTTGGGTCGAAACCCTACATCCCTTGAACAATGCCCCCTTTGGTCTAGAGATAGATAATTTCACTGCTTCTGAGCCTTCTTTATGCCTGTGTTGTATAGCACTGGTTCCCCTCCAGCACCTAGATTGGCCCCAGTTCATGCAAAAAATTTATTTTTCTCTTTGTCCAATTTTTCTCATGTTGCTCCTCCTTGAGACTTTGTGTTTCTTGTGGTGTCTCAGAAGCCTCCATTTGGTTTGCTTTTGGTTTTAATTGTATTTGATAAGGATTTTTTATATATTTTCCTTTGTTCTTAGCATTAGGTCATTTACAAACTGATTTTTTTAATCCTTGAGTGCTTGAATGAAATGGTGTTTTAGTCATCATTTTGAAAAATTTTCTTTAATCAATAATTAGAAATGCATATTACTTTTCATCATATTTGAAAACTAAGTGAAATTGAAAAGAAAAATCTCTTTGCATTTTCACATAGGGTTTTTTGTGTACATCAATATTGGAATAGTTGCATTAGAAAGGCATTTCACTTAGAATCTTGTTTACTGAATTTTGTATGTTGCATATTATTTGTCTCTTCCCTCCTTTATATAGATTTTCATTGGAAGTGAAAGATTTCATTTCTTCATGTTAGATTTCATTTTAGGGAATTCAGGTGAAACTCATGGTGAGCCCTAAAACTAAAACTTAATTGAAGTTAAATATTAAAATTTACTGAATCAACCTAAGGAGAATTTGTAACATTAACACAAAAATTTAGAGGTCTAGGCAAGATATGTGCTTTGGGGTCATTAAACGTAGGAGTTGTCGTTGTTTGTCAATGTTGTATCTCAGGGGTGATATCCCATTCCATGTACCTAAGTGTATCAGATCATTCTCCTCGTACCTTTGGGCATATTGGATGGCACTCCATGCATGATAAGTATATGGGAACACTTTCATTGAATGGTTATGCATTAGACACCACTACTACAAATTACACTTCCACGTATAGTCAAGTATATTTTGGAAGTCCCCTATAGGTTTCTATCCTCACCATAGGTAACCGAATTGGCCAACTTCTACATTGTGATACACCGAACACAACATTTGGGTATATTTCCTGCCCATGCTTAAATCATTGGTTCTCCAAGGTTGTATATTACAGTTCACAGTTTCTTGGTAACCCTTTTACCTAGTTACCCTTCTTTGTTTTCGTTTGTGTATTTAATTTCTAAAATTAATTAGTTGATCGCAGAACAATATCCTCCCAATGGAACAACTACTTATTGGGTCTTAGGTTGAGACTAATGGCAATAGTTCCTGAGTATACCTATCAAGGAAGCCCCTATGATGGGAATCTTAATGATTTTCCTTCTTTTGGAAATATTGGTTCTCTTTATATGGAAACGTTGTCCCTTCCCAGATTTACCATTGGTTTTCAAATTTGGTTTTATTTTACCCCTATGTTTTTCAATGTCCATACTGCTCCTCAACCAAGTAGTCCTCTACCTAAAAATGTTAATCCTAATGTTGACCCTTTGCCTCCTTCACCTGTTCGGCCTTATTCCTCTTCGCCTGGTGAAATCCTCAAAGTGAGTAACCATGTGGATAAGAAGAAGAAGAAAATAAATATTAAGAAGAAGAAAAATAAGCAAGGGGGAACCAAGCACCCATTCCTACCCATACAAATAGTATGGAGGAACCTTCCAACCAACCCCAAAAAATTAAATTCCCTTAAAATTTATGTAAGGGTTATCACCTTCATAGAGATTGTCGTGGTATTCCAACGATATTAGAAGTGTGGTCTACAAACTCACATAAACCACTTTCATTAGCCTTTGGATATCATCCTAGTGATAAACCATCGCCTAGTGATAGTAAGGTCCATCAAAAAAAGGGTAAAGTTAGATTTATCTATAAGTTATGGGAAGGGAATATTCCTATTCACCTTTTTCCTTATATGGATCAATCCTCAAAAGTGTTGGAAAACCTTACGTCCTCTAATCCACGACTTCCAACTGGTCATCAAAAAAATTCTCCCAATCCTCCACTAGTTGATGAAGTGATTGATCATAATCTGAATCCAATTAATCCCACTCTCTCTGAACATGAATACCATGATTATGTTCCCGACTAAACATTGGTTTAGAAAATTTTTGAATCGATTCCACCTTAAGTCGATTGTATTTTTCCCATAGAGAGTGGGGATCATACCACTTAGTTTCTTCATGTTTCTTCTGATTCTACCAAAAAAGGTGGCATTTCTCCCATTCCCACGAAAACCCCTAAAAGGAAATTGGCCATTGCCTTTGATTGGAGTCAATTGATAGAACCTCGTCTCCCTTCTTACATGCCTTTTAAGATCATGGTAAAGGCTTATGTTTAGAACATCCATCACACTATTATAGATGAGTGAGATTATGTTATTATTTTATCCTCCACTACTTGGCAAGATTTGGCTTCCCTGCAGCTTATGTCCGTCGCTCCGAATCTGTTAGCTATTAACAAAACAAGCATTCAACCCCTAGGGATATTTCCTCAATTTCATGTTACCTTTGGAGGAAAAACTATATGTATTGATGTTATGGTTTTCATGGGAACTTTTGACATAAATTTCTCCTAGGGCGAGACTATGTTTATACTATGGATGATGTTTTGTCCACACTCTTTTGAGTGATGTGCTTCCCGCATGATGGGAGGATTTTTAGCCCCCTAATTTTCTCTCTTTTTACCATTTTCCCCTTCCTAAATCATAACCATTTACCTCTGTTTCACCCTTTTATGCACCCTCATCTTGCACCAATCCAAGCACAGTGACATATTTCGTATAAACCTTTATTCTTCATGTTTTAATTCAATTTAGAATTAATTAAATATTTCTTACATGATTTATTACTTTTAAATCACTTTCGTAACTTATCGATATCTCCAATGGTTATTTGATAGTTAGAGTGCTTACCATGACCATTGATCTTAGTGCAGGATCGGATCTTGCACCATTGCTAGCACAACAGATATTCGTGGCAGATCCAAACCTCCTCGATCACTACCTTGTCTTGAGCCACTTCAGCCATGAACAACAGAGTGATTCAAGGGCAGCCGAGACCAATCCGTGAAGGGAAAAAACTGGTTATCTACGGCCAGTTCTAAAAAACCGTCTTATTTGGAAAGCCGAAACTAAATTCTAGATTTTGTTATGTAATCAGTTAAAGGACTTATTTTGGCCTTTGGCCAAGGGTCTATATAATGTAAAATGTAAATAGGACTTAAGGGAGAATTTTTTAGCAAAGTTTTAAGAGCGAAGTTTGATAGGCGGTAACAGGTTGTTTTGTTATCTCCGGACTCTGGGCTGGACATTGTATTAATGCATGTATTCGCCTCAATGAATTAATAAAAAGGGAGCTCCGCCTCATGTTTCATAAATTGAGTTTCTATCTTTAAGATGATGAATTGACTAATTTACTGAGCAGCGTTTTAACTTAAAAGGGAAACACGCTCGTTGGCTAGGGCCCAGCCAACCCAGCATTTTTATGCCATTTTCTATTTCTTGTAATTTGTGTTTATATTATCAAAGTGTGATTTAACTTTCAGCACATGTATTCCTATCTGAGTGAAAAAGGATCCGTCGTGTGAAGTAGATACATTTTCTTTCCTTGCAATTTACTTTCCTGCACTTGATTTCAGATTGGTTTTCATCTGCCTGGTACAAGCAGGAGAAACAAACCTGCACCAGTGCATTTTGGTGTGATATTTCCTTTTCATGCAATTCTGTTTAATTGGTTTGTCCACCTGGTCCACGCAGGAGAAATGAACCTGCACCAGTGCACGTTGGTGTGATGCAGCAATTTTTCTTAATCTACTTTCCGCAATCTTCTTTCTTTCTTTAAATGCTTATGAAAAGATAAATACTTGTTTCTTTATTTCTGAATTTTGTTAAGATCAGAAACATTCACTTTTATGTGTGCAATTTGATTCGATAGAAAACTAGCACTTGCAATAATTGAACACTCATTTTAAGGACTAAATGCTAAGTGCAGGAAGCTCTGATCTAGTGCAAGAACTAGTTTCTTGCCACAAGATCTGAGTGCTCTGAACCTTGAAAAGTTCGAGCCCTTGTATGAATTAAAAAAGCCTTCAGTAAAGACACTATTTATACCTTCTACATAAATCTCTGATCCTACACTAGTGCAGGATAGATTAATGCAAGAAGGAAATATCTAAGGAAGCAGTTTTAAGGGCCCATCTAACAAGACTGCTAAAGTGTCTCTGCTAAGGGAAAACACACACTCAGTAGATTAAACAACCATTAGTGGGAGTGATTTCCTTTTATCTTTAATTCTTTCTTGAAAATGCATACTTCCTCGTTCCAGTCTTAGATTATTTTTGTTGGTTCAAGTTTCCTTTTTCTCTTTTGATTTGATTATGTAATATTTCCTTTAAAGCAAGTAGGGATTTATGTTAGGAAGATTCATACCATCTCTGGCATTTCCCGTGTTTCATCTCTAAGTTTACAAATCCCCCGAGTTGACAAATTAAGTGTTGAGGAGTTTGCTTAAGTGTAATTCCTGCACCCAACATTTTGGCGTCGTTGCCGAGGAGGCGATTTGATTTGGTAAGAATTTTCTGATTATACAATAGAGGTAATTTTTCTTTATTTTTACAGTGTTGTTTCCTTGAAGAAATTTTACTGGTGTTAATTGATTTCTGACAACATTTTTTAGAAGTTGTTTGTTATTTTTATTTTTTTCTTTCCTTTTGAAATGAATGCCTAGGAAAGGTAAGGGTTCAAAGCCCACTAAGGGCCGAAATAATTCTGAAATAAATTTTCATATTGGATCTCCTTCTGTAAGTAGGAAGCCCAATCCAATTCAAACCCATCATGCAGGAATAATCCACCTAGATTCTGGTGATAATAGATTAGGTGTGGATCAGCCTGTGGAGGGCGGTACAAGTAAAAGGGGAACAATGGTGGACCAAGAAGATCATTTGGAAGGGACTGGTGACAACCAGGTAAGTGAAGAACAATCCACTTTTGTGTTTCCAATTGTGGATCCTAATACTGTGTCGCAAATGAATAATATTCCACCATCAGCTCTCCCTCATTTCCATGGTAAAGTTCATGAAGATCCTGACTCTTTTCTATTTGAGTTTGATATTCTGTGTAGAAGTTATGATTATGAAACTGATGCTCAGAAGTTAAGATTATTTCCTGTTACTCTCAAGGACTCAGCTCTACGCTGGTTTATGGGGATAGGAGGAAACACTATAACCTCTTGGGATCAGATGAAGAGAGTGTTTTTGCCTAAATATCAAGAATATTGCAAAACTCGGGACATGCAGGATGAAATTTTTACAATCATACAAGATGATGATGAAATTCTTGAAGATTATCTGGAAAGATTTTTGTATATTTTACAAAGGTCAAAACTTAAGCTTGATCCCAACACTATTAGAACCTTGTTCTTAAGAGGACTTATTGATAATGCTAGAAATAATTTGAATCTGTTAAGACAAGGTGATATTTCTCAGAAAACATTTGACCAAATTTGTGAATTATTAAGGAAATTTTCAAGAAACCAGTATAGACCCGGTAGAGGAACTCGAAATAGAAATAGAAAAATTGAATCTACTGATGCTATGATTATTGGAATAGAAAATAAAATGGAAAACATGAAAATTGATATAATGAACACTGTTACCAAATAGTTAGACTACTTAAAATTTCAGCAGAAACTCATGAAGGAACAAGAGTCATTATGTATTTTCTATCCTAAATGTAGAGACAAGCATCCTCCTAAAGAGTGTCCTCTTAATTTGAAAGAAACTAATAAGTGTGCTATTTGTGTAGAAGACTATATCACATAAAAATGTCCCTCTATACCAAGACTTAAAGCTGTATTTACAGGGGGACAGCCTGAAACTGAATACTTGAATGTTATGGGAGCAAGAAGGAATTGGCCTCACGTAGGTACAGGTATGGCTTCTAAATTTTCTCCACACTATTTTGGTTATAATTCACATGCATATTATTATCCTAACTCTCATCAGCAGTGACAGTATGGGAATCAATATCAGCATGGGCAATATTCTCAAACATGGCAACAAGGTTGGAGAGGGCTGACTCATTCTCCATATTCCTACCAGCCACCTATGCATTCATATCCATCTACACATGCACCTTATTCAAGGACTCAACTTCCGAGTCAGTCCACTCCACCATTTCCTTTACCTCCACCCTTTCGACCTCCTCAGTTGCATGCTCAACCTATGCCCAATCCTAATAATAATAAATTAGTGCAAATGATATATGTAAAAAACCCACCTTTATCATTTGAATACCAGTCTATTCCAATCCGGGTTCATGATATTCAATTAAGATCGGGAAGGACTGTAACATCAGAAAATCAGAAGCAACCTATGGTGATCATTGAAGAGAAAGGAGAAGAGGAAACTCTTGACCATTCTCTGAATGCTGTCACTAAGCAGCCCTTACCCTCTGAATCCTTGCCATCTTCTTCCAACCAGCCTCCCTTCCTAGAGAGGCTAGTAATGAAAAGGAGTGAGCCTATTTCTGAGACTAGTTTGGCATCTGAGATTCAGAATCTTTTCATTAAGATACCCTTGCTTCAAGCCATCAAAGAGATCCCCATTTGTACCAAGATTATTAAGGAAATCTGTCTCAAGAAACCTGGGAGGAAGATATTGGAACCCCAAACCATTCAATTTGTTGGTAGGGCAGCAGAGTTGATGATGGGATGTGTGTCTATGGAAAAATATACTAATCCCGAAAACCCTGTTGTCTCAGTTCAAATTGGTAATGTCCTTGTCTCTAATGTTCTTATAGACCTGGAGGCAGCCATTAATTTCATGACTAAGCAAACCATGGATCAATTTCGATTATCTCATCTTCGCCCTACTCCCACTGTGCTTGAATTAGCAAATAGATCTAAAATTAAGCCAGAAGGAGTATTGGACGATGTGATCATCTCATTAGATTCTTGGGAATATCCTGCTGATTTCCTTGTGCTTCAACCAAAGAACCCAGTAGGAGGACATCCCTTGATCTTGGGTAAACCATGGCTTGCTATGGCTGATGCATATATTGGATGTCATTCCAGTGATATGTATATTTCACATGGAGATTCTAGAAATAAAGTTACCTTATACCCCCCTGTTATATCCATTCAGGACCTTTGAGATACTTTATGGTTGGATCAAAGCAGTGATGAGGAGACTTAGTCTATTTCCCTTATCCATCATTATACAAGGTCTTCACAAGAAGATGAGATTCAAGATTTTCTGAATAATCTAGACATTATGCCTAACTTTGAGCCTTTGAGTGAGATTTTCAGCCTAGATTTTCAAGAAAATCATGATTCTCATTCTTCTGTACTGCTGCATTTGACCACTCCCTTGAGTACTCCTAAGCTCGACACTACTCTTGTTGAGATTAGCCCTGGTAAATCCCTACATATCAGTTCATATTTGGACTCATCTCAGCAGGAGAAGCTTGTGAATTTGTTGCAAAACCATCTTAGTGCCTTTGCTTGGGGCTATGAAGATATGAAGGGTATCCCTCCTGAAACTTGTACACATCATATCTATATTCAGGAAGGAACCTGACCTGTCCGACAACCCCAAAGGTGAATGAATCTAGCTTTAAGAGATATTGTGAAGGAAGAAGTACAAAAACTCTTAGATGCCGATTTTATCTATCCTATTTCCGATAGTCAATGTTTCTCTCCATTAGTGCTAGTACCTAAGAAAGATGGAAGATGGCATATCTGTATTGATTACCAAGAATTGAATAAATCCATTCTAGAATATTACTTCCCTCTCCCTTTCATTGATCATGTGCTTGATACCCTTGCAGGAAAGAAATATTTCTCCTTTTTGGATGGCTTCAGTGGTTATAACTAGATACAGATTACACCCAAAGATCAGGATAAAACTAACTTTACATGTCCATGGGGGACATTTTCTTGCAAAGTGCTTCCCTTTGGTTTATGTAATGCCCTGGCTACCTTTCAAAGGACAGTCCTGGCCATTTTTTCTGATCTATAATTTTTAGAAATTTATATGGATGGCTTTTCTGTGTTTGGTGATTCTTTTCAGGAAGCTCTCAAAAATTTGGAGAAAGTCCTTCTTCATTGTCAAGAAGCCCATCTCGTTTTGAGTGACAATAAATGTATATTAATGTGAAAAGTGGGAGTGGTACTTGGCCATTTGATTTCTGATAAATGTATCGAGGTTGATCCGGCAAAGATTGAGATCATTCTTCATCTTCCTGCACCCAAAACTCAAAGGTAAGTAAGAGGTTTTTTAGGACATGCTGGTTACTATAAAAGATTCATTGAATTTTTTTTGAAGATAGCTGCTCCTCTTTTCCGACTTCTAGCAAAGGATAGTTAATTTTCTTGGTCCATGGCTTGCCAACAGTCTTTTGAAACATTGAAGGAAAATTTGGTGTAGGCACTAGTTTTGAGAGGTCCAAACTGGTCCCTGCCTTTTCAGATTTCCTTTGACGCTTCGGATTTGGCTATTGGCACAGCTTTAGGACAAGAGGAAAATAAGAAATCCTATGCTATTTATTATATTAGTAAAAAAATTTCTTCCGCTGAATTTAATTATACAGTTTCAGAGAAAAAGTTTTTAGCTATGATTTTTGCAATTAATAAGTTCAGACACTATATTACAGGATATGAAGTATTTGTACATACTGATCATTCCACAATTAAATATTTGATGAACAAACCACTGACAGATAGTAGAGTGACTAGGTGGTTGTTATTGTTGCAGGAGTTTAATGTTACTATTGTTGATAGACCAGGGAAATCTAATGTTGTAGAAGATTTTATTTCTAGATTAGATAATCCTGGAGAAGTAACTCCTGTTAATGATGATTTTCCAGATGAACATATTTTTTCTATGTCAACATATACTCCATGGTTTGCTGACATTGCTAATTATTTGGTCATTGGAAAAACACCACCTCACTTGTCCGCTTGTGAAAAGCGGAATATTATCCAAAAAAGTGCTGCATATTCCTGGATTCAAGGAGATCCCTTTTGCACTGGTCCAGATCTGATTATCCATATATGTGTAAGAGAGGAGGAAGTGTTTGACATAATGAAATATGCTCAGGATGAACCTTGTGGAGGCCACTTCCCTGATAAGTAGACAACATATAAAGTATTGCGTGCTGGTTACTTTTGGCCTTCCTTGTTTAAGGATGCCAAACAATATGTCAGGCGATGTGATAGCTGTCAATGAATGAGATAACCTAATCAAACCAATGAAATGCCTTTATGCCCCCAAGTTATGATTGAGCCATTTGAAAAATGGGCTATTGATTTTATAGGGCCAATAAATCCAACAACCTTAAGTAAAAATCATATTTTGGTTTGTACCGATTTTGTTACAAAATGGGTAGAAGCTAAAGCTTTTTCTTTTGCTACAGAAAATTTGTTGTTGATTTTATTTTTACTAAAATATTTAATAGATTTGGTGTGCCTAGAGAAATTTTTTCTGACAATGGTCCGCAGTTTATTTCTAATCTGGTACAAGGTGTGATGGAGCATTACAAGATCCATCACAGGAAATCCACGCCTTATCACCCGCAAGCAAATGGCCAGGTGGAATCTACAAACAAAGTGATCAAGTCCATTCTTACAAAGACAATCAATATGCATCGGAAAGACGGGGCTGAAAGATTACCAGAAGCTTTGTGGGCATACAGAACCACTTGGAGAAATAGCACGGGACATACACCATATGAGCTGGTATATGGAAAACAGGTTCTGTTACCAATTGAATTCCAGATCAAAACCTTCAGAACTACAGTTCAGTTAGGACTAGATCTCTCTAAGGCACAACAACAGTGTCTTCTCCAATTAAATGACTTAGATTAATTTCGTAGAGATGTTGTTTAGTAGAACATCCTAATTCAGCAGCAACGAAAAAGGTGGCATGACAAGTCTATTCAGAAAAAGCAGTTCCAACCAGGTGAATGGGTACTCCTTTATGATTCTAGATTTAAAATTTTTAAAGGGAAGTTCCATACACGTTGGATGGGACCTTATGAAGTGATCCGAGTATTTGAGAATGGAGCAGTAGAAGTCAAAGCTATTGATGGACAAAATTCATTATTCTTGGTAAATGGACATAGATTAAAGAAGTATTTTCAGCCATTTGCCAAGAAAGATTTTACACAGCAAGTCCAACAGAAATTCGGAACAATAGTGGTGAATGGTAATACCAACCTTTTGAAAACATGAATTCCTCTTCTTCTCAAAGAAAAAAAAGAAATTTAATAAAAAAGTAAAGAAAAAATATTTTCTTGTAATTGTGAAAATCAGTTCGCTGACATGATTGCAGAAGGGTCAACCTGAAAACCAGCTTGCTGGTAGGAAGATCAAAAATTTCTAATAAAAAGAGAATGTTGCTTGATCTTTAGATATGCTAGCGACCACCGAGTAAAAGCAGGTTTAGAAAACCTTTATACATTGGGGTAATTAGCGTGGATATTTTTATTCAAGTAACACTTAATTCTCGCAACAGTTATTTTTCTTGCACCACTGCAGGCAGACTTTCCAGAATATTTTCTACCTTTCTTCATATCCCATTTCATAATATTCCCTCAGTTTTCTTCTTTAAATCCCAAAATGATTCACCTTCCCACATTCTTCTGATTTACCCTACCTGCTTCGTAAAAATCCCACTTTACCCTTCAATTTTTTTCCTATCCCACTTCTGTTTATCCCCTCTTGTGGTATTATTCCTAGAATCCCTGTAACAAAATTCCTTCCCATTCTGAAATTTTCCCCTTTGCCACTTCTTTATTCCCTCATGAATTCATTGTAGGATCTCATACGCAAAGAACAAAAATATGCTCTGAAGCATCAAGAGAGGGCGAAGAAAATTTCCTGTATCAGTTGAGGAAGCCATGTTAGAAGTCTAGCCTATATTTTACTTAAATTCCCTATTATTTTTTCAGAAAATATGCTTGCACTAGTGCAAGCATATCGTCCTATATAATAATACAAGAAAAATGGTACCAGCAGAACATCATAGTAAGCGGTGTAAACAAATCGGTGCAAGCATGCACCTTGACAGAAGCAGAGTAAAATTTGTTCTTTTCATAAGTATATGTCATAGGAAAGTGGTCATCATTAAAGTTTACAAGAAGCCTTTTCACTAATTTAAGGAGTACTTGTGCTATCATATTAACTAGGAGAAAATTATTTAAAGTACAAGGTGTTTTAGTTAAGAATCATGATCATTTTTTAATAAATGCTAAAGTTTTTTTTGAATTATGAAGGAGTGTGGAAATGTTTAACCATTGCTTGGATATAATTACCCTTTCTGCCATGATCCTAAACGTCCTTCGCTTATAATTATTACCTCACTTAGCCGTTAAAAACACTGCCGCAAGTACCAATATCGCACGATTCTAAACATGCCATGCATCCACGACTATTTTGGTGGAATGCATCGGTGATAAGACAAAAGGGATGGTGGAAAGTTGGATCCCTATCTATAAAGAGCCAAATTTTCTGGTATTGCATGCAATTTTTGGACTATTCATAACTGTTAAGCAGTGATGCCGCCTGTTCGATGTGAACCTTCGTCCCTCAGTGAGGTATATCATACCGCTGAGTTTCATTATAGTCTTGCACTATTGCGAGACTCATGTTTTCTTCAGTTTTGCAAAAATTTGATGGGCACAACAATGAAGTGGCCCTATAGTTTGCAAAGAGTTTTAAAAATGGCCGTGTAAATATTAGGCCCCTGAAATTTAAAGTCACGGAAAAATCGATAGTAGCAATGATGAGCTTGAAAAACACTGGTGAGAAGTACATCAAAAATCATAAGCTCGAGAGGAAGCGCTAGCAGCGTTTCGTCGTTGATAAGAATATGAAGGTAAAATGGAAGAAAGGAGTTCTGCGCATTGCCTTGCTGAGACAGTGGCGAGACCTCCTTTTTATCCTCTAGAAATTCGTGACTTGCGAGGGAAGGTACTCCCTCACCTTTGTGTATCATTTCAGGATGCTGCAACACTTCGAAGCTAGCCATCACATTTGATGGAGAATTGATTTCCCCTATTTTTTGCTTAAAAGTTTGGAAAATATGGCCAAGAGTATGCAGGGCGCATGGGCAGACCAGGATGATAAGAAATTATATCACCACGGCCTGATCAAAATCTTGGTCCAAAAACAATTGGAAATTAAGGGCATGAATTGGAAGGCATTGTTGAAGCAGCTAGAAAATAAGACAACTACTGAAAAGAAAACAGAGACCCCCGCCAGCACAAGCAAGGGTCCAAGTGTAAAGGGAAGTCCTTCCTAATGTTGACCCTTTGCCTCCTTCACCTGTTGGGCCTTCTTCCTCTTCACTTGGTGAAATCCTCAATGTGAGTAACCATGTGGATAAGAAGAAGAATAAAATCAATATTAATAAGAAGAAAAATAAGCAGGGGGGAACCAAGCACCCATTCCTACCCATACAAATAGTATGGAGGAACCTTCCAACCAACCCTGAAAAGTTAAATTCCCTTGAAAGTTATGTAAGGGTGATCACCTTCTTAGATATTTTCATGGTATTCCAAGGATATTAGATGTGTGGTCTATAGACTCACATAAACCACTTTCATCAGCCTTTGGATATCATCCTAGTGATAAACCATCATCTAGTGATAGTAACGTCCATTGAAAAAAGGGTAAAGTTAGATTTATCTATAAGTTATGGGAAGGGAATATTCCTATTCACTAGTGTCCTTATATGGATCAATCCTCAAAAGTGTTGGAAAACCTTACGTCTTCTAATCCACGACTTCCAACTGGTCATCAAAAACTTTCTCCCAATCCTCCACTAGTTGATGAAGTGATTGATCATAATCTGAATCCAATTAATCCCACTCTCTCTGAACATGAATACCATGATTATGTTCCTGACTGACCATTGGTTTAGAAAATCATTGAATCGATTCCACCTTAAGTCAATTGTATTTTTCCCATAGAGAGTGGGGATCATACCACTTAGTTTCTTCATGTTTCTTCTGATTCTACCAGAAAAGGTGGCATTTCTCCCGTTCCCACGAAAACCCCTCAAAGGAAATTGGCCATTGCCTTTGATTAGAGTCAATTGATAGAACCTCATCTCCCTTCTTACATGCCTTTTAAGATCATGGTAAAGGCTTATGTTTAGAAAATCCATCACACTATTATAGATCAGTGAGATTATGTTATTATTTTATCCTCCACTACTTGGCAAGATTTGGCTTCCCTGCAAATTCTTTCCGTCACTCCAAATCTATTAGCTTTTAACAAAACAACCATTCAACCCTTAGGGATATTTCCTCAATTTCATGTTACCTTTGGAGGAAAAACTATATGTATTGATGTTATGGTTTTCATGGGCACTTTTGACATAAATTTCTCTTAGGGCGGGACTATGTTTATACTATGGATGATGTTGTGTCCACACTCTTTTGAGTGATGTGCTTCCCACATGATGGGAGTATTGTTATCCCCCTAATTTTCTCTCTTTTTACCATTTTCCCCTTCCTAAAGCATAACCATTTACCTCTGTTTCACCCTTTTATGCACCGTTATCTTGCACCAGTCAAAGCATGGTGACATATTTCGTATAAACCTTTATTCTTCATGTTTTAATTCAATTTAGCATTAATTAAATATTTATTACATGATTTCTTACTTTTAAATCACTTTTGTAACTTATTGATATATCCAATGGTTATTTTATAGTTAGAGCACTTATCGTGACCGCTGATCTTAGTGCAATATCGGATCTTGCACCGTTTCCAGCACAACAGATCTTCGCGGTAGATCTGAACCTACTCGATCACCACCTCGTCTTGAGCTGCTTCAGCCATGAACAAAAAAGTGATTCAAAGGCAGCCAAGACCAATCCGTGAAGGGCGAAAGCTGGTTAGCTATGGCCAGTTCTGCAAAACCATCTTATTTGGAAAGCCAAAACTAAATTCTGCATTTTTTTATGTAATTAGTTAAAAGACCTATTTTGGCCTTTGGCCAAGGGCCTGTATAGTGTAAAATGTAAATAGGACTTAGGGGATAATTTTTGAGCAGAATTTTTAGAGTGAAGTTTGATAGGCGGTAACAGGTTGTTTTGTTATCGCCCGAATCTGGGATGTACATTGTATTAACACATGTATTCGCCTCAATGAATTAATAAAAAGGGAGCTCCACCTCATGTTTCAGAAATTGAGTTTCTATCTTTAAGCTGATGAATTGACTAATTTATTGAGCAAAGTTTTAACTTAAAAGGGGATCGCGCTGGTTGGCTAGGGCCTAGCCAACCCATCACATTTACCCCATTTTCTGTTTCTTGTAATTTGTGTTTATATTATCAAAGTGTGATTTAACTTTCAACACATGTATTCCTGTTTGAGTGAAAACGGATCCGTCGTGTGAAGTAGATACATTTTATTTCCTTGCAATTTACTTTCCTGCACTTGATTTCAGATTGGTTTTCATTCGCCTGGTACAAGTAGGAGAAATAAACCTACACCAGTGCACGTTGGCGTGATATTCCCTTTTCTTTCAATTCTGTTTAATTGGTTTTTCTGCTTGGTCCAATCAGGAGAAATTAACCTGCACCAGTGCACGTTGGTGTGATGTAGCAAGTTTTCTTAATCTACTTTCTACAATCTTCTTTCTTTCTCTAAATGCTTATGATAGGATAAATTCTTGTTTCTTTATTTCTGGATTTTGTTAAGATCAGAAACATTCACTTTTATGTGTGCAATTTTATTCGATAGAAAACTAGCACTTTCAATAATTGAACACTCATTTTAAGGATTAAATTCTAAGTGCAGGAAGCTTTGATACAATTCAAGAACTAGTTTCTTGCCACAAGATCTGAGTGCTCTAAGCCTTGAAAAGTTTGAGCCCTTGCGTGAAGTAAAAAAGCATTCAGTAAAGACACTATTTATACCTTCTACATAAATCTCTGATCCTGCACTAGTGTAGGACAGATTAATGCAAGAAGGAAATATCTAAGGAAGAAGGTTTAAGGGCCCATCTAACGAGACTGCTAAAGTGTCTCTGCTAAGGGAAAACACACACTCAGTATATTAAACAACCATTAGTGGGAGTGATTGCCTTTTATCTTTAATTATTTCTTGCAAATGCATACTTCCTCGTTCCAGTCTTAGATTATTTTTTATGGTTCAAGTTGCCTTTTTCTCTTTTGATTTGATTTTGTAATCTTTCCTTTAAAGCAAGTAGGGATTTATATTAGGAAGATTCATACCATCTCTAGCATTGCTTGTGTTTCATCTCTAAGTTTACGAATCCCCCGGGTTGACAAATTAAGTGTTGAGGAGTTTGCTTAAGTGTAATTCCTGCACCCAACAAGGATTGTGACTGTCGATCAACTTTCATTTTTTGGTCTTGGTTTTACTACCAATCATCTTACTTCCCTAAGCATTCCAAGTGTGCAAGTGGTATCTTCCGTACCATAGGTTAATTATGTGGCAACCTATCCCGTTCACATACCTATTAATTAAGATGAGTCTTTCACTGTCTACACAACTTCTTTTGACCTATATCTAGTAGGTGATATGGTGAATCGTTTACTTGGGGCATTGGAGCATGATATCTCCATTGGATCCTTTGATATGTATCCCCTCCAAAGAACTATTCTTCCATATGAAGAGAACCTATTGGAAGCCATGGTCTCTTGGAGGCCATGATCTGATTTCATATAAAATTTCCTTTTCTTGTGTCAAGTTCATTAAAAAAATAAACAAGTTTCTTGGAGTATATTTCCTTGTCTTGTGTCAAGCTCACCAAAAATTGAAACAAGGTCCCATGAGCATAGTTATTTTATAGTGTCAAGATCATTAAAAAATTAAACAAACCCCCTTTTAATATGAGACTTTGATACTTTGATTAGATCTCGTAAATTCCCAATCTATTCTTTCACTTGATCTCGTAAATGAACCTTCATTACATCCACATGTTAGCAATAATTAGTCTACTTAGGTGCATGAAATGAATATTTGGGGGAATGTACCTCGAATTGAGTAATTATGTTTGGGGCATGCAAACTTATTTCAAGCGTAGTTTCCCAAGTTTCAAGCTTGTGTAAAAATGAAACCATTCTCATCCTATCCCTCATGGTTTCCAATTTTACTATCCTATTTTTTCCAGATGAGCTTTGGTTTCTCATTCCATCCTCACCATATTCTTGGTCAATCATACACTTTAACTTGGTTTTTTTACCCTTTCCTAAGGAAAAACTAAGATGAGTCATCTTATTATCCAACCTCTTGACCTCTACATGTTTTGAGCAATTCCATCATGACCGGAACTAGTTTCTACCATTTATACCAATTGTTCCTCCAGGTGGAGTCCTCTTTCAACTCTTTAGACTCCCAAAATATGAAAGGATTGTCGATCACATGTATTTTAGAACTTGTTAAATTAAATGAAAATACATATACTCAATATAATTTTAACCATTTTATGGACTGAGATAGACTATTTACGAAAAAGGAATACCTTAGTTGATCATGGCTAAGAGGTTGTCTTGGGTTTTGTTTTCTTCCTTTTCAGAATCAAGGGACTATCTATGAAAAGTAACATTTGGAGTTTTATTTTTCACCTCTTTTTCAAACTCTAAACATAAAAAAGATGTTGATTTTTACCTTCTTTGGGCTCGTAAAAACATCAAACAATGATGGAATCATTGATCATGATGAGAATAAACCAGTCCTTCTCAAGACCCGTTAAACATACTTGGAGGGATTCATTTGAAGGATGAACTTACATATCAAGCATATCTTATCCTCTTTAATATTCTTAAAAAATAAAGAGGTACTAATTAGTATGGTTGGAGAAATTTGGAAAACAAGGTACTCCATTTGTTGATGGCTGCGAGTCCCTCTTGAACATGAAACTCTTCCACTTCATCTTCGTGTTTGTTGGGTTGGGGAAATATGCTTGTCTTTTGGTTCATCATACCATTTCAAAGCCTCCAGTTTTGGTTTTGGTTCAATGCTACTAGCTCCATTTAGTGTCGCCGATATGTTCAAGAGAAGTCATTCATTCAACATCTGATATAATACTCTTAATCCTTCATTCCATGTTTGTCGTTCCTAATCTAGTTCTGTATCATCATCATTCTGTCTCAAATTATTATACATGCTTCGTGTCGTTGATGGGGGATACATCAAGGCCCTCTTGCGATGAGCTACTTCCTATCGACATTAACCCATTATCTAGGAAGTTGACTTAGAAACAACCCTTCAGTACCTTGGTGCTTGCATACATCAATGGAAAGTTTCCTCTCTCTTGGTGACATGTTTACATAAATGGCCTTTGATAGAACAATTCCATGAGGTGTTCGATTTCAACTCATGCATTCACACCATATGGATTGTATTGAATTACCTTAATACCCATTAACACCATTGGTGGTTTCTCTCGCATCCGTTAACGGCTTACATCATTGTTCGATAATCAGATGGTGTCCACGATGTTCGACTCTAGCTCATTAATTTACATGGTTAGACTAGTACATTGAATGGTCATGTGAATGAGATAGAAGACCCCATATCTAATTTCCTCCATCCAGGCTATGACTTCAGATTAATACAAGATCAAAATGTATGCATGACTATGATCATGCATACATTCATCATGTCAAGGGTCTACCATTTTTCATTAGTGGACGCAACTTTTGATCATTCTACATGTAATGTTAGCTTATGTGTTGAGTATGGGTATTCCTCCCTCAGCAAATATGTCATGATTTAAATGTATTCTAATAGAATATGATCTCGTCAGTTGTTCTTGATCCTGACTTATCAAAAATAAAAGAACTTCAGTCATCAATTTTCATTTATGACTTTGAAATTTAGGGGGAAATCTATTATAGGCCATTTTGTGGCATCTAGTCAATAGGCCTTCAAACAGGATCATTCAGATCCTTTGAAAAATTTTCATCCTCCTTACACAAATACCTAAACACGGCTCTCTAAAATCCCTGAGTTTCTTCCTAAAACTGCTTCATTTCAGTAATTTTTAGGTCCAACGCACCATATCCCTTTAGAGACCAACGTTCACCAGCATGTTGGATCTCTCTAGACTTTCATTGATCACCAGTAGGCTGCCCCTTGCTGGGGGTGCGTTGATTCTATAAAATTAGTTAAAATAAAAGAATCATGAAGCTTCCTCTTCTAGAAGCTTCCAGGAGTTGTTATAACTATTTACATTGGCTAAAAGCCTCGAATCCTATCCTATCCTACCTTGGTAATTTCACCCTTTATCCATTAATATCATCCTCCCATCAAGAGTGAATCTCAAGCTTAGATTAGTAAATGGATAAGAACTCTCAAGTTACCATCCTCTTCTATATATTTGTGGTCATCCACAAGCTAGGGGTTCTATTTTAGAGATAGATTCTAACCTCATGTTATTGTTGTGAGAGTCATTATTCAATGCATTAGGGTGACATATAGGTACACTTTATTGAATGGACAAACAAGTCAACTTGGAGGAGCTCTTCTACAAGATTAACTCCTATATTTGGTTGTAACTCTCTCCATTTCTATTAATACCAAGAATCCATTATATTCCTATATGTGATGTTATGATTTCATGTATTTCAATGCCATGTTGATCCATTGAACAAGGTGATTAAATGATGCTACATATATGTCATATATCATTGGCTTGTGTTTTTTGATTGTGTGGGTTCTAATTATAGCGATCAGATCTAGGATTGGAGCGTACAAGACAAGAGAGTAGCAAAGAATACAATAGATTCCAAGTAGGCTTCATCCCATTTTATATTTACTTTAAGGAAAACATTACCTTATCTTTCTTTCTATTTTTCTAGACTAAGCCATCAATTCTAGGGAAGATACTTCTATCTGTAGTCGTAGATTCTACATAACAAAGGGATTGTTTTGTCTGTGGAGGGAATTGTTGACGTGCGATGCTACACGTAAATATTTTTCCCTTCTGCAAAGTCAAAATATATATTATATTAGGAATTTATTCAGGTTGTGGTGGAAAATACCGGGTTGTTGGTGGAACAACGTCCTTTTTGTCATGAATATCTTCCTTTCTCCCATATTAGCACATTCCCTTGACCATTTTTCTCCTTGTTTCTTTCCTATAAATACACCCGACTATAAAACCTTTGTCTATGGCTTATTCCCGACACATTCTTGTAGTTTCTATGGTATTTATTCCTTATATGACTGAATATCCATGTCCAAACTCCATTTTCACGCTCATTTTCTTTTCTTTCCTCAGGATAATAGGGTTTCTTTATCTTGAGTAGGGATATCTTGAGTAGGGATAGGGTTTCTTGAGGAGACTTCACCTGAGGTTTTTGTCACACTCCCTTTGACCCCCTGTGATTTTGTTTTCTTTTAAGGCTCCTTAACAAGCATGGTAGTTGATTTCACAGGGGTTTCAAATCCTTCACCCAGTGTCTTTGATTTGGGATTAATTACTCTTTGTTTTAATTTTGTTTAATTTTCTTCTCCAGGAAAATTTCTAGTCAAAAATTATTCCCAAGTGTCTTTCTATTGTTCCAACTCATAAACAATAATCATCTTAATGAGGCTGGAATGTCATAAACTAGTTTTTTCTCTTGTAGAGGTCGATTGAACACTCCTAACAACTTTTGTAGACTTTTGCGAAGGAATAAAGGGAATTTTATATCATGACCATTTGTGAAATGGAGAAGATGCCTTACATGGTAAATGAATGTAGCGACATACCTTCCTTTTCAAGTTATAAATATCTACAATGTTGTGAGAAGTGGACATGATCCCTATATAATGAAGCTCCTAAGAACACCTTTGGTCGAGCTGATAGATTTATGTTCAGGCTTAAGAAACTTTAGGCACTCTTACAAATTGACCTAGAACCCCTTGGAATACTTTTCACCACTCATAGGTAACCCCCTTTCCTTGCTTATTAAATCATATATTATTTCAATCTCAACATCTCTAACTTTCACTATCTTCCCATTAAATTTCTATGCAAATTCCATGGCGGCCTTGTCATTATGGCCCTGAAATTTCTGTATGAAATTAATCCACCCTTTTTCTTCAATCTTAGGCTTGCATGCAGCATAATCAGTGCTAGAACTAAAATTAGTAAAGGTAGGCTCGTGCCTATCGGCCCCCATGCCAGCGATAAAAATGGTTTCAAGGCTAACTGAGGAATTAAGAAGTCACTAGCCTGAGCATAGAGAGGCTATGAAATTGGGAGCAGAAGGCTTTTCGTTCCAACCTTTTATAAATTCATAATATAAAAATGGGATTAGCTACAAAAGATGGCTATGTTTTTACATTATAATAAGAACATGGTCTATCAAGAATGATGGGTGATAACACCAATGCATGTATAATGAAAAGAAGTTGATAATAATAATTCGTTGATGGATAAGACAATTAAAATTCATTCCAATGACATGAAGAAAGGACTATATTAAATCATAATGACACATAATTTAAACGAATGGAGGTCAAGACCACTAGTTAGACTATACCATCTGCATTCTTTGCATCAACCTAAATAAATGAAAGTTCATTCATACATTTTCTTGACTGTGTAATGATAGCTAGAGATTCAAATGTATTGAGTGATAAAATAATCTTAGAACTATCAAATTTTAATGTCGATGCTCTTCAATTGTTGAATATGATGTAGAAAAATGCCTGCTTCACAATTATCAAATTCGATTTTCCCACATTGATTCTTTTAAATTTGATGTTTTCAAACTGATGTGGAACAAATTGATACTCTTTGGATTTGATGGTGTCAATTGATACTGAACAAACCGACACTCTATGAATTTGACGTTGACCCGATCATCATCAGTTGAACCTAGAGTACCAAATTGGTTCAGTCTACAAAACCTATAGACAGTGTTTAAGTATCGAATTTAGTACCACAATACTGGAATTGTCTAGTTATTATAAATAAATTTTAGCATCAACATAGGTACCAAACCACTAAAACTATACTGGAACAAAAACTATGGGGCACAACATATTATAGTAAAAAATATTCATTCAAATACACTTGGAACTAATTTGAAAAACCAACTATACGAAGAAGCTCTAAATTGAGAATCTGAATGTCATTAAGATTGCTACTTAAAACCAAATATTAGAACTACTATTCCATGGATTTTCAGCTAGGCCTGGAATATTTACTGCTTGGTGACATTTAAATTTTAGAGAGTCTAAAATATGCAAAATAAGACTCCACAGGTTTCCTTTCCATAAGTATTATACTAAGCCTAGAAAAGAACAAATGTCTACTTGGTAGATCCCTAAATACCACTGTCCCGTTAAATTTTAATGAGCCTGGGTCTGTCTCTAATCAGAGTCTTCATTTATAGAGAGTATGAAGATGCTCAAAGTAGACTCTAGGAAGATTCCTTTCCATAATTATTCTACCAAGTGATCAGGAGTTCATAATTTTTTCTAAAAATTAAAAATTATAGTATTGGATTGAAACTAAGATGGTTGCTTAGACCTCATCTTCTTGATTATGGCACCATGAATGGTTCAAAAAATCGATGTCGTACGAGGGAGATATCATGTTCTGATTGAAATGCCAAAGAGGTGAAATTGCGATAGTTTGACCAAGTTTGAGTGGGATGCACAGTCAACAAAAAGGGAATATTTCGAGGAATATTCCTTCCTTAGAATCAATTATAGGTTTACTAGTGTCCGATTCCTATTGGTTCGATATATTTTGAAGAATGAATCAGAAGGTGAAACATGGCTAGCCCTGATGCCGCCAAGTGTCCCTGAAATGGAGTGGTAAAATTTTGTTGGAGGCCACAAGAATCGACCCTCGGACCTCCTACTCAGCACTCGCATGACTTACCACCTGAGCTACATGTTATGACTTAACATTTATAGGCATCAGGTTAAATTTATTATTTGTTGAAAATTCATTTGGGGGTTGGAAACTGTTAGCCCCCCTATGAAATTCTTGAAAGCAAGCTGGGGGCTGGATGGTTGTGGAGCCTTCAAGGAATGCCTTTCCCCTGAAAACCCATTCTCCTTGAAGTCTCTGAGTGCTTTTCCTTGTATAAATCCTATCTGCTGCCCCATTTCTAAAAGGCCTTCATGGCCCCTCATGCTCCTTCAAGACACCAATTTTCACCTCTTTTTCCCTTTGAAAAAACCCCTCTTCCCTTTTCTTATTTTCCCTATCAGTCCCATAAACCCCTCCAAAACCTCCTCCAAATTCTGCCCACACCTTTTGTTTTCTCAAATCCCCCTTCATCTCCTTACTGTAACCCCTTCTAGCCTTTAATTTCATTTAAAATGGCTTTAAAACCCACTTTAAAACTATATAATAGGCCTAGCCCTTTCTTCGCTAAGCCCCGCGCCCTTTCCTCCCCACACAACCCAGCGCCGTGACCAAAGCACTAACCCTGAAGGCGCTAGTCCCATGGGTTTTTGGGTGCAGTCTCATCCGTTGATCTTGTTTGATCAGACGACGGTCTTTAAATCCGCAGCCCTCGCGATTTTCCCTGTTCAAATCCTTGAGCGCATCTCCACCGTCAGTTTTCCAGACAAATCAACGGCGCGGAGCCCTTCCGATCAGTGGTCCCCACTCCTGTCCCCACGCGCTGCTCAAAACCGCTTGGTTTTTCCGCACCACCATCCACGAATTGGCGGTATTCTTCCATCGCCCAATGATTCCACTGGGCACCTGCCGCGTGTCTTCTGTACGGTGGCAAAACCACTATCTTCCCGTGCATTATTTCTTAGCCCAAATCTCGCAGCGAAATGCACGACAGCTGTCGGATCTTAGACGTCTCATCCAATGATCATCGATTGTCTGAGTTGCTCGCCCGTTAACCTGTCTCCTCCGTACCCTTAGTCCTCCGTCCGACGTCTTCCGTCGTCGATCCCCGCCATGATCGACGGTCCATGTCTGCTTACTCACCGTTGACCATTCCCCTGCCCCTGGTCCCGCCATGTCACCCCACATGTATTTCCCGTAGATTCGCCCATTCTGTTGCGTATATCCGTTTAAATTCGTGTTCTTTAATGTTTCTCGGTCAAATTTATCCCGCGGACCACCCGACCTCAACCAGAACGATTTATCACTGTTGTCCGCGATTTCTCCCCTATTCACCATCTGCATGGCCATCTTCTGCAGCCACACCTCATCCGTCATCCCATCAATGGTTTTCTTCACAGTTTCCGTGTTTTGCAGGGTGGAAAATGATAAAGGCCGCCATAATGTGCAGCCTCTGCACAGCGACAGTGAAATCAGGGAAGATCATCTTCAGCAGCGAGAATGTATGGAAAATGACACAGGAAGACAAACACAGGACATGCATTAAAAGAGAACAGGATTTAAATTTTATAAAAGACTCCCAGCGCCATTAAAAGCTCGAGCTAACCTGTCAGAGGCCAAAATGGAGCGACAAAGTGTTCAGTACGAAGCAAAAGAGATTAAGGCACCATAAAGAAGATCTGGAGCCTTGACACAGCAAGTTTAAAAGACAAAGCACCAGTTGAAGACCCCGAGGATCGATCAAAAGGTCTTGAGCACAAGAAAAAGGTAACATTAGGGTTTATTCATCAGCAGAATTTTTTTCTTCATCAAGTACAGGGCACCCATACAGCTTTTAATATGCCCATTGTCCCTGAAGGAATTTGCACCCTAACAGCAGTTCAAGACCACCAAAGCATTTATATGACATAACTCTTGATAGTTTATTTTACTTTGTTTAAATCATAAGTACAGCACCGCAGCCAAAATGTCCAAATCATATCCAGAGAAGATCACTCCAGCACGAAGAGGTGACAGAAAATCAAATACTCAGTAGTCAAACAGAATGGGTTTCGACCCTGCATTCATTTTGGGTTTAATGTTACATTTAGTGTTCACCTACCCCCTCCGGCGATCTTCGGTGTCTCTCCTACTATAAAGCACAGAAAGAAACATTGTAATGGTTGTTGGTTGTTGATGAGATATCAGTGAAACGCAAGCATTGTTTCTTCTTGAGACAAGTTCTCTGTGTAGTATTGTAAGGTAGGCTGAGATTTGATGTATTCAGGCTGAATGTTCAAGCTGTGGGCATTGATGTACCTGATTGGTGTTGTTTTTAATATGACAAGCATATTTATTTGGATCCTGATCTAAAGTAGCTGGTGATGTTTTTCTTTCTCTGTATTTGCGATTGAATTGCTTTCATTTCATTACATTTCTTCAGGCTCGCATCAGAAGTTTGGCATAAGATTTACCCTTGATAGGTACCTTATGTTGCTACTCTCCCAGCCCTTTATGTTTTCTGCTTATGTGTGTATCTGAATACGGATTTCAATTGATTTAACCAGTGTAGTGGATGTTGTTTCCTGCTCTCTGATGTATGAATTAATGAAGTCTATGTTTAGATGTTCTTGTTAGGACTTAGTTGGATGATTTGAGAACACTGGGAGGTCTGGAACCCTGTCTTTACCTCACTAGGATCTTTCCATCTTATTAAACCTTTCTAAGATCCCTTCTGTCAAACTTATCCTTGTTTTTCCTGGGAGTTGCTAAATCAGACCTAGAGTTAAATGACCTCTGGTCTGACCTATAAGCAGTCCTTTTGTCCCTCTCTGAGAGCTTCCTCTGAGTATGTCCAAGCAGGTCTGGAGTTAAATGATCTCTGACTTGATCTATAGACAGAAATTTGGTTGTCTCTCCTTCTTTCATTTTCAGTCCTTAATGTTCCATTCCATCAACCATCTTTAAAGATCCAAATGCTCTAGATGACTAGCCCAACTGAAATCTTGCACATTGAACACAAGTAAACCATTTCTTGACTCCATTGCCCAATGGCCTTGATGTTCCCTGAGTTATCTATCTTTTCCTAGTTTCCTCTTTGCTCATCCTTGTCTTATATTGGACCTTCCTTTCTTGATTCCCAACAGCCAAAAACCAACAATCAAACAACCATGTGCCTATAACTAGCCTAAAACCTTAACATTTGAGCTTCAAAGACACAAAACCTTTGACTATCATAGAGAGATCCCTCTCTGGACCTAGGAGGGCTAGATCCTAAAGTCTAAAAGTGGTTTTATGTTGTCTCATCTTTTGGTCTTGTCAACCTGGCCGAAACATGAGAACCCCAACATAATGGAGACCAGACTGGGGATTCTGAGTGCATTTCACCTTAAACATTCTTAGAGACTCAGAAACTTAGAACTCTGGTTAGGTTGACAGTAAGTCACTCCTTTCTTGAACCGACCTCCATTGTTGAGTACCCATCACACTCTTAGACAGAGCCTGGAAAGGGCTAGGTAGCCTCCAGATCTCACCCTCCTTGGGAGGTGACATATCTGGTAAATGCCCCTCCAGTCAATCTCTGGTTGGAGTGTGCTGTTTTTGAGGTTATTATTGAAAGGTGATAGTGCATGAGCACTGTGGTGGACAGTGTACCCCCTTAGATATATCCTAAAACCCTCCACCTGGCGACTCCATTATTCCTAAACGAAAAGACTCCACTGGTGATCAGTAGGCCTGCTGATTAACTTGGTTTCACATTAGACTCCACTGGGAGACTAGCCGTTGAAACAACATTAACCACAAATAGAAGTAACAAGTAGGGCTAAGTTGCTTGGCTAGGAAACAACATTCTGGCTTTTAGAACCATCCACACAAGAGCTTATCCCAACCCTGACCCACTTGAAGTAGTTGACAACCTGGAGAGTATCCTCAAGGGAACTCCTACACCTAAAAGAACAACTACTTCCAGTCACATTCATAGGGCTAATTCTACACCAGAAAGCCTAATAGCTCTATCACATTCTCTCCTTAACCTAGACCCCCCAAACAGTTTATCAAGAACCAGGTCAGTCAATCACCTAGACCAACAAGACCTCGAGCTTCACGGTTCACCATCTCATAGCGGTCAACACACTAGAGACAGAGAAACCCCTCAATCTACACCACCTGATATTCACTTCCTTCAAAACTTGGGGCTCTCTCACCCTAGATCTGCTCAACAGACTTCTGTTGTTCCCAATATCCCTGCCGTCCAAATACCAGCTGCTCAAGCCAACCCTTTACCCCAGCATAACATTATCATGGCAGCTTGGTACACACCTTTAGTTCTACCTCAGCCTATGTTACCCTTACTGAACGATTATCAGTCAAAAATCCCACACTTTACTGCAAAAGAGTCCATAACAGCTCAGCAACATGTAGATAAAATGGAGGATTCCTTTGATTACATGGAGATTGAAGATGAATCAATCAAAATGAGGATTTTTTCCCAAAGCCTAGGAGGTGATGTAAAGAAATGGTTTAAGGGCTTACCTCCCGGTAGTATCCCAGATCTCCCTGCATTGTATTAGACCTTTATAAAAAAATGGGAGACCAGGGCAAACCCCCGTCAACTCTTAGCCGAATACATGAGCCTGAAAAGAAATGTAGGAGAGACTATCCATGATTACACGACAATATTTAACAGCATTTACAATGCTCTCCCTCCACATATGAAACCTCCACAAGGTATGGCCTTAAAAAAATACCCTGATGGGTTTGATGCTGACATGGCCTATGAGCTCAGGGATAAAGAATACACCACATTGGAAGATATGCAGAAAGGGGCTGTAAACATAGAAGAAAATTTGATTGAGAAAAGAGCAAGACTGAGGTCTGAGAGGAGGGTAACCTATAGGGATGACAATGTAGCTTCCACATCCGATCCAAACTATGAAAAGTTGTCTAAAAACTTGGAAGAGCTACAACAAATGATGAAGAGAATGGTTGTCATAGTTAGCAATCAGAACAGAAACCAGAACCAAAATCAGAACCAAAACTTTAGAAGAAACAATAATGCTCCCAACAGACAGAGAGAGTCAGATCAACAAGTAATTCCCCCATTCCAAGAAAAAAATTTAGATGAAGATGAAGGGATTGTAGAAGAGTCTGAAGGGAATACAATAAACATGTTTGAAACAGAAGACTCAGTCCTTAACTGTGATTTAGGGCAAGACCAACCCTCACCCTCATATTGGGATGAGGAATAGTTAGGAACTGCAGGTTACGAGTTAGGATTTGAGGATGCCATATTACAGGTCAGAGAACGGTATGAACTTAGGAGTAAAAAGAACCAAGAAAATCCCACAACGAAGACTCCTGAGGTAACCATCAAGAAAAGACCTGATAAGACTTCTAAAGCATCTGCTGCAAATGACAAAACAACAGTCGAAAGTTCTGGTAAACACAAGGAAAAAGAAAACCAAGACACTGAAGAACAAAGCCAACCAACCAGCAGCACTGACACTGCAGTTAGTGCTCCTGATAAAATGATTCCTGATCTTGTACATAGTGAGAAATCACTAACTGATTTAGCTACTAAAGCAGTAGCAAATAAAACAGAGTTAAGCGCTTCAAAGAGTCAGTCCACTTTCAATTTAGAGAGTGAGATTGCAAAAATCAAGATCTCTGTCCCACTCTCTGAGCTAGCCACTCAGAATGTATATAAAGGCTAGATTTTGAAAGCACTAAATTTAGGGGAAAACAATGACTCCGTAAATTTGAATGATGATCAACCTGCCCTCCTATTTGGTCCAAATATTGAGGGAAAATTTCAGGAAGGGGTAGTTCCACCTTTCTATCTCAGTCTCAACATTCATGAAAAAATACTCCACAATGCCATGCATGATTCTGGAGCATCACACAATTTAATGCCTAAGGTAGTGATGGAAAAGCTAGGCCTAGAAATAACACAACCTTACAAAGATCTATATTCATTTGACTCTAGCAGAGTAAAATTCCTAGGCATGATAAAGGACTTGTGTGTGAGCTTGACCCAGATTCCTGCTAAGTGTATGGTCATGGATGTGGTGGTAGCAGATGTGCCACCCAAGTATGGCATGCTGCTATCTAGATCATGGGGAGCCAAACTGCAAGGAACAATGCAGATGGATGGCTCATATGCCACTATCCCTCTATTTGGCCAACTTAGAAGACTGTATAGAGAATCTCAGATGAAATTCTTAGTCAGTAGCCCCGAGAAGCCTGAAAATTCACCATTATACTCTGTACACACAGATATAGATTCTTTCATTCTTTATAACGACCAATCCTTGGGAGAGCCAGAGTCTGAATGCAGAAATACAAGTAAGAACACAGAGCCCATGGACTTTAGCATAATGGCTACCCTAGAAGAATACGATGAAGAAAACCATGGGCAGGATAATGAAAACGAAACTCAGAATGAATCAGGAACGCAATGCAGTCAGCCTATTAGTCACACTCTTCAAACTAATACACCATGTGAAGAACAAGATATCCCGCAACCTAGTACAGACCCTCCAGTGCAACATAATGGCGAATCCTTGTGGGAAATGAATTTCGATGGGTCCTGTACTAGAAACAATGCTGGAGCAGGGGTGTGGCTACGTAACACAGAAAACGATCATGCAGAGAGCCATGCTGTGAATCTGCATTTCAAATGCACCAATAATATTGCAAAATACGAGGCTCTCATTCTTGGCTTAAATTTGTTGAAGAAATTAGGGGCCCGTAGGATAACTATGCATGGAGATTCTGAGTTAGTGATCAAACAAGTGAATGGTGAATACGCAGCAAAACACCCTCGATTAAGGGCATATAGGAACGATGCCATGGACATATTGAAAACTTTCATGGAATACGAATTAGTGTTTGTCCCCAGGAGTCAAAATGTCATTGCGAATGGATTAGCTTGCCTGGCTAGTTCATATCCTAAAACTCCAGCTGACCAACAAATCATAATTCAGACCAAGTTCAGACCTGTAGTGCCAGACAACGAAAAATATTGGCAGGTCTTTGAAGGGGACAAACAGATTAAGGATTTCTTAACAGGCAAGAATGAGTTTGAATTTTCTGGTTCAGATTCTAAATTTGAAGACAACTGCCTTGGTGAGGAATCCTCTGATGAAGAATCCCCACCTTGTAGCATAGAAATAAATTATTTTTCTGAGGAAACTGGAAGTCCAACCAAAGAATATGAAAATGCAGATAACAAAGAAATGGAGGTGTTGCAGGCCAAAGATAAGGACATACCCAGAGGCCTGGCACCCCTAGAGGACCTTTTTGACTTTGATGATGTAGCAAAAAATCCCACTAGAGAACGTGCAGACTCAGATGTCGAAGAATGCAACATTGGCACTGAAGATAAGCCCAAAATGATTAAACTGGCTAAGTCTATACCTGCAGACATGAAGAAAAAATACATTGACCTGTTTAGGGAATTAATTGATGTGTTTGCATGGAGCTATGAAGACTTAAAGGCCTATGACACCAACATCATACAACACAAGATACCCTTGAAGGAAAATCAGAAGTCGTTCAAACAAAAAATTCGCAGAATCAATCCAAAACAATTGCCTGCAGTAGAGAAAGAAATCAAAAAGATGTATGATGCAGGCATTATAGTCCCTGTAATGTTTTCTGATTGGGTGTCAAACTTAGTGACTGTGAGAAAGAAAACAGGGGAGATCAGATTATGCATAGACTTCAGAAACCTCAACAGAGCCTCCCTGAAAGACAACTACCCTTTGCCTAGAATGGAGCATATTCTACAGAAGGTAGTGGGCTCTAAGAGAATCTCCCTTCTTGATGGTTTTTCAGGATACAACCAAATATTGGTACTCCCAGAAGATCAACTCAAAACAACATTTACCACCCCATGGGGCACCTTCATGTATGTGAAAATTCCCTTTGGATTGATGAATGCTGGCGCCACCTTCCAGAGAGCGATGGACATAGCTTTCTCAGAGGAGATAGGGCACTTCATAGTTATCGATTTATATGACTTGACTGTCTTTTCCAAAACTGAAGAAGAACACCTAAAACATCTGAGGAAAGTTTTTGAAAAATGTAGAAGGTATGGTCTGTCCTTAAATCCTAAGAAAACTGTTTTTGGGCTGCAAGAAGGTAAACTCCTTGGTCACATTATATCTGAGAAAGGGATTAGGATAGACCCACAGAGGTTTGAGGGAATACTTCAAATTACACATCCGAGAAACATCAAGGAGTTACAGTCCTTCATTGGTAAGATCAATTTCCTTAGGAGGTTCATTCCCAATCTTGCTGAGCACCTTAGGAAAATGACTGAAATGCTAAAGAAAGGTGCAGGAGTCAAGTGGACTGTTGAAGCCAAAAAATATTTTGAGTCAGTAAGACTTGCACTCACACAGGCCCCTGTACTTATCAGCCCAGACTTCTCAAAAGAATTTTTGATCTTTTCCTTTGCCTCCCAACATACAATAGCTGCAGTCTTGCTGCAAAAAAATCCAGAAGGTAACGAACAACCTATAGCTTTCTTCAGTAAAGCCTTAAGAGATGCACCCTTTAAGTACAACATCATGGAAAAGCAGGCCTATGCCCTGATTAAGGCCTTAAAAGACTTTAGGGTGTACGTTCTACATTCTCACACCATTGCTTACGTGCCAAATACAGTGGTTAAAGATATCTTGTCCCAAGACCCTGATGGGAAAAGGGGCAAATGGATTGCTACAATCTTATAATACGACCTTCAAATAAAACCCACCAAGCTGATCAAAGGTCAAGGCTTGGCCCAGTTAATGGCTGAATCAAACTTGCAGGCCCTTGACATTAATATGATAAATTCCTTAGATGAGCAAGAAGGATTACCCCATCCAAACGTTGAGGAGCGGTCTCAAAACTCTCCTTGGTATACTGATATCCTTTACGTGCTCACCAACCTCAATGCCCCTCCAGAACTATCCAAAACAAAGGCCAGATTCATAAAACTCAAAGCTAGAAATTACTGCATTTTGAATGAGAATTCATACTGGAAAAATCCAAATGGCCTATTATTGAAGTGTTTGTCTGAAACTGAAGCTGAAAAAATCAAACAAGAATTCCATGCAGGAGAGTGTGGAGGCCACCTGAGTTGGAAAGCCACTGCAAGTAAGATACTCAGGGCTGGTTACTATTGGCCTACACTCTTCAGTGATGTCCATAAAATGATAACTTCCTGTCATAAATGCCAAATATTTGTGGGCAGAAAAAAACTCCTTCCCCTTCCTTTACAACCTATCACCGTAGAAGGTCCCTTCATGCAATGGGGCCTAGACTTTATTGGGGAAATTCACCCTTCTTCTTCTAGGCAACACAAATGGATCCTAACTGCTACAGATTACTTCACCAAATGGATAGAAGCCATACCCACTAGGAATGCCACTGATTCTGTCATCATTAGGTTCCTAGAGGACTTCATCTTATCTCGGTTTGGCTGTCAAAGGAAAATAATCACTGACAATGCTGCTGCTTTGGGATCCAAGAGAATGATTGATTTCTGTCACAGGTACAGAATAGCACTTGGCCATTCAACTGCCTATTACCCCTAGGGTAATGGATTGGCTGAATCATCCAACAAAATCCTGGTCACAATCATCAAAAAGCTGCTGGAAGAGAACAAAAAGTCATGGCATAAAAAGTTGGTACATGCTCTTTGGGCTGACAGGCTCACCACGAAGAAATCTATCGGCATGTCACCATTCCAACTGGTTTATGGAACAGAAGCAGTTTTTCCTACCAGCCTTGGAGTTCCAGTGATTAAGCTTGTCCAGGAGATTTAGACAGAGGAAAACAGTATGGTGAGAAGAATCAATGAAACTATCCATCTACAGCAAACAAGGGAGCAGGTTTATAGCAGAGCTGTCAGAGTTCAGGAGAACATTAAAATGCTGTTTGACAAAAGAGCCAAAGCTTCAGATTTCAAGGTTGGAGATAAAGTTCTGAAATGGGATTCAAGGAGAGAGGACAAAGGTAAACATGGCAAGTTTGACAGCTTGTGGCAGGGTCCATATATCATCCAAGCCACTGTGGGTCATAATGCATTTTTCTTACAAGAACTTGATGGTACAGAGCTGTTTGGGGGTCCTGTCAATGGCAGGATGCTTAAGCACTACTTCTGCTAAATTTCAGTTTCCAGTTTCATTCTCCATTGTATATATCATTGGAGTTTTATTTAAAAAAAAAAAAAGAGGAGAGGTTCAGACATGCTCAAAACTTGAACCTCCGAAAGGAAAAAGGAGTGGCTCAAACATGATCAAAATCTGAGCCAAAAGAAGAAAAGACAGCTGGTCCTAACACACTCAAAAACTGGACCAACAAAGGAAAAGGAAGAATCAGCTCTAACATGCCTAAAACCAGAGCTAAAAGATGAAGAAGAAAAGGTGACTAGTCTAATATGCTCAAAATCTGAGTCACAAACAGGGAAGGATGTTTCAAATTGCAGATTTCATGCCTTCACAGTTTTGTTTGCAGTTTTATACAAGTTCTCACTCCAGCAAGTCAGACAGTTTAATCCTGGCTTGGCTGTGTTTCAATTTCTTGTCTTAGAATGTAGGAAAAGAAATTTGTTGGACAGTTTAATCCCAGCAGATGTTAGATTAGGTAGAGAAGCATATGAGGCCAACAGTCTAATCTGGTCTCATGGAGAAATAAGGGTAGATTTAGAATAGGTTTGTTTTTGTTTTGAAAATAAAATGTAAAGGGTCTGCTAGCTCAAATGCACCCAAAGGGAAATTGTTAAGACTGTAGTTTGGGTAGGTAGATTGGTTGGGAAATATTTCTGCTGATGTTTCTATCATATTGTGGCAGCTAAAATTGAAGAAAAAAGGATGTGCCAAGCAACAGGCATCTGGCCTGCTCCAAAGATCATTTCTGGTTTCTTGACTCCTTCAAGAAGAAGCCATCCCCATGTGGAGCCACTGTTAGCCCCCCTATGAAATTCTTGACAAGCAAGCTGGGGGCTGGATGGTTGTGGAGCCTTCAAGGAATGCCTTTCCCCTGAAAACCCATTCTCCTTGAAGCCTCTGAGTGCTTTGCCTTGTATAAATCCTATCTGCTGCCCCATTTCTAAAAGGCTTGCATGGCCCCTCATGCTCCTGCAAGACACCACTTTTCACCTCTTTTTCCCTTTGACAAAACCCCTCTTCCCCTTTCTTATTTTCCCTATCAGTCCCATAAACCCCTCCAAAACCTCCTCCAAATTCTGCCCACACCTTTTGTTTTCTCAAATCCCCCTTCATCTCCCTACCATAACCCCTTCTAGCCTTTAATTTCATTTAAAATGGCTTTAAAACCCACTTTCCAACTATATAATAGGCCTAGCCCTTTCTTCGCTAAGCCCCGCGCCCTTTCCTCCCCACGCGACCCAGCGCTGTGACCAAAGCACTAACCCCGAAGGTGCTAGTCCCATGGGTTTTCGGGCGTAGTCTCATCCGTCGATCTTGTTTGATCGGACGACGGTCTTTAAATCCGCAGCCCTCGCACTTTTCCCCGTTCAAATCCTTGAGCGCATCTCCACCGTCCGTTTGCCCGACAAATCAACGACGCGGAGCCCTTCCGATCAGTGGTCCCCACTCCCGTCCCTGTGCGCTGCTCAAAATCGCTTGGTTTTTCTGCACCACCATCCATGAATTGGCGGTATTCTTCCATCGCCCAGCGATTCCACTGGGCGCCTGCCGCGTGTCTTCTGTACGGTGGCAAAACCACTATCTTCCCGCGCGTTATTGCTCAGCCCAAATCTTGCAGCGAAATGCACGGTAGCCGTCGAATCTTAGACGTCTCATCCAACGATCATCGATTGTCTGAGTTGCTCGCCTGTTAACCTATCTCCTCCGTACCCTTAGTCCTCAGTCCGATGTCTTCTGCCGCTGATCCCCACCATGATCAACGGTTCCATGTCTGCTTACCCACCATTGACCATTCCCCTGCCCCCAGTGCCGCCATGTCACCCCACGTGTATTTCCCGTACATTCGCCCATTCTGTTGCGTATATCCGTTTAAATTCGTGTTCTTTAATGTTTCTCGGTCAAATTTATCCCGCAGACCACCCGTCCTCGACCAGAACGATTTATCACTGTTTTCCGCGATTTCTCCCCTGTTCGCCATCTGCATGGCCATATTCTATAGCCACACCTCATCCGTCATCCCATCAATGGTTTTCTTCACAGTTTCCATGTTTTGCAGGGTGGAAAATGATAAAGACCGCCATAATGTGTAGCCTCTGCACAGCGACAGTGAAATCAGGGAAGATCATCTTCAACAGCGGGAATGTATGGAAAATGACCCGGGAAGACGAACACAAGACATGCATTAAAAGAGAACATGATTTAAATTTTATAAAAGACTCCCAGTGCCATTAAAAGCTCGAGCTAACCTGTCAGAGGCCAAAATGGAGCGGCAAAGTGTTCAGTACGAAGCAAAAGAGATTAAGGCACCCTAAAGAAGATCTAGAGCCTTGACACAGCAAGTTTAAAAGACAAAGCACCAGTTGAAGACCCTGAGGATCGATCAAAAGGTCCTGAGCACAACCAAAAGGTAACATCAGGGTTTATTCATCAGCAGAATGTTTTTCTTCATCAAGTACAGGGCACCCATACAGCTTTTAATATGCCCATTGTCCCTGAAGGAATTTCCACCCTAACAGCAGTTCAAGACCACCAAAGAATTTATATGACAGACCTCTCGGTAGTTTATTTTACTTTGTTTAAATCATAAGTACAGCACCGCAGCCAAAATGTCCAAATCATATCCAAAGAAGATCACTCCAGCACGAAGAGGTGACAGAAAATCAAATACTCAGCAGTCAAACAGAATGGGTTTCGGCCCTGCATTCATTTTGGGTTTAATGTTACATTTAGTGTTCACCTACCCCCTCCGGCGATCTTCTATGTCTCTCCTGCTATAAAGCATAGAAAGAAACATTGTAATGATTGTTGGTTGTTGACGAGATATCAGTGAAACACAAGCATTGTTTCTTCTTGAGACAAGTTCTCTGCGCAGTATTGTAAGGTAGGCTGAGATTTGATGTATTCAGGTTGAATGTTCAAGCTGTGGGCATTGATGTACCTGATTGGTGTTGTTTTTAATATGACAAGCATATTTCTTTGGATCCTGATCTAAAGCAGCTGGTGATTTTTTTCTTTCTCTGTATTTGTGATTTACTTGCTTTCATTTCCTTATGTTTCTTCAGGCTCGCATCAGAAGTTTGGCATAAGATTTACCCTTGATAGGTACCTTATGTTGCTGCTCTCCCAGCCCTTTATGTTTTCTGCTTATGTGTGTATCTGAATACGGATTTCAATTGATTTAACCAGTGTAGTGGATGTTGTTTCCTGCTCTCTAATGTATGAATTAATGAAGTCTATGTTTAGATGTTCTTGTTAGGACTTAGTTGGATGAGTTGAGAACACTGGGAGGTCTGGAACCCTGTCTCTGCCTCACTAGGATCTTTCCATCTTATTAACCCTTTCTAAGATCCCTTCTGTCAAACTTATCCTTGTTTTTCCTGGGAGTTGCTAAAGCAGACCTAGAGTTAAATGACCTCTGGTCTGACCTATAAGCAGTCCTTTTGTCCCTCTCTGAGAGCTGCCTTTGAGTATGTCCAAGCAGGCTGGAGTTAAATGACCTCTGACCTGATCTATAGATAGAAATTTGGTTGTCTCTCCTTCTTTCATTTTCAGTCCTTAATGTTCCATTCCATCAACCATCTTTAAAGATCCAAATGCTCTAGATGACTAGCCCAACTGAAAGATTGCACATTGAACACAAGTAAACCTTTTCTTGACTCCATTGCCCAATGGCCTTGATGTTCCCCGAGTTATCTATCTTTGCCTAGTTTCCTCTTTGCTCATCCTTGTCTTATATTGGACCTTCCTTTCTTGATTCCCAACAGCCAAACACCAACAATCAACAACCATGTGCCTATAAATAGCCTAAAACCTTAACATTTGAGCTTCAAAGACACAAAACCTTTGAATATCATAGAGAGATCCCTCTCTGGACCTAGGAGGGCTAGATCCTAAAGTCTGAAAGTGGTTCTATGTTGTCTCATCTTTTGGTCTTGTCAACCTAGCCGAAACATGGGAACCCCAACAGAAACACCGGTGGTCCCAACTCACGAGTGGTTCCACAAGTGTTATCACATGGAAAACATAAAACATCAACCATCCCATTCTATCCGACAGTTCAACTGACAGCAGTTTCGTGGTATGTCACATGACCATGTTTAAATGTTTACAATGTGCGGTTAACGGTAACCTTCCCACATTAACCAGAGTTCAATTGTTTTCAACCCACAGTTTATGTTGAGTTCCGCCAATAGTTGCAGTTTGTAATCCGTAGTTTGCGGTTGGCATGTGGCCACCCCAACCGTCAAGTTAAATGTTGCTGTTAAATTTTGCAGTATTTTAGGGGTGCGCATAAAAAATGGCGGAATATGCTATTTTATCTCCAGTTAAGTGGAGTTCTCCACTTTTAGTGGAGCTTTTCTAGGTGAAACTCAGCAAAAGTGTAGGAGACTCAATTTTCGCCCATTCTAAGTGAATGAAGAGTCATTTTTGACTAATTGGAGCATTTTGAATCCTTTGGTGCAGAGAAAAAAACCATTAGAGCACTGTAAATACATGTAATAGCAACATTTTGAGCATAATGAAAGATGGACATGCCATTGGGAGCTAGACCAACATATGCAGCGCAAGAGGGGTGTAGTGCTTCATCAAGTCTGCTGTGTAAATTTCATGTGGTGATTTATTTTTCTATTTTACACTATTGTTTAGTGTTATTTAAGATTTTTTTACGCTTCTAATTCACTAAAAATCATCTATAATTCATGGACAAACACCTCAATCCTTATGCAAACTAATGAGACAAGTATGCACATGTTTATAAACTGAAAAGACACTTAGCACAACAAAAATAATACAGTCATTTCAGATCACCAAGCTTGGAAAAGAACAACTATATTCTTGGCAAATGCCTCACTACTGCTACCCCATTTGTTTTAGCGAGACTAGGTTAGCTTATACTCAGAGCATTTAGTTTTAGAGAGTTTGAATATGCTCAAAGTAGAATTCAAGGTGTCCTTTTCCGTAAATAATCTATCAAGTCCGGGTAAAGGAATAAACTCACACTTGACATATTTTGTATTTATTTTATTTGGGAATATGGAGGAAAGCATAATTAAGCCCACTGTTATTTATACTATGTATAATAGATATATATAATACTAATAACGAAAATTCAGTTTGAAGAACCAGTAGGAGTTGGATCATCCTTATTAGTCAACTCCATCTCTAGGTTTTGCAGGACAATTTGTACAAATTCCTATTTGGAAATAATTCGGTGATAAAACTTCAAGATGTTTCCATTTGCTAAAATATAAGTCTGATTATCATTAATAGTCTTAATATTAATTGAGCCACTGTCAAAAACATCCTCCACTTCATAGGGCCTCAGCCATCTAGTTCAAAATTTCCCTTTGAAATGTTTAAACTTACTGTGATACAATAATGCCCAGTCTCCTGGTTGAAAAGTATTGTTTTTTATATAATTATCATACCAATGAGCCCTCTAACCCTGAACCAACATAATCCTCTAGAGAGCATCCTACCTAATATCATCAAGTTCGTTTAGCTATAGAACTCTCTGCTTCTGAGCTTCATTCAAATCCATCCCTAATTGAACAATAGTTCTAAAGGTTTTCACTTGAAATTCAATGGGTAGCAGTACCTTCTTCCCATACACCAGTTCGTAGGGAGTATATCCAGTCACATTTCTACACGTTATTTTGTAGGCCCATAATTCTTTTGGTAACCTTTCAACCCAGTCTCCATGATGTAGCTATATTTTTTTAGTAAGAATAGACCACAAGAATTTATTGGTAGATTCTACCTGACCATTAGTCTGAGGATGGTAAGGTGTAGACTTTCGGTTCTTAATTTGGTATTGTTCAGTGATATATTTTACCAACTTAGAAGTAAATTGTGTCCCCTGATCAATGACAATCTCGCTTTGTACTCCAAAACGGGTAAATATGTATTCAAAGAGACAATACACAATGGATTTTCAACTAGAAAAATACAAGGCTTTGGCTTCTACCCATTTTGTCACATAATCAATGTAGACTAGAATATATCTCTTCTTCCTAGACACAGGAGAGATAGGTCCTATAAAATATAATTCCCACTTTTCAAAAGGTTCAATTGATACCTGATTTTGAAGAGGCATATCATCACTTGAAACCAATCTTCCCATTATTTGTAAAGCATCATAGCTAGCAATAAACTTCTTAGCATTTTTAAAAAGGGTGGGCCAATGATAGCTTGGATGTAGCACTTTGTAATTTTTCCTTTTATCGGAAAAATTCACACCACATGGCTTGTTCTGGAAGACTTTCAAGACATCATACATCTCATCTTCCTGCACACATATCCTCATAATTAGATATGGTCTAATGTGGTAGATATCTCCTTCTATCAATGAATAATTAGCACTCGACTTAACAATATTATGTTTTTCCTTAGCGGATAAGTTTTTTGGAAGCTTTCTTAGCACCAAATAATTAGCCACATTAGTGAACCAAGGAGTATGAGTGGAAATGGAAAATATATTTTCATCAGGAAATTCATCCAAAACTGGGGAAACTTCTTGTGAAATTTTCATTATGGACAAAATGTTTGCAATTGAATTTTCTTGTACAGGACTGTCAATCATAGTAATGTAAAATTCCTGAAGTAAAAGTAACCATCTTATGATTCTACATTTTTTAATAGGTTTATTTATGATAAATATAATAGTTGAATGATCAGTATGGACAAATGTTTCATAACTAGTAATATAATTCTTGAAATTGTTAATGGCGTGGACTACTGCTAACAACTCCTTTTCAATGACATTGTAATTTAATTATGTAGGTGAGATATTTTTTATAACAAAATAAATAGCATAAGGAATTTGATTCTCCCTCTGACCCAACAGCTCCAACGGCTGTTTCTGATGCATTGATGCATCAGTACAAATATGAAAATGGAGGGACCAGTTAGGTCCCCTCAATACTGGTGCAGCTGACAACTTATCCTTTAGTACTTGAAAATAATTTTGACAGTAAGCATCCCATGAAAAATCAACATCTTTAGCCCATAACTTGAAAATAGGAGAAGCAAGTCTAGTAAAATTTTCAATGAATCTTTTGTAATACCCTAAATGAGATCTAAATGAGTTTTTAAATAGTGAATCAATTTTTTTTCTAAATTTTCCAAAGCCTTCGGAAAATCATTTCCATATACTATAAAGTCATCCATATAGACCTCCACATAATCATGTATAAGGTTAGGAAAAATAGCTAAGACAACTCTTTGAAAAGTGGTTGGAGCGTTCCACAAGTTGGAAGGGAGAACTATGTAGGAATAAGTTACCTAAGGACAGGTGAAGGTGGTTTTATCATGGTCTTCTGGGGCTATTTGGATATGATTATAGCCATTGTACCCAGCTAAAAAGGAAAAATATTTCCTCCCTAACAAGGTATCCAATACTTGGTCAATAAACTGTAAGGGAAAGTAATCTCTCAAAATGGATTTATTCAACTCCCTTTAGTCAATGCATATCCTCCATTTTCCATTTTTCTTTAGAAAAAATACCAAGGAATATATCCATTTGTTGTTAGAAATAGCATATATAAAATTTGCATTCAATAGTTTTTGAAGTTCATCTTTACAAATTTCCTTTAGGCATGGATTCATTTTTCTTTGTGGTTTTATTACTGATATGGTTTATTCATTGTTGTAAATGTGGTGGATGCAAGTGTCGGGATTAATTCCTTTCATGTCCAAATGTTCCCAGGAAAATTATCCAAATTGTTTTTGGATCATTTTTACTACCTACTTCTAATGTGAAGTACTTAAGTCAATACCTATGTACATTGTTTTTCCACGGCTAATTTCAAAAGGTTGAGAGTCCAATTCTTTATTTTCACCTATGACTGCAATAGTAAAGGATGAAAAGATAGCAAGATAGTAGGTTTCTTGGAATTCAGAGCTAAAAGCACAATTATATCCACTAAAAAAATTTGAAGGACATGTTCTTTTGTTTTCTCTTGAAATCCCCTTTATTTTTCTAAGGTTAACAGAAGAATCATGAATTATTCCTCTCCATAAATGTCATGTAACTAAGAGGGGAATTCATTGGCCAATTGAGAAAGTGGAAAAATGGTTTACTTTTGGATTTGGGATCCATTAGAAATTTTCATTTTTCTAGTTCTGCAGCCAATAAAAGCATCAACAGTAGCTAGCCATGGTCTTCGAAAAACTATTGGATGTTGAAGTTTAGTGGTTTTGGGAGACATCACTATAAAATCCACTAGATATTCCCATAAGGCCGCAATTACAACCACATATTCTAGGACTCCAATAGGATTAAAAATAGACTTGTCTGACATTTCTAACACAATAGGTGTGGGTTTCACTCTTTTTAGTTTCACTAAGGTCATAGTACCTGTTGTGGCTCATTTGCATTTTTCTTTATTTTATTTTCAAAAATACAAAAAAAACATATATTTAGAAAACATGGCAACATGTAAATCCTTCATATACCGGAAAATCATTTCATTTTTGTATATTGGTCAATTAATATGTTTTTTGGAAGCATGTGAAGGTGGGACTGACTGTTCCAATTAACATTCGTGCTAATTGTCAGGCGATATTAAAAGAAGTTTGACTTAATGAAAATCAGCGGAAAATCGATGGCACAAATAGCCCGCAGGTTAGCAGAGAATGTGGCTCCACAATTGACTCTGCTAACCACCTGCCAATTAAGATAAACGGTTCACAATGATTGCGGGGGCAGAACCCTGATGGATACTCCATACCACAGAGCACCCCCGCAGTGACATCTGCATCTAGCTAGGAGACAACTCATCTGTTGTGTCATGGTACCGTTACTTGTCCAATCAAGCATTAACTTGGCATTAATGTTTGAAACTCGTAGCATATATACCAGGATTCAAATTTTTTCTTTTCCCTATCAGTTTTCATTCCTAGTTGTCCATGAAGTCATCCTAGTCACTCCATTTTTCTGTCTCTGAGTTTAATTGTCTGCCACGTTGAACTATTCCATGGATAAGCAATATTATTTGTCTATCTCTTCTAGCCATATCCATCTCATGGACACTGAACAATACATTAGGGATACTACATGAACTGTTGAGCATTTACATTTCTACCAGCGAGTTCTTCTGAATGAGAAAAGTTTCCCCATCTATTCAGCCATGGCCAATTTCGGTGTTTTATCTGCATGCATCCCCAAAACACATCTTTTTCCTGAATTTGTGAAATGTTTAGTGTCTTCATTGTATCCCGGTAAATGTTTTGTGATGAATTTTTTAAGGGAGAATTTCCTTCAGGTCACAACCCAGTTACTTCGTCAAGCCCTTTGTTATCTCGAGTCAGAATCTTATGTCCAGTTCACTGACGAATCATTGGCAGCATTTTGTGATAATATTGTAGGACATGAGTTTACGTAGGTCATCTTCATTTTGAAGCCGGACACAAAATGATTCTCGGCAGATGATAAAGAATTCCCGTTGGAGATTTTTGATGTAGAAGTTAGGCCAGTACTACAATATCTATCAAAGATACTTGGAAAGGAGGATGCTACTCAAATTGATAGGTCATTGTTGGGGTTATTTGCCTTGATGATGAAACCTAAAGTGGTGCTAGATAGTCCCTCTTACTGGCAAGAGACTCTTAACACTTAGCTTATGAGCTTGTCCCTTACTGGGTTTTTCAGGTTCCCTTCACTGATCACTTACTTATTCATGTATCAAAATGTAGAATAATTTTTACATTTGGGGCTAAATATTATGGATGCAAATAAGAAAAGACAGTTAGTAGTATTTTGGAAAGATACAGTAAGGAATGAACCATATGAGGGAGGGGTGTTTGATTTTTCCACTTATTTCATGCCAATTTCCTATAAGGTTTTGAATGGAGTTCCTCCTCCGTGTTTTCTGCCTAAAGCCTAGGAGTTTCTTCAGTTAAGTGTTAATTGTAAGTTTGGGGATTGGTTTGTATATGAATATTATTCAGAGATTAGATTATATGGAGCTGGGGTTGAACCTTATAGATTACCAATATTTGTCCCCATGATATTTTTTACATTAGAGTTTATTATACAGAGTCTGAATGTAGATCAAGTACATTTTGTTCCAATGAAGAAGGGTCATTTATTTAAATTGCCTATGTCTGTGGGACCATTCATAGTGAATATGAGGCAAGAAGAAAATGAAGCTAACAGGATGTTAGGAGATATGCACTTACTACTAGGTGAGAAATGGGCCTATGATCATCACAATATAATCTCTAACAGAAGGGTTGAAAATGGTTATTCTGATTTTTTTCATGACAGTATGCCTGAAGTAGAGAAGTTGGCTAACAAAGGTTTTGCAGAATTTTTTAGTTCCATCATTCAGACTCCAATCATTTCTGAAAAATTAAGTGAAAGAAGCAAAGAGAAAGATGTTGATTCTGAAGATGAATAACAGAGAGCTGAGAAGAGAGCTAGATTTACTGAAGAAATACCAAGCACCCAACCTAGCTTCCTCCTTCAATTAGGAGATGCTCATAATGCACTAGCTTCACCGTCAAGACATGAAGGTGTTCAAGATCAAGTTCCTTTGATCAAGCAATTTTTTTCTCAAATTGCAGAAAAGAATCAGAAGATGAAAGCTAGTATGGAAGCTTAAGCTAAGTATCCGATTACTCCTGACCAAACTAGATTGTTGACTACTATGGATTTAGGAAGGGACCCGTTTAAAATTTCTTTTCTCACCCATATGAAATGACAGTAGGGTCATCCAACAGTATTTTAACTGTTAATTTAACTGTTGATGTCAATAAGATCCCTTTACTTGACAAAGTTAATATGCATATGCAGACAGGCCAATTGATTGTTAACAATCTAACCAAAACTAGTGCAGCTACTCATAAGGCAGAAAATATGTTAGAAAAAGTGATCAAATAGTTAAAATTGGAGAAGGATAATTCCAGGGATTTCTCAACTAAGAATGAAGAGTTGAAGAAGATAATTGTAAAGATTGGAGTGGATCCTTATGCTAAATCAGCTATACAAAAGTTGTTACAAAGTGCTGAGTTAGAGATAAATGTATTGAAGAAGAAGTTAAAGCTGGCTACTGGAGAACACTCAATGGCAGCAGAGGTAGCAGAGGTAGAGAACGAAAAAGAGAGTCTTTTACAGTAGTTGTTGCAAAAAGAGGAGGAGATTTCTAAGTTAAAGGAGCCTGTAATTAACTTGCAAAGTCAAATTGACTCTCATTCTTGCATCATAGTCATGTCATCTGGAACTGATGATCCAACAACAATATTTTCCCAGTTGAGCACATAGTTGAAAATGACAGAAATTGATCTTAAGAAGACTCAGAGAGAGCTTGAGGCAGTGATGAAAATAATGTAGGCCAAAGAGGGAGAATTTAGTAAGTATAAATCATATTGCTAGACAACTTATGATGAAATCAAGAGTCTTAAAGAAAAGTTGAAAGGAAGCATAAATCTGATTCAAGCCAAGGATATTGTATGGAATGAAATCATTGAAGTCATGAAAACAACTTGGGATTCCTTGACAATAGTGTTAGAGGAAAATAGCATAGTTAGAGATTTACAAGAAATGTTTATGGCTAACAAAAATAAGACTCTTAACAGAGCTTTATGGGAAAATAAATTCATGGATTTCATCAATTCTAAGACAGATCATGAGCCGGAGGAAACTGAAATTAAAGATAGTACATTGTGTGTTATGGAGATTAATAAGTTAATTGTGAAAAATGATTGTAGGAAATCGACAGAGAAGAAGTTAACAAAAATTAAACAAGTTGTAAACATATTTTATAAAATATTTGACAAAAGGACTAGAGCAAGGCTGCCATCATGCTAGGATCTCAAAGGTAGTATTCTATCATGGGATTCCTTTGCGGCATTGTTAGTGCTAGCAAAGAGTAAGATTGATAATACCCATGAGAAGACCACAATCCTAAAAGGAGCTATAGTTGTTAATTTTTTACACAAACATTTTCAATTACTTTGGATGGTAAAGACTTTGTTCACAGAACGACTTACTTTCAACAGGGTCATTGCCTTCATATTAGAATATCATAAGTTGATCAATTCTCCCAAAACCAGCATTGAAATCTGCAAGAAGTGCAGAGCATGGATGACTGATTCACTGGGTGACACCTCAGCATCTCAGAAGGACATGTCAGCAAATCCAGAGAACACAATGACATCCAATCAAATCCAGATTCAGCAAATAGATTGATGCTTTAGTTATATTTATATTTTTGTTAAAAGATCAATGTTGTAATGAAGTTTTTAATTGACAGATGTAATAGGTAATTTACACATGTAATAGGTAAATTACAGATGTAATAGGTAATTTACACAGTTCTAGGTAGTTAGAATAGTTACAAGTAGTTCCAGGAGTTACAAACTGCTTTTGTATTGTATTTAAACAAATGAGAAAGAAAGAGGAGGGTTCCCAGTTTTGGACCTCTGGAGGACTACAAATTTTGTGCTGAATTTTCTGAGAAATTAATGAAATAAGACCAAGTTTCTTGCATGTGTTGATGTTGATACATTTTTCCAGTTTCATTATGTGTTTATTTTTCTTTGAATGAAGTGAAGTAATGTAGTTGTGGGTATCTTTTTACATCTGTAAGTAATACTTAAATAACCTTAATGTGCACTTCTTCACTCCAACTATTCTGTCTACATAAAGTTCTTCTGAGATTTAAAGTGATAGATTTTGTTTCTCAGCATATCATTTTGAGTTTCCCTTCCATTTCTTCTTTACATTTCATTCAATATCAGCAGTTAATGTCATTGTGAAGGATTTCATTATATCAGATTATTGAGGGTATTAAAGAATTAATTTCCAAAGGTGTTAAATAGAGGCCATCTAAGATTATAATTTTGTGACATACATTTATAAAATTTCTTAAGCATTGATTCCTTACCACATCCAAGGGATTGTCTCTTGAGATACAATAGTACCAATGGTCTTTGCATTAATGGTTGACCCTAGATATACTAGAGTGTTAGGCAAAAAATTTCCATTGATTCCTACAGTTACTACTGGATTCCCTGGGTCATCATACTTTGGTAGCAACCCTGATATCATTTCAAAAATTTGGCTAATTACCTTAATGGTTTGGTTGTTGTTTTTCTTCCTTCCAGGTTACTGTTGTGTTATTCAACAAACCCTCATTATTTTAGCTTAGTTACCTTAGAAAATAATGGGGACCCTTTTTAAATTTTTAGAGTAAAGAAAATAAGACCCTTAAAGTGATTCATTTAGAAAGAAATAGGAATCATAGGGGGGTAAAAACCTTGAATTTTGTCTTTAAAAACATTAAAGAGGAGAATAATCACAATCTCAATATCGCAATGTAACACATATGGCTCCTAAAAGAAACTTAACACATATTGCGATGTGATATATATATATATATATATATATATATATATATATATATATATATATATATATATATATATATATATATACAAGCACTTTTATAAAGGGAAAAGGCATTTTTCCAAACAAATTCTATAAGGAAAAGCTTACGAGACCCACTTCTGCCACGTAGGCAAACGTAGATCGCAAATCGCATTTCGTAAATTCAGCCCCCAGGTCTTAGTGTCACCCTCCATATTTCTCCAATGTGATATACTGATCGCATCGCAATTTCGCAATGCAACCACCCTTGCCCTTCATTTATTATCGTCGATAATGCAATTGCAATATCATAATTGGAAAAAACAATCCAATCGACATTTTATTAATATCTACACACGAGCAACAATGTGATATGACAGATCTCATTTTAATGCTCAAATTATTACATGGGCACATCAACCCATACCAACCATTAATTCCATAACTTAACGGTTTATAGCCCATGCCTCCAAAATGATTTGACTGCAAGAAGCATTGAATTCATGTATTAAAAACATTCAAAGTTTCTTTCGTTTAATTATTTCCATTATTATGGTACTTGTGGTTTTGTAAAATAAACATTGTCTCTTTCTACTTATCATTTATCATTGTTCACAGGAAAGCCCAAATAAGAAAATCTATTTGGAGATGTTGAAACCTCTCAAGAAAGCTAAGAAACTAATGGCCCCTCTGAATCCTACACCTGCTGTAAGTGAAAAAACAAAGATGCTTCCTATATTTACAGACAAGACGTGAAGACTGCAAAGTGGATCTTCCTCCTAGGGAGCCATGTACAAGTTGTTTGAGGATGTGAAACCCCATAGGTTTCAAAGGAAAATTAATTTTGATGCTTCTAATTCCTCAGAAGCTACTATAGAAGAATTTTCCAATTCATTTCTGCATCGAATTGATGTGCACCCTAAAATCTTACCATATTCTGATATGGTAAAATGGATAATTGATACCCTCAACATCGGGGACAGGAATTTCTTAACCAACAGAGGAATGATTATATCTTCCTTTAAATATGAAGATTTGAAATTGATGTACCACATCCCAGACCCACAAAAGGTCTACAGCAAGGAATTTCTAGCACAATTCACCAACGAGAATGAGCTTGAGTCAAATCCAATCAAGAAATGGAGAAGAAACCCAAATAAACACAAAAATGATGACAAGGGTATGTATTCTACTGACTCCCTTGCTAGTCATTAATGTTATGCTGTTGCAATGATGTCTAGGCTCTTTGGTATGCCTGAAACTACCAAATTTTCAGCAGAATGGGTTCCCCTAATGAAATAATTTGCAAAATCAAATATTATGGATTAGGGAAACGTTTTTTCCAACAATATTGCTACTCAAATTTTGGAACACACGAAAAATCATTCTATTTCCTCCAAAAATTTCCCCCCATTTTATATGAGTGCTTATATTATGGATGTTGTGCATTTCACTTCAGATTTCCAACCATGGGTTGGAAATGGAGTACCAACGACCCTCTCCCCATTCATGTCTATCATAGCATGTTATGGGAGTCAAAATTTGAAAAACACTTTTATAAAATCTTCCATGGAGTAATTCTCCCTTTGTTCGAAGCTGTGTTCAATGAGAAAGCCCCTAGATTTTCAAAAGAAGCTCAAGATGATTTTTTCTCCATTGGAAAATGGTTTGGATAAGAGTATCTTACCTATGTCAGAGTATTTCGGAGCCTGTCTCGGCTGCATGTTTTACCGTTATATGTCTGTGATAAGCTTCTCGCAATAGAGGTAGCTTATCAAATTGTTGGCAACAGATTAACTAGGTTTCTTAAAGAAGCTAAGAAAGCATCATGGCCCTCATTTCCAATTAATTGTGATTTTTACGGCATGGAAAATTATAAGCATGGAGTTTTAGAGATCAATCAAATTGAATGTTTGAAATTGTTCACAATTTCAAACAGAGAATACGACCCAAATAAAGTTGCCAATGATTTTACCATACAAGTTAAAATCAAACCTTTTGTACACAAAGATGATGAGTTCGATGACTTATTTGAGTCAGTCTATAATTACGCTTGAGTTTAGAAGTTAGCAGCCTTACGCCTCCATCCACAACAATTTCCAAAGTTTAAAAAATATAGGAATAAGAGATTAGAAGGAATTTAACTGAAAATGTTGGAAGTCTCACAACCCTTAACACTGAAGGAAAAGGAATAAGAACCAGAACCTAAGGATACTGAAGTCCTTAGTAAAACTGAACAAGATAAATTTTCCAAAGTTCAAACCAAGGAAGTAGATTTTCCAAGTAATTTGAATGATGTTTGGAAGGAGTTTAACCAAAAACTCAAAGGGGATCTGGAAGGAGTTTAACCAAAAACTCAAAGGGGATCAAGAAGTGATAATTACTGGTCATCAAAAAATTGTGCAAATGCCTCAGAGTAAAAGTTAGGAGTCATTCACTGTTGGGCCCTCTAACAAATTAGTAAGCAAAGAGCAAGTGGAATTTATGCCAGCCTTCCCCACTACCGAAATTGTACTCAATATTGAGGAAATCATTCCTATGGATATATTATATAGCCCTAAACATAAAGCAATTATGAGCAGACAAAGGAAAATAAGGAGAATAGAGAAATATCAACTCCTTGTCCCAGGATATGTTTCAATGGAAGTTGTCTGGAAAGATCCACAAGCAGATCCTTCACAGGATCTAACTCATTTGACCCAGTTCAAAGGAGCTTATGCATATGCAACTATAGATAAAGCTTCTGAGGTTCAACAATTGATGAAAGAAAAGGATGAAAGAATCATCTAATTAGAACATGAGCTACATGAAGAGAAGAAAAACGTCAACCAACAAATACATGTACAGGTAACGCAGCTCTAAGAGAGAATGGACCAATTGAAGATTCAACGCCAAAATGAAATCAGTTCAAAGGACACTCAAATTCATCAATTGCGGTTTTATGTAGAGCAATTGGAAGATAATCCAAAGATAAATGAGTTTAGAAAATAGACCTTGGAACTAAATACCTTACTAGAAAAATAGAAAGTTATTTTTTGGCAAAAGTTATCAAATATCCTTGAATTGCGTGAGAAAAGCGATTCATTGATGAATCGAATAGCAGAGCAGAGGATTAGTTTCGATGAGATTGATGATAAATTTTCATAGTATGTCACTTGGCAGGATTCTGTTGATGGACAAAAGGCCAACTTGCCCAGGATTGAGGACTCTAAAAAGGAAATATTGTTTACTGACTGGGACATAAGTTGAAACATGCTGAAAGACACATCTGCAGAGCAAAAGATGTGGCTACTAACAGTGTGGAAGCTGTGAGTAAAAATATCATCATTGAAAATCTTATTGATATATTCCCTCCCGATTCACTCCCTATTGTGAAAGACTTGATAAGGAAATGATAAGAAGTTTCAAAATTAAAATAGTAAAACATCATAAAGTTGGAAAAACTGGATTGAGAGAAGTATTGTAGATACTTGGTAAAGTGACATAGCCAATGGCTTATGCTACGTTGTCTTATAGATAAATCCTCCTACATGTTTCCTCCACTTTCAGATGTGGTTTTCACTAGATATTTACACATCAGGCCAGGCCAAGCTCTTGAGGTTAAGCCTATGTTTAACATCCTTCAGCTGAAGGAATGAATGGCTGATGAGATAGCGAGACTATCATCAAGAAAGTAACCCCTTTAAATTTTGTTTCGGTTTATTTTTCACTTAGTTTAAGGAGAGTTTTTTAAACCTCCTCATATTTTATTTTAATAACTATTTTAAGAATTTTTATTTTATTATATAAACCCCTTCATGTCTTTTAAGAAGGGGTCCTGAAATTTTGAAAGAAAGACTTTACAAAAGTCACACTTTTGTACTGTTGAAGTTTTATTAATAGAAAGGGCTAGACCAAATACTATTTCTCAAATGAGTAGAGTTAGCGTGTACATGTTTATTTTATCATATATGTTAATTTTTTGTTCCAAATGAGAGATTGTTAATTTTTATGGTGTTTTTTTTTATTTATCTATTTGAAATCAGTCAGGCATTAACTCACTTTTGAACATGTTAGATTGTTATCTCTTGGTACATATTCAATACAGGAATAAAAAGTTGCGATATAGCCTTATCCAATTGATTTAATTAAATATTTAATTAAATCAATCATTTCAAATCATTTTTATATCTCTAAGTCTTTGTATAATCTTTATTTGCATTCGCTGAAAGATCATCTTTATAAATCGCACACAGAATATAATTCATCTCGGGATACATAGATATAGATAGATATATTATTTACTTCAATCTTGTTATTACTCCCATCTACCAAGTTACAGACATATATTATCTCATCCGTTCACCCAATTATATTTCACTGGGAAACTGGTCCCATAAATCCTATCGGAGCCACCATACCAAACGGAAAAGGGACGATTTTTAAGTCCCCGACTGGGTGGTTTTCCCCAATGTTGTTGCACCGATTTTCAATGCCTCAACATTTTTGGCGCTAGAAGGAGGGCCATTAGACTATGAATGACACCAAAGGTTAATCCCAAAAGCAAATACCATCAAAAGAGTCATTATGCCTCCAAATATCCTACAACTTCTAGTGTTGTTACAACATATCCCATTCTTAGATCAGAAGTTGTTCAATCTCCCCACAAATCTCCTAGTTCTATTCATAAATAACTCTCTTCAGATCATACTCCAGAATCACCTGAGGTACAAACCTTAATAAACAAATTGGAATAAATTCCTATTTCAGGAGAGAAACCTGTACTTTCTGAAGTGTTACACAGTAATTTGTCACCGTCCCTGCAATCCCCATCTTGCCCATTGGAGGGTCGTTTCTGTGACCAATAAGTAGTGTCATGCCTTGCAAATACCATCATTGCGTCCCTTTCCATGAGGAAAACATTCCTTCTGTTGATTATTTCCTGAGCAGACCCCTAAAAACACATGTTTTTGCCTTGGCGCTGGTAGCCCGTTATGTACTCGCGCCAATGAGGAAAATTAACACTGAGCCCGCGCCAATTGGTGCTCTGTCCCAATTAAGCAACCACACCAATCTGCTTTTGGAAAGTTTTTTAAAAAAGGAGGCGAAGTTTCGATTACAACAACTTCGTGGGTGAGTCATCAGGAGTGGTTTCGACTGAATAACCACGGCCTTCCTCCTTTGGCCTCTTGTTTCCACCTTATGGGGAACCTCCCAAGGGATAAGGCCTCCCTTCCACTATTGTAGGGATCCCAACCTCCTCCTATCCTCTATAAATATAGCCTGCATCCATTGATGAAGGGTTGAATGGCTGAATGGCTGAATGGCTGAATAGCTAATCTCCAAGTTCCCAAAAGCCTTATGCTGTAAGAGCTTTGATTCATTCCCTTGAGGCCAAATCCAAGCAAGGAGATCATTGTAAATTATCTGAAGAGAGATGCTTGTCCCATCCTTGACAGGCTTTATCAAGACATGTTCTGCTGACGACCCGCCGAAGGAGAATTCAACGTTGGAACTATGGTTGTATTCTTCTTTGATTGATTAATGATAAGCGACTATTGGTTATGGTTCCACTCTTGATTGTTAATTATGATGATGAGTTATGTCTTTTCCGACTGACGTATAGTTGCATCTACTAGATTTTACGCTTGCGTTTTTTCTGTTTCTTGCATGTGCAGGTGTCCGATCACAGAGATCGTGAGGATTGTGATCTGCTAGAGCTAAGGAATGGGAGCACTACTTCTTCTACAAGCAACAACGTTGGATTCCAGGTAAGCCTTCATTGCTAGTTGGTTTATTTGAAATTAGGAACCTGCACTGTAGCGTGAACGATTTTTGCTAGACCTGATCTGGGCTAGTAGGGATCGCCTCTGTCCACAGAGGGGATTTACCTCCACAACAAATTGGCAACTCCACTGGGGATCGTCTAGCTTGTTGTTGTTCTACTTTATAAGCTATAGATGGAGCCTAAAGTTAGCTAGATAGCCTTCGAAACACTATTGCTCTGCATTAGCGAAGTAGATCAAAGCTGCTTCAGTCAATCTTTGGTTTAGTTTATGAACTGAACACTTGGAGTATTGTCTTGTCTTTTCGGTTGTTTCTCGATTCTGCTTTCTTGATCGGCTCTTTTGGCTAGCTCTTTTGGTGTTTGGATTTTGGTTCAGCCCCAGAGGATCAGATCTGACCTCTACTTTTCCGAATTTTCATCCTTTCATGGTTGGCTTGATTGGCGCGGTTTCCACCCTGACAGTCGCGCCAGTTGGCGCGGGTTGCCAGTTCATCACTCGCTTCATTCTCTGTCTGGCGCGGATTATAGACAGACAGTCACACCATCTCCTGTAGGTGCTAGGGTTTACCCTTGTTTGGAAGTTTCTTTTGGTCAGTACTTTGCTTCTGGGTTTGTTTTAGATCCTGCTTGAAGTGGTGAGTCTAGTCTTGGTTGGGAGAAATTCTTTGTTTTTTCATTTTCAGGCGTTGGCGCTTGTTGTCAGTTAGCAACCCGCGCCAATTGGGTATTAGCGCTAGTTGTCAGTGAGCAAGTCGCGCCAGTTGGCGCTAGTTTTCAATGACAAATTCGGGCCAATTTCAGGGTGTGTGAAAATTGAGACTTTTTAATTGAATCCTTCACCAGTGTGTCTTTCCCTTCCGGTCTTTTCTCTATATGAGCATAGATTACATTGCTCATTGTTTGAAATGTCTTATCTCCATGATTGCTTGATGTAAAAGGGAATGAATGCCTTGTTTTGATCTCTTGCTTTGGAAGTCCTCTTTGTGTTTGACCTCATATGTCTTGTCACCTTTTGAGGGATTTTGTGACAAAGTGTTTGAAACAACGATTGCATTCTTAGTGTTTGTTTACATCTCTTTTGCATTCATCCTTCATTAAGGAGATTTGCGTTCTTTTAGTTTTCATCTCATAGTTTTCTTTTCGTTAAAATGCATTAGATCACATTGCATTGAAAAGTATTTTTTTGAGATCCATCATTGAACTTAGATTACATTGTTTAATGATTGAAAACTAGAAATCGCTTTGATTGCATTCTCTTTTATTAAAAGCATGCATTGAGTAGATTCTCATTTCATCGAAAAATGCATTGAGTGCATTCTTATCATTTGAAAAGGAAAAGGAAATTGTGCATAGATTACAATTGCATAGTTTTCGGAAAAGAGGATTTTGCATAGATTACATTGCATTATTCGCATCGTTGAGTGTTTGAAATTACTTTTGGATAGTGAAAGTCATCTAGTTTGGAAAATATTTCGTTTGCAGTGTTGTTTTATGTCGCATCATTGTTTGAAGCTCTTCCCTTAACTAGATAGCATTCATCGAATTGAAAGATTTATTTTCTCATATAGTTGCATATAGGATATTGTCAGATGACATATGGTAGGGCCTTAAAACCAAAACGTAATTGAAGATAAACATTAAAATTTATTCAATTTACACTAAGGCAACATTGAAACATTAACGAAATATTTAGAGGTCTAGGCTAGAGACGTGTTCCGGCGTCTTTAAACCTAGTAGCTGTCTTTCGCCTCTTGGCTTTAGATAGCACTAGTACGGACTTGTGCTTCCTGTACCATCGCGTATATAAAGGGAGACCCCACTAGGTTTATATCCTTTATCCATAGGAAGTTGAGTCTACCGCCCTATACCTATGATACACCGAACACAGCATTCGGGGAGATTGCCTGCACGTACCTCAAGTCCTTGGTTGATTTCTCTTTCATTTTGAAACCAAGGTGTATATTGCAGTTCACGGATATCTGGTACACCCTTTTCCTAGAGTTCCAAAGTAGTCATTTTGATCTTTTCTGACTGATTAAATTTGAAAATATCATCAAGCGCTTGTCCTTTCACGCTTGTTTCCAATCTGAAAGCGATAGAGTCACATTTTTCCTATTTCTCGACTCTTAAAAGATGAAACAGCAGAGTTTTGTTTCAATGTTTTAAAAATTAACTACCCACGAAATATTCCTGGTTAAAGTTAGTTTCCGTAGGGTGTTGTTCTGAAGATCGTTTCTGATGGCAACTTTCGCGGAGTTCACCAACCAAGGAATCCCCTCCGATGGGAATCCTGGTCCTTTTCCTCCTTTTGGAAATGTTGGTGCTCCTTATATGGCAACGTTGTCCCTTCCTGGGTTAAATTTTGGGTTTCTTGTTTGGTTGTTTTCAACCTCTGTGGTCTTGAATGTCCTGGCTACTGTTCAACTGTCTCCTCTGCCTGAACAACATCATGTTGATTCCAAGGTGGACCTCTCCCCTTATTTTCCTGTTTCTGCGTCCTCCTCTTCTACTTCACCTGGTGAAAGTTTGGATTCAAGTAACCAGGTGGCTAAGAAGAAGAAGAAGAAGACAAAGAAGAAGAAGTCTGATAAGAGAGAGGCTAAGGCTACAACTGCTACTTCTAATGCACCTCCTCTTGATAAACCTTCCAACCCTCCACGGAAATTCAAGTTCCCTTGCATGTTGTGCACAAGAGATCATCTTCTTCGAGATTGCCCTGGCATTCCCAAGGTGCTTGAAGTATGGTCCAACAATCGCCCGCCGTTGCCTTTGGCTTCCGGGAGTGAAGTTGGGGGCACGTCTTCAACTGGTGTTGGTAAAGCTCCTAAGAAGCAGGGTAAGCTCACCAATCCCTGTAAGTTGTGTGTAGGGCACCATGCCATTCACCTTTTTCCATATATGGATGAAGCCAAGAGAGTCTTGAACAACTCAACCGTTTCTACACCATGCCTCCCGGTTGGTTATAAACGGCTTTCTTTGAGTCCTCCACCAGTTGATCCTACGATTGGTCAAGAGTCATCCTTGGTCGATCTCGCTCCCTCGGAAATTCAAATTCAGGAATCCATCCTCGACCAACCATTAGTCATGGGATCGGTTGAATTGGCCTCACCTATGGTGCACCAGGTCTTTTCCGTGGAGAGTGGATCTCACACCCCTTAGGTTCTTCTTGTTTCTTCAGATTCCTCGGACTTGGAGAAAGATTCTCCTGTCTCTATATCTCAAGAAGCTTCTCCTCTGCCTCCCATGATGGAGGTCCCGGGGGATACCCCTCCCACCTTCGAGATGGAGGTCGTGGAGGATGCTCCTTCTTCCGTAACACCAGGGGAAGACCATCTCAGTTTGATGGTAGCCCCTCCAAGTAGTCTGGTCACTTCCTTCGATTGGAATCGATTTACAGGATACCGCCTTCCGTCTTATGTGCCTTTCAAGATCACAGTACAGGCTTTTGGTCTGGTCGTACCCAGCACCATTATAGACAAAGGTGCATCTGTTAGTGTTCTATCCTCAACTACTTGGCAAGCTTTCGGTTCGCCACCACTTGCGCCTGTTACACAGAATATGTTGGCGTTTAACAGAAGAACTAGTCAACCGTTAGGGATCCTTCCAAGGTTACCTATTACTTTGGGAGGTAAAACCGTCCATATGGATGTGATGGTTGTTCCAGGCCCCTTGGATTTTAATATGCTCTTGGGGCGCGATTACACCTATGCCATGGGAGCGCTTGTCTCCTCCCTTTTTTGTGTGGTCTGTTTTCCACATGAAGGACGGATCGTGACCATTGATCAGATTTCATTCTTTGGTCCTGATGTGGCAGCTGGCCCGCCATCATCCCTTCCTGGTTTTTATCCACCCGTTGTATCTGCCCCACCGCAGGTCAACTATGTGGCTACCTACCCCGTGCTTGTACTCAGTGATGACGCCATCGTGCATAGTGTGCTGGGGGCATTGGGTCCTGATTTCCGAGATGTTGTTCTCCCATCCAGTGTGGAACTCTTAGAAGCGATGAATTCTTGTTCATTATGACAAGGTTGTCGGAGCACAGTTCATTTTTTTGTGTCAAGCTCCTTAAAAAATGAAACAAGCTGGTCGGAGCATGGTTCTTTTCTTGTGTCAAGCTCCTTAAAAAATGAAACAAGGTTGTTGGAGTAGAGTTCCTTGTCTTATGTCAAGCTCCTTAAAAAATGAAACAAGGTTGTCAGAGCAGAGTTCCTTGTCTTGTGTCAAGCTCCTTAAAAAATGAAACAAGTTTGTCCGAGGATAGTTCTTTAATGTGTCGTCCTAAACAATGAAACACGTTCTCGTTCACTTCGAGTCTCTTGTTAAGATCTCAGAAACTTCGCCGAGTTTTTCTCTTGATTCAGAGTTCTGAACCTTCATTCCATCCGTCTTTTCATATGGACCGAAGCTTGGGGGCATGTCTTGGGGGGCATGTACCTCAAATTGAGTCACCATGCTGGGGGGCATGCTTAATTTTTTCAAGCATAGTTTGTTTCCGTTTCAAGCTTGTGTAAAAATGAAACCGGTTTCAAGCACGGTTTATCTTTGTTTCAAGCTTGTGTAAAAATGAAACCAACTTCAAGCAGAAGCCTGACTTCAAGCTTGTGTAAAAATGAAACCATTCCCATTTTACCTCTTGTGATTGCCATTTCTATCACCCTATTTTTGCTGAACATGAGCCTTGGTTTTCTCATTCCATCGGCCACACTCTCAGCTTGGCCGATCATATGCCTTCACTTGGTTGTTTTACCCGTTCCTGAGGAACCGCTGCAATGAGTGGTCTTGTTAGCCAGCCTCTTAACCTTTATTTGTTTTGAGCAGTTCCACCATCACTGGAACCAGTAGCTACCCTGTATACCACTCGTTCCTCCAGGAGGAGTCATCTTTCAACTCTTTTTCTGACTCTCTAAACATGAAAAGATTGTCGAGGCCCTTGTCGTTTCGATCTCGTTAAAGTGGCCATGAAACGACATCTACCCAGTATACGTTTACCCCTTTTTCAGGTTGGGATAGATTATTTACGAAAAAGGAATACCCTAGCCTATCGCGACTAGGAGGTTTTCTCAGATATTGTTTTCTACCTTTTCGGGTCTGAGGAACTATTTACGAAAAGGGACCGTTGGAGTTTACTTTTCTGCTGTCTTTTCAAACTCTCTAAACATGAAAAGACGTCGAGTTCTTCCTTTGTCAGACTCGTTAAACCCTGATGACATTGGATTCAGCACTTAACCAATGACGATATCTGTATTTCTCCTTCCTATGGCTCGTTAAATGTACTAGGATGGATTCGTCCGAAGGACGGACTTATATGACAAGCATATGGTATCCTCTTCAAGCTTGTGTAAAAATAAAGAGGTACTCTGCCCGTAAATGGTGGGAAATGAACTAATATCATCAAGCCGTGTTCAGTATGTCGCTTTGAACATGGCACTTGTCCGTATTCGTGTCAGTCGGGGACATCTCATCTCATTCTCTGTTTGCCTCAGTGGGTTTAGGTGATCCCTTTTGACCTCTCATATGCTCGTCGCCTCGCCATCATGACCTCTGATCTTTTGATGTCAAATACTGCCAAATCCACTATCGTGTTGTTTATATGTTCAAGAGAAGTTGACCTCTGCAAGTACCAACCTTCCTCTGATTCTCATCTGATCGTGATTCACAAAGACATTATGTTCCTATGTCTCGCATCGATGATGTGGGAAACACTATGGCCCACCTTTGATCAAGGTCACTTCCTATCGACTTCAGCTCATTATCCGGGAAGCTGATCTAGAGACTCCCTTCCGGTACCTTGGAGCCTGCATGCCTCAATGGCAGGTTCTTCACGTTCAATGTGAGGTTTTCATCATTGGCCTCTGATCGAGTGATTCTACGGGTGTTCAACGCCAGCTCATTGATTCAAATGTCGTATATTGTACCTGTAGTACCTTGAGGGCCATTGTCATTATTGGTGGTACCTCTCACGTCTGTTAACAACTTTCATCATTGGCTGGTAATCAGGCGATGTTCTTGCATGTTCGACTTCAGCTCACATATTCGCATGCTTGAACTTGTACTTTGTTCGGGTCGAGATGGAGTGCAAGACCCTGGATTCCTGTCTGTTATAATCCAGGCTGTGATTTTGTGGATTCTTATGATTAGTTACATGACTCACTGATTGGATGGCTGCGACCATACCTGAGTCTATTTATCGATCCTCACTGGATGGCTGCGTCCATGCCTTGGATCTGGATTATTGTATACTCTGTTATGGATGGCTGTGCCCATACCACATATATCATGTATTTGAGATATCAGTTGTACTTCTCTACGCAGGTTTTCCGATGGCGGTGTTTTCAGTTGGACACGTTCTCGTAAAGCATTTCACCCCTCTCTCTCTTTCGGGCCTCATGCTTTAGGGGGCATTTGTTACACAATAATTTTTCACCGTCCTGTAATCCCCGTTCCTCTTCCATTGGGGGTCATTTTCATGACCAATAAGTGGTCATGCCTTGCAAATACCATCATTGCATCCCTTTCCATGAGGACAACATTCCTTCGGTTGATTATTTCTAAGCGTACTCCTGAAAACACATGTTTTTCCCTTGGTGCCGTGTAGCCCATTGGTGTACCCCGTGCCAATGAGAAAATTAACACCGAGCCCGCACCAATTGGTTTTTGGAAAGTTTTTTTTAAAAAAAAGAGGCGAAGTTTTGATTACAACAACTTCGTGGATGAGTCATCAGGAGTGGTTTCGACTGAATAACCACGGCCTTCCTCCTTTGGCCTCTTGGTTCCACCTTATGGGGAACCTCCCAAGGGATAAGGCCTCCCTTCCACTATTGTAGGGATCCCAACCTCCTCCTCTCCTCTATAAATATAGCCTTCATCCATTGATGAAGGGCTGAATGGCTGAATGGCTGAATAGCTAATCTCCAAGTTCCCAAAAGCCTTATGCTGTAAGAGCCTTGATTCATTCCCTTGAGGCCAAATCCAAGCAAGGAGATCATTGTCAAGTATATGAAGATAGAGGCTTGTCCCATCCTTGACAGGCTTTATCGAGACATGTTCTGCTGACGACCCACCGAAGGAGAATTCAGCGTTGGAACTATGGTTGTATTCTTCTTTGATTGATTAATGATAAGCGACTATTGGTTATGGTTCCACTCTTGATTGTTAATTATGATGATGAGTTATGTCTTTTCGAACTGACATATAGTTGCATCTACTGGATTTTATGCTTGCGTTTGTTTTGTTTCTCGCATGTGCAGGTGTCCGATCACAGAGATCGTGAGGATTGTGATCTGCCAGAGAAAAGGAACAGGAGCGCTACCTCTTCTACAAGCAACAACGTTGGATTCCAGGTAAGCCTTCATTGCTAGTTGGTTTATTTGAAATTAGGAACTTGCATTGTAGCGTGAACGATTGTTGCTAGACCCAGTCTGGGCTAGTAGGGATCGCCTCTATCCGCAGAGGGGATTTACCTCCACAACATGAAGCCTCAAAAGAAAGTCTTACTTCAATATTCGAGTGCACTAGTATATTAACCCGCTTTAAGAGTGAAACGCTCAGAATAATACATTTTTAGTTTCCTTTCCATTCTCACTATAGTAAATCTTCGATATACAAAAGCCAATCATCTACTAGTGAGATTCAATCCTCTTCTACCCCTCAAACTACATCATTTATTCCTCCTTGTTATATGTCAATTTGGGCACCATTCCGAATGACCTAGTTAATTGGGCATCATCTCCAGGACCAATGATCAAGGGTCTATCATTCCCTATCATTTCAGTTGCTACATGCCCTAAGGCAAGAAACAAGACAAATCAATTAAGACTTTCATCAAGAAAAGGTTTCCAAGGTTTGAAGCTTATTATATAGCATATGAGAGCTCACCAACGTAGGCTCTAAGGGGCTTAAGTGCATTGCATATGTAGGTAGTCCCATGCAAGGATGCTCTGCAAAGCACTTCCTGACATTCACAGGTGCGTTGGTCACATTGGGAGCGAAATTCTCATTGTTCTGGAATCTCCACTTGGCCAGTGCCTTCTAGAAGAGTTCATATGTGTCAAGCTTCAGATCCAAGTGTCCATTTGACATCCACATGATTGGAAACATGTCTTGCCTATTTTTGGAAACTTATTGATTGCAAAACAACCTACATTTCATCTATAAATTGAGTACATATCTAAGTTGTTGAGAAGGAAGAATTTGAGTAGAGAAATGCTGGAGAATTTTCAATTGAGAACTAGATTTTTGAAGCTACTGTTGAAGAGATTTATACTGTGATGAGGTTTGGGAACGTTGCCGGAAGGTCACTTCAAATTAGTCATTAGGTTGTAACCTCTCCTTATATCATCAATAAAGAGTACTGCTTATTTTTCCCTATATGCATCTGTATTGGCTTTGATTTTCCATATTACAAGATCTTCTTTGATGTATATGGTTTATGCTTTACTGGTTTAGCTAACTAGCTTGAATAGATATCTATATTATTGCATCTTCTGTTGTTTTAGTGTTCTTTCTTGCAGGAAGCATTTAGCCCACAAACTGCTTGAATTTGAAGCTCCAATGAAAGCGATAGAAGGAACCATTTGGAAGCGACTAAACAAGTAAGCCTCCAATACTCTTTGTGTATCTATTCTGAGTTAGGAAAAATAGTCGTATAGTCTTTCACCTGTTGTTCTAGACTAGCACTTGTCTAGGGAAGCAGGATATATCCGTAATTCACAATTTTGGCCCAATAAATTGGTGACTCCGCTGGGGAGAATTTCTTTTAGTTCTAGGTGTTTTAGCCTCTGATTTGCTTTATTTATCCACCCAGTAGTTCTTACACATAAATATTAATATTTTTCAGATCCTAATTTGCAAAGAAAATGAGTTAAACAGTAGTATTTTTCTTTGTATACTGCACCCAACGCACCCTTAGACTGGACACAGTGCTTTACATAGCACTGTATCCCTTCCTAGCATGCGTTGCAGAGCACTGTCTCCCCTTGGAGACTGCGTTGACTCTTGAAAGTACCCAAATTCCCTTGAATTTGACTTTGCAACTTGCTTCAGTTTTGTTTGCTGTTATGTTCTGAAAAGTTTGATGCTCAATAGACCAGTGAATCTATATACTTCTTCCTCCTTTGAATGAAAATTTGTTCGATGTTGTTTAAAAAAAAAATTGTTCATTATCATTGACAAGTTGATTTCAAAGTAATTTTTATGGTCACATTAAGAATCATTTGCTTTCGAAATAGGAAATTGTCATAAAATCTTCATTTCCTTGATAGGAGAAATTGTTGTTGAAATCCTTGTTTTTCCTTCAAAAGATAATTTTTTGTTTGTATTCTTCGTTTCTCGAAAGTAAAAGGCATTTGAATTATTGATCTAGTGCACCTAGTTTCTTTTCTGCATTCATAACATTAAGGAAACTGAAAATAAAAACTTGCATTTGCATGTAGGATTGTGTGTGTTTTGCAAAAGGAACATTAGGAAATCTGCATTTAGTTTGTGCTCATTGATTTTGTTTTGTTCATTGATTTTTTTGCTCACAAATTATTTTCTCTCTTCCCTTAGTAGCTAGGTTCTTCATTGAAAAAGCTGAAAGTGAAAGTTTGTTTATCATTCTTAGCTTGCATTTTAGGAATTTCATACACATCATCACGGTGAACCTTTGAAAGGAAAATTGTTAAGATCAACATAAAATTAATCTCAATTTACTTAACAACGCATTGGAACCATAACAATAACATTTAGAAGGTCTAGGCTAGAGACGTGTTCTGGTGTCGTAAAACATAGCAGTTGTCGTTAACTTGTCTGAGATACATTCCAAGTGTGATACCTCACTCCACATACGTAAGTATATCATATCTTGTCCACGTACTTTCGGGTATATCGAGCAGTGTTATAGTACAATAAGTATAAAGGGGTGCTCTCACTGTGCAGTTTCGCATCAGACAACGCTAATATGGACTTGGGCCTCCACGTACCTTTGGCTATATTTGAGAGGACAAATTTTAGGTGCTATCCATCCATAGTGAACTGAGTTGGCTGCCTTGAAATTGTGATGCACCGAACACAACATTCGGGAAGATTACCTACCCGTATTTCTTGGTTCACCAGGAGGTATTCTGCAGTTCACAGTTTCTTGTTAAACCCTTTTTCCTAGAATTACCTTTTTTTTTTTTGGATAAAATAAATCAGTAATAGTGGAAGAACAAACTCCTACCCCCCCTCATTTGCGTATATTAGCTTTAAAACCACCTTTAGCACCGGAAGTTACTTCTGGTAGGTGAAGGAAATCACGATTTGTCGAATAAAGTACAATTCGTACCTCTGGCGAAACATCATCTTTTAAACCAAAGTTAGCTCAAATTGTTTCCACACATCCTAGTTTGTTTACTATTGTCGAAACAGAGTCTTCACAGCTACCCGTGGTCACAATCCATTCAATCGTTGAGACCATACCTCCTAGACCTGACATTGTTCAATCACAAATTGATCCAGATCCTATCACTTCTTTGCCAGAAAATCTGAATCCTGAAGTCGAACAACAAGAAGTTGTTCCTACCTTGGTCACTCCACAAGCTTCTGTAGCTATTGAAACTCCTATATCACATAGTCAACTGTCTGAAATATATTTTGTGCCTAACAGTGAAGTTCTTCCTCCTGGTTAATTCCGATTGAAGAAATCCCATAAGACGATACACCTTTAACTCCAACCCATTTTGGGGGGGACCTTTACCTGTACGAGTATTTTCCTCAATCGTTTCCATCTGCTTTTGTTGATCCTATTTCCATTCAATCTCCCACCTATTTTCAAGGGTATACATTTGGTCACACAACCATTTCTGAACCAACATCTTTGGTTGGGTCTGCTATTCCAATTACGTAAGCTCCTACCCCGGCTACTTCGTCGATGTTCACAACCTCACCAGAGTCATATTTGCACGGTGGCCCTTCGGTCCCAACAGGCTACAAATAATTTTCTGGCACTTTATCTGGTGCATATTCACAGTCATGGTCTTTACCAATGTCATCATCTGGTGTTTTAAATGGTATTCCTATTGTTAGTACTGAACGACTTGATTCATTACATACATCATCAGGGCAATATCAAGTCGATCCTTTTGGGTCAATTCCTTTAAGTACAATATCAACTGGACTCCCAACATTTGAAGAAAATTATTTTCCATCTTATTATCCTCCTTATGCTAGGGGGAAACCTTTGGTTACCAAATATGACAGTACTCAGTCACTTTTTGATCAAAATAATGTTGACATGAATGTTTGTCAATGGCAGCCCACTCTGCCTATCCAACCAAAAACGGTTGTACACTCGTATAAACCTATTCAACCTGTTACACCCACTTCATTACCACTTTTTAATACATCTATCACCCTATTACAGAATCAAAATATTGTACATCAACCTTATCAGGTGGGTTCTTCGACTCAATATCATCAAATGTTGGGTCCACTGACTCAAAATCCTTTGGTTAATTTACAAAAACCTATATCAGAAATCATTTATTCACAAGATGGTGTACCATTTTATGGGATGTCACAAATGCAACCTGGTTATACATATCAACCAAATCCAACTTATACTAATTTGGGTTATAACATTGGTGGACAGACCCCTTGGTAGCCACAAGCGCAAATGCCTCAAACTTCATTTCAACAAGTATCATATCCTAGTTTTGGTCAACAGAATTCTCAAGCGTTTTCTATGCAAAACAACCCCTATCTGGGTTACCAACAGAAAATTCCATATGCTGGTGCGCAAAGACCTGTTGCCCAAGCAATTCCATCTTACCCTGGCTATGCTCAACCTGACCTAAATCGACAGTTTCCTTTTGTTGAACCCTTTGAATTACCAGATTTAAACCTGTTAACCAATGATCCTATAAATTATTCTCCTTGGTGGCCGGTGATACCTCTTAAATTACCCTCCAATATTCCTAAATTCAATGGAAACCCTAGAGAAGATCTGTCAACTCATGTCATGACTTATCATTTATGGTGTTCATCAAATTCCCTAAATGATGATTCCGTTCAACTATGTCTTTTCCAGTGTACGCTCACAGGTCTGAATGCTAAATGGTACATTGAGTTACCTAGAGCTTCTTTTGGCAATTTCACTACTTTAGCTACTATCTTTTTGACCCATTTCTAGTTACCAATCAGATACAAAAATGGAACGGAACTCTTGACCAACTTCAAACAGACTAATGCTACTCACATTTCTGATCGTATTCATGAGTGGTGTTGCCGTCAATGAATGGTTAAGACATTTTTTCTTGATAAACTCCTTGTTGAATGGTTCATTAAGTCCCTGTTACCATCTATAACTGAAGATGTGGCTAAAGGTTGCATCATTACTGAAGAGAAATTTATCGCTCGTGCCCAATATTTAGACTTGATTTACACTTAGTCTAGCATGCTCTATGAAAAAACTCCTAATGCACCGTGATCTAATTTCAATGTTCCTCCTCAAATAAAGGACTCTCATGCTGGAGACGGCTTGATAGGCACTACAAACACACACCATGCTACTGTATCTGATCCTTCTCCTACTTCCAAAATTAATGCCGTGTCATTTGACAAAGGAAAAAGTGACAAGCAACCAGGAGGTAAGAAAAATGGGAAATCAAAGAAAAAGCAAACTTTTAATCCGCAAGAAAGATCATCTGATCAACCGTCTGGACCACAGAAACCTCGTTATCCATGCATAATCTATAATGAGGAACAATTTTTTAGGGATTTTCCTCACCATGCTGAAGTCTCAAAAATCATCAAGACTTCTCATGCATCAGCTGTGTTGACAGACCCATTTCCAAATCCAGACACAAATTTGGTTGCTACGGATCTAGCTCCTAGTTCCTAAGTGTTAATGTTATCCACCACAAAACCTTCACAAGATATTTTGGTGTCGACGTGGAATAAATACTATGGTAGTCCGACCACTGATCAACCTACTACATCGACAACGAATCCATCTAATGAATCAGTACCACCTACTGTTATTCCTGAATTGACAATTAAACCACCAAAGGGAGTAATTCATAGATCGACATATAATCCTCGAGCAAGAGCTGCAAAAAATTATAATATAGTTGAAGATTTGGCTCAATCCCCTTCAGCTATGTCTGCTCTTGAGGTATTACAAAATTTTCCCTCCCAGAAGCAAGCTTTATTGTCGGGGTGGAATTGATCCGACAGATTCTAATCTTGTCGTCTTTGATCATACAGGCTATGTGTCGCAATTACCAGCAGAATTGGCATTCTCTATACAATTAAATGTTCTCAATCACCTTGTTCATCGCACTATTATTGATGAGGGATAATCTACATGCATTATGTCTCTAAACTGTTGGAATTCACTTGGCTCGCCGCGATTATCACAATCATCAACGATGTTGAAGGCTTTTGATGGAAGAACATATAAACCTTGTGGTATTATCAATAACCTGCATGTTGAATTAGGGGGAAAAACAGTAAGTATTGATGTCGAGGTTGTTGACGGAACCCTTGACTATAATATTTTACTCGAAATACCATGGGTATATGCAATGAATTCCATTGTTTCTACATACTTTAGAATGATTTCCTTTCCACATAAAGGTACAATCATAGTCATTAATCAATTATCCTTTTTTTCCTCTGCTTCGCAGGTAACTGGAAGCGTTATGTTTGCTCACTTACCCCAACTAGAAATTCAAAACATTGGTGTAGGACTCTTAACAGATTCCACTCTTATGGGAACCTTTGCATTACCACTACTCGTGACGTGAGCAAAAATTGCAAACATAAATACCTACTACATGATCTATTCCACTCTATATGGCTTAAGGGAGAGTACAGGTGGTTCTGATATTTCTACGTTGGATGAAGTTTTACTACCCATCCCTATTGAGTTGGCATAGCAATCAATCTATTTGGCTTGGGCGACAAATCCGAAATCAGCGTCACCGAGTGTTTGGGTTGATCGTTCCTTAGATTTTGGTACTCCATCTGATCCATTTTCCTCAAAATTTTTGACAGATGAAAATATTTTGGAAGCTATGATGTCATAAGGAGAACCATGGGAAGATTATCATCATCGTTCCCATCTTCCTGATTATGAAGAAAACAATCTTAGTGAACTATATCACCCATCCATCAAAACTTTCTTTCCAAATTCTTTACCGATTAATGCAATTGACTCTGAGCAAAATTTATCAAATATCGAAGAAACGATTTCTATCGATATTTCGACCAAACCTGGCATTGTAGAAAATATTCATGTCGGTGTATCTTGTTCTCCATCATAACTTGATTCATATCGCTCTCTTTTTCGTGAATTTTGTGACGTATTTGCTTGGTCTTACGAGGAAATTCCAGGCATAGATAATAGTATAGTTGAACACACTATTAATGTGTATCCTGATGTCAAACTGGTGCGCCAACGACTTTGTCTTGTTTATTCAAAGAAATCCACTGCCATCAAAGAAAAAGTTGAAAAAATTTTGCGTGCTGGTTTCATTTACCCTGTTCCATTAACTGAATGGGTTTCCAATATCATTCATGTTATGAAAAAACAAGGAACCATTAGAGTGTGCGTCGATTATCGGGATGTTAATCATGCTTGTCCAAAAGACAACTATCCTACTCCCTTTATCGACCAGATTATTGACGATTGTGTTGGATGCGAAATATTTTCTTTCATGGATGGATTTTCCGGCTACAATGAAAGTAATATCCACCCAGATGACCAACATAAGACATCATTCATCTATCCCTGGGGCACATTCACATATAGGAAAATTCTGTTTGGTTTAAAGAACGCTGGGACAACTTTTCAGAGAGCAATGGATTATGCTTTCAACGACATCAAGCACATTGTTAAACCATATCTATATGATTTACCAGCGCATCCACGAAATCAGACTGATCATCCGATGCATTTGAGAACCATTTTCTTACGTTGTTGACACTACAAGATACGCCTCAATCCACACAAATGTGTGTTTTGTGTTGGTTCTGGTCGATTGATCGTATTCGTAGTCTCAAAAGAAGGAATTCGAATAGACCCACTAAAGGTACAGGCCATTCTTGATTTTCCTACACCATCAAACTTACTTCAAATACATAAAATTCAAGGAAAGTCTAACTTCCTGAGAAGGTTCATTCCAAACTATGCCGAAATGGCTAAAGAATTTACTAGATTATTGAAAAAGGGGGTTCCCTTCCATTGGGACCAAGTTGCACAAGCTTCTTTTGATGTTGTCAAGGACCATCTTGTCCGAGCATCATTAATGTATCCTCCTAATTATCAAAATGATTATTTCCTATCGCCACAGCTGAAACGACCATTGCTATGGTTTTGGTCCAAGTAGAAGATGGAATTGAAGATCCGATCTATTATTTCAGTCGTAATCTCAATGATACGGAAGTTAAGTACTCGCACATGGAAAAGCTTACCTTGGCAGCTGTTCAAGCTATCCAAATATTTCGCCATTATATCCTGCTCCAAAAAACAATAATAGTTTTGGATTGCAACCCCATGACTTATATCTTATCACGTCACTGGGGGGGAAATATTCAAAATGGATTGTCATTTTGCAGGAATTTTATTTGGAATTCATCAAATGCAAATCAAAGAAGTCTTTAGTTTTGGCTAAGCTTCTCTGTGACCTTCCCTCTAATAGTACTGCTACTACGTCGGAACCATCTATTCCATACGAGTCTCTGTTTCTGATCGGATCATCTGATCCTTGGTATGGGGATTTCATCACTTATCTCCAAACCAAAAATTTTCAACCTAATACCTCTCACTCTGATCAACGACGTATTTGATACCAAGCCAAATATTATCTGATCGTTGGCGATACACTTTATCATCATGGTGTCGATACCATTTTAAGGAGGTACCTCACTCATGAGGAGGCCAAAAAAGTGTTAAATGATTGTCATGCTGGGGCTTGTGGTGGACACTTATCTGGATATGCTATCGCACAGAAGATACTCTGCGCTGGTTACATTTTCGCCTGCTATTTTTTGAGATTGCATCCTCGCATTCAGAATTTGTCATGCATGCCATATTTTTTATCATAAAATCTGCAAACCGCTAGCGCCAATGCATCCGTTTGTCTCTGCTGGACCATTTACGAAATGGGGTATTGAATTCATGACCTGTAACCCTCCTTCATCTAGGGGGCACGGTTATATTATTGTCAGAGTTGACTATTTTACCAAATGGGCCGAAGCAATACCTACATTCAACAACATAGGACAAACAGCTGCATTGTTTTTCTTCAACCATGTTATTGCACGGTTTGGGGTCCCAAAAGCTATAGTTACAGATCATGGAAGGCATTTTCGCAACCATATGATGTCTGAATTGACTACTAAGTTAGGATTGTCACATGATACTTCTACTCCTTATTATCCACAATCAAATGGACAAGTTGAGGCTATTAAAAAAATTCTTAAATGAATGCTTCAAAAAATGATAGGAGTTTGTAAAAGGAACTGGCACTTGATACTATACTCCGCTTTGTGGGCGTATCGAACCTCGGTAAGAACACAATCAGATTTACTCCTTTTCAATTGGTGTATGGTCTGGAAGCTATCTTACCAATCCAATGCGAAATATCTTTGTTAAAACTCACAATAGACTTGTTACCTGACACCTTAGAAGAAGAAGCACATCTCCTTAACCTCATCCATTTAGATGAAATGCATCGTGAAGCTCAATTGGCCAATGAAGCACATAAGAGACGTATAAAGGTGCAATATGAAAAAAATGTCCAGCCTCGCATCTACTCAGAGGGCGACTTAGTCCTTCTTTACGATTAAGAACCTGATGTAATAGGTACAAGGAAATTCGAGACATTATGGCATGGCCCCTATATTGTGAAAAGAGTTCTTTATAAGGGTGCCTACAAGTTAGTTGATTACGATGGAATTCCATTGGCACAACCTAGAAATGGGTTGTATTTGAAATGTTACTATGCTTAATCATGAGCGTAGTAATTTTTTGTATTATATTGTTTATATGTTATTGATTTGCATTCACTATGTTAATTTGTTTTTAGAGTTTTCTTGACATTAGTAATCCACTTTACATTTTATGGCAGATGTATGAATCTTCGGAACCATTTATTCGATATGCTGATGGTGCTAGTCGTAGTACGCAAAATCTATCCTATGCAGTGTGGGCCATTTTCGCTCCGAACAACGAGTTAGTGAGTTTTCAAGGGATTTGTATAGCGTGTTGATCAAAATCATCTCTAATGCCATTTCATTTGGTATTAATCGCATAATCATAAGGTTAGACTCACAACTTGTGGTATTACAACTTACTAGTATTTATACTGTTAGAAATCCAACACTTCTTAGATTGTTCCTAAGAGTTCGACTCTTGGAAAGACATTTTGATTTCATTCGATATCAACACATTTCCAGAAATTTGAAAAATTTAACAGATTCATTAGCTAATCAAGTTTTAGACAGACATTTGTGACATAGGTAAAAAAAAACATTCACATCATTGAATAGGATTGTGCATTAAACATAGGAAAAACTATGAAATCATATAGATAGATAATTATAGTTTTTTATAAAATTTGTGCCCAAGACACATTGGTCATCTGACCTCAAAATGTATGCAAAAATTCATAATTAAACTAGTGGTGATCATGGTAACATGCTATATATCTAGCAATCCCATGGAGCAACCACATCCAACAGTTAGGAACCCCAATAGTGCGTCATTGCAGTCGCATTGGAAACTCTTCGATCTGGAAATCTGGAATCCCGAAGGTCAACCCCTCTATGTGTTGTTGAAGCTCAGCTAGAGTCTCAGCCATATCAAGGTCCTGAAGGACTACTCTCCTGATATCCCTCTCTACTGGCACATCTGCTTTGCGCTCTGGTTCCTCTACTGGTTGAACATGACCAATATTTGCATTACATAAAAAATTTGGTTTAGTCTTGGAAGGAAATAAAAACACAAAAAAATTGTATAAACCTTAGAAAAATAAAAAAACATGGTCAAATCATTCTTGCTTATTGCACCCCACTGAGCGCCTTCTAGTAATACTAGATCTGGATCTCCTCGGAAGTCGATGCCTGCATATGCATACTCATTGATGGCAAAAATCTGTCGCCGAAACTAGGTGAAGAATGCAGTAGATGTAGAAATTTTCTGAATAATGATTAATTATCCACCGAGACTATCCTGATCACATACAATTCAAATTTATATGCAACACATAATCTCTTCCACTCAGATCATCAAACATGCGGAAATAAAATCAAGTGATAACACATCAAATCATCATACACATTAACACAGTATGTATGGGGAAATCTTATAGCTGAAAACCCCACAGCTATTGTGTATATTATAATGGAGAAATCATGTAACAAACTCAATACAATACTCCTCACAAGTACTCAGTACTATCTCATGAAGTTACACACAAACTAGCTCAGTTTTGAACAGGTTACTGGTTCAAAACTCACCGCCAATTGCCTTGCCTCTATTGCGCAATCCAGGCCTGTCTATATAGAGATCCAAGGTTCGAATCTCCTTGGCTTGATAGTGCAATCATCATGGGCAATTCCTCCAAGTGTGGTGCAAATCTCATGCACAACTGATGTCGCCACTGATAGCTAACTCCACCCTTTCATCTACCTCTTTCACTGGTCTCCACTGAACTGATCATGCACTGTAGTGAACTGATATGTTCTTGAGTTGAATAATGAGTTACTAATTAATGAATTAAATAATATTTAATTCACTCCACTCATAACTAATTGATTAGCTAGTTAAACGAATCTCAACTAGTTCAACTAAAATAAACAGAACACAACTCCACTAGCTGTCTCATTAACTCCACCAAACTTCTGCCACTGAAGTCCTAACTGAAGTCAACCATGCATGATGCCATCAAACCCCTGGGAATAGCGTAATTCCTCTGTCAGATGCATGAGCCACTTCTGTAGCTCGAACTGAAGTGCTCCAAGAGAGTAAACTGCTGTTTAGAGTCCAAATATTATTAAGGGTAAATAATATTTGACTTCCCTATTTTTAGGATAGGAAGTCTAAAAATAGACATCGACCTATCGACCTATAGGTCACAAAAATAGAGTCCCATATATTTTTACCAACATGACCAATACTCCAAGAATAACATACTGCAACCCCTGGACCATGCTCCATATGTCTAAAAATAGACATAGTCTAAAAATAGACTTTGCGCCAGAATTCGCCTGCGGGCCCACTTAGTGAAGGCGACTTCATTTCACTAAGCTCCATCATCTTGCTGCATTTTCAACAGTAGAGAACACAACGGTCGATTGGCCTACGTGTCGACCCATGAGTTCTACCCATCTCTACATCCTAGGATCTATAGGACTAGATATATCCAATGTTATGTGTTGTGGCTGCATCAGTGGAATTCATCCCAAAGCGAAGGAGATAAGGATTGAACCATAACTGAAATTTTTCTTCCTTCCTCCCTTTGATTTATTCAGTTGTTCGTTTATCTAAGATAGAACAGCTTCAGACCAGTTGAAGGTTGTTGGCTCTAAGCACTCTAGCGCATACTGCATATACGATCTGTTCGCTATATGTAGTGTAACAGTGCCAGCAAGTTTAGCGATCGTAAAAAGGATGGTTCTCAAAGGCAAATCCCTGACATCCCGGGTGTTTATTTTTCCATATTTGCTAGGTTCTTCCCCTGGATAGCAATACTTTATAGCATAATCCCTCATTGTCTCTCCTCCAATGGTATACCCTGTGAGAGAAATGGGAAAACCTCTCCTCGAAAAACCTGTGAGAAAATACACATCCTCAATTGTTATGGGAGCCACTTTGTTCTTAATTTGAAATGCCTCTATCGTCGGATGCCATGCTCGAACTAAGAACTCCGAGAGTTCTATTTGTTTCCTCATTCCTGACAATTTAAAGTACTTAAGAAATCCACAATATCCTAGGGCTCTTACAGTACCCGGATCATTCAAGGCAATCATATCTTGTTCTTCATGTTTTCTTTCCCTCCATGTAATCATCATTTTAATCTGATGGAAACCTGAAATTCAACCATTAGATCCATTAGATTCCATTCATTGCAAAAAAATAGGCAAATTTTGGGCACAACTTGAAAATCAAAAACTTGAACTGCATCCAATGCACTCCCTGGGCTGAGACAGTGTGTTGCACATGCAAGTACCCCTCACTGTACCTACTATGCAATGTAGGTTTCGACATTCAGGGGTGCGCTGCCCTCATTTTGTGCAGAATTTAACCTAGGGGCCTCAAAAACCTAAAACTTTGCAAAGAATGGAAATGAAATGAATACCAAATGGAAGAGGAGGTTCATGGTTCTAACCTGGATCAAACGGTGACGAAATCCATCCACAGAAACGACCGTAATCAATGACTGAAGTTCGGGGGAAAAATCAGGTTTAGAGCTCCAAAATGAAAATGGTAACTATGGAATGGTAAAAATGAATAGTGAAACTACTTTTTTATAGTCATTTAATTGTTTGAAAGTTAAATTTATTTCTATGACTATAGTTTTATTATGTTTTTATCATGAAACATGTATTTTTAATCCATTTGATGTTGTTCTAAACATGAAATACAACTGATGAACAGATTAGTCGTGCAGATTTATTCAAAGAATGACTTGACCACAAAGCATACTTTTTCTCCTTATTTTTCGAGCTTTGTTAAAAACGAAAAAGGATTTGAAGTGCACTTTTATCTCTTTTTCGAGATTTTATAATAGCGCAGAAGGAACCCTTGGAGTCTTCTTTCAGCTCTTTTCAGACTCGGATAATGTGAAAATATTGTCGAGCACTTGTCTTTTCGAGCTCGTTAAAGTAAATGAATTGATATCTACTCAGTATAAGTTTAACCCTTTTCCGGACTGAGATGGATTATTTACAAAAAAGGAATACCTTGGTTAAACATGACCAAAGAGGTTCTCTCAGATATTATTTTACACTTTTTTGGATCTAAGTGACAAATTTATGAAAAATTACTTTTGGAGTTCTCTTTCGTCCTCTTTTTTAGACTTTCTAAATATGAAAAAGGACCAGGCTATCACTGTCGTTAAGCTCGTTAAAACATAAAATAGTGATGGCCTTGTCGATCATGGAAAGAATTGAGTTTTATTCATTGCTAGACTCGTTAAATTATTAAATAGCGATACATTATTTTCCCCAAGGGTTGAATTATAGATCAGGAAAATGTTATCCTCCTCAAGCTTGTTAAAAAATAAAGAGGTATTAGTCGACAAATGACCGGGGAAAATTTGGGAAAAATAAGCAAAGTTTCTTTTTGGTAGCAAGTCACTCTTGAACATGACACTTCTTTCACTCCGTGTCTGTGACTGTTTGGGTTGGGTAATCATATTAATGGTTCATTCACACCTATGGTTCATCATACCTTCACTTCGGTTTTGGGTCAATGCTGCCAACTCATCACAGTGTCGCCGATATGTTCAAGAGAAGTCATCCAGTGATTAAAAACTCATCCTTCTGCAATACTTGTAAACCTTCATTTTCATGACCGTCATCCCTGAAAATTGCTATATCAAGTCATACCCTTGTCTCTGAAATCAGTAACTCCAGTTTTGCAATAAGGTGACTTCCTGTCGATGAAAAATCAATATCTAGGAAGTTCACTTAGAAACATTAGATTCCAGTACCATGAGGCTTGTTACAGCATCGACAAGATCCTTGCTTCCAGAATTTTGACCGAAACATTTTGTTTGGCGTTCGACATCAAATCATCTATTCAGGGCTTACTAAATGTACTGCAGCACCTTGAGGGCCATTGACATTAATGGTGGTTCTCTCGCATTTTTTAACAACACACATCATTGGATGGTAATCAAACAATGTCTTTCCATGTTCGACTACAAATCATATATTCGCATGGCTAGACTTGCACCCAAATGATCGAGTGAAGGAGATAAGAAGACCGCAGATCTAGTTTCAGCCATCCAGGATGCGATTTCAGGATTTTTGTACACATCATCTATACGGTGACCTTACATACAGATTGTCTTCCAAACATGAGCCTATATCTATAGGCATGTCTGCATCTGCTGAACATTCCAATGAAAACGAATTTCTGAATTATGTACATGTTATTAGATTGTTTTATGTGCTAAACATGGGAATTCTTACCCTCAATAATTATGATCAAAAGAGGATATATCATCATGTAAAGTATTGTAATATTGATGCAAGTGACCACTCCGCTTCATCTCCAGCTCATCACAGTGTAAAGAATCTCAATCAAATTTTGTTATTATTTGGATCTCATGCTTTAGGGGGAAATTGTTATAGGTCAATTTGGGCACCATTCCCAATGACCTGGTTAACTGGGCATCATCTCCAGGACCAATGATCAAGGTTCTATCATTCCCTATCATTTTAGTTGCTACATTCCCTAAGGCAAGAAACACTCCTTCTTTTACATCTTCTCAAACAATTTCTTCATGAATTCACATTCCTTCTTCTTCCCAATCTACAATTGCTGCCTCAAGTAGTATTAGTTCCATAGTTGTTTCTTCTACACCAACAACCACTACTGGAACTACTTCTTACACTCCAAATATTCCTTTAGGGAAAACTAATCCCCATCATTCCCTATCATTTTAGTTGCTACATTCCCTAAGGCAAGAAACACTCCTTCTTTTACATCTTCTCAAACAATTTCTTCATGAATTCACATTCCTTCTTATTCCCAATCTACAATTGTTGCCTCAAGCAGTATTAGTTCCATAGTTGTTTCTTCTACACCAACAACCACTACTGGAACTACTTCTTACACTCCAAATATTCCTTTAGGGAAAACTAATCGTCCACTTCACACAATGGCAGCTAGACCTTGGAAGAATCCTAGAGTTGTTCAATTACCAGGTCCTCTTACCCAAGAATCCTGAAATATGTTTGCCTAAGTATAACCCAGATGATGATCTACCTATAGAAGAACATCTCCATAATTTTATGCTTTCCATGAATCTTATGATCTCACTAAATAATATTATGTAGTTAGATTATTTCCCTATACTTTTCAAGGATCAACTGGATCATGGTATTTCTCACTACCATCAGACACTATTACTAGCTGGGATATTTTTGAAGAAAAATTCCTTACTAAATTGGTGATGATCGTACTACTGCTAATTTAATCAATGCTCTTTCCAATCTTAAAGAAAATACAGGAGAAAATAACAAATATTTCAACTCCATATTTAATAAGCTACTCAATCAAATCCCAACCAAATCTAAGCCTAGAGTAGATGTACAAATAGAATGGTATATATTATATCTTCCTTCTAATATTGATATTTTTGTAGATAGAGCCAATAAGGCCACATTGGTAGAAAATATGAAGGAATATCTTTCCGTTGATAAAAGAATTCTTTCTTTAGAGAATAAATTTGCACAAGAAGATAGAAAAACTAAAAAGGTTTCATTTAAGGATGAACCCAAAAAGAAAACATATAAAGTCCCTTATGATATTGAGGTATTACAAAAGGTTCTAAAAACTATGTCGAATGATATGGTTGAAATAAAGAAACAAGTAGATGAGTATTCTTCGAAGAATCCTTTCATATCTTTTAAGAAAAATCAAGCTTCCCAACCTCCCAATGTAATCTTGAATGCTGAATCTTATCAAGACGAAGATCAAGATGAAACTATATCATCCTAAACATATTCACAAGATGAAGAACTAGTCGAAGTTCATGGATTATGGGACTTTATCCTTCCAACATCTGAAAATGAAGATGAACATGAGGCACTTCTAGTGTTAACTAGAAGTAAAAATTCTATTGACCTCCCCTAGTCTCCTCAAAAGCAAAATTATTCATCCTCTTTTGATAAAGATAAAATTGTTAATAAAATAACTCCTTCTCCTCAGTCAATCCCAACTTCTTCTACCCTTCCATATATAGCCAAGACATTAGTTATCTCTAATACTATCAAATATAATATAGTAAAAGACATGAAGAAGACAAAGGAAAATATCTCCATACATGAGTTGAGAAAATTGAAACAACAGTAGAAAATTATACTCAAAGAGTTGAATGTAGTCCCTGCTTGATCCTTACATGTTATTGTTACTTCCAAAGCCTCTAAAGGAGTTGGTAAACCTCCTAGTGATACACCTGAAAAAATTTATGCAAGTGATGCTATTTTAATCAGAGATAGATCTAATTTTCATACTTATCCCTTCCTTTTAAATTTTGGAGTATTCAACAAAAATGTGCATAATTTTATAATTGACTCTGGAGCCTCTTCAAATATCATGCCATATTTGGTTTGTTTTAAGTTGACCATTTCTCCTCAAAAGTCTGCAGTACACATTGTGCAATTAGACAAAACTAAGGTTAAGGTATTGGGATAAATGAATTCAGTCCTCATCAGACTAGCATCCAATCCAAAATTTTGTAAAGTAGTTGATATTTTAGTTGTTGATATCCCTGAATTTTATGGTTTAATCCTAAGTAGAGATTGGTTAGAAAATATTCATGGTTATTTTTGCACTGATTGGTCTCATGTGTGGATTCCCTATAATGGTAATCCAAATCAAATCCGAGTATAACGTGAAAAACACATTAAATACTCAGTGACCAAATTGGAAGATGAGAATGAACCCATGGATTTTATAAATAACATTCTTAGCAATTACTCTGCTGAATCATTTTCAGGGAATTTTAACACTCATAAATCTCCATCTCTCGCCAACTCAATTAATTCTCAGGTCAAATTTTTTTCTCATTTAGACTCTTCCAAGTTTATAAATATCATAGTTAAACCTCATATTAATACTTTGTTCTAGGAATTATACTTTGATGGATCAAAATCTAGCTGTGAAGGTGCAAGAGTTGGTTGTATACCAATTAATCTAGAAAGTGAAAAGACAATGTTGCCATGTAGGCTTGAATTTGAATGCACGAATAATACCATAGAATATGAGGCACTGGTCCAAGGCTTATATAGAGCAATAGACCTTGGTGTCAAATACCTCTAGGTATATGGTGATTCTAAAATAATTTTCAAACATGTAAGAAACACTGTACATTGTATTTCTAGTCATCTTAAACATTACCAATCATTAGTACAATCTCTTACCTCACAATTTTTAGCATTCAATATCTTGTATGTTCCAAGAATTGAGAATGAAATTGCATACTTTATAGCTAATGTAGCATCCAGACTTATTCCTTCAAAATACTATAGTCCAGATAGATTTTCTATAGAGTTTATTTTTTCCCCATCTATTCCTGATAATGTCACTAAGTGGAGAGTATTCAACAATGATGAACATGTTATAACTTTTCTTACATTAGAAGGGTCATATGATGATCAATTAATTGATGAAGATGAAGATGAAATGAAATTGAAATAGAAACTTGAAGAGAATTCCATACCTAAGTCTTTGGTTAAGCTTGAATATCTCTATTATCTCAAAGATAGGCTCAAAATGGTCACTAATTCTAAACTAAAAATTTCAATTTTGAGGTTTGAACTAGTAAACCTTGGCACAGATCTTAACTCTCATAACATTAACTTAGGATTTTGTCTTTCATCTAATGAAATATTAGCCTTCATTCACTTACTAATGAAATACAAGAATGTCTTTGCATGGAAATATGAAGATCTCAAAACATATGATATCTCCATTATCCAACATATTATCGCAATGACATCCACTGAAAAGCCTATCCAACAAAATTTAAGGAAAATTCACCCTGATCTTGAAAGTCAAACAAAAGTGAGCTCAAAAAACTCATTAAGGCCAAGATTATCTTCCATGTTAGGCATTCAAAGTGGGTCTCAAACTTAGTCCCTCTTAGGAAAAATAATGGAAATATTTGTATTTGCATACATTTTAGGAAGTTAAACAAAGCTTGCTTAAAGGAAAATTTCCCATTACAACCGATGGAAAAATAATTTCAATCAGTTTTTGGATCTGAATTATTGTCTTTTCTTGATGGATTTTCAGGCTACAATCAGGTTCTGGTTCATCCTTAAGATAGGTTAAAAACTACATTTAGAATTAAATGGGGCACTTATGCCTACCAGAAAATGCCTTTCAGTCTAATCAATGCAAGAGAAACTTTTCAAAGAGCAGTGGACATTTCTTTTAGAGTACTGATTAATAAAATTGTTGTTGAATATTTAGATGATATAACTATTTACTCCAAGAAAATAAGCGACCACTATCATGATCTTAAGCAAATCCTTGATCACTATTTAAAATATGGAATTTATTTAAATCCCAAAATGTCTTATTTTTATTTAAGTGAAGGTAAAATTTTAGGATTTACTGTCTCAAAATAAGGTATTTCCATAGATTGAGAAAGGATAAAGGAATTTTCTAAATTATCTCATCCCCATAACAAGAAATCCATGTAGTCCTTTTTAGGACAGATAATTTTTTTCAAAATATTCGTTCCAAAATTTTCCCCAATTGTTTTACCATTGCAAGTAATGATTCAAAAAAATGCACTCTTCAAATTGGGACACCGTGAAAGAGAAGCTTTTAATCTAATCAAGCAAGCCATCATAAATGTTCCTTCTATGACTACCCCATATTTTTCTAATCATTTCATTTTATATACTTTTCATCTGAAACATATTATGTTTCTGTGTTGACACATATCAATTATCAAAATATTGAAGCACCCATTTCTTTCTTTAGTTCAAATCTTCAAGGTGCTAAACTAAATTATCCAGAAGTGGAAAAACAAGTGTTTTCTATTTACAAATCTTTAAAGCACGTTATACTTTTTCTCCTAAAAACACACACCAAGGTAATATTTTCACTTTTAGCAGTAAGGAAATTACTTATTCAAAAGGAAATCGGAGAAAAGAGAGAAAATTGGGTAACTTCTCTGTGGGAACATGACATTGAAATAATTCCAACCAAAATCATCAGAGGGAAAGGTCTTTGTAGATTACTATCTGGAGCATCCAACATATTAGATGATGAAAATTTAGGTAAAAATGTACACATAGTTGAGGTAAGCCTAAATGACTATGAATCAGAGTATACTGATTTTATCTTTTGTTTAAAAAATGGATATGCTCCTACAAAACTCAATTACAAAAGAAAAATATCTTTAAGATTCAAAGCTAGTCAATATCATATCATAGGCAATGTTTTATTTAGAAAGAATTATGAATTTGTAATTTTAAGATGGCTTGAGAAATTTGAAGCATAGAGGGTTTTGCAGGAACTCCATGATGGACCCGCAGGTGGACATTTCAAAGGAGATACCACCGCACATAAGATCCTTCATGCACTAGGATATTATTGGCCCACACTATTTAAAGATGCTCATGCATATGTGAGAAAATGTAAAACCTGCCAAACCGTTTCGTGAAGACAAAGAAAACATACCTTACCCTTGCAGCCAGTCAACATTGAGAAACCTTTTGAGTAATGGGGATTCAACATCATAGGTGAGATTGTTCCTAACTCATCCAAATGACATAAATATATTCTCACTGCAACATATTATTTTACAAGTGGGTGGAAGTTGTTCCACTAAAGGTAACTAACTCTGATGCCATTATGGAATTTATCAATCAATTGATTATCACCAGGTTTGGCTTACCTAATGCACTTATGTTTGATAATGCAACTTATTTTTTGGGAAATAGTGTGACTAAATTTGGTCTCAAAAGAGGTTTTAAAATTAAATACTCTACTAAATACTATCGCCAAGGGAATGGTTTAGCAGAATCAACAAATAAAAATCTCATAAGAATCATAAAAAGGACTATTGATCAGAGCAAGAAAAATTGGCACAATTATTTAACGTTTGCACTATGGGCAGATAGAATTACTCAAAATGGCTCTGTAGGAACTTCTCCATTCAATATTTGCTTATGGGAAAGAAGTTGTAATTCCATCAAATTTAGCTCTTAATTCATTATACCTAGCTAAATTTATTGATGAAGTACCTTCTTCTTCCTTATAATTAAGAATGTCTCGGATCCTTAAAATGGAAGAGGAAAGAGAAAAATCCAAATTAACTCATGCTCGACACCAACAGATAGTGAAATTTTTTTTTGATGCAAATTTTGTTTCCACAAAAACATTCCAATTTGGAGACCTTGTACATAAGTGGGACAAGGCACATGAGGAAAAAGCTAAGCATACCAAATTCCAAACAATTTGGTTTGGACCATTTCAAATCATAGATTAAATTGGCCCATCAACCTTCATGTTACAAGATATTCAAGGGAGAAAATATTTTCTCCTTGTTAGTGGGCTGATTTTGAAAAAATTCTTTTCTTAGAAGAAAATTTTCTTCTAAATTTACTATACTATACTTTTACACTTTTAGGAAAATAATGTTTGGTTACATAATTTTTGTTTTTCGTAACACCTCTAAATTATTTTATGTCTTTTTATTTTTTGAAGAATAGAAATTCTTGAGGAAATAACTACGAAATTTGAAAATTGAATGAATACTATACAAATTTGAAATCGTTTTCCATTGAAATTGTAAATTTTATAAACCTGAAATTTGTAAAGTATTTTTACTTTATTATCAATCAAAAAATGTTCAGCCTTACAAAGTAAAGACTTCCTATTGCTAAGCATATTTAACTCCAAATTTTCGTCCAAAACTGATGAGAGGCTCAGTATTAAGCTCAAAAATGAAATTGCTCAGAAATGCTCCAAACCAAAATGAAAAAAAAATACCTCGTCGCCAAGAATACGACCCAATTCGTTTCATCAAAAACCGACTCCGGATGAGGAAGTTATGACCTGTTGTTCGCTTTCCTAAACTGTTAAAAAAAATTGCAGAAGAGTGACAGGTTGGTGACATGGCAGCCTAGTCAGCATACCAGGTATATTTAGGGAATATTCTCCAGTTTTTTCCCAATGAAACTGTGAAAAGTTTCACAACAAGATTCTCAGTGAACTTTGGAGGTGAATTTTTTTTACAGTTTATCCTAAGGTTGAATGAGAATTGTTTTTATTTTGGAATGGTCCAACTAGAGCTGAACATGTGGTGCAGCCAAAGGTTGTTAGGTCCTTATATTATTAGTATAGTCCCTTATTGTTGTTAGTGTAACCCCCTTACTGTTATTATTGTACCCCTATAACCCCCATATTGTTATTATTGTGCCCTTACATTATTATTGTTAGGTCGGCTAGGATTACATTGTGGCCCCATGGACTCCTATATATAGAAAGGAGGTTTTGTCAATTGTATCATCCAAGAATTTTTCATTCATGTAATGTATTGGAGGTTTCCCCCTCGAAGTGGCTTATTTATAAGGCGTTGATATTTCTTTTCTTCTATTTTTGGAGCTGGTTTCACAACATTTGGTATTAGAGCTTTGGATTCTAGGGTTTTGGTGCACCAAACAGGTCATCATGGCATTTTCTCTATAATTTTTTTTCTACGAAGGTTCAAAAGTTGAAATTTTTAGAGCGAAAATCTGAAATCCATAGGAATATGATCGCAAAATTTCAGAACTTGGTTCGCAATATTTTCGGAGATATGATCTATGGAAATTAGGTCGTTTTTAGGCTCCCAAATTTCATCTCAAAGAGATGATCGTGGGAAAATCTTCATAAATATCTCTCGGAGCATCGGATTGGAATTCTGTAAAAAGTTCCAAGAAGCTCATGGATGGTAGTTTCGTGTCTATCAATTTCAAATCCAAAGGAGCAAAAAGTGACACGTGGCAAGTCATACAAGTTTGCTCTACTGAACTAGTCCATAATTAGGTCATTGTGGGAGGTTGGAGATAAATTTGTCTTGAAAAATCCAAATCAAGTCAGACCTGTGGAATTTGAAAGAGGATTTAGAGGGCTACCGTAGGGCCACATTTTAGATATTGAAGATTTGTAATCACATAGATAATTCAATTTCAATATCGAGCTCCTCAAAAGCAAGAAAAAGGTGTGTATTTTTTTCCGAATTGCATAAGTTTTTTTTGAAGAATCAATTTGAATTGATTCCAAGCGCATATTGTAGAATAGATATCAGTATTGGGTTCTAAAATTCCCCGTAAAAATAATTCAACACCCATTTAGCCTTCAGAAGGCTCTACTATGGCTCATGAAGATGAAGAAATGCAACATGACATAACAAAATTACAAGAGCAAATGCACCAAATTTTGCTCTCGCAAAGAGCAACAAAAAATGAAATGGGTGTTTTGAAGAAAAGTGTGGAAACTAAGATGGATGGTTTGAAGAAAGGTATGGAAGCTATGATGGAAGGTTTGAAGGATGGTATGGAAGAAAAAATGGAAGGTTTGAAGGAAGACATGGAAGGTTTGAAGGAAGTTTTGTCAAAGTTGATACAAGAAAAGACTCCTAATGGCGAAAAGATAGTAGAAGAAACTCATGATGAGGAAAAAACAAATGTTAGTCGTGATTTCATAAAATCTAATGTTGGATTGAAGAACCACCATATTCCAAAGATGGATATGAGGAAATTTGATGGCAAGGATCCTGTAAAATGGATACTACAAATGAAGCAATATTTTGATCTCAATAATGTGCAAAACACTCAAAAGTTACGCATTGCAACTTTACATTTAGAACAAAATACGTTTGTATGGTGTCGATGGCTTTGCTCTCGTAAAAAGATTATCACTTGGTCAATTTTTATGGAGGAAATGATAGCAGATTATGAAGATACAAATAACAACACCTTCTTTAGCGAATTGATAAATCTCAAACAAAAGGGTTTAGTGGTGGAGCACATTGAGGACTTCCAAAAATTGAATATAAGGGTAACTGATATTCCAGAGGAAAATAGGATTGATGTCTTCATAGGGACTTTAAATGATAACATCCAACATGAATTTCGCGTTTGGGAACCTGATTCATTGGAGAAGGCATTCAGGTTGGCAAGAAAAATTGAATGTAAAATTATGGTGACAATGAAGCCTACCACTCACATCTATAAAGATGGAAGTGTTGCTACTCCTATACTTCCACAACCTACAAGGTTGACACCAGAACAATTGGAAGAAAAAAGAGCAAAAGGGCTTTGCTATAGTTGTGATAGAAAATACACTAAAGGTCATAAGTGTGATGAGAAGAAATTATTTTACATAGATTGTGAAGAGGAGGAAGAAAATGAAGAAGAAACTTCAAAAGTAGAGGATATACATCAAGAAGAAACCCTAGAAGAAGAAGAAATGAGTTTGACCATATCATGTAATGAATTGGAAGGAATTACCACTCCTCAAACTCTCAAGATAGAAGGACATATCAAGAAGAAAAAGGTAATAGTATTGATTGATTTAGGTAGTACCCATAATTTTATTCATTGTAAGGTAGCCAAGGAATTGAATTGTTTCCTATACCCAGCACCAAAATTTCAAGTGATGGTTGCAAATGGAGGAACTATAAATTGCTTTGGAAAATGTCATAATATCAAGATAGCCATGGGGGAATATGTATTGAATAGTCCAATGCTTTCCATCCCAATGGGAGGTGCTGATGTTGTAGTAGGAGTACAATGGTTACAATCTTTGGGGATGATAGCTTTTAATTTTCAAGCACTTTTCTTGAAATTTTTTTCTGAAGGAAAGGAAATCGAATTACGGGGTATTGTAGCGAAGCCAAGAAAGATAATAAGCTCTAATGTCATGAAAAATCTTCTGAAGAAAGAACAACAGGGCGTAATTGCACAATTATGCTCACTAGAAGTTACAACATCAAAATCATCTATTTCTCCAAATCTCCAAAAAGTGTTGGACAATCATTCCAAGGTGTTTGGTACTCCCAAAGGACTCCCACCTATTCATGATCATGATCATGCTATTCATTTGCTTCCAGGAAGTGTTCCTCCAAACATCAAGCCTTACAGATATCCTTATGTCCAAAAGAGTGAAATTGAACATGTGATTGCAGAAATGTTAAAGGCCGGTATAATTCAACCTAGTCAAATTTCTTTCTCTGCTCCAATAGTATTGGTGCACAAGAAAGATGGATCATGGCACATGTGTCCAGATTATAGAGAGCTCAATAAGTTCACTATTAAAGATAAATTTCCCATTCCTTTGATTGATGAATTATTGGATGAATTACATGGAACAATTTATTTTACCAAGTTGGATCTTCATTCAGGATATCATCAAATTAGAATGAAGACTGAAGATATTCTAAAAATAGCATTTCGAACTCCTGAGGGTCATTATGAATTTTTGGACATGCCTTTTGGCCTTACCAATGCACCTTATACATTTCAAGGGTTGATGAATTCCATTTTCAAACCCTTCCTTAGAAAATTTGCGCTAGTATTTTTTGATGACATACTAATCTACACCAGGTCTTGGAAGGATCATGTTCAACATGTTGATAGAGTGCTCAAACTATTGAAGGAGAAACAATTATATGCAAAAATATCCAAATTTTTCTTTGGATTACAAGAGGTGGAATATTTGGGTCATATTGTATCTCATGAGGGTGTTAAGGTAGACCCTAAAAAAATTAAAGCCATTAAGGAATGGAAAGTCCCCACAACCATAAAGTAGTTGCGTGGATTTCTCGGGTTAACAGGGTATTATCGCAAGTTTGTTAAGAATTATGGGAGAATAGCAACACTTATAACAACATTATTGAAAAAAGATGCATTTTCATGGACTCTTGAAGCAACTAATTCCTTTGAACATCTTAAAGAGGCAATGTGCCTAGCACCAGTCTTAGCTATGCCAGACTTCACAAAAAAATTTATCGTGGAATGTGATGCCTCGGGAAATGGAATTGGTGTTGTTTTAATGCAAGAAGGAAGACCCATTGCTTTTGAAACACGTTCAATCAAAGGAAAGTATTTACAAAAGGCTATTTATAAGAAGGAAATGTTGGCAATACTACATGCACTAAATAAATGGAGACCTTACCTAATGGGAAGGCACTTCAAGGTAAAAATTGATCATGATAGTCTTAAACACTTTTTGGAGCAAAGACTATCTTCAGAAGAGCAGAAAAAATGGGTCACAAAGATGTTGGGTTATGACTTTGAAATCATCTACAAAAAAGGGAAGCTAAATGTTGTTCCAGATGCACTCTCATGAAAGGATGAAGATGTGGAAGCATTGCTTTGTGCCATTTCTATTATCCAACCGGATTGGATAACCGAAGCAAGGGATGAATGGAAGAAGGACGAAGAACTGTGGACACAAATCCAAAAGTTGCAGCAAGATCCTAGTACATCTGATACATTTAGTTGGAAAAATGATTCCTTATGGTACAAAGATCGCTTATATATTTGCAAGAATTCCCAACTAAAACAAAAGATTCTTTTGGAATTGCACACTTCTCCTTTAGAAGGACACTCAAGATTTTTAAAAACTTACCATAGGGTGAAGAAAGAATTTTTTTGGGACGACCATAAATATGATATACAAAAGTTTGTGGTGGAATGTTTGGTTTGCCAACAAAAAAAATCTGAGACAATTAATACCCCAGGTCTTCTACAACCTTTATCCATTCCAAGTCAACATTGGGAGGAGATTTCAATGGATTTGATCACAGGTTTACCTAAGTCCGAAGGAAGGAGTGTCATCATGGTTGTAGTTGATAGACTTACCAAGTATGCATACTTTTGTTCATTATCTCGTCCATTTAAAGCAAATACAGTTGCTACGACATTTATGGAAACAATTCAAAAGATACATGGAAACCTGAAGATTATTTTAAGTGACAGAGATCCCATTTTTACAGGAAATTTTTGGACGGAATTATTTTCTTGTTTGGGTACTCAACTAGCTCAAAGCTCATCTTATCATCCTCAATCTAATGGTCAAACAAACATAGTGAATAAATGTTTAGAAGGATATCTTCATTGTTTTGTATCCAATAAGCAAGCACAATGGGTCAAGTGGTTACCTCTTGCTGAATGGTGGTATAACACTTCCTTCCATACTGCAGCAAAAATGACCCTTTTTATGGCACTTTATGGATATCATCCACCGTCCATCACATATTATTTAAGGGAAAATTCTAGGGTTCAAGCAGTGGAGGATCACATCGAGCATCAACAAGAAGTTTTTCAACTCTTAAAGGATAACCTACATTTGGCACAAAATCGAATGAAACAATAGGCAGATCAAAATCGTAGTGAGAGAAGTTTTGATGTGGGAGACTGGGTATTTTTACAGCTACAACCATACAAACAAATGTCCCTCAAGAAAGCTAATAAGGATAATAAATTATCGCCAAAGTACTATGGTCCTTACAAGGTGTTGCAAAAGATTAGTACTATGGCATACAAATTGGAGCTTCGTGCTTCTTCGTGAGTCCATCCAGTTTTCCATGTTTCATGCTTAAAAAGAGTTATAGGGGACAAAATTCTAGTTCAAACAATATTTCCAGAACTTTATGAGGAAGGAAAAACCATATTGGAACCTGGAGTAGTCATGGAAACAAGAACTCGACGACTACAAAATCGATCAATTTCAGAGTATCTCATCAAATGGAAGAACTTACCCACTGAAGATTCTACATGGGAGGATGAGAATTTTATGCAAAAGCACCCAGAGCTACTCAACCATTGAGGAAAACACTTTTTTGAAGGAGAGGAGCATGTTAGGTCCCTATATTACTAGTATAGTCCCTTATTGTTGTTAGTGTAACCCCCTTACTGTTATTATTGTAACCCTGAAACCCCCATATTGTTATTATTGTGCCCTTACATTATTATTGTTAGGTCAGCTAGGATTACATTATGGCCCCATGGACTCCTATATATAGAAAGGAGATTTTGTCAATTTTATCATCCAAGAATTGTTCATTCATGTAATATATTGGAGGTTTCCCCCTCGAAGTGGCTTATTTCTAAGGCGTTGATATCTCATTTCTTCTATTTTTGGAACTGGTTTCACAACAGAGGCCGCCATGTTCCCCCTCTAGTGGTCCCCATCCAAACCTTGGATCAAACTGTAGGTCGAAGAAGTTTCATTATATCAAATTTCGAATTATTTTTATAAACTAAGTTTTATAACCATGGGAGGTGCATATATTGATTCGACCAATGTATTTATTTATAACCAAAGTCTTAACCGATGGGCAAGCGAATACATATTCATTTTAACCAAAGTTTCAAACTTTGGTTTGGACAGATGCATTATAGAGAAAAAATTATGTGTGGGGGTCGGGGTTGAACCAGCAACCTACCCCACATAGTCTATGTGTCTTACCACCTGGTCTATCCGTTGGGTCTTAACTTACTATGGTTTAGAATCCCATTTTTTGTTGACGGAATCCGATGACGAGGGTTTGGAGAGGTCAAGCCCCACAAGCCAACCCCCTCCCCATATGACTATGCTGCAAAGACCGAGGGCAAAGTAGAATATTAAGTGTAGATCTTAACTCCTACAGATGGTATTATCACACTAAGTCAAAGGATAATGCTAATTAAATTATTTATGAAATGCGTTTAAAGCGTATTTAAGACATGCTTATCCACAATTAAGTCAAGTTTTACTACTAATTAATCCTGATTACTTTGGCGGTAGCAGTGGTACACACACACATGAAATAGGAAAATACACAGCCAATTCATCTATAAAGGAATTCAAAGCATTACATGAATGAATTCTAAGTATTAAAGATGAAAACCACAACAAATGATACACATAAAAGAGATACATAAGATAGGCACTAAAAACTCAATCAAAATCTTAGGTTGGTCAAGTAACAAATCTATGTATTACTGAAATAGTCAAATTACATAAAGTTTAAGTTTTGCCAAAAAATCTCCAACCTCTGACAAATTCGACTCTATTCCCTTTAATAGACTTGTTACATCATGAGATGATCTGCCTCCTGGCTAGATTCATCGAATGTTTGCCTAATGACACCTTGAATAACCATAAAACATCTACTTAATGAAAAAATGACAGTTATCCTACTTGACAGTCCCTTCCCTAATAGGACTCAAACTGCTCATCATTACATTTAACGACCTTATCTTTTACAAGTATTCTTTCACATGTTCGAATTGGGATGATGGGCCTCATCACTACATGACCACTTAATTTAACCTCCTATAAAACTGGAAAAAAGTTCTTGTTTTTTAGGCAAACTGGTCTTCTTCTTCCACGAATGCTTTGGCTACTAATTTATCTTCATTTCATGGTATTTAAGTGTTGAATAACTACTTTTCATGATTCTTTAACTCTTATATAAGATCCAGCTTTCTGAAAATGCTACAAAACCTGCTAAAAAAACTCCAACACAGTACACTACGAAAGTAAGGCAGTTTCTTAGCGTACTTTCGTAGCACTGCAAAAATTCCATTCACCCTCAATATTTTTTATTATTTCCTTTGGCATGGTCTTCATCATCCTTAGACACATCCCCCACACAAATTTCACCTTCTGTCAGCTCCCAAAACTGGTCCAAAAAGGAAAAAGAATAGCTACAGTATTTTTGTAGTGTTTTGTTGTCCTTCAAGACCAGGCACGCTACAAAAATGATAAAAAGTGCTAAAATTCCAGATTTTTGTGTAACTTGCAAAATAAACCTCATAAGTACAAAAAACCTTGTCTCTAACATGTCATTAGCCTTAAAAACCATAAACTAGATCACCTTATGATCCTTGAGGCATTTCTTCCTTATTTATGATGGGTTGAGCTATTGGCTCTTCAAGCACTGTCCTTTTAAGGCATTTTTTCTCCAACTCCTCATGAATTAGTTCAAGCTGCTCCTAGAGGTCCTTTACCTGCTCTTTCAACCTTCTATTGTTGGCTTTCAAATTTGTGTTCATCCTCCTGACATGTTTGGATTCTTTCCTCACTGGAATGGTCCATTTGATAAGTTGTTGTATACTATCCAAAGTCTTGTAAATGGTTTCAACCTGCTCTTCCCAAATTGCCTTTATCTTTTCAAAATAAATCTTCTCTACACTGTGTTTCCTTGCTTCTCTTTTCATAATGGAAATTTCATGATTGGCCAATTTCAATTGTTCTTCAAGGAGTTGTAACTCTGGTTTTTCCATCACCTTCTCTTTTCCTTTCTTTGTTTTGATAATTGTATCTTTCTCTGTAGGTGATGAAAGGTCAATGACCTCCTGTGGTGGCTGAACTGTATCAGTAGGTGGTGGAACCTCTTTACTACTCTCTAATAGCTTCCTAGCATGCCTTGTCATAGGCTTTCTTTCTTGGAACATAAAACCTGCATCTTCTCCCTCAAATTCTAATTTCTTTGCAGATTTAGCCTTTTTTAACTTCTGTCCACCTTCCTCTATGTCCTTAGCCTGGACTATAGGAGTTTCTTCTATGTTTCCTTTAGCTACTCCTCTGTGTTCTACAACCACTGTTTTCTCATATAAGGCCACTATTTGGCTCTTTGTCATCCTTTTTGTTCCTTGTTTACTCACATCTTGTTTTTGTTTTGTAGGTTTGACCAATTTTGACTTATATTTTGCAGGTGGGACATTTGGTGTGTCAAAACTCTGCAATTTCTCTATCTCCATCATAATTGGCTTAATTAGTTCTACTCTTGCAGGTTCACTTGGTTCTGCTACCAATGGTTCACTTTGTTCTGCTGCTAATGGCGATGGAATTTTCCTAGGTTTAGGAGTCCTTGATGGAGTAAGGGCATCCAACTCAAAACCACTAACAAACAAAAATGATGACCAGTCTCTCCCTAACCTTTGGAGTTCATCTAAAACTATCAGTTTCATTAAATTATGATGAAATAATGAAGTCCCACTCCCTTCAGAATTTTCTTGGACCTTATCTGCCATTTTTGACAAACTTCTATGTAAATAAAAATGCAGATCAAGGGAAATCTTACCAATAAAGTGCAGAAGTAACTTGAAATGATATGAGTAGACTTTGTGGTATCTCCCTTCACAAGTAAAGTACTTTTGGATGATGAGAAAAAATTTTGAGTAGTTTTCCTTTATACAACTCCTTGGAATGGCATTAGTGAGATCCATTTCAATATGTTAAGGCTTCACAAAATCTTTGCACTGCTCCATGTTAAACTTGAAACCTTTGAACCACTTCTCATGTCCTATTGGAATCTCTGTAGTGGCTGCAATAACCTCTGGTGTGATGGAAAGATTGAGCATTCCCACTTTGGTGGCTCTTCCACTCAAATTCAAAGCAAACTCTTTGGAAACCTGTGTATGGCAGCCTTGTAATTTCTCACAAATCTATAAGAAACCTGTCTTTCTGAAGACTTCCACTGTTGTTGGGTCTTCATTGATCAAATTCCTATCTGCAAGTTCATATCTGATACATTGGCAACCCTTGTTTGTCCTTCTTTTTTCTGCCATGGTTTCTTTAATGTCTTCACAGCTTCGCTTGATGATTTGCAGCCTCGCTTGATAGTGCTCAATGTAAACCTTTGAAAATACCAGCCACAACTTTGGCTTAGTTCAATAGCTCTCCAGAGCTCAATATCACGCAAGGAATGACAAAAGAGAAATGACTGAATTAGGAAATGTTTTGAAGTTTTGATGTCTTCTCATGACTTAATGATGACTCATACATACCTAAACTGATCATGATGTCTTCAGACCTGAGAATGTACCTTGATTTTATCCCTCCATGACTCGAATGGCATCTAACTTACCCTTTCCCAATGATTTTCTGACACCTAAGAACTAATATGACAAGACAGACAGGAAACCATGATTTCGTAGCATATCTAGTGTAAATTTGGTTGTTTTCTCTATGAAACTATTAGCAGTTTCATAGTGAAAAGTGACTTTTCACAGTGTATTTTGCTACGAAACTGTGCTTTCTTGGCTAAAATGGCATTTTCAATACAAAAATCTTGGAAATTGAAACCAATCAGAAAATAATGAGTGATATGACATGAGGGGATTTGAAAATGAGTGGGTTTAGACCTTAGGGTACACTTAAACAAAAAAAAATTAATATTTCCCTTGACCAAACATTATAAAAATGAATCCTACAACCCTATTTTGACACTTGAAGCTATTTAGCCTTGTCGAACGATGCTTCATTTTTTTGGGTAATAGCAGTTCAAGTATTCAACATAATCTCCACACATTTACTTGGTAAACAATCGTAAGCACTTCAATAAGCCCATGTACATGAAGAAAAGATAAGAATTTTTAATATAAATTTGAACATGAAATTAGCACAGAAAAGCTAACATTCAAATTCAGATCAAGATGGTATCAGAGTCAGGTTATTTTCTTATTTTTCTTGAGTTTTGTGAAAGTAGGGTTTTAATGGTTGAAAATTTGTGATTCTTACAAGGTTGAAGTTGCAGAGAGGAGAAGGGAAACTATTGGTTGATAGTCCTATGGTTAGGACCATAAGAAGGAGAGTTACAAGAGCACCATATACACTAAACGTTTCATTCCTAGTTGCACTTGAAGCACCTCAAGTTTTATCTCCAGAAGATGAGATTGAAGAGGTAAAAGTTGCACACGAAGTTGAGTTGATTGAAGAAGTACAAGTAGCTCCAAAAGCTAAGCTTTAATCCATAGCCATCATGTCAGGTGTAGGAGAGACTGAAGGTCTTTGAGAAGAGGAAGCATTCAATAAGGCTTTCTATGACCTAACTGAGAGGGTTAGGATCCTCTTTGAAGAGAGGAACACTAGGATGGTTGGAGATAATTCTAAGTCTCCACATGGAGAGGGAACCTCAAAAGGCAAGAAGGATGAAGAGAAGGATTGAAAGGGAAGTGGAGGAAATCCTCCTAAATCTCCACCATCCTCATCATCTCCATCAACATCTTTTTCCACTTCCACCACAAAAACCACCCATACTCATTCAAAAACCCCAAAAGGAAAAAATCCATTACTCAAATTGGACATTAAGTTTGAACTTTTGATGTATGATGGTAAGGTAAATGCATAGAAGTTGGACAAGTGAATCCATCAATTGGAGGTTTATTGCAGAATTCATAACCTACAAGAAGATGACATAAAGATCTAGTTGGATTCATTGAGGCTAGAAGGAGCAGCACTAGTCTGGTGGGAAGCAAAGACTTAGGAGGAAATGTAAATCCATGGTAAGATATCCATTTCTTGGGTTGAGTTTATTTCTTCAATTTCCAGATAGTTTTATCCTTTAGCTTACTTGAAAAAAGCCATTATGAGTTGGAAAAACTTTAGGCAACTCAAGGGTCAAAAAGTTCAAGAATATACCCAGGAGTTTAGGAAAAGGGCTTTGTTTTTAGGAATAAAATTGAATTCCCAAGACAAACTTTTGAAATAAATTGGAGGTTTACTTTCCTATTTCAAAAATACTATCATTATTATTGACCCAAGAAATTTAGATGAAGTTTTTGTGCAAGCCACACATCTTGAGGTAAGGGGAAAGAACATTTAGGAAGAGGGTAGTAAGAAGAAGCCATTCAAGGGTAAGGGAAAGAGAAGGGAGGAAAATGGAAGGGAAAGAAGAATTCAAGTGTTAAGAAAGAAGGGGATAAAACTACATGAAAACGTTGTTCCAAAGAAGGGCATGATGAAGCCTATTGTTGGAAATTACATCCAAAACTAAAGCCTAAGAACCAAAAAACAAGGGGAAACAAAATATGACGGCCACCACACAACATGATCTTGGATCCAATTCCGGTGATGAGACCAAGATTATATCCATGGTAAAAATGAAAAAGAAGCCATAGAAAGCACTAGTTTCTCAAATTGTCACAATATCACTCCAAATGAAGAAACAAGGATAGAATCGTTCCATGTGAGGGTGATTTCAAATCATACAAAGATTGATGCATTATTTGATAGTGGGTCACAAGAAAACTTGATTGCAGAAGGCTTGGTCAAAAAGCTTAACCTTGAAACTGTACCACATCATAAGCCATATCCTTTGGGTTGGATAGTCAAGAATTCCAATTTACAAGTTACAAGGAAATGCATATTTTGATTTTCCATTACTGCAAACTTTGTTGATGAAGTTGAGTTAGATGTGGTTCCACTTGAAATTTTAGGAATGATCTTTGGAAGTCCATATTTATATGACAGGAGAGTGTTATTTTATCGCCATGTGAACAAATATCATTTTCTCAAGGATGGGGTGGAGTATATTGTGATATCTCATCGCAAAAAGTTGAATATTTCTTTAGTTAATGCAGGGCGGATGAAGAGACTAGTTATTGCAAGTAAAAATTGTGCGCTTCTCATGATCAAGAAAAAGGATGATATTGAATATGAATGTTTTGAAGGATGTGATGAAAAATTAAAATCTTATTTATTTGATGTGGTAATTCACCATGGCAAGATGTTTCAGGAACCAAATGGGTTACCTCCCAAGAGGGAAATTCAGCATAAGATTCAGCTGCAACAAGATGTTCCATTTCCAAACATTGCTATGTATCGCATGTCAATCATGGAGAGTTTGGAAATAAAGACGAAAATCCAAGAATTTATGAACAAAGGTATCATAGACCAATATACTTTTCCATGTGGTTCACCGATTGTTTTGGTACCAAAGAAGGACAAGACTTGGCGCATGTGCATGGATTTCCGTGCAATAAATAAAATCACGGTAAAGAATCGTTTTCCACTCCCATGAATTGATGATTTTCTTGATCAGTTAAGGTATGAAAATTGTTTCACTAAGCTAGAATTACGAAGTGGTTATCATCAAGTGAGAATAGTTTAAGATAACATTTGGAAAACTACATTTAAAACTAGACAAGGATTGTTTGAGTGGCTAGTTATGCCATTCGATATAACCAATGCCCCAACTACTTTCATGAGAGTTATGAATGATGTATTAAGACCATTTCTAGATGAATTCATCATTTTTTACTTAGATGATATTTTTATATTCATAAAATCAAGAGATGAACATGTAATGCATGTGAACAAGGTACTTGATGTCTTGAAAAAAGAGCAGTTATTTTTAAAGATGCCGAAGTGTGAGTTTGGCAGGACTTATTTAGTGTATTTGGGACACATTGTTTGAGGAGATGAGCTAAATATAGACCCTTTCAAGGTTGAGGTCATTATGAATTGGCCCAAGCCCAATACATTTACGGAGTTAAGAAGCTTTCTTGGGGTAGCACAATATTGGAGGAAATTGATTGCTATTTTTTCTTCCATTGTAGCTCTGTTACATGCATTGACAAGTGTCAAGAAAGTCTTCCATTGGGGAGATATGCAAAAAAAATCATTTTATGCTTTAAAACAAAATATCAGTGCAGCATCAGTATTGGATCTTCTGAATCTTAGACAGCCATTTGAGATCCAAACATATGCTAGTAATTACGCCATGGGAGCAGTTCTCATGCAGCATGGTAAGCCCATTTCGTTTCATTCTAAAATTTTTAATGGAGTTGTGACTAATTATCCCACCTATGAAAAAGAGTTATATGCATTGGTAAAAAGTGTGAAGAAATGGAAGCACTATTTGATGGGGAAGGAGACCATTATCCATACTAACCATTAGCCATTGCAGTACTTACAGTCACAGTCAAAGTTGCAGCAATCAAGACATTTCAGATGGATGGGATTTCTACAACAATTCCATTTGGTTAGTTCTATAAAAATGGAATCTAAAATAAGGTATCTGATATGCTCTCTAGGCCTATTGTAAATTCATCTATTATACTTAAGCACAATTCAATTATGCATGAAAGTTACATTTAATAATATGCATATGATAGTGATTTTCAAGATGTGTATGAAATCTTGAGTCAAGGAAAAAAAATTGAAGAGTTAGATTATCATGTGCATAACATTTTGTTGTATCATTTGGGAAAGTTATGTATTCCACGGGGAGAAAAAAACAATATCATAAGGGATATGCACACTTCATTGGTTGCTGGAAATTTCGGTGTAGGCAAGATGGTAGTGAATCTCCAAAGGTATTGTTATTAGCAACACATGATTGATAGTGTATCTCATTTCATTAGAGGATTTTATTTGTGTATAATAATTAATCCTAGCAATAGGAAACTAGGATTGTACACTCCAATTTCGATACCTTCACGTCATTGGGAGAGTATCTCTGTTAGTATGAATCTTAATTCCAAGAGTACGAAAAGGACCACATTAGCTGTGCATAAAAACAACCCTAATAGAAATATGGTTGTCAATATCTTCAAATCTGCAGTTAGGTGATTAAGATAAATGCTGCAAAAATCTAGATCTATGCATTAGAAGACATTAAACAGTAGAAAAAACAAGATTTACTCCATGCATCCAATAGACAAGACAAGAATATGTTGAATGAATTTTGTGTTATGGGCACCTGGGAGGAAAACATAGGAGGGTGTTCCCAGTTCTCCTCAATGGGATGAGTTCTTGTAAGTCCTCAGCACTTCAGATCTAAAATTCCTCTCTCTTGATGGTGTAGAAAACCCAGACAAAAAATGGTAGCAAAATATGACTATGATAGTGGATCAATAGTCAGACCAAAAGTATAGATCCAGAGTGATCTTTAGGCAAAAAAAGGTGATAAATGAATGGAAAAACCCTTCTATTTATAACAAAATATTGAGTTAGTCTAGATATTGGTGCATAATTAAAATATTATTACCCAATCAAGATCCAACTTTTATGGAATATTTTAACATATTTGTTCGAGGGAAAAGGAATTTGACTTGGGTTAAATCCCTTTATTTGTAAATAATAAATAAATAAATGATTTATTTATCATTTTAAGGATGTGGTTGAGTAATAATGAAATAAATAATGATTTATTTAATTATTTAAGGGAGATTTAGTCATATTTAACAAAGAATATTATTTAAATAATTATTCTTAGAAAACAATTAGATAAATAATGATTTATATAATTAATTTCCTTGTTTTTGGTTAAATATAACCAGGAATATTAATTAAAATGTCATTTAACTAATTATTCCTTGAGGAAAATAAATAAAAAATATATTTATTTAATGTTTCCTCATGGGGTTTCCTGTTTAGACCATAAACAACTTAATAAAGGTGGTTTACTAAGTTATTTTCATAGTGAATGTGATTTTACTTAGGGTAAAATTGGTCTTACATGGTGTACTTGGGTCCATCTAATAACAATGGGTTAGATGACCAAAAAATGGTGTAATAGATTTCCCCCCAGCATGCGAGCGTTAGCAGCTAATTGTATGACCGAAGTACGTTGTAAGAACTCAATCACTAGACGTCGAAGGGGAATTCAAAGAGAGAGGAGTATAAGGTAGACCAAAGTGCTGAAAGAACTAAACCCTGAGGAGGCAAGACTTACAGGTGCGACAAGTCTCTTTGATGAGTGAGTACCTATGCTATAGGCGACGGGGGAGGCATACCTATTGTTAGTATGAATCCTTTGTCGAAGTGTACGAAAAAAGACCACTTTAGCCCTAACATCAAAAGTGGCTGCCAATATCTTCAGATCTGCAGTTAGTTGATCAAGAAAAGAGCTGCAAAAAACCATATCTATGCATAGAAAGACATTAAGCAGTAAAAAGAAGGGTTTGCTCCATATATCCAATAGACAAGACAAGAACAATTTTTGAAAGAATTTTTTGTATTAAGGGCACCTGGGAGGAAAACAAGAAGATGTTTCCAATTCTCCTCAATGGGATGGGTTCTTGGAAGTCCTCAGCACTTCAGATCTAGCATTTCTCTCTTCTGTTGGTGTAGAAAACCCAGACAAAGATAGAACTCAAAGGGAGCTCACACAGCAAATAATGGAAAATATGACAATGATAATGGCTCAAAGTCAGACCAAGAGTATAGATCCAGAGTGATCTAATAGGCAACAAAAGGTGAAGAATGGTAGGAAAAACCTTCCTATTTATAACAAAATATTGGGTCATTCTAGATCTTGGTGCATGATTAAAATAACATTAACCAAATCTAGATCCACCTTTTATGGAATATTTTATTATATTTGTTGGAGGGAAAAAGTATTTGACTTGGGTCAAATCCCTTTATTTGTTAATAGTAAATAAATAAATGATTTATTTATCTTTTTAAGGAAGTGGTTGAAGGGTAATTAAATAAATAATGATTTATTTAATTATTTGTGGGTGATTTGGTCATATTTAACAAGGAATATTATCTAAATAAGATTTAAATAATTATTCTTAGAAAATAATAAGATAAATAAAGGTTTATCTAATTAATTTCTTTGTTTTTGGGTTAAACATGACTGGGAATAATAATTAAATTATGGCTTAATTAATTATTCCATGAGGAAAATCAAACAAATATAGGTTTGTTTAATATTTCCTTTTGGGGTTTCCTGTTTAGACCATAAACAACCTAATAAATGTGGTTTATTAAGTTATTTTTCATAGTGAAAGAAATTTTACTTAGGGTAAAATTGGTCTTACATGGTGTACTTGGGTCCATCTAATGATAATAGGTTAGATGACCAAAAAATGGTGTAACAGATTGCCCCCCAGTGTGCGAGTGTTAGGAGAAAATCGTATGACCGAAGTACGTTGTAAGAACTCGATCACCAGAAATCAAGAGGGAAGTCAGAGAGAGAAATGTAAGGTAGACGAGTGTGCTGAAGAACTAGACCCCGAGGAGACGAGACTCGTAGGTGAAACAAGTCTCTTTTTATGAGAGGGTACCTGTGCTAAAGGCGGCGGGGGAGGCATACCTATGCCCGCCAAGACAAAGTACAAAAGAATAGTGTGTCCAGTAAACAAGGGACCGAACCATAAAGTACAACCGGCATAAACATGAGCCAAATAATAATACAATGAGGAATCCCACATACATGCTGTGCCTGGGATAACAGCCAGGACTTATACAATAATATCTGAGTACATGAGATACAAATACAACCCAAATGCCCCATATACACGGGGAAGGGCTCACAAAATCTGACTGATACATGCAAATCAAAGAGGCGCTGCAAGCGGCTAAGGCCGACATCATCAAATATATGGAGCTGCTTCGAAGGCTGAAATGAAGAGGTCATCCGGGCATGTGGGGGGCTACCTGCAGGGCCACCCCCTCATGAGGACTGAGACATCTCACACACACCCGGGAATCACCAAGAGCTGTTGCTGCATCACTGAACCATCAATTATATGGATCTTGATCATGCTGAAAGGAGCTGGAGTAGAGACACAATCAAGTCAAAGGGAAATGAGAGATCCCTTTTCCTGATTCAAGGCGTCGAACAAGAGTGGAAGCTAGAACCAAGGTACACCGCCCTCTAGACCGGTCTTCTGGAATGAAGGAGCTGATGTCGACAGAAGGAGGTCCACCATAGGTGGGGCAAGGAGAGATCCTCAACTAAGGCTCAAGAGAAAATATTAGAGCGACAGACAGACTGACACCAATGATGATGGGGAAATGGAAGGGACTGAGTAGCGAATGGATGACTTCCCTTGTTAGAGCATAAAGGGCATGAATGATATGGCAGCGACTGATGCAATATCATAAGGGATAGGGGACAGTGGGACTGAAGGCCATAATGTGCGACACAAGAGAGAGACCAAGCAATGAAGGATGGAGGGCTATAGCGGGGTACAAAGGGACTCGGGATAGACTCCATGAATGCAATGATGACTCAAATTGGATGCTCTAAACAAGGGTGACTCGATGGTTCTTCCACACGGTAAAGGCCCAATGGGGGACCATGAAAACATGAGTGCAAGATGGTAACTCATGAAGAAAATCGACACGAACAAAGACAAGTAAGGGGGAAAAATGGTGCCCCAAGTACAAGTGTCGTAAGTGAAGAAATGCGATTTTAAGGAGAGGTGAAGTGACCCTTCTTGGACAAAATGTGTCATGGTAAAGTATAAAATCACAGAAAACTAACAGATACCCATTTGAGGGCTCGGTGAGATCTTTCCAACGGTGCAGACGGTTTGTCAACTGGGGCTACGGTTTGGTCGCAGCAGGCGAAAGAAGAAACAAGGGTTCTCTTTTAATAAGGCAGTTTTCCCTCCAAATTCACTCATTTTCTAGTGTTGCTGTGGTGAATGTAGAGAGGAGAGAAGGCCCTAAATCTTGCGGCGAGCGTAGCGGACAAATCGACCATTGGAATCGAGATCCGTTAGTGGCAGGTAAGAGGCCTAACCTTACTCTTTCAATTTGATGGATTGAAAGTTCAGTTTAGGGCCCAAAATCTCATTAACAGACCCTCCTTCATCTCTACGACTGGGTCGCACTTTTTGGGCCAAAAAGTGCGACCTGGGAAGCAGGTTTCAGGGCAAAAAATGCGACCTGTCCCAGAATTGGGCAGAAAAGTGCGACCTGGAAGATGAGGGGGTTTTGGTGCTGTTGTATGGCTGAGAGTTGGGTTTTTGTGTTTGGTTATGATATTCCCTATATGTATGCTGACAAAGATGATGTTTTTGTGCAGATATGGCAGATATATGGGTTAACTGGAGAGAGAGAGACCTGGGTACATTACGGGTAGAGATCCAAGAAGATCAGGGTGTCTGTCGGGTGTTGGCTAGGTTGGGGTTCTAAAGTTCTTGGAGAACCCTTTGATGAGAGCGGGAGAGCCTTTGTTGGCCCAGATTATCAGTTACTGGGATCTAGAGCATGAGGTCTTTGTAGTGCAGGGGCACAGGATCGAACTGAAAGTCCAGGATGTGTATTTCCTGACGAGTCTCCCGCCACTGGGGATGGTGGGAAACACGCAGCCAGTATTACCGCGGGGGCGGCATATCATGGAGTTTGTGGAGCGACATTGTTGACCATGTCTCCAAGTCAAGGGGATTCGGATACCGATCGAGGATCTAGAGAGATTAGAAACCCGTGCAGTGGCCGCAGTGGTGCTGCGTATCCTGGGCAACCAGGTGCTCCATCACATCACTGGGGGGCAGATGATGATTGTGGAGATTGTGTTGAGTGGGACCTACTATGGGTGGGCCCAAATGATGCCGGTGTCGCTAAAACGACAGTTGTCGCTCTGCAAGCGGCAAGTGAACCATGATTGCTCGTATGGGACTTTATTGTGCGCCTTCTTCTTTGAGAAGATCTCGACCTTACGACCTTGGATACAGCTCCCAGATGGGGGGCCGAGAGAGCCCAGGATGCACTGGTGGGGGAGGCTACTGTGTAGAGGAGGAGGAGGGGCGGTCGGGCGAGTGTTTCGACCTGAGTTCTTTTCCCATTGGGATCAGATGCCGTTATATATTGACGACTATCCCTATAGTGGGATGAGTTATTGTGGGGATCCGGACCTGCCACTTCTACCTGGTCGAGTATGGGGGCCCAATGGTAAGTGACAGATTACTATTCTTGTATGGGCATGTTAAAGTTATTGAATAGTAGATATGGTACTGATTCATGTACTTTTGGTATGCAGATATACCTCAGGTAAAACTGGTCGGATATATGGGACGCTTGGCAGCCTCTGGAACTGCAGGGTCGAGTGGATCGAGAGCAGCGCGCAATGAGGATGCGGCCGCCCTTCTGGAGGACATCCGCCGTAGATGCGAGAGGTTGCTGTCCGAAGTTTTAGAGTGTGGGTGGCAAAACTTAGACGACCAGTACGTGGAGGCATGCATTGGTATTCCCTCGGAATGGCGAGGTGTCATGTGGCGCATGGCGATGGCCGGTCAAGGCATACGTGATCTACGGGCTGCAGGGGCAGAGCCATTGGCTCGGGATCCTCCAGATAGTGAGTAGGTGTGGGGCATGTGGTGCCCCCTAGTGTGTATGTAGCGTGGTGCCCCCGCTGAGTTTTGCAACATGCCATGGGCATGTCACATGTACGTAGCAGATGGAATCTAAACATGTTTTGGCGTACACATATTATGGATATGCATCATTTTTAATGATTATGAATTTTATTGTCTTGTATGAAATACATGTGATAAATGCCAATATAGAACATGGTTTGCAATACTATCTACATAGTGATTCTGTTCTCGAGGTACATGGTTGAAAGTTATGGTTTCAAATTCACGTATCAAGAGTTTCACTCGTAAATATCGTCTAAACAGCACAGGGTTATGCACACGATAAACACCATTTAGTTGCATGACAAGAAGTAGGGAATCCAAACAAACATGTAGGTGGAGGATGCGATGAAAGAGGGCATCGGCTAAGAGACCACGCACTGCATCATATTCAGCCTGATTGTTGGTGGTAGTACCAATGCAGACCCCATTTGAGAGAACAAGGACATGCAAGGGGTGAAAATGGCTCAACCTGCCGAGGCTAGATTCTGGGAGTAACGACTTGCACCATCGGCGTAACCGATAAAGGGTGGGGACGGGAGGTCCTGCGAAATGGTGTTACAAGACAACAAATGGGGGGAGGAGATACAATGACGGCAGCGTGAGTGTACAGAAGACATCGAGCGGCAACTGCGGGAGGGAGTGCAATGAGCAGGATGGCTATGACTCATATACAAACTAGAGGGTGGTATATGAGGGCTATAGGAGGTATGGCGAGGACTCGGGATGTGGAGGTCACCAGAGATACGGGTGGAGTGATCTCGTGCATGGGTAGAAACGAGGGGGTCAAGGGTGGTCGCTGAAGGGGGGTCAAGCGAGGCAACAGGGGAGGATGCAAGGGGACTGGGCTCCAAAGGTCGCACAGAGGAGGATAGGTAAAGAATGGTCGTAGTAGACTCCGTCATCTGAACATCAGGGGGGGGGAATGTTGATGGGAGCGGGGGGATCCTCAAGCTGGCCCGAAGCATACTGCGTAAGTATGGGAGAGGCAGATTGATTTTTTTTAACCTCATACTCTCGGACTACTTCTAAAGAGGCGCGGTAATGCGTCATGTGAGGAAAATGGTGGGAGTAATGGCCATGGATACCACACAAAGCGCAGGGTTTGCTAGTGAGAATAGTTTTTGGGTTCTTGGTTACGGACGAGGATGGAAGAGAAGGGTCGGAGACCGTAGACTCAGGGAATGCGACTTTAACCATGGGTTGAATGCGGGGTAACTCGGGACAAGTATGGGTGGCGTGACCGACGACATCACAGAAGGCACAAGGCTTTGCGGGCGGGGGAGGAGCAGGGTCAGTCGGGGTGGCCTTGTCTTTGGATGCCCCCTTGCGAGCTTTTCCTTTCTTTCTTGGAGCTGTCACCATAGGGGTAGGGTCCTGGGGAGGTGTAGGGGGCATGGTAGCAACGGAGGAAGCAAGGGGGACCGGTTGAACCGGTGTCAAAGAAAGATAGGGTTTGGGGTGACCAGGAGGGGTAGCGGCTGGAGGGTCAAGGTACCAGACGGGTATACCCAGGGTCAGGTTAGGGAGAGAGAGGGTGGCCATGACGGGGACCGAATAGACTCCGGGAGGGGGAGCTAGGAATGGTATCTGACCAACGGGATAATGACCAGGAGGGACGGCTCCGAGGTGGTTAAGGCTTGGGGGAACCGATCCAGGGGGATAAAGGGGTTCAGGGATACCAGCTGTAGGAGAAGGGCTAGAAGGAGGAGGTCTGGCTAGCGGAGATGAAGGGCTAGGAGCGGGTTGCGGTGGGCGAGGTTGAGTCTGAGGTTGCTGACTAGCCGAAGCGGGTCGCTTAAGGGCAGCCCAAGACGATTGCATCATGCAAAAATTTGATAAGCTGGGATCAGAGACGTGAGGAGGGGGGAGACCAGGAAAAGTTCCAAGCAGGGAGGAATATTTGTAGACGCCGGGGGAGACACTGGTCAAGGAATCGACGGTTTGCTTATTGGCTACAGAAGAGATGGTCGTCTCCGGAGAGGTCTGAGAGAGCGGCTCATGGTAAGACAGCTGGTCAATGGTGACTATCTTTCCATTGTGAGGGAAAGACATCTTGCAAAAAACCACGGATGGGACAGCAGACATGGCATAGGTGTAGCTTCACCCCAATAGAATGTTGTAGTCTAGAGGGGCGTCAATGACTTTGACATCAACGCAAATGGTCTTACCGGCAAGGGTGATAGGACAATTACGAAAAAGGCCAATGGGCTAGGAGGCATGGCCATCCCACGCTCGAAGGGTGATCGTGGAAGGGGCCAGCTCAGGAGATCCGAGTTGTTTCCAAACCGAAGCAGACATCACACAGGTAGATGCCCCCTCATCAATTATACACCGAGAAACGTTGGCATTCCATATTTTGACTGGGATTTGGAAGGCGACGGAAGTAGGAAGAGGAGGATGGTCTGATTGATGGGCGTCGAACACAATCATTTGGTCATTAGCAGGATCTACAACACCCACGGCAGATAGTAGAGCCTTCTTTTGGGAAGGGCACTACTGGAGGAGTTCCAGTGTGGAAATGGCAGCAGGAGATTGCGCCAAATCATCTACTATGCTATACGAATGAGCAGCTCGACCAGAAGCAGCATTTCGACGTAACGGTCCTTTAGGAATCTTGGGATGGACCTCAACTTTGGGTTGAGGGATATGTAAGGGACCATTGGTTGTCGGAAGAGGCTCTGTAGAACCGGAAGAAGGGGACTCGGGGGCAGACTGAGCGGGAGGCTTGGGGTACTGGCAAGACCAAGTTTGAAGGTGAAGGTCGACGGTTGGGGAAGGATCAGAGTTCATCATAAGGATCTGGTAATCGGAGGAACTAGAAAGGGAAGGTGGAGGCGAATTCGGTTAGGCGCTATAGCCATGAATCACGAGGGAAAAGGGATCAAGAAATGTACTGTTGGGTAGTGGCCACATTAGGAGGAGCATGAGGGGAGGCGTGTTGTCCACGCAATGTGGCTTGAGACTCCCACATCTGCCGCATCTGGGGTAAGAGGGGACAATCGTGGGTGTAATGAACATAAACACCGCAACACGAACAAGGCTTATTTGTGCAAAGCGGCCTGTCCGGCTTGGGCTGAGTGCCCTGTTGCTGGTTAGCAGTGTTAGGGTCAACACCTTGAGGATTGGGTCCATGAGTACCAGGGGCAGATTGGTTTGGATTGCCTCTCCGCCTTCTTTGAGAAGAAGGGGGATTATTCGCGCCCTGCTGTGCAAATACTTGCCCTGGAGGGGGCTGTAGGTGTTGTTGCGGGTTTGGAGGAGGCAAGGGAGATGGAAGCGCATATGCTGGAGGAGCTGGCGCACCAGGCTGCGGATAAAGGCAATGGTTAGGTTGGGCAACATTGAGGTAAGCAGGAGGTTGGGCAAAAGGAGGAGGCATGTTGTATCCTGGATACATGCTACCGGGAGGGGGAAGAGTGCTAGAGGTGTTGGCCCCTCCCTGAGGGAGACCATAGCCCATAGGAGGTTGAGCATACGGATGAGAAAGGGCTCCAACGATACTGTCGGCGGAATGAGATGCCCCCGGGGCATTAGCGCCACCGGGCCTGGGGAGGTCAGGGAGGACGGTATAAACATAACCAGACTGAGCATAGATCAGGTCATATTTCAAGGCTATTTGGAGGGCGGCTTCTTCGGTTTGAGGGAAATGGGAGGCGACATCTTTGCCAATGGGAGCTAAGAGAGAGCGAAGGAACCAGTCCATATAGATCCGATCTTCGAAGGGGGGAGCTCGACATAAGCTTCGTCTTCGTCGCCATTCCTGGACATGAGCGGAAAGGTGGGTCGAAGAGGTTTGCTTAAAAGAGGTCAAAAGCTTCGTACCAGTATCGTATCGGAGAGGGAGCTGGAAGTAAGATAAAAAGGCTTGGGCAATGGTCGCAAAGGTGGTATGGGAAGAGGGGGCTTGGTCAACATACCATTTAGAATCTTTGCCGGTAAGCGTGCGTTGGAACAACCGAAGACGGATGGAATCATCGGTAATGGAGTTGGAGGAACACCACATGTGGAAAGATTAGACATGGTTGGTTGGATCTTCTCCAGTAAGGCCTTTGAACTTAGGGATGTTGGAGGGGAGCTTGGTTGGCATAGCAGGCCAACCAACATCGTGGCGGATAGGGTCATTAATCAACTGATTGAAATCGAGGAGGCTGAGGCCTGCGATGTACGGCAGCAAGGGTGTGGCCGAGGCAGTTCTTGTGGCGGTTCCGCTAGTAGTAGTTCCGGCATTAGGGTCGGGAGCACCGCGAGCGTTAGGCCCTCGACCAGACATAGTGAAGGTGGGAGGGGGAGAACCAGAAGGAAAAGGAGAACCCAAAGAATCAGAAGAGGAGTCGGAGTGCAGACTCGGAGGAGGACTGGCTCGACGACGGTGGGACGGAGCAAGTCGATTGACCGGAAACTGAGGGTGAAGGCCAAGAAGTCTCCGGGAAGTGCACCTTGGGGGCGCAATGATGACAACACAATCACGGCACAAGGGGAAGAAGAACGACCACAAGGGAAAGGAGGTGCAGAATCAATGTCGAAACAAGGGCATATAGGTGCAGTGTCAATTGATTTTAAAGTCTTTGCCTGGCGGTGGAAACCAGGCTCTTCTTCGCTTAGGGTGAGTGTGTGGCATGCGTTAATTTTAATTTTTAAACCCTTTTCGTTTTGAGAGCAAGAGAAAAAGTGTGCTGCGTAACTGAAAATAAATCTGTAGAGAACAGTATATAATGCTGAAATAACAGAAAATTAACAGCTACTATTGCATCGATTCAACCCAAAAAGGCGGGTCTCTCAAAACTAATCTAACAGAGGGAAAAAAATATAGTCAAAACGCATTAAAAAGAGGCCAATAGATCTAGGGTCGAAAGGGACAGGGATCTAAAGGGAAAAGCTACTAAAAAGAGGTGCAGATCACAGCCAAGAGGCAGAGGCAAGGTCGCTGGAAAAAGGGAGGGAATCAGCAAAAATCAGAAGGGGCAAGGAGGAGGCCCTAAAAGTAGATTCAAACAAATATTCAGGAGGTGATTTGAAAGGGAGAAGAGCTAATTAAAAGAGGTATGAAAAGGAGGTATCAGATCTGGAAAGAGGGGGGCTGAAACTATGAAAAGACAGTCCTGAAATAGATAAAAACTCTTCCACAAAAAGTGGAGGGTACTGAAGCCCTAGGGGGCTATGTTCCCACTTAGATGAGCAAAAACAGATCAGAACTAGGTCAAAACGGGCTGAGACAGAGGCTGGAAAACCCTAACAGAAGCTTCGGCAAAACCCAGAAAAATTGCAGAAAAATAGCTGAAAAACTGGCAGGTCGTAGGTTCTCACCTGTTTTCAGTGCAGGTCACAGAAAAGAGGCTGAAAAGTGCGACCTGGAGGTCTAGGTCACAGTTTTTGGGCTGAAAAGTGTGACCTCCAGTTCCGGTTGTCTCGACGGCAGATTTGCGGAAAAGTTGCCGTCTCAGTTGCGACTGATGTCTGTCACCTGCGCAATAGGGCCAGAAACACGCGGAAGTTAGAAATTTTAATGTTTTAGGGTTTTATGTGAGAAAAACAACATAAAAATAGGAAAAATAAAAATCTGAAAAGAAACCCTAGGGTCTGAAGTAGCTGGATATGCAGGAATATGAAAAACGACAGCGGTCGTAATTTAAAACCCGTGTGGAGTCGCCATTTGTTAGTATGAATCCTTTGTCGAAGTGTACGAAAAAGGACCACTTTAGCTACGCATAACCAATAGCCCTAACAACAAAAGTGGCTGCCAATATCTTCAGATCTGCGGTTAGTTGAACAAGAAAAGAGCTGCAAAAAACCAGATCTATGCATGGAAAGACATTAAGCAGTAAAAACAAGAGTTTGCTCCATATACCAATAGACAAGACAAGAACAATTTTTGAAAGAATTTTTATATTAATTGGGCACCTGGGAGGAAAACAAGAAGGCGTATCCAATTCTCCTCAGTGGGATGGGTTCTTAGAAGTCCTCAGCACTTCAGATCTAAGATTTCTCTCTCTTGTTGGTGTAGAAAACCCAATGCAAAGAATAGAGCTCAATGGGAGCTCACACAGCAAATGATGGAAAAATGGGACCAAGTGTATAGATCTAGAGTGATATAATAGGCAACAAAAGGTGAAGAATGATAGGAAAAACCCTCCTATTTATAACAAAATATTGGGTCATTCTAGATCTTGGTGCATGATTAAAATAATGTTAACCAAATCTAGATCCACCTTTTATGGAATATTTTATTATATTTGTTGGAGGGAAAAAGTATTTGACTTGGGTCAAATCCTTTTATTTGTTAATAATAAATAAATAAATGATTTATTTATCTTTTTAAGGAAGTGGTTGAAGGATAATTAAATAAATAATGATTTATTTAATTATTTGTAGGTGATTTGGTCATATTTAACAAGGAATATTATCTAAATAAGATTTAAATAATTATTCCTAGAAAACAATAAGATAAATAAAGGTTTATCTAATTAATTTCTTTGTTTTTGGGTTAGACATGACTAGGAATAATAATTAAATTATGGTTTAATTAATTATTCCATGAGGAAAATTAAACAAAATAGGTTTGTTTAATATTTCCTTTTGGGGTTTCCTGTTTAGACCATAAACAACCTATTAAATGTGGTTTATTAAGTTATTTTACATAGTGAAAGCAATTTTACTTAGGGTAAAATTGGTCTTACATGGTGTACTTGGGTCCATCTAATGATAATAGGTTAGATGACCAAAAAATGGTGTAACACCTATGCTTGTCGTGGAAAAGTACAAACAATGAGGCGTCCGGAAAACCACGAGACAAAATAGTAAATAATATGCTGGCATAAACATGAGCTAGATAAATAACATGATAATGAATCCCACATACATATTGTGCCTGGGATAACAGCCAGGACTTTGTATAATACTATCTGAGTACATGAGATATGAATACAACCCATATACCCCTGTAAACAGGAAAGAGCTCTGAAAATCCGACTGATATATGCAATCATGAAAGGTGTAGCTTATCACCGATAAGAAAGGTGTAGCTGCTTGCTTGCAATCACATAGAAAAGAAAGGTGTAGCTGCTCACCGATAAGAAAGGTGTAGTTGCTTGCTTGCAGTCACTCATGTGAAAACGTGCCAAAAGATCTCTAGCATACTTTGGTTGAGAAATGGTAATCCCAGAACCACTATGCTTTATCTCTAGTCCAAGGAAGAAATTTAGAAAGCCCATGTCTTCCATATAAAATCGCTTATGCAATGCACTTTTAATATCAGTAATGATAGAAGTTGAACTACTTGTTATCAAAAGATCATGTATGTAAAATACAATGATCAACAAGGAGTCAATTTTCTTCAAAAAATAAACATTGGAATCAAATTTGTAGCACAAAATTTTGAGATAAAAATTAAGACTCCATACTACTTGAGGCCATAGAGAGACTTCTTTAGTTTTCACCTCCCATCCTCTTGCTGCTACAATGGAGAGAGCTAGCTAAATGGAATCCATTTTTGCCACTGGAGAAAAAGTCTCATCATAGTCAACACCATGTACCTTCTGAAAACCTTTTTCTATCAATTGTGCCTTATATCGACTAACTTGGCCATTTTTTGCTTTCTTGGCGCAGTAAACCCACTTGCACCTCACAATATTATGATTGGAAGGTTGCGGAACCAGATCCCAAGTCTGGTTCTCAACCAGAGAGTTATATTCCTCATCCATTGTTGCTTCCCATTCAGGATTCCCACTTGATTCTGCATAATTCTATCCATGAAATGTATGCATCATATAAGCATTCATGGTTATGCATGGATCGATGTATCCATAGAGTGCTTGTCAATCTTCCTCAAACTGAGGTATAGAGGCAGGATCATCAAGGAGATCACTCATGCTACACCATTTTTGTGTTGAACGTAGTCGAAAATCTTCGGAACTACATGAGGAAGTATGATCTTGATGTTCAACAAGTGGTGGTCCAACAGGTGTCACTGATAAAGGCTCATCTTCATCAGAATTCTGATTTGAAGTTTCATGTGCATAGTCATCAATGAATGGTGATGGAAACTTGGTAACAAGTTCATGTGTTGGTGCATGAAAAATATCTTCATCCAAATTTACACTCCTTCCAATACAGAGCTCTTCAATGTTGATATCAAGCAATTTGTACCCTTTGACTTCATCAGAATATCAAACAAACATGCATAATTTACTTTAAGGCTCCAAAGAATTTCTCTTCTCTGTAGGCATGCAGGCCCATTCTTGAGATCCAAAAATGCGGAAATGACTGACTTCAGGTTGCATGCTAGTCCAAGCCAAATTCAACTAAAAATTTTGATGAAAGAGATCTTGCATGCAACATGCAATTGGCCATCTCTTTCAATGATTGGTTCTTCATTTAGGCCACCCCATTTTGTTGTGGAGTGTAAGGAACTATATGCAGCAAATGTATGTCTGCTTTGTTACAAATATTCTCGATATCTTTGTTGACATATTTCGTCCCATTATCTGTGCGGAGTATCTTGTTGCATTTTCCAGACTGATTTTCTGCATGTGCTTTGAAAATCTTTAGATGTTGAAAAAATTCAGACTTGAGTTTCAAGAAGTAAAGCAAAGTGAATCTCGACTAATCATATATAAATTACAACAAATATCTTACTTTTCTCATTGAAAGCACTAGAAATGGACCCATGAGATCACTATGTACAAGTTCCAAAGGTGAATAGGCTCTCCATTCACGCCCCTTCTTGAACTTGTCTTATGGATGCTTTCCAAGAGCACATCCATTACAAAATCCATTTGAAAATTCAATGGTCAGCAATCATTTGACCATCCCTTGCTTGCTAAGTTGCTGCATATATCCAAAATTCAAGTGCCCAAATATCTCGTGCCAAATCCTACTTTCTTCATAAGTAGCAAAATAGAATCTGATTGAGGAACAAAATCAGAGAATGTATACAGATGAGATTGATCATTTACCTTACCAGATGCAATATTGAAGTTGGTTTGCAAGTCATAAATGCTCACGGGATCCGGGGTAAATTCCACTTCTCTTCTGGTACCTGTGTCTATCATCTGATACACTGAGGATTCATAGAAAGCCTTGGAATATGCAAGACATTCTAAAAACTTCCATCTTCGAATTTCACTCTTCCTTGTCCAGTTGCTTCAATTGTATAATTGTCCCCCATGAGAATAGGAGGTCCTAAGTATGAATGTAGAGAAGAAAAATATTCCTTTGAATAAGCCATATGATGTGAATCTCATGAATTGATGATCCATTTTTTTAGTGTATAATGAAGAGTAATCAAAGCATGCCCATTACCGCTTGCTTCTGATGGTTTTTCCTCCGTCTTATTCTTGGCACTTTCTGGAATGTGATGACCAAGATTATTTTTCTAAAGATTCTTTTCCATTAGATCAATATTATTTTGCGTGCAAGAGGATTCAGGATGATAACCTCTATTAAAATAAGGACACTTGAAGTTTCCATTCTTTCCCTTCTTACCCTTGGAGCTGGCAGAATCATCTGGAGATTTTGGATTTCCATCGTTTCTTGGATCTGGATCTCTTGCCTTTCCTTTGCCTTTGTATTGTTGATTTGGTTTCGTGTTGGACTTTCCTTTCTCATGCATGGAAAGTGCATGTGAATTTTGAGACTTTAATGAACCCATTTTTATGAGCTTATCCTGCTCATGAATAAGAGACTCAATAAATGCGTCAAATTTGGGCATTTTCCATTTTCTCCAGTTTCAAGTCTAAATGTATGAAATGTAGAAATGAAAACAACATATCCAAGGCCTAATTTAAAAAAAATAGGAAGGATCAATTTACCTTCCCGATTTGATTTTTCGATCTCTTAATCATGTAGTTTTAGAAGCAATGATTTAAATTTCGTAAATAAATCTTGAATGTTCTCAAAGTTATTTGGATCTAAGGAATTTAGCTCATTTTCAAGAATATGAGCCCGTATCTCATCCTTCTTTCCAAATAAATTCTCCAAGATTTTCCAAACCTCATTCGAAGAGTGTCATGTGTCCACATGGAAACACAATGCTAGATATACGTACAACAATAGAAGACCAAATGCCTTGTCCATCCTGTTGAAGTATTTGGGGTTTTCTATGATGGAAGTGGGTTCAGCTTTCGTATTCATAACTATCCGATAGAAGCCTTTGCCTCTGAGGTGAATCAAAATCTCTGACTTCCATTGGAACTAGTTATACGGAGGAAGAATCATTGAATATGATAACTCCATTGTGGCAATTCTCCAATATTTTGATATCCAAAACAAATCTCCAAACAATTTCCAATTCTATGCTCTTCAAACCTACAAAAAAAATTTCATGCAACTTCTCCAAAACCTTGTAGCTCTGATACCATGTAAAATTATTATAGCACAAATATGGATCTAGCTGAAGAATAATTGCATAAACTTTCCAGAGTTGAAAAAGAAAAAATGGAATTGAGAATGTATTTGATTCATCAATATTAGTCTTAGAATCAATACATAAAAGCAATTGAGTTAAGCTTAGTTGTAAATGAAATAACTATGGATAGTTAAAGCTAACTAAATCTAAGTCTACTTTATGGTTAGCTAATGTGCACATGCACCACATGCAAGCACTAGAGTTAACTAACTAAGCCAAGTGCACATCGCATGCAAGCACTCGAGTTAACTAGATAAAGACAAGTGCACATTGCATGAAATATCTAGAGTTGAGCTAAAGCTAATTAAGGCTAAATATGTTCCTATAAAGCACTCGATTTAACTAGCTAAAGACAAGTGCACATCACATTTAGTATCTAGATTTGAACTAAATCTAATCTATTGCATGTACACCAACAGTCTCAAGGACTGCTCCCATTAGGGAGGGAAAATTTAGAAGAAGAAAACAAAGGGACATAATAAAATTCGTCAAAAGACTCTAGTATCACATGCCATTAGTTTAACATGAAAATAACTCACTATTAAAAATCATGTTGGAAGATTTCAAATGCACAATAAATATCAAATAAATTACAACATAATGGGCGTGAGAAATTACATAGGAGTAAGAATTTTCAACATCGAAGGGTGGTGGTTCTAGAGAAATCTCTCACGCATAAAAAATTTAAGAGTAGAAAGCATCAAATCTTGTGCAAAGTAAATAAAAAAAAATAAACTCTCGACAAATCCTTTTCATGCATATGTTTTATAAAACTAAATATCGAGAAAAAATTTCAGGTCGCTACAAATCACCAATATACTATATGGAAAAACAACTATATAACCTCAAAATCATACATAACTCATAATCTCAGGAAACCAGTGAAACCCCAATACAACCCTACTTATAAAATATACACCCATACCATAACTGTCCATAAGGGCATGGTGAGCCTACTAAACCAGACTAGTAGACAAGTTGTATCCATAAGGGGCATGAGGAACCCACTAAACCAGAAAAGTAGACAAGCTGTGTCGATTGCACTAAGTAATTTCCATCTCTATAAGAAGCATAAAATGCATGGAATAGCATAGAATGAGGAGACTAACGTGGAAACCAATTCCATGAGTTAGATGAGGGATATCCATCATTACCTCTCGACTTGCTATAAAGTTATAAAATGAAACCAACAGAAAACAAGTGAAGGGGTTGCAACAATTACCTAAGGGAGGGGGAAAGGAAAGGCTCGAGGTGAACCCTTGAGAGCCGCTTGCACCAACTCTGCCAGGAATCATGTCCAATCACAATTCACAGAGCTTAGTGCACAATGGTATATGAGAAAACTTGAATGGAGAGCCCAAGTAATAGAAAAAAGGAAAAAAACTTACCATCGAGGGTTTCATGCAACAAACATCACTAGATCGAAGCTCTAGCCAGAACCACAAGAGACCCATTATAGTAAACCCAAAAAACTGTGAAATAGGGTGTAATCCCCATATCTAGGCTCTTGATCATCACCCTGGCACATTTGTGAAGGAAAAAACAAAAAAGAATTGAGCGAAATGTAACCCATGAGGGAAGGTGACAAGACATTAAAGAAATGAAGAACATACATTTAGAGAAGAATGTGGATTACCTAAAGCTGATACGCCCTAAACACCATGAGAGAAATCCTATACACCAAACAAAGAAGTAGAAATAGAATAATTTTTGGAGAAAAACCAAGTTTGAACAAGGAATGATCTGTCAACTAACTTGAACCACTTACACGTATAAGGGTAACGCGACCATCCACCATTTCCACCGAGAACCCATGTTCACACGGTATAATTGAAGAAAATTAGAAAATATGAAGGGAAAGGGACCTTAGGGTTTGGCTCAGAGCCTATGTATCGTATATAAACCACACATGATCACCATCATCCAAGTGGCTCTACTTTGAAACGAGTGAATCCCACGTGAAAGGTACAGTCCTTCACGTGGCCATGCCATATTTCACTCAAAGATTGACAATAAACTTGATAGGGGATACAGCTCGAGCATTGGCCATAACCCAAGTATAGGTAAGTGAATTACATGGAAATCAATGTGAGACTATGGTGAACATGGAAATAAAACCTAAGTGCCATTATATTAAATGTCCACAATCAACATATATCAGATTACAGTAAGCCAATATAAATATTATAGGTGCAAGTAATGCAATACAAAAATTGAAAACTTAGCTATGATAAAGCTTACTAAATCTTGGAGGATTTCCTATAAGGTGCAATAGCCATAACCAATCCTCTCATATGCATTCCAAGGGAAACATAAGAATCCATGTATGAGGATAGGAGAACATTGGTTAAGGACCCATGTTGGTATATGTGAACTTGTGACCATAAACAATGATGAAAGAAAAAAATAAATAAATTGGCATGCCTGACAAGTGGTATCAGAGCCCAAGTTGAACACTGTGCCTAATATGGACCACCAAGGATTCACAGCTATCTGTAGTTATAATTATTTTTTTATAGTTATTCACAGTAATATATTTTGACTGAATTATGATTACTAATTGTTAGTTGTGTGTGACATATAAGGTACTAAAAAATGTGCAAAAATACCATGTTAGATAGGGAGGAGTTTTATGTGGAGTTGGGGGAGGGGAGTACTCTCTCGGAACCAAATTCCCATATTTGGGAATGATCAGGAATTTGCAGCATGAGTAGGAACGCTTGATAATGGATTTAACATCAAGATCTAGTCACCAAATCATGAATCCGGAAGAGATGAAGAGAAAACAGGTTGAAACCAACTCAAAGAAGTTTGAGCGTGACGAGGAGTATGGAAAAGAAGATTCAAAGTCTATGAAAATAAGAAGAAGTTGCAAGGATAATTTCACAAGATAAAACCTCCCACCTTCGATGGTGAAAGGGAGGAAGATTTGGAAGCCACACTCCTGAATATGGTTAAGTGTTTTCATGTGTACGAGTATGAAAGTAACATGAAAGATGAACTAGATGTTTACCAATTACAAGGCAAAGATACACCCTGGTGGGAAGAGACCAAAATAATACACCTACTAGATGAGAAGACAATCTCATGAGAGGAATTCCAACAAAAATTCAAACGAGAATACCTTATTGAAAGGTATTATGATGACCATGATAAAGAGTTCCATGAGCTAAGATTTGGATAACTTACAATACATGAATTTGTGAAAAAATTCACCAACTTACTTCTCTATCTGCCATACATACAGGAAGAAAAAGAGAAAGTGAAAATGGTTTTAAAATATATACCAAAATTATATAAAGAAATAATCGAATTTGATAATCCAAAGACACTGGATGAAGTGGTCACAAAGGCTCGGCTGTGCTACCAGAAATTTAAAAGTCAAAATGATAACCTCAAAACGTGGTAGAATAAAGAAAAAAGGAAGCCTTTAACAAACACAAAAAGGCACAAACCGACCTATATAAATAATTTTGGTAGACATCACGAGAGGAAGAAATTTAACAAAGGAGTCAAAAGCTAGCCAGCACAACCACACACAGTGTCCATTCCTATGGAAGTGAACAACAAAAGTGATGCAGGAGGAAAGTGAAGGAGCCACTGCAATATTGGGGTGTGGAGAACCCCATCTATTGCATGATTTTCCACACAACCCCCGCACCATTCAGAATATCCAAGTGGTGCAAGAGGCAACCATGGTGAATGACGTGGCTAGAAGTATTCCATGAATCAATGAAATATTAGAGGATCAACATGTTGAACATCAATCAAAAATGATAAAAATCAAAGGTATTATTACCAACCAAACTTTTTCTATTTTAATTTATCCTAAAGAGATCTTAAGTTATGTTAGCCCAAAAATTGTGGAAAGGTGTAAATTGAAGACAAAAAAATTTCAGAATTTCTGGTTGGTACAGTTGGCTACTAGCACCATGTGGAAGGAAACCTGGGATCATATGACATATTCATCGCCATGAATTTGTTGAAAACATAGAATGATGTTATAAATATTATAGAAAAAATGGTGAACTGCGTTACTTTGGAGGGAGAGCCAGTTATAATCAGAGAAAAACCAAAACTTGTGTTTGTCTAAAAAATCTCTGTGCTGCAATTAAAATGAACAAAAAGAAACAAATTAATAAACAACTTAATAAAGGTGGTTTACTAAGTTATCTTTCATAGTGAATGTGATTTTACTTAGGGTAAAATTGGTCTTACATGGTGTACTTGGGTCCATCTAATAACAATGGGTTAGATGACTAGAAAATGGTGTAACAGATTGCCCCCCAACGTGCGAGCGTTAGGAGCTAATCGTATGACTGAATTACATTGTAAGAACTCAATCACTAGACATCAAAGGGGAAGTCAAAGAGAGAGGAGTATAAGGTAGACCAAAGTGCTGAAAGAACTAGACCCTGAGGAGGCGAGACTTACAGGTGCGAACAGTCTGTTTTATGAGTGAGTACCTATGCTATAGGCGGCGGGGGAGGCATACCTATGCCCGCCGAGGCAAAGTACAAACAATGAGGCATCTGGAAAACCATGGGACAAAATAATAAAGCATATTCTGGCATAAACATGAGCTAGATAAATAACATGATAATGAATCCCACATACATATTTTGCCTGGGATAACAGCCAGGACTTTATACAATAATATCTGAGTACATGAGATATGAATACAACCCAGATGCCCCTGTAAATAGGAAAGGGCTCTAAAAATCTGATTGATATATGCAATCAAGAAGGTGCTACAAGTGGCTAAGGCCAATATCATCAAATTTGTGGAGCTGCATCGAAGGCTGAAATGAAGAAGTCATCCAGGTATGTGGGGGGCTACCTGTAGGGCCACCCCCTCATGAGGGCTGTGACATATCACACACACCTGGGAATCACTGATATCAGATGTTGCATCACTCAACCATCAAGTATACATAACTCGATCATGTTGAAAGGACCTGGAGCTGAGAAACAATCAAGTTAAAGGGAAATAAGGAGTCTGTTTGCCTAATCCGGGGCACCGAACAAAAGTGGAAGCTGGAACCAAGGTACACCGCCCTCTAGACTTGTCTTCTGGAATGAATGAGCTGATGTTGACAAAAGGAGGCCTGCCATAGGTGAGGCAATAAGGGATCCCCAACTAAGGCACTAGAGGAAATAGTAGAGCGACTAAAAGACTGACACCAATGATGATGATGAAATGGAGGGTACTGAGTAGCGAACAGACGACTTCCCTTGTTAGAGCATAAAGGGCATGGATGTCCTGGCAGTGACTGACACAACATCATGAGGGATAGGGGACAGTGGGACTGAAGGCCATAATGTGGAAGACGAGAGAGGGACTAAGCAATGAAGGATGGAGGACTATAGCGGGATGCAAAGGGAATCAGGATAGACTCCATGAATGCAATGATGACTCAACTCAGATGCTCTAAACAAGGGTGACTCGATGGTGCTGCCACATAGAAAAATGGTCCAATGGGGACCATAAAAGCATGAGTACAAGATGGTAACTCACGACGAAAGTTGACATGAGCGTGGAAAAGTATGGAGGCAAAGTGGTGCCCCAAGTACGAGTGTTGCAAGTGAAGAAATTCGATTTTGAGGAAGGGTGAAGTGGCGCTTCTTGGGAAAAATGTGTTGCGGTAAAGTATCAAATCACTAAAAACTAACAGATACCCATTTGAGGGCTCGATGAGAGCTTTTCAACGGTATGGACGGTTTGGTAAACGGAGCTATGGTTGGGTCGCAGAAGGTGAAATAAAAAATAGGTGTTTCTCTTTTAATAAGGCATTTTCCCTTGAAATTCACTCATTTTCATGTGGAGCTGTGGTGAATGTAGAGAGGAGAGAAGGCCCTAAGTCTTGCGGTGATTGTAGTAGAAAAACCGACCATTGGAATTGAAATCCGTCAGTTGCAGGTAAGAGGCCTAACCCTACTCTTTCTTTTCAGTGGATTGAAAGTTTAGATTAGGTCCCTAGGGCTCAGGAACAGACCCCTACTCCTCTTCACGACCAAGTTGCACATTTTGGGGAAAAAAGTGTGACCTGGGTAGCAGGTTTTGGGCAGAAAAGTGTGAACTGCCCTAGGTTTGGGCCTGAAAAGTGTGACCTGTCAGGGAGGGGTTTTTCTGTGCTATTTTTTGGCTGAGCACTATGTTTTTGTGATGAAAAACAGTCTTTCATATCTGTATACTGACAAATATGATGGTTTTGTGCAAATATGGCAGAATTAAGGATCGACTGGAGAGAGAGAGACCTGGGCGCATTATGGTCGGAGACCTGGGAGGATCAAGGTGTCCGCAATGCTTTGGCCAGGTTTGGGGTTCTAAAGTTTATGGAGAACCCTTTGATGAGAGCTGGAGAGCCCTTATTGGCCCGGATTGTCAGCTATTGGGACCCGGACCATGAGGTCTTTATAGTGCAGGGGCACCATATCAAGTTGACGGTCCAAGATATATATTTCCTGACTCGTCTCCCATCACTTGGGATGGTAGGGAATACTCAGCCAGTATTACTGCACAGGAAAAATATCATAGAGTTTGTAGAGCACCATTATCAACCAGGTCTCCAAGTCAAGGGGAATTGGATACCCATAGGGGATTTGGAGAGGTTAGAGACCCGTCCTAAGGCCGCAATGGTGCTGCATATCCTGGGCAACCAGGCATTCCATCACATCACTCGGGACCAGATGATGCTTGTGGAGAGTGTTTTGAGTGGGACCTACTATGGGTGGGCCCAGATGATGTTGTCGTCATTGAAATGACAGTTGTTGCTATGCAAGCGACATGTGAACCATGATTGTGCATATGGTATAGTTTTGTGCTCGTTCTTCTTTGAGAAGATCCCGACACTTCGACCTCACATACAGCTCCAAGATGGAGACCTGAGAGAGCCTAGGATGCACCGGTGGGGGTGACTACTATGCAGAGGAGGAGGTGGAATAGTTGGACGGGTGTTTTGTCCTAATTTATTTGTTCATTGGGATCAGATCCCATTGTATATAGACGACTATCCCTATAGTGGGATGAGTTATTGTGGGGACCCGAATCTGCCACTGCCGCTTGGTCAAATATAGGGACCCAATGGTAAGTGAAAAATTGATAATATTTTATTTGCATGTAAAGTTTCTGGAATATTGTATGTGGTACTGATTCTTTTACTTTTGGTATGCAGATACAACACCGGTAAAACTGACCAGGTACATTTGATGACCTGCAGTATCGAGGGCCGCAGGATCTAGTGGATCAAGGGTGCAGCAAAATGAGGATGCAGTAGCCCTTCTAGAGGACATCCATCATAGATGTGAGAGGCTTCTGACCAGTGTTTCAGAGCGCGATTGGCAAGACTTAGTTGACTAGTACATAGAGCCATGTATTGGTTTACCCTTTGAGTGGAGAGGGGTCATGTGGCACATGGCGATGGCTAGACAGGATATGCATGATCTACGAGCTGCGGGGGTAGAGCCATTGGCTTGGGATCCTCCAGATAGTGATTAGTGTGTAGGGGCAGGTGATGCCCCCGGTTTTGAGTTTTTATAACATGCTATGGGCATGTCATATGTATCAGAGTTGGTGGACTCTAAAACATTTTATACGACACATATTATGGATATGCATCATTTTGATATTTTTATGTTATTGTCTTGTGTTAAATGCGTGTTCTAAATTCCAATCTAGAATATGGTTTGCAATGCTATCTACATAGTGATTTTGTGCACTAGGTACATGACTGGAAGTAATGATTTCAAACTCACGCATCAAAAGCTTCACTCATAAATATCTTCTGAAAAGGATAGGATTATGCGGACAATAGACACCATTCAATTGCATGACAAGAAGCAGGGAATCTAAACGAACATGAAGGTGGAGGATGTGATGTGAAAGGGCATCGGCTAATAAACCTCTTAATGCATCATATTCGGCCTGATTATTGGTAGCAATACCAATGCATACACCGTTTGAGAGAACAAGCAAATGCAAGGGGGTAAAAATGACCTAACCTACCGAGGCTAGATTCTGGGAGTAGCAACTTGCACCATCGTCAAAACCGATATAAGGTGTGGATGGGGGGTCCCTCTAAAACTTTCCACAAGACAATAAATGGGAGGATGAAGAACAATGCTGGCAACCTGAGCGCAAAGTAGAAATTGAACGCACTCCGCGGAAGGGAGTGATCTGGGTAGGATGTCTACTACCCACATGCCGCTGGTGAGGGGAAGTGTGGGAGCTACCAGAGGTGTAGCTTGAGTTCAGGCCGCATAACTCACCAAAGTTACGGATGATGGCATCTCGTTTATAGGCGGGAAATATGAAGTCAGGGGTGGATATGGCTTCCATGATGTCGTCATCACAAAATAAGGTGGAATGATGGGAGGAAGAGAGACCACGTGATGCAGCGAAGCTACCTGACTCATCATCATGAGAAGGAAGGCTCACATTCACATCGTCATGGGGGATGACATAAGAACAAGTATATAAAGGATCTACTAATGTTGAGCCTAGGGTGATCATTGAAAGGAGGTCAAGCGAAACAATAGGAGAAGATTTAGAGGGAGCTTCTGCTGAGGGTCTCAAGGATGATGAAAGGTAGAGGATGGTGGCCGCATGCTCCGTTATTTCGACATCAGGCGGGGGAATGTCAATAGGAGCAAGTAAATCCTCATTCTGGCTTGCAGCATACTGTGCAAGTACAGGAGAAGCGGATTTGTTCTACTCAATCTCGTACTCCCGAACTACCTCTAAAGAGGCATGGTAATGCGTAAGGCGAGGAAAATGATGAGAGTAATGGCCATGGAGGTCACACAAAGCACAAGGTGGATTGGTGTGAATAGTCTTGGTGTTCTTGGCTGTAGTCAATGAAGAAGGAGGGGTTTCAGGGACTGTAGAGTCAGGGAATGCGACTTTAACCATGGGCTTGATGCGAGGCAACTCGACACAGGTATGGGTGGTGTGACCGATGACATCACACAAAGCACATGGATTTGGAGGTGGAGGAGGTGAAGGGTCAGTTGGGGTGGACTTGTCCTTTGAGGCCCTTTTGAGAGCTTTTCCTTTCTTACCCGAAGTGGTTGCAATAGGAGGTGGTTCCTGTTGAGGTGGCTGAGGCATAGTGACAATGGGAGAAGTTAGGGGGACCGGTTGAACCGGGGTAAAATCAAGATAAGGTTTAGGTTGACCTAGTGGGGTAGTGGCTAGAGGATCAAGGTAACAGACAGGAATCCCAAGGGTCAAGTTAGGGAGAGAGAGGGTGGCCATAATAGGTGCCATATAGACTTCTGGTGGGGGATCTAGGAACGGTATCTGATTGGAGTGGTAATGACCAGGTGGGATGGCTCCTAAATGGTTAAGGCCTAGAGGAACCGTTCCAAGAGGGTAAGGAGGCTCATGAGTACCAGCTGAAGGGCCAAAAGGAGGAGTTCTAGAAGGCTAAATCGAAGGGCTAGGAGAAGGCTGCAGAGGGCGAGGAGGTTGCTGACTAGCCAGGCAGGCTGTTTGAGGGCAGCCTGAGATGATTGCATCATGAAAACATTCGATGAGATAGGATCAGAGACAGGAGGAGGAAGACCAGGGAATGTACCAAGAAAGGAGAAAATTGTGTAGACTCTATGTGAGGCACTGGTCAAAGGATTGACGGTTTTCTTATTGGCCACCGAAGAGATAGTGGACTCAGGGGTGCTCTGAGACTTCGGTTCGTAATACGTCAACTAGTCAATGGTGACTATCTTTCCATCATGAGGGAAGGACATCTTGTGGTGGACCATGGAAGGGACAATATACATCGCATAAGTGTAGCTACAACCCAATAGAATGTTGTAATCTAAGGGGGCATCTATGACTTCTACGTCAACGCAAATAGTCTTTCCCGCAAGAGTAATAGGACAATTGCAGAATAAGCCAATGGGCTGGGAGGCATGGCCATCCCACGCTCGAAGAGTGATCGTGGAAGGATCCAACTCAGGTGATCCAAGTTGTTTCCAAACCAAAGCAGACATCACACAGGTGGATGCCCCCTCATCAATAATGCACTGGGAAACGTTGGCACTCCGGATCTTGACTAGGATTTGGAAAGCGACAGAAGCTGGGAGAGAAGGATGTTCTCACTGGTCAACATCAAAGACAATCAATTGATCGTTGGAAGGATCTACAGTTCTCATGGTAGATAGTAGAGCTTTTCTTTGTGAAGGTCACGATTGGAGGAGTTATAGCATTGAAATGGCAACAGGAGATTGTGCCAGATCATCTACTATGTTATACGAATGGAAAGCTTTGCCCCAAGCAGCATTTCAACGCAGTGGTCCCTTAGGGATCTTGGGATGAACCTCCGCCCTAGGCTAATGGATCTTCAAGGGGCCATTATGTGTCAAAATAGGCTCTGTAGAGACTGAAGGAGGCAGCTCGGGGATGGACGTAGCAGGGGGTTTGTTGTACTGACGGGACCGAGTCTGAAGATTGATGTCAACAGTTGGAGGTTGATCAGAGTTTATCATGAGAATCTAGTAATCAAAAGTACCAGATGGAAGAGGTTGAGTGACCACCTAACCTTTAGGTGGTTGGGTAGCCACGAATCCTTGCTAAGGGAAAGGATCAGTAAGCACAGCCGGTTGACTAGGTGTAGGACTGGGAGGAACGGAAGGAACGGCTTGGTATCCTCTCAAAGTTGCTTGAGACTCCCACAGCTGCCACATTTGTGGAAAAAGAGGACAATCATGCGTGTAATTACCATAAACACCACAACAATAACATGGCTTGTTCGTGCGAACAGGCCTATCCTACTTGGGCTGAGTGCCCTATTGTTGGTTCGTAGTGTTAGGAGCATTACCTTAATTGGGTCCAGGATTGCCAGGAGTAGACTGATTTTGAGTGCCTTTCCTCTTCTTTTTTGAGGGAGGAGGATTAGTCATGCCTTGCTGTGCATACACCTTCCCCTGAGGGGGCAGTGACTACTGTTGCAGGGGTTGAGAAGGCAAGGGAGGAGGAGGTTCTAATGCTGGAGGAGCTGGAGCACCAGGCTGTGGATACCGGTAATAAGGAATTTGGGTAATAGTGTTGTAAATAAGAGGTTGGGAAAAAAGAGGAGACATGCCGTATCTTGGATACGTGCTACAGAGAGGGGGAAAAGTGAAGGAGGTGCTGGCCCCCCCTTGAGGAAATCCATAGCCCATGGGAGGTTGAGCATACAGATTAGAGAGAGCTCCAATGATACCGTCAGTGGCATGAGATGCCCCCGGTGCGTTCGAACCACCGGGTCTAGGAAGTTCAGGTAAAACAGTACAAACATAACGCGACTGAGCGTAGATTAGGTCATATTTTAACACAATTTGGAGAGCGACTTCTTCGGTTTGAGGAAAGTGCGATGCGACATCTTTTCTGATAGGTGGCAAAAGAGATCTAAGGAACCAATCCATGTAGAAATGGTCTTCTAAGGTAGGAGTTCAACATAGGATTTTTCTTCTCCGCCATTCCTGGACATCATCGGAAAGGCAGGTCGTAGACGATTGACAGAAAGAATTCAAGAGTTCGGTACTAGTGTCGTAATGAAGGGGAATTTGGAAGACAAGAAAGCTCGGGCAATAGTCGCAAAGGTGGTATAAGAGGAAAGGGCCTGATCAATGTACCACTTAGAAGCTTCACCTGTAAGCGTATGTTGGAACAACCAAAGACGGACAGAGTCATCGGTAATGGAGTTAGGCAAACACCACATGTGAAAAGATCTAACATGATTTGTAGGATCTTCTCTAGCAAGGCCTTCAAACTTTGGGATATTGGAAGGGAGCTTCATTAGCATAGTAGGCAAAATATTGTCATGGTGTATAGGGTCGTTTATCATCTGGTTGAAATCGGGGAGGCTGAGGCTTGCCATGAAGGGGAGCAAGGGTGTAGTCGGGGTAGTGTCCGTGGCGGTCCCACTAGTGGTATTCTAAGCCTGAGGGTCAGGGTTACCACCAACATTAGGTCCTACACAAGACATGGTGAAGGTGACAGGGGGAGAACCGAAGGCAGGATGAGGAGGAGAACGTAAAGGACCAGAAGAAGAGTCGGAGTGCGGACTCAGTGGAGGACTAACTCAGATCCTATTTGGAGGAGTAAGTATTCCTACCGGAAATTGAGTATGAAGGCCAATAAGTCTTTGGGATGAACACCTTGGAGGCACAATGATGACGACAAAAACACAACACAAAGGAAAAAGAGACTGACAAGGGCAAGCAGGTGCAGGATCAACTGATTACAATGTCGAAGCAAGGGCAGAGAGGTGCAGGATCAATTGATTTCAATGTTTTAGAGTATTTGCTTGGCAGTGTTAACCAAGCCCTTTTTCACTTAGGGTGTGTGTTTGAAGTGTGTAAATTTTAATTTTTAAACCCAGACGTTTGTAGAGAAAAAGAAAAATTGTGCTGTATAGCTACAAATAAACCTGCCAATGAAATTATATAAGCTTGCAAAAACAGAAAATAAACAGCTAATAATGAAACAATCTAAACCCAAGGAGGCAGGTCTCTCAACAAATAATCTATAGGTAAGTGAAAAAATTAATCAAAACACACTAAAACAGCCAATAGATCTAAGGTCAGAAGGGACAAGGATCTAAAGGACAAAATCTGCTGGAAAGTGGTGCAGAAACAACAATAGATCAGAGGAAAATTTGTTGTAAAAAGAGGTGGCGAAAGGCTATCTCCAGGAGGGAAGCGAAGTGAACCCTAGAGGAAAACCCAAACAAAGCTAACTGAGGATATTTGGATGGATAACAAGCCAATCTGAAGTGGATCTGAAGATGAGGTATCAAATCTGAAAAAATGGCTGAAGACTCTGAAATTTCAGACAACCTGCAACAGCAAAAACTCTTCCACAAAAAATGGATGGTACTGAAGCCCTAGGGGCTTAGGTTCCTTCTTAGTTGAGCAAAAAATAACAAGTGCAGGTCCAAAATGGGCGGGGACAGAGGTTAGACAACCCTGAATAGAGGCTCAAACAAACCCAGAAAACGTTCAGAAAAATTCCCACAAAGAGTTCAGGTCGCAGTTTTTGACCTATTTTCAGAAGAGGTCGCACTTTTTGGGTTGTAATGTGCGCCCTGAGGATCCAGGTCATAGGTTTTGGGCTAAAAAGTGTGACCTGCACTTCCGGCACTCTCGGTGGCAGATTTCAGAAAAAATTGTCGTCTCAGCTGTGATTGATGTTTGTCACCTACGCAATAGGTCCGAAAACACGTAGATGTTAGAATTTTTATCGTTTTAGGATTTTATAGGTTAAAAAAAACATCAAGAAAAGAAAAAAAAAGGGGCTGAAGAGAAATCCTAGGGTTTGAAGTAGCTGGATATGCAAGGATGAGAAAAACGAGAGCGGTCGTAATCGTAAACCCGTGTGGAGTCGCTAGTTGTTAGTATGAATCTTAATTCCAAGCGTACAAAAAAATACCACTTTAGCTGTGCATAAAAACAGCCCTAATAGAAAATATGGTTGTCAATATCTTCAGATCTACAGTTAGGTGATCAAGATAAATGCTGCAAAAATCTAGATCTATGCATTAGAAGACATTAAACAATAGAAAAAACAATATTTACTCCATGCATCCAATAGACAAGACAAGAATATGTTGAATGAATTTTGTATTAGGGGCACCTCGGAGGAAAACACAGGATGGCGTTCCCAGTTCTGCTCTATGGGATGGGTTCTTGTAAGTCCTCAGCACTTCAGATCTAAAATTCCTCTCTCTTGATGGTGCAGAAAACCTAGACAAAAAATGGTAGAAAAATATGACCATGATAGTGGATCAATAGTTAGACCAAAATTATAGATCCAAAGTGATCTTTAGGCAACAAAAGGTGACAAATGAATGGAAAAACCCTTCTATTTATAACAAAATATTGAGTTAGTCTAGATATTGGTGCAAAATTAAAATATTATTAACAAAATCAAGATCCAACTTTTATGGAATATTTTATTATATTTGTTGGAGGGAAAAGGAATTGGACTTGGGTTAAATCCCTTTATTTGTAAATAATAAATAAATAAATGATTTATTTATCATTTTAAGGATGTGGTTGAGTAATAATCAAATAAATAATGATTTATCTAATTAATTTCCTTGTTTTGGGTTAAATATAACCAGGAATATTAATTAAACTGTCGTTTAACTAATTATTCCTTGAGGAAAATCAAACAAATATAGATTTATTTAATGTTTCCTCATGGGGTTTCCTGTTTAGACCATAAACAACTTAATAAAGGTGGTTTACTAAGTTATTTTTCATAGTGAATGCGATTTTACTTAGGGTAAAATTGGTCTTACATGGTGTACTTGAGTCCATCTAATAACAATGGGTTAGATGACCAAAAAATGGTGTAAGAATCTCAATGGAGTTTGTAGGAGGTCTTCCAATGTCAAGGAAAGGTCATGATTACTTGCATGTAGTTGTAGATAGGTTCAAAAGAATGGGTCTTTTGATTCCATGTAAAAAAAAAATTATAGCTAAACAAACAACTCATCTTTTCTTTCAAAATGTATAGGTTCATTTTGGTATTCCTACTTCTATTCTATGTGATCGAGATTCTCGGTTTGTTGGGAATTTTTGGTCAAAATAGTGGGACATGATGGACACTAAGTTGTAGAAGAGTACAACCTCTCATCCACAAACATATGGTCAGAAAGAAGTAGTTAACACAACAGTCATTCATCTTCTTAGAGGTTATTTTAGCAAACATCCCAAGTTGTGGGATGAATAGTTTCCTTACATTCAGCATGCATACAACAGGGCAAAGCAATCTTCCACAAACACATCGCCATTTGAGGCATGTCTTGTGTACTTGCCAAGATCGCCTTTAGACTTCCTCTTTGAGAAAGATGTCACTATAGATGGTCATAGTGACATAGATAAGGCAAGGAAGTTCATTGAGAAAATTTATTTGGTACATCACAAAGTGCAATAACAACTTGAAAAGAGTCAAAGCAGCTACAAGGAAAGGCATGATAAACACCGTGTTGATCACAAATTATAGGTTGGTGTTGAAATTTGGTTATATATCAGCAAAGAAAGACTTCAAGGGGAAGGTAAAAATATTAATCCAATCCTTTATGGTCCTTTTATAGTTCTGGAAAATATTGGAAACAATGAATTTAAGCTATATTTGCCTCCTTATATTAAAATATATTATGTCGTTAATGTTGAGAATTTGAGATTGTTTGAGCATCTGTTGATTGATGATCAAGGAGAGCATGTTTAGTTGCCATCAATAGATGATTTCTTGCCAGAGTATCTTGATGAACTTCAAAAATATCTCATACTTGATAGAAGAACCATAACTTCAAGAAGAGGGAATATTGAATACCTTAGAGAGGGACTTAAGGGACAAAATCCTTCCAAGGCAAAATGGATGGAGGTTGAAAGGGTGAGGGATCTGTACCATCACCTGTTGAACAATTGATAGTATATTTTGGGGTCCAAAAGGCTTCTAGTGGGGAGGAACGTTCATAGGCTCAGTATTAAGCTCAAAAATGAAAGTGATTAGAAATTCTCCAAACCAGAACAACATATGTAATATTCCTAAATTAGCATGTAACTAATAGGAATATTGATTTTTTCTTTTGACACCTAGGAGATGAATAAATGGGTAAGGAGGCCCATACATTTCTAAAATAGGAATAAAATCCCTCATGATGAGAAAAGGGATCATAATAATAGCTAGATTTTTCACCCTCGTGTGTGAACAGGGGCAAATACATGTGGACAAGGTCAAGTTTGACCATGTCCACAGTGCTGGAATGAATGGTGGAGATCATCTATGGAGACAGTGCAGTGATAGTAGGAGGAATATTCCTTGGTGGAGGAAACCCTAATGAGTGGGACCCAAGGTTAGAAGGCTTCCACTTGTTTATAAGGAGGGCAAGGTAGCCATAGCAATACATGTTATGGATTATTGATCTTATGGTCTGTGTGACTATTGTGCATTCTTCAACTGTTTAGTTCAGATTGATGTGCTTCTTACCACAAGGCATTCCTGTTTATGAATTCCATCTCCTTTCTTGAGAGGCCTCTTGAAGGAGCTTGCGCTTCATTTCTCCACATTTAGGCTTGAGGCCAAGCTACTTCCTTCAGCTACAACGCAGTTTCTGTTTAGAGCTGGATTTTTTTCCATGGTGTTGTAGTGGAGGGTTGATAACACCACTTCCAGAGATTTTTTTTCAGAGGAGGAAGATTTATTTCCCTTGGGAGATCAGTGAGGAAGATTTTGGAGCTTATTTCACATCTTGGCACTCGACCAATCTATTTTCCATCACCTACAGTGCAGTACCTCTCCTTGACTACGTTATTTCAGTGAGTATTTGCAGTGAGGGGTTCCAGTGTTTGATTGGAGGGTGAAATCTTCAGTGATTGGATCAGCCTTTCACTTGAAAGATCCATTGGAGGATTTCTATTCATCTTATGCATCATCTTCATCCATCTCCATCCAGTTATTAAGTTGCAGTTTCTACTCATCCCTAGGGTTGCACTTTGACATTTTTGTACTTTTGAATGTTTCAGGAAATCCTTTCCATATTTTCTTGGAATTTTTTTTGGGAGTCTATATCTTCACTCCCAACAATGTAAGAGCCATATAATTGTAGATATATATTATTGTACATCATCAGTAGCAGTGTACCTTCTATTACCGTGATGTTCTTGTTCATGAGAATTTTGCAATATAGAAACTTTCCATCTTTGGCATATGTATTCATGGGAGGCTTGTTTGCCTTGATTATTTGAGTTGTATTGTGCTTATTTGCTGCTAATTTACACAATAAAATGGCTCCATGGTTTTCACACATTTTTGGTTTAATGTTATTCACTGATATTTATAGTTTTACGTTCATTATTGTTGCATTCCCCATTTGGGAATATTATAGTGGTATCAGAGCATAATCTTGGCTCGGCCTGTGGATCTTACCCATTATGCTATCAGGAGTACAAGAAGAAGAATAAATGAACAGAAAATACAAGAAGAAGACTCCATTATTTGGAGGAAGGAAGGAGGAGAGGCTTTTAAAGCTTCTTTCTCAAACTTTGTAGAGCATTCATGGATATCTTAAGAAGATGAGGAGGGAGATGTGTACAGAATCTCCAAGAGAGTTTGAATCTATAGCAAACTCTAGATATTTACATAATGAGTGTGAGCATGGAGCCACACATTATGATGCACATCGCAGTCATATGCCCAGATCTGCTATGAGGGAGTTGGAAAAAGAAGAAATTCCTAAGAAGGAGACTCTTAGGGATTATCAGCAAGAATATGAATCTCAAACTAAGAAGTTCAAAGATCATATCACCTTCCAGGAGTTTTCCAAGGTCAAGGTGGAGAGGAGCAAGTAGCATGACATGGGTAGATTTTTCTTATCTACTTTTGATGGGTCACCAACATGTTAAGCTAGAGCTTGGTTGGATGAGCTACACACCTATTTGCAGCAGCATCAAGCTTCCGAAGATGAAGCCATCAAAGTTATAATGCTACATTTTGAAGGGAAGGCCTATTCTTGGTGGATATTTGAGTCATTTTCATCAAAAAATGCAAATACTTCTTCTTATGCAAAGTTCAATAAGAGATTGGTAGAAAGATTTGGTGGAGGACATTCTGAAACACCTTTGATGAAGCTAAACAAACCAAAACAAACCAAACTTTTGCATGGGTTGAAAGGACCTATAAACTCAGATCCATTTCAGAAAATTGTTGGAGAGGCAAGATCTTTGTCTCATATTCTTGGACAAGAGGGCATGGAGATCCTTTTTTCAAAATAGGATCCACTTATTGAAAGGTTTCCCATTCATATTAAGGAGGAAGAGAAGGTTGAGGGCAACAGCTATAATGTTCCCAAATTTTAGCCTCAAGCTAAAAGGAACATTATAGTTAGCATTATCTCTAGGTAGATGAATAAAATGGGTAGGGAGGCCCATTAACCTCTTTAGAAGGAAGAATAGCATTCCTCATGTGAAAATAGGAAGAACAAGCACCTGGATTAAGCACCTATAGGTGTGAATAGGATTGGATCATATTGATTTAGTCATATTTGACCAAGTCCACATGCACTGTCTAGAGACATTATATCTCCTTGATGGACTGTGCAGTTTTAATGAAGGACAACTTGCATGAGCTTGGTGGCACATATGGATGGGACCCATTGTGGAGAGGTGCACTTGCTATATATGGAGAGGAGGGATACCATTGTATTCATGTTTGGATTATTATTTTCTTTGGTCTGTTGAGACTTTGCTTCCTCTTGCTGTTTAGTAGGGTCGCAGTGCTGTTTAGCACAAGGGTGTTCCTAGTCGGGAATCCCTACCTCATTCTCAGGGAAGGAGAGGTTCTGTTAGAGTCGGTATTTACATCCCTCCATCAAAGATCATTTCTCTTATTGAATTTCATTTTTAGGTGTCTCATTCCGCTCATTCATTTACATTCCGTTAGGGGCATGCCATCATCTGAAGGAAGGGTCTTTTCACTAGTTTCCCTCATGTTTGTACCTGCTGGGTTGGTCAAAATTTATCAAAATTCATTAAAGTTGATTTCAGTCATTTACAGTCATAGATGGTTTTGTGGTCAAAAAAAGAGTATTTCAGTCACTAGGTCTAGGGTTTGGTCTTCAGAATGTCAAATAATGCCTGCAGGCCATGAGGATGTCTTCAATAAGTTTTCATTTCAATATTTTCATCATTAACAATGATCAAGTATGTTTCTTCTTCAAAACTATGTTTTGAAGAGGAAATTGTCAAATTAATTGTGTGTAATAAATATGTATTTTTAAAGTTTTCCGCCATAAATTACTTCAAATGTAGCCTCTGGTCATCCTTTGTCTAAGTCAAAATGCCACCATCCCTGCAAAAAATCAACCAATAAGCCATCATTTCAAGCCAAAGAATCAAAGAGGAAACAAAAAGACAGAGTTGTGTTAAAAGTGAAGAAATGCCAATTTTGAAACATTACAAAAGTGGGTCTTTACAAAGAGAAAATCAAAGCCATGACTTTATAAAGATATTTTCATTTTTTGAAATGCCATTTGCATCCAAGAGTTCAAAGAAAGTCAAAGTTTAGTGGTGAGAGGGTGACACTGTCATTTTGGAGCCAAGACTGTGGGTAATTGTCTGCGCGGCGCATTGGGCAAGAGCGCGGCGCACATAGGCTGCGCGACGCACTGGGCCTCCTGCCACAGCGCATTTTTCCACTGGCGCGGCGCATCCACGGAGCGTGGCGCACTGGGCTTGTGCGCGGCGCACAGAGCCTTAAAGACACAAATTCATCACGAATCTATAAAAAATCAAATCGATTCAACTCATTTGTTCCAAGTAAGTTTGACAATGCTTGTTCAGTGATTTTAGTCATGTGTGGTGTTGTTTGGAGGCAAAGACATTAGAGTTTTGGTTGGTGAAAAACAAACCCTATTTCCATATCAAAATCTGCTCCCTTAGGGTTTGAAATGAAGTGTTGAAATTTGACTATTGGTGCTAAACACTCCCACTCCACTGTTCATTCGTGTTCCCATCACTGTCATATTGTTATCACAGTCCTTTCCTCTTCCCTCTGTCCTAAAAAAATTATATCCCTTGTACCCATTTTCCCTATCACTAAACCCTATTAGCCCTCCCCTTCCCATATCACTTATAAAATCCCTAAATCCCAAAGTTCCTAAACATAAATCGAGTGACTATTTTTGCATTAAATTCACTTGACAAACCCCCCACTTTTCCCACTGATCATACTTACCACAGTCTCTCATTTCATACTTGGTACATATTTGGTATTGAAAGACAAACTCTTGTTTTCACCACATATATATCAGCATATACTTGTGATACACCTTTCTTTCAGCACCATGTCAGAGACAAATTCATCATATGAGCAAGAATATGAGCAGGACAATGATTCAACCGCAGATCTAAATGTACCTAGGAGGTGTCATAAAAGTGGCAGGTACGTCAGAGAAGAGCCCACTTCCTTGACTCAATTGCAGGCATGCCCGCTTGCAATGGCATGCTTTCAGCAACATTCATGTTTTCAGTATTGTGAGATGATTGCTTAGATTCAGCATCATCAGGAGTTGGTTCACTTATTTGTCCTACATTTGCGTGATGGTCATGTAAACCTTGCTGTAGTGAACTTCACCTTAACACCAAAAACCATTTCTGAGGCAACCGGGATACCAAACATAGGTGAGGAGTGGAATAAGAGACAACAACTGGATAGAGCATATTATGAACCTTACAACAGGCCTGGTTATATGAGGCATCTCAGCAGGGTGTTTCCTTTCATATTCTTGAAGGAGTCCTATGCGCCATTAATGAAGCTCAACATTAGATACTTCAGTTGCAAGGGTAGATTCTCACGCCTTTATGCATACCACATCAGACTGTTGATGCATTTCATGAGAATGAGACTGATGAATATTCCATACTTCATCTGCCGAAACATAGAGCAGATGATTACCCTTGTGCAGAAGAAGACTCCTGAGCAGCAACATAACAACATTTATCATTATGCACTCATCAAGATGATTGTGGTACATCAGCTTGGATTGCAAGGCATTACATGGGAGGAGTTCATTTCCCATGACTTCTTTACAGCCCCTCAGCCTCCTCCAGAGATTGTTCACGATGCAGGGGAGCCTTCACATCAGTTTTAGGTTCCTGAGACAGATCCTATCAGTGTTCCAGTGTGTGTTACCTATCAGAGAGGTGCCAGAGCCTTATTTGCAGCAGCACGACGAGTACTATCTCCACATGGCATGGAAGGGGTCTTGTTACCTTCGACAGCAGCACGAGTACTATCTCCACATGGTGTGGAAGGGGTCTCGCCTTCTACATCAGCATAGATACAGGACAGAGGCAAGAAGCCTATGCACGATGAGGGCCCCTCAGGAGGCCAAGATACTGATTTTATATTGATCGATGTTGATTCGAGTTCTCCCAGCTCAAAGCTGAAAGAAACCATCCAAGAGCAGAAAGCTGAGATCGACACATTGACCGAGAAATTGAAGAGAGCTCAATGGGTTATAAATTACTTGGAGCAGCGGAATAAACAATTGGAGGATCAACACACACTCATGGAGCTGCAGAGAATCCGCGAAGACCAGGAATTGGCCCGAAAAGACCAGGTGACATGACACCGTTTGAGCAGCAGACTTGCCTTACGAGAGTCAAAATTAATCTTGAGAAACTATTGGTGAAGGCCAATAGGGACAAAGACATGCTCAGACATATGAAGAACCACTATTGGGCCCGCACACACGTTTGCAGAGCTAGGATGAAGATCCCGAAGGCGAGGTTGAGGAGAGCACTGAAACGGCGAAAAAGGCCTGATCCAATTCAAATCTTGGCTGAGGCTTCCTTGGCTAAGCATGGGACATGATGGGAGACATTAACTCTAAATTTCAGCAAATTTGGAGAAAATTTTACCATTTTTGAAATTTTGGTTGCAAAACAGGTTTTTCTGCCCGACGCGTCGCGCCACTCGACGCGCGCTTATACTTGGAACATATTTTGGAGGAAAACTTGATGTTTTTGGATTTTTTATGATAAATTGTGCATGCTCAGTAATGGCTGAGAGATTTCATCAATTTATGGGTGGTCTTAAGGGTCAAAAACACTCCAAAAATGACCTTTCTGCCACTTTTTGCACCAGCAGGAACCAGTCTTGGGAGATTGAAGTTTTGGAGGGGCAAATGAACTCCAAATTGCAAAATTCTACTTGGGTTGGATAGTAGACAGATAGGGTTTTCCAACGAGCTATCATGAGTGAAATTGGGACTTCAGAAAGTTCTTTAAACCCAGGTTCAAAGTGGCGTGACGCATTGCATTTTTGGGCGTGGCGCATAGAGAAATTTGGCCTCATTTTGACTCTTCAGCTCAGAAATTCGCCCAGTTTTGACTAGTTTCACTTTTTGATGTAACTACTAATCTATATTGATGTAATTTGATGATTATGATGTAATTTTGGCTCATATTTACTTGTTCTAGAGGATTCATTCACTAAAAAGTGAAAAGTAAGTGAATGGATTAGTCTCCTAGCATATAGAGGCAAGTTGTTTGGCTGCCTAGATTTCAGTTCCATGTTTAGAATTGGTTGAAACAACTCCTAGAAGGATGAGCTTGACCCCTAGAGGCATGTGAAGGGGTTAGAATTGTTTATATATTTTATTTTCTGAGACATTTTCAGGGTTGGACTCTTGGGAAAAGTTTGGCACCTCATTGTATATTCATTTCAGCTTTTTGGCAAAGGAAAGACCAGAGTTTTGCAGCACTTGTTGGGATCCTTGTGGCTCTGAGTTTTGATGATGTTTTTCTCCATGTATCTGTAAGTTTCATTAATTTTATATATATGCCATTTCCATTCTCTTTGCTTCTGAATTAAACAAATGAGTAACTAAGGTAGAATTCATTAGTTTGTTGGTGCTCTGCGTTAAACTTTTGTTTAGTTTTATATGTTTTCATCAGTTTGAAGAGGATCCTTGCACCTTCTTGCCCTCTTCATCTCCTCAGCAGTATTTTATATCCATTCATTAAAATCTAAGACATCAAATCCATTGCCTTCCCTGCCCCAACTTGAACTCTACAAGAATTTGGCCTCATCCCCAAGCCCAAAATTGCCTTTCCCTTTTTCCAACAAAAAACCCCTAAAAAATCATTCCAAACTCCTTGATTAATATACCTAGCCTAAAAGTAGTATTCATTTCAGTCATCTCAAGGCCTATTGATACATTTTTACTGAGATTGACCCAGAGAGAGCCCTCTCCTGTTCTTCTAGGGCTAGCTACCAGACTGAGCGTGGTTTGGTGTTACCCTGAATCTCGCCTTCCTTCAGCCTAAGGTGTATTTGGGCTATAACAAGTTCTTTGGGCTAAATTTTCTCATTCCAGCATTTTGGCCAAGCTACCTCCTTCAGATATAGCGTAGTTTATGTTCAGAGATGGGTTGTGTTGCAAGGTGCAGCAAAGGAGGATCTCTTTGAGCCATTTCTGGGCTTGTTTTTCAGTGGAGAGCTTGTCTATCCATTGGAGGATCAGCAAGAAAGACTCCCAGGCATATTTTCACACCTTGGCACTTATCCAAATCATCTCTACACTTCTATAGCAAGTCCCTTGTAGGAACTGTGTCATTTCTCAGAGAGCTGCTACAGCAAGGTTTAATACCTTGATTTTGGGTTAGTTTCCTAGGGAAAGGGCCAACCGTTCTCCCAAAAAGCTAGGAAAAGGGATTCTCATCCCTATTGTACTTTATTCAGCTATATTCATGTAATTTTGTAGGATACTATGTTATTTTGTAGTTGAATATTTAGATCTACTCTTCTTGTGCTTAAGCTTCCAAGAAACCCTTGCCGGGTTATCTTTACATTGTATAAGAGAGGCTAGATCTTTGTTTTTCTCTATGATTTGGCTAAATAAACTCCAGATCTGTTATCTATAACATATTGCTACAGAAACCCTCTTATAATCATGCTTTTCTTGCTTCAGAGTTTTCTGTATGGGTTAAGCCAAGGGTTTTCAGTGTTTTTAAGCCATATAAGAACCGGGAGATCTGTTTAACTTGTCTAGAATGATTTGTTTCTACTCCCATTCTATATGTGAGATGTATATTGCATGAAATAAGGGATCCAAGTCCCATTTCTCATAGTTATAGTGTTATTTTCTAGAAATAGTGTTTTATGGTCTAGATCACTACTTTTCCCCACTTGGAGATAACATATGGAGATATAGTTTTGCTGATATGCTCCTAATCTGATGTGGCTACCTTATTGGTGGTTTTTGGGGAAAGCCACATGATTTTTGGTGTGCACCATTGACACCTCATTGTACTTTCATGTTCCTATCTTATGAAATGATTGTGGCAGCAAGTAAGTGGCTGGGAAAGCACTTGTTGTACTTTTTTTTGAGGCAGGCATGGGATGCATTGCGCTGGTTCCATGTGAGGAACTATGATCCACTTTCCGGTTGTCACATGGAAACTTTTTTTTATTGGTGGTTGCTTCCATGTATTGCTAATAAATTAATTTTCATGGGAAGCTTGGTTTGGAGAGTGGGATATGAGTTGGAGATGCCTATTTGGAGTATGATTCTCCCTATTTTACATGTTGTATGTTTCAAGAGAAACAATGGGCACACCATGATTGCCACATCACACCTCTTTCCTTCATATAGGAAGAGCCATTGGGAGGACTTGCGTTCTTGGAGGAGGCACTTCATGGTTGACTTATCTTGTGGGGTAGCTCGGGCCATTTTTGAAGGCGATGACATTTCAGCCCAATGTCAGCAACCCCCCCATACTTACCATAAATGGAGAGAGAAACTACTTGGATCAGAAAATATAAACTCTCCATTCAGCCCCAACACATTGCATAAACCCGGGGTTGCAGATTTCTTTGATGAGCTACCTAGAATGGATCATTTCATTTAGATGATAGCATGGGTGAGATGGTCACTCATTGGGAATGATATTTCCCATCTGTATCATCACTCCTACCTTTAGGAGGTCATGGGATAGCAAGAAGATTTCCACTAACACCTTCCACCTTTTCAAGATGTGAGCCATTTGGTTATGCATCTTTGGGAGGAGACATTGGAGGACAGATTTGTTGCAGATTATCTTGAGCAGTGGTGGGGACTATTGATGAAGAGACCATAAGAGGATAAGGGGAGGAATTTCGCTCTCCCTATATAGTTTCTTAAAGACAAGCAACATTTTGGAGGGGAGGACTGTAATGCTCCCAAATTGTAGCCTCAAGCTAAATGGAATATTATAGTTAGTATTATCTCTAGGTAGATGAATAAAATGGGTAAGGAGGCCCATTAACCTATTTAGAAGGAAGACTAACATTCCTCATGTGAAAAGAGGAAGAATAAGTAGCTGGATTAAGCACCTATAGGTGTGAACAGGATTGGATCATATTGATTAAGTCATATTTGACCAAGTCCACATGCACTGTCTAGATACATTATATCTCCTTGATGGATTGCACAATTTTAATGGAGGGCAACTTGCATGAGCTTGGTGGTACATATGGATGGGACCCATTGTGGAGAGGTGCACTTGCTATATATGGAGAGGAGGGAAGCCATTTTATTCATGTTTGGATTATTATTTGCTCTGGTCTATTGAGACTTTGCTTCCTCTTACTGTTTAGCAGGGTTGTAGTGTTGTTTAGCACAAGGGTGTTCCTGGTCAGGAATCCCTACCTCATCCTTAGGGAAGGAGAGGTTATTTGGGCTACATTTCCTCATTACAGAATTTTTCCCAAGCTACCTACTTCAGCTACAATGCAGTTTTTGTTCAAAGCTGGGTTGTGTTGCAGGGTGCAATAAAGGAGGATCTCTTTGAGCCATTTCTCAGCTTGTTTTTCAATGGAGAGCTTGTCTATCCATTGGAGCATCAGAAAGAAGGAATCCCGGGCATATTTTCACACCTTGGCACTTGGCCAAAGCATCTATGCACTTCTACAGTGGAGTCCTTTGCAGGAACTGTGTCATTTCTTAGAGATTTGCTACAACAAGGTTTAATACCTTGATTTTGAGCTAGTTTCCTAGGGAAAGGGCCAACCCTTCTCCCGGAAATCTAGGAAAATGGATTCTCATCCCTATGGTAATTTATTCAGCTATATTCATGTAATGTTGCAGGATATTGCGTTATTTTGTAGCTGAATATTCAGATCTACTCTTCTTGTGCTTAAGCTTCCAAGAAACCCTTACTAGGTTATCTTTACATTGTATAGGAGAGGCTAGATCTCTGTTTTCTCTATGCTTTGGCTAAATAAACTCCAGATATGTTATCTATAAAATATTGCTACAGAAACCCTCTTATAATCACACTATTATTGCTTCAGATTTTTCTGTATGGGTTAGGCCATGGGTTTTCAGTGTTTTTAAGCCATATAAGAACCGAGAGATCTGTTTAACTTGTCTAGAATGATTTTTTTCTTCTCCCATTATATATGTGAGATTTATATTGCATGAAATAAGGGATAAAATTTCCATTTCTCACATTTATAGCGTTATTTTCTGGAAATATGTAATATCCCAAAAAAGGGATTTTCTACAACAATGAGAGTACCCTAAGGTATTAAAGATTTGGAGATGAAGCCCTATGATTGATAAAAGATTTTATATTGAATATCCTTCAATAATATGATCAGAAGAAGCTTTTACTTCACTTTTTGACTCAAAAGGGTGGGGAAAAGAGGTGATTTATTCCCTAAAATGAGTGTATTCATAAATACGCATAAAAATAAGGGCAATGGCGAGACATGATTTTATCTTAGGCTGTGAGGGACTCCCATACCGAATTTCAGGTCAAACCAATCATTCTAGCTAAGTTAAACAGTTCCTCCACCACCGAAAGGGCTTAAAAAGGTTGATTTCCCATGACCTTGAGTATGCAGAAATTAATGAAGCTTGAGAAGCATGATTTTATGAATCTAATAGATTCAAATAAGTATTAAAATCATGGAATTAGACCTGGGGAAATAATTATGCATTTACAAGATAAAAACAGAGATTTTACATGGACAAACCCTCAAGATTGAGGTGCTGCAACACTGGAAATTGCCAAGAAAGATAGAAAGCATAATTTTCTGAAGACTGAAGCTCTAATTTATTGGATCTTAGATCTATAACAGATATATTACATATCTGGAAGCCAAAGAGGTTGTTTATTACATTCCCCTTGGGGTTTTGTGCAAAACATGAAGCATAGAGAGTAGATCTGAGATCTAAGGTTGCAGATCTGCAGAATGATTCAGAAATTTATGAATAATACAATCGTACAGTAGATAATATATGAAACTCAAATGTATTGGATGGCCAATCCATGGATCACCACAGTGAGAGCAAGAATCCCAACACCAGAGATCTCTCCTCCAAAATGTAGAAAAAACACCCTGCAGCTGTAGATCTGCAAATAACGTTGTGTAGGGAGAGAAACAATGTTTTAGGCACTGAGAATTCTTTGGCCTGATGCCAAGATCAAAAACTGAAGCTCCAACAATGGATGCACTCTTCCAGGAGGTTAAAAGACACACTCACTGAGAAGAGGCTCCAATACAAGCTAGATATGAACAGATCTAGTATTCCACTTGCTGTAGCTTACAAAAGAAAGAAAACCCTCATTGGATCTTCATTGTAGTTGGAATTAGAAGCTTGGTCTCCGACCTGATAGTGGACAATCAATACAAGCTCTCCCAAGAGCTCCTCAATGGGAAGAGATGGAACCCCTAAACAGGAAATCCCAATGCAGTCTAGGCTAAGCAGCCAAGAAATTTGTTGTCTAAACAGACAGAAATTCAGAAATCATATCATGAACTACCTCAATATTCTACCCTCCTCTCCCTTTTATAATATTAAGAGATTGTAAAACCCTAAACCACCTTCAATTATTTAGCCCCATTCACATGTGTAGCCTCCAACTTAAATGTGTTGTCCTTATAGGAGATTCATTGCATCTGGACAGTGTGGTTGATTTGGTCCTAGTTGACTTGGTCAATAGATTCAGTCTCTTTCACACTCAAGTGTCTTTTTACAAGTGGCCCATATTTAGCCTTGTTCACATTGGGCATTGATTTATTCTTTTATTAGGAGTTTTATGAACCTCCTTTACATATTTATTCTTTAAAAAAAGAAAGAAAAACAAAATGAATATTCTTATTATCTTAGGAATAATTAGGAATATTACAGTCCTCCCCTCCAAAATGTTTCTTGTCCTCAAGCAACTCACAAGGACTTTGAAAAATCTCCAATGGAATTGTCTCCTCCCAAGAATACAAGTTTACTTTTGGTGAATGAACCAAATAGCTGTCATCATGAAGTAGTGGGAGATACATAGAAAGAATCATATGTTGTCCATTGGAATTCTCAAGGCATGAGAGATGGTGAATAGTGGGTGCTTCAACCCCCATGAGAAACTTCAATCTCCATGCTATCATCCAAACAAAGTGAGCCATCTTTGGTAGCTCAAAGAAATAGTCACCAATCCCCACCATATGCAATGTGTAGGGGCTCCATGGCTAGAAATGAGAGATAATAATGCTCAAATCATGTTGTCTCTCCCTCCATTTATGATAAATATGGAGCTGGTGATCCCGGGCTTCAATAATATAGTCCTCATGTAGCCAAAATATACTTGGAACTTCATGATTCCCTTCATGGATTCTAGTGAGCCTCCTTGCCCAATCTTCCATGCAGATAGTGACTAGAGGATCTTCACCATGTGTGCTCCAAAAGAAACATGGACTAAGTGTTATATGACATATTGGATGGTGACAATATTCCCTCCCTTGAGACCATCGTTGTCCTTCATCTTGCTGCCTCAAATCATAGTACAATAGGTGGCCATCCCACCATCTTCTTGCTGCAACAAGCTTCTTCAAAGCTTGGAAATAGTAGAGGATAATAGGTGTTGGCTGAATATGATTCAAGTGACACATGTCTTGCTGCAAATTCTCCCAAGTGAGAGACTTCTTCCAATGACATAAGCCCAACATATGGCTCCTTGCATAAGAAAACAAACGATATGATGTAGCAGCCATACAATGTGCTATCTTCCTCTTGAAGAATGAATGAATATGGGAGATTTCATTCCCAAAGGACACACTCAACCAATGTGTCATCCCTCCTCTCATGTTGCCAACAAAGATCAGAGCATCACCATCATCAAGATATAAATAAGCTCTCTTATGCCACCTCATGAGAGAGTTACATTTTCTCCCAAACCCCAGTACATACATGATCATGAAATACATTCCGAACAGAAATATAGGTACATACATGAGACTAATCCCAATCACAAGCAAATATATGGACATGCAATTTGACATGGGATGTCCAAACTCTCTTCTTGTCAACCAAAGCAACCATGCCTTCTTCTTCTTATGCATCCTCTCATTGAGATACAAGGCATGAGACAAGAAAATATCAAACCTTGGGTAGTACCCATACTCACCCAATAGAAACCAGCATAGGATGTCTCCTACTTGCATAAAATTCAAATGTGGTAAGTGGTTTCCCCACCACTTACTTGCTGCCCATAACATATCTCCATGGCTGAAAGTGGAAGATATATTTGGTGCCTTAGGAAAGCACCCATCATGCTACAAAATCTCCCTTAGTCCATCAAGGGAGTGGCCATGTTTAGAAATAGTTTTGGCCCAAAATTGGCCACAAATTTTATAAGATATGACACTCCTCCTTCGAGTCATGGCATGGATATATAATGTAAAATAATGCATACAATCAGAAAATATAACATGATTTGAATAAGTATGCTCTTTACCAATATTCCTCCTCCAACAAGTGGAGAGGTGCACAGATCTATCTCCTTTCTCGTGAGGAGAAAGAGAGGGCTGAATTAACTCATCCATAGGGTTATATTGCTGCTCCATCTTCATGTGATACATGCATCTTTGATAATGTTGATATAAGTCTTCTTCAAAGCCTTCCCAAATGAATCCATTTGATATAATATGGTGTGTTCTAATGAAAACAATGGGGGTAGAAAGCAAGATATCATAGGCAGCACCTAGTAGTTGGTCTTTGAGTCTTGACTCTTTAGTCAAATAGATCTGATCATGAAAGAAAATGACTCCATAAACCACCTTATACCTCCTATCTTTCCTTTTTCCATCAAGAACCTTACATGTGAATAGGTTCTTGGAATTTTCTACCAAGAGTTCTGATTCCTAATAGGAATAAAAGCTTCTCAACAAAGACAGTGTTGTAGAGTTATGAAATGAAGTAGCCATCACCTTATCTTCTTTTTTTAATGGAGAGATATGATTTTCTGCCCCAAATATATGAAGTGGCATTTTGACACCATGCTAATGTCATCACAGGTCTCTGACTTCTTCTTTATTAGCGCAAATAGATGAGTGAGAAATAACAACATAAATTTCAGGAAATTGTTTAGCTCTCCTTGAAATCTATCAATAGATCTTAGTGTTATGGTAGCTCCCTTCAAGGCTCCCTCCTTAGCCAATTTTGTCATTGATGCACAAAGTTGAGAGAAAACTTTATTCTTCTTCTCATCAGGGGGTCTCCCTGGTGAAATGCCTCCATGTAAAGAGACATCAAGTTTTGAAGTAGACTACATAAATAGTTGGACTGATGTGTCCCTTTCCTTGATACATAGTTCAGTCTCCTTATCATGAATAGAAACCCCTTGAAATAAACAAGGGTGCATTCTCCTCATCATTGGATTCTGGTCCATCCTTCCTCCTCTTGCTTGGAGTAAGGAATCACTTCTCAATAAGGTTGTCACATAATGTTCCTTGGGAATCACTTGCAAAGAGACACAAGCTCTTTCCCTTGAAACAATAACTTCATCTCCATCCCCATGTGGTAATGGGTCTTCTTTTGAAGTGACAACGTTGCTACTTCCTTCTGGCTCTTCCTTCTCATCAATATTTGAGAACACCTGACTATCAACAAGAGACCTTGGATCTTGGTCTTCTTTTGAAGGAGGAATCTCCATTACTTCTTTTTGAGAAGAAATCTCTTCATGCAATGGGGATCTTGCCCTTGGCAAGTTATCACACAAGTTTTCATCTCCTCCAACAGAAATCTGAAGTGGAGTTTTCATAGTAGGTCTTTCCAACTCATGCAATGGTTTTGCATGCTCATGCTTTGCTAGCTATTTTACATATGTTTTAGCTTGCCTCTCATCAAATCTCTTCACCATTCTCCTAGGGAACTTAGCATAAGTGGAAATATTTGCATTCTTCAAAGAAAAAGTTTCAAATAACCACCAAGCATAATATTTACCTTTAAGATGTAGTGCTGCTACCTTAAGGGCTTATTCTTCTGAAACTTGATGTAGATCTAGATATGAGTCTAGTTGATCTATCCATTCTTTAGCTGTGCATGTCGAGGATCCATCAAAGTTAGGCAGAAAGAATCTACCTCTTCTTCTTCTATTGTTGGCTCTTCTCTCCTCCTTGAGCTGGCAAAACTCTTGGAAGCTTAATTTCTTCTTGATTTCCCAAGATTTAGATTCATACTCCTAAATATAATCACTCAAAGTCTCCTCCTTTGGTGCATCTTCCTCCTCTTGAAACCCTCTAGGAGTTTCACCGCAACTCTTCATCTGCTTAACCTCCCAGGGGAGGTCCTTTCTAGATCTAAAAAACAATGAGATTAATCTCATGTTATTCATCATTCTCATCTCCTTCTGTCTTCTTGGGCTGAGACTCACAGGCTGAGCCAATAAAGATGCTCCGATACCACTGTAATATCCCAAAAGAGGGATTTCCTACAAAAATGAGAGTACCCTAAGGTATTCCAGAGTTGGATATGCAGCCCTATTACTGATAAAAGATGTTATAGTGCATATCCTTCAATAATATGATCATAAGAAGCCTTTAATTCACTTTTTTACTCAAAAGGGTGGGGAAAAGAGGTGATTTATGCCCTAAAATGAGTGTATTCATAAATACACGTAAAAATAAGGAAAATGGCGAGATTTTATTTTATATTAGGCCTTGAGGGATTTTGATACCAAATTTCAGGTCAAAAAAATTATTCTAGCTAAGTTAAACAGTTCCTTCACTCCCGAAAGGGCTTAAAAAGGCTGATTTCCCATGACCTTGAGTATGCAGAAATTACTGAAGCTTGAGCAACATGATTTTCTAAATATAATAGATGAAAATAAGTATTAACATCATGTAATTATACCTGGGGAAGGACTTATGCATTTACAAGATAAAAACAGATATTTTACATGGACAAACACTCAAGATTGAGGTGCTGCAACACTGGAAATTACCAAGAAAGACAGACAGCGTAATTTTCTGAAGAATGAAGCTCTTATTTATTGGATATTATATCTAGAATAGTTATATGTATGAAAATACAGATATATTACATATCTAGAAGCTAAAGAGGCTGTTTATTACATTCCCCTTGGGGTTTTGTGCAAAACATGAAGCATAGAGAGTAGATCTGAGATCTAAGGTTGCAGATCTGAAAAATGATTTAGAAAATTTCTGAATAATACAATGGTACAGTAGATAAGATCTGAAACTCACATGGATTGGATGGCCAATCCATGGATCACCACAATGAGAGGAAGAATCCCAACACCAGAGATCTCTCCTCCAAAATGTAGACAAAACACCCTGCAGTTGTAGATCTACAAATAACGTTTTCCAAGGAGATAAATAGTGTTGTAGGCTTTGAGAATTCTTTGGCCTAATGCCAAGATAAAAAACTGAAGCTCCAACAATGGATGCACTCTTCCAGGAGGTTAAGAGACACACTCACTGAGAAGAGGCTCCAATACAAGCTAGATCTGAACAGATCTAGTATTCCACTTGCTGCAGCATACAAAGGCAAGAAAACCCTCACTGGATCTGCATTGCAGTTGGAAGTAGAAGCTTGGTCTCCAACCTGATAGTGGACAATCAATACAAGCTCTCCCAAGATCTCCTCAATGGGAAGAGATGGAACCCCTAAACAGGAAATCCCAATTCAATCTAGGCTAAGCAGCCAAGAAAGTTGTTGTCTGAATAGATAGAAATTTAGAAATCATATCATGAACTACCTCAATATGCTGCCCTCCTCTCCCTTTTATAAGATTAAGATATTGTAAAACCCTAAACCACCTTCAATGATTTAGCCCCATTCACATGTGTAGCCTCCAACTTGACTGCACTGTCCTTCTAGGAGATTCTTTACATCTAGACAATGTGGTTGATTTGGTCCTGGTTGACTTGGTCAATAGATTCAGTCTCTTTCACACTCAAGTGTGTTTTTACAAGTGGCCCAGATTTATCCTTGTTCACATTGGGCATTGATTTATTCTTTTATTAGGAGTTTTATGAACCTCCTTTTCATATTTCTTCTTTAAAAAAGGAAAGAAAAACAAAATGAATATTCCTATTAGCTTAGGACTAATTAGGAATATTACAAAATAGCATTTTATGGTCCAGATCACTGCTTTTCCCCACTTGGAGATAACATATGGAGATATAGTTTTGCTGATATGCTCCTAATCTGATGTAAATGTGTTCAATACACATTTAATAAGTAAATTGACATAGCTTACATTATTTTTTTCTGTTAGCCATCTATAAATTCTGTGATATCTCATGATGGCTAAATATTCCTTCAGCAATCAAGAAACAAAATTTTGTGAAAATCTTGTGAGTTTTTGAAACCTCTTTTTTTTCATTATCCACAAGAAATCATCTCACTCAACCCTTCCAAGTTATCCTGCTGATTCAAAATGAAAACTATTTTCAAGCCCTTCTTCTACCATTTCACCTTCATAAATTCCTCCAAAATCCCTCCATTTGTCACTCATCCTCACCTACCCTAAACATTGATCTATTCCTCTAAAAACCCATTTTTACCCTTCATTTTCCCCAAGAACCCTTTAAAACCTTATAAAATCCATTTATATGGTTTTAATCACCCTTTTTTATCCTATCAGAACCTCCAACAAGTCTAAAAAACCCATTTTTTAGGCATTTTTCCGACCCCTTTATAAAATTAGGCCTTAAGCCCTCAGCCACTTTCTCTATGTGACCGAGGCCTGAAACTAGGGGATAAGCCTAAAAAATCCCTTTTACCCCTTAGTCCTTTCCTTTCTCTGTAAAGCCTTTCCACGCCTTATCTAGCCCCCTTCCTTTTTATTTCATTCCTCCGCGCCATGTATTCCCCTTGATGAATCTCAACCGTCGATCCCGACGATCCAACGGTGATCACGCCCTAACCATCAACCTTCCCCCGACCACCCCCTCACCCATACCTCTTTGTTAACATATTACAATCGTTGATCTTCAAAATACAATGGTCATCGACCATCGCACCTCTTTACCCTTCCAGCCTTGTCAGTTGATTTCTTTGCTACCCGACGAATTTGCTAATATCATCACCTTGGCCCACCTTCCATTATCCTTCCGCTAATCCATTTACCATCCGCCACTTTTCCTCCTCCATTCTCCATTTCTGAGCACCTTGTCCCATCGTTCTCCCTCTCCAGTTGATCTGGCTCCCCTAGATCCAATGGTCCTGATCAAATATAGTGCTCATTTCTCCCAAATAGGTTAGCGCGCATTTTCAACACGAAAAAATTAATTTTTGGTTGGACATGCATCACCATCTATGTGGTATCACGTCCAAAATTTCCAATACCACTTACCACCTAATCCTTGCATGTTCACCCTAGTATTCCCCAAAACCACCCTTTGCCATCTCGCACTCAAATTCAAAAAATGTCATCCTTTCTCCTGGGTCCACCATGGAACCTCCTCCCTACAATAACCACTTCCTCTGAATCACCCCTCCGCCCTCACCAAAGCTTCTCAAAGAAGTTTTTACCCACAAGCGTAGGTTTTAAATAATTATTTTGTGTTGAGTTGCAGGTTTAATGGTGGAAAAATGAGCCAGCCCTCCCACAACAAGTTTAGGTTACAGAAGGCCCAGGATGACGATCCTTGGTTCCAAGATGCAGAATGGGATATTCAGGGTTTGGTCTTAATGTTTGACCAATGCCTCATGAACACTGGTTAATTAATAAACCCTCCAGCACAGCAAAAGAAACACCTATACACAAACAAAGCAGTAAAGATTAAATATTAAGGAATAAAGTAAGAAGATCAAAGACTTAATCAAGCAGATTAAGGATAAAGACATAGTTTGAAGACAAAGCAATTTAAAAAGCTAAAACATTCAACAGATGAAAAATTCAAGAAGATAATCAAAGAAGGCCTAAAATCCAAATCAAAGGCCTAATCAGAGTTAAAGCCACCAAACAGACAGATCAGCAAGAAGGAATGCTTCGAAAGACAAATCACAGAAGCAATTACTCCTCCAAAGGATTAAAATTCCACTTGCCAGCCTATTTTCCCCTAAGATACACAAATTTATTACAAAACAGAGATATTTTGTAAAGACAGCTCAGAAGTTATTGCCAGCCTACCTAAAAAGCCTAAAAGTCAACAAAAGCAACTAAGTAGTTCAAAGAGTTAATGTAATATTCATTTATGCAGAGTTAGACTTAAATACATTTTTCCTTAGGCCTTGCATGGTCTCAAAGGTCAAAAACATTAACTCTGTCATTTATGAAACATTTAGAAACCCTTTCTTTCACCCCACCTCCTCATTTATCTATAAATACTATATGAGGAGCTCATTGTTATTGTTGGTTGGATTGTTATTGGAGTGTAAGATAGTTGCTGAAGCTATTGAAGTGTTGTTGAGTAGTTGAAGAATACTAGGTTGAGAAGAGAAGTTTTTCGCTGTAGAGACCTGTTGGACTTGAAGTATGTAACTGGTTTGAACATCAATAATACAAGCTAATTCATGGGATCCTGGTCTATGTTAATGGTGATGTTATTCCTCACTGATTTTGTCTTTCCTTATGTTTTACATGTTGTCCATTTTCCCTGATAAAGAGCATAAAATTTAGAGTAGGATTTACTATCAGAGTACCCTATTTCTATATAAAAGCTTTATCTTTATGTTTTCTTCTACTGAGGTATCTTTAGAGGATTCTTAATTGCCCTCTAGGTTTTTCCAGCTTGTTTTTTTTAGAATGATTCAATAGAGTATAACCAAGGAATGTTGGTAAGCCCATATCTTTTTAAGTACAACTTGAGATATTTTTCTTAAAAGATCTTTTTCAAGGTTTGCTAAGTAGAGTTAACCTAGGGAAGTCTATGGTTTTCCCTATCCTCTAGCTATTCTTTAACAGTTGCCTTGAAATATCCCTTGAGAATATGCTAAAATCAAGCTAGATTCATAGTTTCTATCTGATCTTAGGCTATTTTCCTTGTTATCTTATATGTTTTCTCCTTTTCTGAAAGTAGTTTTAGGATTACTAGATTTGTTGTCTGAAAAGTGTGCTTTAATAAAAAAAATTCCAAAGAAGTCTATGGTTTTCCCTGTCCTTTGGCTTGCTTCAAACAGTTACTTTGAAAGGCTTTTCTTGTTTAGTGGAGTTAATAGATTCTTAATTGATTATTAGCTTTTCTTCTTTCACAACATTTTAATTTTTCATATCACAATTCAATCTAAAATATCCTTTGATATAGATGACTTTCCCTATGGAAACCCTTGAAGAATTGTTGTACAATTAAATCATTTTGTGACTCCATAGCCCAATGGGTTAATATTGTTTCATGACCTATGTTTTCAGCTGAAAAATTCTTCAATCTGCTCTCACCTTCACCCTTAAAATGACCTCTGCAGTTAATGATATCCATCCCAACCAAAAAAACAAGTTCTCTAAGCTTCATAACTAGCCTAATATCATAAAAAAAGCATAAACATATATCCTTTGAAAACACTTAATAGAGAGATCCCTCTCTGAATCCAAGAAGGCAAGGTCCTAGGATTCCAAAGTGGTTCTGATGTGCCCCCCTGCAGCGTTTATTCTTGCCATTCTTGTAAATTATAGGGAGCCAACATAGTGGTGAACATACTGGAGAAATACTGAGTAATAGATATCTTCACAACTCAAAAAACCCCTTTCCTAAATGAATCAAGTGTCTGCCAAGAGTGGTTTTTGATTGTTGATGGTGGACAACAACCAGACCTAGAAACAAGTAAAACTCTTCCACCTGGTGATTCCATTGGTTTTCAGTAGGCCTGCTGATTCCCCTTGGTTTTCCATAGACTCCACTGGGAAACTTATTTCATAATACACATCATAAAAACCCAGTTAAGAGAACTTTGAGTATTAAGTTTTCTTGCTCAGAATTAGTTTTCCTTCAAAGACTGTCATACTTGGCTAAACTTTTCTTATCCTTGGGACTACATCTTGGCTTCTAGAAGAATTCATACTGGATCCCATCTTGACCCAAATCCTCCTGCAATAGTTGATAATCCTGAAAGCATCCTTAAAAAGTCTCCTACATCCAAGCATCCAACTATTGTCAGACCAATTCATAGAGCAAGTTCAGTCCCTAAAAACCTTACAACTCTGCATGATACCCAAGTTGACTTACCTTTCATAATAAACCTATCTAGAACCAAGTCACTTAGTGGTATAGATCAAATAGACTTTGAGACTGAAAAGTCACAACATAATAGCAGTAGAGAAACCTCCCCATCTACTCCACCTGATCCTCATTTCATTCATAACTTTGGCTTCTCTCATCCTAAATCTGCTCAACAGTACTTAGTTGGTCCAAGCACTTCTGTTACACCCACTCATACATCCATTGTTCAAACCACTCTACTTCATCACCTTCCTCCATTTGTAAATCCCCCATTTCTCCCATAATTTCATATCATGGCAACATGGTATGCTCCCTTAGTCCTTCCTTTACCTTTAGTTTTCCTACCACAAGATTATCAGTCCAAAATTCCTTTATATGATTCTATCAGTTCTACTACTGCTCAACAACATGTGGACAAAATGGATGACTACTTTGACAGACAGGAAATAGATGATGAAACAGTTAAACTTATAATGTTTGCTCAAAGTTTAGGGGGAGAAGCAAGAAAATGGTTCAAAGGCTTAACCCCTAATAGTATCAATGACCTCCCTACTTTCCATCAATTATTTCTAAGAAAATGGGAGCTCAAAAAGAACCCTCTCCAGATTCTATCAGAATATGAGAACATTAAGAGGAATGATGGAGAAGGTGTTCAAGAGTACTGCACAGATTTAATAGTGTGTACAATTCCCTACCAATTCATATGAAACCACCACAAGGCCTAGCTCTAATGAAATTCCCTGATGGATTTGACCCTGAAATGGCTTACCAATTAAGAGAGAGAGAACCCCTCACTTTAGAAGATATGCAAAGAGGGGTAGTAAGTGTTGAGACAAATATGCTTGCCAAAAGAGCTAGAATGAAAAATGAGAAAAGGGTAAAATATAGAGATAAAGCTGCACCTTCCACATCTGATTCAAGACTTGATAATTTAGTAAAAAACATGGAAATAATGATGGATAGGATGAGTGTAAATGAGAGAGCTTATCCTAGAGAAAATCAAACAGCTCCTCAAAACAGAAATCAGTCCCAAAACCAGAATCAGAACTTTAGGAGAAACCTACCTCAAAATAGACAAAGGGATTCTAATCAATAGATCAGACCACATTTTCAAGAAAATTATGTTGATGAGGAGGGCAGAATAATAGAAGAAACATAGGAAAATCACATGAACATGTTGGGAGTAAACAATGAGGATATTGTTTTCCTCAATGAAGAAGAACAAGTCACATACATACCTGATGAGGAAGAAAACCTGGAATCAGAAGATTACAAACTAGGCTTTGAAAATTCCATAATGGAAGTACACAAAAAATATGACTTGAGAAGTAAAAAGAACCAAGACACTCCCTAGGAGAAGACCTTTGAAAATTATACTAAAAACAACCCTGTAAACAAACCCAAAGATGCAACACAAATTCATAACATAGTGGCTAAAAGTTCTGATCAAGACAAGGGAAAAAACACCCAAATTCATGACAAACATAGTGGTGACCCTAGCAGCACTAGCACCTCAGCTAATGCTCCTGAAAAAACCATTTTAACTATTGTAAATATATAAAAAAACAGCAAGTTGATTTTACTGAGAAAACAGTGACTAAAAAGGCTGAATTAAACATTTCCAAAACTCAAACTCCTTTCAGCATAGAAAGTGAAATTGCCAAGATAAAAATATCTATCCCTCTCACTGAGTTAGTCACTCAAGATGTATATATGTCCCAATTGTTAAAGGCTTTGAACATAGGAGATCACAATGACACTGTTAACTTAAATGATGACAAGCCTGAGCTTCTGTTTGGACCAAAAATTGAAGGAAAATGTCAAGAAGGGGGAGTTCCTCCATTTTATGTCAACTTAAACATCCATGATAACATTATGAAAAATGCTATGCTTGACTCAGGTGCATCACATAACCTCATGCCCAAAGTAATAATGGAAATATTAGGCCTTGAGGTAACCAGGCCTTATAAATATTTATACTCCTTTGATTCCAGTAGAGTTAAATGCCTAGGCCTAATAAAACATCTTTGTGTCAATTTAGCACAAATCCCAACCAAAAGCTTAGTAATGGACATTGTTGTGGTTGATATACCCCCCAAATATGGCATGCTTCTTTCATGATCTTGGGGTGCTAAATTGCAAGGCACAATGCAAATGGATATGACTTATGCCACCATCCCTGTCTTCAGTCAACCTAGAAGACTCTATAGGAAAACACACATGAAATACATGGTGAGTAGCTAGAAAAGACCAGAAAACTACCCTCTTTATTCTATACATACTGACCTTGACTCATTCATTATTTACAATGATGAGATTCCTAATGAGCAAGGATTAGAAAATAAAACATCCGCCAACATAGTGGCAGCCATAGAAAAAGATGAAGGGGAAGAAAAATCACCAAAACAATTTGCTAAATTAGAAAATCACAACAAACAAAATGAAGGTCATGAGCATCAAAACAGTCATCAACATAATGCCAATCATAACAATCAAAGAGAAAATCCTCAACACATTGAAAATCTTGAGGAACAAGACACAGACAAACATAGTGTATACCCTCAAAAAGGACATAGTGATGATCAAAAAAAAAAAAAAAATAGAGAGGAAAAAGTGGGAATTGATGAAAAATCTGAAGACAGTCCTCTTTGGAGCATGGGTTTTGATGGGTCTTGTACTAAAACTGGTGCAGGGGAAGGCATATGGGTGTACAACACAGAGAACAATCATGTTGAAGGTCATTCATATAGATTAAACTTTCATTTCACCAACAACATAGCAGAATATGAAGCACTCCTCTTAGGACTTCATTTACTGAAAAAAATAGGAGCCAAGAGGATAACTATCCATGGGGATTCAGGATTGATAATTAGGCAAGTAAATGGGGAATATACTGCCAAACATCCCAGACTAAGAGCCTATAGAGATGATGACATGGACCTATTAAAATCATTTGTGGAATTCCAACTCACTTTTGTCCCTAGAAACCAAAATATTCTTGCCAATGGATTAGCCTTTGCTGCTAGTACATGTCTAAAACCTTATGAAAGCAAACAATATATAGTCCAATTCAAATATAGACCAGCAGTCCGAGACAATGAGAAATACTGGCAAGTTTTTGAAGGAGATAAACAAATAGAAGACTTCCTAGAGTCCAGAAATGAATTTGAAAAGCCTAATTTAGATTCAAAGTATGAAGAAGACTGTCCCATTGAGGAAAAACCACCTTTTAAAGAAGAATAATCTCTTGAAGTTGCTGATATAAATCTATTAATCAAAGATCCCAAACATGAAATAGAAAAATACACGGATTCAACAAAAGAAGATCTAGAAGTGTTGCAATCCAAAACTGAAAGCTTTCCAAAGGGGTTGGTTCCCTTAGAAGAATTGTTTGACTTTAATGAAGTTGCAAAAAGGCCAAAAATAGAACCTATTGAAGATGAAGTAGAAGAGTGCAATATAGGTAGTAAAGAAAAGCCTAGAATGATCAAATTATCCAAAACACTGCCAGCTCACATTAAACTGAAATGCCTTGAGCTGTTTAGAGAATTTTCTAATGTGTTTGCATGGAGCTATGAAGATTTAAAATCTTATGATACAGAAATAATTCAGCACAAGATACCCCTTAAAGAAAACCAGAAGCCTTATAGACAAAAATTGCACAAAATCAACCCTGTTCAATTACCTCTGGTTGAGAAAGAAATTAGAAAAATGTATGATGTTGGAATTATAGTCCATGTGAGATGCTCAGAATGGGTATCCAATATTTTATCTGTTGGGAAGAAAATAGGAGAAATAAGGCTTTGTATTGATTTTAGAAACTTAAATAAAGCCTCATTAAAAGACAACTATCCCTTGCCCAAAATGGATCATATTCTACAAAGGGTGGTAGGTTCTAGAAGAATTTCTTTGCTAGATGGCTTTTTAGGATATAACCAAGTATTGGTACACCCTAATGATCAACTTAAAACTGCCTTTACCACTCCCTGGGGCACTTTCATGTATGTGAAAATGCCTTTTGGTTTAATGAATGTTGGTGCCACATTCCATAGAGCCATGGATATAACTTTCTCAGAAGAAATATGATACTTCATTGTGAGTTACTTAGATGAAATCACTATCTATTCCAAAACAGATGAAGAACACCTAATACACCTAAGAAAAGTCTTTGAGAAATGCAGGAAATATGGTTTATCCTTAAATCGTAAGAAAACATTGTTTGGTCTCCAAGAAGGTAAACTTCTTGTACATATCATATCTAAAGAGGGGATAAAGATAGACCCAAAGAGGATTGAAGGTATACTGCAAATAAATCATCCTAGAAAAATCAAGGAACTTCAATCTTTCATTGGAAAGATTAATTTCTTGAGAAGGGTCATACCCAACCTAGTTGAACTCCTTAGAAACATATGCTTAAAAGAGGAGTTAAATGGACCTTATAAGCAAAGAAATCATTTGGGCTAGTAAAACAAGCACTCACCCAAACACTAGTTCTTATCAGTCCTGATTTTCCAAAATATTTTTTCATATTTTCATTTGCATCAGAACACACAGTGGCTGCTGTCCTCCTATAGAAAAACATGAAGGGACAAGAGCATTCTATTGCATTTTTCAGCAAGGGATTAAGAGATCCACCTTTGAAGTATAATATAATGGAAAAACAAGCTTTTTCCTTGGTCAAAGATTTAAAGGACTTCAGAGTTTACATTTTACACTCACACATCATAGCATTTGTGCCTCATTCAATAGTAAAAGACATTTTGACACAAGATCCTGATGGCGAAAGAGGAAAGTGGATTTTTGTAATACTAGAATATGACTTAGAAATCAAGCCCTCTCAGCTCATCAGAGGTCAAGGACTAGAAAAACTTATGGCTTGATCCAACTTTCAAGCTCTTGGTATAAACATGTTTAATGCATTAGATGAACAGGAGGAGTTGGAAACTCCACTTATTGAAGATCGTTTTCTAAATTCATCTTGGTATGCTGATATTTTGTATGTGCTGCTTAATCTAAATGTCCCTCCTGGTTTGTCAAAAACAAAGGAAAGGTTTTTAAAGTTAAAGGCTGTAAATTACTGCATTTTAGATAAATGTTTATATTGGAAAAATGCTACTGGATTATTGCTTAAATGCTTGCCTAAGAATGATGCAGATAATATCAAGCATGAGTTCCATGAAGGAGAATGTGAAGGCCACCTATATTGGAAAAATAATGTGAAAAAAATCCTTAGAGCTGGCTATTACTGGCCCACCCTCTTTCAAGATATCCACAAAATGGTCATTGCCTATCATAAATGTCAAATCTTTGAAGGAAAAATAAAATTACTTCCCTTACTTTGCAACCAATCACTGTTGAAGATCCTTTTCAATAGTGGGGTCTAGACTTCATTGGGGAAATCCATCCTACCTCATCTGCCCAACATAAATGGATCCTCACAGCCACTGATTACTTTACCAAATGGATAGAAGCCATCCCTTCTAGGAATGTCACAGACTCAGTCATCATTTCATTCCTTGAAAATCATATCCTGTCTAGATTTGGTTGTCCTAAGAAGATTATCACTGAAAATGATGCTGCATTTGGATCCAAAAAGATGGTTGATTTCTATCACAAATATCATATTAAATTGGGCCATTCCAAATATTATTACCCTCAAGGTAATGGGCTAGCAGAATCCTCAAACAAGAGTTTGGTAAACATAATAAATAAATTGCTAGAAGAGAATAAGAAATCATGGCACAATAAGCTAGTACATGCACTTTGGGCAGACATGTTCACAGTCAAAAATTCAATTGGAATGTCCCCTTATCAGCTAGTTTATGGAGCAGATGCAATATTTCCAACCAGTCTAGGAGTGCCAGTCATGAAGCTGATCCAAGAAGTACAATCTGAAGAAGATGATATGATCAGGAGAATAAGCCAGACTATTCAGTTGCATCAAACTAGAGAGGAGGTTTACAACAGAGCACAACAAGTACAAGAAAACATCAAGAAGCTATTTGATAAAAGAACAAAGGCAAGTGATTTTAAAATTGGTGACAAGGTACTAAAATGGGATTCTAGGAAAGAAGATAAGGGCAAACATGGAAAGTTTGAAAATTTATGGAAAGGCCCTTATCTCATTTAGTCTGATATAGGAAAAAATGCATTTTTTCTTCAAGAGATGGATGGAGCTAAACTTTTTGGAGGTCCTGTCAATGGCAGGATGCTCAAACATTATTTTTTTTAAGGTTTTTGTTCAAAGTTCTTTTTAATTAATTGTAAATAACATTGCTTGAAAGAAAGTTTAAAAATGAAACATACAAAAAGCGAAGGAAAAAAGAGAAAAGAGGGCAGATAAAAAGAAGAAAGGTAAATCCCCATACCAAAAAAGAGGAAAAATCTGAAAGTGTGCAAGCTCAAATGTCACTTCTTGAAAAAGAAACTGTTATTTAGTCATACAACCTAATCATGACTGAGTAAATTTGAATTTAGTGCTGATAAGTTAGTAAAAATAGATTTGCCAAACAATGTAATATTGGCTTAACAGTATAAAATATTAGGATAGAGAAAGAATGGTTCTAGCAAGCTTAAAATCTGAACCAATAAAAGAAAATATAAATGGCTCCAAAAAAGATCACAACTTGAGCCAAAGAAAGAAGGATGCTTAGAAAATTTCAGATCTTAAGCCTTCACAGTTTTTGTTTTACATTTCTGCAAAAAATTCTATGTGCAGCTTGTACATAATGCCATAGCCCCCATAGCAAATCAGACTGTCTAATCCTGATTTGACTGTGTTTTAAATTTCGTGTTTTAGAAAATAGAGAATAAAATCTATCAAACAGCTCAATCTTGATAGATAGTTAGAATAGGTAGAGAATTACTGAGTTCAACTGTCTAATCTGAACTCATGGAAGATATAAAGGTATAAATAGATTAGTTTACTTCTTTCAAATAAAAGAATAAAATGATGTTGAAAGGGTTTGCAAGTCCAAGTGCACCCACTAAAGAAAAAATGTTAGGAAAGTAGGATGTGTAGGCAGAAAATTTGGGAGAAAAATCATCTTGTTGTAATTCTGCAGATCATCTTTAAGCAGCATGTTCATCAAAGAAAAAGAGGAATGTCAAATTACAAAGAACAAGGCACTGATCTACATTCCAGAGATTTATTCTTTGAGGTTCTTGACACCTCCATGGATCTGCCCTCCCCAAGTGGAGCCATTGTTAGCCATCTATAAATTCTGTGATATCTCATGATGGCTAAATATTCCTTCAAATTTCAAGAAATTTTTTTTGTGAAAATCTTGTGAGTTCTTGAAACCTCACTATGCTCATTATCCACAAGAAATCATCTCACTGATAAACTTCATTCAACCCTTCCAAGTTATCCTGTTGATTCAAAATGAAAACTGTTTTCAAGCCCCTCTTCTACCATTTCACCTTCATAAATTCCTCCAAAATCCCTCCATTTTTCACTCATCCTCACCTACCCTAAGCATTCATCTATTCCTCTAAAAACGCATTTTTACCCTTCATTTTCCCGAATAACCCTTCAAAACATTATAAAATCCCTTTATATGGTTTTAATCACCCTTTTTTATCCTATCAGAACCTCTAACAAGTCTAAAAAACCCACTTTTTAGGCCTTTTCCGACCCCTTTATAAAATTAGGCCTTAAGCCCCTGTGGGCTTAAGCCCCTGTGGGCTTAAGCCCTCTATGTGACCAAGGCCTGAAACTAGGGGCTAAGCCTAAAAAATCCCTTTTAGCCCTTGGTCCTTTCCTTTCTCCGTAAAGCCTTTCCACGCCTTATGTAGCCCCCTTCCTTGTTATTTCATTCCTCCGCGCTATGTATTCCCCTTGATGAATCTCAACTGTTGATCCTGACAATCCAACGGTGATCGCACCCTAACCATCATCCTTCCCCTGACCACCCCCTCACCCATACCTCTTTGTTAACATATCACAGCTGTTGATCTTTAAAATCCAATGGTCATCGACCATCGCACCTCTCCACCCTTCCGACCTTGTCAGTTGATTTCTCCGCCACCTGAAAATTTTGTTGATATCATCACCCTGTCCCACCTTCCACTATCCTCCCACTGATCCATTTACCATATGCCACCTATCCTCCTCCATTCTCTATTGCCAAGAACCTTTTCCAATCGCACTCCCTCTCCACCGTTGATCTGGCTCCCCCAGATCCAACGGTCCTGATCAAATATCACGCTCATTTCTCCCAAACAGGTTAACGTGCATTTTCAACGTGAAAAAAGTGGTTTTGTGTTGGACACGTGTCACCATATATGTGGTATCGCGTCCAAAATGGCCAATACCACTTACCACCTAATCCTTGCGCAAATACCACCCCGGTATTCCCCAAAACCACCCTTCACCATCTCGCACCCAAATTCAAAAAATGTCATCCTTTCTCCTGGTTCTGCCATGGAACCTCCTCCCTGCAATAACCCCTTCCTCTGCATCGCTCCTCCACCCTCACCGAAGCTTCTAAAAGTAGTTTCTACCCACAAGCATATATTTTAAATAATTATTTTGTGTTGACTTGCAGGTTTAATGGCGGACAAATGAGCCAGCCCTCCCATAGCAAGTTTAGGTTGCAGAAGGCCCAGGATGATGATCCTTGGTTCCAAGATTGAGAATGGGAGATTCAGGGTTCAGTCTTAATGTTTGACTAATGCCTCATGAACACTGGTTAATTAATAAACCCTCCAGCGCAGTAGAAGAAACACCTATACACAAATGAAGCACTAAAGACTAAAGATTAATGAATAAAGCAAGAAGATGAAAGACTTAATCAAGAAAATTAAGGATAAAGACACAGTTTGAAGACAAAGTAGTTTAAAAAGTTAAAACAGTCAACGGATGAAAAATTCAAGAAGATAATCAAAGAAAGCCTAAAAGCCAAATCAAAGGCCTAATTAGAGTTAAAGCCACCAAACAAATAGATAAACAAGAAGGAATGCTTCAAATGACAAATCACATAAGCAATTACTCCTCCAAAGGATTAAAATGCCACCTGCCAACCTATTTTCCCCTAAGATACACAAAGTTATTACAAAACAGAGATATTTTGTAAAGACAGCTCAGAAGTTATTGCCAGCCTACCTAAAAAGCCTAAAAGTCAACAAAAGCAACTAAGTAGTTCAAAGAGTTAATGTAATACTCATTTATGAAGAGTTAGACTTAAATACATTTTTCCTTGGGCCTTGCATGGTCTCAAAGGTCAAAAACATTAACTTTTTCATTTATGAAACATTTAGAAACCCTTTCTTTCACCCCACATCCTCATTTATCTATAAATACCATATGAGGAGCTCATTGTTATTGTTGGTTGGATTGTTATTGGAGTGTAAGATAGTTGCTGAAGCTGTTGAATTGTTGTTGAGTAGTTGAAGAATACTAGGCTAAGAAGAGAAGTTTTGAGTTGTAGAGACCTTTTGGACTCGAAGTATGTAATTGGTTTGAACATCAATAATACAAGCTGATTCATGGGATCTTGGTCTATGTTAATGGTGATGTTATTCCTCACTATTTTTGTCTTTCCTTATCTTTTACATGCTGTCCATTTTCTCTGATAAAGAAAAAAAAATTTAGAGTAGGGTTTACTGTCAGAGTACCCTATTTCTGTCTGAAAGCTTTACCTTTATGTTTTCTTCTACTAAGGTATGTTTAGAGGATTTTTAATTTCCCTCTAGGTTTGTCCAGCTTGTTGTTTTGAGAATGATTCAATAGAGTATAATCAGGGAATGTTGGTAAGCCCATATCCTTCTGAGTACAACTTGATATATTGTTCTTAAAATATCTTTTTCAAGGTTTTCTAAGTAGAGTTAACCCAGGGAAGTCTATGGTTTTCCCTGTCCTCTAGCTAGTCTTTAACAGTTGCCTTAAAATATCCCTTGAGAATATGCTAAAATCAGGCTAGATTCATAGTTTCTGTCTGATCTTAGGCTATTTTCCTTGTTATCTTATATGTTTTCTCCTTTTCTGAAAGTAGTCTTAGGGTTACTGGATTTGTTGTCTGAAAAGTGTGCTTTAATAAAAGTTTGTCCAAAGAAGTCTATGATTTTCCCTGTCCTTTGGCTTGCTTCAAACAGTTACTTTGAAAGGCTTTTCTTGTTTAGTGGAGTTAATAGATTCTTAATTGATTATTAGCTTTGCTTCTTTCACAAAATTTTAATGTTTCATATCACAATTCAATCTAAAATATCCTTTGATATAGATGACTTGCCCTATGGAAACCCTTGAAGAATTGTTGTACAATTAAATCCTTTTGTGACTCCATAGCCCAATGGGTTAATACTATTTCATGAGCTATCTTTTCCACTGAAACATTCTTCAATCTTCTCTCACCTTCACCCTTCAAATGACCTCTTTAGTTAATGATATCCATCCCAACCAAACAAACAAGTTCTCTGAGCTTCATAACTAGCCTAATATCATAAACAAAGCATAAAGATATATCCTTTGAAAACACTTAATAGAGAGATCCCTCTCTGAATCTAGGAAGGCTAGGTCCTAGGATTCCAAAGCAGTTCTGATGTGGCCCCCTACAGCGTTTATTTTTTCCATTATTGTAAATCATAGGGAGCCAACATGTTCAAGTATTGCTGGATCTCCAACTTTGGAACATCTTAAGGTGTTCTTATTGTTGCAGATTTTCCCTAGTTTCGGATATTACAACAACGCTGTCATATCTAGATCATATCGAGCACCTCATGTAGAGGTAGGTGGAGCACTTGCTCCAAAAAGAGAGATTATTGTATCATTGCAAGGAATTCCCCAGGATCTCATATGTGGAGATCAAGGCACAACCCATGATCAGCATGTGCCATTGTTGACAAATTGTGAAACCATATAGATAAAAGGAGGAGGTAGGGAGGATGACCAGCATCATATGATGAGGAGCACACACCCCTATCTATTTCAGAGGGTTGATGCAAAAAAGAGGCATACTAATTTGCGCAGTGAGGGCAGGGACAAGGTTGCCCATTTGTATATGCAGTCCACTCTTGATGTTGATGTCTCATTGCATGGAGGCATCTCACCGAGGAGACCGCGAGTCTAGCATATGATGAGAGATGCTTCACATTTGGATGCACCACTTATTGATTCCATAGGGGTGAGGACCTTGAGAGAAATTGGTACAGTGCTGAGAATCTTAGGTAGACTCAAGGAGAGGAGAATCATTTTCCAAACATCATCATTACCCACTCTCATTCTAGGATCTGCGCTGTGGCAAGGGTAGCATGGGAAGGATAGCAGCCTTCCAACTTGCATCTTTGGCATGGGAGATGTAAAAGAGGAAGACAGCCATATGACAGATGTTATTTTTGATAGATGATCATCATTATCACTATGGAGGATATGTCCATACTGGAAATCCCAGCTATTGGTGGATTATTCCAAGGATATTTTTACTTGTATGATATTGGATGACCAGTTGCATGAGGAGGTATATTCAATCAAATATGGGGTCATCTAATATCATGCTAGGATCTTCTTATCTAGAGCTTCCAAGCTCAAGAAGAAGTTACTACTAGCAGCTCATGAATATTTCCTTTTCAGCCACAATTATTCTATGAGAGCATACCACACAATCATGGAGGGGTACATTTTGGAAGGCTTTGAGGAGGAGATATATCAACATTTGAGGAGATGCATGGATCATGTGGAGATGGAGGAGATACATAACTCTTTGGGGGAGTTAACACAACCACCTCTTTTCTCTTTGAGAATGAGAGGGGATTCATCTATGCGCCACTCCATTTGCATGGGCAAAGCATATGGTAAGGATACTTTTTGGTTGCATAATGATTTATATAATGAATGTGTGCATTCCTTAACCATATATGTGCAGGACATGCTCACTTTGCACCATACATCATACACTTTCTCAAACTTGTGAGGAGATTGGGGTAGCAAGCAAGTGGCTGGGAAGCCACACATCATGTCATTTTCTGATGCAGTTGAGAGTAAAACTACGCTGGTTGCATTTGAGGGACCATTGTCCTTCTCCATTGTTACATATGGCAGCTAGAATGATACTCATTATGGTTCCATATGTTGATTTTGTTCTTTCCCTTGTGGGGAGCATGTTGGGAGGAGAGACACATTCATTAGATGTGTCCATGGAGAATGAAAACTCCCACACCTTTCATGTTCCATGCTTCAATAGGAGTATGGGAGATGGCTTGCCATGTTATGATTGGCAATAGCAATTAGAAAAATTGCGCTATGGCCACTTGGGAAAATGTTAGTACCTTTCATCACTACATGAAACCTTCAGTATTCCTCTCATTTGGATTCCATATGGTGGTGATTTCCTATTCATCATATATGGGATAGTTTGGGCCAGCATGATGCATAACATTGGAGAGGAGATCCTTGAAGATCCAATATTCTTCTTACCACTTGAGGGAAACATTATTGCAGCCCAAGATCAGCAGCTACTCTACACTTATCATAAGTGGAGAGAGGGACAACATGGGGTAGGCTATTTTTTCTACCATGTTTAGCTATGCATCCCACCTATTCTACAGGAGTTACAGGTGGAGGGAAATTTTCAGGAGTTTCTATGTTGGGAGGTAACTCATTTTGTATGGATGATAGCTTGGGGATGGAGGATCCACATGGGAATGATGGTTCCCCATACATTTCAAATTCAATTCCTCAAAGAGACCTCTATAAAACACATTGTTGCCTCCATGGATGTTTTACTTTTACATGATGATAGCTATTTGGGATGCTCGCCAAAAGCTAGCTTGCATACTTGGGAGGGGAAACTTGGAGATGTATTGATGAGACAACATCTTGATCCTTGGAGGGTTTTATCATATGAGGATGATACATGAGGAGAAGGGGAGGCTCTTCAGTTCTATCCTTGCAGTTTCTTGAGGACAATCAACATTTGGGAGGGGAGGACTGTAATATTCATAAATTAGCATGCAACTAATAGGAATATTGATTTTTTCTTTTGACACCTAGGAGATGAATAAATGGGTAAGGAGGCCCATACATTTCTAAAATAGGAATAAAATCCCTCATGATGTGAAAAGGGATGATAATAATATTTGGATTTTTCACCCTCATGTGTGAAGAGGGGCAAATACATGTGGACAAGGTCAAGTTTGACCAAGTCAACATCACTAGAATAAATGGTGGAGATCATCTATGGAGACAACACAGTGGTAGTGGGAGGAATATTCCATGGTTGAGGAAACCCTAATGAGTGGGAAAAAAGGTGAGAAGGCTTCCACTTGTTTATAAGGAGGGTAAGGCAGCCATAGAAATGGATGTTATGGATTATTGATTTTATGGTCTGTGTGACTATTGTGCATTCTTCAGCTGTTTAGTTGAGATTGTTGTGTTGCTTAGTAAAAGGCATTACTGTTTAGGAATTCCATGTCCTTTCTTGAGAGGCCTCGTGAAGGATCTTGCACTTCATTTCTCCACATTCAGGCTTGAGGCCAAGCTACCTCCTTCAGCTACAACGCAGTTTCTATTTAGAGCTGGGTTGTGTTGCAGGGTGTTGCAGTGGAGGGTTGATAACACCACTTCTGGAGCTTGTTTTTCAGAGGAGGAAGCTTTCTTTCCTTTGGGAGATCAGTGAGGAAGATTTTGGAGCTTATTTCACATCTTGGCACTTGGCCAATCTATTTTTCATCACCTATAGTACAATACCTCCCCTTGACTGCATTATTTCAGTGAGTATTTGCAGTGAGGGGTTGCAGTGTTTGATTGGAGGGTGAAATTTTCAATGACTGGATCAACCTTTCACTTGGAAGATCCATTGGAGGAGGTATATTCATCTTATGCATCATATTTAGCCATATACATCCAGTTATTGAGTTGTAGCTACTACTCAGCCCTAGGGTTGCACTCTGGAATTTTTGTAATTTTTCATATTTCAGAAAATCCTTTCTAGATTGTCTTGGCATTGTGTTTGGGAGTCTATATCTTCACTCCCAACATTTTATGAGCCATACAATTTCAGATCTATATTATTATACATCATCAGTAGCAGTGTACCTTCTATTACTACGTTATTCTTGTTCATGAGCATTCTGCAATATAGCAGCATTCCATATTTGGCATACGTATTCATGCAAGGCTTGTTTGTCTTTATTATTTGAGTTGTATTGTGCTTATTTGCAGTTGATTTACATAATAAAATGGCTCCATGGTTTTCACAAATTTTGGTGTAATTTTATTCACTTCTATTTCTAGTTTTATGTTCATTATTCCCGCATTCCCCATTTGGGAATATTACAACAACGAAGAGCTCGTCGCACGGAATCCGGTGCACTTCATTTAATCAAAAATCGACTGTGGATGAGGAAGTTATGACCTATTGTTCATTTTCCTAAACAGCTAAAAATATTGCAGAACAATGACATGTTGATAACAAGGTAGCCTAGTCAGCATACCAGGTATATTCAAGGAATATTATCCAGTTTTTTCCTAATGACACTGTGACAAGAGTCACAACAGGATTCGCGAGTGAACTTTGGAGGTGAAATTTTTTTACAGTTTATCCTAAGGTTAAATGAGATATTTTTTTAGTTTGGAATGGTCCAACCAGAGATAGACACATAATGCAGCCATGAGATGCCACGTGCCCCCTCTGGTGAACCCCATCTAAACCTTGGATCAAATTGCAAGTCGAAGAAGTTTCATTATATCAAGTTCCGAATTATTTTTATAAACCAAGGTTTATAACTGTGTAGGTGGATTTGGTGCACAAGTACCAAACCACACCTGCTTAAGCAGATTGGTTGTTTCCTCTTAATTTCCTGGTCACAGATGGATAATTAAGGGATTCAACAAGTTAGTGAACATAGTAAAACATAAAACATACTAGATAATAAAATGGCATGCATATATAGAGAGAAAATAAAAACTAAACTAAAACACATAACACAAAACCTCTAAATAGAGTCAAACAACTTCAATAATCCAAACGGTGGCGCTTACATCTGCTCTTATTGAGTGCTAGTGGGAATAAAGGATGAAACATTTACCCACATGCCAAGGGGCCCTTAGAACTAGGGAGTTCTAAGACCTGATGCAAGGATGTATTTACCTCCAATATACCTTGGCGCAAAGTCTCTCTCTCTTGGTGGACGTTTATAGGAGAATTCAAACTCTCCTTCCCTTTCTTGGTAAATTGATGGATGGTGACCCAAGAGACGAGGGTGATTCCATTGCGTGCCACATTATTCCATTGTGTACTCCCTTGAGGTACTATGGAGGATTGGGTGGTTGTCCTAAGGCGGCCTCAAGTGTGGGATCAATTTCCTCGAGTGTGCCTTGTGGTCCCAGAAAGTGACTTTCGCCACTCTCAGATCCGTGCGGCTTTTTTAGGGAAAGCCGCACAAAGGCACGCCTATCGAAGAAAAATGTGCACGGAGGCACATTCTGCTATGGTCTTGAGTACGCAATTTGATTTTTCTCTTGGACCTTAGAGATTTTTTAGATTCTTCATATCCTCTAATGTGCTCAGCCCTGTAAATCCTTCTTCCTGAAATTTAATAATGTCATCTTTACTGGTCTGTTTTTCTAGTGATCACAATTTCCCTCTAATGTGTGAGGTCTAGGAAGAACCGTAGAGCCGAAATACATTATAGTTTCTTTTTTTTGTACTGTGCGGAGAGAGATAGAGAGAGAGAGACCTGCGTGTAACACAGAGTTGGAAACACTTTACACCGGTCGAAGAGCGACCATGTGCTGTGGGAATCCTGCAAGCAATGGTATAATACAATAAATACAATTTTTATATGAGGTGTTCATGTCCCATGCTCATGATGCTTTGGCTAGCTAAACAAATCTATTTGACAGATATAAATTCTATTTGTGTCACTAGTATGGTAGTGATCGATTAGTTGACGAAGACAACTGCTGACGCACTCAGGGGAATTTTTTCTTTGACAAAAGGTGGAATGTGGTACCCATATGCATAAAATTGGTATGGCATATAAATGTGCATTGTACGCATGGATGTATGACTGGGACCTTCCCATGTAAGCATTGCTGAAAGAGATGCTTATAAAGGCACGGGTCTTCGACGAATTTGATCAAAATGCAATGGTTGTAAGGTACGATACCATCTTGACATGAAATCTTGTGTTGGAGTAAAATGTCAGGAGGATAGATGACATTTTTGGAAATTATATCTCCCAAAGTGCTACCCGAGGATTTCCCTTATGTGGTGAGGGGTGATCCAAGGTACCACTTCCTTTTTGGAAAATAGGTGTTGATGTCCACAAAAAGGAAGCCTCAACCGAACGAGACAGTCACTGATGCAAGGGATCATGATTTTGGTTGTGATAGGTTTAACATAGGCATGATGGCGGGGGGTGACGGAAAACTGATGATGGGGACTTAGTGGCCTAAGGTCGAAGTATAAAAAGAAGCTTGACAACAGTCATAATTATTTATGACGGGGAAATCCCTGGAGTCGATAGGACGTCCAGGGTGACTATATATTGGTTATGAATGTCATGGTGGCTTATGCGTGAAGGGCGTGATACTCCAACCAAGGGTGATGAGGGTCTTCTTCCATGGGAGAAAAAATGGATGGTTGAATGGTGGACATAGTGCATCGTTTGCGATCTTTGCACACTTACCAAAATAATGAAATAATAGGGTTTGGATTGTATTTATTGTGGCCATGGCATCATGTATTTTATGATATATGGTCTAATTTGGGTGATGGGCGCCATGGAGGGGAGGCTCTATTGACCAAAGAGGATGTTTATCTTGTGCAAGGTGGGGTGATGATAAACATGGTCGGGTGCTTGGAACCTATGGCTAATTTCTTATGGAGAAATCAGGTCACGATATGCAGAGTTTGACTAGGACTCTATCATGCTAAGGGTAGAATGATACCTTCTCTAGAACTTTCATGGATGAAGCAATGGATGGTTTTCACAATACCTGCAAAAAAATACCCCAAGTGAAATCATTTTCTTTATTCAAATATTATTGAAAGAAGTGTGCTAAAAATGAAAATGAGAGACGGCATACTCATCGGCACTAAAAAATTGTTCTTTCGGAGGTGAAAATGTGTGGCATCGCCCTTGGGCGTTATGGAGTGTTGATCACAGTGTTGCTTTCGTTCCTCTAATTGGGCTTTCCGAGCTCTCTTTATGGTCCTCCAAAGTTACGAAAAAGGGCAGCATATATAAAAATATGGCTCAATTCAGTTCATTTGTGTCAGTTGGGCGTTTGAGGTTTTGAAAGGTCAGAGGCTTCTGCGGAGCTGTTCTTGTTGTTGTGGTCAGCCTGAGTACCTTGGACTAGCGATTTTTTAGCAAGGTAAACCCCATGATATCTTGATTTTTAATTTTTCCAGTGTGTTGGTGCTAGGGTCCATACAGGACTGGTTTGTATGGATCCTAGGCTAGCTTTTGCCTTGACCGCGTGGGAAATCAAGACAGAGGCGTGTAAATTTTGCACAAAAATAATGGTTCTGCATGAACTTATCATGCCTACACTAGCTTTGGGTGCGCCTTTGTCACGTCTTTGAGAAAAACAGACCCGCTCTCCTCGTGCTTGTCTGAGGAACAAGCGCGCGAAGGTCCGAAGCCACCTTTTACAAAAGTTTTGGAAATTTTGTCTATTTTTTAGTGCTTTTAGTGTGACTTATGTGTGCCTATTTGATGACAGGATGTTGTGGAGTGAGAGGGATTGCCCTGATCTCTAGGCCTCTTTTTCTACTACTGGTCATGCACACCAATAGTTGGTCCGTTGGGGTCTTCTCAAGTTTAGGGATAATGTCCTCTTACGATCACAACATCGTCTTCTACATTACCTGATACAATGTTAGAACAGGAAACACAAGGTGATGGTGTTGTGGGTGTCCTACCTTGTTATCCATCCCGAGACGGATATCTATTTTGTGACCAGGTTGCTGCCTCGGGGTGAGGTGCTTCCTTATCCACTTCCTCCTAGGAGAGTGGATCTTGAGCGGTTTTCAGTGGGCCATTGTGGCGGGGCGCCCCTTACAAAGTGGTGCATAGTGATTTCTTTTGAGACTAACCTGGTCAAGCAGTGTGCTCTGGCTGATATTGTAGGACTAGCGGGGTCATCTGCACCGCACTAGGCATCGAGGCCACAGATAGGTATTTTGCACCTTCTATGGGCTGGACATTTCTTCAATTTTTCCCGTTTTTTGTATGACGAGACACTGGCTCAAATTTCCAAGTTCCAAGATGGATCAAAGTTGTTCACATATGCTAGCATTCTATGTAGCATTATGTATGAGCGGGTGGTGCTACTGAGACCTACGGTGGTTGTGCCTGCTGGGGGGCCTCAGGAGCCTCGTATGAGGAGGTGGGCCCCTGTGATGCCTCATGGAGGGGGTGGTAGGGTGGGGCTTTATTGGAACATCACCATGGAGGCTTGGTTTGAGGCCAATCCTCAGATGTGTATGTCATTCCCTTATCCAGGGATGCACTTCCATGGAGACCTAGACATGGGTCTTCCTGTTAGATATGCTTGGGGTTTAGCAGGTATTTTTTGTGTTTTATTCTACATTTACTTGAGTATTTATGTTTTTCATGTATGCTATGGTGATACTAACATAATTTTGTTACTCTTGTAGAAGTCGGCGAGGTCGAATATCCTGTGGCTTTATTGATGGGACACCATCCAATTCGGTGGTCTCGAGGTGCTCCTCGCGCAGGTTGGGGACATGGAGGAGCTATGGTGCAGCCTCTGGGTGGAGCACCTGGCGGGGGGGCTGGTCCCTCAGGGGAGGGTAGTATCTCGGCTACTGCTAAGACTGTTGTTGATCAGGCTCGTGTCGAGGTGACAAAGGCTCGGGTTGCTGAGTTGATAGAGTAGGTTGTAGAGGATTCTTGGGGTTGAGTGGACTGCTTGACCTAGGGGATGCTTACTCGAGGCTTCGTGGATGACCTCAATGATGCATGGTTGGAGACATTGATGGCCTAGGAGAGGGGATATGGGTCGATTTTACGTCAAGTGGCGATCTTCGTTTTGACGGTGGCTCTAGTGTTGGTACCAAGAGCGGCTATGGGTCCAGTTGCCCCACCTGGGGGAGCACCACCCTAAATTTATATTGTACATAGGGGAAAGAACCCATTATCAGGATGCTTCCCCTATTTTTGTGGACTTTTACATTTGTATATTTTAGGCTGACTTACTAGTCAGAGACAATATATTTTGTACTCCGACACATATATTTTTTGGTATATATGAGAAAGATATTTTTTGCGGCTCTACAGGGTGTGCCCCCTATTTTGTTTATGGATTATGCTATGCTAATTGACATCTATGTTTTCTATGTTTTTTTTTTTTTTTTTATGTATGATAGTTTATCCGAGATGCATTTCAGTTTAGAATATTGTTAGCTGTGCGATCAGCTATTTGGTTTTTATTTCTTGGTACATGTGTGAATATAATGTGGTCAAACTGTTGGCTTAATATTTTTGCATGCAAGTATTTTCTAAACAGATGTGAATCCCTTATGTCAAATGCTTGGTTTAACTGAAACACTACTATATGGGAATCGAGGTAGCTATTCATACAGTGTATACCCTGATTGAGGGTGTCGCACATAAGTCTGCTGATGGTGTCATATTCTACCTAATTGTTTGTCGTTGAACTGATGCATACACCATTAGTGTAGACTGACGATCGGTCAGGATGGTAGATGACCCAGGCGGCTGCTGCTAAACTTTGAGACCATCACAATGCCCCATCGTCAAATCCAATGTAATGATCAGGTTGATAATCCATTGTGACACTAGAGATTATTTTGTGACAAATATTTTGGTGAAAAATTTAAATTTTTTTGGGTCTGTGTGCGTTGACTCTAGGGGTGGACCATCTCAGACCTTATGGGTAGAATTTCTTAAGGTAAAGGCCATTTATGGGGTTGCTGAGACATGTTCCATCCAGCTCAGTCAGGATGTATGCCCACCTGAGAAGGAAATTTTTTATAATGTAGGGTCCTTTCCACAACGTTTCAAACTTTCCTGGCCCTAGGGCTCCTTTTGTGACATCGTAGCGGAGGACTAGCTCTCCCTTAGTGACTAAACGAGGGCTGTTGTGGTGGTCGAACGATGCTTTTACCCATTTCTTGTGGGCCCTATTGTGTTGCAGCGGCTGACGTCGGTTTTCGTCGACAAACTCTAGTTGTACTAATCTTTGTTCTAGAGGTTGGGTATCATCGAGGAGTTTGATGGTGGCATGTAAATTTGGGATCTCGAATTCTATGGGAATCACGGCTTCAACTCTGTATACCAAGTGGAAGGGGTTAAACCAGTGGATGTTTTCACGACCATGTGTTATGCCCACAGGGTAGAGAAAATCATATGGTGCCAGTTGGTTTTATGGTTATTCACCATGCGCTGTAACAAAGTTTTGAGAAATTTATTCACAGATTCTACCTGTCCATTGGATTGGGGGTATGGTGAAGTGAATTCATGGGTGAATCTGATTTGGTGAGATAGCTCCTGGAAAAATTTATTCTCGAAGTGTTTCCCATGGTCAAAGACTAACTCCTTGGGAACACTGAATAGGGAAATGACATGGTTAAACAGAAATCGTGTAGTGGTTTCTGCGGTGTTTTCATATGTGGGCATAGCTTCTAACCACTTGGTGAAATAATCAATAGCCATGATGATGTATTTATGATTGCTCGATGATGTTGGGTTGCAAGTCATGAATTCGATCCTCCATTTTCAAAATGGAGCAGTGACGATGATGGGATGCAGGGGAGTGAGAGGGGATCTTGCCTTGTGAGTGAAGTGCTGACATCGCTCGCACCTCTTGAATATTGTGATACAGTCACAAAACAAAGTGGGCTAGAAATATCCTTCTCATAGGATATTTTGGGCGGTGGCCATCCTGGAGAGGTGGTTGTCGTAGGCTCCTTCATGGCAATCATTAAGAGCTTGTTCCACTTGGTCGTGAGTAAGGCATCGATGTAAAATGGTGTCGATGCCCCATCGGTATAAGAGAGCTCCCATAAGGAGGTATCTAGGGGGCTGATGGAGAATGCACCGACGATTGTCTCGAGTGAGGTGGGGTCTGAACTTTAAGGTTCGTAAGAAGAGGAGGAAATATTCGTATGAAGGGGTGTCAGTTGCTATGAGGAAGAGATGTTCATCTGGTAACAAATCATTTACTGGTGATCCTTTGGTATGACCTGGGAGATACGTAATGAACTATGCTAAGATTAGTGCCTTTTTGCTCTTAGGGGAGTGAAACTATAAGTCATATTCTTGTAGACTGACTATCCAACAGGAATATTTGTGGTTAATTAGGTGGCGTGTGAGCAGATATTTGATGGGGTTAATATTCATGATGACCGTAGTGGTCTTTAAGATGATGTAGTGGCGAATATTTTGGACTGCATGAATCAATGCTAAGGAATTCCTTTCTTCGGGTTCATATCTTAATTCTGGGCCTAATAAGGTTTTGCTGACGCAGTAGATTATGTGCTACTTCCCATCTACGCCTTCCTAGATCAATACTCCAGCCAAAGTAATCTCATATGTTGATAGATATATGATGTAATATTTTTAATAGTCTCGGGGACTAATGAGCGGTGTTGAAGACAATGTGTCTTTCAGTGCATCAAACGCTTGTTGGACGTGATTGTCCCATTTGAATGGGATGTCTTAGTGAGGAGGTACAAGAACCCTTGAGCACAAGTGGTGTAATCTGGGACGAAACGTCTCAAAAATATGGCTTTCCCCTGCAAGATTTTTAGTTGCCTGAGGGTTCGAGGTGGAGGTACCTCCTTGCTGGGACACGATAAAACCTAAAATTCTTCCTCCTGTGACACAAAAGATGCACTTGAGTGGGTTCAAGCATAGGTTGTATTATCAGCGTCGTTTGAATACCAATCGCAGATCCTCGAGATGGTCTGAGCGCTTCTTAGATCATATGGGTAGGTCGTCCAAATAGGCAAGGATAAGGTGTTCCAAGTAATGAAAGATGTAATTCATGGCACTCTGGAAGGTGGTTCCTTTGTTTTTCAGGCCAAATGGCATTACCTTGAATGCGAATGTGCCCAAGGGGGTAGTGAACATGATTTTGTACCAGTTGGTGTGACGGATTTGAATTTGATTGTACCCAAAGAATCCATCCATGAAGGAGATGGCCTCTTGACTTACACAAGCATCGATGACTTGGTCGATGAATGAGGTAGGGTAATTGTCCTTGGGACATGCTTTGCTCAAATCATGAAAATTGGTGCAAACACGTATGGTGCCGTGTTTTTTCATGACGGGAACAAGGTTCGAAACCAAATATGTCTAAGCAATGGGGTAGATAAACCCGGCTTTGTGAATCTTTTTTATTTCTCGTTTTATTTCTTCTGCCATTGATGGGCGTAGTTGACGTTGTTTCTGGCGTATTGGAGGTACATCAAGCCAGGTGTCAATATGGTGCTCCACAATATTGGGACTAAGGCCATGCATTTATGAGTATTCCCATGCGAAGATATATCTATACTCTTGTAGAAATTGGGTATAAGAGGTTATTTCTTCTGGAGAACATGCTGCCCCCAGTGAGATTTCTTCGACCTTTCCAGGATTTTGGAATATGTTCACCTTGACGATAGGTGAGATGTTTGACATGTTTCCTTCCTTGAACGCATCAGGTGCTGGGATGGGGTTCTTGAACCAATCAAATTTCCATGAGGGCCTAGGGGAGGAAATCTTTTGATTCAATCGCATAAATCTCTTGTTCTTTTGTCTTGTCACGAATGAACACTTTTCGTGTGAGAAAAATCGAGCGGTGATGCATTGCATCCCATGGATAATCTGGTTCTGTCATGGCCTCTAAGATGTCCTCATTCGAATGGAATAAGGATCCATTAGGGGAATTTTGAGGTATAAAATGGGCCTCCTAAGGAAATTATAAAATAATAGTGGAAGTAATAAAATAATATTAGATTACATCATCAAATTTTAGAGGGAAAAAGAAAAATCTACTTTTTTAACTCATATTTTCAACATATCTCCCTATGGGTTTACTCAAATTTTGAGCGGGAACACTCGTTGGAAGCATGCTTTGATTCCTCATCCAAGGAGTACCGATGTTGCATATTTTGGATGGACCCTGCTATAGGAAAAATTAGAAATACATGAAAAATGTAATTGCAATAACTTTTTTTCGTGTATTTCTCATTTTTTGTCTAACAGGGTCCATCGAAAGTATTCAACATGGGTACTCCTTGGATGAGGAATTAAATTTTGCATCCAATGAGTCATCCCGCTGGAGATAAGTTGAAAATACAAGTTTAAAAAGTAGTTTTATTATTTTATTATTCTTTAATCCTTTTACCTTTTTAACCCAAAAATGGTGTATCATCCCCCATGGTTGACATCATCATATTGAATCCTATTGGTTCTTATAAATTTTATTTTGGTTATAAATTTTTCTTATGAGGCCCATTTTAGACCTCAAAATTTCTCTAATGCCTAAGGGTAATTGATTATGCGCAATGTTGTGCAGAATAGGTTCAGTCCGTATGGATATGGTTGATAGGCATGAAAAGGATTCCATCATCGACATGGTGGAACCAGACGGGGTTGAAAGAATGCAGATGGATTAGGTTTGCATTATCGTAGGTACAACTACTCTCGTAGTTGCAGCTCACTCGACACCTATGGAAGATGAGCAGAAAACATGAGTCATAGTTCTGATACATGATTATATGAATCGTATATGGTGTATCATGTCATCATCGTTTGGTAGGGGAAGAATTTCTATGATGGGAGCTTGCGTGAGCGTAAGGCTAGATCCCTTGTTAGGATGGTCAATTTTTGGCAGGTGGAAATTTTTTCTGGTATAGAGGCGCCTGAATGTTTCCATTAGCGGGCATGCCTTTGGTTCGTGGTTATGGCCAGTGCAAATGGTGCATGGTACCATTGTGCCAACTTAGTATATTGTGTGGAAATCAACACTACTCCTCGTCCCAGAAGTGGATGCTCAGAAGGGACCAGACGTAGAGGAGGAGGTCTTCTGCTTCCATTTCCGAGTTTTTGGCATGGGTATGTCTCACTCTCTTAAGAAGTGTAGACTTAACACCACTCTTTCTGCTCTAAGATTTGGGAGATGATCACATTTTATTTTATGATTGAAGTGTGAACAAATCCGGCAATAGTTGTGTGTGATCTTCTCTTGGTTATAGAGATGTCTTTGCGGGAGAGAAGGACTATGCGAAAACTATTTGCGAGGTGCTTCAATTCTTTGCACTGATTGACCCGGTGGCCGATTAGGTCACATAGTATACATGTTATCCTAGGTTGAACCTGAGTCATGCTTTTTTGGCATGGCTTCCCATCTTTCCCTTTACATAGACGTGGGTATGGAGTAGATTGCTTGGGCGTGTTTTACCTTCCATGTCGGTCGCTTGGTTTCGGGTTGATAAGGTCTTGGCGTTTTGTCTCTAATAGATGTATCATCTTGATTAGAGGACGTACTCGTAGGATATAAGTACAACTCTTCTCATAGTGATTTCCCTGACACACTAGGAAAAACATCCTAGATATGGGGTTCTCATCCTGCTCGCTTGATGGCGTGACTAGGTACTAGTGGCGCAGCGCTTCTAATTCAGGGAAAGTGGTGACCACATGATTGGGAATTTTACACACCGCACATGTTGGTCTTCTCTGCAGAGGGCGGTTGGGGGTGACTAAGGGTTCCCCGATTGGTTTTTTTTTTAGCTGACAAATTGAGGATGGATCTACTTGTCATACCTTCTTGAGTTGTCAAGCTATTCATAGATTCATAATCAGTGCCATATTCTTAGGAGAGGTGGACTATGGTTGATCACATGCAAGCTAGCATTGCATAGAATCTAGGGATATAGTGACAATGGAATAAAGCATGATTTCCATCACATATTTGACATGAAAATTGGGTTTCTAGGTTGATACGGTATACTACATGGATTGGATACCATCACTGAAGCATTTATAGAGCTAGGAAATTGGCGATGAAATGATCGCGTTGATCACAAAGTACATAATGCTCGATAAGGGGAGGGGGAATGGCTGGGAGTGTTTCAGGTGACTGTCATTCCTCTTGCAGGTATAGAATGACACGAGGTTCATCTCCAACTGACTGGATGGAGGGATCCTCTTGATAGTATTTCTCAATGGCATGTAAGGCGTCCCTATATCACGAGATCTCGGGGCAATGATGGGTATAGGGTCCATAATTACTGCAGATAGCGCATGCGTGATTTGTGCACAATGCCTTGCCTTGAATTTTGGTCGCAGGTTCCTTTTTACGGGAACCTGTTGTCACGATGTCTACCACAGAGCTAAGGAGAAGTTTTAATTTTTCCAGCTCTGGGCAGATGTGGGTAGGGTGGCCTACTACATCACATATGGTGCAGGGTGGTGATTCTCGTTGTGTGATGCGATTCTCCACCTTATTTCCTATTCTATTGGTGTTGTTGGACTTAACCATCGTCTTTGCAATGGGAATTTCCTTCGAAGGGATGTTTGCGATAGCTTCCTAAACAGTTGGGGTCTTCTCAGGATTGAGGGGGATTAACCCTGTAGAGGTGATGTGTGCGAATCCCATTGTGGTAGGTGGGACTAGGTACCAAACTGGGATTGGAAATGATAAGTTTTGTAGGACCACTGTGGCCATGACCTACTGCAACACAAAACTAGCTGGGGGGAAGAAGAAATGAATTTGGGAGGAGGCGTAGGCTAGAGAGGCTGTCGTGGCTGAGGATTTTATGTCATTACTACTCATCTCCATGTATTTAATGGATTTGGTGCTTAATGAGGACATCATGCACACTGGGGCCTTTGTGACATCAGGTGATGACTCAAGTATAACAAGGGGATCTCCAAAGAATGACCCTAGGATGGATGACGGTTTGAACTGGTCGGGGCCATATTCTTGGTACCATCTAAGTGTCTCGGCAGATGTGTCTACATAGGGTAAAATGACATCAGTATTTGTTAGGGGTCGCTTTTCGCTATGTGTCAATTGGTCGACAGTAATGATGCGATCCTATGGGGGAACATCATAATTCGGAAGACGGAGGAAGATATGGATGTCATGGCATACATTTAACTTCAGCCAAGGAGTATATTGTAATCTAGTTGAGCATCCAAGACTTCTATTTCTATAAGGACCATCTTGTCGGCTAAGTAGACCGTAGTGTTTTGGTAGAGGCTAATGGGAGATGAAGGGCATTCATTGTATGATCTAAGCGTGATGTATGGTGGCTTTAATTCGAGAGACCATAACTTCTACCAAACATTTTTTGTTTTTGCTGAGTGCTAATTGTCTGTTGATGGGGGAAAGGCTCATGCATGACTGTTGTCTGCTATGAGGATCCCACTTGCCCACGGTTACCTTGCAGCTTCTTCAATTCAGGGAGGTCAGGACAGTGGTGAGTATAATAGTTGTACTCACCATAGATTGAAAAAGAGTGTTTCATCTACGGATTTTCCCTCTTGTTTTTCCTTTGGGGGTTGCTTGGCTCCTGGTTTTGATTTCGGTTGCAGTTTCCTCCAGCCTGAGATCACGGAGGGTGTTTTTTTTCTTGCCTCCCTGTCCAGGATTTCCTTTAGGATTGTTTTTTTCCTTTTTTCTTAGCCGAATTAGGAGGATAATTTGGATTCTCCTAATTGTATGGTTGTCGTGGTTGGGCTTGGGAAGGTTGCACAAATTTCACCTGTGAATTATTCTGCAACGTGTTAGAAAATTATATATTATGGAGCAATGCAACACATAAAATATGCGGAAAATACAAGAACACAAAAAAAACATCAAACCAGAGAGACACAGATCTACGTGGTTCACCCAGTTTGGGCTACGTCCACCTCGAACAGCCAGTCCTTCATTTATATTATCCAGTAAAAATGAAGAGACAAAACCTACACCAGATTCGTTGTAATATCCTCTGTTCTCTCTCACAGTCTCCCTCTCTGTTTCTCACTCCGAGAATACACATAAAATACCCAGCCGCAATAGAATGCCCTCATAAAAGCGAGGGGTTTCCTTCTAGGGAAAAAAACCCTAATCTAAACATAACTTCTACCGTCAGATCATTTGCCTAATGAACGGCCCAGATTGACTAATTACTATACTTTGAGGCAATTTTACATATGTTTTTTAGCTAGGGGGCACTACCCCCGAGCCCCCCCGCCGGGGGGGGGCTCAGAAAGCGGCGCCACCCCTCTGGACCCCCATGGCGATTAATTATGGGCGCTTGTACCTCCTTTTAAGGTCTGAGGGTCCAATCTTTGTGTCTAATAAACAAGATAATCAGGCTCCACACCCAACAATCTCCCACTTGGAGACTGATTGTAGCAACTCCACCGCTGCTTCATTTGCTGGACAATGACTCCTCTTTGGACCTGGCTGTTTCTCATATTCATCGTCATCCTTGAAGACCAATTTAAACTGAGCATGTTCTCAGTTTCTCCCTGGCTACAACTTTTTTTATCATATTTGCAGGATTCTGGCTAGCGTGTATCTTTTCCATCTTCAACTCTCCATCTTCCAATACTGACCATATGAAATGGTACTTGAGATGTATGTGTTTAGTCCTAGAATGAAATTTTGAGTTCTTTGCAAGATGAATAGCACTTTGGCTATCACTGTATAGTGTGCCCATATCATGCTTCTTACCCAATTCATCCATAAACCTTTGTAACCAAATCATTTCTTTAATAGCCTATGTAGTAGCAACATACTCGGCTTCTATTGTTGAAAGTGCAACAACACTTTGGATTTTTGAAACCCAACTGACAGTTGTTCCACCTACAGTAAATACATATCCTGTAGTGCTCCTCCTGTTATCTCTGTCACCTGCCATATCTGCATCAACATATCCCTGTAGAGCAATGTTTGAACCACCAAAGCATAATGCTTTATTTGTGGTACCTCTCAAATATCTGAGAATCCATTTTACTGCCATCCAATGTTCTTTTCCTAGATTGTTCATGTACCTACTTAAAACTCCCACTGCATGTGCAATATCAGGCCTTGTGCAGACCATTGCATACATTAAGCTTCCAACTGCTGATGCATATGGAACTTTAGACATATAAACCATGTCTTCTTGGGTCTTTGGGCACATCTCCTTACTAAGTTTGAAATGGCTAGAAAAAGGTGTACTAATTGGTTTTTCATTCTGCATATTAAATCTTTTCAACACCTTCTCTATGTACTCATTCTGAGACAGTGTTAATTTTCGATTTTTCCTGTCTCTAGTTATCCTCATACCAAGGATTTGTTTTGCAGCTCCCAAATCCTTCATTGAAAATGAATTTGCCAATTTTATTTTGAGCACATTTATTTCCTGCATGTTAGACCCTGCAACAAGCATGTCATCTACATACAATAACAATATAATATAGCTGCCATAATTTTTCTTTTTAGATAAACACAATGATCAGAGTGACATCTAGTATAACCTTGTTTAGACATGAACTTGTCAAATTTTAGATACCACTGCCTTGGAGCCTGTTTTAAACCATACAAGCTCTTCTTTAACCTGCACACCAATTTTTCTTTCCCTTTTACCTCATATCCTTCTGGTTTCTGCATGTATATCTCTTCCTCCAAATATCCATGGAGAAATGCTATCTTTACATCTAACTATTCAAGATGTAAATCTTCCGCTGCTACAAGACTTAAGATAGTTCTGATTGAATTCGTCTTAATAATAGGAGAAAATATTTCATCAAAATCAATACCTTTCTTTTGTGCAAACCCCCTCACCACAAGTCTAGCTTTGTACCTCTATTTTCCTCCATCTTCTTCCTTCATCCTGTAAACCCATTTATTCTGCAATGTAGTTTTACCTGCAGGAAACTTGACTAAGTCCCAAGTCTGGTTATGCATTAAGGAGTCCATCTCTTCTTCCATGGCTAGCTCCCACTTCTTCCTACTTTCAACTTGCATTGCTTCTTCATAACATTCAGGTTCACCAGAATCAGTCAACAATAAATAATATAATGAAGGAGAGTATCGTTCAGGGGGTCTACTTATCTTGGTAGATCTTCTAACACCAATTTCAGGTGTTTGAGGTGCCTGCTGCTGTTGTGGTGGTTGCTGCTGCTGTGGTTGTTGATTATTATTATTTTCAAGCACCTTTACTTTTTCAGATATCTCATCAAGAACCGCATATTCCTTGCTTTCTTTTTCCTGTTTCTTTTCCTGCAACTGATTCTTATGCAAGACCTTTTCATTGAATATTACATCTCTGATCCTAATGATTTTGTGATTTTCATAATCATATAAGCGATAACCAAAATCATTAGCACCATATCCAATAAAGGTACATTTCTTTGATTTTGCCTCAAGCTTTGTTCTGTTTTCTTTATTAATATGGACAATGGCCTCACAACCAAAAGGCTTTAAAAAAGAGTAGTTTACCTTTTTACCTGTCCATGCTTCCTCTGGAATACCACCATCCAAGGAACTTGAAGGCCCTCTGTTTATTAGATAAATAGCAGTATCTACAGCATTTGCCCAAAATTGTAAAGGCAATCCTGCATGCAATCTCATGCACCTTGCACGCTCCATGATTGTTCTGTTCATCCTTTCTGACACACCATTTTCTTGTGGTGTTATTGGAACTGTCTTCTCTCTACGAATTCCATGCTCTGAACAGTACCTATCAAACTCTTTGTTGCAATACTCACCTCCATTGTCTGATCTGAGACACTTCAACTTATTTCCTGTCTCAATCTCAACCAAAGCTTTCCATTTCTTGAAAGTATCAAATACATCATATTTATTCTGAATACAATTAATCCATGTTTTTCTAGTTGCATCATCAATAAAAGTAACATAATAACGAGAGCCACCGAGAGATGATACCTGAGTAGGTCCCCATACATCTGTATGCACAAGCTCCAATTTTTCGCTCTTCTTTTCTTTCCCAACTCTGAGAAATCTGACTCTCTTTTGTTTTCCATAAATGCAATTCTCACAGAAATCCAAATAAACATTCTTCAATCCTGGCAACAAATTTCTTGAGTGAAGAATCTTCATTCCCTTCTCACTCATGTGTCCGAGCCTATGATGCCATAATGCTGCATCTGATCCTTTGGAAGTTAAAGCATTAACAGAGTTAGAAATACCATTGCATAAATACAATGTACCAACCTTTTCGCCTTTTGCTATTACCAGGGCTCCTTTGGTGACCTTCCAAGTTTTATCTGTGAAAGTTGTCACACAACCTTCACTACCTAACTGCCCTGTTGAAATCAGATTTTTCTTCAGATCTGGAACATGCCTTACCTCCTTTAGTAGCCATTGGTTTCCATTCTGTTGTTTTACAATAACTTTACCCATTCCAACAATTTACAGGGTTTATCATCACCCAAACGAACTTGTCCAAAATCTCCTTGGACATAGTCATGAAAATATTTCTTATCAGGTGTGGCATGGAATGAAGCCCCTGAATCTACAACCCAAGAATCAGTAACATTTTCGAAAGAAAGAATCAAATCATCTTGTAACACATCACATGTCACATTTTCTTCATGATTGTTTTCTTGCTGTGTGTCTCCTTCTTTTCCCTTCCGAGATCTACAGTCTTTCTTTAGGTGTCCTTTCTTTCCGCAATTCCAGCACACTATCCCCGATCTGGACTTGGATCTGCCTTTCCTTGATTTACTGCGATATCCCGAGCTATTTCCTCTTTCCATTCTTCTTCCCCTAGACTCTGCACTCAAAGCATTACCTGATGTCTCACCGGAGCTTTTCCGTCGCATTTCCTCGCTAAGGATAGCACCAACAACATCATCAAACTTTAAAGTACTAGATCCAGAGACAAAGTTACTAATGGCCATAACTAAACCATTCCAGCTTTCTGGTAATGAGCACAAGAATAACAAAGCTCTAACTTCATCATCAAAGTTTACCCCTACAGAACTTAACTAACTGGTAACTGTATTAAATTCATTTAAATGGTCTGCAACAGATCCACCTTCTGACATCTTCATATTAAATAGTCGTTTCATAAGAAATACCTTGTTTGAGGCTGAGAGTTTTTCATATACTTTCGCCAATGTCTGCATCAAACCCTCTATTGTTGTTTCCTCCGAAATATTGAAGTCGACTGACACCACAAGACACAACCGCACTGTGTCGAGTGCCTTTCTATCGAGAATGTTCCATTCCACGTCTGTCATGGCCGCCGCCTTCTTTGTTTTTCCGCTCAATGGTAGGTACAGATCTTTCTGATACAGATAATCTTCCATCTGCATCTTCCACATCTGGAAGTTTTGGCCGTTAAATTTCTCGACCCTAAACTTACCATCTTCCGCCATTTCTCCCACTCGAACCAGGAACCCTTCTTTCCTGCGAGTTTATTAGCCAAATAGACGTTCGTCTCTAATACCAGTTGTTAGAAAATTATATATTATGGAGAAATGCAACACATAAAATATGTGGAAAATACAAGCACACAAAAAACACATAAAACCAGAGAGACACAGATATATGTGGTTCACCCAGTTTGGGCTACGTCCACCTCGAACAGCCAGTCCTTCCTTTCTATTATCCAGCAAAAATGAAGAGAAAAAACCTACAACAGATCCGTTGTAATATCCTCTGTTCTCTCTCACAGTCTCCATCTCTGTTTCTCGCTCCGAGAATACACATAAAATACACAGCCGAAATACAATGCCCTCATAGAAGCGAGGGGTTGCCTTCTAGGGCAAAAAACCCTAATCTAAACATAACTTCTACCATCAAATAATTTTCCTAATGAACGGCCCAAATTGACTAGAAATTACTATACTTTTACAAGGTGGGGTGACGATAAACATGGTCGGGTGCTTGGAACCTATGGCTAATTTCTTATGGAGAAATCAGGTCACGATATGCAGAGTTTTACTAGGACTCTATCATGCTAAGGGTAGAATGATACCTTCTCAGAACTTTCATGGATGAAGCAATGGATGGTTTTCACAATACCTGCAAAAAAATACCCCAAGTGAAATCATTTTCTTTATTCAAATATTATTGAAAGAAGTGTGCTAAAAAATAAAATGAGAGAGGGCATACCCATCAACACTAAAAAATTGTTCTTTCGGAGGTGAAAATGTGTGGCATCGCCCTTGTGCGTTATGGAGTGTTGATCACAGTGTTGATTTCGTTCCTCTAATTGGGCCTTCCGAGCTCTCTTTATGGTCCTCCAAAGTTACGGAAAAGGGCGACATATATAAAAATATGGCTCAATTCAGTTCATTTGTGTCAGTTGGGCATTTGAGGTTTTGAGAGGTCAGAGGCTTCTGCGGAGCTGTTCTTGTCATTGTGGTCAGCCTGAGTACCCTGGACTTGCGATTTTTTAGCAAGGTAAACCCCATGATATCCTGATTTTTAATTTTTCCAGTGTGTTGGTGCTAGGGTCCATACAGGACTGGTTTGTATGGATCCTAGGCTAGCTTTTGCCTTGACCGCGTGGTAAATCAAGACAGAGGCGTGTAACTTTTGCACAAAAATAATGGTTCTGCATGAACTTATCACGCCTGCACTAGCTTTGGGTGCGCCTTTGTCATGTCTTTGAGAAAAACAGACCCGCTCTCCTCGTGTTTGTCTGAGGAACAAGCGCGCGAAGGTCCGAAGCCACCTTTTACAAAAGTTTTGGAAATTTTGTCTGTTTTTTAGTGCTTTTAGTGTGACTTATGTGTGCCTATTTGATGATAGGATGTTGTGAAGTAAGAGGGATTGGCCTGATCTCTAGGGATCTTTCTCTACTGCTGGTCATGCGCACCAATAGTTGGTTTGTTGGGGTCTTCTCAAGTTTATGGATAATGGCCTCTTACGATCACAACATCATCTTATACATTACCTGATACAATGTTGGAACATGAAACACAAGGTGATGGTGTTGTGGGTGTCCTACCTTGTTATCCATCCCGAGACGGATATCTATTTTGTGACCAGGTTGCTGCCTCGGGGTGAGGTGCTTCCTTATCCACTTCCTCCTAGGAGAGTGGATCTTGAGCGGTTTTCAGTGGGTCATTGTGGCAGGGCGCCCCTTACAGAGTGGTGCATAGTGATTTCTTTTGAGACTAACCTGGTCAAGCAGTGTGCTCTGGCTTATATTGTACGACTAGCGGGGTCATCTGCGCTGCACTAGGCATCGGGGCCACAGATAGGTATTTTGCACCTTCTATGGGCTGGACATTTCTTCAATTTTTCCCGTTTTTTGTATGACGAGATACTGGCTCAGATTTCCAAGGTCCAAGATGGATCAAAGTTTTTCACATATGCTAGCATTCTATGTAGCATTATGTATGAGTGGGTGGTGCTGCTGAGACCTATGGTGGTTGTGCCTGCTGGGGGGCCTCAGGAGCCTCGTATGAGGAGGTGGGCCCCTGTCATGCCTCGTGGAGGGGGTGGTAGGGTGGGGCTTTATTGGAACATCACCATGGAGGCTTGGTTTGAGGCAGCGATTAATTACGGGCGGCGTTGCCGCCCCTTTTAAGGTACAGGGGTCCAATGCTATGATACAAAGTAAACAAGATAATCAGGCTCCACACCCAACACAACGTTGGGTTTTGTGCTGGGTACTGGGCATATTGCGGTCCTTATCCCTGGTTTATAAATGGATGTTGGGGAGGATCTCTTCCATCAGTATGTCTAGCTACGTACTGGGTCCCCTGAGTCGAAAGATATGGACCTCCCTGCTAATGGTGGTACGATGACGCACTATTAGTCACATTTTGTGAAGGTGCATGATGACTTTGGTAGCCAGGTTGTAGTATGTTTTGGGTAGAATCATATGCATAACCGGGGTATGGAACATTGCTGCTTAGGTGATTTTGGGTCAATGACCCAATCAAACCATCTACAAATTTCGACGCACCTGGAAATTCTTTGTAAGTTTGCAGTCATGGGGCATTAGGCAGGATATTGTAAATATATCCTGACTGCGTATAGATCAGCTCGAGCTGTTGGGATTTATTAATGGTGCCCTCTTCAGATATGGGCTTTTATTGTGCCACATCCTTTGAATCTCTGCACTGAGAGTTTTCAGGAATAGTTCTAACAAAACTTGATCATCGAGTTTGGCTTAACACAAACTATGACACCATCGCCATTTGTGGAGATGGTACGAGATATGGATGGCTGGTGTTTGCCTAAAGTGGTTCAGTAATCCCATTCCAAAATCATGGTGGATGGGTAACTGAAAACGGGTCAGGAAAGCAGTAGCGAGGCACTAAAGGTTCCATGTGTAGCAGATGGTTTCTCCACATACCATTTTGTGGCTATTCTGGTTAGGGTGCACTGAAATAGTCTCAGCCAAATAGTATCGCCAATGATGTTGTTCAACAAACACCACAAGTGGAAAGTCATAACATGACTTCCGGGGTCTTTCGCTTGTTTCCCTTCGAACTTTGGAATGTCCAAAGGGAGCTCCGTGGGCATGGGTGGCCATTTTTGGTTGTGTGCAATGAGGTCGTTTGTTAACTTGGTTAAATTTGTTAAATTTAACGAAGGTAGGAAAGGTGATTATGTGTTGGTAGCCATTGCACCCTATGAAAACACAGAGTTCTCTTTAGGTATAGGGTTTGTCTGCGACATAGCCTGCTATGATGTCACCTGGCTTCCCGAAAGGGTAACACTCCTCTATCCCCTAGGGGTTGTGGGAGGAGTGGTATGTGGTGACCCTGTGGGGGTGTTCACCGGTGTGGCATTGGGTGACCAAATAGGGTTCCCAACTAATGATGCCCCAATAAATGATGAACCAATAAGGGTGGCAGTGTTCCGTCTTTAATGCCTAAATTGCGAAAGACCTGGAACCCCTCCTGGTAATGCGGGAAGGTCTAAAAGATGTCTATATCAAAGAGGTCTCGTTGGGTCCATTCTGGCATTGACTAGGTATGGTTTTGGAAATATTTGAGAGGTTATAGATTACAATAAAAGCAAAAAATCTGATCGCATACATAAAAAAAGTGAAAATAAAAGATAAATTTTCCCTTTAGATTAATCCTATGTGACCAGACAATCAAAAAATATGGTTTTTTGTTATTTTTGTGTATGATATTCAAATCCTAGAAGAACTAATCGTCCTCACACGTTAAAATGTAACTGGGCCTTGAGAATATATCTTTCTAATGCTGGCACAACATCCCAAAAGAACTGGTGCCGCCCCCAGTCAACCGAAAAAAATCGACCAAGGTAAGGGTAGAGGATCTAGTGTTGTCTGCACTGTCACCTATAGGGGAGGATGCCCTAGTTTTGGCCACTAAGTACATTCGTCCCACATGACTGTTCGAGTCTTGAGCTTCTTGGTAATTCAGCTACCAGTACCGAGTATTAGACGAGTCAGGTAGCCCCGACTAATATTGCACGCACTGGGCCTAACCTTAATCCCCTTATAATCGGGTCTCTGTGGCGATATGGTTTTATTTTCCATAGGCAGATACATGGATTTAAAAGTTCCCTAAAAATTCAACTTCTATGTTTCAAGATGTAAACTGACCAAGGTGGCTTATTGGATGCCTACCCCCTTGGTCCTAACTTAAACTATAAATTCTCTTGTGGCCCCTGTGGGGAGAGTTTAATGAGTTTATTTAAGTTAATTTTAGGTGGATTTGATTCACTTAAGGTGTGAATGTGTGTGAGAAAGAGGTGAACAAGCGCATAGTTTGAACATGTGGATATGCGGTGATCCTTTTCAAAATCCCCTATCTAAACTACTTTTGGTTGTTCCTTGCTCAAAATAAAAACATGTGCAGATATGGGCTGCTTACAATTCTTCCTATTTAATCTAAATGATCAACTATAGGGAGGTGTGAATTATCAACAGAAAGTGTTCATATGCTTGCCTAGGATCACCCAACGGTGCAAAGGCAGCAGAGATTACTTGCTCTCTAAGGATAATTCGATCCTAGTCTCAAATCCTAGTATTGTGTAGGTAAATCCCCTCTGCGGACAGAGGTGATCCCTCTAGCCCTAGGGTGGGTCTAGCAACTAGAGGAACATACTAACATCTACCTTCCTAGATTTTAAATGAAATTCAAAGCAAGGAAGATGACCTACCTTTTTTCTATGATATGTTGTTGTCTTCCGTCGAAGCTTCTTGATCCATCACTCTTCTAAAGCTTGATACACGCTGCTACCAACGTTTGATTTCCTATATAGACAGTCAATACACCACAACAAGCGTAAAATCACAACAAACATAAAACAATTACAACCTATCTAACTGATCAAGGAATGATAGAAATATCATTATAAATGTAAACAAGAGTGGAAGATAAACATCAGTTACATTTTATTATGATAAAGACAAGGGGAGTTTACAACCAAGCCTTGATGTGGAGGCTCTCCTTCGGCAGATCTGTATCCAAACACATTTGCAACACCTGCATACACAAAGGTCCAAGATCTCACAATGTTCTTAACACACAAAAAAAATCACACTTTGCTCTATTCTCCCAAAGCTATGATTGCTTCTTCTCTCTATGCTAACTAAGGAAGTAGAGGTGAAAGAGGTCTCCTTATATAACAATGGAGGAGGAGGTTATGGGCCCTAAAATAATGGGAAAATAGCTTATCCTTTGGAGTAGTTCCTATTTCTTGGGAACAAGAAGCCCAAAGGGGAATTCCTCGGCCATATCCTCAAAAAAAACTTTCATCTCGCCGCCTCGCAAAGCTTCTAGTCGCAGAAGCTTCGTTTCTATTTTAAAAACTTTCCAAAAGAGGATCAGTATAGGTCTGACATTAAGACAGAGCACCTATCGGTGCCATAGGGACTTCTTTCAATGTAACTCTGACCTATCGTGTGCGTTCGTGGCATATTAAACAATACCTTTAATTTGACAACATATTGGAAAATACCCCTAAAAATCACATTATTTAACCCCATACCAATATGAACCCAATACACCTTCCTAATTCAAAAAACCCCTACTTCCACTAAATATTGTAGGTATCAATATTTTCCTTAACATTTTTTATACCCTTTATATTTTTTCATTAACTTTGAGATCCATTTTGTATACCTCCCAATATAAAAACCCTTTACCCCCTATATATCCCCCAATATATTATGTCATTTTTTCCTCAATATGGATCCCCCAATATTAACCCATGTGGTATGGTATGGCTCTCATAGTGAAGCCCCTGTGATTGGCACAGGTCTCAGTGCAAATCTCTACTATCGGCGTGGGTTAGACACTGAGACAAAGTGCCGACTTTGAAAACCAGGTTTTTATAGGGATCTTCTAGAAAATTTCTAAAGGGAGATGAATTAGCAGACAAATTGTGGTTTAGGGATATGTATTCCATGCTTGGAAAGTACACAAGGGTCACTGTATGGGTCCTCCAGGATCAAGGAATGGGGAGTATAGGGACAATGACAAAATATTTTGTAATAGATGCCCCCTAAAGTATGAAGTCCGAACATGAGTGAGGGGTGAATTTATTTACAAGTACGTGCAAGGAACGATACGTTGCCATCAGGAGACCTGAAAATCAAGCATAGATACATATACATAAATGAAATCTCTGATGAAAATACATCAATCAAGGTATGGACATGACCATCCATAAAAAAGACCACGGTATGGTCACAACCATCCATCTGAGAAGGCTCACATATAGAGTCATGGTATGGTCAGAGCCATCCATCTGAAAGAAACATGAATCTATTCATGGAAAAATCATATTGCCCCACAACCTGGACTCTAAAGAATAAAATCCAGGGTCTTGGACTCTGTCACGACTCGACAAAGTACAATTTCAAGTATGCGAATAAATGAGTTGAAGTCGAACATGTAGGAAAATTGCCTGATTACCAGTGAATGATTTAAACTGTTAACAGATATGAGAGAAACCACAAATGTTGACAATGGCTCTCAAGGTACTAATAGTACAATCCATGGAATGTGAACATTGAGCTACAGTCGAACACCTATGAAATCACTCAATCAAAGGCCAATGATGAGAACCCATTGTCAAATGCGAAGAACTTGCCATTAGGGGATGCAAGCTGTAAGGTACCAGAAAGGAGTCTCTAGATCGACTTCCCATATAATGAGCTAAAGTTGATAGGAAGCGGTCCGTCGAAGGATGGTCATAATGAATCCCACATCATCAACATGAAACAGAGAATGTAATATGAGTTTTAATCAAGACTGAAACAGAGGATGAGGGAATGTACAAAAAACAGAAGGATTTTCTCTTGAACATATCAGTGACACGACTTTGGAATCTGGTAGCACTTGACTCAAATAGGATCAGAGGTCATGTTGACAAAATTGGTAATCGAATGAGAGGCAAACATATTTCCCAAACCCATGGACGCAAAGTGACAGAGTGAATATATCCCAACCCAACACGAACTACATATAAGTGTCATGTTCAAGAGTGACATACTGTCAACACAACTAACGAATAACTTCCATTTCCCCCACCATTTCTGGTGAGTACCTTTTTATTTTTACACAAGCTTGAAGAGGATAGCATATGCTTGTCGTATAAGTTTGTCCTTCGGACAAATCCGTCCTAGTACATTTTACGAGCCCTAGGAAGGAGGAACTCAGTTACGTCATGGTGACCATTTCCAATGTCATTTAGTTTTAATGATTCTGACAAAGGAAGAACTTAACATATTTTCATGTTTAGAGAGTTTGAAAAGAAGCGGAAAAGAAAACTCTAGCAGGTCCCTTTTCGTAAATAATCCCTCATACCCGAAAATGAAGAAAACAAAATATGAGAGAACCTCTTAGTCACGATTGGCTAAGGTATTCCTTTTTCATAAATAGTTTATCCAAGCCTGAAAAAGGGTTAAACGTATACTGGGTAAACAACGTTTCACAGCAGTTAACAAGTTCAAAGCGATAAGAGCTCAAAAATATTTTCATGTGTTGAGATTCAGAAAAGAGATGAAAGTTGTTGTATTAAGGGTAGCAACTGGTTCCAGTGATGGTGGAACTTCTCATAAAATTTTGCAGGTAAATCCATTCTGTGGATAGAGGGGATCTCTCTAGCCCTAGGGTGTGTCTAGAAACTACAGGAAGATAATAACATCTACCTTCCTAGATTGTAAATGAAATTCAAAGCAAGGAAGATGACCTACCTTGTTCTGATGCTATTTTGTCATCTTCCATCGAAGTTTATTGATCTGTCTCTCTTCTCAAGATTGATACACTCTACTACCAATTTTCGATTTCTTGTATAGACAGTCAAGACACCACAACAAGTGTAAAATCACGACAAACATAAAAAAGTTACAACCTATCTAACTGATCAAGGAATGATATAAATATCTTTATAAATGTAAACAAGAGTGGAATATAAACATCAGTTGCATTTTATTATGATAAAGACAAGGGGATTTTACAACCAAGCCTTGATGTTGAGGCTCTCCTTCAGCAGGTTTGTATCCAAGAACATTTGCAAAACCCTCATACACAAAGGTACAAGATATCACTATGTTCTTAACACACAAAAACTATCACACTTTGCTCTATTCTCCCAAAACTATTATTGCTTCTTCACTCTATGCTAACTAAGGCAGTAGAGGTGAAGGAGGTCTCCTTATATAACAATGGAGGAGGATATTATGGGCCCTCAAATAATGGGAAAATATATTATCCTTTGGAGTAGTTCATATTTCTTGGGAACAAGAAGCCCAAAGGGAAATTCCTCGACCATATCCTCAAAACAAACTTTCAGCTCACTGCCTCGCGAAGCTTCTAGTCGCAAAATCTTCGTTTCTATTTTAAAATATTTCCAAAAGAGGATCGGCGTAGATCCGAAATTAATAAAGAGCGCCGATCGACGTGGGTCTCAGTGAAAATATCTTCTATTGGCGTGGGTTGAACACTGAGACAAAGCACCGACCTTGAAAACCAGGTTTTTACAGGGATCTTCCAGAAAATTTGTAAAGGGAGATGAATTTCCAGAAAACGTTTGGTTCAGGGATATGTATTCCATGCTTGGAAGTTACACAAGGTTCATTGTATGGGTCCTCCAGGATCATGGAACAGGGAGTACAGGGACAGTGACAAATTACTATGTAACACCTAGTGCCAAAAACTGAACTAAAATTAATGAATTTTAAACTAGGAAAATGAAAAAGATTTAGCTAAGAATTCGTGGACTGGGGCCACTTACTTTGGCTAATGACCTATGTGTTTTTTGGTGCCTAAATTCACAAAACATAAATTATTTCAGAATGCAAGTTAATTTCCCCCTACTTAAACTATGTGTTTACTTTGTGAAAAAAAACTTGAAATTTTTAAAACTAACACCTAACCTATTGAAATGTCGTCAAGAGTGAGTTTTAGCAAGTCATGGGACACCTCAAACAGTGTTGGAAGATTTCTTATGGGCTTCCAGTCAGTTTACAAATAGGAAATGAAGGGAAATAGCAGAAATTCTCTGCCTTTGGTTTCTGCGAGCAAAAGGCTCACACATGCATGAAGTCTGCGTGCAGGTCACTACTGAAAACGCGTGGTCGGGCACGTCTGTCTATGAAAAAGCCGCGCGATTTTCCTGCAAATAAATTTTGGGAGCTTCTGAGCTGCGACCTCTCACTGAGGGTGAACAGGTAGAGAAAGAGAGAAAAGGGGCTATTCAAGCCAAAATCCAGAGCAAAGAAAGAGGTGTCTGCAAAAAGAACAACCACATAAACTTGGAAATAAAATGAGTGGAGTCACCAATCCTATGTAGGTGGATTTAGTGCACAAGTGCACAAAACCACACCTGCTTAAGAGGAGTGGTTGTTCCTCTTAAGTTCCTGGTCATAGGTTAATAATTAAGGGAGTCAACAAGTTAGTGAACATGCTAAAGCATAAAACATACTAGATAAGAAAATAGCATGCATATATATATAGAAAATAAAAACTAAACTAAAATACATAACACAAAAGCTCTAAATAGAGTCAAAAAACTTCAATAATCCAAACGGTGGCGCTTATGTCCCCTCTTATTGAGTGCTAGTAGGAATAAAGGATGAAAATTTTACCCACTTGCCAAGGGGCCCTTAGAACTAAGGAGTTCTAAGACCTGATGCAAGGATGTCTTCACCTCCGAGATACCTTGGCACAAAGTCTCTCTCTCTACTCCGAAGGATTGGAGTTGTTGGATGGCCAAAAATTGAATCCCCTCTATCTTTTCTCTATATCACATAGTGTTGGATTGCTCGGGGCAATTTTGGCCAGCATAACAATTTGTTCTCCCTTTTTTCATCTCTTGGTGGAATTTTATAGGAGAATTCAAACTCTCCTTCCCTCTCTTGGTACATTGATGAATGGTGACCCAAGAGAGGAGGGAAATTCCATTTTGTGCCACATTATTCCATTGTGTGCTCCCTTGAGGTCCTAAGGAGGCTTGGGCAGCTGTCCTTAGGCAGCCTCAAGTGTGGGATCAATTTCCTCAAGTGTGCCTTGTGGTACTCGAAAGTGACTTACGCCACTCTCAGGCCTATGCAACGTTTTGAGGGAAATCCATGCAAAGGCATGCCTTTCGAAGAAAAATACACATGGAGGTGCATTCTCCTATGGTCTTGAGTGCACAATTTTATTTTTCTCCTGGGCCTTAGAGATTTTTAAATTTCTTCAGATCCTCTAATGTGCCTCAACCCTATAAATCCTTCTGCCTGACACTTAATAATTTCATCTTTTCTTGTCCTATTTTCCAGTGATAACAATAGCCATGGGAGGCACATATATTAATTTGAGAAATGTATTTATTAATAACCAAAGTCTTAACCAATGGGTAGGCGAATACATATTCATTTTAACAAAAGTTTCAAACTTTAGTTTGGAGAAACACATTGTGGAGAAAAAATTATGTGCAAGGGTCGGGGTCGAACCCACGAACTACCCCACACAGTCTGAGCACCTTACCACCTATTCTATCCATTGGGTCGTAACCTACTGTGGTTTCGAATCCCATTTTTTTTTACGGAATTCGATGGCGAGGGTTTGGAGGGGGCTAGCTTCACGGGCCAGCCCCCTCCCCATGTGACTATGCTGCAAAGGCTGAGGTTAGAGAAGAATATTAATCGTAGAGTTTAACTCCTAAACACAAGATTATCACACTAATCCGAAGGTTAATGCTAATTAAACTATTTTTATGAAATGTGTTTAAAGCGCAGTTAAGACACACTTATCCACAGTTAAGTGTGGTATTACTACTAATTAATCCCGATTACTCTGGAGACAGGTTTAGTGGACTCCACCAATTCCGGCGAAATCCCCACTTTGTCAGAGCTAACTGGAGTCTCCTCCAGTTTTGGAGACATTTCATAAGGAAATTTTGTTTTGACCAATTTTGGCTCAGAGAGAGTCATTCCTGGTACATTTTGATGTTTTGGACACATTGGAGCAACATTCAAAGGAAGTAGGAGACTATAAACATATTTTTTTGCAAAATTGAGCTAATACAAAGGCCCAAGCCATGGAAGCTGGACCAAGGAGATGTTGCCCAGGAGGGGTGAACTCCTTCATCAAAACAATGTGTTAATGGATAAATTATTATGGTTTGTTATGTGTTTGTTTCCTGTTGTTTAGAATTTAGTTTCAATGTTTTTATGTTCAAGTATTCAACATAATCTCCACACATTTTCTTGTTAAACAATCATAAGCACTTCAATAAGACCATGTACATGTTGCAAAGATCAACATTTTTAATATAAATCTAAAGATGAAATTAGCACAGCAAAACTAAAATTCAAATCGATATCAAAAACTCTTAAGGATTCAATGTTTCTTCCCATCCATTAAAAATACTTTTTTAGGGTGTAATTCAAAAATATAAAAAATTAAAAGGATAAGGGCTCTCATCACGAGCCTGCTTACCATGATCTTATGTAAATAATAAACTGACATTACCACTACTTCATATCAAACGAGGGTAATGGTTCATTATTATTAAATAATCATAAGATGAGGGGTCTCATCACAAGCTAGGTTGTTCAAATTTTAACCAGTGAATGGCATTATCACTTTCTGGTCATCAAGCCAGGACAATGACTTTTTAAGAACAAGAAAAAACAACTTATACGATTAAGGATTTATCTCAAAGAATTGTAATAATAGATGGATGGGATATTGAATCATTGATGGTCAAAAGGTAACCTTGTCGAGGCTATGAATGCCTGTTGGTAGCAGTGGCTCTACCTATGGCAAAAGGAGTAAATTAAAAGGCTAAGTAACAAAGAGACACTTTATTTATCTTTTAAACTATTTAAAGTTTGATATAAAGGAATGAAGATATTTATTTATGAAAGGTTTCTAAAAGACTAAAAAAATATCAGTTTTTTATATTCAGAGTAATTTTATTCATTCAAACATTTTGAAAACAATTTTTGTTTCCTTAAATTATTCTTACTTATTTAAAGATACTAAGAAATTTTTTTTCAGAGAGAACTGGTTCTTCCAATGAATCGCCAATTGTTGTGCTATTCAACAGCCCCCATTATTTTAGCTTAGTTCCCTTAGAAAATAATGGGGACCCTTTTTAAATTTTTAGAGTAAAGCAAATAAGACTTTTAAAGTGATTCATTTAGATAGAAATAGGAATCAAAGGGGGATAAAAACCTTGAATTTTGGCTTTAAAAACATTAAAGCAGAGAATAATTGCAATATCGCAATATAACACATATGGCTCGTAAAAGCCACTTAACACATATTGCGATGCGATATATATATATATATATATATATATATATATATATATATATATATATATAGAGAGAGAGAGAGAGAGAGAGAGAGAGAGAGAGAGAGAGAGAGAGAGAGAGAGATAAGTGATTTTATAAAGGGAAAAGGCATTTTTCCAAACAAATTCTATAAGGGAAATCTTACGGGATCGAATTCCACCATGTAGGCTATTGCATATCACAAATCACATTTCCCAGAATCTGCCCCGAGGTCTTAATGCCACCCTCCATATTTCTATGATGCGATATACTGATCACATCACACTTTCACAATATGCCCACTCTTTCCCTTCATCTATTATCATTGATATTGCGATTATGATATCACAGTCGGAAAAACCAAGGCAGTCAGCATTTTATTAAGATCTACACATGAGAAACACTGCGATATGACATATCTCATTTTAATGCTAGAATTATTACATGGGAAAATCAACCCAAATAGACCATTAATGCCATAAATTAATGGTTTTATAGCCCATGCCTCCAAAATTATTTGACTGTAAGAAGCATTGAATTCATGTATTAACAACGTGCCAAGTTTCATTTGTTTAATTGTTTCCATTATTACGGTAATTGTGCATTTGTAAAATAAAAAATGCCTCTTTCTACTTATCATTTCTTAGTGTTCACAAGCAAGCCCAAATAAGCAAAGCTATTTGGAGATGTCAAAATCTCTCAAGAAAGCTAAGAAACTGATGGCCCCTGTGAATCCTGCACCTAATGTAAGCGAAAGAACATAGATGCTTCCTCTATTTACAAACACGACATGCAGACCGAAAAGTGGATCTTCCTCCTGGGAAGCCATGTAAAATTTGTTTGAGCATGAGAAAATCCATAGGGTTCAAAGGAAAATTACTACTAATGCTTCTGATTCCTCAGAAGCTACTACAAAAGAAGTGGCCAATTTTTTCTGCATCGAATTGCTGTGCACCTAAAATATTACCATATTCTGATATGGTAAGATGGATAATTGATAACCTCAACATCAGGGACAGAACTTTCTTAACCAGTAGAGGAACAATGATATGTTCCTTTAAAGCCAAATATTTGAAATTGATGTACCACATCCCAGACCCAAAAAAGGTCTACAATAAGGAATTTCTAGCGTAATTCGCTAGTGAGAACGAGCTAAAGTCAAATCCAATAAAGAAATGGAGAAGCAACCCAAATAAACACAAAAATGATGACAAGGGTGTGTATTCTACTGACTCCCTTTATAGTCCTTATTGTTATGTTGCTTCGATGATGTCTAGGCTCTTTGGTTAGCCTGACACTACCAAATTTTTAGTAGAATGGGTTCCCCTAACGGAAGCATTTGCAGACTCTTATATTATGGATTGGGGAAACATTTTGTCCAATAATATTGCTACTCAAATTTTGGAATATAGGAAAAATCGTTCTATTTCCTCCAAAAAATTTCCCCCGTTTTATATGAGTGCTTATATCATGGACGATGTGTTTTTCACTTCAAATTTTCCAACCATGGGTTGGAAATGGACTACCCACGACCCTCTACCCATTCATGTCTATCATATCATGTTATGGGAGTCAAAATTTGAAAAACATTTTTATAAAATATGCCATGGAGTAATTCTCCCTTTGTTTGAAGTCGTGCTCAATGAGAAAGCCCCCAGATTATCAAAAGAAGCTCAAGTTGATTTCTCCTCCATTGGAAAATGGTTTGGAGAAGAGTTTTTTACCTATATCAGATTATTTGGGAGCTTGGCTCAACTACATGTTTTATTGTTATAGTTTATTGATAAGTTCTCGCAAGAGAAGTCGCTTATCAAACTGTTGGCAACATAATGACCAGGTTTCTTAAGGAAGCTAAGAAAGAATCATGGCCCTCCTTTCCCATTAATTATGGTGTTTATGCCTTGGACAATTATAACCATGAAAGTTTAGAGATCAGTCAAATTGAATGTTTAAAATTTTTCACAATTTCAAACAGACAATATGACCCGAATAAAGTTGCCAATGATTTTACCAGAAAAGTTAAAATCAGACCTTTTGTACACGAAAATGATGAGTTCGATGACTTAATTGAGTCAGTCAATAATTACTCTGTGGTTCATAAGTTAGAAGCCTTATGCCTCCATCCATAAAAATTTCTAAAGTATAAACAATATAGGAATAAGATATTAGAAGGAATTTCATTGAAAATGCGGGAAGTATCACAACCCTTAACACAGAAGGAAATGGAAAAATAACTAGCACCTAAGGATACTAAAGTGCTTAGTAAAATTGAACAAGATAAATCTTTTGAAGTTCAAAACAAGGAAGTATATTTTCCAAGTAATTTGAATGATGTCTGGAAGGTGTTTAACTAAAAACTCCAAGGGGATCAAGAAATGATAATTACTGGTCATCAAAAAATTATGCAAACGCCCTAGAGTATAAGTCAGGACCCATTGACTGTTGGGACCTATAACAAATTAGTAAGCACAGAGAAAGTGAAATTCATCCCGGCCTTCCCCACTATAGAAATTGTACTCAAGGCGAAATCCTCCTACGTATTTAGGGCCACAGCAATTGTCGAGATTAGCAAGACAAAATGAACAAGGGTAAAGCTGTTACACCATCTTTTGGTCATCTCACCTTTTCTTATTAGATGGACCCAAGTACACCATGTAAGACCAGTTTTACCCCAAGTAAAACTGCTTTCACTATGTTAATTAAGGAAACCCCAAAAGGAATAATTAATTAAACCACAATTTAATTATTATTCCCAGTCATGTTTAACCAAAAAACAAAGAAATTAATGAGATACACCCATAGTTATCTTATTATTTTCTAGGAATAATTATTTAAATAATATTCCTTGTTAAATATGACCAAATCAACCACTATTAATTACATAAATCATTATTTATTTGATTATATCTCAACCACTTCCTTAAAAGGATAAATAAATCATTTATTTATTTATTCTTCACTAATCAAGGGATTTTGACCCAAGTCAAAGTCCCTTTCCCTCTAACAAATAATAATAAAATATTCCATAGAGGTGGATCTAGATTTGGTTAACATTATTTTAATCATGCACCAAGATCTAGAATGACCCAATATTTTGTTATAAATAGGAGGGTTTTCTCCTTCATTCTTCACCTTTTGTTGCATATTAGATCACTCTGGATCTATACACTTGGTCTCATTTCTGCCATTTTGCTCCCATTGAGCTCTACCTTCTACATTGGGTTTCTCTACATCTACAAGAGAGAGAAAGCTTAGATCTGAAGTGCTGAGGACTACAAAGAACCCATCCCATTGAGGAGATCTGGATACACCTTCTTGTTTCCTCCCGGGTGCCCTGTAATATAAAAATTCATTCAAAAATCGTGTTCTTGTCTTGTCTGTTGGATGCATGGAGCAAACTCTTTACTTTACTGCTTAATGTCTTTCCATTTATAGATCTGTTTGTTGCAGCACTTTAACTACTAATTGCAGATCTGAAGATGTTTTACAGCCATTATTGTTGTTAGGGCTATTAGTTATGCGTAGCTAAAGTGGTTCTTTTTCGTACGCTTCGACAAAGAATTCATACTAACAAATGGCGACTCCACACGGGTTTTAAATTACGACCACTGTCGTTTCTCGTCCACATATCCGGAGAAAGTACTTTGAGCCTAGAGCTTCTTTTTAATTTGCTTAGTTTTCTCTTTTCATGTCATTTTCTCATAAAACCCTAAAAGCTTAAAATTTCTAACCACTTTTGTGTTTACGCACAATGGCAGTGGCACGACACAGTATAGCCGAGGCAGCAACTTTTGGAAAATGCGTGAAACAACGGAGAGCAAGGGGAATTAGCACCTTTTGGCTGAGCACACGACACAGACGCACCTTTTGGCCTGTTCCCTGCGACCTCAACTCAGATAAGGTCAGAACCTGCGACCTGCCTTTTTTCCAGCATTTTTTCTGAAATTTTTCTGGGTTCTGCTGCAGCCTCTGCCAGGGTTTTCCAGCCTCTGTCTCAGCCCGCCTTGACCAAGATCTAATCTGTTTTTACTCATCTAAGTGGGAACCCAGTCCCTTAGGGCTTTAGTACCCTCCACTTTTTGTGGAAGAGTTTCAGCTGTTTCAGCCGTCGGTTTCAGAGCTTCAGCCCCCTCTTTTTCCAGATCTGTTACCTCACTTTCAGATCCATCAAAATCAGCCTCTTTTCCTTTCAAATCACCTCTTGTCGTTTGTTTGGACTTCTTCTAGAGGCCTCTGCCTTGCCCCCCCCCCTGGTTTTTTTTGCTGATTTCCCTTTTTCCAGCCACCTTGCCTCTGTCTCTTGGCTGTGATCTGCACCCCTTGTCTGCAGCTTTATCCTCCAGATCTCTGTCCCCTTTGACCCTAGATCTGTCGAGCTTCCTTTGTGTGTGTTTCCATAGTTTTTCCCTTTCTTTTCAGCATAGTTGTGAGAGACCCACCTTCTTGGTTTAGATAGATGCATACGTAGCTGTTATTTTTATGTTATTTCAGCATTTTATTCTGTTCTCTGTAGGTTTATTTTCAGCTACGTCGCACACTTTTTCTTGCTCTCAAATAACGGAAAGGGTTTAAAAATTAAAATTAACGCACGCCACACACTGACCCTAAGTGAAGAAGTGCCTGGTTTTGCTTATTGGCAGGCTCTAAATCAATTGTCCTTTGCACCTTCGCCTTGTTGTGTGATTTTGTCCTTCTGTGTCGGTTTCCTTCTTCTGTCATCATTGCTTCCAATGGGGGAACTCCCTAAAATATCCTAGTTATTCACCTTAGAGAAAATTAAATTAAGATAACACATTAGTTCAGTTGATGATTAAAGAGCATGGACCTCCTAAATTCTAATGGAACTCCTAAATTCCTTAATCAAACTATAAAATACATTCAAAGTGACTATTCAAGATGGACTAAAGGACAGGGAAAACCATAAACTTCTTTAGCCAAACCCTAATTACTAAAATTCAAAGAAAAGGCCTTAAAAAAATGTTTTAAGCTACACCAAAGGACAGGGCATACCATAAAATTCTTTGGCTTGACTCCATTAAATAATTTTCAAGGCAAACAAGCTAAGTGGAACTAGAGATCAATTAATAATTCTCTGGTCAAACCTAGCAGATGAAAACATTAGAGCAATAGAAGTAGACAGACTTAAGGTGCCTCTAATAGCATATCTTAAGCTAAATTTTATATTATATTGCAAGAGAAAGTATGAAACAACATGGAAAACATAAGGAAACAAATTCAAGATAGAAACAACATCACCATTCAACAAATTTCATGAATCCTATGAATGTGCTTACTCCATTGTCATTCAATTCAAAACAGTCACACAGCTCCAAAACCAATTTCTTCACAACTCCAAGTCTATGTATATTGAACTCAACAATCAACCAACAAAAATAATGAAGCTTACATGAAGTATTTAACTACAAAATGATGAAGTAAACCCTATCTAGGGTTTTAGAAGTCATTAATTACACATTTAAGGCATTTTGACATTTGAGACCATGCAAGGCCCAAGGCAAAAATATCTAAACTCATTTATGGAAAAAATAACTTCTAACATACTCCTAGCTAATTTGGAGAAAAAATTGACTTTAAGGCCTGAAAATATCTTTTTCAATAACTCCTAGCAAGGGCACAACTCCAAGGTACAAGGGCATAGCGCCAAGACTGGAAAAATTGCATGTTTTGCAGCTGCGTTTTGGAGGCCTTCCCGGTGTCCAAATGAGCTCCATGATAGCTCATTGGAAAGCCTGTCCTGTATAGTTTCCAGATCTTCCTTTAGTTTCCATATTGGTGCCAATTTTCCTAGACAAAAAATAATTCTCCCAATACTTCTTAGGGCGCATCGCCAATGCTAAAAAGAGGGCAGAAAGGTGTTTGTTAGGTGGTTTTTGGCCCTTTTGAGGGACCATTTTTACTCCAAATGGCCTGAACTATTCTGTGGAGGATGTAATTTCCATGAGGATCATGAATATTTAAGCCATTTTTCATTTTAGTGCCCCAAAAAAGAGCGAAGCGCCAGTGGCGCTGCGCATTTGGCCCTTTTTTCTGCTAGCCAAATAGTCAAAAATCAAAATTTACACTGAAGTGCCAAAATTTGGAACTTAGCTTACTGATCATGTTTAGGATGCTTGGAGGGATACATTAGCAAGGATATCCAGTTTCTCCTTCTCCTTTGCCTCATTTTGTGCTTGAATCGTTGCAAGGGCTCTTTTGAACTTGGCCCTTGTAATTTTGTTCCTCATGGCATAATGTCTGTCCATCTTCTTCTGCAGGTCAATGTCTCTTTTTGCCTTTTCAAGTTTACCCTCTAGGTGCACATTGGCTCTTTCTAGCCAATATTCTCTATCATAGCTGATTTCCATGGCAAACAACTCACTTAGAGTGAGCTGGTCTGCCATTTCTATCTCTTTCTCTCTTTCCCGGGCTAAGGCTTTCTTCAACCCAATTGTCCTTGGCCTCTTCCTAGGAATTTTTTCTTCTTCATCTTCATTGTTATCAAAAGTTCCCAAGGTCTCATATAGCATATCCTTGGCCTTTCTGCCTCCTTCCGAGCTCTGATAGCCATGACTTCACTGATGCCTTTCTCTATCTCTAACTGTTGTTTTTCTAACTTAAGGAAGTTGATCACATTCTTTTCCCTACCAAGATTATCTTGTAGCTCACTAATATTGTCATCCTTGCTTTTGAGTAGCATGTTTGTGATCCTATCCTCATTCTCATCCTCTAGGTCAATCAGTTGAAACTCTTTTTCAGTTTCATGCTTGTTCTCCTCCTCATCAGTGATAGGTTCTATGGCCTTTTCCTTACCCTTTTCAAGTTGTTTTGTTGATGTAGAAGGCATGGCCCCTTGCATATCAAGTGCAGAAAACACATGTTTGTAGCCCCTCCAATATGTCAAAGGAAAAGGTTCATTGTTGATCATTTCAGTGTCATCTGTCTCACTGTATCCATCACTAATTTATGCTTTGGTGTCATGAGATGAGCGTGAAGGGCTGTGGGAAGGTGATGAAGGAGGATTATCATGGGGTGAAGGAATGTGAGTGGATGGTGATGCATGAGTAGTGGGATGTGAAGGAGAAGTAGGAATGGGAGGATGAGATGGGGATGGGATATCTTGCGGATGATGGCCATGTGGAGTAGTGAAAACTTCATGGGTAATGAAGGTATCCCATGGAATATTCTTCTGTTGGAGTTGGTGCATAACCACCATCTTGATAAGTGAGTGATGAAACAAGCTCTGCATTTGCTGAGGATAATATATCTTTTTCACTATGTAGGCCATTTTGTCAATGCTTTGGAAAAGTTAATATGGTATATTCAGCATCCTCACTCTAGTAAAGTGCATAAGAATCTGGATGTGATATTAGTAAAGGCGGGAGAACCTTCCCTCACATGTGAAATACTTCATAATTATCCTCATCATAGGTGCATATATATCAAGAAGATGAGAGAAGGGGAAGATGGACTTGTGGTTGTCTTTATACCTAGGTTTTAGATATGGCTCAAAGTAACTCATGTCTAGGTTTTCTTTCTTGAACCACTTTTCTCCCACACTTGGTATTCTTGTAGCATTTGCAATGGCATCTGTAGACAACTCAAATTTCATCTCAGCAAGATTAACTTTTTTGTCATGAAAATTAATAATGAAAAGTCTTGTTAGCTCAAAGTGGTTTTGTACTTGCTGCACATTCTCACAAAAATCAAAGCAACATACATGTTTGAAGCAGGAAATAGTAAGGGGAGATTCCATGAGTTCCCTAGTATCAAGGGGTTGAAATATGTTTATCTTCCCTCCCTTGTGATCATACCTCCTTGGAATTTGGGCCTCAACATCATTGCCACTGTCCTCTCCCTCAGAAATGTTGAAAACACTATTTTTGAAAACCATAGGATTGATGTGAAAGGAGATGAAGGTAGGGTAATGAAATGGCAGCTTTGCAAATGAGGGGAATGAGTGAATGAAGGGAATGGATGTTGTGATAAGAAATATGAATGGCAGCCCTTAAGCAATGTAACTTCCCTTTTTTTTTACTGATACTCTTTATAGGAAGATGAAGCAAATGGTAAAATAGGGATTTCAAGGTTGAAACTTAGGGTTTGATTAGGGTTTCATTCCACTAATTAAGTTATCACCAAAATAGGTTGAAAATGGGTGTATTCAGTTACTTACCCTTATCAATGCCTCAGAATACTTGAGCAAATATTGAAGGAGTTTTGATTTTATTTGAGTGGTTGGATCACTTAGCAAACCCTCTTGTCCAAGAGCGCAGTGCCAATGCTAAGGGCGCAGTGCCAAGCCTAAGCGTGCAGCGCTAAGGGCTGAGGGCGCAGTACCAAAATAATGAACAGAGTGTCTTGTCGAGTAAGAGCACAGTTTCTCTCCCAGCGCGCATCTCCACCTCCTAGGTGCGCAACACCTTCAGAGAATGAATGGGGGGGGAATTCCAAGGGCGCAACACTGAACAAATTCGCCCAAATTCAAATTGAAAACTCACAAAATCTTCTCCTCTGAAATTTCTAATTCTTTTCAAGCCAAGAATGATTTATTTGAAGTGTTAGATGGTATTTTATAAACTTATGTATTTAATTTAACTTTTCAAAACCACTTCCTAATGTTTAAAGTCATTTTCCTTTCTCACTAACCCTTTTACACTTTTTCCCTTGCAGGTGATTGAAAACATTGAATTGGCTTTTCTTTTGATCATTGAGGCATGATAAGTTCATTTTGACAACTTTAGTATGATTACACATAGTAGCATCTTCAAAATCGTCTTTTTCTTCCACCATGGAGTTCAACTCATCTTTTCCACCTTCTCTGGCCACTTTCTTCAAAACCCTAATTGTTTGTAGTCTTTACAGCAATCATCATTGTTGTCTTCTAAGTTCTCTATAGCCATTTCAAGTTCATTCACTTTTGTTCAGTCCACCGCACCTTTTTCCATATTCCATCAATCTATTCTGATAGAATTTCTTCATGTTTGGCCTTGTTGCTTCCTGCATGTCATTTTCTGCAAGTGATCATTGTTTTGGCACTCAACTGGGCCATCAATTCAAAACCCTAGTTCTCTACAAGACCAAGTTGTTCTTCTTTCCTTTGCTGTAACTTGTCTTCATTCAGGAGAAGATAATATACCTCACCAGTACTTTCTGCTGATAAATTTTTCAATACTCCTGCAGAAGTGCTAAACTATTACCATTTTTCTCATTTGGAGACCCTGAACTGATAAGGTAATCTTCTTTGGATAGTTTAGGTCCTTCTTGAATAACCATGTCTTGACATTCTATTAAATTTGAGCCAGATTCTAGCAAAGTAAAAGCAGTGCCTGAAGCATCCAATGATGACCCTAAAACATGTAAAAACCCTAATGACCTAGTGGGACGGTCCTTTGACCTGATTTTGACTTGAATTTGACCTGGAGGTTTTTCAAGTGAAAACAGAGTATGGTCATAATTTATTATGTCCAAAAGGACATGGGAATGAGTTAGCTATAGGAAACCCTAGAGGGAGGGTGGAGTCTATTGACAGGGGAAAAATGTGGCAATGAGGTTATAGGCAGGGAAGGAGGCTGAAAATGAGAGGTATAAGCCGATAAGGAGTTTTTCAGGAGAAATAGGGTAACCATGAAATGGAAAATTGATAGAATAGTGAAAAATTTTCTATAAGGATAATGAAGGCAGTGAGATTTTTGAAACTCAATATATTCAAGGAATATTGTTTTCAAAAAACTATAAACATCCTATAGTCATCTAAAGATAGTGAAAAATACTCATGACTAACAGTGGCTCCACTTGGGGAGGGAAGCTCCTTTCAGGAGGTGTCAAGAACCTCGGATATTTGATTTTACAGATGAGATGCTTCACATGCTTGTTGTTTTACTCCTGTTCTTTGAAGTCGTGGTCTTACAATTTGAAAAACACAATTGCTTCAATATCAATTCTACCTACCCATCATACTTTTCCTAACATTTTTTCTTCATTTGGGTGCATTTGAATTGGCAAACCCTGACATCATATTTTCTTTTGAAAGCAAAAAAACTATCTATGTCTACCCTTATCCCATCCAAAGACTCAAATTAGATTGATGAGCCATTTTTATTCTCTACCTAATCTACTTATTTGTCAAGGTTAAACAGTTTGACCAATTTTCATTCTCTAAGATATCAACATAAAATTCAAAAAAATGACCAAATCAGGGTTGAGCAGTTTGATTTATCATGAGCTGTGGCATCTTGAACAAGTGGCACACAAATTTTATTTTTGTAAAAGTAAAACTAGAAACTTGAGGGCTCATAATTTGGAGTTTGTTACTCATCCCTCTCATTTCTCTTTGGTTCAGATTTAAGCTTTGGGAACCAACATCTTTTCCTAACCTAGTATACTAATAAGCCAAGTTTAAATATTTAGGCAAATCATAATTTTCTAACTCATCAGTAGACATTTAAAACATGTTCCATCATCGCTAGGCTGTATGACTGAACAAGACCTTCTTTTCTTCAAAGTAGTGGCATTTGGACTTGCACACTTTCAGACATATTCTTTTTGGTATGGGGCTTTACCTCTTCTTTTTATTTGCCCTCTTTTCTTCTTTTCTCGGTTTTTTTGTTTTCATTTTCCTGATCCGTTGTTAAATAAATGTTATGTATAATGAATAAATATTTAAACTAAGAACTTCAACAAAAATAGTGCTTGAGCATCCTCCCATTGATAGGACCTCCATATAACTCTATTCCATCCAGTTCTTGTAGGAAGAATGTATCGTTACCTCTAACTGAATGAAAGATGTATGGACCTTTCCACAGAGTTTCAAAATTTCCATGCTTGCCTTTATCCTCTCTTCTTGAATCCCACTTCAGCACTTTGTCTCCAATTTGGAAATCATTTTCTTCGGTCCTCTTATCAAAGATTTTCTTGATATTCTCTTGTACTACTTGTGTCCTGTTATATACTTCTTCCCTTGATTGCTGCAATTGAATGGTTTGGTTCAACCTCCTTTGTATATCATTCTCCACTGATTGTACCTTGATGCAGGGGCATTAGATTCTAGCCAGCAATGTGAAAGCTTGTTCACATGTTGTGGCTAGCTGAGTTAAAATTCATTCACTAATGGGTGAAAGTCAAATGTTTAATGAGAGGATTTAATTCCTCAAACAAATTAATATTATTATTTTTTGTAATAAATTAGGAGAGTATTTAGAGATAAGTGGTTTGAATAGGTGTGAGCCTGTTGAGCATATCTAGCTGCAGTTTATATATTTTAGGAGGATATTGGGCAAGTAGGATTTTGTCTCAATTTAGGAAATCTGATCCTAAATTGAGGAGGTCTCTGTTTTGTAATAAAACTATAAATTAGAATCTTTGTAATGGAGAAATTTGGAGTTGGCTGTGAGGAATTATTGTAAGGATTGGAGTTAATAAAGATTGCAAAATTCTGAATTATTGGATCATACTGGCAATCCCCAGAGATCTTTTATCTTCGAAATTTTATTGGTGTGATATTTCTGTATGAGTTGAGGGCGATCGAACTTCTGTGGTCTCTGTTAGAAGAAGACGTGATTTTTTTTTAAATTCTTGAATTATATAGTTCGATATCAATTTGAGTGCAACTCAGATCTTATGAATACTTCTTTATGTTGCGGATGCTTATATTCTTGCGTCCTCTCTGTTAAGATAAAACACATTTTTTTACTGTGAAGTAATTCTTTAATATCAGAGATAAATTCTGATATCAATAATAAATTGTATAAGCTTTTTGGTTCGATTGACAAGAATCAATGTGATTCTGGCTTTAAAAGTTACCAATGAAGAATCTATGATGTTGCTGAAACACAATCTTCAGCATAGAGGGCAATTCATTTTGTTTGTTAATGTTGCTGAAACACAATCTTCAGCATAGAGAGAAATTCGTTTTTCTTTTTAATGTTGCTGAAACACAATCTTCAGCATAGAGAGAAGTATGTTTGAAAGGAAGCAATTCGTTTTGATTGCTGGAATCAATTTCTGTTTATGTATAGTTTTGATAAGTCGATGTATAGAAGCCGATTTCAAGCTTTGATGTAGAGCGATGAATTTCTGGGTGAATCAAATTAAATTCTGTGTAATTCGACTTCAAAGCAATCAGAAAGTTAAGCCTTGAAGAAGTAGTTTTACAGCCAACAACACAGAGCTCTGCCATATTAAAGTTCAGTGTTTCAGAAATTGCAATTCTATCAGTTCAGTGTTGTGACAGGTATGAGACAGTGTTGGAAATTTAACGCATTGGAACTTCAGGTATGAGCCAGTATTGTTTGAAATGAAAATTGGGTTATAAGAGATTAATTTAAAGAGCTTTTAAAATGATTTAGAAGCACTTTATTTAAAGCCAAAGATCATATTGTGGAATTTTTGGTAGATTTCATTAATCAAAATTTTCAAATTTGATGAATGAAAATGAAAGTGAAGAATTGAATCCAACTCCTCCGGTGTTAGAAATCATTGTTGATAAATTTGAAAGGCTCTCCTTAACACCTGCACCATCACCGCCATCATTAGTGGTATCAGAGCCAAGTTCAAAGCATTTTCCAGAGATTGAGCAGACTTTCCAGAGTCAGAAGAAGAAATCCAACATGGATGTCCGAATTGGAAGAGGTGTTGCCGGTAGAATAAGAGGTAGGCCAGTTGCTAATGCAGAAGTACTGGATACTATGCAGCAGATCCAAGCCAGATTGGAAGCAATCGAAGTAGGACAACCAAGGGATCCTGAAGATGTCAGTGAACCAGAAGCTGAAGAAGAAGAAGGAGGAGATGTTGAGCTTACTCCTGAGATGAGATTCTTTAAGACAGTTTTAGGATCTACATCCAAGCCTAGACTTGAAGTATCAGCTTTTGCAGGAGGATTGAATCCAGAAGAGTCGATAGACTGGATCAATGAGATGAATAAATGCTTTGATTATGAAGATATGGCTGAATACAAGAGAGTCAAATTTGAAGTCACAAGATTAAAGGGACATGCCGCACTTTGGTGGGATGGAGTGCAAGTAGAGAGAAGGAGAGCTAGCAAACAACCAATCAAAAGTTAGAGTAGAATGGTGGCCAAACTGAAAGGTAAATTCTTGCCTAGTGATTATCAGCTTACATTGTTTAGACAAATGCAGAATCTTAGACAAATACTAATGACTGTGAAAGAGTACACAGAAGAATTCTACAAAGTGAGCATAAGAGCTGGACAAATCCAGGACACAACAGAGAAGATTTCTAGATATGTAAATGGTCTCAGATTAGAGATCCAAGATGAAATCAGTATTTTGTCTCCTAAGTCAATTTAAGAGGCTTACCAAATGGCCTTGAAAGCTGAAGAGAAATTGCTGAGAAAGCAGTTTGCCAAAGGAAGAGGTACTTTCCGAGGAAAGGGAAGTCAAGGTGGTAGAGGGAGATCTACAGCACCAAAGGATGGAGCTGGCAGCATCTCACCTCAGCATGCACACACAGATGGTGATGCAAGTGGCAGAAGAAATTCCCACAAAGGAAGAGGAGGCAGAAGCAGAGGAAGAGAGGTAAGATGTTACCGATGTAACAAATTGGGACATAGAGCCTTTGAGTGCCCAGAGAAAGAGAATGTGGGTACAAGTCAAAGAAATGCAATTTTTTCTCAGACTGAAGAAGCCACAAAGATGCCTGAAGCTGAGAGAGAAATTGTGCCAGAGAAGGGAGAATATTTGGTTGTTAACAAAGTTTTGTTGAAGAAAGCAAAGGAAGTTGCTGAACCAGCACGAAGGAAAACTTTGTTCAGAAGTATATAAAAAGTTCAAGGGAAATTTTGTCAACTAGTCATTGATAGTGGCAGCACAGACAATCTGGTGTCTACAGAGGTGATAGAGAAATTGAAGTTGAAGACAAGGGAACATCCAACACCCTACAAGGTGTCATGGCTTCAGAAGGGCCATCAGCTAATTGTGAAAGAACAGTGTGAGATAGAGTTGCAGATGGGAAGCTACAAAGATAAGGTAATGTGTGATGTTATGCCTATGGATGTGTGTCACATACTGCTGGGTAGACCTTGGTAGTATGACAGAGGAGCAGTGCATGATGGTAAGCGAAATACTTACAAGTTCTTTAAGGATAGTATGTATCAAAAGTTGTTGCCAATGGAAGAAGGAGAAGCATCAAGAAAAAATTCTGATCCAAAGGCTTTATTGCTGAGTGGGAAGGAATACTTGCAGCAGATTAAAGAAGAAGAGGTAAATTTTGATTTAGTTTGCAAGCCTAAAGTAGTACTAACCTCTAAAAAAATTTCTGATTTACCAATTGAAATTCAAGAAATGTTGGACAATTATTGTGATATAATTGTGGATGATTTGCCTAATGAGTTACCACCTGTAAGAAAAATAAGCCATCAGATATATTTGATTCCAGGATCAAATCTGCCAAACAAAGCAGCTTACAGAATGACTCCAGCAGAAAATGAAGAAATCAGAAAGCAAGTGCAAGAATTGGTTGACAAAGGTTTGTTTTGAGAAAGTTTGAGTCCTTATGCAGTACCTACAGTGTTGAGCCCGAAGAAAGATGGAGGCTGGAGAATGTGCACCAATTCAAGAGCAATCAACAAAATAACAATCAGGTATAGATTTCCTTTGCCTAGAAATTAAGATTTAATGGACTGTTTGAGTGGAGTGAGATATTTTTCAAAACTTGATTTGAAAAGTGGGTACCATCAGATTAGGATAAGGGAAGGTGATGAATGGAAAACAACCTTTAAGACAAATGAAGGATTGTATGAGTGGATGGTAATGCCTTTTGGCTTATCAAATGCACCCAGTACTTTTATGAGGCTCAGGAATGAAGTGTTAAGAGAATTTATTGGTAAATTTGCAATAGTATATCTGGATGACATACTAATTTACAGCAAAAAAGAAGAAGAACATTTAAGGCATCTTAACTATGTCTTGAAGAAATTACATCAAGAGAAACTGCTGATAAATCTGAAGAAGTGTTCATTCATGAAGGAAGAGCTGGTGTATCTGGGTTTTGTTGTTTCTGCTGAAGGATTAAAGATGGATCCAGAAAAAGTCAGAGCAATTGTGGAGTGGCCTTCACCAAAAAGTGTCTTTGAGGTAAGGAGTTTCCATGGACTTGCTAGCTTTTACAGAAAATTCATAAGGAATTTTAGCAAGATTAATGCACTAATCATTGAAACCATAAAGAAGGACAAACAACCATTCAAGTGGAATGTTGAAGCTGAAAATAATTTTTATTTTTTAAAACAAAAATAACAGAGAAACCTGTATTAGTGTTGCCTGATTTTACTAAAACATTTCAAGTAAAGTGTGATGCCAGTGGAGAAGCTATTAGAGCTGTCTTAAGTCAAGAATATATGCCTGTAGCATATTTCAGTGAGAAGATGAATGACACAAGGAGAAAATACTCTTATTATGACAAAGAGTTTTATGCAATAGTACAATCATTGAAAAAGTGGAGACATTATTTAATGTCTAAATAATTTGTACTATATTCAGATAATCATGCTTTACAATACATTATGCAGCAGCCTAAGTTAAATCAAAAACATGCTAAATGGGTTGAATATCTTCAAAGTTTCAACTTTGTTTTAAAACACATAAGTGGCCAGGCAAACAAGGTAGCTGATGCCTTGAGTAGGAAGAACATTCTTGTTCAAGAAAGTCAAATTGAAGTGGTAGGTTTTGATTTTCTTAAGGAATTGTATAAAACAGATTTATATTTCAAGGAAGCATTTGAAGCATGTTTGAATCCTGTTTTGATTGATAGAAGTCAATGGTTGGATTATTTCTTGCAAGAAGGGTTGTTGTTCAGGAGAAATCAATTATGTATACCAAATTGTTCCATGAGAGAAAATCTCATCAGAGAGAAGCATAGTGGTGGAATTGCTGGACATTTTGGTACTGATAAAACTTATGAGCAGCTGAGTCATTTTTATTATTGGCCAAAAATGAGATCTGAAGTGGAAAAGTATGTGAAGAATTGTAAAATTTGTCAGTATGCCAAAGGTAGAAGCCAGAATGCAGGTTTGTACATTCCATTGCCTATTCTAGACAGACCTTGGGATATGGTAAGTATGGATTTTGTTTTAGGACTGCCTAAGACACACAGAGGGAATGATACAATTTTTGTTGTTGTTGACAGATTTTCAAAGATGGCACATTTTATTCCATGTTATAAAACCAGTGATGCTACTCATGTTGCTAATTTGTTTTTCAAAGAAATTGTTAGATTACATGGGTTGCCTAAAAGCATTGTTTCTGATAGAGATACCAGGTTTGCTGGTCATTTTTGGAGGACATTGTGGAAGAAGCTTGGTACTAATCTGAGTTTTAGCTCAGCTTATCATCCTCAGACTGATGGGAAGACTGAGGTAGTAAACATAAGTTTAGGTATTCTTTTGAGAAGTCTTGCAAGAGAACATCCTAAGCAGTGGGATCATATCTTACCACAGGTAGAATATGCATACAACGATTCACCGAACAGAAGTACAGGACAAAGTCCATTCCATATTGTTTATGGGATGCACCCAAGAGGAGTTTTTGAATTGAGAAATTTTGGAAAAGCAGAATTGAGAAGCGCTGAAGGTGAAGAATTTTCTTCAGAGATTCAAGCAATTCACAAGCAGGTAAAGCAACAGCTACAAGACAGTAGTATCAAGTACAAAAGCAGAGAAGATTTAAGCAGAAGAGAAGTTCAATTTGAAGTTGGTGATTTAGTTTTGGCTCATTTGAGGAAAGACATATTTCCAAAAAGAGAGTATAACAAGCTGAAGTTTAAAAAGATAGGACCATGCAGAATACTGAGAAAAATTTCTGCTAATGCCTATGAAATTGAATTGCCATCTGATATTGGAATATCTCCAATATTTAATGTTGCAGATTTTTACAGGTATGAAGATGGTGGCACAGATGAAAGACTAGAAGACAAAGAGCAGATTGATTGGGTAAAACAGTTACCTACAGCGCAGCCATTACAACTAGAGATGATCTTAGACAAGAAGGTGTTTAAGAGAACTAGAGGACGAGAGTATTTCCAGTATTTGATCAAGTGGAAGGATCAACCAATTGAAGATGCTACATGGATGACAGAAGGTATGTTGTAGAAGCTGGGCAGTTCTGTCAAGGAGCTCATGGACAGGAGCCCATGAAGAATTTTTTCCTTGGGATTCTGATGCAGGGGAATTAGATTCTAGCCAGCAATGTGAAAGCTTGTTCACATGTTGTGGCTAGCTGAGTTAAAATTCATTCACTAATGGGTGAAAGTCAAATGTTTAATGAGAGGATTTAATTCCTCAAACAAATTAATATTATTATTTTTTTGTAATAAATTAGGAGAGTATTTAGAGATAAGTGGTTTGAATAGGTGTGAGCCTGTTGAGCATATCTAGCTACAGTTGATAGATTTTAGGAGGATATTGGGCAAGTAGGATTTTGTCTCAATTTAGGAAATCTGATCCTAAATTGAGGAGGTCTCTGTTTTGTAATAAAACTATAAATTAGAATCTTTGTAATGGAGAAATTCAGAGTTGGCTGTGAGGAATTATTGTAAGGATTGGAGTTAATAAAGATTGAAAAATTATGAGTTATTGGATCATACTGGCAATCCCCAGAGATCTTTTATCTTCGAAATTTTATTGGTGTGATATTTCTGTATGAGTTGAGGGCGATCGAACTTCTGTGGTCTCTGTTAGAAGAAGACTTGATTTTTTTTTAAATTCTTGAATTATATAGTTCGATATCAATTTGAGTGCAACTCAGATCTTATGAATACTTCTTTATGTTGCGGATGCTTATATTCCTGCATCCTCTCTGTTAAGATAAAACACATTTTTTTAGTGTGAAGTAATTCTTTAATATTAGAGATCAATTCTGATATCAATAAGAAATTGTATAAGCGTTCCGGTTCGATTGATAAGAATCAATGTGATTCTGGCTTTAAAAGTTACCAATGAAGAATCTATGATGTTGCTGAAACACAATCTTTAGCATAGAGGGAAATTTGTTTTGTTTGTTAATGTTGCTGAAACACAATCTTCAGCATAGAGAGAAATTCTTTTTGTTTGTTAATGTTGCTGAAACACAATCTTCAGCATAGAGAGAAGTATGTTTGAAAGGAAGCAATTCGTTTTGATTGCTGGAATCAATTTCTGTTTATGTATAGTTTTGATAAGTCGATGTATAGAAGCCGATTTCAAGCTTTGATGTAGAGCGATGAATTTCTGGGTGAATCGAATTAAAGTCTGTGTAATTTGACTTCAAAGCAATCAGAAAGTTAAGCCTTGAAGAAGCAGTTTTACAGCCAACAACGCAGAGCTCTGGCATATTAAAGTTCAGTGTTTCAGAAATTGCAGTTCTATCAGTTCAGTGTTGTGACAGGTATGAGACAGTGTTGGAAATTTAACGCATTGGAACTTCAGGTATGAGCCAGTATTGTTTGAAATGAAAATTTGGTTATAAGAGATTAATTTAAAGAGCTTTTAAAATGATTTAGAAGCACTTTATTTAAAGCCAAAGATCATATTGTGGAATTTTTGGTAGATTTCATTAATCAAAATTTTCAAATTTGATGAATGAAAATGAAAGTGAAGAATTGAATCCAACTCCTCCGGAGTTAGAAATCATTGTTGATAAATTTGAAAGGCTCTCCTTAACACCTGCACCATCACCGCCATCATACCTCTTGGAGGAGCTTCATCATTGGGAATCCCAAGGATGTTGGAAAAACTGCATCCATGCCATACACTAGCTAATAGGGAGACATGTTAATTGATTTCTTGCTTTTTAATATGTTTTCCCATAGTGCATGCACTAGTTTTCTATGCCATGATTTTTTGTTCTCTTCCAAAAACTTCTTGATGATGTTCACCAAAATTTCGTTAGAGGACTTAGCCAACCCATTACCTTGAGGGTAATAAGTTGTAGAATTCTCTAATGTGATGTGATACTTGTGGCAAAAGTCTACCATTCTCTTGGATTTGAATGCAGCAACATTATCAGTCATGATTTTTCTTGGGCAACCAAATCTGGACAAAATATTGGCTTCAAGGAATTTTATGATTACCAAGTCAGTGGCATTCCTTGAAGGGGTGGCTTCTATCCATTTGGTGAAATAGTCAATTGCAGTGAGGATCCATTTGTGTTGGGAAGAGGAGGTAGGGTGGATTTCTCCAATGAAATATAAACCTCACTTTTGAAAAGGAGTTTCAAAACTGATAGGATGTAAAGGAAAAGGCAGTATTTTTCTCTTTCCCTCAAAGATTTGACATTTATGGCAAGTCACTACTAGCTTGTGGATATCAGGGAAAAGAGTGGGACAATAGAAACTAGCTCTAAGGATTTTGTTAGCAGTGGTTTTCCAATAGAGATGACCTCCACACTCTCCTTCATGAAAGTCGTGCATGATTCTATCTACATCATATTCAAGTAAACATTTAAGCAAGATACCAACATAATTTTCCCAATATAAAGCTTTATCTAGGATCCAAAAATTTACCGCCTTTTGTTTCAAGAATCTTGCCTTTGTTTTGAACAAATTAGGAGGATCATTTAGATTAAAAAGCACATATAATATGTCAACATACCAGGGTGAGTTCATAAATTCCTCTTCAATAGGTGGAGTCACCAGCTCCTCTTGTTCATCCAAGGAATGTATCATGTTTATGTCCAATGCTTGAAATTTTGCTTCAGCCATTAGTTTGGCCAGTCTTTGCCCTTTGATCAGCTTAGTGGGCTTGATTTCCAAATCATACTCTAAGATGACAACAATCCACTTACCTCTTTTACCATCAGGATCCTGAGTTAGTATGTCCTTAACAACTGCATGAAGAACAAAAGAAATGACATGTGAGTGCAAGATGTAAACTCTGAAATATTTAAGGCTTTGATTAAGGCAAAAGCTTGTTTCTCCATGATGTTATATTTTAGAGGTGCATCTCTTAGTGCCTTGCTAAAGAAATCTATGGGTTGTTATTTTCCCAAAATGTTCTTTTGTAGCAATACTGCAACAATTATGTGTTCTAGTGCAAATGAGAAGATGAAGAAATCCTTGGTAAATGCAGGGCTGATTAGAACTATTGTTTGGGTAAGTGATGTTTTTACCAGTGAAAAGGATTGTTTTTCTTCGGTGGTCCATTTGACTCCTATTTCTCTTTTCATCATGTTTGTAATGTTTCTTAGGAGTTCTACAAAGTTTGGTATGAACCTTCTTAGGAAATTGATCTTACCAATGAAATATTGCAGCTCTTTGATGTTCCTAGGGTGATGATCTACAATATTCCTTCAATCTTCTTTGGGTCTATCTTAATCCCTTCTTCATATATGATGTGGCCTAGAAGTTTTCCTTCTTGAAGGCCATACAAAGTTTTCTTGGGATTCAAAGATAGACCATACTTTCTACACTTTTCAGATACCTTTATTAAGTGAGCTAGGTGTTCTTCATCAGTTTTTCAGTAAACAGTGATTTCATCAAGATATATCACAATGAAGTAACCTATTTCTTCAGAAAAAGCAATGTCCATGGCTCTTTCAAAAGTGGCACTGACATTCATTAACCCAAAAGGCATTTTGACATACATGAAGGTGCCCCAAGGTGTAGTGAAGGCGGTTTTATGCTGATCACTTGGATGTATTAGCACCTGATTATACCCTGAAAAACCATCAAGCAAAGATATTCTTTTGGAGCCTACCACCCTTTGCAGTATATGATCCATGTTAGGTAAAGGGTAGTTGTCTTTTAGGGAGGCTTTATTAAAATTTCTAAAGTCTATGCACAACCTGATTTCTCCTGTCTTCTTCCTCACTGACAAAAGGTTTGAGACCCATTCTAAGTACCTGAGTGGGACTATTATTCTAGCATTGTACATTTTTTTTATTTCTTTCTCAAATAGAGGCATTAGGACATGGTTTATCCTACGCAATTTCTGCTTGAATGGTTTCTGGTTTTCCTTGAGAGGAATATTGTGCTGAATGATGTTTGTGTCATAGGAATTCAAGTCCTCATAGCCCTAGGCAAACACATCCTTGAATTATTTGAATAGCTCAATGCATTTCTATTTTCTAAGAGTTGGTAGTTTTTTGGACAGATTTATCATTTTAGGCTCTTCTTCACTACCTATGTTGCATTTTTCTACATCAGTTTTAGTAGATTCAATCTTAGGCTTTCTAGCAACATCATTGAAATCAAACAATTCTTCTAAGGGGGAAGTCCTCTTGGCAATAAGTTATCTTTTCACTAAAATGCCTCAAGGTAATTTTTGTCTGAGCCTTCAAAAAATTCTGCCTCAAGAGGGTGTTATATCATATTTATATCAACAACACAAGGAAACTCTGTTTTGTGTGTTTGTTCTTTAGTAGAGTAGTCCTCTTGATTGTCTAAGTCTGATTTTGGCATCTCAAATTCATTTTTGGATTGCAGGAAGTCTTCAATATGTTTGTCACCTTCAAAAATTTGCCAATAATCTATGTTATTAGGGATTGTAGGTATTTTTTTAACCTTTACCATGTATCGTTCATTGGCATGAGGTAGTTGGAAAGTGATAGCAACAAAGGCTAGTTCATTTGAAAGGCTGTTTTGAGTTCTTGAGACATAGGTAAGTTCATATTTTTCAAATTTTTTGAGGAGGTCTAAGAAAAAATTTCTATATTCTCTTAGCCTAGGATTATTGGCTACATATTCTCCTTTGATTTGCCTAATGATTAGCTTAGAATCACCTATAATATAAATCCTCTTAGCTCCTATACTTTTCATCATTTGTAACCCTAAGAGAAGAGCTTCATGCTCTGCAATGTTGTTTTTACATTGAAAATCTAGCTTGTAAGAGTGACCTTCATTAGTGTTGTGTATCCAAACACCTACTCCTGAACCAGATTTGTCACAAGAGCCATCAAAGCTCATGTTCCAAAATGTTTCAAATCCATATTCGCCATTATGTTGTTGTTCATGGGTGCTAGGATTTTGGTTATTATGTTCTTCATTTTGTGTTTGGTCTGACTGTTCTGACAGGTCTTGTTCTTCCTCTTTTTCATTTACTTTTTCATTAATGTCATCTTCATTGTACAAGATAAATGATTCAAGGTCTGAATGGATATAATAGAGAGGGTGTTGTTTGTCCTATCTTGGCTACTTACCATGTATTTCATGTGAGATTCTCTATACAGTCTTCTAGTTTGGTTAAAGACTGGGATGGTAGCATATGTCATGTCCATTTGGAGGTTTCCTTGGAGCTTGGGTCACCATGATCTAGATAAAATCATGCCATACTTTGGGGGAATGTCAACCACTACAATATCCATGACTAGGCTCTTGGCTGGTATTTGTGCCAGATTGACACACAGATCTTTGATTAGGCCCAGACATTTAACTCTACTTGAATCAAAAGAGTACAAATATTTGTATGGTTTGGTTATTTTGAGGCCTAATTTATCCATCACTACCTTTGGCATGAGTTTGTGTGAGGCACCATATTCTAGCATAACATTGTGTAGGATGTTTTCATGGATGTTCAAACTGACATAGAATGGAGGCACAACTCCCTCTTGGAACTGTTAGGACCTCACAATGTACCATTTTTACCATACATTTTGACACCACCTTACCCTTTATAACTATATTTAAAAAGGGTTCCATCATCATTTTCATTCACTTTATCCAAAGGTATATGAGATCCTCCTCTTTACTATATATTTAATCTGTTTACATATAATTCCATATTACTCTTATATTTCATCATTAATCGAAGGTAGATCGTTGCTAACATAATTCTAAAAGATCGCAGATAATTTATGTGCTGTGCTGAAACAATTGGCCGTTGCTGAAACAGTCGACTCCATTGCTGAAACAGTCAGCAGGCACGCAAATTCCGTCACTACTCGTAATTTGCGATTCTGGAAGAGTATTTTTGGGACAATGGCAACAAGATGAAGACGAACAAGGAAGTGGTTACACGGATTATTCTGAAGACAGTACTTTTTCTGCATCTGTTGTAACAATATCTTTCTATGGAAGAATAGAATAGCCCTGTTTTAAGAAAGAAGAACAGTTTTGGATAAAGATAGATTTTCTTTGATGTAACTGTAATAGATGTCTCCTCTTTAAAAAGAGGAGACATCATCATTAGAAGGGGAGTTAGAAACTACAGGAGAACATTGTTTTTAAGCGGAAAGGAGCTAGACTCCATTGTAATGTATCATTCCTTTTTGACAGATGAATAAAGGTTCCTTTTGAGCGCTTCAATTTAATTCTTTCCCTGGGGAATATTGTGAGAAGGAAAGGGCCCGCCTTCATCACAAGATTCACCCGACTGTTCCTGTATTTTGTTAAGTTTCCTTATGATATTCGCACCTTAATTTAATTCTGTTTGCTGAAACATCAGTTGCATAGCTCTATGATTCATTAAGCATTTTGTTTCCTTTAACGCTGCATGAGTTTGGTACATTCATTCTTAAAGAAGTTAAGAGATCTTTTTCTATTATCTGTTTGAATGCATGATTGATGCTGGGAAGCAGGTGCTGAAGATTCCTGTGCAAAGGAATAGGGTCCTGTTCCCATTAATTGACTTTATTTTCCCTGTAGTGTGATTAGAAACAGGAGACAGGTGTTGAAGGTTCCTCTGCATGGGAATAGGGTCCTGTTCTCTTGAGTTTATCTTTTCTACAGTGTGATTAGTGTCAGGCAGTAGGTGTTGAAGTTCCTATTTGAAGGAATAGGGTCATGTTCCCTATTATGGTTGATTGGTTTCCTTTCCTACAGAGTAATTTCCTTTCATTAGGATTCTTAAAAGAACTGCAATAGAGGAATTGCTTCTACTATAACATAAATAGACTTCAGCTTTGTTAAAACAGGGTGTGAATAATTAGATTTGTATGATTAATAATTGTGTGACTTTTACTACAACATTATTTTTGCTTTTGGAATTGAGCATATCCAGTGCGTGGTTGTCTTTGGAATAAACAGACCTTCTTGGGTTGACAATTTATGTGGAGCTTGAATTGTTAAAACAATTAAAGCGACCAACATTTTGGCGTCGTTGTCGGGGAAGGCAATTATAGATTTCAAAAGCATTAATATTTTCTTTCTAGATGTGCAGATTGTATGAGAGGATGTGGAACCCAGAAGAAAACTAATCCCACAGGTGGCAAGGGCAAAGGAAGGGGAGGAAGAAAGAATTTCATTGACAAGATTGTATCAAAGGCTGAATCATCACAGAGATTAAGTTCTTGAAGACCAAAACTTCAGCACTCCCCTCAATCAGATTACAAAACAGAGGAAGTTGTGGGCCCTGAAAACATAGAGGAGCCAGTGATTAAAGGACCAGCAATCAATGCTGGAGAGTCAGAAGAAAGTGCTAGCAAATCAGCAGAGCACGTTGAGGAAATAATAGAGAGTGTTGGACGACCAGTGGAAAACATTGAGGAGCCAGTAGAAGATCTTGACGATCGAGCAAGTGCAGTAGGAGAACAGCCAATGGAAGGAAACAACGAAGACTTCTTTGGTGGAGGACGTGTAGATCTTGAAGGAGAAGGAAAGGATGAAAATTCTCTTTCTACCTTGGGATTTCCTATCAGTGATCTCCCTAGAGGAACAACTCCTATGAAGAATATTCCATTGTCAGCTTTACCTAACTTCCATGGTTTATCCTCTACAGATCCGGATGAATTTATTTTTGAATTTGATATATTATGCAGAAGTTATGATTATGTTACTAATGCTCAAAAGTTGAAACTGTTTCCAGCAACATTAAAAGGAAATGCTTTAAGATGGTTCATGGGCCTTGGGAGTCAGGTAATCACAACATGGGAACAGATGAAACATAAATTTCTGCTTAAATATCAAGACTACTGCCGGACGAGAGAAAAGAAGGACGAACTATTTAATATGGCACAAAAGCCGGATGAGAATCTGGAGGACTACATAGAAAGGCTACAGTATAATATACAGATATCTGATCATCCGAATATAAGTAAGGAAATTCGCAAAACAATATTACTTAGAGGATTAAGGGATGATTGTTTATACATGTTAAACATGCTTGGCAAGGGAGATATATCTAAAGAATCATATGATGAGATTGTTGAACTTTGTAAAAGATGTTCGAGGGGAGCTGCAAAGAACAGAGTAAGTAATAGAGATCCCACCTATTCAAGAGTGCAGAAATCAGCCAGTGGGAGAGCAACAAGAGCTGAAATAGGTAATTTACTTGAAGAATTTAAAACTGAGATGTTAAGTTCTTTTGCTTCACAAATTGACACTTTGCAGGTTAAAAAGAAGCAGGCTGAAGCAGAAGAAACTCTGGCTGTCTTTTGCCCGAAGTGCAGAGACAAACATCCACTAAGGGAGTGCCCATTGGACAAAATACCAATCTGCACCCTTTGTGAGAAATATCATGAAACACAACAATGTCCATCTCTACCAGGAATAAAGGCAGCATTGCAGCCAACGGAAGAAGAAGCTAAAGCAGTTTACCTGCTAACTCAAAGAAGACAATGGCAACCAAAAGGACAAGGTATGAATTCTAGTATGTCGTTTAATCGTTGGAATAATTATTTTTCTTTCAGTCAAACAAATTACCCTCCCTTTAATCAAATGCAATACCCACCCTTTAATCAGATGAATTTCCCACCCATGCAACAATCAAACCCTCCCTTTGTTGATCCTGCAATGTGGACTCCTTGGCCCCCACAGCAGCCATCTTCTTTTAACCCTTGGAATTCAAATTGGAGAGGCCAACAACTCCCATATCCAAATCAATTTCCTCAATTTCAACAACCACTTCCTCTGCCATCAAATGCTCCGCCAAATAACCAAATGAGACCCCAGCTACCTGTGCAACCAAATCCTAACCCCAATAATAAAGTTGTGCAAGTCAATTATATTCAGAATTAGTCTATATTTCCTACTATGCAATGTAATGATATTCATTTAAGATCCAGGAAAATAGTAGAGCCTATTATTGATGACATAACCTCTTCTGATTCTGATAAAGAGGAAACTGAGAAACATAAGAAAGCACAACCACCCTCTAACAAGGGTATTGAAATAACAAAACCACCATTCCCAAAGCGTTCAGTTTTAACTAGAACGCCTGAAACACCTGCTTTTAATATTTTAGAGGAATTGCAAAACTTGTATGTTAAAATTCCACTTTTACAGGCACTGAGAGATGTACCAATTTATGCCAGAACCATAAGGGATATTTGTGTTAAAAAACCTGGTAGGAAAACTAAAGATCCCCTTACAGTACATGTGATGGGTGATTTATCTGCATTAATGTCCGGAAAAACCCCCCCTGTGAAATATGGTGACCCCGGCCATCCTACCGTGACAGTTCAAATTGGTAAAACAATGATTCCTAAATTTTTGGTAGATTTAGGTGCTGAAATAAACATAATGGCTCTTGAAACTTCACAGTTGTTACAGCTGAATAACACAATCAGAGATACACCTACCATTCTAGAGTTGGCTGACCGTTCTACAATTAAACCTGAAGGATTTGTTGAAGATCTACTTATCTCAATTGAATCCTGGAATTACCCAGTTGATTTTGTTGTATTGCAAACTAAAACAAAGCTGGGGGGACATCCTTTAATTCTGGGGAGGCCATGGTTGGCCACAGCTGATGCCTTTATTAGTTGCAGATTTGGTTCAGTGACAATTTCTAATGGTTATGAAACCAAACAGCTTACTCTTTATCCTCATGCTACACCCATAATTAATAATGAAGATTCTATGTGGATGGATTATGATGATAATGCTATTCAGCCCATTCTAACTATTGGACAAGCCTTAACTCTTAAAGACAATACAAAGGATGAAATAATTAATAATTTTATTTGTGAACCTTCCTCTGTAATTGCTGAAACACACAATCAATTGACTGTAATTTTTGAAACAGATACCCAAGAAAAGATTGAATCTAAGACTTATCCCAGACATTAACCACCATCTCATCTAAAAGCATAACAGTCGAAATCGAACCTGGCAAGACATTAAACATAAATCCTGATCTAACAGTTGCTGAAACACAGCAGTTAATGAAGTTATTACATGAAAATAAGGAAGCATTTGCATGGGATTACACGGATATGAAAGGAATCTCTTCTGAACTATGTACTCACCGAATTTACATTAAAGAGGGATGTCGACCAGCCTGTCAACCCCAAAGGCGAATGAACCCTAATTTACGAGAAATTGTTAAAGAAGAACTTCAAAAATTGCTTAATGCGGGATTTATATACCCCATATCTGACGTGAATGGGTTTCCCCATTGGTAATTGTCCCTAAGAAAAACGAGAAATGGAGAGTATGTGTTGATTACAGAGCCTTGAATAAAGCTACTCAAAAGGATCACTTTCCTTTACCTTTCATTGATCGGGTGTTGGATAGTCTGTCAGGGAAGAAATTCTTTTCTTTTCTAGATGGATTCAGTGGGTATAACCAGATTAGAATTGCACCCCAAGACCAGGACAAGACCACTTTCACTAGCCCTTGGGGAACTTTTGCTTATAGAGTTCTTCCATTTGGGCTATGTAATGCACCAGCAACTTTTCAGAGGGCTGTTATAGGAATCTTTTATGATATGCTGAATGACTCTATGGAAATATTTATGGATGATTTTACTCCTTATGGTGTGTCTTTTGAAGATGCATTACAAAATCTTGAGAAGGTACTTAAACATTGTATACAAGCTCACCTCTCCCTAAGTACTGAAAAATTTCATATGATGATGAGTGAAGGAGTAGTGCTTGGACATTTTATTTCATCTCAAGGTATTCAGGTAGACCCATCTAAAATACTGGTCATTCAGAATCTTCCTGTTCCTAAAACACAAACTGATGTGAGAAGTTTTCTAGGACATGCTAGATATTACAGAAGATTTATTAAAGATTTTTATAAGATAGCTTCTCCATTATTTGTGTTGCTTATGAAAAATGCTGAATTTAAGTGGACTAATCCTTGTCAGAAAGCCTTTGTAGAACTCAAGCATCAGTTATCTATTGCTCCTATTTTGAGAGGACCTGATTGGGCCCTCCCTTTTCATATATCTTCTGATGCTTCAGAAACTGCAATTGGAGCTGTCTTGGGACAAGAGGAGAATCATCTTCCTTATGCTATCTACTTTATCAGTAAGAACATGACCCCTGCTGAGCTTAATTATACAGTTACTGAAAAAGAGTTTCTTGCAGTAATTTATGCCATTAATAAATTTCGACATTATATCACTGGTTATTCTACTTTTGTCCACACTGATCACTCGGCTATTAAGTATTTAATGAAAAAATCTGTCACAAATGCTAGAGTTACCAGATGGCTATTACTACTGCAGGAGTTTGATATCACAATTGTAGATCGGTCTGGTAAAGAAAATGTGGTGGTTGATTTCCTTTCATGGTTAAAAACTGATAATAATATTCCAGTAGATGATTATTTTCCTGATGAGTATTTATTTGCAGTTTCTGCTCACTCTCCATGGTATGCAGATATTGCCAATTATTTGGTTGCAGGAAAATTACCATCACACCTGTCATACAGAGAAAAGAGAAGAATTGTTCAACAAAGTGCCAGGTATAGATGGATAAGTGGGTGTCTTTTTTACACAGGGCTTGATCAGGAAATTCGAAGATGCATTAGGGAAGATGAAGTGTATGACATACTAAAAGCTTGTCATGATGGCCCTTGTGGAGGGCATTTTGCTAATAAAAGAACAGCACACAAAATTTTGAGGATGGGTTACTATTGTCCCTCATTATTTAAGGATGAAATGAAATATGTGAGGGCTTGTGACAGCTGCCAGAGAATGGGTCAACCCAATCATAGAGATCAAATGCCATTAAACCCCTAGGTAGTTTCTGAACCATTTGAAAGATGGGCCTTGGATTTCATATGACCCATTAATCCTCCATCCAATCAAAGAACTTATATATTAGTCTCTACAGACTATATGAATAAATGGGTGGAGGCCAAAGCACTTATTAGAACCAATGAAGAGGCTGTCCTAGCTTTCTTATTTGAAGAAATCTTCACTAGATTTGGAATCCCTAGAGATCTAGTTACAGATGGAGGACCTCCATTCAATTCTCATGGTTTTAATTCTACCCTTCAGAAATATCATATTCATCATAGAATGACTACACCATACCACCCCCAGGCCAATGGGCAGGTGGAAAGCACAAATAAAGTATTAGAAGCCATTCTAACTAAAACAGTGAAGGACAACAGGAAGGATTGGTCTCAAAGGCTCCCTGAAGCACTATGGGCTTACAGAACTACTTGGAGAAACACTACAGGTTTTTCTCCCTATGAATTGGTTTATGGTAAAAATGTTGTTTTTCCTGTAGAATTTGAAATTAAAACTCTAAGAACTGCTTTAGCTGTTAATCTTGATTTGACTGATGTGCAGACAGCTAGGTTGCAGCAGCTTCTTGAATTGGATGAAAAGAGATTAGATTCCATTCACCAAACAACCATGATTCAACAACAAAGAATGAAGTGGCATGATAAAATAATCAAACACAAGCAGTTCCAAAAAGGTAATTGGGCCTTATTGTATGACTCTCGGTTTGAAAATTTTCAGGGTAAGCTACGTACACGTTGGCTTGGACCATATGAAGTAGATGTTGTTTTTCCTAATGGAACAGTAAGACTTCTAACAATTGATGATTCTAAAACACCTCTACTATTCAATGGTCATAGGCTCCATTTGTACCAACGCCCTGTTTCTAAAGAGGATTTCAAGACTGCTTGCATGACTGATACACATTATCTTTTTCTAGGGGAGTCTTCTGCTCCTCACAACATTTAATTTTCTGCATTGTATTTCTAGTATTAGATTAGATTTAAAACTAATAATCCATATCAAGGGTTGGCATGTTACAATTGAATTTTGCAGATTCTGGAAAAACTCATTAAGGAGGACAGATTCATCACAAGAAGATCTAAAGCTTCAATCACAGAAGCTTGTTCCCTTCATTTCAACCCATTTCCTAGCAATATCCCTTTTATCCCATTTCTACATTTTTCCCACTTCTACCATTCTTGAAATATCATCCTTCAGCTAGTATTTCCCGTTCCTTACTGCTGAAATTATCCCTTAGCAAATACTTCCCCCACTTGTCTTAAACCCAAGTCATTATATCCCATTTTCCTGATTTTTCCCTTTGTTGAAACACCAATTTCAGCAACATGTCATTCATTTTTCCATTGCTGAAACACTAGTTTCAGCAACCTGTCATTCATCTTTTCATCATTAAAACATCATTTCTTTCTTCTGATGTACAAGCTTTTCAGTTCTCCACTTTTATTCTTCAGATCCCTTGGGTGAATATTATTCAGTATTGAGCAGATCCTGATATGCTCCTGTTCTACATTCCAGAGAAATCTAAAGATTCTTCCATTAATATCAAGCCATTATGAAGCACTCTATACTTCGAATTATAAAGACAAAGGTAAAAATATAAGGTATGTGGTTTTTATGTAATGCAGTTAAATAATATTGTAAAGAGAGGATCTTGCTCATAATGATTACAATCTCCGCACACTTAAACATCATTTCACCATACGTAGGGGGGGGAATTTCGAAAACTGAATCATCATTTCAAACCATCCAATCCTCCGTCACTCTTCATATCCATTATTTTTTCCGTCATTGAGACTCCATATCCTCTGTTGCAACAATTAGCTTGACCGAAGCCTGTGTTTCTGTTCTCTGCGCCTCTGCATGTGACTCAAGCTAGTAGCTATGGGAGGTTCAACTATCAGACATGAGCCTGGTTCGATAACTCTTCTTGAATTTTTCCCGGAGGCCTACCAAATTTTTCAGCAGGCAGGATGGACAACATACTTCGAAAGGTTAGGAGAATTTGATCCTCAGCAAGTTTTAGAGTTTGCGCAGAATCTTCAGGAAGACTACTCAGTGGTTCAAGGGGTCCGAATTTCGGTCACAGAGGAAGATATAGCACAAGTTTCAGGGTTGCCGGTTACAGGTGCTCGCTGGTTCAGCAGGAAACAAGTCATTTTAAATGCGCAGCAAGACTTTCTTCTTCCAGAGGAATGGATTGAACATAAAGGCCGCGGTATAAGTCTGCATTCATTACCTCGCCCATGGCCAACAGTAGTTGAATTCATCAAGCACTATTTGACATGCGAGGGGTGTTATCAGGTAGTCTATCAACACGACTTCGTTTTAATGAATCATCTGCGGCATGGTCGATTAGTTAATATTCCCTATTATCTGCTTGGTTGTATCAAAAACATGTCATATTACTGTAGATGGGTAAAATTCCCATTATTATCCCTTACCCATCATTGCTTATGTCAATTATTAATTCAGAGGGGTTTTTCTCAGCAAAATCCCCCTCTGAATACTCCACTCCTCATTCCCCAGCAAGCCGAAATTCCCCAGCAAGCCGAAATTCCCCAACAAGCCGAAGGTTCCCAAGAAACTCCTGAGAGTTCTTATGAAAGGCAACTGGACGATATCCCTGACCCCCCAATGATTCCATCCTCAGAACCAGTTGACCTACCCCCAAGTTCATCCCACTTAGTAGAGTCACCCCTTCCCACTGTTCATATCTCTAGCGATGACTCTCAAACACCCCCATCTCCCCCTACTCATAAAAGGAAGAGACGAACCCCAACAATATCTGTCTCAAAACGACAAACAAGGGCCACATCCCAAGCTTTCACCTCTTCCGAAAGCCCTTCCCCTAGAAAATAATCTTCTCCTACAAGGAAAAGGAAAGCTACTGACTTCTCTGCTTTCCTACCTAGGAGGAAAATGAAAATGACTGTTGAAACTGAAGTCACTCCCATTTCCCCTGACCCTGCGACTATCCTGTTAAAACTTCAATCCTCATCACCATTCCAAATTCCCCAACCATTACCCGTCTCATCCTGTGGCACTGTTCCACAAGAACCAGTGGCTCGGGGTAACATGACATCGTTTATTGCTCAAACAGTGACTACAACACAAGAACCAGTTACTTACCCAGAAGCTGAAACACAAGAACCAGCTACTGTGGTACAAAAATCATACACCAAGCATGATAATACAAGGAAACCAGCTATAGCTGCAACACAAGAACCAGCTACAGTTGTGGATCAGTAAACAACTCCAACAGAATCAACCAGCACACAGGGTTCACACACTATGGCATCTTTATTGGAGGAAAATGAGTTTCTGAAGTTAGAACTAGAGGCCTATAAGAAAGAATTGATGATGGCACGAGAAGCCTTTGATAAAGAATTGAATCTCTACATGTTGGCACACACAACATCAGCACAAAAGAAGGATCCATGTAGAGAATACATGTGCCATGAGTGTGGTAACATTTACCAATAAGCAGGATACAAAATAGTCAAAATTCAGGTACCTGAGGCATCTACTTCAGCTGCAATTAAAGAAGAATGCCCTACTGTCACACAAGAACCAGTAGGGCCCTCAAAAATTCTGGAAAAAGAAACTAAACCACAGATATCTTGCCCTGTGTTAGTCATCTCAACCACTCAGACAATGCCCCAACCCAGTACTTATAATGCCGGGACACAGACCCTGCCATGGAAAAAATTAGAAATAATGAATAGCTGGAAGAAACAGTATGCTGTGGATCAAGATAAAATATTGTAGCAGCATAAGTTGGCTTGGCAGAATCAGATGTATGCCAACTGGAATATTTGGGAACAGACACTGCAACAGCTCAAGGATTCTAAGAAAGAAATCAAAGAATTAAAAGAGAAATTGGTTTTGATGTTTTCATTAGTGCAAAAATTGTTGGCCACCTGTAAACCCTCGAATTATTCTCTCTTCCTCTCTGAACGTCTTGTTTATTTTCAATTGAACGCAATTAAGGATGGCAGACCTCATGAATTGCTTACAGCGGAACAATTTTTTAAAAATTTTGCTGAGGCCCCTGAAAGTGACCAACATTTGTTATGTGAACTTTATCTTCATAATGAGGCCATGCCTGAGAATAGAAAGGTCAATCTCACTCCAATTGTAGGTGATGTACAAATTAGGGCATTTGTTTCATTTCTTGCCAATCAGATAACATGGAAAACTGCTTTTATTGCAAGTAGGCATTATGAGGAGAATCGTCTCCTTTGGATTAGACCGGAACCTTCAAATCCGGCCATTTTTGTAGCAGAATATCACCGATTCTTGCAGAAGCCAGGAATGCACTGCTACATACAACAACTGCAAGCCTCAACACTTCTAAAGTGTCTACAGCAAATCAAAGTGAAGGAAACTGCTGCATTGAAGGCCAACACTATGTTCTGGCAGCAGTCATGTAAGGAAAGACAAGAGTATCACCCTTTTAGCCCTGATAATCTTCAAGACACACTATCCAGGGTACCAAATTACATCAGATGCATTCGACATTGTGGAGAAAACTGGATTGGTTATCATTTTCATTTTCCAATCCTATGGACGCCGACAGAAAAATACCAGTGTCACTACCAATTGGCTAACAGGGACGAGGCTGTAGCATGGCAGCAATTGCAGAACAATCGAGGATTTCGAGCTTCGACAGAAGCCACCTTCTCCAGTTATTACTTGAGCAACTTGCATGCACAGAGTCAGTACTCAGACTCTGACTCAGACTAGGAGTTGCCTAAGGACATGCAACCCTTTCAGCTGGGGGGGATGTCAGGACCTCACAATGTACCATTTTTACCATACATTTTGACACCACCTTACCCTTTATAACTATATTTAAAAAGGGTTCCATCATCATTTTCATTCACTTTATCCAAAGGTATATGAAATCCTCCTCTTTACTATATATTTAATCTGTTTACATATAATTCCATATTAATCTTATATTTCATCATTAATCGAAGGTAGATCGTTGCTAACATAAGTCTAAAATATCGCAGATAATTTATGTGTTGTGCTGAAACAATCGGCCGTTGCTGAAACAGTCAACGGGCACACAAATTCCGTCACTACTCGTAATTTGTGATTCTGGAAGAGTATTTTTGGGACAATGGCAACAAGATGAAGACGAACAAGGAAGTGGTTACACGGATTATTCTGAAGACAGTACTTTTTCTGCATCTGTTGTAACAATATCTTTCTATGGAAGAATAGAATAGCCCTGTTTTAAGAAAGAAGAACAGATTTGGATAAAGATAGATTTTCTTTGATGTAACTGTAATAGATGTCTCCTCTTTAAAAAGAGGAGACATCATCATTAGAAGGGGAGTTAGAAACTACAGGAGAACATTATTTTTAAGCAGAAAGGAGCTAGACTCCATTGTAATGTATCATTCCTTTTTGACAGATGAATAAAGGTTCTTTTTGAGCACTTCAATTTAATTCTTTCCCTGGGGAATCTTGTGAGAAGGAAAGGGCCCGCCTTCATCACAAGATTCCCCTGACTGTTCCTGTAGTTTTTTAATTTTCCTTATGATATTCGCACCTTAATTTAATTCGGTTTGCTGAAACATCAGTTGCATAGCTCTATGATTCATTAAGCATTATGTTTCCTTTAACGCTGCATGATTTTGGTACATTCATTCTTAAAGAAGTTAAGAGATCTTTTTCTGTTATCTGTTTGAATGCATGATTGATGTTGGGAAGCAGGTGCTGAAGATTCCTGTGCAAAGGAATAGGGTCCTGTTCCCATTAATTGACTTTCTTTTCCCTGCAGTGTGATTAGAAACAGGAGACAGGTGCTGAAGGTTCCTGTTCATGGGAATAGGGTCCTGTTCTCTTGAGTTTATCTTTTCTACAGTGTGATTAGTGTCAGGCAGTAGGTGCTGAAGTTCCTATTTGAAGGAATAGGGTCCTGTTCCCTGTTATGGTTGATTGGTTTCCTTTCCTGCAGAGTAATTTCCTTTCATTAGGATTCTTAAAAGAACTGCAATAGAGGAGTTGCTTCTACTATAACATAAATAGACTTCAGCTTTGTTAAAACAGGGTGTGAATAATTAGATTTGTATGATTAATAATTGTGTGACTTTTACTACAACATTATTTTTGCTTTTGGAATTGAGCATATCCAGTGCGTGGTTGTCTTTGGAATAAACAGACCTTCTCGGGTTGACAATTTATGTAGAGCTTGAATTGTTAAAACAATTAAAGCGACCAACAGGAACTTTCCTTCTACTTCTGGTCCAAACAACAACTTTGGCTTGTCATCGGTCAAATTCAGAGTTTCGGTGTCATTTCCTATATTTAAATCCTTCATCCAGCAAGGGGTATGGCTATTTTTATCTTGGAAATTTCACCCTCAATACCGAATGGTGTTTGTGTTCTTGGTACATTTACATCAGTTTTATCATACATGGTCTTTTCAGCAACTTTATCTTGCTGATTTTTGTTTGGGATCTCAGTTAAAACAGTGTATTTAGGGCCACTAGCTGATATACTAGGACATATTTGGTCACCATCATGTAGGCTGATTTTGTTTTTTCTTTGATCAGGATTCTTAGCCATTATGTTGGTATTTTCTGCTGTCTTTTTTGGATTTTTTTCAGAGGTCTTCCTAGCAGAAATTTCTAGTTTGTTCCTTTTCAGGATATATTGGGTTTTCTTACTTCTGAGGTCATACTGCCTATGAACCTCCATGATAGAATTTTCAAACCCTAGTTTGTATTCTTTAGAATCCTCATATGTTCTTTCATTTTGGTTTGAGGAAAATAGACCTTGTTCTTCTCCTGTGAGAAAAACATCATCCTCATTATTGGAGTCTATTAGATTGACATGATTTGCTTCTGGCTCCTCAGTCTCTCTCTCCTCTTCATCTACATAGTTTTCTTGGAAATAAGGATTGATTTGCTGGTCATTTTTTCTTTGTCTGATTTGAGGAGGGTCTCTTCTGAATTTTTGGTTTATGTTTCTCTTTTTAAGGTTTGTTTGGTTTTCCCTAGGAGGTGCTCTTTCATTCAAGTTGATTCTCTCCATCATCCTTTCCATTGTCCTAACTAGGTTGTCAATTTTAGTATCGGATGTAGAGGCCATAGTTTCCTCCTTGTATGTAACCTTCTTCTCTACTCTCATCCTAGCCCTTTTAGAAAATAGATTGTTTTCTACACTTACTACTCCCATTTGCATGTCGTATAAGGTGAGGGGATCTCTTTCTCTTAATTTGTAAGCCATGTCGGGATCAAATCCATCTGGAAACTTTACTAGGGCTAAGCCTTGTGGGGAGGGAGTGAATTATATAAACTATTGAACCTAGTGCAGTAGTCTTGGACACTCTCTCCGGTATTTCTCTTAAGGTTATCATAATCTAACAGGATTTGAAGAGGATTTTTCTTAGTCTCCCACTTGTTTATGAATGTTTGATAGAGGGAAGGGAGATCATGAATGCTATTAGGAGTTAAGTTCTTGAACCATTTCTTTGCTTCTCCTCCTAAGATTTGGGCAAACATTCTCATTTTTATAGTCTCCTCTTCTATTTCTTGGTAGTCAAATGCATCATTCATCTTGTCTAAATGTTGTTGGGTAGTTATAGAATCAGCCCCATTAAAGTGAGGGATTCTAGATCGGTAGTACCATGGGGGCATACCATGCTGCCATGATAGGAGGTAATGGAACCCAAGGATGATTTACAAGAGGAGGGTTTATGAGTGGGGGTGGAGGATGAAATTGAGTGGTTTTCATGGTGAGTGTATGAGTGGGGGTAGAAGAGGTACTTGGACTAGCTAGCTGAGATTGAGCAGATTTGGAACGAAAGGAGTCAAAGTGTTGGAGAAGGTGAAAATCAGGAGTGGAAGAGGAGGCTTCTCTACTAGCACTTTTTTGTAAGCTTGTAGGCTCAAGGTATGTATGGTCTATCCAAATTTGAGACTTAGTTTTGAATAGGTTTCTTCTATGGTGTAAGTTAAATTGGGTATCTTGCAATGATGTAAGGTCTTCAGGAAAAGAACTTGCTTTGTGGACTGGTCTAATAATAGTTGAATCTTCAGCCTTAGAGGTTTTCCTTAAGATTATTTTTGGGTCATCAACTATATTAGGAGGGTTTGGGTGAGGGTGATATTTGGTGTAGATTCTTTGTGAAGCCAAATTTCAGACCCACAACACAAAGAGGCTGAAAGTATATAAGAATTTGAAAACAAAACCAATCTGTAAGAATACTGAATTCACACAGTATGTGACTGGGATTTATAGTACTAAGAGTACTTAATGCATTCCCAGTGGAGTCTGTAAGAAACAGTGGAGTCGCCAGGTAAATGATGCTAACTGTTTTGAGGATTTGTGTGTTGTCCACCATCAACAATTTGATACCAATCTAGATATATTTTGGGTTTTCTGAGTTCTTTATGCAACACTAAGATTTTTAAGGATTGTTCCCCAGTATGTTTGAGATTATGCTAGTATGGAAAATGAACCAGATATCATTCTTGGATAACACTTGATTTATCTAAGTTTGGCAGGGGATTTTTGAGTTTTCAAGGAATACTTAAGTTGTTACTTACTCACGTCCCACCGTGATCGCTATTATGTTAGGGCCTATAATTTTTTAGATTGGCAAGACCAAATAGACAAGCGTAACATCAAACCAACTTTGGAGTCCTAGGACCTAGCCTTCCTAGACTCAAAGAGGGCTCTCTCTATATTTTTATAAAATATAAGACTTGTTTGTTTTAGGATGCTGATTTTAGGCTAGTTATAATGATAGGGTTTGTTTGTTTTGTTTTGTTTGGTTGGGTAGGTTGTCAAGAAGAATAGATAGAGTAAGAGAAATTAAAACTGTTGGGTTATGGGGTCTGTGAAAGGCTTGAAAAGTACAACAATAGATCAAGAGTGTTTCATAGGGAAAGTTAACAAGGCCAAATGGACCTTAATAGCTTGGGTGGAGGTGAAATGAACATTAAAATGTGAACATAGTAGGTTTAAAGGGAAATTAAGAATCCTTTAACATATACTAAAACAAGAAGGGATTTCAAGATTACTATGCTTAAGAAAGAATCAAAAGACAGGGCGCACCATAAACGTCTTTGACCTGCTTTACCAAGTAAACTTTAAAACAACAATCGAGCAAACCCTAGAGAGCAGGGAACTCCTAAATTCGCTAGTTATTCACCTTCAAAGAAAGAAAACATTCAAGATAACACATTATTTGATGGTTAAAGAGCATGGAACTCCCAAATTCCTTATTCAAACTATAAATACCTTCAAAGTGACTATTCAAGATGGACTAAAAGACAGGGCAAACCATAAACTTCTTTAGCCAAACCCTAATTATTGAACTTCAAAGCAAAGGCCTTAAAAACAAAGTTTTAAGCTACACCAAAGGACATGGCATACCATACACTTCTTTGGCTTGAATGCATTAAATAATTTTCAAGGCAAACAAACTAAGTGCAACCAGAGAGCAATTAAGAATTCTCTAGTCAGACCTAGCAGAGGAAAACATTAGAGCAATAGAAGTAGACAAACTTAAGGTGCCTCTAACAGCATATCTTAAGCTAAATTTTCTATTCTATTGTAAGAGAAAGGATGAAACAACATGGAAAACATAAGGAAAAAAATGCAAGATAGGAACAACATCACCATTCAACAAAGTTCATGAATCCTGTGAATGTGCTTGCTCCATTGTCATTCAATTCAAAACAGTCACACAGCTCCAAAACCAATTTCTTCACAACTCCAAGTCTATGTATATTGAGCTCAACAATCAAACAACAAAAATAATGAAGCTTACATGCAGTATTTAACTGAAAAATGATTAAGTAAACCCTAGCTAGGGTTTTAGAATTCATTATTACACATTTAAGGTACTTTTACCTTGGAGACCATGCAAGGCCCAAGGCAAAAATATCTAAACTCATTTATGAAAAAATTAACTTCTAACATAACTATTTGTGCCAATTTGGAGAAAATTTTGACTTTAAGGCCTCAAAATAATATTTCAATAACTCCTAGCAAGGGCACAACTCCAAGGTACAAGGACGCAATGCCAGGCCAAGGGCGCAAAGCCAAGACTGAATTTTTTTTATGTTTTGCAGCTGAGTTTTGGAGGCCTTCCCAGTGTCCAAATGAGCTCCATGATAGCTCATTGGAAAGCCTATCCTGGCTATTTTCCAGATTTTCCTTTGTGTTCCATATTGGTGCCTAGTTTCCTAGTCGAAAACCAATTCTACCAAGAATTCTCAGGGCGCACCGCCAGTGCTGAAAAGAGGGCAAAAATGTGTCTTTTAGGTGGTGTTTGGCCCTTTTGAGGGACCAGAGTTGTTCCAAATGGCCTGAAATTTTATGTTGATGATGTAATTTCCATGAGGATCATGAATATGTAAGTCAATTGTCATTTTAGTGCCCCAAAATATAGCACAATTCCAGTGGCGTTGCGTTTTTAGACCTTTTTTCTGCTAGCCAAACAGTCAAAAATCAAAATTTGCACTAAAGTGCAAAAATTTGGAACTTAGCTTGCTAATCATGTTTGGGATGCTTGGAGGGATAAATCAGCAAGGATATCCATTTTCTCCTTCTCCTTTGCCTCATTTTGTGCTTGAATCTTTGCAAGGGCTCTTTTGAGCTTGGCCCTTGCAATTATGTTCCTCATGGCATAATGTCTTTCCATCTTCTTTTGCAGGTCAATGTCTTTTTTTTTCCTTTTCAAGTTGACCTTCTAGGTGCACATTGGCTCTTTCTAGCCAATATTATCTATCATAGCTTATTTCCACGGCAAACAGCTCACTTGGAGTGAGCTACTCTACCAATTCTCTCTTTCTCTCTTTCCCAAGCTAAGGCTTTCTTCAACCCAATTGTCCTTGGCCTCTTCCAAGGAAGTTGTTCTTCCTCATATTCATTGTCATCAAAAATGCCCAAGGTATCATCTAGCATAACCTTGGCCTTTTCGGCCTCCTTCTGAGCTCTAATAGCTCTGACTTCACTGATGGCTTTCTCTGTCTCTAATTGTTGGTTTTCTAACTCAAGGAAGTTGATCACATTCTTTGCCCTACCAAGATTATTTTGTAGCTCACTAACCTTGGCATCCTTGCTTTTGAGCAGCATGTTTGTGATCCTCTCCTCATTCTCATCCTCTAGGTAAATCAGTTGAAACTCTTGTTCAATTTCATGCTTGTTCTCCTCCTCATCAATGATAGGTTCTATGACCTTTTCCTTACCCTTCCCTTGCATCTCAAGTGCAAAAAACACATGCCTGTAGCCCCTCTAGTATGCCAAAGGAAAAGGTTCAATGTTAATCATCTCAGTGTCATCTGTCTCACTGTATCCATCACTGCTTGATGCTCTGGTGTCATGAGATGAGGGTGAAGGGCTATGGGAAGGTGATGAAGGAGTATCATCATGGGGTGAAGGAATGTGAGTGGATGGTGATGTATGAGTAGTGGGATGTGAAGGAGAAGTAGTAATGGGAGGATGATATGAGGATGGGATATCTTGCTGATGATGGCCATGTGGAGTAGTGAAAACTTCATGGGAAATGAAGGTATCCCATGGAATATTCTTCTATTGGAGTTGGTTCATAACCACCATCTTGATAAGTGAGTGATGAAACAAGCTCTACATTTTCTGAGGATAATCTCTCTTTCACTATGTAGGCCATTTTCTCAATGCTTTGGAAAAGGTAATATGGTATATGCAACATCCTCACTCTAGTAAAGTGCATAAGAAGCCAGATGTGATATGAGTGGAGGCGGGAGAACCTCCCCTCACATGTGAAATACTTCATAATTATCCTCATCATAGGTGCATATCTATCAAGAAGATGAGAGAAGGGGAAGATGGACTTGTGGTGGTCTTTATACCTAGGTTTTAGATATGTCTCAAAGTAACTCATGTCTAGGTTTTCTTGATTGAACCACTTTTCTCCCACACTTGGTATTCCTGTAGCATCTGCAGTGGCATCTGTAGACAAATAAAATATCACCCCAACAAGATTAACTTGTTTTTCATGCAAATTAATAATGAAAATTCTTGTCATCTTAGGGTGGTTTTTTACTTTCTGCATCTTCTCACAAAAATCAAAGCAGCCTACATGTTTGAAGCAGGAAATAGTAAGGGGAGATTCCATGAGTTCCCTAATATTGAGGGGTTCAAATCTATTTATATTCACTCCCTTGTGATCATGCCTCCTTGGAATTTGGGCCTCAACACCACTGCCACTGTCCTCTCCCTCAGACATGTTTAAAACTCTTTTTTGGAAAACCTTAGGACTTATGTGAAAGAAGATGAAGGGAGGGTAATGAAATGGCAGATTTGCAAATGAGGGGAATGAGTGAATGAAGGGAATGGATGTTGTGATAATCAAGATGAATGGCATCCATTAAGCAATGTAACTTCCCTTGTTTTGCTGATACTCTTTATAGGAAGATGAAGCAAATGGTAAAATAGTCATTTCAAGGTTGAAACTTAGGGTTTGATTAGGGTTCATTCCATTTATTACAAAATCACCAAAATAGCTTGAAAATGGGTGTATGTCAGTTACTTACCCTTATCATTGCCTTAGAAGGCTTGATCTAAGATTTGAAGGATTTTTTATTTGATTTGGGTGGTTGGATCACTTAGCAAACCCTCTTTTCCAAGCGCGCAACACCAGTGCTGAGGGCGCAGCGCCAAGGCTAAGCGCGCAGCACCAAGGGCTGAGGGCGCAGCGCCAAAAGAATGAGTAGAGTGTCTTGTCAGGTAAGAGCACAATGCCGCTTCCAACACGCAGTGGCACCTCCCAGGTGCACAACTCCTTCAGAAAATGAGTGGAGGAAAAATGCCAAGGGCGCAGCGCCAAGCTAAACGTGCAGTGCCAAGCAAATTCACCCAAATTCAACTTGAAACCTCACAAAATCTTCTTGTCTGAAACTTGTAATGATTTTCAAGGAAACAATGATTCATTTGAAGTGTTAGATGAGCTTTTATAGACTTATGGATTTAATTTAACTTTGCAAACCCACTTTCTAATGTTTAAAGTCTTTTTTCCTTTCTCACTAACCCTTTTACACTTTTTTCCTTGCAGGTGACTGAAAACGTTGAATTGCCTTTTATTTTGATCATTAAGGCATGATAAGTTCATTTTGACAAATTTAGGATGATTACACATAGCAGCATCTTCAAAATCCTCTTTTAATTCCACCATGGAGTTCAACTCATCTTTTCCACCTTCTCTGGCCACTTTCTTCAAAACCCTAATTGTTTGTAGTCTTTACAGTAATCACCAGTGTTGTATTCTAAGTTCTCTATAGCCCTTTCAAGTTCATTCACTTATGTTCAGTTCACCTCACCTTTTTCCATATTTCATTAATCTATTCTGATAGACTTTCTTCATGCCTAGCCTTGTGTGCTTCCTTCATGTCATTTTCTGCAAGTGATCACTATTTTGGCACTCAACTGGACCATCAGTTCAAAACCCTAGTTCTCTACAAGACCAAGTTGTTCCTATTTCCTTTGCTGTAAGTTGTCTTCATTCAGGAGTAGATAGTTTACCTCACCAGTACTTTCTGTTGATAAATCTTTTAACACTCTTGCAGAAGTGCTGAACTATTACCATTTTTCTCATTTGCAGACTCTGAACTGATAAGGTAATATTCTTTGGATAGTTTAGGTCCTTCTTGAATAACCATGTCTTGGAATTATATTAAATCTGAGCCAGATTCTAGCAAAGGAAAAACAGTGCCTGAAGCATCCAATGATGACCCTAAAACATGTAGAAACCCTAATGACCTAGTGGGATCGTCCTTGACCTAATTTTGACTGTAATTTGACTTGGAGGTTCTTCAAGTGAAAACAGAGTATGGTCATAGGTTATTATGTCCAAAAGGACATGGGAATGAGTTAGCTATAGAAAACCCTAGAGGGAGGATGGAGTCTATTGACAGGGGAAAAATGTGGCAATGAGGTTATAGGCAGGGAAGGAGGCTGAAAATGAGAGGTATAAGCCCATAAGGAGTTTTTTAGGAGCAACAAGGTGACCATGAAATGGAAAACTAATAGAATAGTGAAAAAGTTTCTATAAGGATAATTAAGGCAATGAGATTTATGAAACTAAAGATATTCAAGGAATATTGTTTTCAAAAATATATAAACAACCTATAGTCATATAAAGATAGTGAAAAATACTGATGAATAACACTTTGGATATATTCTATAACACTAAACATAAAGCAGTTATGAGTAGACAAAGGAAAAGAAAGAAAACAAAGCAATCTCAACTCCTTGTCCCAGGAGATGTTTCAATGGAAGTTGTCTGGAAAGATCCATAAGAAGATCCTTCACAGGATATAACTCGTCTGACCCAGTTCGCAGGAGCTTATGCATATGCAACTATAGATAAAGCTTTTGAGGTTCAACAATTGATGAAAGAAAAGGATGAAAGAATAATCTAATTAGAACATGAGCTACAGGAAGATAAGAAACATGTCAACCAACAACTACAGGTACAGGTAACGCAGCTTCAAGAGAGCATGGACCAATTGAATATTCTGCACCAAAATGAAATCAGTTCAAAGGACACTCAAATTCATCAATTGCAGTTTTTTGTAAAGAAACTGAAAGATAATCCAAAGATAGATGAGTTTAGAAAAGAGGCCTTGGAACTAAATACCCTACTGGCACAGTAGCAAGTTATTTTTTTCCAAAATTTATCAAATATCCTTGAATTGTGTGAGAAAATTGATTCACTAATGAATCAAATATCAGACTAGAGGATTAGTTTCGATGATATTGATGATAAGGTTTTACAGTATGTCACCTGGCAGGATTCTACCGATGATCGAAAGGCTAACCTACCTAGGATTGAGGACTCTAAAAAGGAAATCTTATTGATAGATGCCCTCCTGGTTCGCTCCCTATTATGAAATACTTGATAAGGCAATGGAAAGAAGTTTCAAAAGTCAAAGAGAAAAAAATCAGAATGTTGGAAAAACTATATTGGGAGAATTATTGGAGATACTTGGTAAAGCCACATAGCCAATGGATTATGTTGCGTTGTCTTACAGATACATCCTCCTACATGTTTCCTCCACTTTCAGATGCAATTTTCACTGGATAGGTACACATTAGGCCAGGCAAACCTCCCGAGGTTAAGCCTATGCTTAACATTCTTCAGTTGAAGGAACGAATGGATGATGAGACAGTAGGAAAATCATCAAGCAAGTCACCCCTTTAAATTATGTTTCTGTTTAACTTTCACTTAGTTTAAGGAGAGTTGTTTAAACCTCCTTAGATTTTATTATCATAATTATTATAGGAATTTTTATTTAATTATATAAACCCCTTCATGTCTGTTAAGAAGGGGTCCTGAAATTTTGAAAGGAAGACTTTATAGAAGTCAAACTTTTTTACTCTTGAATTTTTCTTAATAGAAAGGGCTCGAGAAAATACTATTTATCAAATGAGCAGAGTTAGTGTGTACATGGTACTTTTATCCTATATGTTAATTTTTTTTTCCAAATGAGAAGTGGTTAATTTTTATGGTGTTTTGTTTTAGGTATCTATCTTAAATCAGTAAAGAAATAACTCACTTTTAAACATGTTATATTTTTGTCTCTTGGTACATATTAAATACAGTTAGTAAACAGTTGTGATATAGCCTTATCCAATTTATTTAATTAACTATTTATCTATGGATCAACCCCACCATAGTAGATATTTTTGATCTATGGTTGTGATTGACGTCAACCCAAGAAGCATTAGGGGATACCCCAATCTTGCATGGGAATTTTGACTTGAAAACTTACTCTATTCCTAGTCAAGGATATTCTAGATGGTTTCTAATTGTCCAGTTGTTTCCGTTGATATATGGCATGCTATGTAATTATTCACGGTTTGAGATATATTCATGTTTGAATTTAGTAACCCAATTAGTGGGCTAAAACCACATGGGGTTGTGACATGACACTAATCATTGGTTTTGGTCATTGAATAGTCAATAATTAATTATTTTTTAAGCTCCTAAATTCCCTCCAACATTCACTTATTGAAGACCCTCTCAACCTAAGCATTTATATAAATTGTGACCCTCATATCCTCCTCATGTAAGGATTTCACTACTTAAAATAGGTCATCGTGGAATTTCCGCTATAATTTTTTTTTGCGAAACTTCAAATGCTGAAGAAAAAAGCCCATTTGAGCTGAAATCCTAATGAAGTGCATGTCCAAATTTCAGATATTGGTTCGCTATATTTTCATAGATATGATCTAAGGAATTTAGGGTTTTTTTAGGCTCCCGAATTTCATGTCAAAAAGGTGACCTTGGGAAAATCATCATAACTTTCTCTCTAAGAATTGGATTCAAATTTCATAAAAACAGACAGAAAGAGGACAGACTGTAGTGTTTTGGATGTCAGTTTCAAGACCAAAGGTCGAAACAGTGACATGTGGCACTTCGTACAAGTTTTATCTACTGAACTAGTGTATAATCAGGTCATCTTAGGAGATTGGGAATAACTATTTTTTGAAGAATCCAATATTGATCAGACCTGTGGGGTTGGAAACAGGGCTCAGAGGGCTACCACAGGGTGCAATTTCAGACCTTGGATATCTAAAATTATATATATATAAATCATATTCAATATCGAGCTTGTAGATGGCAAGAAAAAGTATGCATTCAAGGATCACTGTAGTAAGTACAACACATCAATAGTCAAGGGTAATTATGCTACAACAAGGTATGTATGATTAGTGTTTGAATTTTAATTTGAATATCATCTTTGACATGTGTTTTTTTAGGACAGTGTAATTATTTTGTATGTATGTTTGATTGGATTTTTCTCATAAATGTTGAACATATTTACATTTGAATTTTGAATATTTCTCTGACATATGATTGTAGGACATTGTAAGTATTTTGTTTGTATATTGGTTTGGGTCTTGTTCATTAATCCATTTGCATGAATTAGGACACAATAGGACAACTTAGACATGTCCTAGAAGGACAATGCAATGCCAAAATACCATTACTTGAAGCAAGCACAACAATACCTCAGCAGTTGCTAGTGTTCAAAGAAGCAGTGTCAAGTCAAGTATCAAGTCGTGTCAAAAATCAGTATTGTAAAAATAATCATTTTAAAATTGTAAAATATTCATTATTGTAAAAGATTTAATTTTCCTATAATTGGAAAGGCATTGTTGGGAGGTATAAGTGTCATTATTGGATAATGTTATGGTTGGGTTGCAGGTCATAGTGTGATTGGGTGATTGGTCTAGTTCAAGAAAATCATTGTGAATCATATTGTATCGTGGATCATTTTCCCTAGTATGGGAGTCCACACTCTTGTATTATTTCTAATCATTATAGGGTGCTAGGGAGGTGCTAAGTTGGTTCACAAATTCACGTATAGGTTGGAGCCTGTAAACACTTCAGGGTGGTAAGTTGGTCTAGGATGTTCGGGCATCCATTCATATGATTACTAAAGGAACCGGGGTGTTGGGGAATCCTTCCAGTGGGAGATGGAACATAATTATTTTATAGAATTCTATGAATTTTTACCTTTCATTTCAGTTGGGACTGAATATTAAAGCATTTATTAGAAAAGCGTTTGATGGTTTTTGACCCGAAGGGGGTTTTCCACCTAAAATTCGTGTGCCTGTTCTATTGTTTACTTTTGTTACTAGATAAAAATCAAGAATAATTGAAGATTAACTAATGATCTGAAAATATTTAAACGTTCTAATTGATAAGAAATACTGATTCACCGCCCCCCCCCCCCCCCCCCCCAAGTATTTCCAACAATTGGTATCAGAGCTTGGTTCCTTCAATAGTAGTCTAACAACTGGAAGGCTATCATGGAGTATACTAAGAATAGATTTCCTCTGTTCAATGGAAATAACTACACACTTTGGAGTGAAATAATGTAGTTTCATTTGATGGCACAAGGATACGAAGTATGGGAAATCATTGAAAAGGGATTTACAATGACCCAGGATGAATAAGGTAAGAAAAATATAGTATATGATGCAAAGGTTAAAGATCTCATTATCAGTGGGCTTATCGAACCTGTTTATCTTAAGGTACTAAGTTGAAAATTGTTAAAGAAGTATGGGGTAAGCTTGAGAACATAAATGCAGGTGACTCAAACATGAAAGAAGCAAAGCTTCAAATTTACAGGGAAAAATTTGAGCAACTCAAAATGAAGGAAGATGAAAATATTGATGCATACTTACAGCGTGTTGATTAAATAAAAAATTCATTGGAAGGTTTGGGAGAACCTATCGACACAAAAAAATTTATTTGAAAGATCCTTAAAACCTTGCTAGCAAGATTCAGCCCAAAGGTATATGTCTTGGAATATAGTTCAAATCTAGCCAATCTTAGCGAATATGAATTTCATGGAGTGATTATGGCATATGAAATGAGGATTGAAGTAGTGGACGACACATCTCACCTAGAAACAACATTCACTGCATCGAAGAAAAATAGTAAGGACAAACATACTCCGAAAGTGAAAACTTGTTGTTGTAAGGAAAAAGAAAAGGAAGAAGATGAAGAAGAATTTTTAGATAAAGAATTTTCCTACTTCACGTGAAAAATGAGAAACGCGAGAAATGAGAACGGCTATGGGGAAATTGAAAGGTAAACTTCCATTGATATGTTTCGATTGTGGTGAGATTGGGAATTTTGTAGCCAAGTGTCCTCACAAAAATGAGGCTATTACGAAAGGAAAGAAATCTCTGAGGAATTTCAATAAGCAAGGAAAGAAGAAATGGTTTAAGAAGATTTTCGTCTCCAAAGAATATAGCTCTTCATCTGATGAAGATAGTGATAACTATTGTGGAGGTAAATCCCCTCTGCGAACAGAGGTGATCCCTACTAGCCCAGATTGGGTCTAGCAACAATCGTACCATGCTAAGGTGCAAGTTCCTAGTTGCAGTAGACCAACTTGTGATGAAGGCCTACCTCAAGTCCAACGTTGTTGTTTGTAGGGAAGATGGCACTCCCGTTTCCTTGCTCCGGCAGATCACAATCCTCTCGCTCGTCGTGATCGAACACCTGCACACACAAGAAACACGACAAACTCAAGCGTAAAACCCGATATATGCAATTATGTATCAATCAGAGAAGACACAACTCATGATCATAATGAACAATATGAGTGGAACCATAACCAATAGTCGCTTATCATTAATTCAAACAAAGGAAGATACAACCAGGCTCTGACGCTGAACCTTCCTTCGGTGGGTCGTCAGTGGATTACGTCTCAGTAAAGCTTGTCGGGAATGGGGACAAGCCTCTCTCTTCGATCGTCAATCTCCTTGCTATGCATTTGGCACTATGAGGAATATCAAAGCACTTATAGCATTATTTATGCTATGAAGGCTCTTGGAGATTCTTGGAGACTCTTGGAGACTAGCTTGCAAAGGGAAATGGAAAGCTTATATAGATGGTGGAAGAGGAGTTGGGATCCCTACAATCATGGGATTGGCCCTATCCTCAAGGAAGCTTCCATGAGAGGTGGCAAACTACTTCCTCTACATTGAAATCCGGAGCCAAATGTCTCAACTCAATTTAGAGACCAGTTCAGTAGTTGGTTGGAGTCAATCTTCCACCATTTATTTTTTAAAAACACCCTTTATTAAGCCTGGCGTGAGTGAAACTCTGAGACAGAGCGCCAATTGGCGCACCCTCTTTGGAGTCTTTCCCCCATTGGCACGGGTATAACACTGGCTAGTCGTGCCAATGATTAAAAGGTTATTTTTAGGGTTTTTCACAAGGAGATGTCTTCAGGGGAATGAAATTCCATGTCTAGGGGAATGCCATGAAAGTTTTTTCAGATCATGTCACTGCTCACAGGTCATAGAATAAGCCCTCCAATGTGCGGGACGGGGAATTGCAGGGACAGTGAAAAATTTTTGTGTAACAATAAAAAAGAAGGAATCAACAAAAGAGTATTGTTTATGGCTATTATCACAAAATTGTACTTGATTGGCTACTAATCAGACAACTCTATGTAACTATTTCAAACCAGCTTTTGAAGGAAGCTTAGCCTCTTCATTCTTAGAGGGATCTCTCAAAAGGGGTTTATGATATTAGATAATGATAGTACTATATGGCTAACTCTATTTGAAAAGTAACTTGATTTTTTGTGTATGTAGGTTGAAAAGAATTCAGGCTTGCTACCATTGGGCTTATGGATTCAAAAAATCAGTAGATTCAATGGCAAGGTTTCTTGACATGGAAGCTGAGGTATATAGGGGTATTTAAAAAAGGAAAATCACACATAGAACATAGGTCAACACAGTCATTACATACATAAAGGAAGTCATAGCATAAACATATGAATTCTGTGTAAAAATTGTACTTGATTGGCTGTTGATCAGAATGGCCAAGAATAATCAGCAAGAAGCATTTGACAAAGAAGAAGACAAAGAAGAAGATGTGACTAAGGTTGAATTTCAAAACGAAATGATCAGGGTTATCAAAGATCTCAAGGTCGAGAAGAAGCATGCCAACACTATTGAAGACGAATTAAAGATAGAAAGGGAACAGGTCTTAAATATTAAAATCAAGGTTTAAGAATACAAACAAGTTGAAGAATCACTCAGGGAAGAATTAAAGGAAATAAACAAGGAAAGAGAAGCATTGGAAGCTGAAAAAGTTTCTCTTCGAAAGCAAGTAAAAAATGGAAAAACTCTTCAAAACTACACATTAGGGGAATTTTGAGGTCTAAAATGGGCCTCCTAAGGAAATTATAAAATAATAGTGGAAATAATAAAATAAGATTTGATTACATCATCAAATTTTAGAGGGAAAAAATAGAAAACTATTTTTTCAACTTGTATTCTGAACTTATCTCCCTAAGTGTTTACTCAAATTTCTAGCACAAATACTATTTGGATGAAAAATTTAATTCTCCATCCAAGGAGTACCCATGTTGCATACTTTTAGTGAACTCTTCTACATGAAAAATCATAAATACATGAAAAATGTGATTGCAATCACGCATTTTCATGTATTTCTCATTTTTCGTGTAGCAGGGTCCATCAAAAGTATGCAACATGGGTAATTCTTGGATGAGGAATTAAATTTTGCGTCCAATGAGTACTCCCTCTCATAATTTGAGTAAACCCTTAGGGAGATAAGTTGAAAATACGAGTTGAAAAAGCAGTTTTATTATTTTATTATTTTTTAATGTTTTTACTTTTACTCCAAAAATGGTGAATAATCCCCCATGGTTGACATCAGCATTTTGAATCCTATTGGTTCTCCTAAAGTTTATTTTGGTTGTACATTTTTCTTATGAGGCCCATTTTAGACCTTAAAATTCCCCTAATGCCAGCAGCTCCAAGGCATTGGAAGAAATCATTAACGATCAACGATAAAACAGTGACAAGACTGGCGTTGGTTACAAATAAATATCTGAAAAGGACCCAAGTCCGTCTATGACAACAAAAGAATATGGATATGAAAAATCTAACAAGCAGGTAGACCTTCCAACCAACTCAAGAGATAAGGACTCGCAAGAAGAACCATGGAAGACAATTCCTCGAAGAATATTTCCTCCCAGGTATCAACCTATCTTCTATGGTCATTGCTATTCATGTGGAGGGTTTGGACATAGAGTTATAGAATGTCACAGGTATGTTTGGAATAAAGACAGTTTCAGGAGATATTTCAAAAATGGATATTTCAGAACTCAACAGATTATTAACAGATTTGATCGTTTGAGAGATGATGTCGAATGTTACAAATGTAACAATTTTGGACACCTAGCTATATATTGCAGACTTGGAAGTTATTCAAAGGAATTCTCGCAAAATCAGAATGAACAAATATGGAAAAAGAAGAGTGAAAAATGTGTTATCGCTCTCAAGGCTCAAAGAAACAAAAACATTTGGTATTTTGATAGTGGTTTCTCAACTCATATGATTGGAGATAGGGATAAGTTCATATCCTTGAAGGAAAAGAAGGATGGAACAATTTCTTTTGGAAATGACAAGTATTCAAACGTCATAGGAGTAGGTACAGTCACACTTGGAAGCAAGAATGCATTAGCGAAAGATGTGTTGTCGGTTGAAAATATGAATCAAAATTTGCTCAGTGTTGGACAAATGTGCGATTGAGGACACACGATGCTATTTAACTCTAAGAAATGTGAAATCAGGAAAGGCGAGTTCGGTAAAATTGTGGCTACAGCAAGAAGAGCTCCAAATGACATATATTTTGGATGAGACACCTAAAGGGTTATTTTTGGTGAAAGAAGACAAAAGTTGTTTATGTAACAAACGAGTGAGACATATAAATTTCAACAATTTGGTCAGGATCAGTAAGAAGGAAGCAATAAGATAAATGCCTAAAATTTGAAAACCTACCAATATGATATGTGAATCTTGGCTACATAGCAAGCAGACAAAAGTTGAGTTCAAGACAAAAGAACACTTTGCATCATGTCCATTTGAATTAGAACATACTGATCTATGTGGTCCTATGAGAACAAAAGGTTTATATGGAGACTTATATTTTTATGCTAATGATGGATGATTACACCAGAATGACAGTCATGAGCTTCTTAAAGAAAAATACTGAGGCATTTGAATGTTTTAGAATCTACAAGGAATTGGTCAAAAATGAAACTGATTTGAAGATCAAATGTCTGAGATCAGATAATGGCAGATAATTAACTTCCAAGTTATTTCAGCAGTACTTTGATGAAAATGGAATAAAAAGAAAATTGTCCACAGCTAAAACACCGCAGAAAAATGGAGTTACTGAAAGAAAAAACATAACTATACAAGAAATGGGCAGAATAATGTTAAATGACTCAAAATTAGATGATAAATTTCAGGTTCAATAAATTGATGAAGTTGTATTCATTATAAACATAGGTTTGCTAAGGAACAATTGTAACATGAATACATACGAATTATGGAAGGGAAGATCGGCTAACATAAAATACTTCAAAATATTTGGAATCAAATGTTGCATCAAAAGAGAAGATAAAATATTTGGCAAGTTCAATTCATGTGTCGATAAAGGTATTTTTGTTGGTTATTCACACAAAAGAAAGGCCTGTAGATGCTACAATCTGAGGCAAAAACAAATAGTGGAAAGCATAAATGTTACTTTTTATGATGATTTTGTTACAAAGGATGACGATGAGATTTTCCCTTCAAGAAAATCTGAGGGATCTGATGGATGATCTGTGAAGGATGAAGAAGAAGCTCCAGAACAAGACCAATTAGATAAGGAAACAACATTCAACCAAGAGGAAATAAGAAATTATCACCACGATGTAAAAGAAAATTCTCCAAAAGATTTAAAATAATGGTGTCAAAAGAATCATCCGTCAAATCAAATCATTAGCAACATAAATGAAGGAATTGGAACCAGAAGAATTCGATAGCTTCGTTCATCACAACAAGCCCACCTTGCTTTTTTAGTAACTTTTGAGCCTAGCGATTTTGAGGAAGCTAGTCAAGATGGACACTGGGTAGTAGCTATGAATGAATAACTGGATCAAATTGAGAAGAAAAATACTTGGGAATTGGTTTCACGGCCAAAGGATAAAAATGTTATTTGAACTAAATGGGTCTCCAGAAACAAATTGAATGAGGATGGACATGTTACCAAGAATAAGACAAGATTAGTCTACAATGGATATGCACAAGTTGAAGGAATTGATTTTGAAGAAGCATTTGCTCCCATTCCCAGAATGGAAGCTATCAGAATGTTTCTTGCTTATGCATGCTTGAAAAAAATCAAGGTCTACCAAATGGAAGTTAAGTTATCCTTTCTAAATGGTGAATTGGAAGAAGAAGTTTACATTGAATAACACGGAGGTTTTCTACTCTCTGAAAAAGAAGACTATGTCTGTAGATTAAAGAAGGCATTATATGGTCTCAAACAAGCTCCTAGAGCTTGGTATCCTCATCTTGATGGATATCTACATCAACAAGTATTCAGGAAAGGAAGTGCTGACAACAATATATATGTGAAAGTGGATCAAGATAACCTAAAAATTATCAAGTTATATGTATATGAAATAATTTTTGGAAGAAATGATGATAAATTAAGTAAAAACATTTCCACAAAGATGAAAAGTGAGTTTGAAATGGCTCTACCTGATGAGTGAACATACTTTTTAGGGCTTCAGATATCTAAGCGGGATAAAGGAATATTTATATATCAAACCAAGTACATCAAGGAAATGCTCGAGAAATTCAAGATGGAAGATTGCAAGCCTATCCTTACCCCAATGGTAATAGGTTGCAAGTTAAGTTTAGATGATTCATCAAAGGATGTGGACCAGAGGTTGTATATATCTATGATTGGAAGTCTTCTATATGTGACAGCTTCTCGTCCAGATGTAATGCAGATAGTTGGACAAGTAGCAAGATTCCAAGAAGCACCAAAATAATCTCATATTATTGTCGTCAAAATAATTCTCTGATATATTAAGGGCACAATATAATATGGTTTATGGTATCCCAAAGGAAATAATCTAGTTATTCAAGCTTATACAGATGTAGATTGGGAAGGAAGTGTTGATGATCAAAAGAGGACCAATGGAGCAACATTCTATCTAGGTGGTTTCCTTGTTTCATGGTTAAGTAAAAAGTAGTCTTCAATCTCATTACCCACAACAGAAGTAGAATATATCAATTCATGAGCTTGTTGTACTCAAGTTCTCTGGATGAAGTCAACTTTGCAATATCTTCATGTCAAGTTTGATGATCCTATTTCCAATTTTTGCGATAACACCAATGCCATCAGTATCTCCAAGAATCCTATGATGCATTCCAAAACAAAGCACATTCTGATCAAATATCATTTCGTTAGAGAGAAGGTCACCGAAAAGAATATCAAGCTTGAATATGTTGGCACAAAAGAACAAATTGCTGACATCTTTACCGAACCATTACCTCGTGAAGCATTTGATTATCTTCACCTAAAGCTTGGGCTTCTCCCAAGTTCTCATTAGACTCTTTCTCTTATCTATCTAAGTAAAAAAAGGCAGGGGGAGGGGGATTTGAGGTGTGTACAAGATGACGCTTCTCAGGGTGAGTTATCCTTTGACATTGATAACAAAGGGGGAGAGAATGTTGTAAGAAGAGGTGTCATGATCATAGGGGGGAGTAATTTTGTTGCCATCAATGCCAAAATGGGATATTGTTGATCTGTGGTTGTCATTGATTTCAACCCAAGCAGCACCAAGGGCTAACCCGATCTTGCATGGGAATTTTGACTCGACAAATTACTCTATTCCGAGATCAGGATATTTTGGATGGTTTCTACTTGTCGAGATTTTTTTGTTGATATATGGCATGCCATGTAATTCTTCACGGTTTGAGAGATATTCCTGTTTGAAGTTAGTAACCCCAGTTAGTGGGCTAAAACCACATGGCGTTGTGGCATGACACTAATCATTGGTTGTGGTCATGGAATATTCAATAATTAATAATTTTTTAATCCCCTAAAATCCATCCAATGTTAAATTGTTGAATACCCTCTCAACCTAATCATTTATATAAATTGTGACCCTCATATCCTCCTCATGTAAGGATTTCGCTACTTAAAACAGGTCATCGTGGCAGTTTCACTATAACTTTTTTTCTCCGAAGCTTCAGATGCTGAAAAAAAACCATTTGAGCTAAAATATTGATGAAGCGTACATAAATTTAAAATATTTTTTCACCATATTTTCATAGATATGATCTGAGGAAGTTAGGATTTTTGCAGGCTCCCGAATTTCATGTCAAACAGGTGACCTTGGGAAAATCATCATAGATTTCTCTCTAAGAATTAGATTCAAATTTTGTAAAAAGTGTCAGAAAGAGGACGGACTTTAATTTATTGGATATTGTTTTCAGTACCAAAGGTTGAAACAGAGACACGTTTCACTTCATACAAGTACTCTCTACTGAACCAGTATATAAGTAGTTTATCGTAGGAGATTTGTCATAACTATTTCTTGAAGAATCCAATATTGATCAAACCTGTGGGGTTGGAAAGAGGACTCTAAGGGATACCATAGGGCACAATTTCAGACCTTGGAGATCTGAAATTACATAGATACAATAGATTCAATATCGCGCTTCTATAAGGAAATAAAAATTATGCATTCAAGGATCACTACAGTAAGGAAATCAAATCAACAGTCAAGGGTAAGTTTGCTACAACAAGGTATATATGATTAGTGTTTTAATTTTAATTTGAATATCGTCTTTGACATGTGTTTTTTGAGGACAATGTAAGTATTTTATATGTATGTTTAATTGGGTTTTGTTCATAAATGTTGAATGTATTTACATTTGAATTTTTAATATTTCTATAACATATGGTTTGCAGGACAGTGTAAGTATTTTTTTTTGTATATTGGTTTGGGTCTTGTTCATCAATGCATGTGCAGGAAGAAGGACACAATAGGACAACTTAGACACATACTATAAGGGTAATGCTTCGCCAAAGTACCATTACTTGAAGCAAGCATGACAATACCTCAGCAACTGCTAGTGTTCAAAGAAGCAGTGTCAAGTCAAGTATCAAATTGTGTAAAATCATCATTGTAAAATTGTAAAAGATTCATTATTATAAAAGATTCAATTTGCCTAGAATTGGAGAGGAATTGTTGGGAGGTATAAGTGTCATTGTTGGATAATGTTATGGTTTGGTTTCAGGTCATAGTGTGATTGGGTGATTGGTCTAGTTCAAGAAAATCATTTTGAATCATATTGTATCATGGATCATTGTCCTTGGTACGGGATTCCACACTCTTTTCTTATTTATAATTATTACAGGGTGGCAGGGAGGTGCTAGGTTGGTGCATGAAGTCACCTACAGGTTGGATCCTGTGAACACTTCAGGCTGGTAGGTTGGTCTAGGATGTCGAGGCATCCATTCAGTTGATTATTGAAGAAACGGGGCATTGGGGCATCTTTACAGTGGGAGCTGGAGAAGAATTTTTTTCTCTAATTATAAGAAGTTGTACCGTTAATTTTAGTTGGGGCTAAATATTAAATAATTTATTAGAAAAGAGTTCAGTGTTTTTTGACCCAGAGGGGGTTTTCCACCTAAAATTCGTGTTCCTATTGTGTTCTATTGTTTACTTTTGTTACTGGATAAACATCAAGAATAACTGAAGATTAATTAATGTGTTGAAAAGATTTTAAAGTGCTAATTGATAAGAAATATTGATTCACCCCCGCTCTTAGTATTTCCAATAGATATGTGTCTCTTCACTCACACCTTACCATAGTTTCTCGACCCTCTAGTTACCCTACAAATTTACTATAAAAAAAATGAATCTACCAAGTCGCAAAAAGAGAAATGTTACCTAGACTGCTTACAACTCCCTAGAAATGACTCCAAAATAATTCGGGTTTTATATGTTTATATTAATTTCATTTCAATTAAAATGTCAATTGAGGTTCATAATGTTAAAGATGTAAAATATCATCGTTCTACGTACATATTCATTTAAAATATAAGTACTATATTCTAAGAATATCACCAACTATCTAATCCAATATGTCTTTCCAGCACATTGTATTTACTCTTATTATCAACCCAGTACATAATTAAGTACCAATTACATCAAACCCAAATATTTGTCTTAACTCCTAGACCATAAAACATTCATCTACTTTTATCAAACTTGTTGAAGTGAAAAAACCTGATAATCCTTTCTCTTAGGAATAATTAAGTATCATAGATCAAAAGAAATAAATTGCTCTGCCAATATGAAATATGAAATATTTATAATATTGAAACTCTAACTCATTCAAAACCAATATAATTTCACATATATATATCAATCCACATTGAATAGCTACTCAGAACCTATATAAAAATCATGTAACTTGTCTTAATCCCGATCTCAATCAAATACTACTTCAAGTACCTCTAACAATTATTTAACTCAAAATAACCAACTTACTCAGAAATGGAACCTAAGGTCTTCAATCAAGCATTAACATAATTGAATCTTCACTCAAGACAAACTTGTAACAATTGTTGGGTTGAGGGGTCCGGACCCAGGTTCGATGTGAAAGGTTTTCCAACAAACCCCTATACTATTGGCCCTTTCCCAGGTCAGAGTCTCACCCGAAGTAGTATGGGTGGGTGCTAGAACCAGGTTTCCGCACCTTGAGAAAGGAAGGGTAAGGCAAGCAAGGCTGCATTCTATTCATATTACCGCCTTTCTTTGCAGGGTTAATTATGTATCTATTTTCATCCACATGCACTAGATCTACAATTATATGCTTTCTATAACATCAACACAACATTATATAAATAGATCGGAATAGATATAGATCCAATTATTCAGTACACAAACCTTCGCAAGATCCAATTATTCAGTACAAAGACCTTCACAGCGAGAAAACAAAAAATACATAACACAACAATTATCAGCAATTCAGACAACAGTACTCACAGATTCAGATCTATAACAATCCTTCGCATTCATTCATTCATCAACCTTTCCTTACAATTCCCTTCCCAACCTGCGCACACAACAGCAAGGTCCGCACACAGCTGGACTAGGATCTCCGCGCACACAGCCAGCAGGAGTCTGTTCCCCAAAACCCAAACAGATCGCTTAAATAATAGTTCGCATCAATATCTCATCAATTCCTATCCTTTACAATCCAAAATGTATCTCTATTTATAACAATATAGCCTAAACGTTCCTATGGTCCGCAACCCATGGTTTTCGGACCCCTATTTTACCCTTTGACCCATTACAATGTGTTTGGGGCTTTGACCCACCCCAAAACCCCTGCGATATATTAAATATAATAAAAAATAATTAAAATGGACCAATTTCACAGCTTGTTAGGAGACCCCATTCCAACATTCCCCCAACACAATCTTGTGACTCGTCCCGAGTCACTGCACTGGTGCATCTTCGACCTGTGCACACAAAGTATCCTGAGTGCGGAGAAGCGGAGGGAGTATCACCTAACTTTGGGACGTAGCATCTTGTGCAAAAGTGACCATCTTCGGGGAAGATAGATCATTAGTAGTCGTGGTAACACTTGCCAAAAGCTCATTAAGGCACATGGTTGTGCCTTCAATGTCATGTGTTAACTGGAGAGCTGAGATAGTCCGGGACTTCAGACATTCAGATATGGCATGTTGTTTCTGCCGAAGTTTCGAAATCTCGTCCTGGAGGTCATTACTAGTTTTCAATCATGCCAAGCACTGGGTAGGCACCAAAGTAGATAGCGTAGCATTGATCTCTTCCACGGCCTTTTCATGCTGTCATAATTCTTGATTGATTTGTTGGAGGACTGGATCAAGTTGGACTTGAGTCCAAAGCTGTATGGCTAAATCCATCAGAGTGGTAACTTGAGAAATTTTCTCCATGATTGTTGTTGTTGCTTCTGTGATACGGGAGGTACACTGGGCATGGACTTCTGGGGGCGTGTCGGGCTATAGCCTGGATCGTAAGTCTGAAATATCTAGAAAGGAGGCTTTGAAAGTAGCCACCACTTTTTCTACCTTAATTCTCGATGTATCCTCATTTGTGATGTCCGTGGTGACTTCCGTGCAGAGCTGGTGGATCGCAGTTTCAAGCTCTGCTTGTTGTAACTGGGCCAGGGCTACTTCCTCAGTCTTTTGCACAAGGGTGCACTGGGCGGCCTCAAGCTATCGAGTGGTGGATTGAGCACGGTAGCTAATTTCCTGGGAGACAGCGTGAAGGAGATTTTCTAATGCTGCGCAGGTTAGCTGAGAAAATTCCAGATGAATTCTTGTGCCCTCCGGGGGCTGTGTTTCAACTAAGGCGCCGGTAGGGATATTCCAGAGTCGACCAACCTCCCCGATTTGTGCCATGATAATATTGGCTGACAGAGGTTGGGCCTGGCCTTCACTAGGTGGGGGATGCTGTATTTTGATCTAGAGAGCACAAAGGTCTTCCTGAAGCGAGTCAACCCCTGCTTTCCACTGAGCCACAATGAGTGCCCACTTCTCTTCTGTAGCCATAGTGACCGCATCTGTGATCTACTCCAGATCGTCGCCTGTTAATGTGACTGTCACGTCATAGTGCTCACGATGGGCTTGTTGTTTCTTCCTTGGTTCAGATGTCGATGGCCCCAACCTCTTAGTGCCGAGAGGAGGGGGAGTGGTGGTAGCTACTAGGTTCAGAGCTGTATCTAGTAGGTTATCTCTGGGCTTAGCTGTAACTGATGCTGACGTGCTAGGGAGACCTTTTTTCCATGCGAAGGGCCACAGTTCGATCAGTAGATCAATTTCTTCATCTGGTACCATTTAAGGGAGTTCTACCCACGTCTGCCTGGCCAAGCTATGAATCCGGACCTGGTGCATAGTGATTTGAAATGCAGCAATGTGCTTGTACTTATCATATATGGTGGGGGAGATTCGAGGGCGGGAGTTGATGGCAGTGGCGACATTGCTCTCGAAGAGAACCCAAAATATCTTGTTATCCTCAATACGTTGCTTATCCTTGGAGTCCCATAAGTGAGCATACCGAGCGCCTTCAGACATCCCATCACGGAGCTCGGGGGCAACTGATTCTTCTGGTTTGTCCCAGGCGACTAGAGCTATGAGAAATAACAACCACGAATAGAATAAAGGTGTCCCATGCTCTTGAGAATCCGAACATTAGCAAGAAATTCTTTGCACAACTGTTGAGCCCAATTGAAAAACACACCCTTCGCGCATTGCCCAGCTAGCTGGATGACATAGGCAGGGACAGTCACAACCTGGAATTTCCACATGAGTTTGCAGGCTAACAATCAAGTGCCCATCTACGTAGCAGGGTCGTTTATGGTTTGGATCACAAACCCTCGCTGATTTCGCTGGACCGCATAGGTTTCCTGGACATATAGGGTGATAGCGGCTTCATATTTCTTGCCAAATTTTTCAAGTGGGTGCGATCCCTGCATCGGGAGGCCCATGATCTTGTGGATCAACTCGACATCAATAGAACTCTGTCACGAATCCATAAATCACCATTGTGAATGAGGGCAAGTAACTGGCATGCCAATCAATCAGTGATATTGTATCGGCCAAAATGGGGCATGCGGAGTAGATTTAGGAGTCTGGATCCTGCCAAGCCATATACCCATCATTGAGGTATCACCGTGATTCCGTCGTCCTCATGGATTGTGTAAAAGTATAATGCAGAGGCCAATTCTAGAAAAGTGTCCTAGTCCGCCAAATTATGATCATCGAACTTGACCTCATGGAGGCGTCTGCAGGGATCACCGAAGATGGGGTCCTCACCTAGGGTTAGCGGAGTCTACAGGTAGGTGATCAGGCCATCCAAGTTTTTCAGTATTTGCGTATATGGTCTTCGTGGTCAAACGTAGGGGGGTAACCAATTGATTGGGTTAGCCGATAGAGCCCCCTCCTGATCATCTTGTGCTGAGGGCGGAGGCCTGGGATGTCTTGGGGAACTTCAGGGTTTCTTTGCTGCCTGTGGAGGAGCCCTTGGCTCTAAGATTTCTCCTTGCCCTTCCTTGTGGTCCATGGCGGGGGGGGACTACCAACTCAGGCTCATCTTCCAAAACTTCCTCAACCTCAGGGTCAGCTGGGGCGGAGGGTTCGGCAATAGTAGTCAGAATTCTTGCGTGAAAAATGAATCCTGGTTCTGGGTGATTAATTCCTAATGGAGAGGGTTGCTTAGTCATGATAGGAATGATGTAATTGTAACAAAGTTCGCTACTGGGCTGCTTCTGCAAGATGCTGAAAGTAGGCTGCCTGTCTTCATGAGGCCACCCCCCTTTTAAGTAATGGTCGTTGGATGATAGGGAGAGATATTTGACGCAGAGCGGGTATCCCAAGGAACGGTAAAATCCTCCCATAACTTGACCTGCCAGCGGATCAGGAGTCGCTCCTTTCAACGGTAACTTCTACTTTTTACCAGACGGTATACTTCTAATGGCTAGTTGTCATGTCCCTAATAATTTGGGCGTACCTGTTACGCTAAGGTTGCAAATTTGTGACAGCTACCTTGCTTCCCCCAACACAAGCTTTCTTCCTAAGTAGCGCTTGGCCCAAGACCAAGAGACTCTTATCATCTATTCTACTAAATTTTTAAGGGGGGCTGATGCCAGGATCAACTGTTTGACCCCTAGTTGTGTCATCGTTGTAAAGGCAGTCTGGCGTATGGGAACATTATTTGCAGAAGTTGCATGTGGCATAGGGAACTTATTTCTTGCTTGTGGGTCAATTAGATCTTTTCTTAGGATAGGTATGCCACAGATGCTCCGGCCTGGCCCTTCTTCAGTCCTTCCGTTAGGGACCTTAAAGAGGGGGTCCTTTGTGATACGAAGACACTGCAATGTGGAGACTTCCCCTAACCAGGTCTGCCAAGCTTCTAGCTCCTTACTGGGATCCTCAATATCTTCCTCGTAGCATAACACAGCATCCCAGGCCAAGCTATCCTTATTTTGAGTTGCCAACTTATAGACACCCCCCCCCCTTTGTATAGGCCCTGCATGGAGTTTGACCTGTGTCCCCTTATTTTCCAATATCATTTTTTCCAGTAACGTTTGCATAGTTTGTACTGCCTGAGGGTTGCGTAGTAGCCTCAGGCATGCTTGTAAGAAAGGTTTAATATCCTCGGTTGGTTCCACATCTCCTTGGTGTGTCGGTGGTGAATTGTTAACCTCACAGAAGTCCTTTCGCACCTCTATAAACATTTCCCTTATTTTTCCCAAGTCTAGTCCTTCTTGGTCACTAACTGCTTTGAGGATTAGTGTGTCAGCTTCATCCTTCTCCTTAGCTCCCCTCGTTGCCAATCCACTGCGCGTTACTAAATTTACTCTTGCCGCCTGACCCTACGGTTTGGTTTGGCCCCTTTGCCTCTTTTGCATAGATAAGAACTACTTTCCTTGTACTTTTGCTTTTAGGGCTGGGCAATCTTCCAGTGTATATCCCCCCTGCCTACAATACTTGCAAGATTGTTGCAGGCAGTCCTTCGCAAAATTCCCTGTGCTCCCATAGTTATAGCAGATCCATTGGCCTTAACCCCGGCTTGCGCTTCCGTTCTGGCTCTCACTCCTTCTCTCCTGGGGGGAGTCATCCCTACCCGAGGGGGTTCTTGGTGAGGTAGGCTCTCCTTTCTCTTTGTCATAGATCTGCCAATCCTACTTCTCATGGCCAACTGATCAGCAACATCGGTACCAAAGTCGCTCTAATGCAGAAACGGGGGTGCCTGAACATGGCCATTGGTTGATATTCTGCACCCTGGCTGCTCATCTTTCTTCATGCCAGAGTAGAGGCTCCCTTGAACTCCACTGACCCAGCCTATATGCTCCTGGTCCTGAGTATCCTGCTGTGTGGCCTTGTTCCACAACAACCTCTCTCTGTTTCTCTTGTTGTAGATTTTGGATCTCCTAGTACATAGCCTCAACCTGTACCTAGATCTATTGTACTTCTAACGTAGCATCCTCTAGAGGCGTAGTTTCCAATCTCATAGCAGCCTCCAAGGACTTGTCTTGTGAGAAAAAATTCTGGCAACTCATGGGTACGCGCAGGTGAGGAAGCAGCATGGCGATAAACCATTCTGTAAGTTGTTTTTCTTCATACCGAAATCCTCCTTCTCTAATAACTTTTTTCAGGTGTTGGTCCGCTTCCCATACAGACTCAGCTACCCCTTTCTTAAAGTCTTTTACTTCCACTACTAGCTGGGAATACGATTTCGTCTTTCTGAATTATTTGTCCAGGGCATCTTTGATTTCTCGAATGTATGCGTTCTTATTTTGGGCAATGTATCACATATACCAATCCAGGGCTCTATCTTTGAATGCTAAAGATAGCTACGCCCTCCTTATCATGTCACTTTCCACATTCTGTGTAGCCCATACCAACTCTGCCATAAACCAAAACCGCTCCAAGTCTTCCTCAGTCGTGCCCTGGAAGGTAGGTAACTTCAAGCCTGTGGCCATGGTACCTACCCTAGTAATTGCTTGTTCGTACCCGATCCTTTCTCAACCTCCTTCCGGTCTCGGCAACAGAACCATTTGTTGGCTTGAGGGGTCCTGACCCAGGTTTGGTGTGCAAGGCTTGCCAACAAACCCCTATAGTACTAGCCCTTTCGGTAATGACCTGCTTTCACAAGTCACAATCTCACCTGAAGTAGTATGGGTGGGTGCTGGAACAAGGTTTCCGCACCCTGAGAAAGGAAGGGTAAGGCAAGTAAGGATGTGTTCTATTCAGAGTACCACCTTTCTTTGAAGGGTTAATTATGTATCTATTTGCATCCACATGCACTAGATCTACAATTATATGCTTTCTATAACATAAACACAACATTATGTAAATAGAGAGGAATAGATCTAGATCCAATTATTCAGTACACAGACCTTTGCAAGATCCAATTATTCAGTACACATACCTTCACAACAAGTAGATAGAAAATACATAACACAACAATCATTAGCAATTCAGATAACAATACTCACAGATTCAGATCTATAACAATCCTTCGCATTCATTCATTCATCAACCTTTCCTTACAATTCCCTTCCAAACCTTTGCACACAGTAGCAGGGTCCGCAGACAGCTGGACTAGGATCTCCGCGCACACAGCCAGCAGGAGTTTGTTCCCCAAAACCCAAACAGATCGCTTAAACAAAAGTTCGCATCAATAGCTCATCAATTCCTATCCTTTACAATCCAAAATGCAGCTCTATTTATAACAATCTAGCCTCAATGTTCCTACGGTCTGCAACCCATGGTTTTCGGACCCCTAGTTTACCCTTTGACCCATTACAATGCATTCGGGGCTTTGACAGACCCCAAAACCCCTGAGCTATATTAAATATAATAAAAAATAATCAAAATGGACCAATTTCGCAACTTGTTAGGAGACCCCGTTCCAACAACAATGAAATAAATTCTAGTTATATATGTAATCCTTTAATCAATAATACCGAAGACTAGAAACACCATTCAACTTGAAAACAAGAAATAATCATTCTAATTAAAGCTACAGACCTTCGGTAATAATCAAACATTCCATCTTGTACTTCTTATTTAAAATTTTGGCTAGAAGAAAACTAACATCATAATCAATAAAATTCCTTGTCTAACAAACAAGCATATAATTAAAAGTCTCATTGTGCTTTAGCTACTAATCTTCTCATTACAGAGTCCCTGGTTCAAACTGAATATTCAAATATAAATTTTTAATTCATGGATAATGCGAGTGCTCCATTTCAAATATCAGAGTCTATAAGTCATAATTATTTAACTCAAATCTAAATATTTTACATTCAAACGCTTTAACCTCAGGAGATGAAAATTCATTGCTTTAAATTTTAAGTCATATATCTAAAGGATGATCTTGGAAATTCAAATATTCTACCTCAGATTAGTAGATTAAGAGACTGGAAATATGAATCTACATCAGATCAGAAATTTAAGAGACTGGAAATATGAATCTCTAAAATTGGAAGTCCCAAATGTTCAAAGATTGACGAATTCAAATGTCCTAGATCATGATTGTAATCACACTCATAATATTAAAAACTACTCTTAAACACCATAAAAAAAACAAACAAACAACTGTGATGCAAGTATTCTACACTTCTATATATTCCTATTCTAACTTGAATCAATTACAAACTTGGTTGAGATTAGCGGTGGGCCCTTACCATGATATTAGACAAGTTAAACTATGACAGTAAACTTAATGAATTAATAACACTTCAAACTCAAGGAATAGAATCCGAAATTACTATATTAACAATTTTTAACAATACATATGTTGTGAAACCAGCTCCAAAAATAGAAGAAAAGAGATATCAACGCCTTAGAAATAAGAAATAAGCCACTTCGAGGGGGCAACCTTCAATACATTGCATGAATGAACAATTCTTGGATGATTCAAATTACAAAACCTCTTTTCTATATATAGGAGTCCATGGGGCCACAATGTAATCCTAGCCAACCTAACAATAATAATTTAAGGGCACAATAATAACAAAATGGGCTTTACAGGGGTACAATAATAACAATAAGGGGGTTACACTAACAACAATAAGGGACTATACTAGTAATATAGGGACCTAACATGCCCCTCTCCTTCAAAAATGTGTTGTCCTAAACGCTTGAGTAGCTCTGGGTGCTTCTGTATAAAATTCTCATCCTCCCATGTAGAATCTTCAGTGGGTAAGTTCTTCCACTTGATGAGATACTCTGAAATTGATCGATTTTGTAGCTATCGAATTCTTGTTTTCGTGATTGCTTCAGGTTCCAATATGATTTTTTCTTCCTCATCAAGTTCGGAAATATTGTTTGAACTGGAATATTTTCACCTATAACCTTCTTTAAGCATGAAACATGGAAAATTGGATGCACTCGTGAAGAAGCAGGGAGCTCCAATTTGTATGCCATAGTACCATTCTTTTGCAACACCTTGTAAGGACCATAGTACTTTGGAAATAATTTATTATCCTTCTTAGCTTGCTTGAGGGACATTTCTTTGTATGTTTGTAGCTGTAAAAATACCCAGTCTTCTACATCAAAACTTCTCTCGCTGCGATGTTGATTTGCCTGTTGTTTCATTCGATTTTGTTCGAAATTCAGGTTATCCTTTAAGAGCTAGAGAACTTATTGTTGATGCTCGATGTTATCTTCCACCGTTTGAACCTTCGAATTTTCTCTTAAAAATGATGTGATGGACAGTGGATGATATCCACAAAGTGCCATAAATGGGGTCATTTTTGCTGCAGCATGGAAGGAAGTGTTATACCACCATTCAGTGAGAGGTAACCACTTGACCCATTGTGTTTGTTTATCATATACAAAACAACGAAGATATCCTTACAAACATTTATTTACTATCTCAGTTTGACCATCAGATTAAGGATGATAAGATGAGCTATGAGCTAATTGAGTACCCAAACAAGAAAATAACTCCGTCCAAAAATTTCTAGTAAAAATGGGATCTTTGTCTCTCACAATAACCCTTGGGTTTTCATGTAGCTTTTGAATTGTGTTCATAAATGTAGTAGCAACTGTACTTGCTTTAAACGTAGAGAGGAAGGTCAAAAGGTTACTGCAGAGCTATAACCACAATACCATGATGACACTTTCCTTCGGACTGTAAACCCGTGATAAAACTGAAATTCCTCATCCTAACGTTGACTTGGAATGATAAAGGCTATAGAATCTTCCCGGGTCTTAATTGTCTCAAATTTATTCTGCTGGCAAACCAAACATTCCGCCAAAAACTTTTGAATATCAGATTTAAGGCGATCCCAAAAAAATTCTTTCTTCACCCTATGGTAAGTTTTTTAAAATCATGAGTGTCCTCCTACAGAAGAAGTGTGCAATTCCAAAAGAATCATTTGTTTTAGTTGGGAATTCTTACAAAGTTATAAGTGATCTTTGCACCATAAGGAATCATTTTTCCAACTAAATGTATCAGATGTACTAGGATCTTGCTGCAACTTTTAAATGAGTGTCCACACTCCTCTGTCCTTCTTCCATTCATCTCTTGCTTCGGTAATCCAATCTGGTTGGATAATAGAAATGGCACAAATCAATGCTTCCACCTCTTTATTCTTTCTTGAGAGTGCATCTGCAACAACATTTAGCTTCCCTTTTTTTTATATTATTTCAAAGTCATAAACCAACATCTTTGTGACCTATTTTTGCTGCTCTTCTGAAGATAGTCTTTGTTCCAAAAAGTGACTAAGACTATCATGATTAGTTTACATTTGAAGTGTCTCCCATTAGCTAAGGTCTCCATTTTTTAGTGCACTATTGCTAACATTTACATTCTTCATAAATAGCTTTCTCAGAATACTTTCTTTGATTGGAATACTTTCAAAAGCCATGTGTCTTCCTTCTTGCATTAAGTAACACCAATTCCATTTCCAAGGCATCACATTCCACAATAAAGGTTTTTGTGAAGTTCCGGGCATAGCTATGACCAAGCAAGGTATACATTGACTCTTTAAGATGTTTCAGCCCTGCTACTTCGTGAGTCCATGAAAATCCACATTTTCAATACTACAATATAAGTGTCGCTCTTCTCCCATAATTCTTTAAAAACTTGTGATAATACCTTGTTAACCCAAGAAATCCTTGCAACCGCTTTATGGTTGTGGGGACTTTCCATTCCTTAATGGCTTTAATTTTTTTAGGGTCTACCTTAACACCCTCTTGGGATACAATATGACCGAGATACTCCACCTCTTGTACTCCAAAGAAACATTTGGAGGATTTTGCATATAATTTTTTCTCCTCCAATAGTTTGAGCACCCCGTCAACATGTTGAACATGATCCTTCTAAGACCTGTTGCAGATTAGTATATCATCAAAAAATACTAACACAATTTTTCTAAGGAAGGGTTTGAAAATGGAATTCATCAACCCTTGAAATGTAGAAGATGCATTGTTAATGCAAAAAATCATGACCAAAAATTCATAATGACCCTCATGAGTTCGAAATGTTGTTTTCGGAATATCTTCAGTATTCACTCTAATTTGATGATATCCTGAACGAAGATCCAACTTGGTAAAATAAATTGCTCCATTTAATTCATCCAATAATTCATCAATCACAGGAATGGGAAATTTATTTTCTTTATTATATTGATGAGCTCCTATAATTGCAGATATTACATGTGCCATGATCCATCCTTCTTGTGTACCAATACTACAAAGAGCAAGTAGAAAGAACTTGACTAGGTTGAATGACTGAATGATACCCAGCCTCTAACATTTCGCAATCATACGTTCAATTTCGCTCTTTTGGACATAAGGATATCTATAAGGCCTGATGTTTGGAGGAACACTTCCTGGAATCAAATGAATAGCATGATCATGATCACAAATAGGTGGGAGTCCTTTGGGAGTTTCAAAAACATTGGAATGATTGTCCAATAATTTTTGGAGATCTGCATAAATAGATGATTTTGATGTTGGAACTTCTAGTGAGAATAAGTGTGCAATTACGCCTCGTTGTTCTTTATTTATAAGTTTTGTCATAACATTAGATCTTATTATATTTCCCGTCTTCCCTACAATACCCCATAATTCGACTTCCTTTCCTTCTGAAAAAAATTTCCAGAAAGGTTATTGAAAATTAAAAGCTACTGTCCCTAAATATCCTAGTACAACATCAACACCTCCCATAGGAATGGAAAGCATTGGAATATTCAATACATATTCCCCCATGGTTAGCTTGATATTATGGAATTTTCCAGAGCAATTTATAGTTCCTCCATTTGCAACCATCACTTGACATTTCGTGCCGGGTAGGAAAAATTCACCTCCTTGGCTAATTTTACAATGAATGTGTCATGGGGTACTATTGAATCAATCAAGGTCATTATTGGCCATCTTTTTTTCTTGATATAACTTTCCTATCTCTTTGAGAGTTTCAGAGTGGTAATTCTCTTCAATGTATTACATAATATATGGCTACTCATTTCTTCCTCTTTCTAGTTGGGTCTCTGTGTATATCCTCTTATTGTTCATTTTCTTCCTCTTCTTGCCATCTATGTAAAATAATTTCGTCTCAAGACACTTATGACCTTTAGTGTATTTTCTATCAAAAATCAGTTTCAAGTCTTTTTTGCTCTTTTTTCTTCCTATTTTTGTGGTGTTGACCTTGTAGGTTGTGGAAATCTATACCAATTTTCCCTCTAGGTAGAAGGGAGGCAGGTTTCCTTTCATTTCATAATTTTACTTTAGTTTTTCTCGCTAACCCGAATGCCTTCTCTAATGAATCAGGTTCCAAAATGCGAACTTCATGTTGGATTTTATCCTTTAAAGCACCTATGAAGAGATCAATCATGTGTTCCTATGGAATATCAGTTACCCTTGTATTCAATTTTTGGAAGTCCTCAATGTGTTCCCCCACTAAACCATTTTGTTTGAGATTTATCAATTGGCTAAAGTTAGTTGTAAAAAGGTTTTGTATCCTCATAATGTGCTATCATTTCCTCTGTAAAAATTGACCAAGTGACAATTTTTTTACGAGAGAAAATCCATCGATACCATACAAATGCATTTTGTTCTAAATGTAAAGTTTCAATGCGTACCTTTTGTGTGTTATGCACATTATGGAGATCAAAATATTGCTCCATATGTAGTATCCATGTTACAGGATCCTTTCCATGAAACTTCCTCATATCCATTTTAAAGGTATGTCTTTCTCCCGCCAACATTAGAGTCATATAAATTACGATTAACATTTATTTTATTCTCATCATATTTCTCTACTATCTTTTCACCATTAGGAAACATTTTTTGTATCAACTTTTTCAAACCTTCCATGTTCCGCTTTTAGATCATTCTTCATGTTTTCCATTTTTCATTGATCTTAGCTTCCATGTCATTCATCTGATTCCATGCCACCATCCCATCTATCTTAGCCCATGCCATTCTTCAAACCATCCATCTTAGATTCTACGCATTTCTTCAAACCATCCATCTTAGTTTCCATGCCTTTCTTCAAAACTTCCATGTCATTTTTTGTTGCTCTTTGCGAGAGCGAAATTTGTTGCACTTGCTCTTGTAAATTTGATATGTCATATTGCCATTCTTCGTCTTCATGAGTCATAGTAGAGCCTTATAATGGCTTAATGGGTGTTGAATACTTTTTAGGAGGCACTTCAAAACCCAATACTAAAATATATTCTACAATATTCCCTTGGAATCAATTCAACTTGATTCTTTAAACAAGACTTATGCAATTCGGAAAAAACAAATACACACATTTTACTTGCTTTTGAGGAGATCGATATTGAAATTTACTTATATCTATACTTGCATATCCTCAATATCTGAAATTTGGCCCTGTAGTATTCCTCTGAAGTTTCTTTCAAATTCCACAGGTCTGAATTGATTTGGATTCTTCAAGACAATGTTATGTTCAATCTCCCACAATTATCTTATTATGGACTGGTTTAGTAGAGCGAACTTGTACGACTTGCCACGTGTCACTGTTTACTCCTTTGGCTCTGAAATATATAGAAAGGAAACTAAATTCTGTGTAATTCCAGCCACTTTTTATAGAATTCAAATCCGATGCTCAGAGAGAGAGTTATGAAGATTTTCCCATGATCCCCTCTTTGAGATGAAATTCGGGAACCTGAATAAGACCTAAATTCCACAGATCATATCTCCGAAAATATTTCAAACTAAGCTCTGAAATTTTTTGATGATGTTGCTCAGGATGTTGGCTTCGCTCTCCAAAACTTTCAGCTTCTGAAACTTCGTAGAAAAAAAGTTATAGCGAAAATTACGCAATTACCGTTTTAAGTGAAATTCAGGAGCCTACAAAAGGCCCTAACTTCAACAGATCATATATCTGAAAATATTGCGAACCAAGTTCAAAAATTTTGCGATGATGTTCCTCAGGAGTTTGCCTTCGCACTCTAAACATTTCATCTTCTGACCCTTCATAGAAAAAACGTTATAGCGAAAAGTCCACGATGACTTGTTTGGAGCAACGAAATCCTAAAATCCAAAGCTCTGATACCAAATGTTGTGAAACCAACTCCAAAAATAGAAGAAAAGAGATATCAACACCTTAGAAATAAGCCACTTTGAGGGCAAAACCTTTAATATATTGCATGAATGAACAATTCTTGGATGATTCAAATTAAAAAACCTCCTTTCTATATATAGGAGTCCATGGGGCCACAATGTAATCCTAGCCGACCTAACAATAATAATTTAAGGGCATAATAATAAAAATATGGGGGTAAAAAGGGTACATTAATAAAAATAAGGGGGTTACACTAACAACAATAAGGGACTATACTAGTAACATAGGGACCTAACAACATATGTAAGGCAGTTCCAAGCTTGAAATAAAAACATAGTTTGAAAATGTTCCACAATCATTGTTCTTTCCTCTCTCTTGCAAACCCTTGTAGTACTGATAATCAATCCTTTTAAGGATGTCATGGCCTAAAGATAACTTAACTAAATGAACAATAAAATAGTACAAGATATGATCTCAACTCAATTAATACAAGTCGGATCTCAAAGATCACTAATCTAGCCTAACATATCCATGGAGATATATCATAGTACTATTCTTGGGAGAGAGTATTGCCTCTGTTGTAAAAATAAATATGAGAAGATAAAAATACTACTTGGAAAATATCATTTAGTTTATTGGTACTGAATTTCTAAAAAGTGGTACTAAATCGAGTATAGAACAAAATACATAACAGCTACCAGGTGCAAAATGAATTTGAATGTTGATATGCCAATGTATTCTTCCAATGCCATCACGTTCCTATCCTCATGCTGAGGAATATTAGTAAATTTACTGCCAATTTTAGTCAAAATAATATAGAGTCACTTAAAATCTATCTAAATTAACCAAGGAAATATGAAAATAGGCATAATTTGTGACTTTACCTCCATTCATTAACTTCAACCATTTGACAAGGTTAAGGGAAGCATATGAGGTGTCAAAAGGGTAAAAAATGATCTAGATGGTTATTAGTGGCCACCTACCTATTCCACCTATACCTCTAGTCGGTTTCATCAGTTTCATTTTTTATATTGGCATTTACTATTTTTAGCAATTTTCCAGTTCCTAAACTTTTGGAGCAGTTTTGACCCCCTAAATGACGTTTTTTTGAGGTCCGCAGTAGGCATTTAGTAGTGTGTAGGGGCATGCAAAAAATATTGTAGTACTCATAGAGATATTTCCAACAAGGTACCATACACACTAAATGGATGTATACGCATTCTTAAGTTACTAATTCCCAAGAAATTAGATTCCAACCCATCACACAATGTCAGTATTCACACACTCTTGGCATTCCATCTCTTGGGGTTATTTTTTTGGTTTTTTATGGTTTTCTCTTATTTTTCAATAATAAAAATACCCTTGAGCCTCATTGCAACATAGTTCCGAGGCAAGTAGCCACCACCTCTCTTCTCAGAGATAAGATACCATCGCTTGAGCTATTTTTTTTCCATTCTATCTGTAAGCATATTTCAGTTCTTTGATATTAATTAAATGACCTGTTATTTCTCTTACATCTCTGTATTTATGGTTATATCTATATTATGTTGTGTTCATTTTTAATCTCAAATAAGTGGTATCATATTTTTCAACTCTTTCTCAATTTTTCTTTGCATGTCCCCAACGAGGTCAGGGTATAAGGAGTTAGGGCTCGAACTGGTTGAGCCTTTGCAAGACCAACCTCGAAAACCCCGAAGGCCTCCCATGGTGGAATAAAATAAAGATGAGGGAGAAAGATATCCTCTCAAAATATTGCTCGAATAAACCCTCGAGCAATAGAGGAATGCAATGATGGACGACTCTTCCCAAATCCTTAGATGGATGCCCACATGCAACGTATATTCATCTGACAGTCACTCTAGTGTCGCCACTCCCTTCAAGGTACAAGTAAACTTTGAAATTCCCATATCTGAAGTCCAGGTAGATGCAGAAGCAATAAATAGCTGGTTGAATTTGTTGGAAGGATATTTTCAGTTCATGATTTTTCAATTAGGAAAAATATTACTTTTGCACTCCTGAAAATCGCCCCCCATGTCAAGGACTGGTGGGAAACCTATTGCGAATAGAGGGATGAGAGAGAACTCTCACATTTTTCAACCACACCCACTTGGAATTATTTCTGAGATTCCATGAAGGAACAATATCACCTCATGGGGAGCTATGAGGTCAAGTAGATACAATGGACTATGTTATGGCAGCAAAGGGATCAGGATGTGCATGAGCTAACGAATATGTTCCATACGCTATGCAAAAATTTGGGTATCAAATATTCAGAGAAAAAATTGGTGCTAAAGTACCACAATTGTTTGAGCAAATAAATTTAGGATGAAATAGAGTTCCTCGACATATCCTCGCTTGGTGCAGTATACCGATATGCTGACAAGATCGAGCATAAATTTAAATAGAAGAAGAGATAATTTTGATATGTGAATATAAAGCAAGGGTAGGGCTCCCCCAAACCGCAGAACAAAGGACAAATCCAAGGCAAGGCAACCCAGGAAAACCCATCGAAGAAATTATTAAATAAAAACACCACTAAGACAAAGAAGGATGTAGGAAATTGGTTTGAGTTCCATAAGAGCCCCACTCACAACACATTTGATTGGTAGGCCAAGTAATCATTGGTGGTCAAGTTGAAGGCTTCCGAATCAAATGCATGTTACGACTCCGAGTCAAAACCCGACAAGGGGAATGACAAACGGAAGTATATTATTTATGTGGAGCCTAATGTTGTCGTTGCCACCACCAAGATCCAAAAGGATGAACTTGAAGATCCAGAGGAGAGTAAAACACCTATTCCATTCCCAGATGTTGGTGAAGGGTTTTCCGTTGTAGTTCATTTTTGATAGAGAAAACCAAAAGAACCTGCTTTTAGCAGAGGTTGTGAAGCGACTGGGCCTACCGACTACAACACACCCATAGTCATACGCCATCAGGTGGCTTCACCAAGGATTATATCTCTGCGTCATCCAGTAGTGTCGGCTTTCCTATAACATAAAACCATTCATAGATGAGGTATTGTGTGATGTTTCTCTTCTTGAATTTTGTGATGTATTATTAGGCCAACCATACTTATGGAAGTAGCATGCTATATATACGTCTAGGCCTCACGTTGTTATTATTACTTTGGGAAATAAGTTCTATAGGATATCGGAGGTAGAACCACCTACCGTCATCTCTTTGATCACTGTGAAGCAGTGCAGTGAGATCATTTCCTAGACCGATATTTTTTTTTTCCTTATGATTCGCCCTCAAAGAAAGAATAATATTGTGGCCATGGCCTCCATATAGGGCTCCCCCACGTAGAAGCACAAGTTGTGTGCAAATTTGGATAAATTCACATTTGGTATGACCCAGGTTCAATATATGGGGTACATCATTGATGAGTGAGTTGTGCATGTGGACCTAGAAAAGATACAAGTCATCCGGGATTCACCAACCCCAACCACTCTAACAAAGCTCTACAGCTTCTTGGGTCTTTCCGACTTCTATCACAGGTTCGTGTTGGGATTCTCTCATGTCACTTGGACTTTGAGTCAATTCACCAAGAGAAGAGTGAAATAAAAGTTATTTTTTTCTGAATCCCAATAGAAGTCATTTTCCAAGTTGAAGTATCACCTCTACTCTACACCAGTACTCACATTACCAGACCTATAGAAACCATTTTAGATTGAGAGATATGCCTCTGACTATGTGACTGGTGTAGTTCTTACTCAGCATGGGCATCCAGCGGAATATCATAGTGAGACACTTTCAAACACAGTACGAAAGTAACGCACATATGACAAGAATATGTATTCCATTGTGCATGCCTACTGACAATGGAAGCATTACATTCTGGGGAAGGAAATGGCCATCCACACAAACCACCGGCCCCTGCATTTCATACAGAAACAAGGGTAGTTGCAGAACAGTCACCATCATAAATGTTGCGAACTGCCTCAGCCTACCTCAGTCATAATGCTAACCATTGTGCTCGACTCTTGTGGACACAAGACTTCGGGGTGGGTGACTCTTTACAAAAGTGATCCAAAATTTGGCAACACATACTAGCCGCTCTTGGAAGGAAAGAAAGTTCCAAATTATCACCTCTAGGATGAATTTTTATGCCACCTAGGATACCTATGTTTTCCTTCAAGTGAGTGTGCCAAGATGATTTGGGAGGGGCATTACAGTAGGGTCGTTGTACATTTCGGGGTAGATAAAACAATGGCAGTACTGCAAAAGTATTTTTATTGGCCAAACCTTCGATAGGATGTTAGGAAGTACATCATATACTTCAATTCCTACGTCATTTCCAAACTGACCATCAAGAATAAAGGCCTATATACTCCTTTGCATACTCCTAGTCGATGTTGGGAATCCATCTCCATGGATTATATGTCGAGCCTTCCTTCTACTAAGCATGGGAATGAATGTGCATTAGGGGAATTTTGAGGTCTAAAATGGGCCTCCTAACGAAAAATTATAAAATAATAGTGGAAATAATAAAATAAGCTTAGATTACATCATCAAATTTTAGAGGGAAAAAACAAAAAACTACTTTTTCAACTTGTATTTTCAACTTATCTCCCTATGGGTTTACTAAAATTTCTAATGGGAACACTTGTTGGATGTAGAATTTGATTCCTCATACAAGGAGTACCCATGTTGCATACTTTTCATGGACCCTGCTACAAGAAAAATGAGAAATACATGAAGAATTAATTGAAATCAGCATTAATCATGTATTTCTCATTTTTTGAGTAGCAGGGTCCATCAAAAGAATGCAACATCAGGACTTCTTGGATGAGGAATTAAAATTTTCATCCAATGAGTACTCCCACTTGAAATTTGAATAAAAAATTAGGGAGATAAGTTGAAAATTGATCCAGGGGGATATTGGTGGTCACTTGCCTATTCCACTTGGGGCCCTACCATTATCTCTTTTAGTTTTTTCAGTTTCGGCACAACTTACTATTTTTAGTAGTTTTTCTGGTCCTAATCTTCCAGAGCCATTTTGAGGCCCTAAATGATGTTTTTTGGGAAAATAGAGAGCAACATGGGTCCATAGACCGATGTTTCTCATTCAAAATTTGTAGTCCTCAGATAGATCTTTCTACTGAGGTATGGTACGTGTCAAACGGAGATCGTATGCCAAAGTTACGCCCCTGGGAAGTTGAAACACCAATTTACCCAAACAGGGCCCATAGTTTTGGCGCTTCATCTCCTAGGGTTAGGGTTTTGCCTGTTTAGGATTTTCCATTGTTTCTAAATAATAAATAGGCCCTTGAGCCTCATTGTAACTCAGTTCAGAGGCCTGTAGCCGCCACATCTCTTCTCAGAGATAGCTACCAGTGCCCTAGCTAGTTTTATTTCCATTATGTCTGTAAGCAAATTTCAGTTCTTTGATATTAATGAAATGAAGTGTTATTTCTGTTTCATCTTTGTATTTATGGTTATGTGCTTATTCTTTTGTGTTCCTGCATAAATCCAGATCAAAAATACAAGTTGAAAAAGTAGTTTTATTATTTTATTATTTTTTTACCTGAAAAATGGTGAATATTCATCCCTGATGGTTGACATTATCATATTGAATCCTATTGGTTCTTATAAAGTTTATTTTGGTTGTACATTTTTATTAGGAAACCCATTTTAGACCTTAAAATTTCTCTAATGGTTTTCTTAGTCATCAATAGATTCTCTAAGATGGCCATTATGGAGGCCTGTAAGAAGAGACTCACAACAAAAGCCACTGCTAAGATCTTCTTTGAATGAGTGTGGGAACAGTTTGGGATCCCACTGTACATTGTCTCAAATCGGGACAACAGGGTCCTAAGTACATTTTGGTCAAGTCTTTGGTCGATGTTTTATACCAATCTCACTAATTCCATGACTTTCCACCCCCAAACTGATGGTGAAATAGAGGTCGTCAACAGGAAGATCATACACATTTTGTGCATGTACAACTCAAATAATCCATGCATGTGGGATAAAATCCTCCCCTATGTCCAACAAAACTACAACATAACTCTCCATATCTCAACTGGCCACATCCCCTTTCAGGTGGGGTTGGGATTCCAAGCACTATACCCCATTGATGTGGCCATACCCTTTGCAACTACTCAAGTAATTCATCTCATGTCCAATCCGAGGCTGACACGGCTAACAAATTCGTTGAGCACATTCATCACATCTGCCATGTTTGCGAAAAATTTTGGATACATTTACAGAAGGAGCACCTTGCTTGACCCCACCACAAACTCCTCACAGTCTAATATCGGACATACACCATCACCAAGGTTCTAGGGGACAATTCCTTCGGGCTTAGCATTCCACTATTCCTTTTCCTACACCTAGTATTCAATGTGGACCTCCTTCATCCATACTTTCCACCATTACAAACACTTCCGACATTGTAGAACAACTCACACCAACAGAATTAAAACCATACTACATCTAATAGAACACAACTTATTAGATCATGGATAGACATATTAATAACACTTGACAATAGAGGATCTAACTATATCGAGTTTTTAGAGTAGGCCAACTCCTTCAACAGAGCATGTGGTTCACTAAGGACCAGGTTCAACAGAAATTTCCTCACCTCATGGAGGCTCTCCACGCAATGGGGACCATTGCTTCCTAATAAGGGAGGATTGATCCAGGTGGATGTTGGTGGCCATCCGCCTATTCCACCTATACCTCTAGTCGGTTTATTTAGTTTCCTTGTTTATAGCAGAATTTACAATTTTTAGCAGTTTTTCGAGTCCTGAATTTATGAAGCATTTTTTACCTTCTAAACGATATTTTTTTGAGGTCTGCAGCAGGCCTATAGCCATAATCAAGGGCCTATGGAAAATCCTGTAGTAATCGAAGATATCTTTCCAACGAGGTGTCATACCTTCCAAATAGATTTAATATGACCAATTTATGACCTCGCGAAGTTGGATGCCTAACTAACCCCAATGGGGCCCACAAACTCTTATAATTCCATGTCCTCAGGTTAGGGTTTATTAGGATATTCCAACACATAGGAAATATTTAAGAATAACTTAGTCTAGTGTAGAGTTAGGTAAAGTGTGTTTCTTTACCATGTACATTTGCAACTTATAATCTGACGGTCATGATTTGTAGTGATCCAACGGTTATCTCTCACCTCAGTATTAATGGCACTTGATCTGTGGCTTAACATCCGATTGGTCCATGATCTCTATTTAAAGAGCATGGAGGTTCATTTTTCCGGTAACCGTTTATGAGAGAAACATATGTAACTTTTCTTTTCTATTAATAAATTCCCTGAAGTGGTCGTGTTGGCTCAGGGCATGGACTGTTTCCCTCTTTGAGGGTGTTAACCACGTGATTATACTAGTGTGCTGATTTGTGATCTGTTTTTGAGCGGTGACCTTTGGTTCTTGATCTACGGAACTTACCCTGTAAATTCCTACAGGGTTTTGGTTGTTTATGGTTTTATATTATTTTTCAATAATAAAAAGGCCCTTGAGACTCATTGTATCATAATTTAGAGGCAAGTAGCCACCACATCTCTTCTCAAAGATAAGCTACCATCGCCTGAGCTAGTTTATTTCCATTATGTCTATAAGCATATTTCAGTTCTTTGATATTAATGAAATGAAGTGTAATTTATGCTACATCTTTGTAGTTATGGTTATATGTTTATTTTTTTGCATTATGTTTTAACCTCAAATAAAAAATGGAGAGGGGTATCACAAAAATATCAAAATAAGGTGTCAAAAAGAGAAAAAAGTAGGCCCCCAACAATACCCTCACCAGTTCAAGCTAAAAGGATGTTGAAGTTTATTGAGCTTTTGGTCTAGTTTAGATTCCCTATTGGTACTCTAAGCATAATAGTTGTATAGGTCTCATTGATACCTTTCCAATATTATATCCTACTCTGAAAAATTCCTCGGGGATGAGAAGTTATGTCCATTTGAAAATGAGCATTAATTGGAGGTACATCCTATATGGAAACAACCAAATTGTTAATACATTAACTAGTGCACATATTTTGAGCACATCCATGGTTATTTGACCAAGTCGATGATATATCTTAATGAAACTTGTGCGAACTTTAACCATTTTAAAGAGTGCACATATTTTTTATGATCGGATGGCTCCTAGAGCAGAAGGTAAAGTGAATGGTGGAAGATAGTTAGAAGACGCATAATGGTTTAACACACCTAGCTAGATCAATGCAGGCTCGACATGTGGCATAGTTTCATTGGCCAAACATGATGATGTGGTTGACATGTCATACCTCTACAAAATGGCACTAACATGGCAGCTCAAACATGTGGCAAGCATCTAGAGGGTGTAACATGGTAGAAAGGACATCAAGGAATGACACATGGCACATCCATTAAATACCATGTGGAAAGCACAAGTGGAAGTTTTTACCTATAATATCATCTAAAATTGGATGACATGTGGAATTCCTTGTAGGCTTCCACATGGCATGATGACATCACGTTGACATCATCACACAAATGACCAATTACCTTATGGTCTAGGTCTTATGGTATGGTCACATGGATCAAAAGGGGGTGAATTCAGTGTTCATATGGTTAAAAGGTTTTTGCATGCATGTCGACCCATCCCCATTTGGGACCACTGGCTATTATATATACACACGCTTCTGTTATGACGAAAAAAACAACAATGATGATATTCCAATAAATGATGTAGTGAATTTTATAGACTTGTTTCAGGATCTAGCAAAGCTGAAATTATTTTGGTTCAATTTTTATAATAGTTGGGCGGATTGGTTCAATTGTTATGACCCTTTGGTAAACTAGTTCAACTAGTATGATCTTTGGGTAAACTAGTTTGATTGGTAAGATCATCGGCGAGCTAGTTGGTTTCATGTTCAGACGCCCTACCTTCACTATTAATATTGCATAACAAAACATAGGTGGAATGGGGACCTAACAAGTCCCATCGATAGCTTAGTTTGTGGGTAAGATGTGTTGTTTCTACTGAGACCTTGGTTAGAGTCTTGGCAATGAATAGACTTGAAAAAATTTGTGAGGAAACCCTAGTATTATGGAACCATGGTGCGATTGAACCCTAGTGTGATGAAACCCTAGTGCGATGAGATTCTGATGCAACGTAACCCTTGTGTGATGTAATGATGGTTAGTGGTCGGCAATATTGTGTAGTAGCCACCATTGGTGATATGATAAATATTTTTAATACTTGGTTGAAGTCTCGGTGGTGAGCCTTGTTGGTAGAGGAGTTATGTTGTAAGTGGCAAGACCCTAGTTTAAGTCTTGATGATGCTCAAGTTTGAAAAATATTTTATTGGTATGAATGGGTGCATTCTTTCAAACTTTGAGTTAAATGGAAATTGACAAATTTTGTAAAAGATTATGCAAATTGTTCACTCTATCTAATGCGCCCAAAAAAGGGATTTTTATATAACCTTTAATTTGTTATATAGTTCCATATGGTTTTTATGAGTTTCTGGAGCCAATATTGGTCGAAAATTGATTTTGTAATAATTTGGGTGATCAGGGCTTAGAAATGGATGTAACTAGAGGTGTGTGATTCCTTCTTGACATGTATTTGATGGCCATGATATCTTGTGTATGTTTTTAGGGTCTATGAGTATATTCTAGTGGTTTTGGATATATGGTGAAAAGAATTTCCGAGAAGCGGTTTAAGTGATCAGATTGATGAACTGGTTAGAGAAGAGTATGGGCAGTAGTATGAAAGTCATTGAAAATGATTGACGCATACGTTATGAAAAATATGGAAGTGATAATGGTTGCAAGTGATTTCACTTGTAGTAGTTGCAGGCTCTGGAAGTGATCATGGACTATTCAATGATAGAGATTATAAGTTGCAAATTATGAAATTACTTATGATTTAGTGATTTATGATGGTAGTTGATACTGTTGGAAAAGTATATGAAAGAAAGGCCCACAAGGGGTTGAAGAAGGAGGTTGGAGCTTCAGTCACGTTGGAGCATATAGAAATTTGGAGCCCACTCCTTTTCGAGGTTTGAGCCTAGAGTAGGTTGGAGTTCTCCCTTTATTGAGGTTGGTTCCTGAATAAGGTTGTGGCCTAAAATGAGAAGTTTCTTGCATATTTTTGAGGTTTGTTCCTTAATAAAGTTGTATCCTATCATAAGTGGCAACTTGAATTTCTTGGGGGTAGCACCTCTAATAGGTTGTAGCCTACAAATATATGTAATGAATTGAAGATAAAGAAGAAGAAAGATTTGTGGTTTTCTCTCATATGGGTTTCCACGTCAAAAGCTTGTGTCTCATGTGATGTGATGATGTGTTATTGATGTTATGGTATCTTTATGATGCATTAATATTTATGATGATATGATGATTATGGTTATGATTCAATGTTACATGATTTATTAATAATGAAAAGTTATGAAATGATAAAATTTATCTCAAACGGATTCACACCCCCTCTCAGTGTGACCATTTTGCCAACAAGTGGTATCAGAGTAGGTCATCTTAAAGAATATTTAATTGTTGGAAGATGGATACAAGGAGTATTTAAAATATGTACTTAGGTGCAACACATGTTATGCTCTTGTAATTTGAGTTCAAGGAGGTTAAAAGGAAAAATGAAATCCTGAAAAAAAGAATCTTGATGGAGTCAAGAAACAGTTCAGGGGAAGAGAAGAATGGTATAATTTTCCATCTTAGGGAAGATGAAGATAAAATAATGCATTCAACTAAGGAAATTCATGAAGATTTTCATACCAAAAAAATAGACAAAGGCTAATCCTCCAAGTACCATGGATTATTTTATGGATATTTCTTTCTATGTCATAACTTTAGACACAAGGCCATGAGTTCTAGAGTCACTCAAGAAGAAGAAAAATGTCCACTTAAAGTAAGGAAAGATAAAGAAGAAAATTGTGGCCTTTATTTATATGTTAAAAATCATAAGGATAAGTGGTATGTCAATAGTGGTTGCTCAATACAAATTGTAGGGAACAAAGTAAGTTTATCAACATCAAGGAGATAGATAGAGGTAAAGTAAATTTTGGAAACAATGCATCTGCTAAAATAATTGGAAAAGGCATGGTTACCATTGATAATCGAAGACCCCAAGCAGAAGATTTATTGTACATATAAGGATTAAATCATAATATTTTGAGTGTAATTCGGATATGTGATCAAGGTTTTGATGTCGTATTCAACTCCAAATAGTGTGAGATCTAAAACTCAGACACAAGAAAATTAGTAGCAAAATATATCATAACTAATAAAAATGAATGCATACTTGATGAATAAAATACCAAGAAAATTTTTGATTAAAATACAAAAGAGGATAATATTGTCTTTCATTTTCTTCAAATAGTCAATGCATTTGTAGATGAGAAGCTAATTTCGTCATTAAAATAAAAGGAGGAATCGAAAATTTCAAAGCTAAGTTTCCTTTCAAGTTTTTTGAATGAGAAATAATTGGTAATTATGCATATAAATGTCCCTATGCTAATATTAATGATAGTAATGATTAGTCAAGATTCAAATCTAAGAATTAAAAGAAGAAGCAAACAAGTAAGAAAAACATTTTTTACTGAAAGGAAAAAAGTGACAATGAAAGCAATGAGAGTGTGACTAATTAAGAAAGGGGTGAAATATTATTCATTGTTGAGACCAAAGAAGTTGAAGCAAAAGTTTATATTGAAGGATAAATTATAAGTGAACTAAAATAAATAAAGATCCTCAAAAATAAAGAAGGTTAGCTCACGTAGAAACTTCAAGGAAAAAACGTGAATGAAGCCACCATTCTTGCTCTCAAATTCAAACTAGAAAAATAAAAAAGGATAAAGGAAATTTGTACTCAAAGGGATATATTGCTTATATCACATTCTAACCATGCAAATGCCTTCACTCAGACATGTCTTGGTTATCAGGGAAATTTTGAGGCACCCAAGAACAATGACCCCCCCAAGCTCATCAAATGTAGATCACTCTAAGAGGCTTGATAAAAAATTCATATCATACAAAAATAACTCTTTGGAAGATCCAAATAAAGTGGTGAAATAGGATAGGAATATTCATTTCAATGACACTCCAGATAATTCTAGGAAGAGGCAGAATACAAGGACCCGTAATGAAGAGAAAGGATTCACAAGCAAAAACAATGTAGGTATTGAAAATTAGCAAATAAATATGGCTCCTCACAAAGCATACATAAGAAACAACCAAGAAGATTTTGATCAAAAAGGGAACATGGCTCCTTCAAGAAGTAACTTCAGAAGGTCGAGATATCCTTCTATATCGAGGTATAAAAATAAATGTTTTGGTTGTTATTTCTCATGCACAAATTTTGGGAAACAAATGCAGGATTGCAGAACCTATGATATGGTCAAGTATAGAGGGTATGATTAAGTACCTAGATGGAGGCATGTGGACCAAATCAAGAGAATTACTCATCCATTTATGAAAGTTCTAAACCCCAATGTTGAAATCCATATATGTCACAATGAAGGTCATATAGCATGAGATTACAAACTCAATTCAATATGGTACAATAGAGAGGGACTTCCTTCAATGCAATAAGTCGGAGAAGAGGCCAAGTGGGACCTTGATTAGGTATGATTCCTCATATCTAATCCCTTTATAGAATCTTCTTTAATACCATAATTTGTTAAATCAAAACTTGAAGAATAAACTCCATGCATGACGAAAGTATGCAGACTATGACATTGATTAGTATAACTTAATGATGATTGTAAAGAAAAGGACAGTAATCAACAAATACAGAGATGAAGTAAGCATAGTCTTAGGGGAAAATTTAAATATTAGTCATGAGAGACTTAGATCAGGACCATAAAATGTAGATGATCCCAAAGGTATACTTGGATCAAGTTTACAACAAAATATTATGGTCTCGGCGGGATATTTTTAAAATTACAGGAACAATTGTGTGTAGTAGTGGAAGCATGGTCTTAGAGGTAGACCCTATCAAAATGGCAGCAGTAAGGCAACATGGTTAGTCCCATAGGATAATTTAGGAATAGGTTATGGAATATTAATAAATCCTTATGCAGAATCATCAACATGGTAGGTTCAATAGATATTTGTTGCCCTTTTCCATTGATGTCAAAGGGGGAGATATTGAACACATTGATGCAAAAATTGACGTTGACCAAGGAAGGAATTTGTGCAAGGGGGTTTTTGTCTTGTTGACATCAATGACCATCAATGTCTAGTGGTGTTGCCATCAATAATAATTTGATATATTTTTGCATATATTTTTGTCATTAATGACAAAAGGATGTCATTAATTTCAAAGGAGAAGGAAACAATATTTATCATGAGTTAAAGGAGGAAGTATGACAGTTGGATCTCTTGCATACCCTCACTAGGTCAATATAAAAGGACGTTGAATTTTATTGAGTTTTTAATATAGTTATAATGAATTACTAATCCTTTAAGTGTCATTGTTACGTAGATATCATTGATACCTTTCCAATAACATATCCTGCTCAGAAAAACTCCCCTCAAATCATAAGTTATGGCCATTTTAAAAGTAGCATTAATTGGAGGTACATATCATAGGGAAAATACCCAAATTATGAATATGTTAAATAGTTTTCATATTTTGTACGCATCCACAGTTGATTGACCAAGTCAAAAGTAGATCTCAAAAAAACTTGCATGAAATTTAACCATGTTAAATAATGTGCATATTTTCTATGATCAGACAACTCCAAGATCATAATGCAAAGTGAATGGTGGAAGATAGTCAGAAGGTGCACAATTTTTAATTCGCCTAGACGGTCCACTGCAGGCTCAACACGTGGCACAGTTTCATTGGCCAAACATGGTGACATGCCTAACATATCATCCCTTTGCACATTGGCACTGACATGGAAGCTCAAACACATGGTAGGCATCTATAAGGTGTGACATTGAAAAAAGGACAGTGTGGCAAGATACATGGCACATCCAGTAGCTGCCACATGGTAGGCACGGCTAGTAGTTTCTAACTAGCGAATCGTCCAAAATTAGGTGACATGTGGCACCCCTCTTAGGATGCCACATGACATGATGATGTCATGTTGACATCTTCACATGAATTACCAATGACCCTAGGGTCCAAGTCATATGATATGTTTGCATGGATCAAAATGGAGCAAAGTCAATGGTCATATGGACAAGGTCATATGGTTAAAACCTTCAGGTATGGAGGGCTAACTATTGGCCCCTAATTTTTTATTGCAATCAAAATATTCCAGAAAATGCATCGACCCATACATGTCTAGGTCAACTAGCTCCTATATATACACACCCTTCCACTATGCCAAAAAAGAAAATATGATGGTAATATAATAATTGATGGAGTGAATTTGACATATTAGTTTCAAGATAGAGCGAAGGAGAAATTTATATTTTGTTATTATGATTTAATTGGTATGATAGTTGGGTGGATTGGTTCGATTAATATGATAATTTGGTAATCTAGATTGATTGGTATGATCGTTAGGTGAACTTGTTTGATTGGTATGATCATTAGGTGAACTTGTTTGATTGGTAAGATCATTGGTGAGTTGGTTCATTTTGGGGCCAAGCCCTTGACCCTTCACTATTAATATTGAAAAATAAAACAAAGGTAGAATGAGGACCTAAAAGGTCCCATCAATAGCTCAGTTGGAGGCGAAGATTTGTTGTTTATGCCAAGACCCTAGTCTGAGTCTTGACGACGATTAGGCTTGAATAATTTTGGGACAGAACCCCGGTGCGACAAAACCAAGGTGAAACAGAACCTTGCTATGAAGGAACCCTGGTGTCATAGAACCCTACTGCAATGATATTTCAGTGTGATGTAACCCTAGTGTGCCAAAATAGTGGTTAGTGTTCGGTAGCATTATGTGGTGGCCCTCGTCAGTGATATAATAAATATTTTGAATGGCTGGTTCAAGTCCCAGCAGTGATCCTAATTGGTTGCAAATTTATGTTGCGAGTGTTGAGGCCCTGGTTCGAGTCCCGGTGATGTTTCTGTTCAAAATATATCTTAAATATTTAATGGATGCATTATATTGAACCTTTAGCTGAACATCGATTGTAAAATTGTAGAACCGATGTCAAAATTTGGCAATTCTATCTAATGCACCCGAAAAATGTCTTTTTGTGGGACCTTTAATTTGTTTTATAGTTTTATATGGTTTTTATGAGTTTCTAGAGTTAATATTGGTCCAAATTAGATTTCAAAAAAAAATTCCAATAAGGGATTAAAGATGGATGTAGCCACATGTGTGTGATGCTTTTTTGACATTTATTTGATGGACATAATCTCTTGTGTGTGTTTTGAGGGTTATGATCATATGGTAGGGGTTTTGGATATATGGTGAAAACAAGTTCTGAGAAGGGGTTTGAGTGACCATATTGATGAATTGGTTAGAGTATACTATGCGCAATAGTATGGAAATTAGTGACAATGATTGGAATGCAGGTTATGAAAAATATTGCAATGATAATGGTTGCAGGTGATTGCAGTTGCAATTGTTATAGGTTTTGGCAGTGATCATGGAATATGAAGTGATAGAGATTATAGGTTCTAGATTGTGAAATTACTTATGATTTAGTGATTTATGATGATAGTGGATCCAATTTGAAAATGATATGAAATAGAGGTCCACAAGGAGTTGAATAAGGAGTTTGGAGCTTCAACTAGGTTCGATCCTAGAGTTGGTTGGAGCCCGCTCATTATCAACGTTGGTGTCTCAATCAGGTTGTAGCCTATAATGAGCAGTTGTTTTCATATTTTCAATGTTGTTTCCTTAATCAAGTTGTACCTTGCGGCAACTGACATCTTGCATTTCTTAGGAGTAGTTGCCTCTAGCAAGTCATAGCCAACAAATCTATGTAATTAATTGAAGATAAAGAAGGAGAAATGCTTTTCCTTTTCTCTCGTATGGGTTTCAATGCAAGAAGCTTATGTCTCTTGTGATTTGATAATATGTTATTGATATCATGATAGTTTTATGATGCATTACTCTTTATAATGATATGATGATTATTATTATAGTTCAATGTTTTGTGATTCAAATAATTATGACAATTTATGAAATGATAAAATTTCTTTCACATTGATTTATCCCTTCTCAATGTCACCTTTGAGCCAACACTCATACACACAATTAAAAAAAAAACACCAATAAATAATTGAAGCCACAATAATTCTTATTGTATTCCTAAATATGAAATTGGAAAACACTTGAATAATTTATAATTAACATAACCTAAACACAATATTTTATAAACAATGACTGGATATAAATCATTAAGCAATGATTGGATATAACTCATTAATTTTGATAAATGGAAAAATACATCTCAATGAGAAATGACTTAAATATTAAGATAGAATAAATTATAATTAACATAACCTAAACACAAAATTTTATGAACAATGATCGGATATAACTCATTAATGTAGATAAATAGAGAAATACATCTTAATAAACAATGACTTAAATATTAAGATAAAAAAATATGGAAGAAATTTCTATTTATTATAATATGATGCATAAACCCTAACCCTAACCCTAACCCTTATTTTCCAATATCATTTTTTCCAGTAACGTCTGCATAGTTCGTACTGCCTGAGGGTTGCGTAGCAGCCTCAGGCATGCTTGTTAGAAAGGTTTAATATCCTCGGTTGGTTCCACATCTCCTTGGTGTGTCGGTGGTGAATTTTTAACCTCACAGAAGTCCTTTCGTGCCTCTATAAACATTTTCCTTATTTTGCCCAAGTCTAGTCCTTCTTGGTCGCTAACTGCATTGAGGATTAGTGTGTCAGCTTCATCCTTCTCCTTCGCTCCCCGAGTCGCCAATACGCTACGCGTTACTACATTTACTATTGCCGCCTGACCCTGCAGTTTGGTTTGGCCCCTTTGCCTCTTTTGCGCAGATAAGAACTACTTTCCTTGTAATTTTTCTTTTAGGGCTAGGCAACCTTCTAGTGTATGTCCCCCCTGCCTACAATACCTGCAAGACTGTTGCAGGCAGTCCTTCGCAAAATGCCCTGTGCTCCCACAATTATAGCAGATCCATTGGCCTTAACTCCAGCTTGCACTTCTGTTCTTCCTCCCACTCCTTCTCTCTTGGGGGGAGTCATCCCTACCCGAGGGGGTTCTTGGTGAGGTAGGGTCTCCTTTTTCTTTGTCATAGATCCACCAATCCTGCTTCTCATTGCCAACTGATCGGCAACGTCGGTACCAATGTCGCTCTAATGCGGAAATGGGGGTGCCTGAACATGACCATTGGTTGATATTCCGCACCCTGGCTGCTCATCTTTCTTCATGCCAGAGCAGAGGCCCCCTTGAACTCCACTGACCCGGGCTATATGCTCCTGGTCCTGAGTAGCCTGCTGTGTGGCCTTGTTCGACAATAGCCTCTCTTTGTTTCTCTCGCTGTAGATTCTGGATCTCCTGGTACATAGCCTCAACCTGTACCTAGATCTATTGTACTTCTAACGTAGCATCCTCTAGAGGCGTAGTTTCCAATCTCATAGCAGCCTCCAAGGACTTGTCTTGTGAGAAAAAAGTTTGGCAACTCATGGGTATGCGCAGGTGAGGAAGCAGCATGGCGATAAACCATTCTGTAAGTTGTTTGTCGTCATACCGAAATCCTCCTTCTCTAATAGCTTTTTTCAAGTGTTGGTCCGCTTCCCATACAGACTCAGCTGCCCCTTTCTTAAAGTCTTTTACTTCCACTACTAGATGGGAATACGATTTTGGCTTTCCGAATTATTTGTCCAGGGCATCTTTGATTTCTCGAATGTATGCATTCTCATTTTGGGAAATATATCGCATATACCAATCCAGGGCTCTGTCTTTGAATGCTAAAGACAGTTGCGCCCTCCTTATCATGTCACTCTCCGCATTCTGCGTAGCCCATACCGACTCTGCCATAAACCAAAACCGCTCCAAGTCTTCCTCAGCCGTGCCCTGGAAGGTAGGTAACTTCAAGCGCATGGCCATGGTACCTACCCCAATAATTGCTTGTTCGTACCCGATCCTTTCTCAACCTCCTTATGGTATCAGCAACGGAACCATTTGTTGGCTTGAGGGGTCCTGACCCAGGTTCGGTGTGCAAGGTTTACCAAAAAACCCCTATAGTACTAGCCCTTTCGACAGTGACCTGCTTTCGCAAGTCACAATCTCACCCGAAGTAGTATGGGTGGGTGCTAGAACCAGGTTTCCGCACCCTGAGAAAGGAAGGGTAAGGCAAGCAAGGCTGCGTTCTGTTCAGATTACCACCTTTATTTGAAGGGTTAATTATGTATCTATTTGCATCCATGTGCACTAGATCTACAATTATATGCTTTCTATAACATCAACACAACATTATATAAATAGAGAGGAATATATCTAGATCCAATTATTCAGTACACAGACCTTCACAGCAAGCAGATAGAAAATACATAACACAACAATTATCAGCAATTCAGATAACAGTACTCATAGATTCAGATCTATAACAATCCTTCACATTCATTCATTCATCAACCTTTCCTTACAATTCCCTTCCCAACCTGTGCACACAGTAGCAGGGTCCGCACACAGCTGGACTAGGATCTCCACGCACACAGCTAGCAGGATTCCATTCCCCAAAACCCAAACAGATCGCTTAAACAAAAGTTCACATAAATAGCTCATCAATTCCTATCCTTTACAATCCAAAATGCATCTCTATTTATAACAATCTAGCCTCAATGTTCCTACGGTCTACAACCCATGGTTTTCGGACCCCTAGTTTACCCTTTGACCCATTACAATGCATTTGAGGCTTTGACACACCCCAAAACCCCTGTGCTATATTAAATATAATAAAAAATAATCAAAATGGACAAATTTTGCAGCTTGTTAGGAGACCTCGTTCCAACAACAATGAAATAAATTCTAGTTATATATGTAATCCTTTAATCAATAATGCCGAAGACTAGAAACACCATTCAACTTGAAAACAAGAAATAATCATTCTAATTAAAGCTACAGACCTTCGGTACTAATCACACATTCCATCTTGTACTTCTATTTAAAATTTTGGCTAGAAGAAAAATAACATCATAATCAATCAAATTCCTTTTCTAACAAACAAGCATATAATTAAAAGTCTCATTGTGCTTTAGCTACTAAGCTTCTCATTACAGAGTCCCTTGTTCAAACCGAATATTCAAATATAAATTTTTAATTCATGGATAATGCAAGTGCTCCATTTCAAATATCAGAGTCTATAAGTCATAATTATTTAACTCAAATCTAAATATTTTACATTCAAACGCTTTAACCTCAGGAGATGAAAATTCATTGCTTTAACTTTTAAGTCATAGATCTAAAGGATGATCTTGGAAATTCAAATATTCTACCTCAGATCAGTAGTTTAAGAGAGTGGAAATATGAATCTACATCAGATCATAAATTTAAGAGACTGGAAATATGAATCTCTAAAATTGGAAGTCCCAAATGTTCAAAGATTGACGAATTCAAATGTTCTAGATCATGATTGTAATCACACTCATAATATTAAAAACTACTCTTAAACACCAGAAAAAAAAAAACAAACAACTGTGATGCAAGTATTCTACACTTCTATATATTCCTATTCTAACTTGAATCAATTACAAACTTGGTTGAGATTAGCGATGGGCCCTTACCATGATATTAGACAAGTTAAACTATGACAGTAAAATTAATGAATTAATAACACTTCAAACTCAAGGAATAGAATCCGAAATTACTATATTAACAATTTTTAACAATATATATGTTGTGAAACCAGCTCCAAAAATAGAAGAAAAGAGATATCAACACCTTATAAATAAGCCACTTCGAGGGGGAAACCTTCAATACATTACATGAATGAACAATTCTTGGATGATTCAAATTAAAAAACCTCCTTTCTATATATAGGAGTCCATGGGGCCACAATGTAATATTAGGGGGGCCACAATGTAATCCTAGCTGACCTAACAATAATAATTTAAGGGCACAATAATAACAATATGGGGGCTACAGGGGTACAATAATAACAATAAGGGGGTTACACTAACAACAATAAGGGACTATACTAGTAATAAAGGGACCTAACATGCCCCTCTCCTTCAAAAAAGTGTTGTCCTGAACGCTTGAGTAGCTCTGGGTGCTTCTATATAAAATTATTATCCTCCCATGTAGAATCTGTAGTGGGTAAGTTCTTCCACTTGATGAGATACTCTAAAATTGATCAATTTTGTAGCTATCAAATTCTTGTTTCTGTGATTGCTTCAAGTTCCAATATGATTTTTTCTTCCTCATCAAGTTCTGGCAATATTGTTTGAACTGGAATATTTTCACCTATAACCTTCTTTAAGCATGAAACATGGAAAATTGGATGCACTCGTGAAGAAGCAGGAAGCTCCAATTTGTATGTCGTAGTACCATTCTTTTGCAACACCTTGTAAGGACCATAGTACTTTGGCAATAATTTATTATCCTTCTTAGCTTGCTTGAGGGACATTTTTTTGTATGGTTGTAGCCGTAAAAATACCCAGTCTCCTACATCAAATCTTCTCTCGCTGCGATGTTGATCTGCCTGTTGTTTCATTGGATTTTGTTTGAAATTCAGGTTATCCTTTAAGAGCTAGAGAACTTCTTGTTGATGCTCGATGTGATCTTCCACGCTTGAACCTTAAAATTTTCTCTTAAAGAGGATGTGATGGATGGTGGATGACATCCATAAAGTGCCATAAATGGGGTCATTTTTGCTACAGTATGGAAGAAAGTGTTATACCACCATTCAGCGAGAGGTAACCACTTGACCCATTGTGTTTGTTTATCAGATACAAAACAACGAAGATATCCTTCCAAACATTTATTTACTATCTCATTTTAACCATCAGATCGAGGATGATAAGATGAGCTATGAGCTAATTGAGTACCCAAACAAGAAAATAACTCTGTCCAAAAATTTCCAGTAAAATGGATCTTTGTCGCTCACAATAACCCTTGGGTTTCCATGTAGCTTTTGAATTGTGTCCATAAATGTAGTAGCAACTGTACTTGCTTTAAATGGGTGAGATAATGCACAAAAGTGTGCATACTTGGTAATTCTATCAACTACCACCATGATGACACTCTTTCCTTTGGACTTAGGTAAACTTGTGATAAAATCCATTGAAATCTCCTCCCAACGTTGACTTGGAATGGATAAAGGTTGTAGAAGACCCGGGGTCTTAATTGTCTCAACTTTATTCTACTGGAAAATCAAACATTCCACCACAAACTTTTGAATATCGGATTTAAGGCCATCCCAAAAAAATTCTTTCTTCACCCTGTGGTAAGTTTTTAAAAATCCTGAGTGTCCTCCTAAAGGAGAAGTGTGCAATTCCAAATGAATCTTTTGTTTTAGTTGGGAATTATTACAAAGATATAAGCAATCTTTGTACCATAAGGAATCATTTTTCCAACTAAATGTATCAGATGTACTAGGATCTTGCTACAAATTTTGAATGAGTGTCCACAGTTCTTCGTCCTTCTTCTATTCATCCCTTGCTTCAGTTATCCAATCTGGTTGGATAATAGAAATGGCACAAAGCAATGCTTCCACCTCTTTATTCTTTCTTGAGAGTGCATCTGCATCAACATTTAGCTTCCCTTTTTTGTATATTATTTCAAAGTCATAACCCAACATCTTTGTGACCCATTTTTACTGCTCTTCTGAAGATATTCTTTGTTCCAAAAAGTGTTTAAGACTATCATGATCAGTTTTTACCTTGAAGTGTCTTCCCATTAGCTAAGTTCTCCATTTCTTTAGTGCATGCACTATTGATAACATTTCTTTCTCATAAATAGCTTTCTGTAAATACTTTCCTTTGATTGGAAGACTTTCAAAAGCCATGTGTCTTCCTTCTTGCATTAAAACAACACCAATTCCATTTCCCAAGGCATCACATTCCACAATAAAGGTTTTTGTGAAGTCTGGTGTAGCTAAGACCGATGCTAGGCACATTGACACTTTAAGATGTTCAAAGGCCTTAGTTACTTCAGGAGTCCATGAAAATCCACATTTCTTCAATAATGTTGTTAGAGGTGCTGCTATTATCCCATAATTCTTAACAAACTTCCGATAATACCCTGTTAACCCAAGAAATCCTCGCAACTGCTTTATGGTTGTGGGGACTTTCCATTCTTTAATGGCTTTAATTTTGTTAGGGTATACCTTAACACCCTCGTGAGATACAATATGACCCAGATTTTCCACCTCTTGTACTCCAAAGAAATGTTTGAATGTTTTTGCATATAACTGTTTCTCCTGCAATAGTTTGAGCACCCTGTCAACATGTTGAACATGATCCTTCCAAGAACTGTCGTAGATTAGTATATCATCAAAAAATACTAGCACAATTTTTCTAAGGAAGGGTTTGAAAATGGAATTCATCAAGCCTTGAAATGTAGAAGATGCATTGGTAAGGCCAAAAGGCATGACCAAAAATTCATAATGACCCTCATGAGTTTGAAATGCCATTTTCGGAATATCTTCAGTCTTCATTCTAAGTTGATGATATCCTGAATGAAGATCCAACTTGGTAAAATAAATTTCTCCATGTAATTCATCCAATAATTCATCAATCACGAGAATGGGAAATTTATCTTTAATGGTGAGCTTATTGAGCTCCCTATAATATAGACACATGTGCCATGATCCATCCTTCTTGTGTACCAATACTACAGGAGTAGAGAAAGAACTTTGACTAGGTTGAATTATACCAGCCTCTAACATTTCTGCAATCATACATTCAATTTCACTCTTTTGGACATAAGGATATCTATAAGGCCTGATGTTTGGAGGAGCACTTCCTGGAATCAAATGAATAGCATGATCATGATCACGAATAGGTGGGAGTCCTTTGGGAGTTTCAAACACCTTGGAATGATTGTCCAAGACTTGTTGGAGATCTGCAGAAATAGATGATTTTGATGTTGGAACTTCTAGTGAGCATAATTGTGCAATTACGCCTCGCTGTTCTTTCTTTAGAAGCTTTGTCATAACATTAGAGCTTATTATCCTTCCTGGCTTCCCCGCAATACCCCGTAATTCGACTTCCTTTCCTTCTGAAAAAAATTTCAAGAAAAGTTCTTGAAAATTAAAAGCTACCGTCCCCAAAGATTGTAACCATTGTACTCCTAGTACAACATCAGCACCTCCCATAGGAGTGGAAAGCATTGGACTAGTCAATACATATTCCCCCATGGTTAGCTTGATATTATGGCATTTTCCAGAGCAATTTATAGTTCCTCCATTTGCAACCATCACTTGACATTCTAGTGCTGGGTATAGGAAACAATTCAATTCCTTGGCTACCTTACAATGAATAAAATTATGGGTACTACCTGAATCAATCAACACTATTACCTTTTTCTTCTTGATATGCCCTTCTATATTGACAGTTTGAGGAGTGGTAATTCCTACCAATGCATTACAAGATATGGTCGGACTCATTTCTTCCTCTTCTAGGGTTGGTTCCTGGTGTATATCCTCTTATTGTTCATTTTCTTCTTCCTCTTCATAATCAATGTAAAATAATTTCTTCTCAGCACACTTACGACCTTTAGTGTATTTGCTATCACAACTGTAGCAAAGCCCTTTTGCTCTTTTTTCTTCCAATTGTTGTGGTGTCAACCTTGTAGGTTGTGGAAATCTAGGAGTAGCAACACTTCCCTCTTTATAGAAGTGAGTGGTAGGCTTCCTTGTCGCCATAATTTTACATTCAATTTTTCTTACCAACCTGAATGCCTTCTCCAATGAATCAGGTTCCAAAACGTGAACTTCATGTTGGATGTTATCCTTTAAAGTTCCTATGAAGAGATCAATCCTATGTTCCTCTGGAATATCAGTTACCCTTATATTCAATTTTTGGAAGTCCTCAATGTGTTCCCCCACTAAACCCTTTTGTTTGAGATTTATCAATTGACTAAAGAAGGTGTTGCTCTTTATATCCTCATAATGTGCTATCATTTCCTCCATAAAAATTGACCAAGTGAAATTTTTTTTACGGGAGCAAAGGCATCGATACCATACAAATGTATTTTGTTCTAAATGTAAAGTTGCAATGCGTACCTTTTGTGTGTTTTGCACATTATTGAGATCAAAATATTGCTCCATCTATAGTATCCATGTTACACGATCCTTTCCATGAAAATTCCTCATATCCATTTTTGGAATATGGTGGTTCTTCCCGCCAACATTAGAGTTTATGAAATTACGATTAACATTTATTTTGTTCTCATCATGAGTTTCCTCTACTATCTTTTCACCATTAGGAAACATTTTTTGTATCAACTTTTTCAAACCTTCCATGTCTGCTTTTAGATCATTCTTCATGTTTTCCATTTTTTCATTGATCTTAGCTTCCATGTCATCCATCTTAGATTCCATGCCAGCTTCCATGCCATCTATCTTAGCTTCCATGTCATTCTTCAAACCATCCATCTTAGATTCTACGCCTTTCTTCAAACCATCCATCTTATTTTCCATGCCTTTCTTCAAAACTTCCATGTCATTTTTTGTTGCTCTTTGCGAGAGAGAAATTTGTTGCACTTGCTCTTGTAAATTTGATATGTCATATTTCCATTCTTCATCTTCATGAGTCATAGTAGAGCCTTATAAAGGCTTAATGGGTGTTGAATACTTTTGAGGAGGCACTTTAGAACCCAATACTAAAATATATTCTACAATATGCGCTTGGAATCAATTCAACTTGATTCTTCAAACAAGACTTATGCAATTCGGAAAAAACAAATACATACATTTTACTTGCTTTTGAGGAGATCGATGTTGAAATTTACTTATATCTATACTTGCAGATCCTCAATATCTAAAATTTAGCCTTGTAGTATTCGTCTGAATTTTCTTTCAAATTTTACAGGTCTGACTTGATTTGGATTCTTCAAGACAATGTTATGTTCAATCTCCCACAATGACCTTATTATGGACTGGTTCAGTAGAGCGAACTTGTACGACTTGCCACGTGTCACTGTTTTCTTCTTTGGATCTGAAATATATAGAAATGAAACTAAAGTCTATGTACTTCCAGCCACTTTTTATAGAATTCCAATCCGATGCTCAGAGAGAGAGTTATGAAGATTTTACCATGATCCCCTCTTTGAGATGAAATTCGGGAGCCTGAATAAGACCTAAATTCCACAGATCATATCTCTGAAAATATTTCAAACCAAGATCTGAAATTTTGTGATGATGTTCCTCAGGATGTTGGCCTCGCTCTCCAAAAATTTCAGCTTCTGAACCTTCGTAGAAAAAAATTTATAGCGAAAATTACGCAATTATCGTTTTAAGTGAAATTCAGGAGCCTACAAAAAGCCCTAACTTCAACAGATCATATATCTGAAAATTTTGCGATGATGTTCCTCAAGAGTTCATCTTCACACTCTAAACATTTCATCTTCTGACCCTTCGTAGAAAAAACATTATAGCGAAAATTCCACGATGACCTGTTTGGAGCAGCGAAACCCTAAAATCCAAAGCTCTGATACCAAATGTTATGAAACCAGCTCCAAAAATAGAAGAAAAGAGATATCAACACCTTATAAATAAGCCACTTTGAGGGTTAAACCTCTAATATATTACATGAATGAAAAATTCTTGGATGATTCAAATTACAAAACCTCCTTTCTATATATAGGAGTCCATGGGGCCACAATGTAATCCTAGCTGACCTAACAATAATAATTTAAGGGCATAATAATAACAATATGGGGGTTAAAAGGGTACAATAATAACAATAAGGGGGTTACACTAACAACAATAAGGGACTATACTAGTAACATAGGGACCTAACAATATATGTAAGGCAGTTCCAAGCTTGAAATAAAAACATAGTTTGAAAATTCTCCACAATCATTGTTCTTTCCTCTCTCTTGCAAACCCTTATAGTACTGCTAATCACTCCTTTTAAGGATGTCATGGCCTAAAATTAACTTAACTGAATGAACAATAAAATAGTACAAGATATGATCTCGACTCAATTAATACAAGTCGGATCTCAAAGATCACTAATCTAGCTTAACATATCCATGGAGATATATCATATTACTATTCTTGGGAGAGAGTATTGCCTCTGTTGTAAAAATAAATATGAGAAGATAACACTACTGCTTGGAAAATATCATATAGTTTATTGGTATTGAATTTCTGAAAAGTGGTACTAAATCGAGTATAGAACAAAATACCGAACAGCTACCAGGTGCAAAATGAATTTGAATGTTGATATGCCAATGTATTCTTCCAATGCCATCAAGTTCCTATCCTCATGCTGAGGAATATTAGTAAATTTACTGCCAATTTTAGTCAAAATAATATAGATTCACTTAACATCTATCTAAATCAACCAAGGAAATATGAAAATAGGCTTAATTTGTGACTTTACCTCCATTCATTAACTTCAACCATTTGACAAGGTTAAGGGAAGCATATGAGGTGTCAAAAGGGTAAAAATTGATCTAGATGGATATTGGTGGCCACCTACCTATTCCACCTAAACATCTGGTCAGTTTCAACAGTTTCATTTTTTATATCGGCATTTACTATTTTTAGCAATTTTTCAGTTCCTAAACTTCTGGAGCAGTTTTGACCCCCTAAATGACGTTTTTTTGAGGTCTGCAGTAGGCATTTTGTAGTGTGCAGGGGCATGCAGAAAATATTGTAGTACTCATAGAGATATTTCCAACAAGGTATCATACACACTAAATGGATATAATATGACCAAGTTACGACCCCGAGAAGTTGGATTCCAAACTAACCACAACAGGGCCCACAAACTCTTAGCATTCCATCTCTTGGGGTTATTTTTTTGGTTGTTTATGGTTTTCTCTTATTTTTCAATAATAAAAATACCCTTGAGCCTCATTGCAACATATTTCTGAGGCAAGTAGCCACCACCTCTCTTCTCAGAGATAAGATACCATCGCTTGAGCTATTTTTTTTCCATTCTATCTGTAAGCATATTTCAGTTCTTTGATATTAATTAAATGACCTATTATTTCTCTTGCATCTCTGTATTTATGGTTATATCTATATTATGTTGTGTTCATTTTTAATCTCAAATCAGTGGTATCATATTTTTCAACTCTTTCTCTATTTTTATTTTCATGTCCCCAACGAGGTCAGGGTATAAGGAGTTAGGGCTCGAACTGGTTGAGCCTTTGCAAGACCAACCTCGAAAACCCCGAAGGCCTCCCATGGTGGAATAAAATAAAGATGATAGAGAAAGATATCCTTTCAAATATTGCTCGAATAAGCCCTCGAGCAATAGAGGAATGCAATGATGGACGACTCTTCCTAGATCCTTTGGTGGATGCTCACATGCAATGCATATTCATCTGATAGTCACTCTAGTGTCGCCACTCCCTTCAAGGTACAAGTAAACTTTGACATTCCCATATCTAAAGTCTAGGTAGATGTAGAAGCAATAAATAGCTGGTTAAATTTGTTGGAAGGATATTTTCAGTTCATTATTTTTAAATTAGGAAAAATATTACTTTTTCAATCCTGAAAATCACCCCCCATGTCAAGGAATGGTGGGAAACCTACTGCAAATAGAGGGATGAGAGAGAACTCTCACATTTCTCAACCACACCCACTTGGAATTATTTCTGAGATTCCATGAAGGAACAATATCACCTCATGGGGAGCTATGAGGTCAAGTACATACAATGGAATACGTTATGGCAGCAAAGGGATTAGGATGTGCATGAGCTAACGAATATGTTCCATACCCTATGCAAAAAATTAGGTATCAAAGATTCAGAGAAAAAATTGGTGCTAAAGTACCACAATTGTTTGAGAAAATAAATTTAGGATGAAATAGAGTTCCTCGACATATCCTCGCTTGGTGCGGTATACCGATATGCTGCCAAGATCGAGCATAAATTTAAAGAGAAGAAGAGAGAATTTGGATATGTGAATCGAAAGCAAGGATAGGGCTCCCCCAAACCGCAGAACAAAGGACAAATCCAAGGCGAGGCAACCCAGGAAAACCCGTCGAAGCAATTAGCAAATAAAAACACCACTAAGACAAAGAAGGATGTAGGAAAGTGGTTTGAGTTCCATAAGAGCCCCACTCGCAACACATTTGATTGGTAGGCCAAGTAATCATTGGTGGTCGAGCTGAAGGCTTCCGAATCAAATGCATGTTACGACTCCGAGGCAGAACCCGACAAGGGGAATGACAAACGGAAGTATATTATTTACGTGGAGCCTAATGCTGTCGTTGCCACCACCAAGATCTAAAAGGATGATCTCGAAGATCCAGAGGAGGGTGAAACACCTATTCCATTCCCAGATGTTGGTGAAGGGTTTTCCATTGTAGTTCATTGTCGACAGAGAAAACCAAAAGAACCTCATTTTAGCAGAGGTTGTGAAGTGACTAGGCCTATCGACCACAACATACCCATAGTCATACGCCATCGGGTGGCTTCACCAAGGATGATATCTCTGCATCATCTAGTAGTGTCAGCTTTCCTATAACATAAAACCATTCATAGATGAGGTATTGTGTGATGTTTCTCTTCTTGAATTTTGTGATGTATTATTAGGCCAACCATACTTATGGAAGTAGCATGCTATATATACGTCTGGGCCTCACATTGTTATTATTACTTTGGGCAATAAGTTCTATAGGATATCAGAGGTAGAACCACCTACCACCATCTCTTTGATCAATGTGAAGCAGTGCAGTGAGATCATTTCCTAGGCCGATAAATTTTTTTCCTTATGATTCACCCTCAAAGAAAGAATAATATTGTGGCCATGGCCTCCATATAGGGCTCCCCCACACAAAAGCACAAGTTGTGTGAAAATTTGGATAAATGCACATTTGGTATGACCCAGGTTTAATATATGGGTTACATCATTGATGAGTGAGTTGTGCATGTGGACCTAGAAAAGATACAAGTCATCCGGGATTCGCCAACCCCAACCACTCTAACAAAGCTCTGCAGCTTCCTGGGTCTTTCCGACTTCTATCACAGGTTCGTGTTGGGATTCTCTCACGTCACTTGGACTTTGAGTCAATTCACCAAGAGAGGAGTGAAAGAAAAGTTATTTTTTTCTGAATCCCAATAGAAGTCATTTTTCGAGTTGAAGTATCCCCTCTGCTCTACACCAGTACTCACATTACCAGACCTATAGCAACCATTTGAGATTGAGAGATATGCCTCCGACTATGTGATTGGTGTAGTTCTTACTCAACACGGGCATCCAGTGGAATATCATAGTGAGACGCTTTCAAATACAGTACGAAATTATCCCACCTATGACAAGAATATGTATTCCATTGTGCATGCCTACTGACAATGGAAGAATTACATTCTAGGGAAGGAAATGGTCATCCACACAAACCACCAGCCCCTACAGTTCATACAGACACAAGGGTAGTTGCAGAACAGTCACCATCATAAATTTTGTGAACTGCCTCAACCTACCTTAGTCATAATGCTAACCATTGTGCTTGACTCTTGTGGGCACAAGACTTCGGGTTGGGTGACTCTTTACAAAAGTGATCCAAAATTTGGCAACACATACTAGCCGCTCCTGGAAGGAAAGAAAATTCCAAATTATCACCTCTAGGATGAATTTTTATGCCACCTAGGACACCTATGTGCTCCTTCAAGTGAGTGTGCCAAGATGATTTGGGAGGGGCATTACAGTAGGGTCGTTGTACATTTCGGGGTAGATAAAACAATGGCAGTACTGCAAAAGTATTTTTATTGGCCAAACCTTCGATAGGATGTTGGGAAGTACATCATATACTGCACTTCCCACGTCATTTCCAAACTGACCATCAAGAAGAAAGGCCTATATACTCCTTTGCATACTCCTAGTCGATGTTGGGAATCCATCTCCATGGATTACATGTCGAGCCTTCCTTCTACTAAGCATGGGAATGAATGTGCATTAGGGGAATTTTGAGGTCTAAAATGGGCCTCCTAACGAAAAATTATAAAATAATAGTGGAAGTAATAAAATAAGCTTAGATTACATCATCAAATTTTAGAGGGAAAAAACAAAAAACTACTTTTTCAACTTGTATTTTCAACTTATCTCCCTATGGGTTTACTAAAATTTCTAACAGGAACACTTGTTGGACGTAGAATTTGATTCCTCATCCAAGGAGTACCCATGTTGCATACTTTTCATGGACCCTGCTACAATAAAAATGAGAAATACATGAAGAATGTAATTGAAATCAGCGTTAATCATGTCTTTCTCATTTTTCGAGTAGCAGGGTCTATCAAAAGCATGCAATATCGGTACTTCTTGGATGATGAATTAAAATTTTCATCCAATGATTACTCCCACCTGAAATTTGAATAAAACATTAGGGAGATAAGTTGAAAAATGATCCAGGTGGATATTGGTGGTCACCCGCCTATTCCACTTGGGGCCCCACCATTGTCTCTTTCAGTTTTTTCAGTTTCGGCATAACTTACTATTTTTAGTAGTTTTTCAGGTCTTGAACTTCCAGAGCCGTTTTGAGGCCCTAAACGATGTTTTTTGGGAACACAGAGAGCAACATAGGTCCATGGACCAATGTTTCTCATTCAAAATTTGTAGTCCTCAAATAGATCTTTCTAACGAGGTATGGTACGCGTCAAATAGAGATCGTATGCCAAAGTTACGCCCCTGGGAAGTTGAAACACCAATTTACCCAAACAGGGCCCATAGTTTTGGCGCTTCATTTCCTAGGGTTAGGGCTTTGGTTGCTTAGGATTTCCCATTGTTTATAAATAATAAATAGGCCCTCTAGCCTCATTGTAACTCATTTTAGAGGCCTGTAGCCACCACATCTCTTCTCAGAGATAGCTACCAGCGCCCTAGCTAGTTTCATTTCCATTATGTCAGTAAGCAAATTTCAGTTCTTTGATATTAATGAAATGAAATGTTATTTCTGTTGCATCTTTGTATTTATGGTTATGTGCTTATTCTGTTGCGTTCCTGCATAAATTCGGATAAAAAATACAAGTTGAAAAAGTAGTTTTATTATTTTATTATTTTTTTAATATTTTTATTTTTTTACCTAAAAAATGGTGAATATTCATCCCTGATGGTTGACATTATCATATTTAATCCTATTGGTTCTTATAAAGTTTATTTTGGTTGTACATTTTTATTAGGAAACCCATTTTAGACCTCAAAAGTTCTCTAATGGTTTTCTTAGTCATCAACAGATTCTGTAAGATGGCCATTATGGAGGCCTGTAAGAAGAGACTCACAACAAAAGCCACTACTAAGATCTTCTTTGAACGAGTGTGGGAACACTTTGGGATCCCATAGTACATTGTCTCAGGTCAGGACAACAGGGTCCTAATTACATTTTGGTCAAGTCTTTGGTCGATGTTTTATACCAATCTCACTAAGTCCATGACTTTCCACCCCCAAACTGATGGTGAAATAAAGGTCGTCAACAGGAATATCATACACATTTTGTGCATGTACAACTCGAATAATCCACGCATGTGGGATAAAATACTCTCCTATGTCCAACACAGCTACAACATAACTCTCCATATCTCAACTGGCCAAATCCCTTTTCAGGTGGGGTTGGGATTCCAAGCACTATACCCCATTGATGTGGCCATACCCTTTGCAACTACTCAAGTAGATTAATCTCATGTCCAATCCGAGGCTGACACGGCTAACAAATTCATTGAGCACATTCATCACATCTGCCAACAGGTCCATGAAATATTGGACTGAGCTAATGCTAATTACAAGCAACGAAATTATCAACATTGGGTGCCACACAAATTCCAAGTTTGCGAAAAAATTTGGATACATTTGCAGAAGGAGCGCCTCGCTTGACCCCACCACAAACTTCTCACAGTCTGATATCGGACATACACCATCACCAAGGTTCTAGGGGACAATTCCTTCGGGCTTAGCATTCCACCGTTCCTTTTCCTACACCTAGTATTCAATGTGGACCTCCTTCGTCCATACTTTTCACCATTACGAACACTTCCGACATTGTAGAACAACTCACACCAACATAATTAAAAGCATACTACATCGAATAGGACACAAATTATTAGATCATGGACAGACAAATTAATAACACTTGACAATGGAGGATCAAACTATATCGAGTTTTCAGAGTAGCCCAACTCCTTCAACAGGGCATGTGGTTCACTAAGGACCAGGTTCAACAGAAATTTCCTCACCTCATGGAGGCTCTCCACGCAATGGGGACCATTGCTTCCTAATAGGGGAGGATTGATCCAGGTGGATGTTGGTGGCCATCCGCCTATTCCACCTATACCTCTAGTCGGTTTATTTAGTTTCCTTGTTTATAGCAGAATTTACAATTTTTAGCAGTTTTTCAAGTCCTGAATTTATGAAGTAGTTTTGACCCTCTAAACGATATTTTTTTGAGGTCTGCAGCAAGCCTATAGCCATAATCAAGGGCCTATGGAAAATCCTGTAGTAATCGAAGATATATTTCCAACGAGGTGTCATGCCTTCCAAACAGATTTAATATGACCAAGTTATGACCCCGGGAAGTTGGTTGCCTAACTAACCCCAATGGGGCCCACAAACTCTTATAATTCCATCTCCTTGGGTTAGGGTTTATTAGGATATTCCGACACATAGGAAATAGTTAAGAATAACTTATTCTAGTGTAGAGTTAGGTAAAGTGTGTTTCTTTACCATGTACATTTGCAACTTATAATCCGACGGTCATGATTTGTAGTGAACCGACGGTTATCTCTCACCTCAGTATTAACGACACTTGATCCGTGGCTTCACATCCGATTGGTCCATGATATCTATTTAAAGAGCATGGAGGTTCATTTTTCCGGTAACTGTTTATGAGAGAAACATATGTAACTTTTCTTTTATATTAATAAATTTGCTGAAGTGGTCGCGTTGACTCAGGGCGTGGATTGTTTCCCTCTTTGAGGGTTTTAACCACATGATTATACTAGTGTACTAATTTGTGATCTGTTTGTGAGCGGTGACCTTTGGTTCTTGATCTACGGAACTTACCTTGTAAATTCCTACAGGGTTTTGTTTGTTTATGGTTTTATATTATTTTTCAATAATAAAAAGGCCCTTGAGACTCATTGTATCATAATTTAGAGGCAAGTAGCCACCACATCTCTTCTCAAAGATAAGCTACCATCACCTGAGCTAGTTTATTTCCATTATGTCTATAAGCATATTTTAGTTCTTTGATATTAATGAAATGAAGTGTAATTTATGCTACATCTTTGTATTTATGGTTATATGTTTATTTTTTTGCATTCTTTTTTAACCTCAAATAAAAAATGGAGAGGGGTATCACAAAAATATCAAAATAAGGTGTCAAAAAAGAAAAAAGTAGGCCCCCAACAATACCCTCACCAGGTCAAGCAATAAGGAGGTTTAAGTTTATTGAGATTTTGGTCTAGTTTAGATTCCCTATTGGTACTCTAAGCGTGATATTTGTATAGGTCTCATTGATACCTTTCCAATAGTATATCTTACTCTGAAAAACTCCTCGGGGATGAGAAGTTATGTCCATTTGAAAATGAGCATTAATTGGAGGTACATCCTATATGGAAACAACCAAATTGTTAATACGTTAACTAGTGCACATATTTCGAGCACATCCATGCTTATTTGACCAAGTCGATGATATATCTTAATGAAACTTGTGCGAAATTTAACCATTTTAAAAAGTGCACATATTTTCTATGATCGGATGGCTCCTATATCAAAAGGTAAAGTGAATGGTGGAAGATATTTAGAAGACACATAATGGTTTAACACACCTAGCTAGATCAATGCAGGCTCGACATGTGGCATAGTTTCATTGGCCAAACATGATGATGTGGTTGACATGTCATACCTCTACAAAATGGCACTAACATGGTAGCTCAAACACGTGGCAAGCATCTAGAGGGTGTAACATGGTAGAAAGGACATCATAGAATGACACATGGCACATCCATTAACTACCATGTGGAAAGAACAAGTGGAAGTTTTTAACTATAATATCATCTAAAATTGGATGACATGTGGCAATCCTTGTAGGCTTCCACATGGCATGAGGACATCATGTTGACATCATCACACAAATGACCAATTACCTTATGGTCTAGGTCTTATGGTATGGTCACATGGATCAAAAGGGGGTGAATTCAGTGTTCATATGGTTAAAAGGTTTTTGCATGCATGTCGACCCATCCTCGTTTGGGACCACTAGCTATTATATATACACATGCTTCTGTTATGACAAAAAAAACAACAATGATGATATTCCAATAAATGATGTAGTGAATTTTACAGACTCGTTTCAGGATCCAAAAAAGCCAAAATTTTATTTTGGTTCAATTGGTATAATAGTTGGTGGATTGGTTCAATTGGTATGACCCTTTGGTAAACTAGTTCAACTAGTATGATCTTTGGGTAAACTAGTTTGATTGGTAAGATCATCAGTGAGCTAGTTCATTTCATGGTCAGATGCCCTACCTTCACTATTAATATTGCATAACAAAACATAGGTGGAATGGGGACCTAACAAGTCCCATCGATAGCTTAGTTCGTGGGTAAGATGTGTTGTGTCTACTGAGACCTTGGTTAGAGTCTCGGCAATGAATAGACTTGAAAAATTTTGTGAGGAAACCCTAGTACGATGGAACCATGGTGCGATTGAACCCTAGTGTGATGAAACCCTAGTGCGATGAGATTCTGATGCAACGTAACCCTTGTGTGATGTAACGGTGGTTAGTGGTCGGAAATATTGTGTAGTAGCCACCATTGGTGATATGATAAATATTTTTAATACTTGGTTGAAGTCTCGGTGGTGAGCCTTGTTGGTAGAGGAGTTATGTTGTAAGTGGCAAGACCCTGGTTTAAGTCTTGACGATATTCATGTTTGAAAAATATTTTATTGCTATGAATGGGTGCATTCTTTCAAACTTTGAGTTAAATGGAAATTGACAAATTTTGTAAAAGATTATGGAAATTGTTCACTCTATCTAATGCGCCCAAAAAAGGGATTTTTATATAACCTTTAATTTGTTATATAGTTCCATATGGTTTTTATGAGTTTCTGGAGCCAATATTGGTCCAAAATTGATTTTGTAATAAGTTGGGTGATCAAGGCTTAGAAATGGATGTAACTAGAGGTGTGTGATTCCTTCTTGACATGTATTTGATGGCCATGATATCTTGTGTATGTTTTTAGGGTCTATGAGTATATTCTAGTGGTTTTGGATATATGGTGAAAAGAATTTCCGAGAAGGGGTTTAAGTGACGAGATTGATGAACTGGTTAGAGAAGAGTATGGGCAGTAGTATGAAAGTCATTGAAAATGATTGACATATACATTATGAAAAATATGGAAGTGATAATGGTTGCAAGTGATTTCACTTGTAGTAGTTGCAGGCTCTGGAAGTGATCATGGACTATTCAATGATAGAGATTATAAGTTGCATATTATGAAATTACTTATGATTTAGTGATTTATGATGGTAGTTGATCCAGTTGGAAAATTATATGAAAGAAAGGCCCACAAGGGATTGAAGAAGGAGGTTGGAGTTTCAGTCACGTTGGAGCATATAGAGATTTGGAGCCCACTCCTTTTCAAGGTTTGATCCTAGAGCAGGTTGGATATCTCCCTTTATTGAGGTTGGTTCCTTAATAAGGTTGTGGCCTAAAATGAGAAGTTGCTTGCATATTTTTTAGGTTCGTTCCTTAATCAAGTTGTATCCTATCACAAGTGGCAACTTGAATTTCTTGGGGGTAGTCACCTCTAACAGGTTGTAGCCTACAAATATATGTAATGAATTGAAGATAAAGAAGAAGAAATATTTGTGGTTTTCTCTCATATGGTTTTCCACGTCAAAAGCTTGTGTCTCATGTGATGTGATGATGTGTTATTGATGTTATGGTATCTTTATGATGCATTACTCTTTATGATGATATGATGATTATGGTTATGATTCAATGTTACATGATTATTAATTATGAAAAGTTATGAAATGATAAAATTTATCTCAGACGGATTCACGCCCCCTCTCAGTGTGACCATTTGGCCAACAAGTGGTATCAGAGTAGGTCATCTTCAAGAATATTTAATTGTTGGAATATGGATACAAGGATTCTTTAAAATATGGACTTAGGTGAAACATATGTTATGCTATTGTAATTTGAATTCGAGGAGGTTAAAAGGAAAAATGAATTCCTGAAAAAAAGAATCTTGATGGAGTCAAGAAATAGCTAGGGGGAAGAGAAGAATGGTATAATTTTCCATCTTAGGGAAGATGAAGATACAATAATGCATTCAACTAAGGAAATTCATGAAGATTTTCATACCAAAAAAATAGAAAAAGGATAATCCTCCAAGTACCATGGATTATTTATGGATATTTCTTTCTATGTCATAACTTTAGACACAAGGCCATGAGTTCTAGAGTCACTCAAGAAGAAGAAAAATGTCCACTTAAAGTAAGGAAAGATAAAGAAGAAAATTGTGGCCTTATATTATATGTTCAAAATCACAAGGATAAGTGTTATGTCAATAGTGGTTGCTCAATACAAATTTCAGGGATCAAAGTAAGTTTATCAACATCAAGGAGATAGAGAAAGGTAAAGTAAATTTTGGAAACAATGCATCTGCTAAAATAATGTGAAAAGGCATGGTTACCATTGATAATCGAAGACCCAAAGCAGAAGATATATTGTACATATAAGGATTAAATCATAATCTTTTGATTGTAATTCAGATATGTGATCAGTTTTTGATGTCGTATTCAACTCCAAATAGTGTGAGATCTAAAACTCAGACACAAGAAAATTAGTAGAAAAATATATCATAACTAATATAAATAAATGCATACTTGATGAATAAAATACCAAGAAAATTTGCGATTAAAATAGAAAAGAGGATAAGATTTTCTTTCGTTTTCTTCAAATAGTCAATGCCTTTGTAGATGAGAAGCTAATTTCGTCCTTAAAATAAAATGAGGGATCGAAAATTTCAAAGCTAAGCTTCCTTTCAAGTGTTTTGAATGAGAAATAATTGGTAATTATGCATATAAATTTCCCTATGCTAATATTAATGATAGTAATGATTAGTCAAGATTCAAATCTAAGCATTAAAAGAAGAATCAAACAAGTAAGAAAAACATTTTTTACTGAAAGGAAAAAAGTGACAATGAAAGCAATGAGAGTGTGACTAATGAAGAAAGGGGTGAAATATTATTCATTGTTGAGACAAAAGAAGTTGATTAAAAAGTTTATATTAAAGGATAAATTATAAGTGAATTAAAACAAATAAAGATCCTCAAAAATAAAGAAGGTTAGCTCACGTAGAAACTTCAAGGAAAAAACGTGAATGAAGCCACCATTCTTACTCTCAAATTCAAACTAGAAAAATAAAAAAGGATAAAGGAAATTTGTACCCAAAGGGATATAGTCCTTATATCACATTCTAACCATGCAAATGCCTTCGCTCAGACATGTCTTGGTTATCAGGGAAATTGTGAGGCACCCAAGAACAATGACCCCCCCCCCCCCCCCCCAAACTCATCAAATGTAGATCACTCTAAGAGGCTTGATAAAAAATTCATATCATACAAAAATAACTCTTTGGAAGATCCAGAGAAAGTGGTGCACTAGGATAGGCATATTCATTTCAATGACACTTTAGATAATTCTAGGAAGAGGCAGAATACAAGGACCCGTAATGAAGAGAAAGGATTCACAAGCAAAAAAAATGTAGGTATTGAAAATTAGCAAATAAATATGGCTCCTCACAAAGCATCCATAAGAAACAACCAAGAAGATATTGATCAACAAGGGAACATGGATCCTTGAAGAAGTAACTTCAGAAGGTTGAGATATCCTTCTATATCGAGGTATAAAAATAAATGTTTTGGTTGTTGTTTCTCATGCATAAATTTTGGGAAACAAATGCAGGATTGTAGAACCTATGATATGGTCAGGTATAGAGGGTATGATTAAGTACCTAGATGGAGGCATGTGGACCAACTCAAGAGAATTACTCAGCCATTTATGAAAGTTCTAAACCACAATGTTGAAATCCATATATGTCATAGTGAAGGTCATATAGCATGAGATTACAAACTCAATTCAATATGGTACAATAGAGAGGGACTTCCTTCAATGCAATAAGTCGGAGAAGAGGCCAAGTGGGACCTTGATTAGGTATGATTCCTCATATCTAATCCCTTTATAAAATCTTCTTTAATAACATAATTTTTTAAATCAAAACTTGAAGAAGAAACTCCATGCATGACGAAAGTATGCAAACTATGACATTGATTAGTATAACTTGTTCATGATTGTAAAGAAAAGGACAGTAATAAAAAAATACAGAGATGAAGTAAGCATAGTCCTAGGGGAAAATTTAAATATTAGTCATGAGAGACTTAGATCAGGACCATAAAATGTAGATGATCCCAAAGGTATACTTGAATCAAGTTTACAGCAAAATATTATGGTCTCGGCGGGATATTTTTAAAATTACAGGAACAATTATGTATAGTAGTGGAAGCATGGTCTTAGAGGTAGACCCTATCAAAATGGCAGCATTAAGGCAACATGGTTAGTCCCATAGGATAATTTAGGAATAGGTTATGGAATATTAATAAATCCTTATGCAGAATCATCCACATGGTAGGTTCAATAGATATTTGTTACCCTTTTCCATTGATGTCAAAGGGGGAGATATTGAACACATTGATGCAAACATTGATGTTGACCAAGGAAGGAATTTGTGCAAGGGGGTTTTTGAATTGTTGACATCAATGACCATCAATGTCTAGTGGTGTTGCCATCAATAACAAGTTGATATATTTTTGCATATATTGTTTTCATTGATGACAAAAGGATGTCATTAATTTCAAAGGAGAAGGAAACAATATTTTTCATGAGTTAAAGGAGGAAGTATGACAGTTGGATCTCTTGCATACCCTCACCAGGTCAATCTAAAAGGAGGTTGAATTTTATTGAGTTTTTGATATAGTTCTAATGAATTAATAACCCTTTAAGTGGCATGGTTACGTAGATATCATTGATCCCTTTCCAATAACATATCCTGCTGAGAAAAAATCCCCTCAAATCATAAGTTATGGCCATTTGAAAAGTAGCATTAATTGGAGGTACATATTATAGGGAAAATACCCAAATTATGAATATGTTAAATAGTTTTCATATTTTTTACGCATCCACAGTTGATTGACCAAGTCAAAGGTAGATCTCAAAAAAACTTGCATGAACTTTAACCATGTTAAATAATGTGCATATTTTCTATGATCAGATGACTCCAAGATCATAATGCAAAGTGAATGGTGGAAGATAGTCAGAAGGTGCACAATTTTTAATTCACCTAGACAGTCCACTGCAGGCTCAACGTGTGGCACAGTTTCATTGGCCAAACATGGTGACATGCCTAACATCTCATCCCTTTGCACATTGGCACTGACATGGAAGCTCAAACACATGGTAGGCATCTATAAGGTGTGACATGGAAAAAAGGACAGTGTGGCAAGATACATGGCACATCCAATAGCTGCCACATGGTAGGCATGGCTGGTAGTTTCTAACTAGCGAATCGTCCAAAATTAGGTGACATCTGGCACCCCTCTTAGGCTGCCACATGACATGATGATGTCATGTTGACATCTTCACATGAATTAACAATGACCCTAGGGTCCAAGTTAGATGATATGTTTGCATGGATCAAAAGGGAACAAAGTCAATGTTCATATGTGTTATAGCCCAAATCTACCTCAGGCAGAAAAAGGCAGAGTTCAGGGTAACATCATACCACGCTCAGTCTGGTAGCTAGCCCTACCAGAACAGGAGAGGGCTCTCTCCGGGTCAATCTCAGCGATAAGTAATCAATAGGGCTTGAGATGACTAAAATGAATGCTAATTTTAGGCTAGGTATATTAATCAAGGAGTTTGGAATGATTTTTAGGGGTTTTTTTGTTGGAAAAAGGGAAAGGCAATCTTGGGCTTAGGGATGAGGCCAATTTCTTGCAGAGTTCAAGTTGGGGTAGGGTAGGCAATGGCTTTGATGTCTTAGATTCAATGAATGGATAGAAAATACTGTTGAGGAGCTAAATAGGGCAAGAAGGTGCAAGGATCCTTTTCAAACGGAGGAAAACATATAAAACTAAACAAAAGTTTAAGGCAGAGCACCAGCAAACTAATGAATTATACCTTAGTTACTCATTTATTTAATTCAGAAGCAAAGAGCAGGGAAATGGCATACATATAAAATTAATTATACTTACAGATACATGAAGAAAAACATCATCAAAACTCAGAGCCACAAGGATCCCAACAAGTGCTGCAAAACCCTGGTCTTTCCTTTGCCAAAAATATGAAGTGAATATACAATGAGGTGCCAAACTATTCCCAAAAGTCCAACCCTGAAAATGTCTTAGAAAATACAATATATAGACCATCCTAACCCCTTCCCATGCCTCTCGGAGTCGATCTCATCCTTCTAGGAGCTGTTTCAACCAATTCTAAACATGGAACTGAAATCTAGGCAGCCAAACAACTTGCCTCTATATGCTAGGAAACTGATCCATTCACTTAATTTTCACTTTTTAGTGAATGAATCCTCTAGAACAAGTAAAAACATGCCAAATTTACATCATAGCCACAAAATTACATCAAGATAGATAAATAATTAGGTCAAGAAGTGAAACTAGTCAAACTTGGCGAATTTTTGAGCTGAAGAGTCAAAATGAGGCCAAATTTCTCTATGCGCCACGCCCAAAAACTCAATGCGCCACGCCACTTTGAGCCTGTTTTTGGGGAACTTCATGAAGTCCAAATTGAGCTCATGATAGCTCGTTGGAAATCCCTATCTATCGGATATCCAACCCAAGTGGAATTTTTTAATTTGGAGTTCATTTTCCCCTCCAAAACTGCAATCTCCCAAGATTGGTTCCTGTTGGTGCAAAAGGTGGCAAAAAGGCCATTTTTGGAGTGTTTTTGACTCTTAAGACCATCTAGAACTTGATGAAATCTCTCAGCCATTCCTAAGCATGCATAATTTACCATAAAAAATCCAAAAATGTAAATTTTTCCTCCAGAAGATCTCTCAAACGTAAGCGCACATCGAGTGGCGCGACGCGTCAGGCAGAAAAACCTGTTTTGCAACCAAAATTTAAAAAATGACAAAATTTATTCCAAATTTTCTGAAATTCAGAGTGAAGGTCTCCCATCATGTTTCATGCCTAGCCAATGAATCTTCGGCCAATATTATGTCATTTCATGCCTCCTCGATGCCTTCTTCATCTATGTTTCTTGACGTGAATATGAAGAGTTTGGCGTCTTTGTCTCGATTGCCAAATATGTGTCAAATTCAAAGGAACTGTGGGAAACATGGTAGTGAGGAAAATGGAGTTTTCCAAGTGAGATTTGATAATGTAGTGATAAGGGGCAGTCACTTAACTGTTTGGAAGAGTTAGGGCTTGGGAATTTCTACAAATGAAATGGGAAGAAAAAAATGAAAATGAAATAAAATGACTTGGGATGGGGTAATAGGGTTTTAGGAATAAAAGATGTAAGAATATGGTGTATTAGTGATTAACAGTGATGGGAGAAAAATAACAAGGTAGGGAAGAGAAAATGTGACACAAAACTAGTTTAAAACACCCAGTTCAAATTCTAAGAAAGCAATTTCAAATAAGGTGATAGGATTTATGGTTTTGACTTTCACCTTCTTCCAAACAACACCAAACATGAGTTATGAACCATTGTACAAACTAACTTGAGCATGGAGCAACCAAAAAATGCAATTTTGGAGAAGGCCAGCAAAAATTTCGGTCTCAGGCCTATGCGCCGCGCAGGCTGCCCAGTGCGCCGCACCGTGTGGGTGCGCAACACCTGTGTAAATTTACACTGTGCAGAGGCGCCCAATGCGCCGCGCTTGCTCAGTGCGCCGCGCCAGTCACCCAACGCGCCGCGCACTGATCCAACACACAGTTTGGCTTCAAAACTTCATTTTTTCACTTCCTTGTTTTTTCTTGGCTTTTGCTGATGTCTTTGGTGTGCATATGGATCGTCGAATGTGAAAATATCTCATGTATACAAAGGACTTTGATTCTTTCCGACAAACCCATTTCTCGGCAATACGGAACTTCGACACTTTTCACCTTTACCATACTGCTCTTCGTTTCCACCGATTTTTGAGTCAAGTAGAGCAATTTTGTCAACTTTTGGCAGGATGGTGGCACGGATTTCCAACAAAGGATGACTAGGCCGAGCCTAGTGCATTTCGTTTATTATTATTTAATTATACTTAAAAAAGTTTATTTATTACAAATAGTTAATTGATTACTTCTTCTTCAAACAGACAAGCTGAAGAAGAACATCCTCGAGCATTGTTGGTGGTGGTGTTCCGAAATGAAAACTTATTTTGATCCTCCCTCTGCCCTGCTGGCGTTATTAGTCATTTTGAGGACTAAATCAACTAAACCCTAGACCTAAAAAGACCTAAAAACCCTAAAATGACTCTTTGCTGACCAAGGGATCAAACAGGATTGTAAATGACCTTAAAATTGATTTTGATGAACTTCGATAAACAAACCTAAGCCAACAGGTACAAGGCATGAGGGGTATGAGTGAAAAAACCCTTCCGTCAGAAGACCGATGCTCCTAATGGAATGCAAATCATTGAAGTGAATGAGACACCTAAAAAATGAAATGCAACAAAAGAGATTTTGATCTCTGACGGAGGGATGAAAAGACCGACTCTAACATTGGCTCCAATGGGGATGGTAGCTCGAGCCCTTGGAGGTGCGAAGCATTGTATCTTTGGGAGAGCGGTGACAAGGCTCTCTGCCCACTGTCATGGAGTCATTATTTTGACAAACAACACAAAACTCTTGACTCATTTTATTGATTGAAACTTGACTCAAACTGACTCAATTTTGAAACTAAAATGACTGAAAAAACTGACTCGATGCAAAAAGAAATGACTCATAACTGACTTAACTAAAACAAGTACTTACAAAGCTTTGTTTAATGGTAGCAGTCCATCAAGATTCGAGGGTTCCAAATCATGATGACAACCAACTGCCTGCTGATGCAATATGTACAATCATGTGTAGTGTGCCTTCCAATGTAACCAATCCAGCAGATGGCTACATACCGAAATTCTTCTCTCACTTTTCTTGAGCAGGTAGAACGATGTACATGTAGGCAACTCACAATAACCACTGAAACCAAAGCTTTTGATAACGAACCGGGCAACATTTATCTTTCCTGATGCTTGCAAAAGAATGCTGAAGGGATCTTGAAAATCCTGAAGCACTAGTTGGTCTTGAGATCCAGCAGCAAAAATACAACTACTCGTTTCATTCTGATCTGAAAGAACAATTGATTGTCGAGTAATAGGAAGGCACAGAGAGGTATAGGTTTCCTCCATCTGAGTGTTAGCTGTAATTTCCTTGACCATGAGAAATTTTGGCATATTGTCTCTCTCAAGCTCATATTCCTCAACTTCATGGTCTAGGTCATTCTTAAACAGAAAACAATCTTCAATATTATCAAACATGACAGCCTTATCATCTTCATGAAAGGAAATATTATCTCTTTGCTGATCTATAAAACTAATTACAAAACTGTCATCATTTTCAAAAGAGGAAGAAGTTTCACCAACACTTTCTTGACCATGAGCATACGGCAAATCTGTTTTAGCTTGGGTTGTAACATGACCTTTCAGGAGTTGATCTATCTGATCTTCAGACAAAGGAGATAATGATTTTTGTTTTCTTTTGCTCAAATAGTGATTGTCTTCATGAAATAACATTTTAAAACGTGAAAAACCTGAATGACAGTCCTTAATTCCCTGATCTTCTGAAATTTGAAAACATGGTTGATCATCTTCATATGACACGGCAATCAAATTATCATTTATCACTGAGTTGTTGAAAGAATATTTGTCACTTACTTGAACAAAGATCTCATCTTGTTTTTCATTAACTGACTTGATTACCTCCTCATGAAGGCTTTGTTCTAATGGAATGAGAACATTTGGATCAAAAACTTTGTCTTCTTCTATGGACAGATCTGAAACAAAATCTTCGCTTTCATCATTTTCCATTGTACTAAGTTCTTGATCCTTCTGCAAAGTTTCCTGAGCATCTTGTTGAGTATCTTCTAAGTTCTCTTTACGCTGCTGAAATGGATTTTCGTACAGAACCTCCATGATCTCATCGTCCATGAAGTCATCATCTTCATAAACTTTTTCAATATTTTCAATAAAACTATGAACATGGCTACAACAGTTCTGAACTAAAGTCAAGGATGGATAAGATTCCTTATACCTTTCAAAGAACATGGTATGAAAATCCTTTAAACAGTAAATACAAGTAGGCGGCAAGCTTTCATACCAAGATCGAGCTTCACCTTCCAGAGTGGCCATGAATATCTTCATCAAGCAATCTTCAGGAAAATCAACCTTCAACTTGTGGATATGTATGTGAAATCTAACCAGATGTAAAGCAACATCCTTCCTATCATCATCTTTAAACATAGGCAAATTCCTTTGCCTATCTACCTTAGGAATTTTATTTGGAAAACCTGGAATGTGATCTCGGCTCATGGGAGCATACCTTCGATCGAGCGAAACCATTTTGATAACAATGAATTCACCAAGAAATTCCTCAGGCTACTGATTCTTGAAGAGTAGAGTCACCATAAAAATTATGAACCTTAGGATTCTTCGACACTGGAGTCGCCAGGTGAATGATTTCAGCCTTGCGGTGTCTGATCGTTGTCCACCATCAACGATCAGATCTAACTTGATACATGTACTGGGGCAAGACAATCTACAAGTCGAGTGGCACATTCACAAGCTAGACCGGAGATTGACTGAAGCAGCGTTTATCTACTTTCGCTAATGCAAAGCAAAAGCGTTTCGAAGGCTTCCTGACATAACCTCAGGCTTCGTCTGTAGCTTGTAAACGTAACATCTAACTTGTCCCCAGTATGGTCGCCAGGATGTGATAGCCCAAATCTACCTCGGGCCGTAAAGGCAAGAGTTCAAAAAAGTAACATCATACCACGCTTCGCCTCCGGTAGAACTTGACAAGCCTGCAATGTGAGAGGGTTTCTCCGAGTCAATCTCGCCGATAAGTAATCAATAGGGCTTGAGATGACCGAAAATGAATGCTAATTTTAGGCTAGGTATATTAATCAAGGAGTTTGGAATGATTTCGAGGGGTTTTTTTGTGGGGAAAAGCGGGGAAAGGAAAACAATCTTCGGGCTTGGGGATGAGGCCAAATTCTTGCAGAGTTCAAGTTGGGGCAGGGAAGGCAATGGATTTGATGTCTTAGATTCAATGAATGGGAAGAAAATAATGTTGAGGAGCTGAAGAGGGAAATAAGGTGCAAGGATCCTCTTCAAACGGAGGAAAACATATAAAACTAAACAAAATTTTAAGGCAGAGCACCAGCAAACTAATGAATTCTACCTTATTTACTCATTTGTTTATTTCAGAAGAAAAGAGAAGGGAAATGGAATACATATAACATTAATGAAACTTATAGATACATGGAGAAAAACATCATCAAAACTCAGAGCCACAAGGATCCCAACAAGTGCTGCAAAACCCTGGTCTTTCCTTTGCCAAAAATGCAGAAATGTATGTACAATGAAGTGCCAAACTTTTCCCAAGTATCCAACCATGAAAATGTCTCAGAAAATACAATATATAGACCATCCTAACCCCTTCCCATGTCTCTAGGGGTCGAGCTCATCCTTCTAGAAGTTGTTTCAACCAATTCTAAACATGGAACTGAAATCTAGGCAGCCAAACAACTTGCCTCTATATGCTAGGAAACTGATCCATTCACTTAATTTTCACCTTTTAGTGAATGAATCCTCTAGAATAAGTAAAAATGAGCCAAATTTACATCATAGGCATAAAATTACATCAAGATAGATCAATAATTACATCAAAAAGTGAAACTAGTCAAACTAGCCGAATTTCTGAGCTGAAAAAGTAAAAATTGGACCAAAATCCTCTATGCGCCGCGCCAGAAAACTCAATGCGTTGTGCCACTTTGGAGGTCATTTTGAGGCACTTCCTGAAGTCCAAATTGATCTCATGATAGGTCGTTGGAAATCCCTGTCTATCTGCTATCCAACCCAAGTGGAATTTTTAAATTTGGAGTTCATTTTCCCCTCCAAAAATGCAATCTCCCAAGACTAGTTCCTGCTGGTGCAAAAGGTGGCAGAAAGGTCATTTTTGGAGTGTTTTTGACCCTTAAAACCACCCAGAACTTGATGAAATCTTTCAGCCATTCCTGAGCATGCATAATTTACCATAAAAAATCCAAAAATGTAAATTTTTCCTCCAGAATATTTCTCAAACGTAAGTGTGCGTCGAGTGGCGTGACGCGTCGGGCATAAAAACCTATTTTGCAACCAAAATTTCGAAAATGACAAAATTTACTCCAAATTTGCTGAAATTTGGAGTGAATGTCTCCCATCATGTCCCATGCTCATCCAAGGAAGCTTCTGCCAAGATTATGTCTTTTCACGCCTCCTCGATGCCTTCTTCATCTATGTTGCTTGAGGTGAATATGAAGAGTTTGGCATCTTTGTCTCGATTGCCAAATATGTGTCAAATTCAAAGGAACTGTGGGAAACATGGTAGTGAGGAAAATGGAGTTTTCCAAGTGAGATTTGATATTGTAGTGATAAGGGGCAGTCACTTAACTGTTTGGGAGAGTTAGGGCTTGGGAATTTCTACAAATGAAATGGGAAGAAAAAAATGAAAATGAAATAAAATGACTTGGGATGGGGTAATAGGGTTTTAGGAATAAAAGATGTAAGAATATGGTGTATTAGTGATTAACAGTGATGGGAGAAAAATAACAAGGTAGGGAAGAGAAAATGTGACACAAAACTAGTTTAAAACACCCAGTTCAAATTCTAAGAAAGCAATTTCAAATAAGGTGATAGGATTTATGGTTTTGACTTTCACCTTCTTCCAAACAACACCAAACATGAGTTATGAACCATTGTAAAAACTAACTTGAGCATGGAGCAACCAAAAAATGCAATCTTGGAGAAGGCCAGCAAAAATTTCGGTCTCAGGCCTATGCGCTACGCAGGCTGCCCAGTGCACCGCGCCATGTGGGTGCGTCGCACCTGTGTAAATTTACACTGTGCAGAGGTTCCCAATGCGCCGCTCTTGCTCAGTGCGCCGCGCCAGTCACCCAACGCGCCGCGCACTGATCCAACACACAGTTTGGCTTCAAAACTTCATTTTTTCGCTTCCTTGTTTTTTCTTGGCTTTTGATGATGTCTTTGGTGTGCATATGGATCGTCGAATGTGAAAATATATCATGTATACAAAGGACTTTGATTCTTTCTTTTGACAAACCCATTTCTGCAATATTTTGAACTTCGACACTTTTCACCTTTAATACATACTCTGTTCTTTGTTTCCACTGATTTTTGAGCAGCTGATGAATCTTGCCAACTTTTGTAGGGATGGTGGCATTGGATTTCAGCAAAGGATGACCAAGGCTGCATTTGAAGTATTTCATGACGGAAAAATTTAAAAATACATATTTATTACAAATAGTTAATTTGACGATTTCTTCTTCAAAACAGAGTTTTGAAGAAGAAACATCCTTGAGCATTGTTAATGGTGGAAATCTTGAAATGAAAACTTATTAAAGACATCCTCATGGCCTGCGGGCATTATTTGACATTCTGAAGACGAAACTTGCGAAACCCTAGACCTAGAAAGACCTAAAAACCCTAAAATAACTCTTTGCTGACCAAGAGACGAAACAGGACTATGAATGAATGTAAAATTGATCTTAATGAACTTCGATAAACAGACCTAAGCCAGCAGGATAAGGCATGAGGGGTATGACTGAGAAGGCCCTTCCGTCAGATAATGGCATGCGCCTAACGGAATGCAGATGAATGGACTGAATGGGACACCTAAAAATAAAATGCAACAAAGAGTTTTGATCTCTGACGGAGGGATGTCAAGACCGACTCTAACATTGGCTCCAGTGGGGATGGTAGCTCCAGCTCCTTGGAGGTGCCAAGAACAGCAGATCTTTGGGAGAGCAGACAGTGCCTTCGTCCATTGGGCTATGGAGTCATTATTTCGACAAACAACACAAAACTCTTGACTCATTTTATTGACTGAAACTTGACTCAAACTGACTCAACCTTGAAACTAAAATGACTGAAAAAACTGACTCAATGCAAAAAGAAATGACTCATAACTGACTTAACTAAAACAAGTACTTACAAAGCTTTGTTTAATGGCAGCAGTCCATCAAGATTTGAGGGTTCCAAATCATGATGACAACCAACTGCCTGCTGATGGAATATGTACAATCATGTGTAGTGTGCCTTCCAATGTAACCAATCCAGCAGATGGCTACATACCAAAATTATGCTCTCACTTTTCTTGAGCAGGTAGAATGATGTACATGTAGGCAACTCAAAATAACCACTGAAACCAAAGATTTTGATAAGGAACCGGGCAACATTTATCTTTCCTGATGCTTGCAAAAGAATGCTGAAGGGATCTTGAAAATCCTGAATCACTAGTTGGTCTTGAGATCCAGCAGCAAAAATACAACTACTCGTTTCATTCTGATCTGAAAGAACAATTGATTGCCGAGTAATAGGAAGGCACAGAGAGGTATAGGTTTCCTCCATCTGAGTGTTAGCTGTAAGTTCCTTGACCATGAGAAATTATGGCATATTGTCTCTCTCAAGCTCATATTCCTCAACTTCATGGTCTAGGTCATTCTTAAACAGAAAACAATCTTCAAGATTATCAAACATGACAGCTTTATCATCTTCATGAAAGAAAATATTATCTGTTTGCTAATCTATAAAACTAATTACAAAACCGTCATCATTTTCAAAAGAGGAAGAAGTTTCACCAACACTTTCTTGACCATGAGCATACTGCAAATCTGCTTTAGCTTGGGCTGTAACTTGACCTTTCAGGAGTTGATCTATCTGATCTTCAGACAAAGGAGATAATTCTTTTTGTTTGCTTTTGCTCAAACAATGATTGTCTTCATGAAATAACATTTTAAAACATGAAAAACCTGAATGAAAGTCCTTAATTCCCTGATCTTCTAAAATTTGAAAACATGGTTGATCATCTTCATATGACATGGCAATCAAATTATCATTTATCACTGAGTTATTGAAAGAAGATTTGTCACTTACTTGAACAAAGATCTCATCTTGTTTTTCATGAACTGACTAGATTACCTCCTCATGAAGGCTTTGTTCTAATGAAATGAGAACATTTGGATCAAAAACTCTGTCTTCTTCATTCCAGATGATCTCAACAGCAGATTTCTCCTTCACGGGATTCAACACAAGGTATTCTTGATCATCATGATCTGAATCTAGATCTGAAATAGTTGTGTTGATTTTATCACATTCTGAAATTGAAACTTGACTTTTCTGCATATTGTCTTCTTCTATGGATAGATTTGAAACAAAATCTTCTCTTTCATCATTTTCCATTGTACTAAGATCTTGATCCTGCTATAAATTTTCCTGAGCATCTTGTTGAGTATCTTCTAAATTCTCTTTATGCTGTTGAAATGGATTTTCGTACAGAGCCTCCATGATCTCATCGTCCATGAAGTCATAATCTTCATAAACTTTTTCAAGATTTTCAATAAAACTATGAACATGGCTACAACAGTTCTGAACTAAAGTCAAGGATGGATAAGATTCCTTATACCTTTCAAAGAACATGGTATGAAAATCCTTTAAATAGTAAATACAAGCAGGCGGCAAGCTTTCATACCAAGATCAAGCTTCACCTTCCAGAGTGGCCATGAATATCTTCATCAAGAAATCTTCAGGAAAATCAACCTTCAACTTGTGGATATGTATGTGAAATATAACCAGATGTAAAGCAGCATCCTTCCTATCATCATCTTTAAACATAGGTAAATTCCTTTGCCAATCTACCTTAGGAATTTTATTTGGAAAACCTGGAATGTGATCTTGGCTCATGGGAGCATACCTTTGATCCAGCGAAACCATTTTGATAACAATGAATTCACCAAGAAATTCCTCAGGCTACTGATTCTTGAAGAGTAGGGTCGCCATAAAAATTATGAACCTTAGGATTCTTCAACACTAGAGTCGCCAGGGAATGATTTCAACCTTGCGGTGTCTGATCGTTGTCCACTATCAACAATCAGATCTAACTTGATACATGTACTGGGGCAAGATAGTCTACAAGTCGAGTGTCACATTCACAAGCTAGACTGGAGATTGACTGAAGCAATGTTTATCTACTTTTGCTAATGCAAAGCAAGAGCGTTTCAAAGGCTACCTGGCATAACTTCAGGCTCCGTTTGTAGCTTGTAAATGTAACATCTAACTTGTGAATCCCCAGTATGTTCGCCAGGATGTTATAGCCCAACTCTACCTCAGTTTGAAAAAGGCAGAGTTCAGGGTAACATCATACCACGCTCAGTCTGGTAGCTAGCCCTACTAGAACAGGAGAGGGCTCTCTCTGGGTCAATCTCAGCGATAAGTAATAAATAGGGCTTGAGATGACTGAAATGAATGCTAATTTTAGGCTAGGTATGTTAATCAAGGAGTTTAGAATGATTTTTAGGGGTTTTTTTTCTTGGAAAAAGGGAAAGGCAATCTTGGGCTTGGGGATGAGGCCAATTTCTTGCAGAGTTCAAGTTGGGGAAGGGTAGGCAATGGCTTTGATGTCTTAGATTAAATGAATGGATAGAAAATACTGTTGAGGAGCTGAAGAGGGCAAGAAGGTGCAAGGATCCTCATCAAACGGACGAAAACATATAAAACTAAACAAAATTTTAAGGCAGAGCACCAGCAAACTAATGAATTCTACCTTAGTTACTCATTTGTTTAATTCAAAAGAAAAGAGAAGGGAAATGGCATACATACAAAATTAATGAGACTTACAGATACATGAAGAAAAACATCATCAAAACTCAGAGCCACAAGGATCCCAACAAGTGCTGCAAAACCCTGGTCTTTCCTTTGCCAAAAATCTGAAGTGAATATACAATGAGGTGCCAAACTATTCCCAAAAGTCCAACCCTAAAAATGTCTCAGAAAATACAATATATAGACCATCCTAACCCCTTCCCATGCCTCTAGGAGTCGAGCTCATCCTTCTAGGAGCTGTTTCAACCAATTCTAAACATGGAACTGAAATCTAGGCAGCCAAACAACTTGCTTCTATATGCTAGGAAACTGATCCATTCACTTAATTTTCACTTTTTAGTGAATGAATCCTCTAGAGAAAGTAAAAACATGCCAAATTTACATCATAGCCACAAAATTACATCAAGATAGATCAATAATTACATCAAGAAGTGAAACTAGTCAAACTGGGCGAATTTCTGAGCTAAAGAGTCAAAATGAGGCCAAATTTCTCTATGCGCCGCACCCAAAAACTCAATGCGCCACGCCACTTTGAGCCTATTTTTGGGGCACTTCCTGAAGTCAAAATTAAGCCCATTATAGCTCGTTGGAAAGCCCTATCTGTCTGCTATCAAACCCAAGTGGAATTTTTGAATTTGAAGTTCATTTTCCCCTCCAAAACTGCAATCTCCCAAGACTGGTTCCTACTGGTGCAAAAGGTGGCAGAAAGGCCATTTTTCGAGTGTTTTTAACCCTTAAGACCATCCAGAAGTTGATGAAATCTCTCAGCCATTCCTGAGCATGCATAATTTACCATAAAAATCCAAAAATGTAAAGTTTTCCTCCAGAATATCTCTCAAACGTAAGTGCGCGTCGAGTGGCACGACGCGTCGGGCAGAAAAACCTGTTTTGCAACCAAAATTTAAAAAATGACAAAATTTACTCCAAATTTGCTGAAATTCAGAGTGAAGTTCTCCCATCATGTTTCATGCTCAACCAACAAAGCTTCGGCCAAGATTATGTCTTTTCACGCCTCCTCGATGCCTTCTTCATCTATGTTGCTTGAGGTGAATATGAAGAGTTTGGCGTCTTTGTCTCGATTGCCAAATATGTGTCAAAGTCAAAGGAACTGTGGGAAACATGGTAGTGAGGAAAATGGAGTTTTCCAAGTGAGATTTGTTAATGTAGTGATAAGGGGCAGTCACTTAACTGTTTGGGAGAGTTAGGGCTTGGGAATTTCTACAAATGAAATGGGAAGAAAAAAATGAAAATGAAATAAAATGACTTGGGATGGGGTAATAGGGTTTTAGGAATAAAAGATGGAAGAATATGGAGTATTAGTGATTAGCAGTGATGGGAGAAAAATAACAAGGTAGGGAAGAGAAAATGTGACACAAAACTAGTTTAAAACACCCAGTTCAAATTCTAAGAAAGAAATTTCAAATAAGGTGATAGGATTTATGGTTTTGACTTTCACCTTCTTCCAAACAACACCAAACATGAGTTATGAACCATTGTAAAAACTAACTTGAGCATGGAGCAACCAAAAAATGCAATCTTGGAGAAGGCCAGCAAAAATTTCGGTCTCACGCCTATGCGCCGCGCAGGCTACCCAGTGCGCCGCGCCGTGTGGGTGCGTCATGCCTGTGTAAATTTACACTGTGCAGAGGTGCCCAATGCGCCGCGCTTGCTCAGTGCGCCATGCCAGTCACCCAACACGCCGCGCACTGATCCAACACACAGTTTGGATTCAAAACTTCATTTTTTCACTTCCTTGTTTTTTCTTGGCTTTTGTTGATGTCTTTGGTGTGCATATGGATCGTCGAATGTGAAAATATCTCATGTATACAAAGGAATTTGATTCTTTCTTTTGACAAACCCATTTCTGCAATATTTTGAACTTTGACACTTTTCACCTTTAATACATACTCTGTTCTTTGTTCCCACTGATTTTTGAGCTGATGATGAATCTTGTCAACTTTTGCAGGGATGGTGGCATTGGATTTCAGCAAAGGATGACCAGGGCTGCATTTGAAGTATTTCATGATGGAAAACTTTAAAAATACATATTTATTACAAACAGTTAATTTGACGATTTCTTCTTCAAAACAGAGTTTTGAAGAAGAAACATCCTTGAGCATTGTTAATGGTGGAAAAAATTAAATGAAAACTTGTTGAAGACATCCTCATGGCCTGCGGGCATTATTTGACATTCTGAAGAAAAAACTTGTGAAACCCTAGAACTAGAAAGACCTAAAAACCCTAAAATAACTCTTTTTTGACCAAGAGACGAAACAAGACTATGAATGACTGTCAAATTGATTTTAATGAACTTCGATAAACAGACCTAAGCCAGCAGGATAAGGGATGAGGGGTATGACTGAGAAGGCCCTTCCGTCAGATAATGGCATGCCCCTAACGGAATGTAGATGAATGGACTGAATGGGACACCTAAAAATGAAATGCAACAAAGAGTTTTGATCTCTGACGGAGGGATGTCAAGACCGACTCTAACAATATGGACAAGGTCATATGGTTAAAACCTTTAAGTATGGAGGGCTAACTATTGGCCCCTAATTTTTTATTGCAATCAAAATATTCCAGAAAATGCATCGACCCTTACATGTCTAGGTCAACTAGCTCCTATATATACACACCCTTCTACTATGCCAAAAAAGAAAACAATGATGGTAATATAATAATTGATGGAGTGAATTTGACATATTAGTTTCAAGATAGAGTGAAGGAGAAATTTATATTTTGTTATTATGATTTAATTGGTATGATAGTTGGGTGGATTGGTTCGATTAATATGATAATTTGGTAATCTGGATTGATTGCTATGATCGTTAGGTGAACTTGTTTGATTCGTATGATCATTAGGTGAACTTGTTTGATTGGTAAGATCATTGGTAAGTTGGTTCATTTTGGGGTCAAACCCTTGACTCTTCACTATTAATATTGAAAAATAAAACAAAGGTAGAATGAGGACCTAAAAGGTCCCATCAATAGCTCAGTTGGAGGCGAAGAGTTGTTATGTATGCCGAGACCCTAGTCTGAGTCTTGACGACGATTAGGCTTGAATAATTTTGGGACAGAACCCTGGTGCGACAAAACCAAGGTGCAACAGAACCTTGGTGTGAAGGAACCTTGGTGTCACAGAACCCTACTGCAATGATATTTTAGTCTGATGTAACCCTAGTGTGCCAAAATAGTGGTTAGTGTTCGGTAGTATTATGTGGTGGCCCTCGTCAGTGATATAATAAATATTTTGAATGGTTTGTTCAAGTCCCGACAATGATCCTAATTGGTTGAAAATTTATGTTGTGAGTGTTGAGGCCCTGGTTCAAGTCCCGGTGATGTTCCTGTTCAAAATATATCTTAAATATTTAATGGATGCATTATATTGAACCTTTAGTTGAACACCGATTGTAAAATTGTAGAACCGATGTCAAAATTTGGTAATTCTATCTAATGCACCCGAAAAATGTCTTTTTGTGGGACCTTTAATTTTTTTTATAGTTTTATATGGTTTTTATGAGTTTCTAGAGTTAATATTGGTCCAAATTAGATTTCAAAAAGAAATTTACAATAAGGGATTAAAGATGGATGTAGCCACATGTGTGTGATTCTTTTTTGACATTTATTTGATGGACATAATCTCTTGTGCATGTTTTGAGGGTTATGATCATATGGTAGGGGTTTTGGATATATGGTGAAAACAAGTTTTGAGAAGGGGTTTGAGTGACCATATTGATGAATTGGTTAGAGTAGACTATGCGCAATAGTATGGAAATTAGTGACAATGATTGGAATGCAGGTTATGAAAAATATTGCAATGATAATGGTTGCAGGTGATTGCAGTTGCAATTGTTATAGGTTTTGGCAATGATCATAGACTATGAAGTGATAGAGATTATAGGTTCTAGATTGTGAAAATACTTATGATTTAGTGATTTATGATGATAGTGGATCCAATTTGAAAATGATATGAAATAGAGGTCCACAAGGAGTTGAATAAGGAGTTTGGAGCCTCAACTAGGTTGGATCCTAGAGTTGGTTGGAGCCCGCTCATTATCAAGGTTGGTGTCTCAATCAGGTTGTAGCCTATAATGAGCATTTGTTTTCATATTTTCAATGTTGTTTCCTTAATCAAGTTGTACCTTGCGGCAACTGAGATCTTGCATTTCTTAGGAGTAGTTGCCTCTAGCAAGTCATAGCCAACAAATCTATGTAATTAATTGAAGATAAAGAAGGAGAAAGGCTTTTCCTTTTCTCTCATATGGGTTTCCATGCAAGAAGCTTATATCTTTTGTGATTTGATAATATGTTATTGATATCATGATAGTTTTATGATGCATTACTCTTTATAATGATATGATGATTATTATTATAGTTCAATGTTATGTGATTCAAATAATTATGACAATTTATGAAATGATAAAATTGCTCTCACATTGATTTATCCCTTCTCAATGTCACCTTTGAGCCAACACTCATACACACAATTAAAAAAAAGAAAAACACCAATAAATAATTGAAGCCATAATAATTCTTATTGTATTCCTAAATATGAAATTGGAAAACACTTGAATAATTTAGAATTAACATAACCTAAACACAAACTTTTATGAACAATGATCGGATATAACTCATTAATGTAGATAAATAGAGAAATACATCTCAATAAACAATGACTTAAAGATTAAGATAAAAAAATATGGAAGAAATTTCTATTTATTATAATATGATGCATAAACCCTAACCCTAAATATAAATCACGTTTGTATACCTTCACTATATTAAAAAACTTAATAATAAAGAATAAAAAACAAATTGTACATGTGAATACATAATATACGTGTTATACTTAGCATGAATTACTGATAACTTAAATGAAAAAATTTTAACATACCATACATGCTTCCCTTGGTAATCATAGCAATAAATGATGAATATTGTGAAAAAAATTGTGGAAAGGGATGGTCAATTGATCTAAACAATCACAATATGCTTAGATCTAACCCAACCATTGAATGTAACCAAAAGTATGAATCATTTACTAGTTTTTTAAATTTATTGATGATGATGTTTATCCTCCCCTAAAAGCAATAAATCTTAAGGCTTACTAAACAATGAAATGAAGCATACTAAATATTTGTTTAAATGTTATTTTTATAATTGAACATGGTGGAAATTAAAGTCTCAATGTTAGTGTAGTTTCTGTAAGCTAAGAAGCGCTAAAGAATAATTATGTTATGGCATTATGTATTATTTTTTTATCACAAATTTTACATTGAGTTTTTGAATTAATTAAGTGACCAAGGTTATAAGCATTGATTTTAATTTTAGTAATATTTTTCTTTAACTAAGAGTATTGGAAAATAATTCTGATGGACTAAATTAGACTTATAAAAACTTTGTAGTATTTTCACTTCTATGGTTGTTGTTAAAAGCCTTATTTTGAGGTTTCATAAAAATGTAATATTCAATAATATTAATTTGATTATCATATATAATGTTCCAATATTAAGCGTTGTTTTTGAATTTCTAGCTCAACCTATCTTGAGTGTTTAATGGACATTGTTAGAAGCAATAATAGAGTGTATCGACTTGGAAAACTTATGTTTATAGTTTAGAGATCTCTACATATACCGTTGGACTTCATTAAAGTGCAACAAGCTATATAATAAAGAGAAAGTGTTAAAGAGTTAAACTAAAAGTTAAACTTATAAAATATTTTTGGATTTGTTTAATTTTATTCCAAATTTTATAAGAGATATTGTAGGCGAAGATTTATTACTGTGTTGAAGTAAATTTTTTTAATTCCAAATAAGAGTTCAATAATTCTGCATATGTTTTCAAGATTATATCGGGATTTTAAACTGTTAATGAATTGTTTCTCAATGTTGTGGTTCTATTTTAAATGACAATTGAAATATAATGTTTAAGTATTTGTACGATTGGACCTACTCAAGGTTGTTATTAGTACACAAAAGTGAAAGATGCATTAGTTTTTTTAGATTTAATTATGATAATTTATTTTTTCTTCCAACGAAAACCTTGTTTAGGGAAACTATTGGGAATTTCCTTGCATTTTGTGGATGGTACTTAATGTAAACTCACTAACATTTATTATTATTCTTATTCTCGCATGGACATCAAGTGAGGTACATAATAGAGGTAGCAAGCCGCAGGGACTGGTTACAAGACTTTATGCATAAACCTCAAAGCATTAAACCACTCGAGCTAGCCATCAAGCTACCATAATATTTGTTGCGTCATTAGGTTCTCTACAACCCAGTATGAGGAAGATGTTGTAGTGAAACATTGGATGAGATGTTGCAGTGAAGTTTTAGATCAAATAATAATAACAATAATAATAAAACATAATGTTGGCTCAACTAAAATAAAAAAATAATAAGTCGATTCAATTCCATTTGTTGTATTGTAATTTTGTTTTTATTAATTAAATAAACAATTTCTTTGGGAAAAAATTCATAATAATAATAATAATATATTTAAGGTCACAAGCAAGGCAAACACCAAATTGGTGTATGAGAACTTCTTGCTTGTGGGAGAAGGGACTTGCCTCCAAGCAGTTATTTGACTATTAAAGTATATAGAAGTGTACACACTCTACCCCCCTCGATATTTGAACATGTGACATCTTATGAGAAAAGAAATTTAGGCCCACTCATTAAGAGAAATTTAAATAATGATGATTTATAATCATGGCCATGATATTTCAAAATTTCATATTTAAATTTAATTAATAAACATATAATTAGAAATAAGAATATTTCTATATAGAGAATTTAAACTATATATAAAATATAAATCATAGTTATGAATTAAAATATATTTTACTGTATAAATTAAAATAATGATGGTAGGTGTCCAATAAACCTGGTTTCCCAATGGGTAGGTTGAGGCCACCTAACCATATGGATATGGATGTAGAACTTGCCTATTTTTGTTGAAAATAATAAAAAGGATCTGTCAAACTTACAAAAAAAATGATGGGATATCTTGTTTTAAAGAGGTTTTTTTAGCACGTTTTTGCAACTATGATATAGTGTTTCGTTCTGACCTCTGCCATGGCAATGTCAGGAGGGGTCTCTGGCACCCCCTCCTTCAGCACGGTTGTCACTTGAAAATGGAAGGAGCCTGAGGCTTCCTTATTCACTAAACTCACTGATAACAATGTTGTTATACGAAATTGTAATCTACTGATAAACTAGAATTCCCTAAGTGTGGTGTTCCTTCACTTGGAACAAAAGAAGAAAGACAAATATTATTTTCTCTAAGATAAATAGATAAGCAGAAGGGAAAGAGACATACTTGTGATCCTTTCACTCTTGGTCTTCTTCTTTCATTATTGTCGTCGCTCTCATTCCAACTAAATTCGCTAGATCGATACCTGCAATCAAAGACAGAAAACTTCATACAACATACCAATATAAAATATCTATTTATCTTAACCAAATCGAACCGATTAGATCTAAGAATACATACACAAGGTACAAGCATATATATGAGAGAAAGAACATATATATTTATTAAGAAAGTAGGAGGATAATATTACAACCAATAGATCGATTCATCGTCAACCTGCTCCTACTTCATTTTGTCCTCATCACACCAAGCATCATCTCAGCAGCATAACAGTACTCCAGCTCTCATTGATTGAGAATCCAACAGCACAATACTACACAAATTTCTTCCTCCCTAACACTTAGATGAGTGCTCAATTTATAGGGAAATTTATCCAGGTGGATATCAGTGGCCACCCACCTATTCCACTTGGGGCCCCACCATTGTTTCTTTCAGTTTTTCAGTTTCCTTAATTATAGCATAGTTTACTATTTTTAGCAGTTTTTCGGGTCCTAAACTTCCAGAGTTGTTTTGAGGCCCTAAACGACATTTTTTGGGCATCTATTCTCTAGGGAATATAGTCCGTTCCGGACTTGATATTCACTGTTAGCAGTTTTCATCCTCAGATATATATTTCTAATGATGGATCATGTGCATCAAATGGAGATAGTATGCCAAAATTATGACCCCAGGAAATTAAAGTACCAATTTACCCCAACGAGGCCCACATTCTGGAATTTCATCTCTTAGGGTTAGGTTTTTGGATGTTTATGGTTTTCCATTGTTTCTCAATAATATATATACCTTTGAGCCTCATTGTAACATAGATTTAAGAGGCCTGTAGCCACCACATCTCTTCTCATAGATAACCTACCAGTGCCCTAGCTAGTTTATTTCCATTCTATCTGTAAATTTCAGTTCTTTGATATTAATGAAATGAAACGTTATTTCGGCTGCATTTTTATATTTATGGTTATATATGTATTATGTTGCGTTCCTACATAAATCCAAACAAGTGGTATCAAAGTGGTCTTCTCTTTCTCGATCCTTCTTTGCATGTCCCCAACGAGGTTGGGGTATAAGGAGTTAGGGCTCGATCTGGTTGAACCTTTGCAAGATCATCCTCGCAAACCCCGACGACCACCCATGGGGGACAAAAAGAAAGATGAGGGAGAAAGATATCCTATCAAAATATGGCTCGAGGAGGCCCTCGAAAAACAAAGGAACGTGATGATGGATAACTTTTCCCAGATCCTTCTACGACTGCCCATTAGCGGTGCATCTGCATCCAACAACCACTCTGGAGGCACAACTCCTTTTAAGGTACAAGTAAACTTTGACATTCCCATATTTGAGGGCCAAATAGATGCAGACGTCGTAGATAGATGGTTGAATCTATTAGAATTATATTTCTCAGTTCATGACTTTTCCAGCCGGGAGAAGATTATTTTTGCACTCCTAAAAGCTACCCCCCATGTCAAGGACTAGTGGGAAACCTACTATGAGAAAAAGGATGAGGAGGAACCCTCTATGTTCTCGGTTGCACCCACTTGGAATTCTTTCCAAGACACCATCAAGGAACAATAACATCCATTGGGGAGCTATGAGGACAAGTACATACAATGGACTACGTTGCAGCAGTAAATATATCAAGATGTACAAGAGTTGACGAATCTATTCCATACCCTATGCACAAAGTTGGGTATCAAAGTTTTGGAGAAGCATTTGGTTTTGAAGCACCACAGTTTTTTGCACAGATATATTCAAGAGGAAATGGATTTCCTTGACATATCCTCTCTTGGTACAGCATATCGGTATGATGCCAAGATTGAGCAGAAATTCAAACAGAAGAAGCGAGACTTTGGATATGTGAATCAAAAGAAAGGGAAAGGTGCCCCTAAACCGCAGAACAAATGACAAAGATAAGGCATGGCAGCCCAAGATAACCTACCAAAGCCTCAATCAAAGAACAACACCACGAAGCCAAAGAAGGACACGGGAAAGTGGTGTGAGTTCCATTAGAGCCCCACTCACAACATAAGTGAGTTTCAGGCCAAGAAGACACTCATGGCCAAGATGAGTGTTTCTGAATCAGGTGCATGCTTTGACTCTGAATCAAAACCCAAAAAGGGGAATGACAAAGGGAAGAATATTATTGATTTTAAGCCCAATACCACCGCTGCCACTACAAAGGTCCAAAAGGAGGAACCAGAAGATCGAGAGGAGGAGGAGCATCTTTTCCACTCTCACATGTGGGTAAAGGGTTCCTCGATACAGTTCATTGTCGACAGTGGGAGCCAAAAGAACCTCATTTCAGCAGAGGTAGTGAAGGGTTTGGGCTTGCCACCCACAGCACACCCATAACCGTAAACCATCAAGTGGCTTCACAAAGGATGGGATCTTCGTGTCAGCCAACAGTGTCACCTTCTCTATAGCATCAAGCCCTTCACATATGGGGTATTATGTGACATTGCTCCTCTTGATGTTTGTGATGTATTATTAGGCCAACCATACTTGTGGAAGCGACATGTTGTGTATGAGTCCCAGACTCACGTTATTTTTACTTTGGGAAATAATTTTTACAGGATACCAGAGGTACCACTGCCTGCGACTATCTCTTTGGTTACTACAAAAAAATACATTAAGCTCATTTCCAAAATCAGGAAATTTGTTTTCCTGATGATCCACCCCCAGGGCAAGAAGAATATTGTGGCCATGACCTCCAGATAGGTATCCTCCACATGACACCAAAAATTGGACAAGATCATGGAGGAGTACGGGGACATGTTCACCTCACCCACAGGGGTGTCTTTGCACTTTCAGGTCGAGCACCCCATCGATCTATCCCTAGGTGTGCCACTACCCAATGGACTAATCTATCGGCGCTCTGTCCAAGAGAATGATGAAATTAAGAGGTAGATTCGGGAGCTATTGAAGAAATTCCACATTCGACCGAGTTAATTTCCATGTGGGAGCCCGATCGTGTTAGTGCAGAAGAAGGATGGGACTTGGAGACTCTGTATTGACTATCAGGCACTGAACAAGATCACTCTCCAAAATAGGTACTCGATCCCATGGATTGATGGCCTTATGGATCAACTCAAAAGGGCGAAACATTTCAACAAGATCGACTTGAAGTCTAGGTATCACCAGGTACCAATCGAACCCTTCGATGTCTGGAAGACTGCATTCAAAGCCAAGGAGGGCCTTTTTGAATGGCTAGTCATGCCTTTTGGGTTGACGAATGCTCCCGCAACCTTCACGAAGCTAATGGAATACATCTTGCAGCCATTCACCAACTCATTTGTAGTATTTTACTTGGATGACATCCTGATCTTCAGCCATACTTGGGAAGAGAACCTCCACCACATCCGACAGGTCCTCCAAACACTGCGGCAACACAAGTTGTGTGCCAATTTGGAGAAGTGCACTTTTGGCATGACCCAAGTTCAGTATATGGGATACATTATTGATGAACGGGGTGTACATGTGGATCCAACCAAGATCCAAGTAATTCGGGATTGGCCAGACCCAACCACTCTAACAGAGCTCCACAGCTTTCTAGGTCTTGCTAGTTTCTACCAGAGGTTCGTGTTGGGATTCTCTCATATCGCTTGGCCCTTGAGTCAAGTCACCAAGGGAGGAGAGAAAGAAAAATTCTTTTGATCAGAATCTCAACATAAATCATTCGTATAATTGAAACATATCCTCTGTTATGCCCTAGTGCTCACATTACCAGACTTGCAACAACCATTTGAGATCGAGACAAATGCCTCTGACTATGCTATTGGGTCAGCTCTTACTCAACAGGGGCACCTAGTGGCATATCACAGTGAGAAATTTTCTGAAACAATCCGAAAGTATCCCACTTATGACAAAGAAATGTATTCCATTGTGCAGGTGTGCCGCCAATGGAAGCATTACATTTTGGGGAAGGAAATGGTCATCCACACAGACCACTGACCCCTACAGATTATACAGATACAAGGGAAGTTGCAGAATGATCACCATCAGAAGTGGTCTACATATCTACAACAATTTCATTTTAACATCAAGTATAAGAAGGGCAGCACCAATAATGTTACAGGCTACCTTAGCTGACCACTCATGTAATGTTCCTACTTAGCCTTAGCTAAGAGGAGACATTCAATTATGATTTAATTTATGTTTCATGAATAAATAAATAAAGGAGGACATGTAAAACAACTAATAAGTTGGAATAAATAAATGCCCATGTGAACAAAGACAAATCAGGGCTATGTAAATAAACACTTACAGGTATGAAAGAGGTTTAAGCCAAAGATTGGGTCCACCTTGACCAAATCAACTGCGCTGTCTAGGTTCATTGTATCTCCAAAAGGGACTGCACAGTTCTAGAAGGGAGCCTCTAATGTGAAGAGGGCTAAATCATCAAAGTGGTTTAGGGTTTGCAAGGGCTTTCTCAAGTTATAAAAGAAGGAGGAGAGCAAAATGAAGAGGTTGTTGATAGATCATATTTCTGAAGTATTTGTCTGCTTAGAAAAATACCATTCTCTGTTGTTGAGTGGAGGATTGTGATTGGAATTACTGTTTAGGGGTTTCATCTCTTCCCTTGAGGATCATTGGAGGAGTTCTTTGCTGAAGTTGGCCACTATCTGGTTTGAGACCAAGCTCTATCTTTCATGAGCAGCGTTGGCCCATTGAGGGTTTTACAGCTGTTATCTTTTGTAGCAAGTGGTGTTCTAGATCTGCTTAGATCTAGCTTGTTTTGAGAGGCTTTCTCTATTGGAGTGTGTTCTTCAGCTTCCAAAGAGATAGCTGATCCATATTTTGTATTATATTTGAAATTTCATTCCATTTATTCAGTCTCCTTCACCCTCTGTGTAGTTTCTTCTCAATACTACGTTATTTTGTGAGAGGGCTTTCTTATTTCAATTTATTGTCAGTTTGGAGGAAGATATCTTGGTGTTAAGCTTGCCTTCCCTTAGTGATCCGTGGATTGGGTTTCTAATCCATGTCTCTATAGATCTAATCTCTTTTAGCAATAAAATTTATCTTCAGAAATTTCTGGGTTTTCTGCAGCACTGCAATTTGTAATTAAGATCTACAGCTTGTTATGCAGTATTTTGATGTAATTCCAATTGGATCTTGTTCTTAATGTCCTATGGTTTCCAGATCTGTATTAGATCTGATGTTTCATCCATAAATAAGCCAGAGATCTGAAATTTAATGTACAGTAGCTGAACCATCTGAAAAATAATGTTGTCTATGTATTTATGCAGTTTATTCCTAGTTGCAGCTCTAATTTCTGAAGGGATTTTGCCCTAGTTCTCTTTGTAATCTGTTGTAGAGGAAATAAGATCAAATATAAATCTGATTTACTATTATATCTATGAAGTATCAGATATTTGGCTGTCATCCTCTGAGTTTCAGTCAAAACTGCTCAATTCTAGTTGCTGGGGTTTTTGTGTTTTAGCAGTCTCTCTCTTTGGCTAATTTCTAGCTAGTCTTCATTGTGGGAGATATGTTTAATGTGCATAAACTGATTTTTTTCAGCTAAAATTATGTATATAAGTCACATACAACAAATATCAGGGGATCCCATCCATGATCAGCGTTATTCGTGCTCATATTTTCTTATACAACGTTTTCATTGAAGGCCTTGTTGAGATTTCTCAAAGGGATTATTCCAATTTCTATAGGCAGAGTCTAGATTTGGCTAGGTAGCCTCTAGTTCTCACCATATTTTTAGAGGTGACACAACCAGTAAATTCCTCTGTAGTCCATCTCTGAAATAGAATCTTGAGAATCCCCAAAAAGGAATATTACAGTGGTATCAGAGCTCCACTCTTGGCACAACCTGTGCTAGCATTGGAGCCTCAGTCATGCTGCATTCCAAAGATGAATATCCTCTTTATGAGAGGGAGAGGAGATACTAGACTATAATTCATAAAAAGTATGACTATACTACTGTTGACCTTAACAAGGGTCAAGACAAAGGGAAAGGCCCTGAAGTGGTGAATGATAAAGATAAGGAGGCAAAAGAATTTGCAAAAAATCTCCTGGAAGCTATGCAAGATCTGTCCAAGGAGATAAAGGAGATGAGGATAGATCAGATGAGGGAGTCCCTTGGAAGACTCCATCAAGAAGAAAGTTCGGAAATGTCTCAGTATGGGACTGGTCAACCTGTGAGCTTGCCACAAGTTCCATAGATCTCAAAATGCTCTATAATGCCTACCTTTTTGGCTGTAGAGAATGAAGGGTTTCAAGAGCCAACCTCTTTGGAGGGCTACTTTGCAGAGTATGACTCACAAAGTCAAAGGTTCAAGGATAACTTGAGCTTTCAAGACTTCTCCCATCTTAAGGACTGGAGGAGGCCAGGGCAGCAGTACAGAGATGGAGGTTTCCTTCATGGGAAGCACCACACCATGGGCAGGTTCTTCTTGCCTAATTTCGATGGATCACCATCTTGTTCAGCTAAATCATAGGTGGAAAATTTGGACATCTATTTCCAGCTAAATAAAGTGCCTGAAGCAGAAGCCATTAATATTGTTGCGCTACATTTTGATGGAGAAGCCCACAACTGGTGGTTTCATGGAATTTCTACATTAGGGCATAGCAATGTGTCCACTTATGCTGAGTTCACTAGGAGACTAGTGGAGAGATTTGACCAGAAGGATCCGGAGGCCCCTTTCATAATCTTAGCAAAGCTTAAGCAAACAGGAGATGCTGAGGCCTATATCTCTAAATTTCTGAGGCTGTCCGTAATGGTTCTTGATCTTTCAGTTGCAAGGATAGTCTATATGTTCATTGGTGGCCTGTAAGAACCTTTGCATGGGTTGGTCAAGTCTATGAAGCCCACCACTCTGCACGATGCCATTGAAAGAACAAGAGATCTCCAAGATGCCTTGCCAAGAGAAAAGACAACCTTCCCAAGCAAATCCACTCACTCTTCTAAAGGGAAGGAGGGGAAAGCTGCTCCACCCAAGGAGAGCTCACAAAAAAATGTTCTTGACAATGATCTCTAGAGGGAGTTGAGGAAAAAGAAATTATGTTTCACTTGTCAAGAGCCATGGGTACCGGGTCATAGATGTGCTGCTGGAAGAGCACACTATATTGAAGTCTTCTCTGATTGTGAGGAGGATGAGGGAAATGATGGACCTAGGAGAGGTCACAGCTTTGATGATGAGGAGGAAGATCCATCATCATCCAAAGAAGAAGAAGGAGAATTTTCTCCAACCAGTGGGACTCTTTCTTCTTTGAGAGGAGTGCCCAAGTATTTGACTCTTAGAGTGCAAGGTTCAGTTATGAACCAAAGAGTATATATTCTGATTGACAGTGGGGCAACCCACAACTTTATTGATGCTCACTTTGTGCAAAGGAGAGGGATCCCTACTGATAATTTTTATGGGTTCTCTGTTTTGGTACCGGGAGATAGAACTATGCAGTGCATGCAGTATGTTCCATCACTTTCGATGACTATGGGAGCCTACACTTTGGAGGACCACTTCTTTGTAGTGGACATACCAGACACCAACATCATCCTCGGTGTCTAGTCATTGATTACTTTGGGAAAAGTCAACACTGATTGGAAGGCCTTGCAGATGGAATGGGTGGATTTGAAGAATGGGAAGCAACAAATCATTCAAGGCATGCACACCTACCCTTCACTTGATGCTTCTACCCACACAACAAAGATGGAATTGCGCAGTGGGGGTAGGGACCTCACAGTTCCTTCTTTCATGTTTATGAGAATGCTGCAAGGGACATTGCTACATCATGGCAAGCCACTTGGGGTGCCATTAGATTCTATGGGGAAAGCTTCACCAAGTGCTGAAACAATGGAAGAAAGAGTCACAGTGCTGTGGGAGGAAGCAAGGGGGAGAATCAGCATTCCCACAAATAATTTTGGCATGCATAGTGCCAAAGAAGCAAGTAGAAACAAGGCAAGCACCACCATAGATGCATCAACAGCACTGTCCTTGTTGAGAAGTGTAGATCCATATTGGAGGTCTCAACTCCTTGTAGAGTACTCCAAAGAGCTGCACACCGGGATGATCTTAGATGGCATAAAGCAAGGAGGAGGCTATTTGGTCCATGAAGGGTTCATCTATCATCTTGGAAGAGTATTCTTGTCTCAAGCCTTCAAGCTTAAGCAAGAGATACTACAAAGATCACACAAGGAGTTCCTTTCCAGTTACATGCAGTCAGTAAAAATCTACTCTCTAATCTTGAAGAGTTTTGATTGGGAGGGTATGGAAGAAGAGTTACATCAGCATTATGATTGGGAGGAGCTACATCAACACTTACAAGATTGCAATAGTTATGTGGAGATGGGGCAGCCAAGGGATCCTATGCAAAAGACATTTTAGCCATCTCTTTCTTCTCTCAAAAGAGGAGAAAAGCCCATGCCTAACTCTATGTGTGTGGGGGACTTGTTATGGTAAGAAATATGATCTTGTGGAGAAAATTTATTTTTCTGATTTGGCACATTCTCTTACCATATGTATATAGGCCATGGCTCCTACAAGGTGCAATATTACATGCAGATCTCATGGAAATTATGAGGCCAATAAAAATTCCAAACTTGGCCCCTCCCTTGAGGTGCAAAGGGAGATTGTTTATCATGATGGGTGCTTCCCAAAAGCACCTAATGAGGGCCTCACTTTCAGCCATGTCAAAGTGACCCATGCAGCAAAGGTGTGGTGGGAGTACCACCTATCACACTCAGATCTACTCAACACAAGGAGTGCACTACGCTGGTACCTTATGTGGGATTGTGACCCACCTCCTCAAGTGCAACTTTCAGCTTGCCTATATGTGATTTTACTTCCATACATAGATGACATATTGGTATTGTTTATGGGCATGTATGGGAAAAGAGTAAGTAGTGTACATGTACCACATGGGATGGAGCTTTATCCTGTACTTCATGATACATGTTTCAGAGTGACATTCCTTCACCCATGTTCATTTCTATTGAATTTTACACTCCTGAAGGGGCAGCCTATGAACATATCATGTTAGTATTAGAGGAGAAGTTGTTGATGTATTGGCTTGGTGAGCACTTAATCCATGATGAAAGCTTGATTCTTGATGGTGCCATCAATGGAGAAGGAAGTGAACTACAACTCTTACCCTATCAGTTGCTTGAGGACAAGCAACATTTTGGAGGGGAGGACTGTAATGTTCCTACTTAGCCTTAGCTAAGAGGAGACATTAAATTTTGATTTAATTTATGTTTTATGAATAAATAAATAAAGGAGGACATGTAAAACTCCTAAGAAGTCAGAATAAATCAATTCCCATGTGAACAAAGACAAATCAGGGCTATTTAAATAAACACTTGTAGGTATGAAAGAGGTTTGAGCCAAAGATTGGGTCCACCTTGACCAAATCAACTATGCTGTCTAGGTTCATTGTATCTCCAAAAGGGACTACGTAGTTCTAGAAGGGAGCCTCTAATGTGAAGAGGGTTAAATCATCAAATTATTTTAGGGTTTGCAAGGGCTTTCTCAAGTTATAAAAGAAGGAGGAGAGCAACATGAAGATGCTGTTGATAGATCATATTTCTGAAGTATTTGTCCGCTTAGACAAATACCATTCTCTGTTGTTGAGTGGAGGATTGTGATTGGAATTCCTATTTAGGGGTTTCATCTCTTCCCTTAAGGATCATTGGAGGAGTTCTTTACTGAATTTGGCCACTATCTGGTTTGATACCAAGCTCTATCTTTCATGAGTAGCGCTAGCCCATTGAGGGTTTTGCAGGTGCTATCTTTTGTAGCAAGTGGTGTTCTAGATCTGCTTAGATCTAGCTTGTTTTGAGAGGATTTATCTATTGGAGTGTGTTCTTTAGCCTCCAAATAGATAGCTGATCCATATTTTGTATTATATATGCAATTTCATTCCAGTTATTTAGTCTCCTTCACCCTCTGCGCAGTTTCTTCTCAATACTATGTTATTTTGTGAGAGGGCTTTCTTATTTCAGTTTGTTGTCAGTTTGGAGGAAGATCTCTTGGTGTTAGGCTTGCATTCCCTTGGTGATCCATGGATTCAGTTGCTGATCCATGTCTCTATAGATCTGATCTCTTTCAGCAATAAAATTTATCTTCAGAAATTTCTGGGTTTTCTGCAGCACTGCAATTTGTAATTCAGATCTATAGCTTGTTATGCAGTATTTTGATGTAATTCCAATTGGATCTTGTTCTTAATGTCCTATAGCTTCCATATCTGTATTAGATCTGATGTTTCATCCATACATATTTCATATATCTGAAATGTAATGTACAGCATCTGAACCATCTGAAAAATAATGTTGTCTATGTATTTCTACAGTTTATTCCTAGTTGCAGCTCTAATTTCTGAAGGGATTTTGACCTAGTTCTCTTTGTAATCTGTTCTAGAGGCAATAAGCTCATATATAAATATGATTTACTGTTATATCTCTGAAGTATCATATCTTTGTCTATCCTCCTCTAAGTTTCAATCAAAACTATGCAATTCTAGTTTCTGGGGTTTTTGTGTTTCAGTAGTCTCTCTCTTTGGCTGATTTCTAGCTAGTCTTCATTGTGGGAGATCTATTTGATGTGCCTAAACTGATTTTTTTCAGCTAAAATTATGTATATAAGTCACATACAACATATATGATGGGATTCTAGCCCTGATCAGCATTATTCTTTCTCATATTTTCTTATACAACGTTTTCATTGAAGGCATTGTTGAGATTCCTCAAAGGGATTATTCCAAGTTCTATAGGAAGAGTCTACAGTTGGCCAGGTAGCCTTTGGTTCTCACCATATTTTTAGAGGTGAAACAACCATTAAATTCCTCTATACTCCATCTCTGAAATAGAATCTTGAGAATCCCCAAAAAGAAATATTATAACTAATCGTGGCGCTACCCACCGTTATCAACTCTTTTGGTCACGAGACTTTTAATTGGCCACATATCTATAAGAGAGATCTGGAATTTGGCCACACATAAAACACACTCTTGGAGGGTACGCAAGTTCCAAATTTTCACCTCCAGGATGAACTGTTATGTCACCTCAGACACCTTTGTATTCCTTCAAGCGAGCATGCCAATATGATTTGGGATGCACACTACAGTCGAGTTGCTAGGAATTTTGAGGTGGAGAAAACAGTGGCAGTACTGCAGAAGTACTTCTATTGGAAAAACCTTCGACGGGATGTTTGGAAGTACATTAGATCCTGCACTGCTTTCTCCATTTCCAAACCAACCATCAAGAAGAAAGTCATCTATACTCCGCTACCTACCCCTAGTCGACCTTGGGAATCCATATCCATGGATTACATGTCGGGGCTTCCTTCGACTAATCATGGAAATGACTGTGTTTTCATGGTCGTCGACAGATTCTTGAATATGGCCATTATGTCGGCCTACAAGAAGAATATCACAACATAAGCCACTCCTAAACTCTTCTTTGAATGAATGTGGGTGCACTTTGGGATCCCATAGTCTATCATCTCAGATCGGGTTAGCAGGTTCCTCAGCACATTTTGGTCTAGCCTTTGGTCAATGATGGACACCAATCTCACCAAGTCCATAGCTTTCCATCCCCAAACTGATGGCCAGAAAGAGGTCGTCAACAGGATGATTGTACACATTCTGCTCATGTAAAATTCAAATCATCCACGCAAATGGGATGAGAGACTTCCTTATGTACAACACAGTTATAACTGGGTTCTCCATAGCTCAACCAGCCACAGCCCCTTTCAGATGGGCCTAGGGTTCCAGCCACCATGTCTTATTGACATATCCATGCCATTTGTGGCTACTCAGGTCGATTCAGCTCATGTCCAATCTGAAGCTGACAAAGCGAACAACTTCATTGAGCACATTCAGCACATCCGCTAGTACTTTCATGACATATTGGACAGAGCCAATGCTAATTACAAGCAAATAAATGATCAACATCAAGTGCCACACCACTTCCAGGTGGGTGACAAAGTGTGGCTACATTTATTGAAGGAGCGCCTCACTGGACCCCACCGCAAGCTTCACCCACTCAAATATGGGTCGTACACCATCACCAAGGATATAGGGAAAAATGCCTTCGAGCTCAGTTTTCCACCATTCCTTGGTCTACACCCAGTATTCAATGTGGACCACCTTCGGCCCTATTTCCCACCTCTACTGGAAACCTCTGACATTGCAAAACAACTCACACCAGTAGAGTTAAACCTAGACTGCGTGGAATAAGCCACCACATATTGTATCATGGACATGAAAATCAAGAACTCTCACTAGCAGAAGATCCAAATGTATCGAGCTGTCAAATCTGGCCAACTCCTGCACCAAGGCAAGTGGTTCACCAGGGACCAAGTTCAGCACAAGTTTCCTCATCTCATGGAGGAACTCAACGCAATGGATACCATTGATTCCTAAGGGGGGAGGAATGATCCATGTGGATATTGGTGGCCACCCGCCTATTCCACTTGGGGCCCCACCATTTTTTATTTTATTTTTTCAGTTTCCTTAATTATAGCATAGTTTACTATTTTTAGTAGTTTTCGAGTCCTGAAATTCTGGAGCCGTTTTAAGGCCTAAACAACGTTTTTTGCGCATCGCTTCTCTGGAAAATATAGTATGTTCCAAACTTGATATTCGTTGTCAATAGTGTTAGTCCTCAGATAGATATTTTTAACGGTGTATCATGTGCGTCAAACAGAGATATTATGCCAAAGTTACGACCCCGCGAAATTGATGTACCAATTTACCTCGAAGTGGCCCATATTCTGGTGTTTCATCTCCTAGTGTTAGGTTTTTTGATGTTTAGGGTTTTCCATTGTTTCACAATAATATATAGGCCTTCGAGCCTCATTATAACACGGAGTTAAGAGGCCTGTAGCCACCACATATCATCTCAGATATAAACTACCAGTGCCCTAGCTAGTTTATTTCCATTCTGTCTGTAAATTTTAGTTCTTTGATATTAATGAAATGAAGTGTTATTTCCATTGCATTTTTATATTTATGGTTATAGGTGTATATTGTTGCATTCCTGCATAAATCCAGATCAGAAATTTTAGGTATTTTCTCAATAAATGGAATTGAATGGATTTCCAGGTTCAAAGGTGATGGATGACCACATGTATTCGAAGTATGACACCTATGAGCTCTTCTAGAATGCACTGGACATGTATAGATTCCTGAACAATGATGATTTCTCTCCCAGGAGACCAATGCACCCTAAGTGTCAGGGAGTACTTTTCATAGCACCCTTGCATGGAGATAAGTGATTTTCAACACACTTAGGCCCATTCAAAGGAGCATTGATGAGTCAATGTGTCACTTCAACTATACTCCAACATTGGAAATCTCATGAATTAAATCCATCAATGGAATGACTTCTCTTAGGGCATATAAAAACTGAATTAGGCGATGATAGACCTTGTAATTATTGAATTAGGGGATGATAGACTATGTTCATACTAGTCTTGGGGGATGATGCCCAAATTGACCTGTAACAGCTTCCCCTGAAAGTAAAAATAATGATAATATTTGGATGAGATGATTTACGATGTGATGAGTAGGATCTGAAGTGGATGATGACTTGCTTCAATTTTCAATACATTACAACATGATATCTTACATCTTGGACATGAATTTCTGATGGAGGCATACCCATGCTCAACACATAAATTATCATAACACATACATAAATCAGACAGTCATCTACAGATATAAACATGCCTACAAATATAGTCCCATGTTCGAATGACCATCTGTATGTAAAGCCATTGTACAGATGATGTGGTACAATTCCTAAAATCGCAGCCCAGATGGATGAAACTAGATCTGGGGTCTTGTATCTCGTTTACTCGATCGTTCTAGTACAAGTAAAACCATGTGAATATGTGATCTGAGGTCGAACATCAGAAGATATCTTCTGATTACCAGCCAATGATGTAAGTTGTTAACAGATGCAAGAGAAAACATCATTGATGTTAATGGTTATCAAGGTATTGAAGTACAATTTGAAGGCATGAATAGATGATTTGATGTCGAACACCAAACAAAGTCTTTCGGTCAAAGGTTTGATGATGTCAACTTGTCATCGAAAGAGAGAAACCTATTTTTGATGTAAGCAAGGTCCAAGGCTCTCGAAAGATGTTTCTAAGTAAACTTCCTGGATGATGAGCTGATGTCGATAGGAAGAAAATTTATAACGAAACGGGAGTAATGATTTTGGAGACAAAATGTGACTTGATGAAGCAATGTTCATGGATGGTTTTCATGAAAATGAAGGTTTATGAGTATTGTAGAAGATGAGGAATTATTGGACAACTTCTCTTGAACATATCAGTGACACTGAAATGAGTTGGAAAAATTGACCCAAAACCAAAGTGATGGATGGTATGATAGACCGTCAAGTAGATTACCCAAACCAAAAGTCACGGAGATGAAGTGAAAGTGTCATGTTCAAGAGCGACCTGCTACCATAAAGTGTTTTTTTCTTTTTCCCAAATTTTCCCTGGCCATTTTTGACCAGTGCCTCTTTATCTTTTAACAAGATTGAGGAGGGTAACATATTCTTGATCTATAACTTGACCCTTTGGGTGAATCCATCGTTATTTAATGATTTAGCGAGTCTATCGATAATGAAACTTGATATTGCCATGATCGGACAAGTCTGTCGCTATTTTATGTTTTAACGGGTCTAACTACAGTCAAAACCTGGTCCTTTTTCATATTTAGAGAGTTTGAAAAAGGGATGAAAAGAAAACTCCATAAGTCCTTTTTCGTAAATTTGTCGCTCAGGTCCAAAAAAGTGTAAAATGATACTTGAGAAAACCTCTTAGCCATGTTTGAATAAGGTGTTCCTTTTTCGTAAATAATCTATCTCACTCTGGAAAAGGGTTAAACTTATACTAAGTAGATGTCGTTTCATTTCCTTTTACAAGCTCGAAAAGACAAGTGCTCGGCAATCTTTTCATATTATCCAAGTCTGAAAAGAGCTAAAAGAAAACTCCAAGGGATTCCTTTTTCACATATATCAAAGCTCGAAAAAATATAAAAGTGCACTTTAATTTTTTTTTCATTTTTATCAAAGCTTGAAAAAAGAGAAAAAGAGTATGCTTTGTGGTCGAATCATTTTTAAATAATTGTGCACTTCAAACTCACTATATCAGCTGTAAAACCTATTCAAAGAACCATAAAATGGATTAAAAATACCTGTTTCATAGTAAAAATGAATAAAAACTGTAGTCACATCATTAAATATGAACAAAATAATCAAAATGACTATTTTCTTTTTTTTGTAAGTCAGTATTAGTATATTATGTCATGAACCAGAGTTTACAAAATAGTACAAAGGGCCTAACAGCAATCATCCATGTAGCGCCAAAGGCCTGCTCCTTAACGAGATGACTATTAGACTGAGACATCTTGTACTATGGATAGCCAAGCTTCGTAAGAGCGTGAAATACCAAAACCAAAATTATAGGTCCACCACGTAGGGCTACCCATGAGACGAGAAAAATCAACCAAATGTGCCAACGGCCGGAGGATCCCCGTTACATACCGAATACTACTGGTAGCAAATATAACCATAGACATACACCTATGCATAGATATAGTCTGAACATAAAACCAAAGAGAGAGCATAAACATCATTGAGTGGGAGTTGAACCTCTAGAATGACCAACCATGCTTGGATTTGCTACCTCGTCACATTTTGAATGAGTTCTGGGCTTGAAACGCCGGATGATAGTGGTCTGTGAGTCATCCGTTGGAACTTCGATGGAGACGTTGAGGACATGGCTGAGGTAGATACCAAAACGCCGAACGAAGCTGTCCAGAGCTTTGCCGTGCTTGCGGAGTTCCTCTGTGAGTGAGTTAAAGGCAACTTTCATTTTGTCCAGCCACGCAGTATTCCTAGTCGACGCCATGCAGGTTCCTGCAAAGGTCTCTTTGACCGCGACACCCTGCATGGCAATAGCCTTCGCCAGCATAGTTTTCATCTGCCATGCCACCACTTGGGTCCGCAGGAAATGTGTGTGGCGCGTGGAAGGTGTCCCGGGGTCGACTAACCAGTCGACCTCTTCACTGATAGCATTGTTGTCGGTTCGGGTCTGGGAGAGTTCCACCTCCTCTTCCAACAATTCAATCGTTTGCTTTCCTCGTTTTGATACAGAGGCTTCATAACTGTCCTTGGCCTGCTTGAGGGCCTGCGATGCTTTAATGCTGCGGAGGTTGATATCGGCCATGGAATCCAGTGAGAGATATCTGAGGGATTACTGAGAGGAGCAGAGTAAAACTTGGGCCTAGAGCAAGGATAGCGCACCGCTAAGAGAGAAATGAGCTGAAGAAATGAGAATGAGGGAACAAAGATTCGCATAAATAGAATGTCGGGAGGCGGAGTGATAAATGTTGCAGGATGGCCAATCAAAGTTATGATGCAAGGCAGATCACCTTCTGATCCGCCCACTAATTCTGGGGTCCTAAACAGATATCCCCATACCCTAAGCAGACCGATCACACGCTTGAGATCTCCTCTTAAACCGTTGTAAGGAACAGATCCATTACAGTTGTCCTTTCTCATAATTGACTGCCGAACCCAAGAATAGCTCGATACTTTTACCAGGCTGTGTCGTCTGATGTAATTAATCATGAGATGGGTATTCAAGATCTACTGATGATGGATAGGCTGTCGTCCGTCCCCACGGCAATACCGGCAGTTAAGTCATGCCTAGAGATGATATCGCACTGATCCCTAAGCTCTGCATGCAGTAGATCCAGCCAATAGGTGTCCAGGGCGTTAGTCGGGTTATCTACCGCAAAGTTTTTGAGGTAGTTTGCGAGAGAATTTTCTTTCCTTCGCACTGCTTGGAGGATGATCCCACCGAGGGAGGCAAGGTGCTGTGCTATAAGCTCCGTGATAGCAGCTAGACGCCAGTGTTTTATATCCCTACTGGGCTTCGTTCCATGCTGAATTTTCTTAATAGTTGTGATGGCGAGCTGGGAATCGCCTTCAACAATGGCCAACCCTTTGTCGATTCGAATTAAAAGCTTTAGCCCTTGTTCTAGAGCTGTGAATTCAGCATCGTTGTTCGTAGTTTCTCTTAGACTTCTGCAAAGGATATGCATGATTTCTCCCTTCTCATTGCGCAAGATGCCCCCCATGTCGGCAGGGCCTGGGTTGCCTTTGGAGGCTCCGTCGAAATTGAACTTGCAATATCCTAGAGGAGGACTATGCCATATTGCAGGAGAGGGTGTAGGCCGGCGGGCGTGCTCCTGCATATAACGCTCTGCCGTCTCAAAGAGACCAAAAATCGCCAGGATCCTGAGGTCATTAGGAGACAGCGACTCGGCTTTTCCTTCTTTACACCAGGTGAGAGTAGTCTCTGTGAGGTCTTGCATAATAATAGTTTTTATTTCGTCATTCTGTCTTTGGCTACGTTTGTGAAATATGCGATTATTTCTCTCCTTCCAAATTGTCCAGATTAAGAAACCAGGACTGAGCCTCCAAAGATTATTTACCATGATGCTATTGGAATAGTTTGAGCGCCAATGGGTGATTGTTTCGTGAATGGAATTTATGTTTCTGTCCGATTGGTGGAAAATGCTTTGTATCCAATCCCAAAGGTTGCTAGTCCATATACAGTCATTGAGAAAATGATTCATTGTCTCCTCCTGCCGTTCACATAAGGGGCACCGAGAGGGTCCTATGAACCCTTTCTTTAAAATATTTTCCCAGGTTAAGATTTTTCTATTCTGAAGAAGCCATAGAAAGGTCTTGATTTTGGGCCAAAGGTTGCAATCCCATACATTATCATGCCAGGCCACCTTATCATCATCGTCCCTATTTTCTAGATAAGAGTGGGCTTCTTTGAGGTTAAATGAACCTCCGGTGAGCTTACCCCAGCGAAGGATATCTAGCCCTTGAACTACTCTGATAAGTCTTTTCTCGAGGATAGTATTAAGGGTGTTGAGGATATTCCTCAAGTGTTCATCCGAAGGAGGGGGAGAGAGATTCCAAGTTCGCCAATTTTGCTGGTCCTCGTTACTAGCCCAGTAATGATGGACTTTCAGTTTTCCATTGTTCTGAAACCATTGTTGTAGAGGTTGTAGGTCAGGATTTTCGATTTTCGGGAGTTGGTGCCAGGCATCCTCCCAAAACAGAGCATGGTGACCATTCCTAAGCTCCTAAAAACAGTGGTCTTGTATGATGTTTCGGTTGGCTCGGGCGAGGTTTCATATGGGAGAGCCTGCAGGGATGTCAATTATTCTTATGAGCTCTTCAAGCTGCCATTGCGCCACATATTTATCTTTCTAGAGGCGTGCCCACAGGGTTTGTGGTTCTGAGAGCCACCTCCACCAGAGTTTAGCACCGCAAACCCTATTGGTTGAGCTTGGATCCTGTAATCCTAACCCACCATAGCTTTTAGGTTTTCAAAGTTTGTCCCAGGCTGCCAGCGCCCACTTTGGCTTCCCTGAGTTGTCAGACCAAAGGAAATTCCGTTGGATGTTCCTGATTTTCTGAAGCACGCCCTTAGGAGCTGGAAGGATCGAGAGCATGTAGTGAGGAATAGCCTGGAGAATGGCCTTCATCATGACCAGATGACCAGCCAAGTTGAGAACCCGATTGGTCCAATGACTTCACCTGTCTGCCAACTCGGAAAGAAGCTTCTCCCAGTGACACTTCTGCCATGGTTTGTCTGTAAGGGGAATGCCCAGGTACTTGGATGGGAGATTACTTCTCTTGAAACCCAGGATATCGTTCAAATGCCTCTGAATAGCTAAATGTGTGTTAAAAAAGAAAACAGAGGATTTATCGAAGTTAAATTCCATACCTGAGGCGTGACTGAACAAGTTAAGAAGATGCTTGAAACCTCTGGCTTCCTTGACAGTCGGGACTCCATGAAGCATAGTATCATCCACGAATTGTTGATGGGTGGTGGCCAGAAAATTGCTTAAGGGCTGAAGGCCTTTTATCACATTCCTATCCTTAGCAGATTTGATGAGGCAGCTAAGACTCTCCATCAAAATGACAAAGAGGAAGGGCGAAATGGGGTCCCCCTACCTGATGCCTCTTGAAGGGTAAAACAGCTGAGAGGGGGCTCCATTGATCAGAACCGAGTGATTGGGAGATTTAATTAGAGCTAAAGTCCAGGCGATCCATTTGTTACCAAAGACAAAAGCTTTGAGAACAGCTTTCAGATATTCCCAGCTAACCTTGTCATACACCTTGGAGAGATCCAATTGAATTATCATGCCAGCTTTTATGAGTGTTTGCAATGTGTGGATCATCTCATGAGCCAGCAGAACATTGTCCATAATTTGTCTGCCCTCCACATAACTGGACTGTTCCTCGAAGATAATTTGAGGAAGAATAGGCTTTAGTCTATTTTCCATGACTTTTGATGTGATCTTGTACAATACATTACAGAGCACTATAGGCCTGAATTTGGCAGGGGTGTAGGCATCAGCTTCCTTGGGAATTAGCACTATGAACGTGGAGTTTAGGGACTTCAGAATTGAAGAGGAGGTTCTGGAATCCTCCACTACTTCCCAGATGTATTCCTTAACCACATCCCAACAGGCTTTAAAAAAGTCTAATGTGAAACCGTCCGGCCCTGGAGCTTTCCCATTGGCCATCTCTTTGACTACCTCATCCACCTCCTGGAAGGAGATCGATCTCTCCAGGGCTCTGTTCTGCTCCTCAATTATGAGGATGGGAATAGATGAGACTACTTCTTTAATGGCTTCCTGTCGATCCACGTTAGGTTTTGTGGCAATGAGTTTGAAATGATTTCTGAGTTGGCAAGTGATTTCATCATGCGAGTGGAAGACAGTCCCTTATTCATCCTGGATCCTAGTGATTCTGTTATTGCATATGTAGTCCATAGCAGATCTATGGAAGAACTTTGTGTTCCTTTCTCCCTCCTTAAGCCACTAAATTCGGGATTTTTTCCACCAGAGAATTTCTTCCTGCTTGCATCTTTCATTCCATTTTTGCATGAGTTCCCGCTCTGTGTTGATAGACTCCTGCGATATGCTTCCTTGAATCCAAGTGTTATGGATTTCTTCCAGCTGTTGCTCAAGGTGTTGTTTGTCTGCAAAAATGTTTCCAAAGTCTTCTCGATTCCAAGTCTTCAACTTGGTCTTGATAAATTTAAGCCTTGCTTGTAGCTTGAACATTTTCGTTCCTTCTACAGGTAGGGGTTCTTTCCACCAAGTCTTAATATTGCTGGAAAAATCCTTGTGAGTTAGCCAAAAATTTTCAAAACGAAAAGGCCTGTTTTTAGGAGTGCCCAAAATTGAGGCCTGCAGCATTATAGGCCAGTGGTCTGAGCCTCCAGAAGGGAGGATATCATAATTTATAATGTTTCCATCTAAGAGAATACTTTCGGAGATCAGAAAGCGGTCCAGCCTGGAGGCAATGAGCCTGTCTCCTCCCCTTCTGTTGGTCCAGGTGAAAGTGCCAGTACGAGGTTGTATGTCCACCAATTTGACTTCTCGAATGAAGGAGCTGAAGGCTATGGCATCATTGTCGAGTACACGTGAGCCTCCCTTCTTTTCATTGAGAGAGGTTATCATGTTGAAGTCGCCTCCATAAATGGCACTAGAGTTGAGGTGTCTCTAATGCAGCTTGGTTAGATTGCTGAGTAGCATCAATTTGTCCTCTTGTCGCTGAGGGATGTAAACATTAGTGAACAGAAAGGTTCCTTTCTCCCCTATGACCTACATTTCCAGGGCAAGAAAGGTTTTGGTAGCTTCTGCATTAAGGAGATGAAGAGTTTTTGGGGTCCAAAAAGTGGCGAGACCTCCGCTCAAGCCATTTCCTTCTACATCTTGATGTTCTAGATGCCTGCCCAGACGTTTGCCCATCTCATCTACTTTCTGATTCGTGCATTTGGTCTCCTGGAGGAAAACCAAGTCCGGTTTTTCTTGCATGATTTTCTTTTTCAGGAGCCTTTGTTTCCTAAGGCTGCCCAGTCCTCTTGCATTCCAGGAGAGAACTTTCATCGCTAACGAGTGCTTAAGATGAGAAGGAGAAAGCCTCAAGGGCTTTCATCTTTCCCGAATTAATCAAAATCTGACCCAATTCATGAAGAGCATCATTATTGGATCTTCTTCCCCGTTTCCTCCTGTGCTTGAGACTGGCTTGTGTATGGTGGAGAGTTTGTGATTTTACGCCTAAGCCTTTGGTTGCTTCTCTGCCTCATTTCATCCCCTTCAATGTTGCATCCTGTCTGGTTAGGAATAGGTAGTTTACCCTATTTATTTCTTCCTCTGGTATTTTTTCTATTCCCTTCTGTTTCCATTGCTCCACTATAGAATTAAGATACAATCCTTCTTTCTCCAGAATCTCACCTAATTCCAGGTCTTCCGTGCCCATTTCACTGAGGACCATATCCTCATCCTCTTCCTCGGCTTTGTCTTCTGATGTGGCTGAGAGTGGATTTGAAGGCTTGAAGGGCTCCCTTGATTGGTTGCTTTTCTCTTCTGTTCTGCTGGCCTGCTGCTCCGCTTCTAGGGTTTGTTCTATCTTCTCGGATGGAGAGTCTTCTCCCAATATTTCAAAGGCGTTAACTGTTCTGGTGAGCGGATCACCTGATTTAGGTGTGTTCTTGTGACTGGCCCAATGTCTACCAGTGGGTCGGACAAATCCATCTGAAGCCGGGGTGGCTTTCTCTTTGGGATTCTCGGCTAGTTTATTTAGAGGGCATTCGTGGATTAAATGCCCATGTTCGTGACATTTCCTGCATCTGAAGGGTATCTGCTCATAATCAATGGTCTGAAAATAGGCTTCGTCTCTGTATTCCAACCATAGACCCTCATGTAGAGACCCAGATACATCCATTTCAACACAAATGCGGGCATACGACGTGTACCTTTTTTGAAGAGTGGCTTCAGAAGCACAGACAAAAGTTCCCAAGGTGTTTCTGATCTGTTCCAGCGCTGCAGGTCCCCAATAATCTATTGGCAGAGAGAATATTTAGATCTAGACCGGTACTTGTGTGAACGTTTCCTGTTCAAGAGCGAATTTGGGCTTCCAGGGTTTCATGTAGAGGCCTGTTGAGGCGTAAAAGTACGGGCCTCCCTCGAAGATCCGATCCTTATCTTCCAGATTCGCGAAAACTACTGTAAAGAACCCTTTGGCGCCCAAGTGTAACTGCACATCTCCTCTCGATTTCCAGACTTGCTTGATCCATTGACAAAGGGCTTTTTCACTGGGCCAGAACCCCATGAACTTGCAGATCACAGCGTGAACGGACATATGGTCCCTATAAGCTTGCAGATCTGGGTCGTTAATGATTACCCTGAGGCTTTCGTTAGCCTTCGGCTTGCATCGGCCTTGGTATTTTGGGTGGTTGCTGTTATCCCCAGACTCCTTTGCAGTTGATCGATTTAGATTGGGGTTGCTATTCGCATCAGTGTTCAGATCTGTTCCTCCTCCTTATGGATCTGCTTCCAGCGAGGGTTGTTTAGGGATTGAATCTAGCTTTCTTGGGGTGTCATTTGTCGAATTGACTGTGCGATCATTTGGGATCGAGTTACCACCCTTTGTGCGACTCTCGGCGGTTGAGGATCCGGTGATTTTCAGACCCTCCACCTGCCTCTTGTCCTTGTCTATTGTGACTTGCTTGAAAGTGGGGGCTCCGGGGGCCCCTAGTCTTCCCATCTTCTGAGCCAGTGCTATGCCCCTTTGCCACATATCTTGGAGAATGTCTGGACTTCTCGCCAGTATTCTGGCTGGAGAGTGAAACCTTCTACGATCCTTAGCTACATATCTGATGCAGCTTCAGTCCCGCACCCTCGCTCCCCTTCTTGCTTTCACTTATTTTAATGCTCCACTCATTATCAGAAACACCTACTAATCAAAATGACTATTAAAAAGAAGTTTTTACCATTTAATTTTACCATTCATAAGTTACCATTTGAAATTTAGGAGCTCTGAACCTATCTTTCCCTTGAACTTCAACGGTTGATTGTGACGATTTCAATGGACGATTTCTCGCGCCGTTTGATCTAGGTTGAAGATCTGAACCTTCTCTTTATTTTAGTATCATTTATGTTTCATTTCATGGTAAATATTTATGATTTTGAGCCCCCTAAAGGTCTAAAGGTGCATTGTAGAGCACTGGAATTGAAGTCTAGATACATTTGCAATGCTCTTTCCATTGAATAGGTTTGCATTGGGTGCATTTCCAAAATGTATTTCTTGCTGTGTGCTCAAAATTTCCCAATTTTTTTATATGAAATGGATCCTAATGAAGCTTATGGTTGGCTTTTAGGTATTGATCGGATCAAAATTACCATTACGTGGCGAGAAAGAGAACATGAAGAACCAGACATGATTGACCTAATTGATCTGGGCATTGTAAGATCCCTCATAGATTGTGGGTTTATTAAGTATTTGAGATTATTAGGGATGAGACAGCATCTCGAACTATTGGAGTTCTTAGTTCATTCTTGGGATCTGACATTGAAGGAATTTCACATTGGGGACAAAGGGCTCCCGATATTGTTTGAGGATGTTTACTTTTTTACTAGATTATCGAGACTTGGTTCTCCTATTTCCCTCATGGGATCTACTCTCAGAGGAGAGATAATGAAGGATTACATATGCCAGTATTATCAGCCAGTTACTGAACCTAGAAAAGATGGGAAAATAAACATTCATGATGAGCATGATTTTCCTTTGAGAAATATCATTTTTACTATTGAAAAACTTGTTTGTTCTGTGACACTACATGTTGCAAACCGGTCATACATGCAGTATGCTCTTGAGTGTCTAGAACCGACATTGTTCAACTGGGCTGAAGAATTACTCTTTCAAATGAAAGAACAGCTGACTAAAGCAAAGGGTGGTAGGAAGGAGAATTTCAGTTATGGCTCGATCTTGATTTCCTTAATTTTAGAGCGAGTTCCATTGATGCAGCCACAACATGTGACATTTAGCAATTCTGGTCCTAGAGATTTTTAGATGTAGAGATGGGTTGAATTAATGGCTTTACATGCTGGTCAATTGACCATCATATTATCTGCTACATTATTTTTCTGGCTCTGACGACAGATGATCGCCATAAAGGAGTATCCATATGCAGGCGTAGATTTCCATGGAGATCCATATTTGATTTCACCAGATGTCTCAATGGGGTGCAATGGGTAAAAAACATTTGACCGTGTTTTTTTATTTTTGAGGTTTCTACATGTTTATGTATTTTTTATGTTTTCCAATACTAAACTAAAGTTTTGATGTACACAGTTGTCGGTCTCATTCGACCAGTGGGTTGACCAGAGTAGGCAGCAGATGAAACAACAGAGAGGACTATCGGGAGTTGTAATATTCCAAAATTTTCTACAATAAATTGGAATATTAATTTTTTGTTGATTTCACCTAGGAAGAGAATAAATGGGTAAGGAGGCCCATGCATAATGATAATCTCAATAAAATCCCTCATAGTATGAAAGGGGATCATCATTAGAGCTAGTTTTCACACCCTCATGTGTGAACAGGGTCATTTGCAAGGGGACAAGGTCAAGTTTGACCAAGTCAACAGCGCTGGGATGAGAGGTGGAGAGCACTTAGAGAAACAACGTGGTATGAATGGGAAGAGGGGTATTTGGTGGAGGAAACCATAAAAGCAGTGGGACCCATGGAGAGGGGACCTTCACTTGTTTAAAAGGAGGGCAAGGCAGCCATTGTTTCTCATGCTATGGATTATTGATTTCATTGTCTATTTAGACATTGTGCATTCTCCTGTTGTTTAGCAGAGTTGCCAGGGGAATTCCTGCTTAGGATTCCTTCTCCTTCTTGAGAGGCCTCTTGAGGGATTTTTCTTCATTCTCCACATTTCTTGGCTCAAGGAAAAAGCCACCTCCTCCAGCTATAGTGTTATTTCTGCTCAAGTATAACGTTGTGTTCTAGGATGTTGTAATGGAGGACCTCAACACCATTTCTGGAGCTGATTTTTAGAGGAGGGAGTCTCCATTCCTTTGGGAAGCTATTCAGGAAGGTTTCAGGACTTATTTCAGATCTTGGCATCAGGCCAACTCATTCCCATGCCCCTATAGTACATTTTTCTTCAGTGACTGTGTTATTTCTAGTGAGAAATAGTTGTGGGGCTTTGCAGATATTTTTAGAGGGTGAGATCTTAGGTGAGAGGATCAGCCTTTCAATCTAAAGATCCATTGGAGGAGGTATTTTCATCGGATGCAGCATCTTCAACCTTCTCGACTTATCTCTAGTTGTTGAGTTGCTGCTGCTACCCAGCAACTCCGGCATTTTGCAGATCTTGTATATTATAGCTAATCCTTCCAGGATTGACTTGATGTAGTCTTTGGGAGCTGAGATCTTCACTCCCAATGTTGTATGGCCCATATATTTTTATATCCATGTATTTTACATATGTAGCATGCAATTTCTCTTATAAAATTGCAATGTCATAGCTTGGGCACACATTTGTAGCAGTGTTTTATCATGATTTATGTACTTGTCTCTTGAGGCTGAGCATTGCCTATCCTGAGTAACATTTTCCTCAAGATATTGTATTCATTTTTTTCTGCTATTATTTAATAAGATGGCTATGGATCTTTCTCAAATTTATATGATTTGAGTGCCACTTCTACTCCATTACTGTGTTTTCATATTGCTGGGTCTCCAACTCTAGAATATCTTGAGATATTCTCATTGTTGTAGCATTTCCCTAATTTGGGATATTACAGTGGTATCAGAGCATAATCTTGGCTCAGCCTATGGATCTTAGCCATTATGCTATCAAGGAGAGAGAAGATGAATACTCCACTATGTGGAGAGAAAAAGGAAGATAAGCTCAAAAAGCTTCTTCCAAGATCTGTATAGAGCATTCATGAAGAATTTGAGAAGCTAAGAAGGGAGATATGTACAGGATCTCAAAGAGGGTTTGAAACTGAGTCAAACTCTAGATTTTCTTATAGGGAGTGCGACCATGCAGCCACACCCTATGAGGTACAGTGCAATCACATGGCCAGCTTTGCCATAAGAGGAAAATAAGAAGGAAGATTTCCTGAGGAGGGAACTCTTAGTGGGTTCTTGCATGAGTATGAATCTCAAATTCAGAAGTTTAGAGCTCATATCACTTTCCTGGAGTTTTGCAAGATCAAGGTGAGGAGGAGAAAGAATCACAATGTGGGTATATTTATTCTATATATCTCTTATGATTCCCCTACATGTTCAGCCAGGGCATGGGTAGAAGTTCTAGACACCTTTCTGCAGCAACATCAGATTTCTGAAGATGAAGCCATCAGAATAGCAGCGCTGCACTTTGGAGGTAAGGTCTATGCATGGTGGTTATTTGAGTCCTTTACTTTAGAGAATGAAAATACTTATTCCTATGCAAGGTTCATTAAAAATTTGATGGAAAGATTTGGTAGGAATAATTCTGATACACATGTGGAAGAAACAAACACATCTAAACAAAAAAAACCCTTGCATGTGATGGAGGAAACCATAGACTCAAAATCACTTCAGAGAACCATAAAGGAGGCTGATATCTTGCATGATACTTTGTTGGAGGCAAGACCTCCATATTGTATTTTGGCACAAGGAGGCAAAGAGATCCCTATTCCAAAAGAGGATCCAATCATTGGAGGGTTGCCCACTCATGTTGAGGAGGCTAAGGGTAACAGTGTTGTCATTTCTAGAGTTGATCTAGCACCTCATGTAGAGGAAGGAGGAGCTCTTACTCCAAATAGAGGTCCCCAGGATCTCATACATGGAGGTCCAAGCACAATCAGTGAGCAGCATGGTTGTGCATCATTGCAGCTGGAAGGAGGAGGTAGGGAGGAAGAGCAGCATCATATGATGAGAGGCACACACCCTTCTCTGTTCCAGAGAGCTAGTGCAAAGAGGAGGTAGACTGTATTGCACTGTGAAAGCAAGGGCAAGGTTTCCCAACCATATGTACAATCCACTCTTGACATTGATGTCTCACTGCATAGAGGCATTCCACCAGGGAGGCCACCAGATCTATCATTGATGAAAGACATCTTGTCTTGGGATTTACCTCTCTTGGATTTTGGAGAGGTGAAGATTTTGGAGGAGAAATTTTTCATGGGGGATGTCAAAGTAGCAGACAGCAGGAGGAGGAGAGCTTCACATGCGAGATCACCAGTGATGTCTCTTAGGAGGATTGATCCTTACTGGAGATCTCAACTCTTGGTAGAGTACTCCAAGGATCTTGGTGCATACATGATTCTCAATGACCCGAGTAGAGATGATGAGTGTATGGTGGATGATATGGTCATATATTCACATGGAAGAGTCTTCTCTACTAGAGATTCTAGTCTCAAGGAGAAGCTATTGCATGCAGCACATGAGGACTTCTTTTCCATGCATCTTGATGCATATCTTGCCTTAGCAGAGGAGTTGATTTGGGAGGGCATTCAACAAGACATATTTTAGCATATGGAGAGATGAAAAGCCTATATGATGATGGAGAGGATGTCACAGCCACCTTCCTACTCATTGGGAGTAAGTGGACATTTTCAGTTGAGCCATTTCAGCTCAAGTCTTCGATTACATGATGGAGGATGTACAATTTCACCTTATGTTTTGTACTTCTTGTAATTTTATGAGCAGCATAATGTACCAAGGAGGATTATTCCTTCTTGCATATTGTATGATGATGTATTTGAAGCCATTTGTAGCATTGAGATTGGCTATCTCATCCGTGGTTTGTGGGGAAAGCCACATGATTTTTGGTGTGCACCATTGACACCCTTTTGTACATTCATGTTTATATCTTGTAAAATGATTGTGGCAGCAAACAAGTGGCTGGTGAAGCACTTGTCATTTTTAATTTTGATGTAGTAAAAGGATGCACTACGCAAGTTCCATGGGTGGAACTATGATTCACTCTCTGGTTGTCATTTGGCAACTTGTTCTTATTGTACTTTGCTTCCATGTATTGCTGATATGTTTATGTTCATGTTCATGGGGAGCTTTGATTGGAGAGTGGGCTTGAGACTAAAGATGCCCATTGGGAGCATGATTCTCCCTACTATACTTGTTGTACATATTAGGAGGAACCATGGGCCAACCATGATTGCCACATTACATTTCTTTAATTCTTGTGGGAGGAACCACTTGAAGAACTTGAGGAGGCACTCCATGGATCATGAGAAGATGGAGGAGTTAGCATAGTCAAATCTTTACCTGTTGAGGATGAGGGGAGACTCATTTGGGAGCCACTCCATTTATATGATCAAAACATATGGTAATATTTTTCTTGACTTGCATAGTTATTTGTCTATATGTATGCATATCTTAACCATATATGTGCAGGGATTTGCTCAAAGGAGGGATATTCTTCCTCCTATATTTGGTTGTCTACATAAGGCCATTGTGGATGATCACTCCCTAAGAGGATATGGGGAGGGGATTTCTCATGGAGAACATACTCACATTTCACATTACATCATTCACTTTCTCCATACTTGTGAAGAGATTGGGGCAGCAAACACATGGTGGGGAGGCCACCCATCATTTTATTTTCCATGGCAATGGAGTGTCAAACTGCATTGGCTACATATGAGGGGCCATTTTCCTTCTCCTTTACTTCACACGGTAGCCAACATGATTCTCCTTATGGTTCCCTTGGTTGATGTTGCTAAAAATTTTCTTGGGAGCGTGATTGGAGGAGAGACACATTTGGTGAATGTGTCCTTGGAGGGAGAGAACTCCCATACTCTTTGCACTACATGTTCTAAAGGGAGCATGGGAGATGGTATGGCCACTACAGCAGCACATTTGTTTCCTTATGAGGTGATCCAAATGAGGAATGTGATGCCATATGATGATGACTTCCAACTCATCACATATGAGATGATTTGGGCCAACATGTTTCATAACGTTGGAGGAGAGATCCTTAGAGGTCTAATCTCCATCTTGCCATTTGAGGGAAATATCATTACAGCCCAAGATCAGCATATACTCTACACTTATCCAAAGTGGAGAGGAGGACAATGTGGGGTAGGCTATTTTTTCTACCAAGATCATATTTTTAGCCCACCTACATTGCCGGAGCCAGAGGTGGAAGAAGACTTTCAGGAGTTGCCATGTTGGGAGGTAAGTCATGGATGATTGCTTGGGGAATGGAGGATCCACATGAGGAAGATGTTCCTCAACACATCATAAAATCCATGCCTTGGGAGGAGGCTTTCCAATCCTATCCTTGCAATTTCTTGAGGACAAGCAACATTTGGGAGGGGAGGACTGTAATATTCCAAAATTTTCTACAATAGATTGGAATATTAATTTTTGCTGATTTCACCTTGGAGGAGAATAAATGGGTAAGGAGGCCCATGCATAATGATAAACTAAATAAAATCCGTCATTTTATGAAAGGAGATCATCATTGGATCTGGTTTTCAAACCCTCATGTGTGAACAGGGTCATTTGCAAGGGGACAAGGTCAAGTTTGACCAAGTCAACAGCGCTGGGATGAGAGGTGGAGAGCACTTAGAGAAAAAATGCAGTATGAATGGGAAGAGGGTTATTTGGTGGAGAAAACCATAAAAGGAGTGGGACCATGGAGATTGGGCCTCACTTTTTTAAAAGGAGGGCAAGGAAGCCATTGTTTCTCATGCTATGGATTATTGATTTCATTGTCTATTCAGATATTGTGCATTCTCCTGCTGTTTAGCAGAGTTGCCAGGGGAATTCCTGCTTAGGATTCCTTCTCCTTATTGAGAGGCCTCTTGAGGGATTTTTCTTCATTCTCCATATTTCTTGGCTCAAGGCCAAAGCCACCTCCTCCAGCTACATCGTTATTTCTGCTCAAGTATAACGTTGTGTTGTAGGGTGTTGCAGTGAAGGACCTCAACAACATTTCCGGAGCTGATTTTCAGAGGATGGAGTCTCCATTCCTTTGGGAAGATAGTGAGGAAGGTTTCAGCACTTATTTCAGATCTTGGCATCAGGCCAACTCATTCCCATGCCCCTACAGTGCAGTTTTCTTCAGTGACTATGTTATTTCTAGTGAGCAATAGTTGTGGGGCTTTGCAGATATTTTTAGAGGGTGAGATCTTAAGTGAGAGGATCAAACTTTCACTCTAGAGATCCATTGGAGGAGGTATTTTCATCAGATGCAACATCTTCAGCCTTCTCCACTTATCTCCAGTTGTTGAGTTTCTGCTGCTACCCAGCAACTCCAGCATTTTGCAGATCTTGTATATTATAGCCAATCCTTCCAGGATTGACTTGAGGTAGTCTTTGGGAGCTGAGATCTTCACTCCCAATGTTGTATGGGCCATATATTTTTATATCCATGTATTTTACATATGTAGCATGCAGTTTCTCTTATAAAACTACACTGTCATAGCTTGGGCACACATCTGTAGCAGTGTTTTATCATGATTTATGTACTTGTCTCTTGAGGCTAAGCATTGCCTATCCTAAGTAACCTTTTCCTCAAGATCTTGTATTCATTTGTTGCTGCTATTATTTAATAATATGGGTATGGATCTTTCTCACATTTATATGAGTTGAGTTTCACTGCTACTCCATTACTGTGTTTGCATATTGTTGGGTCTCCAACTCTAGAATATCTTGAGATATTCTCATTGTTGTAGCATTTCCATAATTTGGGATATTACAGGAGTGAAGTCCTTTGGGATTTTGATTTGACCAAGACTCTTGTTGAGTTGCAGTAGCACGTTGAGGGATTGACTCTTAGGATACCGGATGTCCATATCGAGGACCTATGAGGCTGCAGCACCATACTATTGGTGTTCCTAGCCGTTGGATGAGGTTATTGCATAGGATAGCTAGAGCAGTTTCTTGTTATCATGAGCATCACTAGTTTTACTTTTGACATTTTTGCATAAATTTTGAGTTCAGATGGCCAATGTGTCTTGGGAAAAAAAAATTAAAAACCTAAACTATCTGTCTCTTTTATTTCAATGTTTTCCTATGTTTAATGCACAATCATATTCAATTGTTTGATGTGAATTGAAAATGTGTCTTTACATGTGTTGAAACTGTATGTTTAAAACATAATTCGCTAAGAAATCAGTTAATGTGTTCAAGTTTCTGGAAATGTGTTGATATTGATTGTAATCAAAATGTCTTTCCAAAAGTCGAACTCTAAGGAACTTACGATGAATTGTTGGATTTCAGACGGTATATATGCTAGTAAGTTGTAGTTGAAAAACTATTATTCTAACCTAATGATGATGCGGTTAATGCAAAATGAAATGGAATTAGAGAGAAGTTTGATCAATGCGCTATACTTAGTGATATTGTTTGTTGATCGACCGATACAAATCCCCTAAAAACTCACTAACTCACCACCTGGAGCGAAAATGGCCCACGCTGCAGAGGATAGGTTCTACGTACTATGACTAGCACCATCGGTGTACCCAACGAATGGTTCCAAATATTCCGACATCTGCGATGAAATGTAAAGTGGATTACTAAATTCAAGAAAACTCTAAAAACAAAGTAAGACAATTAATGCAATCAAAGCATATACACAATATGATACAAAATTTTACTACGCTCAATTAAGCCTAGTAACTTTTAAGATATAACCCATTTCGAGGTTGCAGCAATGGAATTCCATCATAATCAACTAACTCATAGGCGCCCTTATCCATAACTCTTTTGACAATGTAGGGTCCATGCCATAGTGGCTCAAATTTTCTTGTTCCTATCAAATCAGCTTCCTGATCATAAAGCAAGACCAGGTCTCCCTCTGAGAAGATGTGAGTCTTGACATTGTGGTCATATTGCACCTTGATTCGTCTCTTATGTGCTTCGTTGGCCAATGTGGATTCATGACGTGTTTCATCTAGATGGATGAGGTTAAAAATACACGCTTCTTCATTAGAGGTGTCAAGTAACAAGTCAATAGGGAGTTTTAATGACATAATTTCACATTGGATTGGTAATATAGCTTCCAGACCATACACCAATTGAAAGGGAGTAAATCCAGTTCCATTTCTCACTGAGGTTCGAAATGCCCATAATGTCGAGTACATGATCAAATGCCAATTTTGTTTATGAACCCCTATCATTTGTTGAATCATTTGTTTGAGGATCTTGTTAATGGATTCAACTTGTCCATTGGATTGTGGATAATAAGGGGTAGAACTATCATGCGACATTGCTAATTTGGAATTCAACCCATTCATAATGTTATTGTGAAAATTTTTACCATGATCTGTAACTATAGCTAGTGGTACACTAAACTGAGAAACGACGTGATTGAAAAAGAACAATGTAGTTGTTTCACCTGTGTTATTGAATGTAGGCATCGCTTCGGCCCACTTGGTAAAGTAGTTGATGGTGACAATAATATAACCATGCCCCCCGTCTGAATGAGGGTTGCAGGTCATTAAGTCAATTCCCCATTTTGAAAATCGTCGCACAACGATGATAGGATGCATTGGTGTTGGCAGAATGCAGATTTTATGATCAAATACCTGACATGCATGACAACTTCTGACCATGAGGATGCAGTCACGGAATATGGTTGGCCAGAAGTAACCGGTGCAGAGAATATTCTGCGTGGTAGTGTAACCATACAAATTTTCACCACAAGCACCAGCATGAAAATCATTTAGAACTTTCTCAGCCTCCTCATTAGTGAGGCACCTCCTTAAAATCGTTTCAACACCACGACGATAAAGTGTATCGCTGATGATCAAATAATGTTTGGCTTGGTATCGGACACATCGTATATCGAGTGAGAGGCATCAGGTCGGAAATTTTGGGTTTGGAGATAAAGGATAAAATCCTCATACCATGGGTTAGATGACCAAATAAGAAACAAAGACTCATCTGGAATTGATGGTTCCAATGTAGTTTCAGTACTATCAGAGGGAAGGTCACAGAGAAGCTCAGCAAGAACCAAAGACTTCTTTGACTTGGATTTGATGAATTCCAAATCAAATTCCTCCCAAATGACGATCCATTTTGAATATTTCCCCCCAAAAATTGACATGACAGAATTTATGTCATAGGGTTGCAATTTGAAATGATAAAGGTCTTCCAGAGTATGATATAATGGCGAAATCTTTAGACAGCTTGAACGGCTCCCAAGGTGAGATTTTCGACGTATGAATACTTAACTTCTGTATCATTGATATTACGACTCAAATAATATATCAGATGTTCTATCCCATCTTCTTCTTGGATTAAAACCATAGCAATGGTCATATCTGCTGCAGCAATATATAGGAAATAATCACTCTGATAATTAGGAGGGTACATTAATAACACTCGGATCAGGGTATATTTAAGAGCATTAAAATAATCTTGCGCAACCTTATCCCAATGAAGGGGAATCCTCTTTTTCAAAAGACGAGTAAATCCTTTAGCCATTTCGGTGTAGTTGGGTATGATCCTCCTTAGGAAGTTAGCCTTTCCTTGAAGTTTTTGTAACTGAAATAAGTTTGATGGTGCAGGAAAATCAAGAATGGACTGGACCTTCTGTGGGTCAATTCGAATTCCATATTTTGAGATGATGAATCCAAGAAAACGACCAGAACCAACACAAAACACACATTTTTGTGGATTTAGGTGTATCTTGTAGTGTTGGCATCGTAGAAATATAACCCTCAAATGCGTTGGGTGATTAGTCCGTTTTTGTGAATGCGCGGGTAAATCATCTAGATAAGGTTGAAAAATGTGCTTAATGTCCTAGAAATCATAATCCATTTCTCTCTAAAATGTTGCCCCAGCGTTCTTTAAACCAAATGGGAGTTTACGATAAGAGAATGTGCCCCAAGGACAGATGAATGTTGTCTTATATTGGTCCTCTAGGAAAATATTGATTTCGTTGTAACCGGAGAATCCACCCATGAACGAAAATATTTCACAGCTAGCACATTCATCAATAATTTGGTCGATAAAGTGATTAGGATAATTATCTTTTGGACAAGCAAGATTGGCATCCCGATAATAAACACACACTCTGAGTGTCCCTCGTTTCTTCAAGACAGGAACAATGTTGGAAACCCAATCAATAAGCAAAATAGGGTAATTGGAACTAGCACGCAAAATTTTTCAACTTCTGCTTTATTGGCGGCAGCCTTCTTTGGATGAATAGGACGAAGGCATTGATGTACTAGTTTGACATCAGGGTACATTTTATTTGTATGTTCAACAATACTAGAATATATGCCTAGCATTTCCTCATAAGACCAAGAAAATACATCTCGAAATTCATGAAAAAGAGAGTGATAAGTGTCGAGTTCGGATGTTGAACAAGACACGCCGACATGAATGTTTCCTACAACACCAAGTTTGGTCGAAATATCAATAGAAATTTTATCTTCAATATTTGACAGGTTTCACTCGGATTTGATGGCATTAATTGGAACAGAATTCAAAAATAAATTAGAGATCGTAAGGTTATATAGTTCAATAAGATTATCTTATTTGTAATCTGAAAAACGGGAACTATGATGATAATCATCCCATGGTTCTCCTTCTGGTATCATGGATTTCACAATACTTTCATCAATCAAGAATGTGGATGCAAAAGGATCAAAAGGAGTACCAAAATCTAATGAACGATTGACCTAAACAATCGGCAACGATGAATCAAGATACGCCGCCCAAGCCAAGAAAATTTATTGCTATGACAACTCAATTGGGCTTGGCGGTATAAATTCACCTAGCATATCAAATTCGAAATCATTGGTAATTTTACTTAAGTCAAATGAAGTGGAAAATATCATGTGGTAGGTCTCTATTTTTGCAATTTATTCCGACGCCGTGGGCGGCGGTAATGAAAAGGTGCCCATTAGGGAAGAATCCTTTAAGAGCCCTACACCAATGTTTTGAAGTGCTATCTGGGGTGTTTGAACTAACAGAATGCTTCCAGTTACCTGGGAACTAGAGGTAAAGAAGGAGAGTTGATTGATGACTGTGATGGCACCTTTATGAGGGAAGGTGATCATTTTGAAGTAAGTAGAAACGATTGCAGTCATAGCATAAATCCATGGCCTTCCAATTAAAATGTTTTAGTTAATGGGTCCATGATGCCAGGATACTGGGTTAAATCAGATCCCAGCATGTAAAAAAAACTCATGTGCTCCCAATAAAAATTAATTTTTTTGTTAAAACCACAATATATTCATTTCAAACAATCCATATGAAGGAAAGAGAGCCATACAAATAAAATACTGATATAACACATAAAAACTCTTTGGCCAAATATTACAATGGGCGGCCTCTTGGCTCTCGGCCCTTCAAACCATTTCTCTTACTCTCTATATTCCTCACTTCCTCCCTTCCTCACTTATTCTTTCTTACCCTCACAAGCTAAATGTTTATACATCAATATAATTTATTATGTTCCATAATTTCCTCCACACAAATCTCAACTTAAAATCCAAATTAGATTTATCTTTTTTTGGACTCAACTAAGTCTCATTTATGGAATTCCTCATCCCTAGATTATCTACCTAATTCAACTCCACTCATATCCTTATTTATTTAAGGAATATTTACAATAATCCTCACATTTATATTTTCTCTCCTAATTTATTAAAAATGAGCAAATTAATTGATAAAATAATTAAAAATCAGCACCCCCCTAATTACATAATTGAACAATGAAAATTTAGCTTTGATGCTCCTGCATCGGACTCCCCATGTAAAGAAGTTTCCATAGACTTCTGTCTATGAGGTCTGTCGCTTTTTTGTAACAATGCGACAACCACAATTCTTGATGACTTGCACCCTCCAAGATTCCAAACTCTGTTCTACCGCTGGTCCTTCAAAGTATCAACTTGATTTGGTAACTCATCACTCACTCTGTCGATCAGATTTCATCGACTTCTCCAAAAATTTCTTTCGCCAATTCCTCACAGTAGTTCCTCTTTGTCGAATTCTGTCATCTCCAATTGAGATGAACACGCAACTTTTTGCAATGAAAAATAATCAAGAACTCCTTCTTGATTACAACTATAGTCATTTATTGCTTTTATAGCAACAACTTTCTCGTTCAGCGTTGTACCTACATTCACCAACAAAATGTTAGTTTTAAAAATATAAGACCTTTCAGTCTCTTTTGATGCTTCAAGCACCAATCTTCCATCATCGACTTTCTGGATTTCGGTAGATCCTATTTTGAACTACTGGATGCTTTCCTTTTTATCCTGCTGGATCAATGTTTCTATCTTCTTTATGTCTCTACGGACATAATTTTCTTGCTTCTTCTGATCTTCCATCTCAACTCCAAATAACTTCTACTCAATTTCTTTGATTTCGACATCATATCTGTTAATATCATTTTCTATACCTACAGTTACATCATTATTTGAAAAATTATAACATTCATTCAACTCCATAAATGTTAAAAACATTTCATCTCTATCCTACTTAGTAACTGCAATTTCTTATGGATCAGGGTTTGCAAGCTTTACTTCTCCCTCAGGTTCCTTAAGCCATCGTTCCAAGAACTCGATTTCCATGTGAAATCTTTCCAACACTTCATCACAACTTTCCTCCCCAGCTTCATTCTTCTTCTGGCAATCTTCCTAAGTTTTCCTGATTTCAACATTATTGCATTATAAACTTCTGTCAGCAAATTCACTAAACAAATACATTTGTTTACCTCCTTGGAATATCTCTTCGGCATTTCCATTATGCTTCTGCTCCATAACAGCTTCAACTTGTTGTCTTACCCCAAACAAGAATTCATTTATGATTTCTTCCTGTTGTAACAATTCAGTACCTTCCTCCTCTGAAAGGAATTATCCATTAGACTCCACCTCAAGAGTTTCATTCTCCTTTGTGATAGTTTCACCAGACTTTTCACCATCTCTCGCACATCCTGCAAACACACATAAACTGTGAGATTCAAAAATGCAAGGCTTCATAGCCTCATCTGCTTCTCTTGCCAACACATCTTCAAACTCTTCTGAACTATCCCAATAGTTCATGAGATCTTCCTCATTGATCTCTTCACCCAAAATTTCACCCTATTCCGGGTCTAAAATGGAAACATCCATTTTTAACTCAGCCTCTCTGAGTTCTTCACACCTCAACATCTGCTGGAGCTTCCTCAGCTCTTCTTCCAACTGTATGTTTACCTTCTTTTCCCTCTTTTCATGTAGTCTCTTCCACTTTACCTTCTTTCTCATGGTCCAACCATGTGTCTGGTCTTTCACATTTTCCTGCAACAATTCCATTAAAAATTCAAGGTGAACTGTTATCTCAGCCTTCTCCCGCTCATACTCTTCATTCGTCAACTGCTCACATATGCCACTTACCTTGGCATTTTCCTTCTTCTTCCTTCTGTTGTGGTCTTCATCAGATCTTTGGAAATGACTATCAACAATCATCTTCCCCTCCTTTGGGAACTTCATTTATTCACGTGTGGATTTCATTCAATCCTCCTTTCAGCAATCCTTCACACTTGTCATTCATCAAAAAATTCAAGTTCTCCTCCTGCACTTGGATTCTCTTGGTTCTTTGTCTTGGAACCAATCTCTGGAAACTCCCTTACTTCTCTCCACTGCAAAATAACAACTGCAGTAATTCATGGGTTACAATGACCAACTCTTTGTGTGTCGGGCTCCACCAATCATGCACCCCATTACATTCAGACTCTCTGACTTCAAACTTACACCAATTCTTCATCTTGGATGAGAAAATACTCAATATTAAATCAAACTATCCAAACTTTCATTTAACTCTAACCTTTTTTTTGACTTCAAGGATCGACCCAATAATTATGATAGTGGATATTTTGACTTAATTCAAGTTATACAATCCTCCAACAAACATACACTCCTATTACATTTGTTTAGGATGTAACATCTTCATTCTCTCTTATACTTCATTCTTATGAAAAATCATCAGTTTCCCATTATCATTTCACATGATACTGAAATCTTTAGTCGAAATGCAACCCATGTTTTCCAAGATTTATTTTATGGTGAAAATAAATAAACCATCCAATTTTCAACATTCAAAATATCTTCTCGAAATGATGTATCATACCTTATGCTTCCATTAAGGTTATTAACAAACCTTTTTCTTGGCAAACTGAATTCTCTGGATTCCACTCTTTTGTGTCGTCTTTGTCACTGTAAATACTTGCATGCCCTTCACACCATAAGCTTGTCATCTTAATGAAAACATTTTTCCTGCACTTTTATGCACCATACAACATCAATTCACACCTCTTCACATGTGTACAGAGAACATGTTTTCAAATTCTTTAATGAATAATGTACAACTTGTACATTGTGTCCATCCTAAATAATTCCTCCTTAGCTTCCGCCACATGATGGTAAAAAAAAAAAATTACAACATCAAGAAATTGTGTTTTCAACCTTAACACAAATCAAAATAATTCTCCCATTCCAACTACAAGCTTTGGTCCAAAATGATTTAACCAAAACTTTGAAGAATCCACTTTATGCATAATAAACCCTCCCACATAAAAATTCATGTTTCTCTTTATATCACCTAGGATTAGCACATTTTCATTCGTTTTTCAATCATTTATACCTCCGCATTTGCAGCATTTCCACTCTTTCATAAAATTTACAAAATATCATCTGCTCGAGTATGGCAAGGAAATTTAATCACCTAGATTTTAAAATACCTCTACTCAATGAATATTGATTCATTCAATGAGAACTTACCTTGAATATTATTGTGGTTGAAATGATCCAACCCTTCTCTCGTGTATTTAGGAATACATTAAAGCCTCCACAGATTTACTTTGAATATGCAAGGTCCATTCTCTAACAATCTCTCCCCAAAAAATAAATTTCTTCCTAGAAATTTTCTAACATAAATCTTTTCCCAACAAATAATGTTAGAAACCTTCAAAGTACGCACAATTTCCCCTCTTAGTTTAAGCCAAGTTCCCTCATCTCAATCTCTTCAATTTCAATTTCTTGCTTTGAAAACATGAAATCTTAATGTAACTGAATATCCTTTCAAGATTACACTCTCCCAAAAAAAAACGTACATGAATTTTTCAAAAAATTTACCTCGATCAATCCCAGTGACCTTTTCGTATGCTGGAAGGTGGTACCATGGAAATACTAGATCCATATCTTGAATGTTCTGCTGGAGCCGCACCTTTCACAAGCCCCACACATGCCTTTTTTCAAGTGCCTTGATATCATTGGCTTCCAAAACTTGATGTAGAAAGAAAATTTCCACTTTCAAAGTAAAATATTTAATTTTACTAAGATCCAAGTTAATCTTCACTTGATGCAATTGATTCGTTCTTCCCCACTTAGTGTGAAATTACATACTCCACTCCATCAACACATAACATTGAAATATTGCAGCATTATGCAACTCCACTTTTCCACCATAAAAGGGTTCTTTTAAGGACTATGTTATTTAATAGTGAATAATCAAAATTTGGCATTTAGAATCCAACCAAGCCATTTGGAATCCAACGTAATCCTTGAATAAACCAATGAAGTCAACAGATTTACGATAATATTAAGAAAATAACATACCATTAGTTTGGTCAAATCCACAGCATCACACCTCCATGGAAATTTACGCAAACAGAGACGGAGTTAATTTTATAAGTCGATATTTGGATTGGAACTGACAACAATCTCTGTACCATTCCTCAACGTCGACTTGAACATTGAACCACGATCCATACAATTCAATACATATTACACTGCATCAATTGGCCCCATCGTAAATGTTTACACAGTCTCAAACATAGTCTAAAACACGGTCTTTGCTAGAAAAAATGAATTGAATGCATATGAATTTAATTCAACATGATCGAACCCTTGCATTGCAGATCTGGAAGTAGTTCATCGCAGGCTTCTCTGCATCATCATTTTTTATTTCTGCCTTCATTCGATACATGACTTTCTACTTTTTAATGTGCATTGTAGATCAAATCTGCCCTGTTCAATAAACCAACCATAACAAATTTCGAATAATCCTTCTCTGCAATGAACCCTAAAAAATACTCATTGTTAATGCAATTATAAACACAAAAATAGAAGAAGAGTATCGGTGTAGGTAGAATTGATTTTCAAAGGTCGTCAATAAAATCTAGTATTAAAAAACACGGGTTTTCAAAACACACTTTGATCAATAGTTTTTTCAAATGAAACCATAGGGTCTCACTTCCATGGTCTGATTATATCAGTCTTTGTCCTCTTCAACTTTATTACCATTCTTAAGCATGTACTCGCAGATTTAAAACTTGATCCGAGTACTTTCAAATCTCTAGCGCATCCAAAATTCTATTGCGCAGCTCCCAACAACTGAATCCTCCTTCTCACTTGTCATGTATGAGACTCTAATATCTCACGTAGACAAATATATCATATAGACAAGGCACAAGAGAACAAGTGCAACACCAAATTCTGAATTCTCCTCTGATAAAAATAATCACTTAACTAACAAGACAAACTCATCCACCAACAATCCAACAAATACTTTTATTCTTTGCAGGATTCAGGGCCACACCAGCTCTGATACCAAAATGATGCCAGGATACTAGGTTAAATCAGATCCCAGCATGTAAAAAAAAACTCATGTGCTCCCAATCAAAATTAAAATTCTTGTTAAAACCACAACATATTCAGGTCAAACAATCCATATGAAGGAAAGAGAGCCATACAAATAAAATACTGATATAAAACATAAAAAATATTTGGCCAAATATTACAATGGGTCGCCTCTTGGCTCTCAGCCCTTCAAACCATTTCTCTTACTCTCTGTATTCCTCACTTCCTCACTTGTTCTTTCTCACCCTCACAAGCTACATATTTATACATAAATATAATTTATTCCATTCCATAATTTCCTCCACACAAATCTCAACTTAAAATCTAAATTAGATTTATCTTTTTTTGGACTCAACTAAGTCCCATTTATGGAATTCCTCATCCCTAGATTATCCACCTAATTCAACTCCACTCATATCCTTAATTATATGAGGAATATTTCCAATAATCCTCACATTTATATTTTCTCTCCTAATTTATTAAAAATGAGCAAATTAATTAATAAAATAATTAAAAATCATCACCCCCCTAATTACATAATTGAATAATGAAAATTTATCTTTGATGCTCCTGCATCAGCCCATCAACGACCTCAACTTCAACAATTACAGTTTTTCCCCCTAGTTCGACATGCAGGTTATTGATAATACCACAACGCTTATATGTACGACCATCAAAAGCTTTCAACGTCGTAGGAGATTGAGATAAGAAAGGTGTGCCAAGTGACTTCTAGTAATTGAGAGACATAATAAAAGTAGATTCTCCCTCCTCAATAATAGTGCCATGAACGAGGTAATTTAGAACATTTAATTGGATTGAAAATGCTAATTCAGCTGGTAATTCTGGCACATAGCCCGTGTGATTAAAGACTAAAAGATTAGAATCTGTCTGGTTGATTCCCTCGATTGCCAAAAATAAAGCCTTTTTCTGGGAGGGACAATTTTGGAGTACCTCAAGTGTCGATATAGCTAAAGGTGGCTGAGCCAAATCCTCAAATATGTTATATTTTTGAGCTACACGAGCTCGAGGATTGAACATCAATTTGTGGATGACTCCCTTCGGTGGCTTTATTGTTAATTCTAGAATAGTAGGTGGCGGAATTGATTCAGTGGACGGATTCATGGTCAAGCTACTAGGTCGATCAGTAGCCTAAATACCGTAATATTTATTTCACGTAGACACCAAAACATCATTTTTTGGCTTTGTGACAAATATCATAAGCACTTGGGAACTAGAAGCGAGATCTGTAGCGACCATGTTTGTGTCTGGATTCGAAAAAGGATCTGTCAACACATCAGATGCAACCGAGGTCTTAAGAAATTTTGGACTTTAGCGCAGTGAGGACAATCTCAAACAAATTTTTCCTCATTACATATCAAGCAAGAGTAACAAGGTTTCTAAGAATTTCCATATTGTTGATCAGATGATCATTCCTGCGGGGTTGATTTTTTTTCTTCGCTTTCCCCTTTTTCTTACTTCCGGGTTGCTTGTCACTTTTTCCTTTGTCAGATGACATAACATGTATTTTGGAAGAAGTTGCAGGATTAGATGTAGTAGAGATGTGAGTGTTTATATACCCAATCATACCATCACCGGCATGAGAGTCCTTACCAAATGGAAGAGGAATAGTAAAATTTGATCGCGGTGCATTTGGAATTTTCTCATAGATAGTGCTAAACTTAGTATAAATCAAATCTAAGTACTGGGAACGAGCAATGACTTTCTCTTCAGTGATGATGCTTCCCTTAGCTACATCCTTAGTGATAGATGGAAGCAAGGACTTAATAAACCACTCAGGCCAAAATCTGATCAGGAACAAATGTTTTGACCAAACGACAATGACAACGCCACTCATGAATATGATAAGAAATGTGAGTAGCAGTTATCTATTTAAAGTTGGTCAGCAGTTCTGTTCCAGTTTCATATCGTATGGGTAACTAGAAGTGGGCTAAAAATTTAGTGGCTAAGACATTGAAGTTATTTAATTAATCTCGTGGTAATTCAATATACCACTTCGCAGTCGAACCAGTAAACGTACACTAGAAAAGACGTAGTCTAACAGAGTCATCATTTAAGGAGTTTGATGAGAACCACAAATGATAAGTTATAACATGCATTGATGGGTATTCTCCATGGTTTCCATTAATTTAGGAATTTCGGAGGGTAATTTATGTCGTATCACCAGCCACCAAGGAGAATATATGATGGGATCATTGGTAAGCCGGTTTAAATCAGGTAATTCTAAAGTTGTGACAAAGGGAAATTTTCGATTCAAGTGAGGTTGAGCATATCCAGGATATGATGGAATTTCTTAGGCAATAGGCCTTTGTGCACCAGCATAAGGAATTTGCTGCTGGTAACCCAGATAAGGGTTATTTTGATGACCAAATGCTTGAGGGATCTTTTGACCAAGTCCTGGATAAGTTGGTTGTTGTTTGAATTGTTGTTGTGGCATTTGAGGCTGTGGTTGCCAAAGTGACTGCCTGCCAAGATTATAGTCCAAACCATAATAGCTTGGACCTATTTTTGAATAGATAATACCATTAGGAGCTTGTGACATCTCATAAAAGGGTAATCCAGCATGTGGTTGTAAGATTCCAGATACAGGTGGTTTTTGTAAACCAGCCGAAGGAGGTGGAGTCTGGAGGCCCAAACCTTCAGGGTAATGGGTTGAAGGACCCACCTGAGATGGTTGAGTTACAACCAACTAAGCCTATAAAAGGCGTAATGAATTATTAACATGTGGGGTATATGTAGGCGCAACAGGTTGAACTGGTTGGTATGAATGCACAATCATTTGTGGTTGAATGGGCGAGATAGGCTGCCACTAACAAACAGTCATTACAACATTTGGGTGACCATAAAATGACGGAGTACTGTCAAAATGGGTGACCATAGGTTTCCTCCCCAACATGAGTATAATAATATGGAATATATTGATCTCTGATGCAGGAGCATCTTGCTTAATTTTCATTATTTATTTGTGTGATTTAGGGGGTGATGGTTTTTGTAATTATTTTATAAATTATGTACATTTTAAAAATTAAGTTAAGAATAAAATGTGAGTATGAATTTATTGTAAATATTCTCTTAATAATTGAGAATATAAGTTGGATTTGAGTTGTATAGATAGTTTATGGATTATGAATTCCTTAAATGGAACTTAGTTGAGTCAAAAAAGGGATAAATCTATTTTAGAGTTTGGTTGATATAGTTGTGGAGGAAATCATGGATTGGAATTAATCCACAATTATATATAAATATGAGGATTTTGTGAGGATGGAAGACAGAGAGATAGAGAGAGAGATAGAGAGAAATGGTGTGAGAGTTTATGTAAAGGGCCGAGAGCCAAGAGGCCAACAATTGTAATATTCGGCCAAAATGGTTTAAGTCTGTAATTTTATTATTGTTATTATATGCCAGTATCTTGTTTATGCTCAATTCTCTCTCCTTTATATATATTTTGAGTAGAATTGTTGTGGGTTTAATGAAGATTTTAATGAATGTTTTCATGATAAGGAAATACACACCCTATTATGTGCGAGTATTTTTAGTTATGCAGAATCTCTACATCATTTGGTATCAGAGCCCAAAGATCTAATCAGTACCCATGAATGGAAGCTGCTTCAATCCTAGATTGGCACAATAAATGGCAAGCGGACTGTTTTGTAAACGGACTGCTGGGATTGGAGACAGCATAGGCAAGCTTATGATGCTACAAGTCGGGAGGTATAGAAGCTATCATTGAAGACTACATAGAAGCGAGCATAAGTGTAGCACACAAAGAGGTATTGTTGCGCTGACGGTGTTGGTGGTTCGGTGGCGGTGTTGGAGATCCCTCGCTGAGAATATAAGAGTGTAGAGAGTGATTGCAACAGTATGGAAATGCAAAGCGCTAAGGGGCAAACAATGTCATATTTGGCCCAGGTGAATTTAATATAGTTTTTTTTATGGCAGTTATGGTATTATTCCACATTTTCGCTTGATGTTACATGTATTTTGGTTTTTTTACTTGACTCTACGAATAATGTTTGTTCAGTAGACAATGTTTATACAGTAGCGAAGGTTTAATTGCAGAAACAATTGGATAATTGGAATGTGGCAAAAGGGGAAGACGACTTCAGTGTAGAATGGAAATCAAGGTATGAATGTGTTGTAGCCTCTACAACACCCTCCAAAAAACCCCCACTTTAAAATTTTTTTGGAGTCCCTTGAGCACACAAAGAAAAGTTAAGTAGAAAATCAGGAAGACTAAGTCGCTGAGTCGCAAATCTAAAAATTTGTGGAAACTGCGACTCCGCGACCTTGCGACCTCGCGACCTTGAGGTCGCAAGGTCGCAAGGTCGCGGGGTCGCACTCCCCTCATGCCACCTCATCATGCGACCTTGCGACCTCATTAATGGCCCACACGTGCAACCCTTTTATATATTGTACGTAGCTAGGTCGCATTTTGCATAGGCAGCGGATAGAAAAAACGGCTCTGACAGGTCGACTGGAGCGCGATTTTCCCGGGTAAGTTGCCGTTTTTCCTCCTGTTGTTTCCTTTTTTATTATTCTTGCAAAATCCTTGCATTCCTTAGCCTTTAAATTGTCATTCTCCTCAACCATTGTTTTCATTTCTTGCTTAGGGTTTCCTTCTGATTCCAGTTTTCACCACACTTGCCCAACTCATCACAATTTCTTATCCATCTTCTCATGGCCTGTTCCCTACTCCAAAAGCTATCCCTTGACTCTGTCTGGAGCCATTTAGCCTTGTATTTTTCCACTTAAAGGGAAAAAAACTCCACGCTGCGCGCGCCCAAAATCCCCCGCAAGCCCTAGCGCGACTCGCGACCCTGCGACCCCGCAACCTAATCGCCAAGTCGCAAGGTCGCATTCTCTTTGGTTTCTTGAAACTTGCGACCCCGCGACCCCATGACCTAGTCGCAAGGTCGCAAGGTCGCATACCTTCCATTTTCCACAATCTGTGACTTATCAACTCCGCGACCCAGTCACAAGGTCGCAAGGTCGCATTTCTGTTTTTTCCCGAAATTTGCGATCCCACGACCCAGCGACCCAGTCGCAAGGTCGCATCTTCATCTTTTTTCACAATCCGTGACCCTGCAACCCTGCTACCCAGTCGCAAGGTCGCAAGGTCACACCTTTGCCATTTCTTACAACCTACAACCCCGTGACCCAGTAGGTCATTTATTCAGTTTTGCCTGTGTCCCAATTGAAATAATTGTTAAACTGTAATTGTTCTTGTATCCTCATGGCATCCTTCTTATCTTGGGATTCTTTCATGAATATGATAGGTGAATTTGAAGCATACTTGGAGTGTATACCTGTCCTCTCAGATTCTAGCGATATGCAACCCCTAGTCTCCCAGAAGAAAGACAAGCACTTTGCAGTAGAAGATACAGAGATGGACATACCGATGTCCCCACCCCCGATATACAGAGATACCCTTTGTACATTTTCCAAAGGGGACAGCATGCGATGGTACCAAGTGTACCAAGAGTTCGCCAAAACGGAATTCCCGGAAGACCTCCCCGATCGGGAGATATACTTAAAGGTTAAAAGGTCCAAGCTCCATCTCGCATGTGCTCATCCGGCAATATTCCCATGCCCAAAGATGATGGATTGGATCATACAGAAAACAGATCCCAAGAAGTTCGTGATCAGAGATAGCGAAGGCAAAGCTTTCGCAATGCTAAAAGGCTCAGACGCCCATGTTTATTACTCTTTGCTGGAGCGGGAAGAAGATTTCACAGAAGAATGGGCCATTGCTCATGCAGTTGCTGTAGTTGACACTATAAGGCAATGGTGGGAGGAGCCCGAGAAGTTTAAGGTCAAGAAAGACGATACCGGTAGCGAGCCTGGGAAAGGTATATACTGGGGTGGTGGGCGCCATGCTTTGCGGTGTTGTCACGAGCGCCTAGATGCCACTACCTTCAACGGCACATGGGTGACTCTCATGGAGTATGTCACAGCGCACGACACCCATTTCAACTGGGCTAGCATATTGATGACCTCCATTCATACAAATTTATCCTCGGCATTGGTACCAGATGAAGGAATGCCTTATGAATTCTATATGGCCTCTTATTTATTGGATGTTGTCTATTCGAGGTTGCACTTTGAGGGATGGGTACATAACTGGGATCCCAAACAGACCCGTGCAATTCATCTACAAACCAAGGTGTTTTTGGAATCCAGGTATAAAGAGGACATAGAGCCAATCTCCCAAGTGTTCATCCCCGCTCTATACAGAAAATTATTCGGCCAAGACGCTCCTTGCATGTCTTGGCAAGCCATGGAGACGCTAACAAAAGTGGCGCATTGGTTCCCTTTCGCTGAATATACATTCATCCGAGTCTTTCGCTCGTTCAGGGCACCACATTCTATGCCTCGTTTTGTTACAGACATAATTCTCATGCAAGAGGTCTGTTTCCAAATGTCTTCGGGTTTCTCCAGGGTCCTGTCCAAAGGTAAGAAGAAACTGTGGCCCGCGCTACCCCTCACTATCGGCGCATACACAATTAAAGACTTCAAAGAGGTAGAGGCAGAGGGAGAAGAGATGAAAATTTATCGCTTTGGGGCTTTAGAATACTGAACATACGACTCGGAGAGGATAGTTCCTGAACATCACAAGAAGGCTAAGTTCAAATGGAACTATCAGCATACTGAATGCCCGGGAGAAGATGAAATAAGGAACTGGTACAATGCAGATAGACAACTTGCTCCGGGGGTGGACTCTGGCCAAGAAGACCCGGATGACCAAACCTTGGAAGAAAGGAGGTTTGAATTAGGAGGTGCTTCTTCCTCTTTAGCTAAGAAGCCTCGGACCAATACAGGGTATAGTACCTCTACCCAACAGAAAGAAATAGAGGCCAAAGCCTAGCAAGAGAGAGAAAAGAAAATGAAAGAGGACGAGGATAAGTGCAAGAAGAGCCTAAGGGAAGAACAGAAGAAGAAGCAGGCCGAGGAGGCCAAGAAGGAAAAGGAGGAAAAAGAGGCGGAGGCTGCAGCAGAACAAGAACTCAAGAAAGAGCTAGACAAAGTGGAAGCTGACCGCCAGAAGAAAGAAGAGCAAGCTGCAGCAGCTAAGCAGAAAAGGAAAGATGAATTAGAAGCAGCGGCAGAAGCAGAGCTCAGGAAGAAGAAAGAACATGAGAAGGCGGAAGCCGAACGCCTACGAAGGGAAGAGGAGGAAAAGAAGAAGAAAGAAGAAGAGGATGAAATGTTGGAGAACATCGAGGTATATCCCCTTGAGGTACCTCTAGGCAGTACATGAGCCACACTCTCCGATGTCAGTTCCTCCCAGGGGCAAGAGGAGGAGGTATTTGACCTCACCAGGCTCACATTTGATCAATTCTCCTTCAAAATCTGGCAGGAGAAGAGAATATGTCTGGCCCAGAATCCTTCCGCCACATCCACAGTCGCAACCAGCAAAGACATAGTCCTTGATACTAGGACTAATCCCGTGATGATAGCATCCGCTGGCACAGCTTTCACTGCGGCCACGAAAGAAAATGTGACCAGAATGAGTAGAGAGATCGTTTCTCTACAAAATAGACTGCAAGAAGCAGAGTAGTGAGAGAAAAGGGCAGAAAAGGAGAGGGCGGAATTGAAAGAGGAGGTTCAACAACTCCGAAACAAAACTCCCCCTGTCAATGAAGTTTCGCTTGCCATTCTAAGGGAGTGCGATGTATTAGAGGTGACCATGAGGCAAGTGTATGGGGAAATTTTCACCATAAAACAAACAGTCGCCCCATTTGTAAGAGCACAAGTGGAGACTAAGCAGAAGCACGAGCAGCTGAAGGAGGCCTCAACTGCCTTAGATAGAAGGATGGCCTGGACAGTGCGGTACCCTCAGGCTCCTGAGCATTTGCCAAAGAAGGATTGGATTCATACGCAAGATGCCAAAGTCCAAATCATTATGAAAATGCAGTCCAAGGATAAGCTATCCAAGGATTTAGACAAAGTAATGTCTGCATACAAACACCTGATCAGCGGCATCAACTCGATGCACATCCTTCACCACATTCCTTCGCTGGGGGAATTGGACGAGGGGAAAACCTGGGAATAGTTAGATCAAGAGATCCAGTCATTTCTGCAGCCCATTAAGCAAGCTGTTGCCACTCCCGATCTTGCAGCGTCACGAGAAAACCTGGGTCAGTTTCTTGTCACGCTAGTATGGATTTACACCAAGCTCGCCTCTCTTTACAACCAGATCTCACAGAAGAAGAAAACTCTAGTCCCAAATGCTTTGGAGTGTATGCATCGGTTGAAAGAAGAGGTCCCTCTGGTTTCTCCCATAGCAGCAGAGTATCAGACCTGGCAAGACTTCCTCAAAGGGCAGCAGATTGATGCCCCTAACCTCACAATTGTGCACTCATATTTATAACCCAGTGGCAGTAAGTTGCTAGTAGCATTTAGAGGCAGGTCGTAGGTCGCACCGCCTAGCCAGGTCGCAGGTCACACTCACCATCCAGGTCACAGGTCGCAGTTTCCTTCCAAATCGCAAGGCAACTCAACAGGCAGGCAGGCGAAGAGTCAGGAAGCCCAAAGGGCAAGTTTTGATCTATAAAACTCCCTCCGGGGAAAATGTAAAGGATATTTTTTTGGGACTCAAGAGCTATACAACATTGTATTGAAAGATAACACTCTTTTTGCATATGAATATAGATACCTGTTGAAACTCCTTTTGGATCTGATGTGTTTTGCTGTGCGAACACTATGAGTATTTCTATACAGTTTCAAACATCTTTTGATTAATGAAACTGCACTCTTAATGGCATCATTTATGCATTATGGTTTCCTGTACTTGTGTTAATGATGTTCAGTTTGATTGCGTGCTTAATGGATGTTAATGAATTTTTTTATTAGCATTTAGTTTTATCTTTCAGGAAGTAAAGGGGCATCTCGCCATAAAGAACTGTTTCTTTTGTGGTCAGAATAGCCTACAAGCATAACCCCAAAGATGTGTTGTTAACAACACCTCCTTCGGCGTGTATGCTTTATTATTTGTCTCGGTACGCATAGTGTTATATACGTGTTTAATGCATCAACCATGTATCTTGTATCATGTGCACAGTTCGTTGATTATTTTGAGAATTAAGGGAAGGTGACTTAGCGGTAGCCGGACCACCCCAGTTCGGGATCCTATTCCAAACGGTTCAAGGTCCCTAGTTAGTGCCTTTGCAGAATCCCCTGTGGCTGGCCGGACCATATTTTCCCATCAACAAATTGGCTCTAGAAGGAGGGCACAGATAGATCCTCCCGGCCTTACCAACAACATTCCATCACAAACTCCCATGGGGAGGTCATAGCACGCACGATAAGTACTAGCTGTTGGGAATACTGTATTTATAGCAATAATGGCGAGTCAAATTCATAAACAACATCATTTCAATCAACTTTGGGATTCTAGGATCTAGCCCTCCTGAATCCGGAGAGGGATCTCTCCAATATGTACAAAGATGGATATTGTCTTTGAAAAGCTTAAGGTAATGATATTAGGCTAGTTAAGAAGGCCAAGGGTTTTGTTTTGTTTTGGATGGTTGAGCATGATTGGTGAGCGTAAAGTCACCGAATGCGAAGTTTCCAAAGGTGATAAGTTGCATAAGTTGCGATAAAAATAGAACAACTTAGGCTAAAAAGATATATATAACGCTAGTTTTTAGTCCATTGGGCTATGGAGTCATATCTGGACTTTAATTGAACAACAACATCAAGAGTGATCCAAGGGGCAAGTCATCTATACCACAAGATTATTTGAGATAGAGTGATGGGATGGAAACAATAAAGTGTTGAAGGGGTGGAAACTGATAATAATTTCACAAGGGATTTATAGTCAGTCCAAACAAGAAAAGCCTCTTAAGTAACTGTTTAAAACCAACCAAGTGCAGGGCTGACCATTGACTTCTTGGGCAAGTTGTATTAAAGAAGCTTAATTGACAAACAATCCAGTAATCCACATAATTACCTTCAGAAATTATGAAAACATATAAGGGGAACAAAATGCAACTTAAGATCAGATAAAGTACTCTTAAACCTAGTCTGCTTTCAGTTAACACCGAGGGAAACTTTTAGAATCTTCTTTTGGAGAAAAAACTAGGACCAAGGCACACTGTATCTTCCATAGTCATCTTTAATAAGCACAATAAGGAAAATAACTTTTTAAGAACAATTTTTAAGGTAAAAATTAGGACGAGGGAACTCCAACATTCCTAACTTCTTAACTGTATTAAATCATTCTCAAATAAACAATTTGGAAGAAAACATTAAGATAAATATTTTCAGTCAGAGAAGGTTACTGATATACAGTAGGTCCTAACTCTATGCGTGTTGTTCTTTATAAGGGAAATAGTGAACAATATGACATACATAGAAGGAAAACGATAACAAAGAGAGGTGCACTTCACCGATGATATAGACCAGGATCCCAAGAAACAGCATTTATATTGATGTCAAACCATTTACAGTCTTCAAGTCCAATGTTTCAGTTCAGCAATCATCTTCACTATTCAACCTAACTAATCTATCACAAGCAGAGCTCCAAGGGCCAGTGAACACTATTTACAATCAGAAGTTTCAGCTCAAATGTATTTCAAAGTTCTGCAACCAACAGTTTCTCATCTTCTACTGAGGTATTTATAGAAGAATGAGGAGGTGAAATCTAACAAAATATCTCTTAAGGCAATTAATACAGATTCAAGACTTCTCAGCCTTTTGAGGGGCTCGATGTAGAAGTTTTACAGGTGGAATGTTGTACTAATTGTTTTATAATAAATATCAAAGCTCGGTGGGAGCTTATTTGACTTTGAGGCTCTGTGTGCTGTGTGGAGTAACTCTGCAAATATTTCTGTATTTATTTCGTTTTTAGCAGTAACTCCTCGGCTGCGTTGAGGCAAAATATCTGATTCTGTAGTAAGTTCAGCCTCTGTTTGAATGCTTTGAGGCAACAGGTGGCTCTTTTGGTAGCTGAGGAATCAATTCGCCTCATTTCAAGCGGTGGAAGCCTTTTTGTCAGTGAAACACTTATGATTTTCTATTGACTGTGTTTTAATCCAGGGAAGTAGGCTTTTGATAATCATTCTTAGCTGTAATTCCCCAGATCCATCTTCAATATTCATCTATTGTGCTTTGTCTTCAAATTTATACTCTGTAACTGTTCTTTTGAATAAAACAGTGTCTTGTCGATGTGCAGGGCCATACAGGCCATTTTACGTGTTTATCAATGCTCATGAAACATTGATAAATCATTGAATTTAAACCTATGAATGGTTCTTTTTAATAGCTCGAAGGCACAGGAAACGTCTTTCCCAACCCTCGGCTTTCCTTCATTATACAATGGAAAACCATTAAAACACCTGCAAAACAAAAAAAATGATTAATAAATCCTACGTTTTTTGGGTTAAACTGCTTAGAAGGCGGGGAAAAAATCGCAGTCGTTGGATCTGGACACGTGGACGGTCCAGATCTAATCGGGGAATCGCAATCGGCGGGAGGAGGAAAAGGGTGCGATGAGAAACTCCGATGCGATTGCGCGATCAAGAGGGCGGAGGCCATTAAGCGATGGCCGTTGGATCCGAGGATCAGATCAACGGCGGGGACCGAATCGGAGGAACAGCAATCAGGGAAAGAATAAATGCATGCGATGGAAAACTCCGATGCGATTTAGCGTTGTCCGTTGATCTACAGATCAGATGGATGACGGAGAGTGAATCGGAGGGTTTTTGTAGTGGGGGCAAGACTTGTGATTAGAGTTAATGAGGATCGTTGGATCATGGAAGGCGGAGAGGAGATCAACGACGGACAACCAATCGGGGCGAAAAAATAAACACACCCAATGAAAAGTTGTGATGCAATGTAGCGTGGACCACTGATCTGAGGGTCAGATCAACGGTGGAGAATGAATCGAGGGATGGCCGATCGACGGGAGCAAACAAGTGTATGCGAATGAAAACCCCGATGCGATTGGGCGCTGGCTATTTGATCAGCTTATGATCAACGGTGGAGATTAATTTTTAGAACGAACCGGCGGAAACCCTTATAATATATCAAAACCCAAAGTTTTTAATATAAACAAAGGTTTAATGGATCGGGGTGGAAATAAAATATATATAAAGGATAGGCACCCGTCTACAGGGCCTTCGGATATATGGAACGCAAAGGGCCCGGGGCTTAGTTCATCAAAGGCCAATCGCAATCAGAACTGCGGGTCTGGTCTTTCCGATCAACCCATTGTGAATTCTCCGATCGCGATTGCGCGATCGGGTCTTTTTAATCTACCCATTTTTCATATTTTTCAATGGAATTTGATGGTTTCGGGATAGTTAAAAAATGGGTTTCTAACTATGGGAAAGTGATTTTCATAAATGGAAGAAGAGGATTTATGAAAACAAGGGAGTTTCTATGGAGAAAAAGGGGATCAAATGAAGGTTTGAGAAGGGGGAAAATGAAGGTCTTTCAGCAGTATTTCACTTGGAATCAGCAGAATTTTCTGAGTATAAAATGGAAATAGTAATGAAGATTTTTGGACAAAGGCATGAGGCCTTCAAGGAGTCTTCAAGAGCCAACAATTTTTAGTAACAAAATATGTTCCTTGGAGGCTCAAAAAGTCTTAGCCACCTTTTGGTATAATCAAATATTATAGGTGGCTAACAGTGGCTCCACTTAGGGATGATGCCTTCTTGAAGGCATCAAGAACTTCAGACATGTATTCTCTGGGAGGCTGATCAGTTGCCTCATTCTTTGTTCTCTGGGAGGCTGACCTGTGCCTAATCCATTGGGCCGCCCTTTCTTTGATGGGATGATCTTCTTTGAAAACATATTAGCAGCTATGAAAACAATGGTTCTTCATCAATACACACTTTCTACCTACCCAATCCTACTGATCTAGCATTTTTTCTTCATTTGAGTGCACTTGGATTGGAAAACTCTATTCACAACATTTTATTCTTTTGAAAGCAGGAAATCTACTCTATTTCTACTCTTTATTTCTCCATGGATTCAGATTAAACAGTTGAATCCATATAATTCTCTACCTAATCTACTAATCTGTTAGGATTAAAGAGTCTAACAGATTTTATTCTCTAATTTTCTAAAACAGAAATTTAAAAAGCATTCAAGTTAGGATTGAAAATTCTAACTTGATGTTGGTCTATGGCATAAAAACAAGCTACACACAGACATTTATTCTATAGAAAATTAAATCAAAATGGAAGGCTTAAAATCTGAAAATTTAAAGCACTTCCTTCATCTCTTTTCACAACTATGTTTTGACTTTGTTTGAGTTGTTCTTTCTTTTTCTCTGGTTCAGATTTTGAGTTAATTAGAACTAGATTTTACATCTCTTGACTCAGAATTTGAAGCAGATTTGAGTCATTTTTCTTTTGAAACCTTAGGTTCAGATTTTGAACATGTTTGAACCTTTAATTTCTATCCTAAACTATCTACTGATAAGCCAAGATTAAACAGTTTGGAAAATCAAATTCACTACCCTATCAGTAGAAAATTTAAAACTAATTAGTCAAGATTAGGCAGTTCGACTAACTAGAAGTGTGTTTTTCAGGAGTGGCATTTGAGCTTGCACACTTTCAGATTTTGTTTCTCTTTTTTGGTATGGGGCTATACCTTTCTTGTTTTGTCAATCTGCCCTCCTTTCTCTTTTTCATTGTTTTTGTATTTTTTATTTTTCTAACTTTGAATGCAATGGTGGATGAGATATTTATAATGGAAAAAAAAAGATAAAAAGGATTCCAAACATAGCATATGATCAAGAGAAGTAATGCTTAAGCATCCTGCCATTGACAGGACCCCCAAACAATTCTGCTCCATCCAACTCCTGTAAGAAAAATGCATTGTTACCAGCAACTGAATGAATAGAGTAAGGGCCAAGCCATAAGTTGTCAAAATTTCCATGCTTTCCCTTGTCTTCCCTTCTTGAGTCCCATTTTAAAACTTTTTCCCCAATCTTGAGATTGCTGGCCTTTGTTCTTCTGTCAAAAATCTTTTTAATGCTCTCCTATTTCTGTAATGCTTTGTTATACACTTCCTCTCTGGTTTGCTGAAGATGAATGGTCTGATTTATTCTTCTGATCATGTCATTTTCTTCAGTTTGCAGCTCTTGAATTAAATTCATCACTGGTACACCAAGGGTGTTTGGAAAAATTGCATCAGCACCATACACAAGCTGGAAAGGTGACATACCAATGGATTTCTTCAAAGTCAATCTGTCAGCCCAAAGTGCATGAATCAAATTTGTGTGCCAAGACTTCTTGTTGTCCTCCAACAGTTTCTTGATTATGTTCACTAAGATTTTTTTTGAGGATTCTGCAAGTCCATTACCTTGAGGGTAATAGGCTATGGAATGCCCCAATGTTATCTGATATCTATGACAGAAGTCAGCCATCTTCTTTGATCCAAATGATGCGGCATTATCAGTGATGATCTTGGTAGGACAGCCAAATTTGGAGAGAATATTAGTCTCAATGAATTTTATAATAACAGATTCATTGGCTTGCCTACAAGGTATGGCTTCTATCCACTTAGTGAAATAGTCTATGGCTGTGAGAATCCATCTATGCTGGGCAGAATATGGGGGATGGATTTCTCCTACGAAGTCAAGTCCCCACTGTTGAAAAGGGGCTTCAACAATGATAGGATGCAGAGGCAGGGGTAACATTTTTCTTTTTCCTTCAAAGAGTTGGCACTTATGACAGGCAATGATCATCTTATGTATATCAGGAAAAAGAGTGGGCCAATAGAAACTAGCCCTCAAAATTTTGTTGGCTGTTGTCTTCCAGTACAAATGACCTCCACACTCTCCTTCATGGAATTCATGTTTAACCTTCTCTGCATCAAACTCAGGCAAACATTTAAGCAATAGACCACTTGCATTTCTCCAATAAAGACATTTATCTATAATGCAATAGTTTACATCTTTCAATTTCAGGAATCTTGCCTTTGTTTTTGTTAAACCGGGACGTGTATTCAATTTAAGCAAAACATAAACAATATCAGCATACCAAGGAGACTTCATAAAATGATCTTCAACTATAGGAGTTGAGAATTCTTCTTGGTCATCTAAAGCATTAATCATATTAATATCAAGAACTTCAAAATTTGATTCAGCCATTAATCTAGCTATACCTTGGCCTTTGATGAGTTTAGTGGGTTTTATCTCTAAATCATATTCAAGAATAATAGCAATCCACTTACCTCTCTTACCATGTGGGTCCTGAGTTAGAATGTCTTTAACAACTGAATTTGGGACAAAGGCAATAGTGTGTGAATGAAGGATGTACACTCTGAAGTCTTTCAAAGCTTTAACCAAAGCAAAAGCTTGCTTCTCCATAATGCTATACTTCAAAGGGGCATCCCTCAATGCCTTGCTAAATAATGCAATAGGTTGCTCTTGTCCTTGTGGATTTTTCTGTAAAAGGACAGCAGCTATGGTATGTTCCGATGCAAATGAAAAGATATAAAAATCTTTTGAAAAATCAGGACTTATCAGAACCGGTGTTTTGGTTAATGCTTGTTTCACTAGCTCAAAAGAATTCTTTGCTTCCAAGGTCCATTTTACCCCTTGCTCCTTCTTTAACATGTTTGTGATACTCCTAAGGAGCTCAGCCAAATTGGGGATGAACCTTCTTAAAAAGTTGATCTTTCCAATGAAAGATTGCAACTCTTTGATGTTTCGAGGATGAGAGATTTGCAATATGGCCTCAATCCTCTTTGGATCTATCTTTATACCCTCTTCTGAAATAATGTGCCCAAGAATTTTACCTTCTTGGAGACCAAATAGTGTCTTCTTAGGGTTTAAAGATATCCCAAACTTTCTGCACTTCTCGAAAACCTTTCTTAGATGTTTTAAGTGCTCTTCATCAGTTTTTGAAAACACAGTAACATCATCTAGATAGATAATGATGAAGAAGCCTAGTTCCTTCGAGAATGCTATGTCCATGGTTCTTTGAAAGGTTGCTCCAGCATTCATTAGACAAAGGGCATTTTCACATACATGAAAGTGCCCCAGGGTGTAGTAAAGGCTATCTTTAATTGATCAGCAGGGTTAAATAATATCTGATTGTACCTTGAATAGCCATCCAGCAAAGAAATTCTTTTAGACCCTACCACCCTTCGTAAAATGTGATCCATCTTGGGTAAAGGGTAGTTGTCTTTTAATGAAGCTCTGTTTAAGTCTCTAAAGTCTATACAAAGCCTGATTTCTCCAGTTTTCTTCCTAACAGACACCAGATTAGATACCCATTCAGAATATCTAACAAGGAAAATAATACCAGCATCATACATTTTTATGATCTCCTTCTGAACCAACGGCAACTGGACAGGGTTTATTCTACGTAGTTTATGTTTGAATGGTTTTTGGTCTTCCTTGAAGGGAATTTTGTGCTGTATTATTTCAATGTCATAGGATTTAAGATCTTTGTAACTCCACGCAAAAACATCAGAAAACTCTTTAAACAGCTCTATGTATTTGAGTTTAATGTGAGCTGGTAAAGTCTTAGATAGTTTAATCATCTTCGGTTTTTCCTCACTGACTATATTACACTCTTCCACTTCAGTCTCTACAGGTTCCAGTTTTGGCTTATTTGCCACATCGTTAAAATCGAACAACTCTTCTAAAGGGGTCAGACCCTTAGGAAAACTTTCATCTTTGGAGTGCAGAGTTTCTAACTCCTCTGTTTCAGACTCTACATTTGTTTCTATTTCACCTTCAAGTTTTCCAGATAACAGGTTTATATTAGCAAGTTCAGGGGACGTTTCTTCCTTACCAAGAAAATTTTCTTCGCTGCAGTCTATATCATGATCTGAGTCCGAACTGTGTAATTTGAATTCATTTCTGAATTGCATGAAGTCTTCTATGTGTTTGTCATTCTCAAACACCTGCCAATATTTTTCGTTATCAGGCACGGCTGGTCTGAATTTAATCTGAGTTGTGTCATCATATGGCGTTAGACATGTTCTAGCGGCAGAGGCTAGATTATGGGCTGTAATATTTTCCTTTCTCGGGACGAAAATTAATTGGGACTCATCGAAAGCTTCTAAAATATCAACGACATCATTCTGATAGGCCCTAAGTCTGGGGTGATGAGCATTATACTCCCCATTGACTTGCCTTATGATTAATTCCAAATCCCCATGAATTTTAATTCTCTTGGCTCCTAACTTTTTCAACAAATGCAAACCTAAGAGAAGGGACTCGTATTCCACTACGTTTTTGGAACACTGGAAGTTTAACTTATAGGAAATGCATTCGGTGTGGTTGCTTACAGTGTTGTGAATCCAGACACCTGCACCAGCGTTATTTCTAGTGCACGACCCATCGAAATGCATACTCCATAGAGGACTGTTTTCAGTTTCACTTGTTTGGTGAATGTCCTCTTTAACTAACTTGCTTTCTGATTGTTGTTAAATGTCTGCACTTAGTTGTAGATGTTTTTATTCCCCTTGATTTTCAGTTACTTGGGGAATACTTTCGTGACTCTCAATGTTTAGAAGCAAGGGACACATGACTTGTATTTCAAGACACACATTTGGTTTGTTGTTGTTTAAAGGTTCAGCAAACTGTTTCGACAGTTCTGTGGTATTTACCTCCCCCTCTCTATCGGCCATTAATTCTATTAAGGTTACTTGTTCAACTGAAGCTTCTTCATTAAAAAGGATAAAAGAATCAAGGCCTGTATTTACAGAATAAAGGGGAGAGTTCTGTGGTCTGTCTTGACTTGTAACTGTGTATTGCATATGAGGCTCCCTGTAAAGTCTTCTGGTTTGATTGAAAACAGGGATAGGTGCATAGGTCATGTCCATCTGCATATTCCCTTGTAGCTTAGCCCCCCAAGATCTAGATAACAACATTCCATACTTTGGGGTCACATCAGCCACCACAATGTCCATGAGTAAGCATTTGGCTGGAATCTGGGCTAATTTAACACAGAGGTCTTTGATTAATCCTAAACATTTTACTCTGCTGGAATCAAAGGAGTATAGGTCTTTGTAAGGTCTGGTGATTTCAGGACCAAGGCTCTCCATCACAGCTTTAGGCATTAAATTATGAGAAGCCCCAGAATCATGCATAGTGTTGTGCAAAATTTTTTCATGAACGTTTAAACTCACGTAGAAAGGAGGGACAGGTCCCTCTTGGTATCTACCTTCAATCTTTGGACTGAAAATAAGCTCTGGTTGGTCATCACTAAGATTGATTGTATCTCCATTTTCCTCTATATTTAAAGCCTTCAAAATTTGGGTTCTATATACATGTTGGGAAGCTAACTCAGTCAAGGGAACAGAGATTTTAATCTTGGAAATTTCTTGTTCAAGGTTGAAGGGAAAATGGTTCTTTGAAGTGCGGGTTTCAGCCTTATTAGCTGCCACTCTACCAGCAATATCAGCTTGCTGATTTGTTTTATTTACACTTGATAAAATTGTTTTCACAGGAGTACTAGCTGAAGTGTCAATACTACTAAGGTCTGCACTCTATTTTTCTTTGTTTTGAGTGCCTTTCTCTTTTCCCTTATCATAATTTACAGCCACTATCTTATCCTTTTGTTTGACAACTTTAGGTTTGTTTGTAGTGCTGTTTTGTGAATATTTGTCAGAGGTTATGGTGTTGGAGGGCTGTTGACTGGTTTTGCTTATAAGGTCATATTCCCTTTGAGGTTCTATGATGACATTTTCCATGTCTTGATAATAATTTTCATTATCATCTCTTTTGTCATCATAAGGTGTATAAAGACCCTGTTTTTTATCATAATGAACTTCAAAGTCATCATGCTCTACCCCAAACATGTTGATATCCTCCTCTGTTATTTCATCTGTTTCCTCAACCTGACTTACGTAATTTTGATGAAAGGGAGGAGTGATCTACTGATCATCTTCCCTAATTCTGTTTGGAGGTTGGTTCCTTCTAACATTCTGATTCTGGTTCTGGTTTCTATTTTGAGGAGCAGTTTGGTTTTGGCTTGCTTGTGCTCTCTTGATTATGCTCATCTCTTTCATCATCTCCTCCATAATTTTCTCCATTTTTGAGTTGGAAGTAGAAGGTGTGGATTCCTCTCTAAAGGATACTCTTTTTTTAGCTTTCATCCTTGTTCTTTTCTCCATTAAGTTGACTTCCATAGAAAGAGCACCTCTTTGCATATATTCAAGAGTTGCAAAATATCTCTCTCTTAGCGAATAGGTCATGTCAGAGTCAAACGCTTCGGGTAACTTGTTTAAAGATGAGCCTTGTGGAGGTTTTAGTTATGGGGAAAGTGCATTATACACACTATTAAACCTAGTGCAATAAGCTTGGACACTTTCCCCATGGTTTCTATGGAGGCTCTTATAATCAGAAAGGACTTGGAGAGAATTCTTCTTCACTTCCCATTTGTTTAAGAAAGTTTGATGGAAGCCTGGGAGATCGTTTATACTATGGGGGCCTAAGCTTTTAAACCATTTTCTTACTTCTCCCCCTAAGATTTGAGCAAATAATCTAAGCTTGACAGAATCATCATCAATTTCATTTCTGTCAAAGTAGTCATTCATCTTATCCACATGTTGTGATGCAGTTGTAGCATTGCTAGCATCATATAATGGAATTTTGGACTGATAGTCTTGTGGAAGATTGACTAATGGTGCAGGAAGGACTAGGGGAGCATACCATGCAGCCATAATAGGGGGTGGAGGTGGATTCACAGGTGGGTTGACAAAAGGGAAGGTGGGCTGAAGTGGAGTGGTTCGAATAGTGGATGAAGGATGAGTAGATGTGGATGGAACAACAGTTGATTGCTGAGTTGATCTTGGATGAGAGACACCTAAATTCAACAGGAAGTGTAGATCAGGTGGTGTTGTTTCTCTACTACCAAGACGTTCACTTGTCTCCGGGGATGAAAGTGAAGACTCATAATCTAGCTGAATTATATCATCCAATGACCTAGTTCTAAATGGATATACTAAGTCAGCTTGTGATTGTTGTAGAGCTGAAAGATTTTCAGGGACTGAATTAGCTCTCAAGGGTGATCTGAAAACAGTTGATAATTTAATCCCAGGAGACTTCCAAAGGATACGTTCTGGGTTATCAACTATCTTAGGTGGATTAGGGTCAGGATGGGCTCTAGTGTGAATCTTTCTAGGAGCCACTATGCTGTGTTTTTAGACCCAAAAGAACAAGACAAGTTCAACCAGATATGACAGTCTTTGAATGGTTAACTAACCTGTTTACCTAAATTTCAATCCTACAGTCCTCTAACTAAGTTTGAATGATATTATAATGATAAGGGTTCTTCCCAATGCAGTCTTAAGGTTTTTTGAGGATTTTGGAGTCGCCAGGTGGACGTTTTTAGCTCCTAAGGAGGTAAAAGGTTTTATGGTCCACCACCATGTTTATTGAATACCAATCTGAAACATTTTTAGGTTTTCTAAGTTATTTTTAAGTTGTGTGGTTTTTAAGAATATGCTAACTCTGTTTCACAACTTAGCTACGGTTATGAGACAAAGACAGTTTACTCTTATGGCTATTCCAACTGATTTTTCAAGGTTAGATAAAGTCTTACGAGAACCCTAAGGTTTGCCTAGTTTGTCACTGATTCAAACAAGTTTCATCATGATTACCTAGCTTAGGTAGTGCTTGAAAAGGCTGCTTTTACTCACAATGTTTTCTTGAATCAAGGGTTTCTAAGGTCTCAAAAGGTATCAAAAACACTCACTCCCCAGCAGAGTCGCCAGAAATGTTGGGAATCTGTAATTTATTAGCAATATTGGCAGAGTCCAATTACAGAAACAACATCGTTTCAACCAACTTTGGGATTCTAGGATCTAGCCCTCCTGAATCCGGAGAGGGATCTCTCCAATATGTACAAATATGGATTTGTCTTTGAATTTGGGGTTATGATATTAGGCTAGTTATGAAGGCCAAGGGTTTGTTTTGTTTTTTTGGATGGTTGAGCATGATTACTGTTTGAAGCGTAAAGTCCTGAATGCAAAGAGTTTCAAAGGTGAGAAGTTGCAAGAAAATAGAACAGCTTTGGCTAAAAGATAGATATAACACTGGTTTTAAGTCCATTGGGCTATGGAGTCATATCTGGACTTTAATTGAACAACAACATCAAGAGTGATCCAAGGGGCAAGTCATCTATACCACAAGATTATTTGAGATAGAGTGATGGGATGGAAACAATAAAGTGTTGGAGATGGTGGAAACTGATAATAATTTCACAAAGGGTTTATAGTCAGTCTAAACAAGAAAATCCTTTTAAGTAACTGTTTAAAACCAACCAAGTGCAGGGCTAACCATTGACTTCTTGGGAAAGTTGTATTAAAGCAGCTTAATTGACAAACAATCCAGTAATCCACAAATTACCTTCAGAAAGTATGAAAACATATGAGGGGAACAAAATGCAACTTAAGATCAGATAAAGTACTTTTAAACCTAGTCTGCTTTCAGTTAACACCGAGGGAAACTTTCAGAATCTGCTTTTGGAGAAAAAACTAGGACCAGGGCACACCGTATCTTCCATAGTCATCTTTAATAAGCACAATAAGGAAAATAACTTTTTAAGAACAATGTTTAAGGCAAACATTAGGACGAGGGAACTCCAACATTCCTAACTGCTTAACTGTATTAAATCATTCTTAAATAAACAATTTGGAGGAAAACATTAAGATAAAGATTTTCAGTTAGAGAAGGTTACTGATATACAGTAGGTCCTAACTCTATGCGTGTTGTTCTTTATAAGGGAAATAGTGAACAATATGACATACATATAAGGAAAACGATAACAAAGAGAGGTGCACTTCACTGATGATATAGACCAGGATCCCAAGAAACAGCTTTTATATTGATGTCAAACCAGTTACAGTCTTCAAGTCCAATGTTTCAGTTCAGCAATCATCTTCACTATTCAACCTAACTAATCTATCACAAGCAGAGCTCCAAGGGCCAGTGAACACTATTTACAATCAGAAGTTTCAGCTCAAATGTATTTCAAAGTTCTGCAACCAACAATCTCTCATCTTCTACTGAGGTATTTATAGAAGAATGAGGAGGTGAAATCTAACAAAAGATCTCTTAAGGCAATTAATACAGATTCAAGACTTCTCGGCCTTTTGAGGGGCTCGATGGAGAAGTTTTACAGGTGCACTACTGTACTAACTATTTTATAATAAATATCAAAGCTCGATGGGAGCTTTATTTGACTTTGAGGCTTTGTGTGCTGTGTGGAGTAACTCTGCAGATATTTCTGTATTTATTTCGTTTGCATCAGTAACTCCTCGGCTGCGTTGAGGCAAAATATCTGATTCTATAGTAAGTTCAGCCTCTGTTTGAATGCTTTGAGGCAACAGGTGGCTCTTTTGGTAGCTGAGGAATCAATTCGCCTCATTTGAAGTGGTGGAAGCCTTTCTGTCAGTGAAACACTTATGATTTTCTGTTGACTGTGTTTTAATCCATGGAATTAGGCTTTTGATAATCATTCTTAGCCGTAATTCCCCAGATCCATCTTAAATATTCATCTACTGTGCTTTGTCTTCAAACTTATACTCTTTAACTGTTCTTTTGAATAAAACAGTGTCTTGTCGATGTGCAGGGCCATACAGGCCATTTTACGTGTTTATCAATGCTCATGAAACATTGATAAATCATTGAATTTAAACCTGTGAATGGTTCTTTTTAATAGCTTGAAGGCGCAGGAAACGTCTTTCCCAACCCTCGGCTTTCCTTCATTATACAATGGAAAAACATTAAAACACCTGAAAAACACAAAAAATGATTAAGAAATCATGCATTTTTTGTGTTAAACTGCTTAGAGGGCGGGGGAAAAATCGCAGCCGTTGGATCTGGACACGTGGACGGTCCAGATCTAATCAGGGAATTGCAATCGGCAGGAGGAGGAAAAGGGTGTGATGAGAAACTCTGATGCAATTGCATGATCGGGAGGGCGGAGGCGATTAAGCGATGGCCGTTGGATCCGAGGATCAGATCAACGGCGGGGAGCGAATCGGAGGAACAACAATCGAGGAAAGAATAAATGCATGCGATGGAAAACTCCGATGCGATTTAGCGCTGGCCGTCGATCCGCAGATCAGATCGATGGCGGAGAGTGAATCGGAGGGTTTTTGAAGTGGGGGAAAGACTTGTGATCGGAGTTAGTGAGGACTGTTGGATCACGGAAGGCGGAGAGGAGATCAACGACGGATAACCAATCGGGGATCAGCAATCAGGGCAAACAAATAAACGCACCCGATGAAAAGTTGCGATGCGATGTGCCGCAGACCGTTGAGCTGAGGGTCAGATTAACGGTGGAGAATGAATTGGGGGATGGCCAATCGGTGGGAGAAAACAAGTGTATGCGATGGAAAACCCCGATGCAATTCGGCGCTGGCCGTTTGATCAGCTTACGATCAACGGTGTAGATTAATTTTTAGAACGAACCGGCGGAAACCCTTATAATATATCAAAACCCAAATTTTTTAATATAAATAAAGTTTTAGTGGATCGGAGCAGAAATAAAATATATATAAAGGATAGGCGCCCATTTGCGGGGCCTTGGGATATATGGAACGCAAAGGGCCCGGGGCTTAGTACATCAAAGGCCAATCGCAATCAGAACTGCGAGCCTGGTCTTTCTGATCAACCCATTGTGAATTCTCCGATCACGATTGTGCGATCGGGTCTTTTTAATCTACCCATTTTTCGTATTTTTCAATGGAATTTGATGGTTTCGGGATAGTTAAAAAAATGGGTTTATAACTATGGGAAAGTGATTTTCATAAATGGAAGAAGAGGATTTATGAAAACAAGGGAGTTTCTATGGAGAAAAATGGGAGCAAATGAAGGTTTGAGAAGGGGGAAAATGAAGGTCTTTCAACAGTCTTTCACTTGGAATCAGCAAAATTTTCTGAGTATAAAATGGAAATAGTAATGAAGATTTTTGGACAAATGCATGAGGCCTTTAAGGAGTCTTCAAGAGCTAACAATTTTTAGTAATAAAATTTGTTCCTTGGAGGCTCAAAAATTCTTAGCCACCTTTTGGTATAATCAAATATTATAGGTGGCTAACACTACCCCTCCTCCGTTGGAAGACATTCCAGGGGAGGAGGTTCCATATTATGAATTTACCAGAGATCAGTTGAGAGCCTTGCACCCAGCTACTCGCAATCTCATCAGGGATTTGCGATATGCCCCAATCATGAGTTTCTTGACCCATACTAGGACTCCGGCTGAAAACATCACTCGTAATGGTGCTCTAGTGAGTACCACACCCTAGTTAGTGAATTTCATGGTTGAAGACCTAGCCACCGCTGTTCAGGGTGACGAACCGATTCCCGAGCTCCAAGGGGGAAAAGAGGAGGAATTTGGTACAACTGAACCTTTCCCCGACCCTCAGCCCAACCAAGCCCAACCAAACAACAACCAGGCACACCCCCCACCTGGGGGAGGTGATGAAGATAGAGGCCAAGGGAACGAAGGCAAGGGAAATAGAGCCCGCAGGAATGAAGGTGAGGGAAATAGAGCCCACAGAAACGAAGGCGAGGGAAATAGAGCCCGCAGGAATGAAGGTGAAGGGAATAGAGGCTGTGGGACTGGAGGTAGAGGAGATAGAGGTCGTGGCCAAGGACACCATGCCAACCACCGCCGCCGAAACCCAAATAGGCCACCTGTCCACAATTGGGGATATCTTAGAGACATGGTAAACCGTGAGAGGTATCAAGATGAACACTCTCGCCATGAGGGAGAAGCATCGGTGTCAGGTACGGGGAGTGAATCTGAGCCTGAGATCAGACACCACCAGCAGGCTAGGAGAGTGCAACCACTCACCTAGATGGCCCAGTCCCCATTAGATCTTTTGGGCCCCCTCCACGACCTACCTAGGCACCTTGGCCGAAGATCATATAAGCAGCGTCTATCTCTCCCTGCAAATCATGAGGGTTCAAACAGATGACGTTGCTTGCCACCTATTTCCGCACACTCTTGAAAACAAAGAGGCCACCTGGTACCGCTCCCTCCAAAGTGCCTCCATTACATCATGGGACCAGTTTGGTCGCGCATTCCTGCAGAAATTTTCAGAAGACAAAACCTCTTCCATGCTCCTCACGGAGTTAAGTACCATCAAGTGCCATAAGAAAGAGAAGGTTAGAGACTTCAATCAGTGCTTTGCCACCATACTGCAAAAGTTTCCCCCCAACCTGGCGTTGGATGACTCGATTACCATAGACTATTATAAGAAATCTCTCCCTAGGGATATCACCGTCTTCGTAAAACATGAAGCTCAACCCACCCTTGCAGCAAACTACGCAACCGCCCTCACTATAGAAAGAGACATGCTTTCTATAAGAGCCATCGATCACGAGGGGAGAGATTACCACAAACCAATCACGAAAAAGGGTCAGTCCTCCACAAACAAAACCACGGATAAGGATAAGGATTCTTTTGACTTCGAGAGTATAGTAAAGACCCTCAAGCTATTGACAAATGAAGTCTCCGACCTGAAGAGGAAAGGTATAGAATCCACGACTAGCACCAAGGCACCTAAGCCCTTTTTCAGAAAGAGCAACCCCAACACCAGCCGACCTCCATCTAACCCGAACACTATTCTCAATGTGGAAGAAATAGAAAAAGATAATTTATGTTCTTTCCACCAGGCTTCCCACTCTGAAAAAACATGCCCACAATGGATTGGCAGCATGACGGCAGTGGTAAATCAGCTTCTGGACGATCAAACCCCAGGGGACATGGTGGAGGATGATGCTTCCGACCACAATGAGGATTTTCCCCCGGATGAGGAACCAGGGTCCTCGGTTCTTGCATTTGATATTATCCACGAGGACCACAATCTTACCATCACTGATATCAACATGGCAGAAAATCCTAAGGCCCAACCCGTAAGAAACTACAGCCTTAGGAGTAAAGGACTGGTCCCCAAACCATCCTTTGAGGAGAAGAAAATGGCTTTCTTAAGGAAAATCCTCCCCCCGGGGAATGAACAACAAGATGCCCCTGAGAAGCCCACCAATAACAACACCCGAGCGAATCCAAAGAGCAAGCTCCCGGTGGGGTCCCCCAAAACCACTACCGAGCCCTGCCATCAATCTGATTCCACTTATAACATTGTAGAGGACATGAAGAAAACCAAAGCTAACATCTCCCTCTATGAGCTTGCACGCATCATGAACCAACAAGAACTCATTCTTAAAGCCTTCGCCAATACCTCAACTACTAAGCCTGTGAGCAATACGTCCGCACAAGCCAGCCCAAGTGTTCAGTCTATTGTGAATGCCATCAATGAAAACTCCAGGGGATCTACTCCTCCCTTCCTGTTATCTTTTGATATTTTTAACTTCAACGTCCATAACTGTCTAGTTGACTCCGGAGCATCCACAAACGTCATGCCCCTATCTGTTTGTAAGAAGCTGAGCATCCGCCCAGAGAAAACTGATGCAAGGATCATTCAACTTGACAGATCACAGGTGCCAGCTGTAGGAGAACTGAATAATGTCATTATGCGTCTCTCGTCCGATTCTAGAGTCCACCAATGTATTGAAATTTTGGTTGTTGACATTCTGGAATCCTACAGCCTATTACTTAGTAGAGACTGGTCATGCAAGCTGCAAGGATATTTTGCCACCGATTGGTCCCACCTGTGGCTTCCATATAAGGGCCAGAATAACTAGATCAGAGTTGAAAGTGAACCACATATGAAATATACTATGACTGATTTGGATGCTACAAACAAACCCATCAGTTTTGCCCAGGAGGAGCTTGGCATGTGCTTCTTGGAAGCCATTTTCGAATGTTATCATCCTCCTTAGTCTCCAGTAGACCCCGAGATCCAGTCTGAACTAAAACTCATCGCGGAAGACCAAGACACTCCCATCTCACACCAAATCGAAGTCTTGCCCCAACCTACAACCCCAAAGGAGCCAGAAAATGACGTTTGGACCCTGTACTATGACGGTTCGAAAACACATGACAGAGCTGGCGCGGGTTGCATCTTGTTGGACCCTCAAAAGAACAAATTCTTGATTTCATGTCGGCTTGAGTTCCAGTGCACCAAAAATACTGCTGAATATGAAGCTCTAATCCTCGGACTCAAGAAGGCATTGGATTTAAAGGTAAGGTGCTTACAAGTCATTGGAGACTCCGAGATCATTACTCGGCAGGTACGCAATACCATTCATTGTTTGTCTCTGTATTTAAAAGCTTATCAACAAGAGGTATGGTGTCTTATTTCTGCTTTCGATGCATTTGGAATCAAATGTGTTCTTAGAATGCACAATGCAGTAGTTGATACTCTGTCTAATGTTGCTGCTAGATTTACCCCTTTGAGGGATGGATTTTCTATTGAATTTATATATAGACCCCCCATGCCAGATAATATTACTAATTTACGCGTTTTTTATGATGATCAACAGATATTGGAATTTATGCTCAACACTGAAGTATTAAAAGACACGGGGATTGATGAGGCGGATCACGACCAAGATTTGCAGGAAGAGCATGACAAACACAAGGAGAACCCCATGCCCAAGGGGATAGTGTCACTTGAAAATCTCTTCGATCTGCAAAGCCGATTCCGCAGGCCCCCAAATACCAAAGTACAAAGTTCCATATTGCCACATCGGCAAGTGAACTTGGGATCGAACAAGGACCCAAAGTTCATTAACCTTGGGAAAGACTGTACTGACGAAGAGACGCAGGCCTTCACCCAAATATTTCGGAAGTATCGAGACGTATTTTCTTGGACTTATGATGATTTACGTACGTACGATACTCAGATTATTCAGCACGTGATACCCATGAAGGGAGGCGTGAAGTCGTTCCAATAGAAGCTCAGAAGAGTGCATCCTACTTTGGAACTGATGATTCTGAAAGAACTCAAGAAGCTTTTGGATGCAAGCATCATCTTCAAAGTTCTTCATTCCACATGGGTGTCAAATTTTTTCCCTGTACGGAAGAAGTCTGGCGAGATCCACTTATGTGTGGATTTTCGGAATTTGAATCGGGCCTCAAATAAAGACAATTACCCGGTGCCACCTATGGAACAAATATTGCAAGCTGTGTCTGGCTCCGAGATGTTCTCCTTATTGGATGGGTTCTCTGGTTACAACCAGGTGCTGGTAGCCGAGCCGGACAGATTGAAAACCACCTTTCGGACCAAATGGGGAGCGTTCGCTTTCAGGCGCATGCTTTTTCGGTTGATAAACATGGGGGAAACTTTCCAATGGGTCATGGATATAGCTTTCTGTGGTTTGATAGGGCAGAGCGTGGTAGTCTATTTTGACGATGTCATCGTGTTTTCAAAACACCGGGGCGATCATTTACGCCACCTCAAGAAAATCTTCGAGAGGTGCAGGAAGTACGGGATTTCACTTAACCCGAAGAAGAGTGTTTTCGCTGTGGCGGAAGGAAATTTGTTGGGCCACATTATAACTAAGTAGGGCATTGTTGTAGATCCAGAGCGGGCGAAAGCCATTGCCCAAATCCCCCCCCCCCCGAGTAGTAAGAAAGCAATGCAATCTTTCCTAGGGAAAATCAATTTTTTCCGTAAATTCATATCGGATTTCGCCCAGATAGTCTGGCCATTGCAGGGGATGATAAAAAAGAATGCGGTGTTCAAATTTAATCTGCCAGAGAAGGAGGCCTTTGACAAAATCAAGCAGGCTATAGCTAAAGTGCCATCCCTACAAAGTCTAGATTTTAGCAGAGGCTTTATCCTGTATACGTTTGCCTCAGATTCATCACTTGTAGCTGTCCTCACGCAGAAAGATGACAACAATGATGAACGGCCTATATCCTTCATGAGTACTAGTTTACAAGGAGCTGAATTGAACTACCCTGAAATCGAAAAGCAAGCCTATGCGGTTTACAAAGAAGTCAAGCATTTTAGGCCCTACATCTTGAAAAACCATGTCATGGTTTTCATTCCCCACCCAGTTGTCCGCTCACTGTTTGTGCAGCAAGAGCTAGTCGAGAGGCGAGGCAACTGGGTGGCATGCCTCCAAGAGTATGATTTAGAGTTTAAACCAGCACACACCGTTAAAGGACAAGGATTGTGCCAAATAGTTGTGGAGGCCGCAAGTTCACATGGAGTTGAAGAAGAGTGTTGGAAACAAGAAATCGACATGTATCAGAGTGACCACGTGCCTCAGCAAAGAAGCCCTTCTTGGTACTCTGACATTTCAGGATACTTAGCCCAGGGCGTCCTGGACCCTACTCTAGCTGCCCAGCAGAAACGCGCGATAAGACTTAAGGCTGCATCTTACCAGCTGATACAGGGTAAGATTTTCAAGAAACATTACGATGGAGTCATGCTACGCTATTTGGAACATGATGAAGTGCAGAAAATCTTGACCGAGTTGCATGACGGACCAGCTGGAGGTCATTTTGCAGGTGATACCACTGCCCATAAGATAATGCGCGCAGGATACTATTGGCCAACCCTTTTCAGAGATGCGCATGCATATGTCTGGAAATGAACTCAGTGCCAGAAATTTGCAAACCAGGAAGCGCGGCCAGCCGCCCCTTTACTATCAGTAGCGGTGGAAGAACCTTTTCAACAGTGGGGTTTGGACGTGATTGGCGAAATCATACCTCAATCTTCCAAGCAACACTGGCACATTCTTACAGCTACCGATTATTTCATCAGGTGGGTCGAAGCAGCACCTTTACACCAAATCAATGATCAAGAGGTAATAGAATTCATCACTCATTCCATCATCACTAGGTTTGGCATTCCAACTTCCTTGTTTTTTGATAATGCAACTTACTTTTCATCTTTCAAATTGTATGATTTTGCTCTGGAAAACGGTATTGTTCTTAAACATTCTACAAATTATTATCCTCAAGGAAATGGGTTAACTGAGTCAACCAATAAAAATCTTATCTGCATCATTAAGAAGACCCTGCTGTCCCACCAGCGCAACTGGCACAACGCCCTTCACAATGCACTTTGGGCCGACTGTGTCACGCCCAAGTCCTCCCTAGGCACCTCTCCGTATTTTCTTGTGTATGGAAAAGAAGCTATTCTTCCTCCCCATTTATCTCTCCCTGCCTTTCATCTGTCCCAATACTATCATGGTACCCCATGCCCCACCTTGCAGACTCGGATCGACACCCTACTAAAATTGGAGGAAGAAAGACAAAAAACCCGGGAAAAGTTTGCCATCCACCAAAGCCGAATCAAGAGATGGTTTGATAGAAAATATGTAGGGAATACAAAATTTGAGGTAGGAGACCTAGTCCTGAAGTGGGATAAATCTCACAAAGAAAAGGGAAAACATTCCAAGTTCCAAGCACTGTGGACAGGTCCTTTCCAAGTGAAAGAGAAATTAGGTTCCCACACGTTTAGACTGAAAACTCTTGGGGGAAGAGTCAAGGTCCTCCCAGTAAATGGGCATGACCTCAAACATTACTTCACTTAGCAGCCCGTAGGGGGCTATCTAATCCTTGTACCATAGATTCCATTTTCATTTCTCTTGAAACTCAAAAAAAAAAAAAAAAAAAATTAAACGGAAGGACTTGTCAGAGCCATGCAATTGGCACACTGCAACAGGTTCTATGCTGATGAAAGGCCTTTTCCCGATAGACACGAAGGTGGTAAAATCTTGCTTTTTATTGGCACCTAATGGCAGTACATGTCCTAGCTCAAGCCATCAAGCAGGGGGTGCCCACCTAGCAAGTTTTATAGGGTATCTGCAAAAGGAAAGCGTGATACAGCGGTAACTAGATCGGAAGGGAACAGAGGTACTCCATGTTATATCAGGGCATCCGAGAAAAACCAAAGTCCTCATATCAGACCAGGAGCAACCTCTCTGCAAGTAAAATAATTCGGGATCCCTCGTCCACCTAGGAAAAAAAATCTCCCATCTCATATAAGTGCCACGAGCACATCTAAATAAGTGCCCCAGGCACATTCAAAATAAGTGCAATAGCACACTAATAAAGGGTAAGGGATTGAGAAAGGCTTCCTACGCAGAGAGGTGATGTAACGACTCCGCCGGGGTACTGACCAGGCTCATTGGCAGCGGAGCAACGTTCATGATTCCTAGGCAGTGACTCCACCGAGACCGAGAGGTTCACTAGCAGCGGAGAAACACGATGAGAACAAAATAATCGTACCGGACCCTATAGCCACCTAGAGTTCTCCAACCCTTTCAGTCTGGAGACCTGAAGGAATGAAATTCGGTTAAGCAGCACCCGAACAAGCCAGCGAGCCAAGCAACCCCACAAGGTGCAAAGGCAAGGCAGTGTTGACCTTAAGGTAAAAGGAACATCTAGAGAAGGCCCCTCCCTCCCCCCTCCAAGGCTAACCATCAACAGAGACTCTGAATTCGACAAGTGAATCACCATTTGTTGTAGCCTCTACAACACCCTCCAAAAAACCCCAACTTTAAAAAAAAATTAGAGCCCCTTGAGCACAAAGAAAAGTTAAGTAGAAAATCAGGAAGACTAAGTCGCTGAGTCGCAAATCTAAAAATTTGTGGAAACCGCGACTCCACGACCTTGCGAACCCGCGACCCTGAGGTCACAAGGTTGCAAGGTCGCGAAGTCACACACCCCTCCTGCCACCTCACCATGCCACCTTGTGACCTCATTAATGGCCCGCACGTGCGACCCTTTTATATATTGCAGGTCGCTAGGTCGCATTTTGCATAGGCAACGGATAGAAAAAACAGCTCTGACAGGTCGACTGGAGCGCGATTTTCCCAGGTAAGTTGCCATTTTTCCTCCTGTTGTTTCCTTTTTTATTATTCTTGCCAAATCCCTGCATTCCTTATCCTTTAAATTGTCATTTGCCTCAGCCATTGTTTTCATTTCTTGCTTAGCGTTTCCTTCTGATTCTAGTTTTCACCACACTTGCCCAACTCATCACAATTTCTTATCCAGCTTCTCATGGCCTATTCCCTACTCCAAAATCTATCCCTTGACTTTTTCTAGACCCATTTAGCCTTATATTTTTCTAGTTAAATGGAAAACAAATCCACGCCGCGCACGCCCAAAACCCCCGGCAAGCCATAGCGCGACTCGCGACACCGCGACCCCGCGACCTAGTCGCCAGGTCGCAAGGTCGCATTCTCTCAGGTTTCTCAAAACTTGCAACCCCGCGACCCCGTGACCTAGTCGCAAGGTCGCAAGGTTGCATCCCTTCCATTTTCCGCAATCTGCGACTTAGCGACTCCGCGACCTAGTCGCAAGGTCGCAAGGTCTCATTTCCATTTTTTCCCGAAATTTGCAACCCCGCGACCCAGTGACCCAGTCATAAGGTCGCAAGGTCGCATCTTCATCTTTTTTCCAATCCACAACACTGCGACCCTGCTACCCAGTCGCAAGGTCGCAAGGTCACACCTTGGCAATTTCTTACAACCTGCAACCCCGTGACCCAGTAGGCCATTTATTCAGTTTTGCTTGTGTCCCAGTTGAAATAATTGTTAAACTGTAATTGTTCTTTTATCCTCATGGCATCCTTCTTATCTTGGGATTATTTCATGAATATGACAACTGAATTTGAAGCAGACTTGGAGTGCATACCTTTCCTCTCAGATTCCAGCGATATTAGGAGGTGCTTCTTCCTCTCTAGCTAAGAAGCCTCAGACCAGTACAGGGCAAAGTACCTCTACCCAACAGAAAGAAATAGAGGCCAAAGCCCAGCAAGAGAGAGAAAATAAAATGAAAGAGGACGAGGATAAGCGAAAGAAGAGCCTGAGGGCATAACAGAAGAAGAAGTAGGCCAGAGAGGCCAAGAAGGAAAAAGAGAGAGAAGAGGCGGAGGCTGCAGCAGAACAGGAACTCAAGAAAGAGCTAGACAAAGTGGAAGTTGAGCAAGCCACAGCAGTTGAGCGGAAAAGGAAGGCCCAATTAGAAGCAGCGGTAGAAGCAGAGCTCAGGCAGAGGAAAGAACATGAAAAGGCAGAAGTCGAACATCGAAAAAGGGAAGAGGAGGAGAAGAAGAAGAAACAAGAAGAGGATGAAATGCTAGAGGACATCGAGGTATCTCCCCTTGAGGTACCTCTAGGAAATACACGAGCCTCGCTCTCCGATGTCAATTCCCCCCAAGGGCAAGAGGAGGAGGTATTCGACCTCACCAGGCTCACATTTGATCAGTTCTCTTTCAAAATCCGGTAGGAGAAGAGAAGATGCCTGGCGCAAAATCCTTTCGCTGCATCCATAGTCGCGACCGGAAAAGACATAGTCCTTGATACTAGGACTAATCCCGTGATGATAGCATCGGCTGGCACAGCTTTCACTGCGGCCACGGAAGAAAATGTGACCAGAATGTGTAGAGAGATCATTTCTCTACAAAACAGACTACAATAAGCAGAGCAGCGGGAGAAAAGGGCGGAACAGGAAAAGACGACATTGAGAGAGGAGATTCAACAACTCCAAAACAAAGCTTCCCCTGTCAATGAAGTTCCGCTTGCTATTCTAAAGGCGTTAGACACATTAGAGGCGACCATGAGGCAAGTGTATGGGGAAATGTTCACCATAAAACAAACAGTTGCCCCATTGGTAAGAGCGCAAGCGGAGACTAAGCAGAAGCACGAGCAGCTGAAGGAGGCCTCGACTACCTTGGATCGAATGATGGACTAGACAACACGGTACCCTCAGGCCCCTGAGCATTTGCCAAAGAAGGATTGGATTCATATGCAAGACGCCAAAGTCCAAATCCGGATGAAAATGCAGTCCAAGGATAAGCTTTCCAAGGATTTAGACAAAGTAATGGCTGCATATGAACACCTAATCAACGGCATTGACTCAATGCACATCCTTCACCACATCCCTTCGTTGGGGGCATTGGATGAGGCAAAAACTTGGGATCAGTTAGATCAAGAGATTCAGTCATTTCTGCAGCCCATTAGGCAAGCTTCTGCCACTCCTGATCTTGCAGCGTCTCGAGAAAACCTAGGCCATTTTCTTGTCACGCCAGTATGGATTTACACCAAGCTCGCCTCTCTTTCAAACCTGATCTCACAGAAGAAAGAAACTCTAGTCCCAAACGCTTTGAAGTGCATGCATCGGTTGAAAGAGGAGGTCTCGTTGGTTTCTCCCATAGTAGCAGAGTATCAGACCTGGCAGGACTTCCTCAAAGGAAAGAAGATTGATGCCCCTGACCTCTCAATCATGCGCTCATCTTCATAACTCAGTAGCAGTAGGTCGCCGGTAGCACTTAGAGGCAGGTCGCAGGTCACACCGCCCAGCCAGGTCGCAGGTCGCACTCACCAGCCAAGTCGCAGGTCGCAGTTTCCTCCCAGGTCGCAGGGCAACTCAACAGGCAGGCAGGCGAAGAGTCAGGAAGCCCAAAGGGCAAGTTTTGATCTATAAAACCCCCTCCGGGGAAAATGTAAACGGCTTCTTTTTTTGGACTCAAGAGATATAGCATTGTATTGAAAGACAACTCTCTTTTTACATATGAATACAGATACTTGTTGAAACTCCTTTTGGAATGATGTGTTTTGTTGTGCGAACACTATGAGTATTTCTAGACAGTTTCAAACATCTTTGATTAATGAAACTGCACTCTTAATGGAATCATTTATGCATTATGGTTTCCTGTACTTGTGTTAATGATGTTCAATTTAATCGCTTTCTTAATGGGTGTTAATAAATTTGTTTATTAGAATTTCATTTTATCTTTCAGGAAGTAAAGAGGCATCTCGCCACAAGGAACTGTTTCTTTTGTGGTCAGAATAGCCTACAAGCATAACCCCAAAGATGTGTTTTTAACAACACCTCTTTCGGTGTGTATGCTTTATTATTTGTCTTGCTACGCATAGTGTTATATACGTGTTTAATACATCAACCATGTATCTTGTATCATGTGAATAAGCGTGTGTCCGTAGGTTAGATCGAGTTCTTTTGAGACCGAAGGGAAGGTGACTTAAGCGGTAGCCGAACCCACACCCCGGACGGGATCCCTATTCCAAACGGTTCAAGGTCTAATTGGGACCTTTTACCGGGGAGATCCCTTGCTGTTGGCCGGACAGATTTTCTCATCAACAGAATGCAGGAATTGGAGGCTGATTGGACTGGGACGAGAAGACCGAGTGGGGAGGTAGAATGCGATGGTTATAGACTCAAATATAAAACCATTTCCAAATGGCATTGATAGTGGAAATGTGTTCCTGTAGAAACGCATTATGAACTCTTCACGATATAAAAAAAAAAATTCATTGTGGATCTGTTGTTTCTAACAATGTTATAAGTGCAATTTTAGTAGAAGTAACACAAAGAAAGATGTTCTACTTTTGAAACTGATTTCGATCAGCTCACTTGGAAATTGCCGTGTCTTTACTGCTTCAACTAGCAGAATGCCAACACGGCATCCACTCTTTTGTGCAACGTCCTCTACCTGGTCTCAACCAATATAGACTTCAATTTTGTATTATTTAAAACCAGAGTTGCACATCAAAAAAATCATATTTGTGAATCATTTCTCAGTCTTGTCAAACTGGGGTAGTAGTTTATGCAAGCTGTGGATTAAATTCCAAGGAGAAAAGAGAGCCAAATCTCCTCACTGCTAATTATGAACAATATTTGCACTTTTTTCGGCCGAGTTACCACCTAGATAGAACGAACTTGATTATTGTTCAAGTCTTCCATTGACTGTATGGAGTTCGGATCCATTGCTGGTGAGCGGGGTTTGCTACGATATTGTTGGGTTCCATCTAAATACCAGGTCACACTTTTGTTTAATTCATTATATGCTCATATTTTGAATAGAATAATTTTTTTGTGGGTTAATCTATTATTATCGAATTGTTAAGATTGTAAATATCCTTGGCATAGACTATTTAAATGTGTATTTGAACAAATTTCGAATTGAGCTTGATTCAATATCCAGAAGCATGACATCAATATCGGTGGATGTTAGCTTTCAAACAAACCAAGGTTGACATCAAAGAAAATTCTGATGGGAAGTTCCCAATATTAAAGGAGTGCAAAACAAATGAGGAAAATGTCCTCATGTCCACTACAAAACTTTCATCATGATCAAGTCTGCAGGGTGCAACGTGGATTGATTGGAGAAATCATCAGTGTAGGTTGCACTGGTAAGGTTGTGAGCTAATATATTATTATGTCAGAATTTTATTCTTGTAGCCAAGGTTACACACCTGAAGGTAAACCTTTCCTTTAAATAGAGATGATATACATGTCGAAATATTGTTCAACCCATAATCAGATATAAAGTGAAAATGTTTCAATTAAGTGGATGTATATGGGTTTATAACCATAAAAGAAAAATAATTCCGCTTAAAGAGTTTTAATACATGGAGGAGCATTTATGATTTCCATGAGTTAAATATCATAATTGATCGTTGCTTGTGGTGCATGTGAAAGTGTTCACATTGTTCTGTTCAAAAGATAGTGCAATTTGTGGTTGTTACTACCGCAGAAATATGTTGATGCCACCATGTTAAAAGAAAGTTTTGGAAAATTCCTATGAGGGAATTGTTTTTGTGCACTGAAGAGAGACGGTGTTGCGTTAGAACCATCACTGCAAATAAGGAGTTGCATGGAAGTGTAGGAAGACTTTTTGCGCTAAGATGATGAGCGTGTTGAAGAGGTTATGGTATGAAGGGTACGCAAATGAAATCCAGAGAATTGAAATTGAAAGAAAACAGTTTATTGAAGGGAGCATAAGGTATGATAATTCATTTCAAAAAGGTAATTTGAATGTTGAAAATTAAATGGTTTATTTATTTTCACCATAAAATAAATCTTGGGAAAAAATGAATTTCATTTCGATTTAAAGGCTTAAAAGAAAGTGATAATGGGAGATGATATAATAAGTGACTCGTGATATTATCATAAGAATGGAAGAGAATTGGTAGAGTGAATATTTTACATCATGAGAATGTTTTAAGGGTGGATGTTCATTGGTATATTGTATAACTTGAATTAGAGTCAAAATAGCCACTATTTTAATTATTGGGTCAAGCTTTGAAATCACATAAGATGTTAAGGTCAATGAAGAAATTGGATAGCTTGGGTCATGTTAAACCATAGAGTTATTGTACAAGAGAGTGCATTTTTCATCCAAGATGAAGAGTTGATGTCAAATCTGGAGTCAAAGAGTCGTAAGTCAAGTCAAAGGTTTGAATGTAATTGGGTGCATGATCACCGGAGCCCGACACCCAAAGAGTTGGTCATTTTAACACATGAAATGCTGCAATTTTTGTTTTGCAGCAAAGAGGAGCAAGAGAGTTGCTAGGAAATGACTCCAAGATAGAGAACCAAAAGATACTGAGCACCGGCAGAGAGCTTGTATTGTTGGATGGAAAGTATGGAGGCTTGTTGAAAAGAGGATTGAATGAAATCCACAAGTGAACAAATGAAGTTCACAAAGGAAGAGAAGATGACTAGTGATAGTCATTTCAGAGAATCTGAGAAAGACCGCAATAGAAGAAATAATAAGGAAGATGCTAAGGCAAATGGCATATGTAAGTAGTTGACTGATGAAGAGTATGAGAGGGAGAAAGTTGAGATAACAGTTCACCTTGAGTTATTGATGGAATTGTTGCAAAGAAATAAGAAAGGCCAAAGTCATGGTTGGATCATGAGGAGGAAAGTGAAATGGCAGAGGCTACACGCAAAGAGGGAACATCAAGTCAGCATACAATTGACAGAAGAGATGAGGAAGCTTGAGTAGATGATGAGTGTGCAATTGAGATGTGAATAACTCAGAGACGCTGAGTTGGAAATGGAACTTTCCATTTGTGGCCCAAAACAGGGTGAAATTCTAGGTAAAGAGATCAATGAGAAAGATCTCATGGACTATTGGAATAGTTCAGAAGAATTTGAAGATATGTTGGCAAGAGAAGCAAATGAGGCTATGAAGCCTTGAATTTTTAAATCTCATAGTTTGTGTATGTTTGCATGATGCGCAGAAGATGGTGGACAGTCTGGTGAAACCGTCACAAAGATGAATGAATCTCTTGAGGTGAAGTATGATGGAGAATGCATTTCAGAGGAGGATGGTACTAATTTTTTGCAGTAGAAAGAATTCATAAATGAATTCTTGTTTGGTGTAATACAACTAGTTTAAGTTGTTATGGAGCATAATGAAAATACTGAAGTGATATTCCAAGGAGGTAAACAAATGAATTTGTTTAATGAAATTGATGACAGAATTTTGCAATGTGGTGATATAGAAAACAGGATAACCCAGGAGGATTTCTAGAGGACGAATGAAACTGAGAATGAAGGTTGTGATGAAATGTTGGAAAGATTTCACATGGAAATAGAGTTCTTGGAACAATGGCTTAAGGAACCTGAAGGGGAGATGAAACTTGCAGAACCTGATAAAGAAGAGATTGCAGTTACCGTGCATGATAGGGATGAAATGTTTTTAACATTTATAGAGTTAAGTGAATGTTTAAACTCTTCAAATAATCATGTGGTTGTAGGCACAGAAGGCAACATTAATAAATATAATTTTGAAATCAGAGGAATTGAGCAGAAAGTATTTGAAGATGAGATGAAAGATCAGGAGCAGCAAGGAAGTTATGTCCTTAGAGACATAAAGGAAACAGAAGTATTGATCCAGCAGGATAAATATGGAAGTAGCCAATAATTCAAAACAGGATCTACTGAAATCCAGAAAGTCTACGATGGGATATTGGTGCTTGAAGAATCAAAAGAGGCCGAAAGGTCTTGTATTTTTTAAACTAATAGTTTGTTGATGAATGAAGGTACATCATCGGATGAGAAATTTGTTACTATAGGAGCAGTCAATGACTATAGTTGTGATCAAGGAGAAATTCCTGATTATTCTTCATTTCAAGAAGTTGAGTTTTCAGCGCAATTGGAGATGAAAGCATCAAGCAAAGAGAAATTACTTCGAGGAATTGGTGAAAGAAATTGTTGGAGAGGCCGATGGAATGTGGTTGATAGAATGAGTGGTGCTGATGTACAACCAGTTCGAGATTCTTTCAAAGTTTGGAAACCAGAAGAATGGGTATCAGTGATTCTATACAAATCTGTAATTCCTGAAATAAATATGATGTGGTATGGAAAAGTGAGAGTTACATTCAATAGATTCTGAAAATACTATTCTGGAAATTCCATGCAAATTTACAAAATGGAGTTGATGCTTTAAAAGACCAGCGGCAAAACAGAGTTTGGAATCCTGGAGGGAGCAAGTCATTGAGACTTGTGGCTATCACATTATTACAAAAAAGTGACAGACCTCATAGAAAGGAGTCTATGGAAACTTCTCTACATGGGGAGTCTAATGCAGGAGCATCTTGCTTAATTTTCATTATTTATTTCTGTGATTTAGGGGGTGACGGTTTTTGTAATTATTTTATAAATTATGTACATTTTAAAAAATAAATTGAGAGGAAAATGTGAGTGTGATATTTATTGTAAATATTCTCTTAATTAATTGAGAATATGAGTTGGATTTGAGTTGTGTAGATATTTTAGGGATTATGAATTCCTTAAATGGAACTTAGTTGAGTCAAAAAAAAGATAAATCTATTTTAGAGTTTGGTTGAGGTAGTTGTGGAGGAAATAATGGATTGGAATTAATCCACAATTATGTATAAATATGATGATTGTGTGAGGATGGAAGACAAAGAGATAGAGAGAGAGATAGAGAGAAATGGTGTGAGATTTTATGTAAAGGGCCGAAAGCCGAGAGGCCAACAATTGTAATATTCGGCCAAAATGGTTTGAGTCTGTAATTTTATTATTGTTATTATATGCCAGTGTCTTGTTTATGTTTGGTTCTCTCTCATTTATATATATTTTGAGTAGAATTGTTGTGGGTTTAATGAAGATTTTAATGAATATTTTCATGATAAGGAAATACACACCCTATTATGTGCGAGTACTCTAATTTATGTAGAATATCTGCATCAATCTCCAAATGGTGGGAGTCCAGTCAAGAATTAACTGGATGGCATGTACCTAGATGGACTAGCTTGATGTTGCACTGAAGATGTGTATAAAGGATCAATCTGTTCAATACTCATTAGAGATGTATCAGATAAGATACTAGAAGATGAAATGGGTGGAGTCCATGGATTTGAGGAGGGACTAGAGTATGTTCCACATAATGATTATTAACCTGGTGGGACGGACAGACCAACATAAAGATGTGACTCGGGTGACATGGTAAACATCAACGGAGTAGCAACAGTAGATGTTGTCGCAATTGTAACAGATGGTACAGTCGGATATGTTGACTCAGCCATAGTCAAATGACCCATTGTATACCCTATAGGATCTATGAGAACTTGGATTGAAATAGGATCAATAGAAGTAGTGTAAGTCAATCAAGGAATATACTCATAAAGATAAAGCCCCGACCCAAAATGAGTTGGATTCGAGGGGCCTGCTTCTTGTTGAGGTTCTTCCTGAATCGAAATCAAACTAGGTGGAAGAATTTTTCCATCAGGCATGAGATATATTTCAAGTGGTTGATTGCACGATAAAAGGGAAGACTCAATGGCTATGATCGGCTGAGGAGTGACTAATACTGGAACAACTTTCAGTTTTTCAACTTCAGGATCTAGATGTTCTGGTAAAATAAATATGGGATCTGGATCAACTTCCAGTTGAACAACATCGAGTTCTAGATGTATGGTCTCATTGATTGGATCTGTAATGTCCACGGGTAGTTGTGAGGAATTCTTTCGACAACAGTAGATAAACCAAGATGTGTAGAAATGACTTAAGACGGCTCTAGTAGATGTGATGAAGATGATGCACTAGAGGTATTGATGGTACTGGTTTCGGTAGAACGGGGTTGTCTTCGCCAACCAGAAATTGCTTTTGGTGGGTTAGGTGGTTTAAGTGCTATTCTATGTGAATGACAGGGAAAAGGATGTTCTTATTCTAGGATTACTAATTTATTTTATTATAAAAATAAATAAACAAATAAAAGGGTGATACTAAGTAAAAATTTTACCAAGTAATCGTGAACTGCAGAATACCTCCTGGCGGACCAAGAGGTAGGGGTTGGTAATCTCCCCGAATGATGTGTTCGATGTATCACAAGTTACAAGGTGGAAGACTCAGTTACCTATGGATGGTAAGCAACCTAAATTTGTCCTCCCAAATATACCCGAAGGTACATGGAGGCCCAAGTCCGTATTAGCACTGTCTAATGCGAAACCGCACAGTGAGAGCACCCCCTTATACGTTTAGTACTAGAACACTGCCCTATATACCCAAAGGTACATGGACGAGCTTCGATATAATTACGTACGTGGAGTGGTATTTCACACTCGGAATGTATCGCAAACAATTTAGCGACTACTATGTTTAACGATGTCAGAAGATGTCTCTAGCCTAGACCTTCTAAATGTTATCATTAATGTTACAATTATTTCTTAGGTTGATTGAGGTGAATTTTATGTTGATCTTGCTTAACATTTTATCTTTCAGGTTCACCACGTGATGTAATGGGAAATTCCTAAAATGAAAACTAAATGAGAAGCAAACTTTTCAATTAAGTTTAAGAATGAAAACCTTAGCTACTAAAGGGATAGAGCAATCAGATTTTTGAGAATAGAACAAAGAGCACAAACTAAATGCATTTTTCCCTAATATGTTCCTATGCAACACACGCAATCTCTAAATGAATATGCATGTTTTTATTTTCAGTTTCCTTTAATGTGAAAGAGTAAAAACAAACTAAATGCACAAATCAATCAAACAAATGTTTTATTTTGAGAAATGAGGAATGAAACAATAATTTCTCTTAGAAAAATAAAGAATGAAATGAAAATTTTCCTTTAGGAAATGAAGAATGGAACAACAATTTCCTTTTCGAAAAGAGATAATTTATCTAATGAAAAAATTACAACTTTGGATTTAATTTGAAAATAATAAATAAAATATCTAAGGAAACAATGAACAAACAACTATCCAAAGGAGGAAGAACAAGTAATGTCTACTGGTCTCTAAGAGCAATCAAACATCTGAGAATACAAAAGATAATTGGTTGAAATTGAATGCAAAGAAAAATTTTGATGGAATTTGGATGGTTGAGGGGGAAATGCACCCTGTAAGGGCAGACAGTGCATTGTAGAGCACCCCTGAATGGGAGACAGTGCTTTGCAGAGCACTGTACCCTGACCAACAATGCATTGGGCACAGCTAATTTTGGAAAACAAGAAGCTTAAACACACTTCTAAGGAAAAAGTACATTCAAATGACTGAAAATATGGAGTAAAGTCCATTGAAGATGGTAAACAAAGATAAAAACACCAGGAATGATGGATTTATCCCCAGTGGAGTCATCAATTTGTTATACATAATTCTAATCTACGGATAAAGTAGAGTTCCCTGAGTGTGGTGTTCCTTCACTCAGAACAACTGAAGAAAGACAAATATTCTTTTCTCTAAGACAAATAGATAAAAAGAATGGAAAGAGACATACTTGTGATCATTTCTCTGGTGTTCTTATTCTTTCATTGTTTCCATTTCTCTCAATCCAAATAAATTCGCTAGATCAATACCTGCAATCAAAGAAAGAAAACAACAAACAACATACAAATACACAATATCTATTTATCTTAACCAAATTGAATCGATTAGATATGAGAATACATACACAAGATATAAGAATATATATGAGAGAAATAACATATATATTTATTAATAAAGTGTTGAGGCCTCGAAATTCGCTGCAACAACATGGGGGATGACCACCCAGTCCAGACCTTAAAGAAGTTCCTTTTCCGTTTGGAATGGTGGCTCCGACTAGTTTAACTAGGTCCAGCTACCATTTCTCAATCTCCAATGGCTTAAAATATAACTTTTTTCTACCAATGTGAAAGAGACATCAGATAATTTCTCTTGCTAATCAGGCAAGAAAGTGATTCTTAAGCTAATTTGGGCTTAGCTAAGCCACAATTAAAGTTTTTCCTCTTTGGGAAGAGAATTTTTTAGGGATGTATAATTTAATCTATATGAAAAATTATTATAAGATTCAAGCAAAAGGAACTATCTTAACCCTATCTCAATTATGAAAATATACATTTATCCCAACCGAGAAAAAGATATTTTAAATAATTGGGATTTAAATATGTCTGTCTTATAATGAATATCAAGCTAATGAAGTAGTTAAATTAACTGACATTATGAATACCAAACACATTCTATCTAGAAACCTCTTAACTGAAATAATCAATCAACAACACTGAGGAATAAGTTCTCAAAATGATATTGAACATTTAATCAGTAACTTGAATAATTAAACAATAATATGCGGGAAAAGTTCACAACATATCACTATTCAATAAATCAATTTTATAAGACAGATTTATGAGTAAATAGTTACTCAAAAATCAGAATTTAGCCATAAGAGTAGAGATAAATAAAAACATAAAATTGAGGCAAATTACTCATACCGACAAAAGTGCACAAATATGGAAGTAAATTGACATATTTCTGTTATCATAAAATGAAACAAACATTTAAAATAATAGTATTATAAATACCAATTTATTAAGTCCATTTCTCCAGCTCCGGTCTCTAACAGTCTTTTACAATTCCTGAACTTCTGCTTTCAAAACTAGAGCTACAATAGTGCAAACTCTGTTCATTATACATAACTCAGAATGTAAAAGAAAAACCTCAATAATCTCTATCTCTGAGATTCCTCTCCTCCCGCCTACAATTCTAAATTCCTATTACAGAAGTGCTTTTAGAATTCCAAAATTGCAGAGGAGAGAATCCCTTTCTATATTCTACAATATGCTATTTATAATATTTACAAAATGACTTCTTCATAAGAAAGTTTGTTTGAAGAGTGGTTTTTCTCAATCAATTTTCATTGGTTCAAATCATATTATTCAATTTTTGAAGCCTTCTCATTGATTGAGATCTTCTTCTTCTCATCTCTTCAACTATTTTCCTGCAAAAACAAATCAAAAAACAAAATTAAAATGCAAAAATAAAATCAAAATGCCAAATATGGAATTAAAATAAATCCAATCAAAACTTAATTAAATAAATAATTGAAAATGAAATCTAGGTTTTCTTTTGATGTTTGTGTTGATCTAATTGGTCGAGGAGAACATAGAAGAATGGATCTACACTCATAAGAAGTTGTGGCAAATGAAAATGCAGAAATAAAACTCAGAAAATTAGTTTTGTTTTAAAAATTCGGAGCTTGATCTTTTGCTGAATTTTAAACCCAATAAATGATCAATTCTGGAAATTAAACCACTTCATGAATAATCTCCATGATTTTATATTTCTAATGAGTTGTCCTGGGCCTCATTTGGCCAAATAAAACTCCATTTATGAGCCTCTAAAGCTAGTATATTAAAATTGCCGGAAATCTGAAATTTCTATTGCTTGGGCTACAAATTAGAATTTTTAAATTAAATTCTAATCGTAAATTAGATTATAATATCTAATTAATTAATACTAATTAATTGCAATTATATTATTCATCTAATTTAGTTATAATCTAATTCTAAATTAAGTTATAATTATCTATTAATTAATTATAATTACATTATTAATTTAATTAATAAAAAATAATTGAAAATAAAATTAAACTAATTAAAAAATGATTTATTGATTAATTAAAATATTATAATATTATATTAATATTATGATTTAAGTTATATTAAAATTATAATTAAAATATAATATTAATTATAATATTATAATTTATAATTTATTTTAATTAATAATTTGAAAATATATATATAATGCACACCACGTGAGAGAGAGAGGAGGAGTGGAGGGAGTTATCACAATATCAGGGATCGAGGTTATCGGCAATCTCAAATCGCATTTGGAGACGGGTAGCGATGAAAGTTTGGCAATAACACCGTGAGATATGCGATGTGCGATGGGAGTGACCTGGCGGTAGGCAGGTAAGGGTCCCACATGATATCGCATTGGCATTTCCGAAGGATTGCACATGAATGTGGTGAATATTTTTGCGATGGCCGATATGTGAAAAGGTAAGGGGTCCTACCAAAGGTTTTAAGCAGCGGTTTGTTATATATATGATATGTAAAATGTAATGCGGTTGTTCGATGGGTGGGTGGAGCTATAATCATTACAATTTCTAACTTTAATATAAATGGGTTTATAAAGTAATAAGTCCTGAAAGGTAAAAAACCAAAGGTCATCATTGACAAACAAATCACAAATTAGTACACCAATATTATCACGTGGTTAAAACCCTCGAAGAGGGAAACAATCCACGGCCAGAGCCAATCTTGCCACTTCAAGAAATTTATTAATATAAAAAGAAAGATTACATATGTTTCTCTCATAAACAGTTACCAGACAAATGACCCTCCATGCTCTTTAAATAGAGATCATGGACCAATCGGGTGTTAAGCCACGGATCAAGTGTCGTTAATTCCGAGGAGAGAGTGAACCGTCGGATCAATAAAAATCATGACTGTCGAATTATAAGTTACAAATGTACATAATAAAGAAACACACTTTACCTAACTCTATACTAGACTAAGTTATTCTTAACTATTTCCTATTTGTCGGAATATCCTAACATCCCCCCTTAAGAACAACTTAGGATAGGATTGAAGTATTTACAAAGGTGACACAATAGGAGAAGGAAGGAGGCATTAGAGCCTATCCCCCCTTAATGATAACTTTCCTGAACTCCAAGCATGGATCGAAGTTTGGTAAACTTCGCTTTTGTGAGAGCCTTTGTAAATATATCAACCACTTGATCATTGGTTGGACAGTACTACACTTCAAGAACATGATCATGAATGAGCTTTCTGATGAACTGTATGTGGATCTCAATGTGTTTCATAAGCTGATGTTGAATTCAATCTTTACATAGTTGAATGGCACTCTGATTATCACACCAAAGTGTAGTTGGATGTTGCTGATGAAGAACAAATTCAGACAGGATTTGATGAAGCCACATGGCTTCCTTGCTGGCTTCAACTACACCATGATACTCTTCTTCTGCTAAAGAAAGAGATATGGCATTTTTTTCTTACAAGGCCATGTAATAGGTCCTGAACCAAGAGTGAATACATATCCTGAAGTATAATTTCAATCATTAGGGTCACCAGCCCAATTAGAATCAGTGAAACTAATCAACAATGGAGATGCTCCTGCACTGTAATGAATCCTGAACTGAACTATTCCTCTAATATGTAGAAGTATTCTTTTAGCTATTTTCCAGTGATTTTCATGAGGTTGGTGCATAAACCAAGCGACAATACCAACGGAAAAGAAAAGGTCAGGACGGGTATGGGTTAGATACAAGAGTTTACCAACAAGTTGATAGTATAAGGTAGCATCAACTTCAAGGGTAGTACAAGTGACTGAAATCTTGACTCCATACTGAAAGGGAGAAGGGGTTGGCTTACAGTCTTCCATGCGAAAGTGGTGTAGAAGATCACAGGCATACTTGGACTGAGAGAGGGTAATACATTCTTCAGATTCCAAGACTTGAAGGCCAAGGAAATAATGCACGTGTCCTAAATGTGTCATTTCAAACTTCTTTTTGAGGCTAGACTACACATGGTTTATATTGATGGGATCACTACTAGTAAGGATAATATCATCAACATAAAGAACAAGGATGGTGAAGGACTTACCCACTTTCTTGGTGTAGACAATGTTTTAGAATGACACCTAAAAAATCCATTATCTAATAAAAATCTATCCATTTTGGCATACCAAGCCCGAGGATCTTGTTTGAGACCATAGAGAGACTTCCTAAGGTGAAAAACAAGGCTGGAGTCATTTTGGATAAAGCCGGGGGGTTGTTCCATGTAGATTTCTTCATGAAAATCTCCATGTAAGAAGGCAGAATTAACATCCATCTGATTGACTTCCCATTTAAAGGAGGTAGCAAGGGAAAGAACAAGGTGGATAGAATTCATTTTGGCAACAGGGGATAAGGTTTCAATATATTCAATGCCTTCAACTTGTGAAAATCATTTAGCGACAAGACGAGCTTTATGTCTATCCACTTTTCCATCTGGTCCAAACTTGGTTTTGTAAACCCATCTGCATCTAACAAGTTTTCTTCCTTTTGGAAGAGGAACAAGATCCCAAGTATCTTTCGCCAATGAGGAATGATATTCTTCATTCATAGCTTCATCCCAATCTAGATGACCGGAGACTTCTTCAAAGGTTTCTGGATCAATATTTTTTGGAACTTGAGCCAATAACGAAGAGGCTCTTTCGAACTGAGAACGTGTACATCGTCAATCGGCAGGGTCACCTGCAAGAGAACCTGTTGCATCCCGAGTAGAGCGGACCCATCTGGGAAGCTATGGAGTAAAAGGAATAATTTCAACAGGTGTAGGAGGATTTTCATCCTGGCTGCCATCATCTGAACTAGAAGGAATGCTATTGAAAATAGAAGAGAGAGAGAGAGGTGGCGCATATGTTGAATCAAGCTCGCAGGCCACATGCGGCACACCCACTGAACTAGGCTTGCAGGCCGATATTTTTTCATCAAATTTTACATCTCTTCTAATGATTATATTTTTGGATTTTGGTTGAAGAAGTCTATATCCTTTGACATCTTCAGAATATCCAACAAAAATGCATTTTTCACTCTTAGGTTCTAAGGCTTTAAGTTTCGCATCTGGAATATGGGTCCAAGCATCACTTCCAAAAACACAAAAGTGACTTACATCTGGTTTGGTTGAGCTCCAAGATTCTTTTAGAGTTATATTCTTTAAAAACTTAGTGGGAGTGTGATTTACTATGTAATTTGCACAGTTAATTGCTTCTTCCCAAAAATTGAGACTAAGTCCTTTAGATTGAAGCATACAATTAGCCATTTCTTTTAAGGTGTGATTCTTCCTTTTAGCTACACCATTTTGTTATGGAGTATATGGAACAATATGTTGCAATTGAATGCCATGCTTAGTGCAGAAGTTGATAAATTTTTTGTTAACATATTCTCCTCCATTGTCTGATCTTAATTTGAGAATTTGATGTCCATATTGTTTCTCAAAAAAGGCCTAAAAGGCCAAGAACATGTTAAAAACTTCACTCTTGAGTTTTAAGAATTATACCCAAGTGCGTCTGGAAAAATCATCAATGAAATTTAAGAAGTACTTGCAACCAGAGAAAGAGAAAACAATAACTGGACCACATAAATCACTATGCACAAGTTGCAAAGGGGTTGAAGTGTGCCAAGAGGCACGTTTGTCCAAACTATCCCAATGATGTTTTCTGAGTGCACATCCGGAGAAAACACCATCTCAGTAAGATACCATAGGAAGACCTATCACCATATTTTTTTTACATAGAGTTTGAAGAGAACGATAGTTTAAGTAACCAAATCACTCATGCCAAAGTTTGTTTGCTTCATCATTATGAGCAAAAAAAATGGAGGGAAGACATAATGACCCAAATTTTTCAAACTTATACAACCTTGTGGAATCATCAACAATTCCAGTAGCTAAAATATGTCTAGGATCTTTGAGGTTCTTGATTACAACATCATGAGGTGAGAATTCTACTATTTTCCCTTCACCTGAAGGAGTTATCTGATAAATAGAGAGAAGGTTGCGTGACAAGGTAGGAACACATAGTACATCATTAAACTGACCATTATCTAGATGAATGATTCCAGATCCTACAACATTAAGAGATCTATCATCACCAACATAAATATGTTTGGTGTTACAATCCTTTAAAGAAGAAAGCATGGCTTTATTTTTGGCCATGTGGTAAGAAGCTCCAAAATCAATGAGCCACTGATGAGAATGAGAAGAAGAAGATACATTTAATGCATAACCAGATCTTGATGCTTGACAACCACAAGCAGAAAGTGCCATTCCTAAAGATGAAGGTGAAGAGTGCTCTAAATTGATGTTGTGCTTCTTCGTTGCTGCTTCTAAGGCTTCCATCTTCTTAAAACATTTGGACCTTATATGACCATCATGATTACAAAAGTTGCAATGTCTATCTATCTTCTTCCCTTTGTTTTTATTTTCCTTATCATTTTGGTGAGTTTCTTTTTCAGTTTGTGGCTCAAATTTCTTAGGACCCTTGTTTGGTTTCGGACCATACTTTTTAGGATACTACTTCTTGGGATTATTTTGATATGATTTTTGTTGGGCTGTTAAGGATTTATTAAAAGCGTTTCCAGAAGTGATAAGACCAAGGTGTAAGAGTTTTTCTTGTTCTCTTATCAAAGAATCACAAAAGGCATCAAAAGAGGAGTTCTTATAGGTGGTTCCTGAAGAAATGATGGCTTCTCTTGTGGAATGGAAGGTGGAAACAAATATAGAGTATGCAGGGCCAAGCCTAGCAAAAATGCAATAGATGAGGCTAGCATCTTCCTTTTTGACCATACAACCTTCTAAAAGAAGTCTAAGGGTATTTAATTTGGACAAAAAATATTCAATGGAGGAGAAATTATTGGGGTCCAACGTAAGAAACTCATTTTCAAGACAGTGGGCCCTAATTTGATTTTGAATGCCAAAGACAGTATTTAGCTTTTCTAGGGCTTCATGAGGGGTGCCAATGTCAAGGATATGAAATTGAAGATCTTGAGCAATGGAAATTCCTATCAACCCTCGTGCTTGATCTTGTTTATTTTCCCATTTAGCGACTTTATCATCATCAAAAAGTTTAGTTTATTGTCTTGTGGCTATTCTATAAAGCCCTTTACTTCTAAGTATATCTGCCATGAGAGGTAGCCATTGGAAATAATTGGTGTTGTTAAGAATGATCGGGCATGCACTTTCCATTTTTTTTTAAATGAAGCTGAAAAAATCTAAATTTAACTGCTTCAATGGAAAGATATCAAAAAATTAGGCTGATTAAAAAAAAGTGGCTTCCGAATGAAGAAGTTATGCCTTTTTGAAAAAGTTGAGTTGTAGATGTCGAATAGTTATGGGAACGGTTTGAAATTTGATGATGAAGTTCAACGCTAAAAAAAAAATCCCGTCCCTTTAACAAAAAACTTTTTACAAAAGAAGCTTGAGAAAGAGACTTGAACCCAAGACCTCTATTCTCATAAACTAACTTCTCACCAAGTGAGATAGTAAAAGGATTTTGTAATTATTTGAAATGAGGAAGGGTTTTTTTTTTAGTATTCAGTGTGCATGCTTTTTCCTGCACAAAAAACACAAAAAACCAAGAAAGAAAGAAAAAAATACAAGCCTTAGGGTAGAATGTTAGATATTTGGTTAGCCTTACCAACAGCTATCTATTTTTTCATTATTTCTGATTTCCCGAGATCGCACAAAGACGTGGGGAAAGAGCATATCTAGAAAAAAAATCCCTTCTTCATGTTTTTGATTTGCCGAGATCACACACAGCGCAGAGCAAAGAGAATACACAGAGAAGAGAGTATAGATCCGGCAAATAAATAAAACCTAAAAACCAAAATAAACAGAGGGAACCAAAATAAGCAGAACTATTAACAAATATAACTGCAAAACAGATACTTTATACCTCCAAATCTAAACTGACATAACTTGGGCAACCAGAAATATTTTCGCATGAAACAAAAGGCATTCCTCACAGTAACAGACGCTACAGACATAAAAAAGTAGTTCTGTAGGCCTGAAAATGTTCATAAATAGTAGATCTACAAAACAGCAGTCACATGCAGTCAAACCGGCTTCGGATTTGGATCAACAACAGATGAAGCCATCAAAATAGCTCTGATACCATGTAGGAATTTACACGGTAAGTTCCTTAGATAAAAAACCAAAGGTCACCGCTCACAAACAGATCACAAATCAGTACACCAGTATTATCACGTGGTTAAAACTCTCGAAGAGGGAAACAGTCCATGGCTTGAGCCAACGCGACCACTTCAGGCAATTTATTAAGATAAAAAGAAAGATTACATATGTTTCTCTCATAAACGGTTACCGGAAAAATTACCCTCCATGCTCTGTAAATAGAGATCATGGATCAATCGGGTGTTAAGCCACAGATCAAGTGTCGTTAATACCTAGGATAGATTGAACCGTTGGATCACTACAAATCGTGACCATTGGATTATAAGTTACAAATATACATAATAAAGAAACACACTTTACCTAACTCTACAGTAGACTAAGTTATTCTTAATTATTTCCTATGTGTCGGAATATCCTAACATCCCCCCTTAAGAACAACTTGGGATAGGATTAAAGGATTTAAAAAGGTGACATAATAGGAGAAGGAAGTAGGCATTAGAGCCTATCCCCCCTTAATGATAACTTTCCTAAACTCCAAGCATGGATCGAAGTTTGGTAAAATTCGCTTCTATGAGTGCCTTTGTAAAGATATCGGCTACTTGATCATTGGTTGGACAATACTGCACTTCAAGAACACGATCATGAATGAGCTTTCTGATGAAGTGTATGTGGAGCTCAATGTGTTTCATAAGCTGATGTTGAACTGAATCTTTACATAACTGAATGGTACTCTGATTATCACACCAAAGTGTAGTTGGATGTCGCTGATGAAGACCAAATTCAGAAAGGATATGACGAAGCCACATGGCTTCCTTGTTGGCTTCAACTGCACCACTATACTCTGCTTATACTAAAGAAAGAGAGATGGCACTTTTTTTCTTACAAGACTATGTAATAGGTCCTAAACCAAGAGTGAATACATATCCTGAAGTAGAATTTCGATCATTAGGATCACCATCCCAATCAGAATCAGTGAAACCAATCAACAATGGAGATACTCCTGCACTATAATGAATCCCAAACTGAACTGTACCTTGAATATATCAAAGTATTATTTTAGTTGCTTTCTAGTGACTTTCATGAGGTTGGTGCATAAACTGAGCGACAAGACCAACGACAAAGGAAAGGTCAGGATGGGTATGGGTTAGATACAAGAGTTTACCAACAAGTTGATGGTATAAGGTAGCATCAATTTCAAGGGTAGTACAAGTGACTGAAAGGGAGAAGGGGCTGGATTACAGTCTTCCATGTGAAAATGGTGTAGAATATCACAAGCATACTTGGACTGAGAGAGGGTAATAACTTCTTCAGATTGCAAGACTTGAAACCAAGTAAATAATGCAATTTTCCTAAGTCTGTCATTTCAAACTTCTTTTTGAGGCTACACTTCACATGGTTTATATGGTTGAGATCACTACCACTGAGGATAAGATCATCAACATAAAGAAAAAGGATGGTGAATGACTTACCCACTTTCTTGGCGTAGACAGTGTTGTCAGAATGACACCTAGAAAAGCCATTATCTAATAGAAATCTATCCATTTTGGCATACCAAGCCTGAGGAGCTTGTTTGATACCATAGAGAGACTTCCTAAGGTGACAATCAAGGCCGGAGTCATTCTGGATAAAGCCATGGGGTTGTTCCATGTAGATTTCTTCATGTAAATCTCCATGTAATAAGGCAGATTTAACATCCATCTGATGGAATTCCCATTTAAAGGAGGAAGCAAGGGAAAGAACAAGGTGGATAGAATTCATTTTGGAAACAGGGGAGAAGGTTTTAGTATATTCAATTCCTTCAACTTGTGAAAATCCTTTAGTGACAAGACGAGCTTTATGTCTATCCACTTTTCCATCTGGTCCAAACTTGGCTTTGTAAACCCATCTGCATCTAACAAGTTTTCTTCCTTTTGGAAGAGGAACAAGATCCCAAGTATCATTTGCCAATAAGGAATGATATTCTTTATTCATAGATTCATCCCAATCTAGATGACAGGAGGCTTCTTCAAAGGTTTTTGGATCGAGATTTTTTGGAACTTAAGCCAATAAGGAAGAGGCTTTTTCAAACTGAGAACGTGTACGTCGTCGATCAGCAGGGTCACCTGCAAGAGAACCTGTTACATCCCGAGTAGAGCAGACCCATATTGGAAGTTGTGGAGTAGAATGAATAATTTCAAGAGGTGGAGGAGGATTTTCGTCCTCACTATCATCATCTAAACTAGAAGGAATGCTATTAAAAGTAGAAGAGAGAGAGAGGTGGCACATATTCCAAATCAGGCTCATAGGCCATAGGTGGCACACCCGTCGAACTAGGCTCGCAGGCCAATATTTTTTCATCAAATTTTACATCTCTTATAACTATTATATTTTTGTATTTTGGTTGAAGAAGTCTATATCCTTTGACATATTTAGAATATCCAACAAAAATTCATTTTTCACTCTTAGGTTTTAAGGCTTTATGTTTTGCATCTGGAATATGGGACCAAGCATCACTTCCAAAAACATGAAAGTGACTTACATCTAGTTTGATTGAGCTCCAAGTTTCTTCTAGAGTTATATTCCTTAAAACCTTAGTAGTAGTTCGATTTACTATGTAATTTGCACAGTTAATTGCTTCTGCCCAAAAATTAAGACTAATTGCTTTAGATTGAAGCACACAATTAGCCATTTATTTTAAGATGTGATTCTTCCTTTCAAATAAACCATTTTGTTGTGGAGTATATGGAACAGCGTGTTGCAATTGAATGCCATACTCAGAGCAGAAGTTCATAAATTTGTTGTTAACATATTCTCCTTCATTTTCTGATCTTAACTTGAGAATTTGATGTTCAAATTGTTTCTCAACAAAGGCCTTAAAGGCCAAGAACATGTTAAAAAATTCACTCTTTACTTTTAAGAAGTATACCCAAGTGTGTATGGAAAAATCATCAATAAAAGTTCAAAAGTACTTGCAACCAGAGAAAGAGACAACAGGAAGTGGACCACATAAATCACTGTGCACAAGCTGCAAAGGGGTTGAAGCGTGCCAAGAGGCACGTTTTTCAAAACTATCTCAATGATGTTTTCCGAGTACACATCTAGAGAAAACACCATCTCAGTAAGATACCATAGGAAGACTTGTCACCATATTTTTTTACATAGAGTTTGAAGAGAACTATAGTTTAAGTGACCAAATCGCTCATGCCAAAGTTTGCTCACTTCATCATTATGAGCAACAAAAATGGAGGGAAGACAGGATGACCCAAATTTGTCAAAGTTATACAACCTTGTGGAACCATCAACAATTCTAGTAGCTAAAATATGTCTAGGATCTTTTAGTTCCTTGATTACAACATCATGAGGTGAGAATTCTACTATTTTCCCTTCACTTGAATGAGTTATCTGATAAACATAGAGAAGGTTGCATGACAAGGTAGGAACACATAGTACATCATTAAACTGAACTATATCTAGATGAATGGTTCCAGATCCTACAACACTAAGAGATCTATCATCACCAACATAAATATCTTTGGTGTTACAATCCTTTAAAGAAGAAAACATGGCTTTATTTTTGGCCATATGGTAAGAAGCTCCAGAATCAATGAGCCACTCATGAGAATGAGAAGAAGAAGATACATTTAATGCATAACCAGATCTTGATGCTTGACAACCACAAGCAGAATGTGCCATTCCTAAAGATGAAGGTGAAGATTGCTCCAAATTGATGTTGTGCTTCTTCATTTCTACTTCTAAGGCTTCCATCTTCTTAAAACATTTGGACTCTATATGCCCATCACGATTACAAAAGTTTCAATGTCTATCTGTCTTATTCCCTTTATTTTTATTTTCCTTATCATTTTGGTGAGTTTCTTTTTTAGTTTACGGCTGAAATTGCTCAGCACCCTTGTTTGGTTTCTGACCATACTTTCTAGGATATTGCTTCTTAGGATTCTTTTGATATGATTGTCATCAGGATGCTAAGGCTTTCTGAGAGGCGTTTCCAGAAGTGATAAGACCAAGGTGTAAGAGTTTTTCTTGTTCTCTTATCAAAGAATCGCAAAAGGCATCAAAAGAGGGGTTCTTGTAGGTGGTTCCTGAAGAAATGATGGCTTCTCTAGTGGAATGGAAGGTGGAAACAAATACAAAGTATGAAAGGCCAAGCTTAGCAAGAATGCAATAGATGAGGCTACCATCTTCCTTTTTTGACCTTACAACCTTCTAAAAGAAGTCTAAGGGTATTGAATTTGGACAAAAAATCTTCAATAGAGGAGAAATTATTGGGGTCCAAAGTAAGCAACTCATTTTCAAGCTAGTGGGCCCTGATTTGATTTTGAATGCGAAAGACAGTATTTAGCTTTTCTAGGGCTTCATGAGGGGTGTCAATGTCAAGGATATGAAATCGAAGATCTTGAGCAATGGAATTTCCTATCAACCCTCGTGCTTGATCTTGTTTATTTTCCCATTTAGCGACTTTATCATCATCAGAAGGTTTAGTTTCTTGTCCTGTGGCTATTCTATAAATCCCTTTACTTGTAAGTATATCTACCATGTGAGGTAGTCATTGGAAATAATTTATGTTGTTAAGAATGATCGAGCATGCACTTTCCATTCTTTTAAAAGCTAAAGCTGAAAAAATCTGAATCTAACTACTTCAATGGAAGGATCTCAAAAAATTAGGCTGATTAAAAAAACGGCTCGAAAAACGACTTCCGGATGAAGAAGTTATGCCTTTTTGAAAAAATTGTTGTAGATGTTGAATAGTTACGGGAACGGTTTGAAATTTGATGATGAAGTTCAACTTTAAAATAAAAAAATCCCGCCCCTTTAACAAAATTTTTTTTACAAAGTAAGCTTGAGAAAGAGACTTGAACCCAAGACCTCTATTCTCATAAACTAACTTCTCATCAAGTGAGATAGTAAAAGGATTTTTTAATTGTTTGAAAGGAGGAAGGGGTTTTTTTCTTATTTTTTAATTCTTCGGTGTGCGTGTTTTTTCCAGCACAAAAAACACAAAAATTCGAGCAAAAAAAAACGAAATACAAGCCTTATGGAAGAATGTTAGATTTTTGGTTAACCTTATCGGAAGCTATCTATTTTTTCACTATTTTTGATTTCCCGATATCGCACAAAGACGCGAGGAAAGAGCATACATAGCAAAACAATTCCATTCTTCTTGTTTCTGATTTGCTGAAATCGCACACAACACAAAGCAAAGAGCATACATATAGAAGAGGGTATAGATCTGACAAATAAATAAAACTTTTAAAATGAAATAAACAGAGGGAAAAAAAATAAGCAGAACTATTAACAAATATAACTGCAAAATAGCTACTTTATGCCTCCACATCTAAACTGACATAATTTGGGCAACCAGAAACCTTTTCGCATGAAACAAAAGGAATTCCTCACTACAACAGGTGCTCCGGACACAACAGATCATTTCTCCAAGATCTAAAATTTTCATAAATAGTAGATCTACAAAATGATAGTCGCATGCAGTCAAACCGGCTTTGAATTTGGATCAACGATGGTTGCGGCCCTCAAAATAGCTCTGATACCATGTAGGAATTTACAGGGTAAGTTCCTTAGATCAAAAAGCAAAGGTCACCTCTCACAAAAAAATCACATCAATACACCAATATTATCACGTGGTTAAAGCCCTTGAAGAGGGAAGCGGTCCACGACTTGAGCCAACGTAGCCACTTCATGCAATTTATTTGTTAAGTCCCTATATTAATAGTGTAGTCCCTTATTATGTTAGTGTAGCCCCCCCTTATTTTTATTATTGTACCCTTGTAACCCCCATTTTGTTATTATTGTGCCCTTAAATTATTATTGTTAGGTCGGCTAGGATTACATTGTGGCCCACTAGGATTACATTATGGCCCCATGGACTCCTATATATAGAAAGGAGGTTGTGTGAATTGTATCATCCAAGAATTGTTCATTTATGTAATGTATTGGAGGTTGCCCCCTCGAAGTGGCTTATTTCTAAGGCGTTCATATCTCTTTTCTTCTATTTTTGGAGCTGGTTACACAACATTTGGTATTAGAGCTTGGGATTCTAGGGTTTCGCTGCTCCAAACAGGTCATCGTGGAATTTTCGCTATAACGTTTTTTCTACGAAGTTTCAGAAGCTGAAATTTTTAGGGTGCGAAGCTGAACTCCTGAGGAAGATTTTCTAAAAATTTCAGAGCTTTGTTCGCAATATTTTCGGAGATATCATCTGTGGAAGTTAGGTTTTTTTTCAAGCTCCTAAACAGGTCATCGTGGAATTTTCGCTATAAATTTTTTTCTACGAAGGTTCAGAATCTGAAATTCATATGGTGCGAATCTGAAATCCTGAGGAAATTCGTCAAAAACTTTCAGAGCTTGGTTCACAATATTTTTGGAGATATGATCTATGGAAGGTAGTGTTTTTTTAGGCTCCTGAATTTCATCTCAAAGAGGTGATCGTGGGAAAATTTCAATAACTCTCTCTCTGGGAAGTGGATTTGAGTGCCGTAAAAAGTGGTTGAAATTGCACGGACTTTAGTTTCTTGGCTATCAATTTCAGAGACAAAGGACAAAACAGCGACACGTGGCAAGTCCTACAAGTTTGCTCTACTGAACCAGTCCAAAATTAGGTAATTGTGGGAGATTGGACACAACTTTGTCTTGGGGAATCCAAATTAGATCAGACCTGTGGCATTAGAAAGAAGCTTTAGAGGGATACTACAGGGCTGAATTTTAGATATTGAAGATTTTCAATTACATAGATAATTCAATTTCAATATCGAGCTCCTTAAAAGAAATAAAAAGGTGTGTATTGTTTTTTCTGAATTGCATAAGTCTTGTTTGAAGAATCAAGTTGAATTGATTCCAAGGGCATATTGAAGAATTTTTTTTAGTAATGGGTTCTATTATGCCTCCAAAAAATAATTGCATACCCATTAATCCCTCAAAAAGCTATACTATGACGCATGAAGAGGAAGAGTTGCAGTATGAGATATCAAAATTACGGTACCAAGTGCAACAAATTTCGATCTTACGAAGAGCAACCGAAGATGACATAGATGGTTTAAAAGAAGAAATGGAGGCTAACTTGGATGGTTTGAAGGATAAAATAATAGCTAATATGGATGATAAATTAGTGGAATATGACATCGAGCATCAACAACAAGTTCTCCAACTCTCAAAGGATAACCTAACTTTGGTGCAGAATCTAATGAAACAACAAGAATATCAACATCACATCGAAAGAAGTTCTGAAGCAGTCACAGAAACAATAACTCGACAAGTACGATCAATTTTAGAGTATCTCAGCAAGTGGAAGAACTTTCCTGTAGAATATTCCCCATGGGAGGATGAGAATTTTATACAGAAGCATCAAGAAATAATCAAGCGTTGAGGACAACACTTGTTTGAAGGAGAGGGGCATGTTAAGTCCCTATATTAATAGTGTAGTCCCTTATTATGTTAGTGTAGCCCTCCTTATTGTTATTATTGTACCCTTGTAACCCCCATTTTGTTATTATTGTGCCCTTAAATTATTATTGTTAGGTCGGCTAGGATTACATTGTGGCCCACTAGGATTACATTATGGCCCCATGGACTCATATATATAGAAAGGAGGTTTTGTAAATTGGATCATCCAAGAATTTTTCATTTATGTAATGTATTGGAGGTTGCCCCCTCGAAGTGGCTTATTTCTAAGGCGTGGATATCTCTTTTCTTCTATGACATTTTACAGAATTCTAATCCAATACTCAAAGAGAGAGTTATGACGATTTTCCCAAGGTCACTTCTTTGAGATCAATTTCAGGATCCTGCAAAAACACTGACTTCCACAGATCATATCTCTGAAAATATTGCACATCTTGATTTTCAATTTTCATGAGAGCGTCCTTGATATTTTGGCTTTGCCTCATAAAAATTTCAGCTTCTGACCCTTCGTAGAAAAAAAATTAGAGTGAAAATTCCACGATGACCTGTTTCAGATGGCGAAATCCCTACCTAAGGAGGATATGAGGACCACAATTTATATAAATGCTTAGGTTGATAGGGGCTTCAACAAGTGAACGTGGGAGGGATTTTAGGAACTTAAAAATGATTAATTATTGAATTTTCAATGACCCATGCCACAACCCCATGGGGTTTTAGCCCACTAACTAGGGTTACAAACTTCAAGCATGAATATCTCTCAAACCGTGAAGAATTACGTGGTGTGCCATATATCAATGAAAACATATCGACAAGTAGAAACCATCAAAATCATTCTTGACCCAGAATATAGTAATTTGGTAGGTCAAAATTCCCATGAAATATTGGGGTAGCCCTTGGTGCTGCTTGGGTTGACATCAATGACAACTGTTGATCAAAATTTCAGACAGGATCTGATGAAGCCACATGGCTTCCTTGCTGGCTTAAACTACACCACGATACTTTGCTTCTGCTGAAGAAAGAGAGATGACACTTTTTTTCTTACAATACCATGTAATAGGTCTTGAACCAATAGTGAATACATATCCTGAAGTAGACTTTCAATCATCAGGATCACCAGCCCAATTAGAATCAGTGAAACCAATCAACAATGGAGATTCTCGTGCACTGTAATGAATCCTGAATTGAACTGTACCTCGAATATATCGAAGTATTCTTTTAGCTGCTTTCCAGTGACTTTCATGAGTTTGGTGCATAAACCAAGCGACAAAACCAATGGAAAAGGAAAGGTTAGGACGGGTACGGTTTAGATACAATATTTTACCAACAAGTTGATGGTATAAGGTAGCATCAACTTCAGGCATAGTACAAGTGGTAGAAGATCACAGACATAATTTGACTGAGAGAGGGTAATACCTTCTTCGGATTGCAAGACATGAAGACCAAGGAAATAATGCAAGTGTCCTAAGTCTTTCATTTCAAACCTATTTTTGTGGCTAGACTTCACATGTTTTATATGGTTGGGATCACTACCAATAAGGATAATATCATCAACATAAAGAACAAGGATGGTGAAGGACTTACCCACTTTCTTGGTGTAGATAGTGTTGTCAGAATGACACCTAGAAAAGTCATTATCTAATAGAAATCTATCCATTTTGGTATACCAAGCCCGAGGAGCTTGTTTGAGACCATAGAGAGACTTCCTAAGGCGACAGACAAGGCTGGAGTCGTTTTGGATAAAGCCAGGGGGTTGTTCCATGTAGATTTCTTCATGCAAATCTCCATGTAAGAAGGCGAATTTAACATCCATCTGATGGATTTTCCATTTAAAGGAGACAACAAGGGAAAGAACAAGGCAGATAGAATTCATTTTTCCAACAAGGGAGAATGTTTCAGTATATTCAATGCCTTCAAATTGTGAAAATCCTTTAGCGACAATACGAGCTTTATGTCTATCCACTTTTCCATCTGGTGAAGAGTGTCCAAATTGATGTTGTGCTTCTTCATTGCTACTTCTAAGGCTTCCATCTTCTTAAAAAATTTGGACTCTATATGGCCATCACAATTACAAAAGTTGCAATGTCTATCTATCTTCTTCCCTTTTTTTTTATTTTCCTTATCATTTTGGCGAGTTTATTTTTCAGTTTATGGCTGAAATTGCTTAGGACCCTTGTTTGGTTTCGGACTATACTTTTTAGGATACTGCTTCTTGGGATTCTTTTGATATGATTTCTATTGGGTTTCTAAGGCTTTCTCAGAAGTGTTTCTAGAAGTGATAAAACCAAGGTGTAATATTTTTTCTTGTTCTCTTATTAAAGAATCGCAAAAGTCATCAAAAGAGGGGTTCTTGTAGGTGGTTCCTGAAGAAATGATGGCTTCTCTAGTGGAATGGAAGGTGGAAACAAATACATAGTATGTAGGGCCAAGCTTAGAAATAATGCAATAGATGAGGCTGCCATCTTCCTTTTTGAACTTAAAACCTTCTAAAATAAGTCTATGGGTCTTGAATTTGGACAAAAAATCTTCAATAGAGGAGAAATTATTGGGGTCCAAAGTAAGCAACTCATTTTCAAGCTAGTGGGCCCTGATTTTATTTTGAATTCCAAAGACAGCATTTAGCTTTTTCAGGGCTTCATGAGGGGTATTAATGTCAAGGATATGAAATCAAAGATCTTGAGCAATGGACATTCCTATCAACCCTCGTGCTTGATTTTGTTTATTTTCCCATTTAGCGCCTTTATCATCATCGGAAGGTTTAGTTTCTTTTCCTGTGGCTATTATATAAATCCCTTTCTTCTAAGTATATCTACCATGTGAGGTAGCCATTGGAAATAATTGGTGCTGTTAAGAATGATCGGGCATGATATTTCCATTTTTTTAAAAACTAAAGCTGAAAAAATCTAAAACTAACTGCTTCAATGAAAATATCTCAAAAAATTACACTGATTCAAAAAAAACGGCTCAAAAAATGGCTTTCGGATGAAGAAGTTATGCCTTTTTGAAAAAATTGAGTTGTAGATGCCGAATAATTACGAGAACGGTTTGAAATTTGATGATGAAGTTCAACTTTAAAAAAAAATCTTGCCCCTTTAACAAAAAACTTTTTACAAAAGAAGCTTGAGAAAGAGACTTGAACCCAAGACCTCTATTCTCATAAACTAACTTCTCACCAAGTGAGATAGTAAAAGGATTCTGTAATTGTTTGAAAGGAGGAAGGTTTTTTTTTTTTTTTTTTAGTCTTTGGTGTTTGTGCTTTTTACTGCACAAAAAACACAAAAAACCGAGAAAAAAAATGAAATACAAGACCTATGGCAGAATGTTAGATTTTCAATTAGCCTTATTGGCAGCTATCTATTTTTTCACTATTTCTGATTTCTCGAGATCACACAAAGACGTGGGGAAAGAGCATACGTAGCCAAAAAAAAATCCCTTCTTCATGTTTCTAATTTATCGAGGTCGCACACAGTGCAGAGTAAAGAGCATACACAGAGAAGAGGGTATATATTTGGCAAATAAATAAAACCTAAAAGCCTAAATAAATAGAGGGAATCAAAATAAGAAAAACTATTAACAAATATAACTGCAAAACAGATACTTTATACCTCCAGATATAAACTGACATAACTTGGGTAACCAGAAATCTTTTCGCATGAAATGAAAGGTGTTACTCACTATAGCAGACACTTCGAACACAACAGAGTAGTTCTCTGGGCCTTAAAATGTTCTAAAATAGTAGATCTACAAAACAACAGTCCCATGCAGTCAAACTTGCTTCGGATTTGGATCAACAACGGATGTGGCCCTCAAAATAGCTCTGATACCATGTAGGAATTTACAGGGTAAGTTACTTAGATGAAAAACCAAAGGTCACCGCTCACAAATAGATCACAAATCAGTACACCAATATTATCACGTGGTTAAAACCCTCGAAGAGGGAAACAATTCACAACCTAAGCCAACGCGGCCACTTCAGGAAATTTATTAATATAAAAAGAAATATTACATGTTTCTCTCATAAACGGTTACCGGAAAAATGACCTTCCATGCTCTTTAAATAGATATCATGGACCAATTGAGTGTTAAGCCATGGATCAAGTGTCGTTAATACCAAGGATAGAGTGAACCGTCGAATCACTACAAATCGTGATCGTCGGATTATAAGTTACAAATGTACATAATAAATAAACACACTTTACCTAACTCTACACTAGACTAAGTTATTCTTAACTATTTCCTATGTGTCAGAATATCCTAACAATGTATGTGGGTTTTGGGGATTAAATGGATAAGTTAACTAATGAAATGAAAATTTTGGATATTGAGGAAAAAAGGTGAAAATAGTAAAAACGAAGTAAAAGTTAATGTTTACAATGAATGACTATTTTGACTATGAGAATTAAAATATTGGTACACTTTATACTTTTTTTTTTTAACCCAAGCAAGAAAATGATCAAAACTTCAAAGGAATGTCATTTAGAAACTGGTTGACCAAATGGAGCGAAACAAGTATCGTTGGAAAGATTGTGAAAAAATGGATTCAATGAAAGAATCAAAATATAAATCTGAAAAACATGAAAAAATAGAAAAAATTGCAAGAAAATTAACTCAATGAAAATCCTGAAAGGTGTTTAGCCAAAAATTTTGTAGAAAGGGTCCCTATTATTTGAAGCACATAAGTAGAAAATGGGGGGGTTGTGTTTTACCAAAACAATGGCGACATGTGGGAGAAGAACTGGTTATCTCTGATTAAAGATAATGAACTTAAATTTACCCAAAAGCTAAAAATAATGGAAATCACGAAATTGTCTAACATTAAAACATTTCCATAGGTACCACATAAATAGATTAAGAAATATGATTTTGTAAAGATAATTACTTAACATAGACTCGAGTAAAAGTGATGAATCCAAATTTGGGGAAATTTGTTTTTTAAAATTTCCTCGTGTGAAAAATAGAAGACGTTAGAGATAGGAGTTTTTGATAAAGCATATATACATTTTGTGATTGTCTCTGAGATCGCTCCGCTGCCAGCGAGCCTGAACAGTACACCGTTAAAGTTGTCTTTTATGCCATACAAGCCTATTCCTGCTGCCAACGAGCGTTCATAGCTTTGATGGGTTTACTTGTATTTCCCATGCTTCCTCTTTTAATCACCCTTTTGATAAGCGCATTTGCAAGATTTTAGTTTGTGATGTATTTGAGTGAAAGAGGTGGGATGGTAATAGTGATTTATGTTTAATGGACATAGTACTTTCGTAATGTTTTCTCCAAATTATTTCCCTTCAACTAATAATCAGAGGCTTTTATTTGGAGGGGTGGAAGGGATTCATTGTATTAAACTCAAATCATTTCTTTCCTTGAAAAAGTGAACTCAATCACTCAGAAAGGATGTGTGTTCCTCCATGAAAAATATTTAAAGTAATATGGCTTTATGATTCCATAAAGGCATGCCTTTAATGATAAACGAAATTCAATTATATGGATAGACTAAAATATTTCTCATGTATCTCAACAACTGTAAGGAAAGAAAAATGTCTTTTACATAACTCATGGCAAAGTCACCAAAACCAAATCAAATACAAAAGTAAAAGGAAAATAATTCCTAAACTAAAGTAAGAAAAGAAATCAGCGAATAAAAAAAATAAAAATGAAGAGAGTGAAAAACAAAAACAAAATTTAAAAGATAAACTCCAGCAAGACCGCATATATGAATTTATTAACAAAGGATTATAAAATAAAATAAGCATATGTACGTTCATTCCTATGTTGAGATTTAAAATTTTTATCTTGCAGAGTTATAAGAAATGAGGCTCTCAAAATGTGGAGGGTGAAATAGTAGTGATGATAGATAATACATTGAATGAGAAGTTTCTGTTTGTTGCAAAATTTTCTTCTTCGAGACAAAACCTGCATAAAAGCATCTTAACTATTTTCTAATAAAAACAATGCTTAAAGAAATAGACTATATGTTCAGAACTCCCCAATCTAGCTGATTCGATGAGGATCATTACTGCTTCTCTCAAGAATCTCAAAGAGAAAAAGAAAATGAACTTTTAAAACTGATCTGGTAGAGGTGTGAAAGGTTTATGAAGATCTGTGGAAACAGAGTTCAAGATCAACAAAAATTAAACTGAAACAAAAAGTAAAGAAATATAAATAAATGAAAGTGGCATATAAAACTTACCATTGGAGAATTGCATTTCATCTTACCTTAAAGGTATTATTTTCTCCAATACAAGTTAACCTCTTCCTTTAATTAGAATCAAAATCATGAAGAAGTTTTATTGACTAAAAATCATTATTTATTAAATCTAAAGAAAAACAAGTAGTGAACTAAAAGAAAGAAATTTTTCATGTTCAAGGAATTAGAAATAAATCGAATCCATCAGAAATGAGGATGAAGATATGCTTATTTATGAATTGTAACAATGAATGTTCTTTTTGCTTCTTCCATTCTGAATTTATATAAGCCCCAAAGTATTGAAATTGATTCAAAATCCAGAATAATGTAACAGCATATAAAGAGGATTTGAATGTTTATATGATAATTATGGAGATAAATTCAAAATAAAAGAAAATTAAAAATATGAAGTAATCATCGGTTCATTGCCTTGCTGAATTTTTTTCATCGTGAGATTATTTGTCATACATAACTTAAAAGTTGTGACTTCCATCTTTTCCAATATGCAATTGAGTATTTTCTATAATAATTAAAAGATAATGATTGAAAGCCAAATATCGAAGTTTATCGCATCAAAATATCTTTAAGACAAAGCTTCATTTGAGTTTAGTGATGCAATATATTTTTTTGCGATGGAAAAGTTGCGATATGAACATATGTGATAGCAAACTGTGATGGAGTGATTTGCGATATCGGAAAATAATTATATCAGGAGATCGGAGAAAAATTATGCATGAGATAGGAGGCGCCAATATCATTCTTGTGATAACGAAAATGTGATAAATGACTTGGCTCATTGGTGGGACCAGCTTTAGTTTTTATAAGATATTGGCCATCAACAGATTTAGGTGCGAAATGTAATATCGTTGATGCGCCGATGTGCGATGAATAATGGACCTGATATTTTTATTATATGGACTTAATTTGATATCAGATCAGGGACATTGATAATTTTAAACATATGTCCCAACCAAACTTGTGATTTATGAACAGATGCGATATATGTATATAAAGAGGATTTAAATGTCATATCGGGTCTTATTTTATGTGAACATCACAATTTTTTGGCGAAGTCATTTTATGGGAAAATGAGCGAGAAGGAATATCGAAAGACATGCATCAGAGATTTCCTATCGGTAATTGGTAAGATCTTATTCCGATCAAATATTGTGATATAGAAAATTGCGATACGGATGATGCGATATCGGAAGGAAAAGTTCATCGGAGATCAGAGGGAATGGGAATATCGGGGTATTGGATATATTTGGAATATGTTAATTTTAGAATCTCCAATATGTGAATTGCGATATATGATGTGCCATATGGGGAGCCGATGATTTCTTATTGTATTGAATTCAAAAAATAAAGTGAATGATTTAACTTTGCTTTAAAATAAATAACCCTTTAATAATTAACTGTCGGAAATTTTGATTGGAAATTAATTTTATCAAAACTTTATTATAAAGAGAGTTGGGAAATATAATGATATGATATGATTCCTCCAACAATTTATTAAGTCTTATCAGGATTTCAATAAATATAAGAAAAATTTAGATATCCTTCAAATTTTAGGTGAAATAATAAATACTTTCCTGAACATGTTGCGGATTTGAAAATATCTGGTTGCTTCCTTATCTTGAGTCTTCATAATAAATTTAATGAAGACCTGCAAACGAAAAAAAATATAAATAAGAAACAACCTTTGAAAAGTAAAACAAACAAAAGATGGTGGTGAACATATAAACACATACCTGGAAGAAATTGACTGTAACTTTTACCTCATGAAGCTTCAAGTTCTCCCAAATTTTCTCAAAATTTGTATATGTTAAACATCACCTTCCTATTTTAATCTAAAATGTTAAATAATGATTTTTTTCAAATTGCATCCTTTCCAAAATTACATCAGAAGAAAAGAGTGGTAAAAATGAGTTCTTAGAATTACTTGTGAATCGAAAATTGTCAAGTGGTAGAAAATTCTTGGAATTTCTTCATGTATGATTAATGTTATGAATTTTTAAAAACAAGAAAATTGAAGGCTTCACAAAGAAGTGTGATCTGATAATTCAAGAGTTTCTAAAATTCTCTAGGCTTCTTTTCTACAATTGAAATGGGATGCCCAAAAGAAATTAGATTCATTACTTGTTTTATTGAAAATATGAAATAATGAAATAAATACAAATAGAAAAGAAAATTAATATATTCCTATTTCTAACTTAATGAAGGAAATATAACTAGGTATAGTCATACTTCCAATGAAACCATGTAAGCATTTTAATTCCTGCATGTATGTATATGTCAAACATTAGTAAAAATGTAAATATAATTAAACTAAGAAAACTAAATCTAAAAGAAGAATGTATCTTTATTGTTAGTATCTTATTCACCATTACCTTCTCTTGAAATTCCCTTTCCAACTTAATTTCAATTGGATCATAGAAATTTGAATGGAATTCCATTATTGAGTGGGAGAGGTTTAAAAGAGAACATGATAGGCGAGGTTGTAGAAATGATATTTCATAAACAATGATCTGTATGATTTTGTTAGTGTTATATTGAGCTTTAAATTATTAACCATCTTCCATGAGGGAAAACTTTCCAAATATCTTTCAAATGGATCAATGAAAAACAGATGGAAGTGCGATAGATCCAACAGAAGATTATTAATTGAATTAGATTGTTGGTCATATTGTGAAAACACACTCTCTTGTTGGCATTTCTCTTGAGAAATAAGAAGTAATTGACAAGGAATGAACATCAATTGAAATTTGAAGTTTAATAGCTTTTGAAATTTATAATTTTAATATTTATATTTCCATTGAAGTAATGTATCAATTGAATATTCAAAATTGAGCTGCTCACTATGCCAACACAAAGTATCTAAAAATCTAAGACTAAAAACAGAAAATAAATCTGAGGTTAAGAGTAAATGGTGAAATAATAACAAAATTGAATCATAGTTTACACTAGTGTTACAATTATTGTTACAACACAATTGGGAGTGACTTAAAGAAATTTCCTCTTCACAAGAATTGGGAAAAATAATGCAATTAGAATGATTGTTGATACCCACTAGTGAATTACAGAGAGGGCTAGGACTCTGAATAGGAATGTGATATTGATCGTCATATAAATCATAGATTGGAATGGTTACTTGAATGCTGAAATCGTGAGTATGATTAATTCCTTGAAAATAAGAACTATTTGAAATAATTTCTGAACTAGATTGTTCCTCATTTTCACATGTGATTAGATTTTTATCATGAGGATTCAATTGTAAAGAAGACAAATCAATATCCTCAATGTCAAGTAGCTATCATAAATGACCTCATGACATTCATTAGAATTCCCTTTGATATCATAAAATGTATCAAAACAAGAAGGAATATTGAGCTCGAGTTCATTAATGCTAGAAAAATGATCATTAATTAATTCTCTATCCTGATAAAAACTAATCAGCAATTTATTTAGATCAGCCTCTCTATTTTCTAAAATATCTTTAATGTCAAGAGAGGTTAAATTTCTATTAGAAAAATTATCAAGATAAAGAGAAAAATATGAATCCGAAACAATGCATTTTAAAATCTCTCTATTTGAAAACTCTTGTGCATTTTCTTCATTGCAAATTTCAAATTGAAGATCATGTACTTGGATACTTGTGCTTTCCTGAAGAATGGTTCTTTTCTATCCTGAATTTGGTATTTGATCATCGTAAAAGAATTTAGAATTTCATATAGCAGATTGCATATTATTGGAAACTTTAATCGCTGCTTGTACTTGCCATATTATGCTCTGATTTTCAGATTCTAACTCATACATATTTTCATATTTTAAAGTGGTCTTTTCTTCAAGATTGTTTCTAATATCTTCTTACGGTTTTTTAGTAAAATTTTCAAAGTTTTGTGATTGAGATTCATTGACATGTGAAGGTGCACCTTGATCTTTATCAATATTTTAGGAAATGTGCAGAAATTGAAGGAATTGATTATACAAAATAGAGGTCACTTCATCATCATTTGTTTGTACCTCCATATTTGAATTCTCACTTATGTCAATGAATTTAGAAGGAGATTGATCAAATCTTGAAATAATTTCAAATAGATTATGAATGGAACGAAGAGAGAAAATATGTTCAAACCAATCTAATAATTCTTTTTTCGAAGGTTTATCATCAATTTTAAATTTTAAATAATTTAAATGAAATCTGATGGTAAAATCATTTAAAGACTCACCTTCAAACCTTCATAGATCTTCAAAATCGTCACATACATGTTCCTATATATATCCATCAAATTTACAACGGAATGTTGTTATAAATTTTTCCCAACTGTGAATTGAAACAACTGGAAGTGATTGACACCAACTTCTGGCTTTTTCCAAGAATGTAAGAGTAAAAATCCTGCATAAAATGTCTTCATCAATTTCTTGATAGTCAGAATTTGAAATTTTTGAATGAATTGTAAAGCATGATTAAATGAAAAATTATTCCTCTTACTGTTAAACTTTACCTGAGACAAGTGTCTTACTATTTATGTTGGAGTATTGGAAGATGCACGTCCAGAAATACAACTCCAAATTGGAAGTTTTAAAGGAGCCATTGTAATAAAGATAAAATGTTAGAATACAAATACTACAAAGGAAAACAAGTCTCACGCCCTCCTAGCGCCAAAATTTTGAGGCCTCAAAATTCACTGCAACAACATGGGGGTGACCACCCGATCCGGACCTTAAAGCAATTCCTTTTCCATTTCGAATGGTGGCTCTGACTGGTTTAACTAGGTCCAGTTACCTTTTCTCAATCTCCAATGACTTAAAATATAACTTTTTTCTACCAATGGGAAAGAGACATCATATCATTTCTCTTGTTGATCAAGCAATAAAGTGATTCTTAAGCTAATATGGTCTTAGCCAAGCCACAATTAAAGTTTTGCCTCTTTTGGAAGAGGACTTTTTAGGGATGTATAATTTAATATATATGCAAAATCATTCTAAGATGCAAGCAAAAGGAACTATCTTAATCCTATCTCAATTAGGTAGATATACATCTATCCCAACCAAAAGCAAGATATTTTAAATAATTGGGATTTAAATATGTCTGGCTTATAATGAATATCAAGCTAACGAAGTAGTTCAATTAACTGACATTGTGTATACCAAACACATCTTATCTAAAGACCTCTTAACTAAAATAATCAATCAACAACACTCAGGAAGAAGTTCTCAAAATGATATTGATCATTTAATTAGTAACTTGAATAATTAAACAATAATATGCGGAAAATGTTCACAACATATCACTATTCAATAAATCAGTTTTATAAGAGAAATTTCTTAGTAAATATTTACTCAGAAATCAGAATTCAGCCCATAAGAGTAGAGATAGATAATAACATAAAATTGAGGCAAATTACTCATACCGACAAAAGTGCACAAATATGGAATTAAATTGACACACTCCTGTTATGATATATGAAACCAGCATTTAAAATAATAGTATTATAAATACCAATTTATTAAGCCCATTTCTCCAGCTCCTGTCTTTAACAGTCTTTTACAATGCCTGAACTTCTTTTTACAAAACCAGAGCTACAATAGTGCAAACTTTGTTTATTATACATAAATCAGAATGTAAAAGAAAAACCTCAATAATATCCAAATCTGAGATTCCTCTCATCCCACCTACAATTCTAAATTCCTATTACAGAAGTGCTTTTAGAATTCGAGAATTGCAGAGAAGAGAGGCACTTTCTACATTCTACAATCTGTTATTTATAATATTTACAAAAGGATTTCTTCATATGAAAGTTTGTTTGAAGAGTGGGTTTTCTCAATCAATTATCATTGGTTCATATTATTCAATTGTTGGAGCCTTCTCATTGATTGAGATCTTCTTCTTCTCATCTCTTCAACGTTTTTCCTGCAAAAACAAAATTAAAATTCAAAAATAAAATCAAAATGTCAAATATAGAATTAAAATAAATCCAATCAAAACTTAATTAAGTGTTGATCAGCGGTTTTCATTGATGTCAACCCAAGCAGAACCAAAGGCTACCCCAATATTACATGGGAATTTTGACCTACCAAATTACTATATTTTGGGTCAATAATGATTTTTATGGTTTCCTCTTGACGAGGTGTTTCCATTAATATATGGCACGCCACGTAATTCTTCATGGTTTGATAGTTATTTATGTTTGAAGTTTGTAACCCCAGTTAGTGGGCTAAAACCCCATGGGGTTGTGGCATGGGTCATTGAAAAGTCATAATTAATATTTTTTAAGCTCCTAAAATCCCTCCCACGTTCACTTGTTGAAGTCCCTCTCAACGTAATCACTTATATAAATTGTGATCCTCATATCCTCCTTATGCAAGGGATTTCGCCATCGAAAACAAGTCATTGTGGAATTCTCACTCTAAATTTTTTTCTACGAAGGTTCAGAAGCTGAATTTTTTATGAGATGAAGCTGAAATCCTAAGGAAGCTCCTGTGAAAATTTCAGATCAAGGTGTGCAATATTGTCAGATATATGATCTGTGGAAGTCAGTGTTTTTGCAGGCTCCTCAAATTCATCTCAAAGAAGTGACCTTGGGAAAATCATCATAACTCTCTCTCTGAGTATCGGATTGGAATTCCGTAAAATGAGGAAAATAGTACACAGATGGTAGATTTTTCTCTATCAATTTTAGATCTAAATGAAGAAACAGGGACACGTGGTACACCGTACAATTTATCTCTACTGAAATAGTCAATAATTAGGGCATTGTGAGAGATTGGGCATAACTCTCTCTTGAAGAATCAAAATTGGGTCAGACTTGTGGAATTGGAAATACGACTCAATGGACTACTACAGGACCAAAAATTACATATTGGAGATCTAAAATAACAGATATACACTAGATTCAATATCAAGCTCCTAGAAGACAAGAAAAAGCTAAATCATGTGTTGTCAAGGGCTGCAAAGGACCAGACTTTCTAGGGCAGCAAAGCAAAGCAAGGTGCAGCAGAGGGTAGCATGACAATATTAGCAACCAAGGTGCAGAATAGCAGCAATAATTTCATCACATAAAGTCTTCAAGTGGGAAGCACTGCATATAGTCACTGTAAAGGTATCATTGTACTAAGTCATTATAAATACATTATTGTAAAAATTGTACTAGTGTCTATCTGCCAAGAGTTGAAGAGTCAGTGTCGGGAGGTCTAGGATCATCATTAGGTGGTTGTGTCATAGTTGGGGTTATGTTCTAGTGTATCTTATTCTTCTACATCATTCTACATCATTTTAAATTGGACCATTTTCCCTGGTACGGGAGTCCATTCTTCTTTTATTATTCTATAGGGTGATAGGGTGGTGCTAGGGTGAGTTGTAGCTTATTGGGTGTTGGGGAATCCATTCAGTTGACTACTGAATAATCTCGGGCGTTAGAGCGTACGTACAGTGGGAGCTGGAGAAGAATGCTTTTCTAGATTCTAGGAAGTTGGAGCTTTATTTTCAATTGGAGTTGTATATTAAAGAATTGTTAGAAAAGCATTAGGTGTTTTTTGTCTCGGAGTGGGTTTCCACCTTAGAAACTGTGTGCATTTGTGTTCCTTTTTTTTACTGCTATCATTTTACAAACATTGATAATAATTAAATATTAACTAATTCTCTAATTGAAAGGAATATTTATTTACCCCCCCCCTCAGTATTTCCAACAATTGGAATCAGAGCTTGGTTCCTTCAATAGCAGTTTAACAGCTGGAAGGAGGTCATGGAGCATACCAAGAATGGTGTACCTATGTTCAATGAAAATAATTATGCACTCTGGAAAGGAAGAATGGAGGTCTATCTCTTGGCGCAAGGTTACGAAGTATGGGACATTGTTCAAAATGGATTTAAATCAGCCACGGATGAACAAAGTAAGAAGAATTTGATAAATGATGCAAAAGCAAAGAATATTATTATCATTCAACTTATTGAATCTGTTTATCATAAGGTGTTGGGTTGTAAATCGCCAAAAATGTATGGGACAAGCTTGAGAATACATATGCAGGTGACTCAAATGTCAAAGAATCAAAGCTTCAAATATATAGAGTAAAATTTGAGCAACTCATAATGAAAGAAGATTGCAACATTGCTGCATACTTCTAATACGTTGATGAAATAACAAATACTCTGGAAGGATTGGGAGAGCCAATTGATGAGAAGACTATTATACGAAAGATTCTTAGAATGTTACCAGGGAGATTCAACCCAAAGGTATCGGTCTTAGAATACAGTGCAAATCTAGACAAAATCAGCAAAGAGGAATTACATGGAGTTCTCATAGCATATGAAATGAGACTTGATGAAGAAGAGGTTACTTTGCATGTAGAAACTACGTTTGTTGCATCTAAGAAAACCAGTAAGGAAAAACAACCTTCAATTGAAAATAAATGCACCTGCAAGTGTGAAGAAAAGGGAGATGATGGAGAATGTCTTTCAGATGAATAATATGCTTACTTTACGAGAAAACTAAAAATTGGTAAGGGAAAAATCAAAGGTAAACTTCCATTGATATGTTTTGGCTGTGGTGAGGTTGGGAATTTAATAGCAAAATATATGAACAGAAGTGATGACAACTCAAAAGGAATGAAATGCTTTAAGAAAATCAACAAGCAAAGATCCAAAAGGAACTTTCTCTCTAAGGAAGATAGCTCATCATCCGATGAAGACAATGACAACGAAGAAGAATCCAATGAGAGAGTATTGTTTATGGCCAAGCACAATAAACAAGAGGTATCAAACAACGAAGAAGAAGGATTGACCATAGAATAATTTTCTAAGGAAGCAGTCAAGCTTATAAAAGAGCTCAGGGCAAAGAAGATCTGTTCCAATACTCTTGAAGAACAAGTTCAATGTCTCAAATTTGAAGTTGAAGAACACAAATTTATTGAAGAGTCACTTCAAAAGAAGTTGGAAGAAAGAAATCAAGAAAGGGAAGCATTAGAAGCCGAAGTAGTCTTGTTGCGTAAGGAAGTGAAGAAGGGAAAAACTATCCAAAACTATGCTAACAGCTCAAGGGCATTGGAAGAAATCATCAACAATCAACGATCTTACAATGAAAGAACTGGCCTCGGTTACAAAGAAGAAGAAGCAGGACCTTCTACAACAAAATACAATGAACCTATGAGATCTGACATTCATGTAGACTTCATTGGACAAGATTTGCAAGCACATCCTTGGAAGACGATTCCTCGATGAATATTTCCATCCAAGTACCAACATATTTTTCATAGCTATTGTTATTCATGTGGAAAATTTGGTCATAAAGCTATATAATGTCGCACGTAGCCTAGGAACCAATACAATTCCAGGAGATTCTTCAAATATGAACCTCCCAGGGCTCAACGAAACATCAATAGATTTGAACATTTAAGAAATAATATGGAATGTTACAAATGTTAGAACTTTGAACACATAGCCAGAGACTCCAGACTTGAAAATCCTCCAGAAGAATCTTCTAAGCCACAGAATGAACGAACACGGAAGAAGAAGAAGACTGATAATTGTGCTCTCGATCTCAAGGCTCAAAACAAAAAATATGTGTGGTATGTTGACAGCGGTTTCTCAACGCATATGATTGGAGATAGAATTAAATTTGTATCTCTGAAAGAGAAGAAGGATGGAACTGTATCCTTTGAAAATGATGGATCTTCAAATGTTATAGGATCAGGTACCGTCACTCTTGGAAGAAAAGTTTTTATAACCAATAATGTTCTATTGGTTGAAAACATGAATCACAATCTGCTCAGTGTTGGACAAATGTGTGATCAAGGACACACAATTCTATTTAACTCCACAAAATGTGAAATCAAGAAAGGCAGGTATGGTAAAATTGTGGCTACAGTAAGTCAAGCTCCAAAAAACATATATGTTCTAGATGAAGCAAGTAAAGCATGTCTACTAGCTAAAGAAGATGAAAGTTGGTTATGGCACAAACGAATGGGTCACATAAACCTTGACAATCTTGTCAGGATAAGAAAAAAGGATGCAGTACGAGAAATGCCAAAAATCTCAAAACCTTCCAACACACTATGTGAGGCCTGTCAACACGGCAAGCAGACAAAAATCCAATTTAAAACAAAAGAACACTTTCAGTATGTATCTATGTGGTCCTATGAGAACAAAAGGCTTACATGGAGAATTATATTTCATGATAATGATAGATGACTATACCAGGATGACAGCCGTCAATTTCCTAAAGAAAAAATCTGAAGCATTTGAGTGCTTTAATATCTACAAGGATTTGGTCGAAAATGAAACTGATTTGAAATTAAAGTGCCTAAGATCAGATAATGGCAGAGAATTCACTTCCAAATTATTTCAGTAATACTGTGATGAAAATGGAATAAAAATACAATTTTCAAAAGCACGAACACCTCAGCAAAATGGAGTAGCTGAAAGAAAGAACATAACGGTATAGGAAATGGGTAGAACAATGTTGAAGGACTCAAAATTGGATAAAAAATTCTAGGTTCAAGAAATTGATACGACAGTCCTCATGACCAACCGAAGTCTTCTTAGAAATAATTGCAACAAGACTCCATATGAATTATGGAAAGGAAAACCAGCTAATGTGAAATATTTCAGAATCTTCGAAATCAAATATTATATCAAAAGAGAAGATAAAAATTTGGGTAAGTTTGAATCACGTGTTGATGAAGGTATCTTTGTTGGTTACTCACACAAAAGAAAGGCATATAAATGTTATAATCTAAGACGAAAACATATAGTGGAGAGCATAAATTTTACATTTGACGAAGATGGTGTTCTAGCGAATAATGATGAGGACCTAGAATATTTGAAACTTGAGACAGAGGCTAAAAAAGACAGATAAAATTCTAGAACAAGAAGAAACTATCAACCAGGAAGAAGTAAATAATGATCATCAAGATATACCAGAACAACAACTAGAAGCTCCTCCAAGGAGAACAAAAGAATGGATTCAAAAGAACCATCCATCAAATCAAATCATTGGTGACATAAATGAAGTTCGACAGGTTCATTCATCACAACAAGCTCACATTGCTTTTCTAGCAACCTTTGAGCCTAGTAGTTCTAAGGAAGCCAGCCAGAATGAACATTGGGTAGCAGCTATGAATGAAGAATTGGATCAAATCGAGAAAAATAACACCTAGGAATTAGTCCCATGACCAAAAGATAAAAATTCCATTGGGACTAAATGGGTGTTCAAGAACAAATTGAATGAAGATGGAAAAGTTACCAGAAACAAAGAAATATTGGTTTGCAAATGCTATGCACCAGTGGAAGGAATTTATTTCGATGAAACATTTGCACTAGTTGCCAGAATGGAAGCCATATGAATTTTTCTCGCCTATGCATGTTCAAGAAAAATCAAATTCTACCAAATGGATGTTAAGTTAGAATTTCTGAATGGAGAATTAGAAGAAGAATTTTACATTGAACAACCTAAAGGTTTTCTACTATCATAAAAAGAAGACTACGTTCGTAAGTGAAAGAAGGCTCTATATGGTCTCAAGCAGGCTCCCAGAGCATGGTATGCTCATCTTGATGGATATCTACGTCAACAAGGGTTCAAGAAAGGTATTGTTGATAAAAATATTTATGTACAAATAGATAAAGATAATTTAACAATCATTGAGGTATATGTGGATGATATAATATAATTTGGTAGCAATGATGATCGACTAAGTAAGAAATTTCTACAAAGATGCAAAGTGAGTTCAAGATGTCTTTACTTGGTGAGCTGACATACTTCTTAGGGCTTCAAATATCTCAGCAAGAGAAAGGAATATTTATATGTCAAGCCAAGTACATCAAGGAAATGCTCAAGAAATTCAAAATGGAAGATTGCAAACCCGTCCTTACTCTGATGATAACAGGTTGCAAATTGAGCATAAACGAATATCTAAGGATGTGGATAAGAGGTTGTACAAATCTATGATTGGTAGTCTTCTATATGTAACAGCCTCCCGGCCAGATGTTATGCAAGCAGTTGGACAAGTAACAAGATTCCAAGCAGCACCAAAAGAATCACATATTATTGCCTTCAAAAGAATTCTTCGATATCTAAAGGGCACAGAAGAATATGGCTTGTGGTATCCCAAGGGTAACAATATCATTATTCAAGCCTTTACAGATGCAGATTGGGCAGGAAGCGTTGATGATCGTAATAGTACTAGTGGAGCAGCATTCTATCTAGGTGGTTGTCTCGTATCATGGTTGAGCAAAAAGCAAACCTCAATCTCGTTATCTACGGCGGAAGAAAAATACATTGCAGCGGCATCATGTTGTACTCAAGTCCTTTGGATGAAACAAAATTCGCAAGATCTTCAAGTAAAATTCAATGAGCCTATTCCCATATTCTGTGACAAAACTAGTGCCATCAGCATCTCCAAGAATCCTATCATGCATTAAAAAAAAAAACACATTCTAATCAAATATTATTTTGTTAGAGAACAAGTCGCTGAAAATAATATCAAACTTTATTATGTTGGTACAAAAGAACAAATCGTTGATATATTCATTAAACCTTTACCTCGTGAAGCATTTGAATATCTTTGCCAAAAGCTTGGGATTATCCCAAGTTCTCATTAGATTTTCCTTATTCATAATATAAAGGGGGAGTGGAGGTGTGTACAAGCTCACAGGATGGTTGTGTTTCAGGGGGAGTGGAAGTGTGTGCAGGTCCGCAAGATGGTTCTGCATCAGGGGGAGTTACCCTTTTCCATTGATGTCAAAGGGGGAGATAATGTTTTAGGAAGAGGTGTCATGATTGCAAGGGGAATACTTGTGTTTCCATCAATGCCAAAGGGGGAGATTTTTGATCAGCGGTTGTCATTGATGTCAACCCAAGCAGCACTAGGGGCTACCCCAATATTGCATGGGAATTTTGACCAACCAAATTACTATATTCTAGGTCAAGAATTATTTTGATGGTTTCTTCTTGTCGAGATGTTTGCGTTGATATATGGCACGCCACGTAATTCTTCACATTTTGAGAGATATTCATGTTTGAAGTTTGTAACCCCAGTTAGTGAGCTAAAACCCTATGGGGTTATGGCATGGGTCATTGAAAAGTCATAATTAATATTTTTTAAGCTCCTAAAATCCCTCCCATGTTCACTTGTTGAAGCCCCTCTCAACCTAAGCATTTATATAAATTGTGATCCTCATATCCTCCTTATGCAAGGAATTTCGCCATCTCAAACAGGTCATCGTGGAATTCTCAATTTAAATTTGTTTCTACGAAGGTTCAAAAGCTGAAATGTTTATAAGGAAAATATGAAATCCTGAGGAAGCCCCTGTGAAAATTTGATCAAGGTGTGCAATATTTTCGGAGATATGATCTGTGGAAGTCAATGTTTTTACAGGCTCTTGAAATTCATCTCAAAGAAGTGACCTTGGGAAAATCGTCATAACTCTCTCTCTGAGTATCAGATTAGAATTCCATAAAAAGTGGTAGATATTGAACAGACTTTTGTTTTTGGTCTATCAATTTCAGAGCCGAATGAAGAAACAGTGAAATGTGTCACGCCGTACAAGTTAGCTCTACTGAAACAGTCCATAATTAGGGCATTGTGAGAGATTGGGCATAACTCTCCCTTGAAGAATCCAAATTGGGTCAAACCTATGGAATTGGAAATAAAACTCAGAGGAATACTACGGGACCGCAAATCACATATTGGGGATCTGAAATAATAGAGATACACTAGATTCAATATCGAGCTCCTAGAAGGCAAGAAAAATCTAGATCATGTGTTGTCAAGGGCTGCAAAGGACCAGACTTTCTAGGAAAGCAAAGTAAAGCAAGGTGCAGTAGAGGGTAGCATGACAAGAGAAACAACCAAGGTTCAGAACAGCAGCAAGAAGTTCATCACATAAAGTCTTCAAGTGGGCAGCACTGCATACAGTCACTGTAAAGGTATCATTGTACTAAATCATTGTAAATAAATTATTGTAAAAATTGTACTAGTGTCTATCTACCAAGGTTGAACAGGAAACTTTGGGAGGTATAGGATCATCATTAGGTGGTTGTGTCATAGTTTGGATTATGGTCTAGTGTTTCTTCTTCTTCTACATCATTCTATATCATTGTAAAGTGGACCATTTTCCTTGGTACGGAAGTCCATTATTATTTATTCTTCTATAGTGTGGTAGGGTGGTGCTAGGGTGAGTTGTAGCTCATTGGGTGTTGGGGCATCCATTCAGTTAACTACTGAATAATCTTGGGCGTTGGAGTATCCATCCAATGGGAGCTGGAGAAGGATTCTTTTCTAGATTCTAGGAAGTTGGAGCTTTATTTTCAATTGGAGTTATATATTAAAGAATTATTAGAAAAGCATTAGGTGGTTTTTGTCCCGGAGTGGGTTTCCACATTAAAAACTGTGTGCATTTGTGTTCTTTTTGTTTCCTACTATCATTGTACAAACACTAATAATAATTGAAGATTAACTAATGCTCTAATTGAAAGGAATACTAATTCACCCCCCGCCCCCCCCAGTATTTCCAACATTAAGTAAATAATTAAAAATGAAATCTAAGCTTTCTTTTGATGTCTGTGTTGATATAATTGGTCAAGGATAACATAGAATAATGGATCTCCACTCAGAAGAAGTTGTTACAAATGAAAATGCAAAAATAAAACTCAGAAAATTAGATTTGTTTCAAAAATTCGGAGCTTGATATTTTGCTGCAATTTAGACCCAATAAATGATCAAATTTGGAAATGATCCCACTTGAGGAATAATCTCCATGATTTTATCTTTCTAATGAGTTGTCTTGGGCCTCATTTGGCCAAGTAAAACTCCATTTATGAGCCTCTAAAGTTGGTATATTAAAATTACCAGAAATCTGGAATTTCTATTGCTTAGGCTAAAAATAAAAATTTTAAATTAAATTCTAATCCTAAATTTGATTAGAATATTTAATTAATTAATAATAATTAGTTTCAATTATATTATTCATCTAATTTAGTTATAATATAATTCTAAATTAAGTTATAATTATCTATTAATTAATTATAATTACATTATTAATTTTAATTAATAAAAACGAATTGAAAATAAAATTAAACTAATTAAAAAAATGATTTATTGATTAATTAAAATATTAAAATATTATATTAATATTATAATTTAAATTATATTAAAATTATAATTGAAATATAATATTATATAATATAATTTATTGTAATTAATAATTCAAAAAATATATAAAATGCACACCACGTGAGAGAGAGAGGAGGAGTGGAGTGAGTTATCGCAATATCGGGGATATGGGTTATCAGTGATCGCAAATCGCATTTAGAGACGGGTACTGATGAATGTTTGGAAATAACACCGTGAGATATGTGATGTGCGATGGGAGTAACGTGGCGGTAGGTAGGTAAGGGTCCCACATGATATCGCATCGGCGTTTCGGAAGGATTGCACATTAATGTGATGAAGATTTTTGCGATGGCCGATATGTGAAAAGGTAAGGAGTCCTACCAAAGGTTTTAAGCAACGGTTTGTTATATATATGATATGTAATATATAATGCGGTTGTTCAATGGGTGGGCGGAGCTATAATTATTAATTTTGGACTTTAATATAAATCGGTTTATAAAGTAATAAGTCCCGAAAGGTTATGTATGTGGGTTTTGGGGATTAAATGGATAAGTTAACTAATGAAATGAAAAGTTTGGATATTGGGGAAAAAAGGTGAAAATAGTAAAAACGAAGTAAAAGTTAATATTTGCAATGAATGACTATTTTGACTACAATAATTAAAATATTGGTACACTTTATACATTTTTTTTTTAACCCAAGCGAGAAAATGATCAAAACTTCAAAGGAGTTTCATTTACTAACCGATTGACCAAATGGAGCGAAACAAGTATAGTTGGAAAGCTTGTGAAAAATTGGATTCAATGAAAGAATCAAAATAGAAATCCGAAAAAAATGAAAAAATGGAAAAAAATTGCAAGATAATTAACTTAATGAAAATCCTGAAAGTTGTTTAGCCAAAAATTTTGTAGAAAGGGTCCCCATTATTTGAAGTACATAAGTAGAAAATGGGTGGATTGGGTTTTACCACAATAGAAAGTAGGAGGAGAAGATTAAAACCAATAGATCGATTCATCGTCAACCTACTCCAACTTCATTCTATTCTCATCACACCAAGCATCATCTCAGCAGCATAACAATGCTCCATCTCTCATCAATTGAGAATCCAACATCATAACACTACACATATTTCTTCCTCCCTAGCACTTAGATGAGTGCTCAATTGGCTTATATGGTGGATATAGTGGCCTTATATGGTGGATTGGGTTTTACCACAATAGAAAGTAGGATATCTATAAGGCTTGATGTTTGGAGGAACACTTTCGGGAATCAAATGAATAGCATGATCATGATCACGAATAGGTGGGAGTCCCTTGGGAGTTTCAAACACCTTGGAATGATTGTCCAAGACTTTTTGGAGATCTACAGAAATATATGATTTTGATATTGGAACTTCTAGTGAGCATAATTGTGCAATTACACCTTGTTGTTCTTTCTTTAGAAGCTTTGTCATGACATTAGAGCTTATTATCCTTCCCGGCTTCCCTTCAATACCCTGTAATTCGACTTCCTTTCCTTCTGAAAAAAATTTCAAGAAAAGTTCTTGAAAATTAAAAGCTACCGTCCCCAAATATTGTAACCATTGTACTCCTAATACAACATCAGCACCTCCCATAGGAATGGAAAGCATTGGAATAGTCAACACATATTCCCCCATGGTTACCTTGATATTATGGCATTTTCCAGAGCAATTTATAGTTCCTCCATTTGCAACCATCACTTGACATTCTGGTGCTGGGTATAGGAAACAATTTAATTCCTTGGCTACCTTACAATGAATAAAATTATGGGTGCTACCTTAATCAATCAACACTATTACCTTTTTCTTCTTGATATGTCCTTCTATTTTGAGAGATTGAGTGGTAATTCCTGCCAGTGCATTACACGATATGGTCGGATTCATTTCTTCCTCTTCTGGGGCTGGTTCCTGGTGTATATCCTCTTCTTGTTCATTTTCTTCTTCCTCTTTACAATCTATGTAAAATAATTTCTTCTCAGCACACTTATGACCTTTAGTGTGTTTGCTATCACAACTGTAGCAAAGCCCTTTTGCTCTTTTTTCTTCCAATTGTTGTGGTGTCAAACTTGTAGGTTGTGGAAATCTAGGCGTAGCCACACTTCCTTCTTTATAGAATTGAGTGGTAGGCTTCCTTGTTGCCATAATTTTACATTCAACTTTTCTTGCCAACCTGAATGCCTTCTCCAATGAATCAGGTTCCAGAACGCGAACTTCATGTTGAATGTTATCCTTTAAAGTGCCTATGAAGAGATCAATCTTATGTTCCTCTGGAATATCAGTTACCCTTATATTCAATTTTTGGAAGTCCTCAATGTGCTGCCCCACTAAACCCTTTTGTTTGAGATTTATCAATTGGCTAAAGAAAGTGTTGCTCTTTGTATCCTCATAATGTGCTATCATTTCCTCCGTAAAAATTGACTAAGTGACAATTTTTTTACGGGAGCAAAGCCATCGATACCATACAAATGTATTTTGTTCTAAATGCAAAGTTGCAATGCGTACCTTTTGTGTGTTTTGCACATTATGGAGATCAAAATATTGCTCCATCTGTAGTATCAATGTTATAGGATTCTTTCCATCAAAATTCCTCATATCCATTTTTGGAATATGGTGGTTCTTCCCGCCAACATTAGAGTTTATGAAATCACGATTAACATTTATTTTGTTCTCATCATGAGGTTCTTCTACTATCTTTTCACCATTAGGAAAAATTTCTTGTATCAAATTTGTCAAATCTTCAATGTTTGGTTTTAGATCATCCATCTTAGCTTCCATGCCAGCTTCCATGCCATCCATCTTAGCTTCCACGTCTTTCTTCAAACCGTCCATCTTCACTTCCACGCCATCCATCTTAGCTTCCATGCCTTTCTTCAAACCGTCCATCTTCACTTCCACGCCTTTCTTCAAAACTTCCATTTCATTTTTTTTTTCTCTTTGCGAGAGTTAAATTTGTTGCACTTGCTCTTGTAATTTTGATAGATCATGTTGGAATTCTTCATCTTCATGAGTCATGGTAGAGCCTTCTAAAGGCTTAATGGGTGTTGAATTCTTTTTAGGCGCCATTTTAGAATCCAATATTGATACCTATTCTACAATATTCCCTTGGAATCAATTCAACTTGATTCTTCAAACAAGACTTATGCAATTCGAAAAAAATACACCTTTACTGCTTTTGAGGAGCTCGATATTGAAATTGAATTATCTCTGTAATTGAAAATCTTCAATATCTGAAATTCAGCCCTGTAGTAGCCCTCTGAAGCTTCTTTCAAATGCCATAGGTCTGATCTAATTTTGATTCTCCAAGACAAGGTTGTGTCCAATCTCCCACAATGACCTAATTTTGGACTAGTTCAGTAGAGCGAACTTGTAGGACTTGCCACGTGTCACTGTTTCATCCTTTGTCTCTGAAATTGATAGCCAATAAAATAAAGTCTGTGTACTTTCAACCACTTTTTACGGCACTCAAATCCAATTCCCAGAGAGAGAGTTATTGAACGTTTCCCACGATCACCTCTTTGAGATGAAATTCAGGAGCCTAAAAAAGCACTACCTTCCACAGATCATATCTCCAAAAATATTGCGAACCAAGCTCTAAATTTTTTTGATGAATTTCCTTAGGATTTCAGCTTCGCACCATACAAATTTCAGATTCTGAACCTTCATAGAAAAAAACTTATAGCGAAAATGCCACGATGACCTGTTTAGGAGCTTGAAAACATACCTAACTTCCACAGATGATATCTCCGAAAATATTGCGAATCAAGCTCGAAAGTTTTAGAAATCTTCCTCCGGATTTCGCCTTCACACCCTAAAAAACAAGGTTTAGCTTCAACCGAGAAAAATTTTATACAAAAATGCCATGTGATGACCTGTTTGGAGCAGCGAAACCCTAGAATCCAAAGTTCTGATACCAAATGTTGTGTAACCAGCTCCAAAAATAGAAGAAAATAGATATCAATGCCTTAGAAATAAGCCACTTCGAGGGAGAAACCTCCAATACATTACATAAATGAAAAATTATTGGATGATACAATTTACAAAACCTCCTTTCTATATGTAGGAGTCCATGTAGCCATAATGTAATCCTAGTGGGCCACAATGTAATCCTAGCCGACCTAACAATAATAATTTAGGGGCATAATAATAACAAAATGGGGGTTACAAGGGTAAAATAATAACAATAAGGGGGTTACACTAAGAATAATAAGGGACTATACTAGTAATATAGGGACCTAACAAAGAGATTGCCCAACAACCTTCTCATACACCTTCTACTCCTTTAGGTGCCAGCCAAGAAACACACCCTGCCCAAGTAGACACCCAGCCAACCGATGAACGTGTTGGCAATGATGAGGCTGATATGGCCAACTACATTATTGCGTTTCCTGGAGCTACACGTGTCAGCTCCACAGGGACCATTAATGGCACGTTGTTGTTGAACGATGAGGGTGTCCCTATAAAGCATGTACAACTCCCAGGTAAATTTTAATATTTTAACTATTTCATGTACTTTATCTAAAACATATTTATCATGATTTTTATTTTTAAATTAATGATAATATCTTCTTCTTCTTTTCTATGTAGGAAACAATGAGTTCTACAGGTATCTGGAGAGCCACGCGTTGGTAATTTTTGGCCCAACAGTACGCACAGGGTGGAATTCCTAGAGTTCCAACCTGAAAAAATAAATTCTAGATTATCTAGAAGCCCTTTTTGGGGTCGGCACATTTGACAGAACAACGATGGCTCGGGTAGCCGGCAAATATTTGAAATATACCAGGGACACCTATAGGATGCAATTGCAATTCAACCCTAGATATGAGCATCCTCTCACAGTTCCAGAGAGTGAGTGGAGAGCACTCATCCATGACGGAAAAGAGAAAAGGGCAAAGAAAGAAGGAAAAATGCCAACTGGACCCGCAAGGTAAATTACAACTTTAATTCAATAGCTTTAATTTTCTCTATGTCTAAAATAAAACTGTGCTACGTCATATCTGACTTTAATCTTTTGATGCTAGGTTTCCTGACACCTCAAATGCAACCAAAGCTAGGATTGAAAAAAAGGGCCATCGAAAGCTAGGCCAGGGCGGCTACTTGAAATTGGCTTCAAGAATTGTAATTAAGTAGCTAAACATCTTATAATTAATTGTATCGCCTTCCAACGTTTTTGTAATCCTATCAAATATGATTAAAAATACACAATCATATGTAATGTAGGGTGATGACTTCGGAACAGAAACTACAGAGGAAGATAAAAATATCGCTTTTCATTTCGGCTATCAAGCCGTAGTTGAACGTCGCATAAGCTTGGGGCAGGTCCCAAGATCCAGAATGCCTGATAAGGTAAAACATTAACCTTTCAATATGTTTGTTTTCATCCATAAATTTAATGTCTAACAACTTTGTTTAAATCAGGGGAGAAACACTACCGAGGACGCAAATAACCCAGTTTTAGAGCCAAATGTAGATGATCCTCACGTGCAACCTGATCATTGTAGTATGGACCAGGCCGACAATGCTACTATCAGTGAGGGCTGTGACGGTAATTAATTTCCACTTATAATTTTTTCTAATTATACCTTGATGGTTGTCCTTATAACTTTTTTTGTTTAAATGACAGAGAATGTTTCCCTTGAGGATCTTACCACCAGAGAGGAAGACAGGGCAACAATCCCAACGGCGACAACTGGTGCACCAGGTAAATAATCTCATTGCAATTTTTTTTATTAATATTACCGAACTAGTTCAATGATATTTAAAAACTAATAATTAAAATTTAATAATATCTTTTTTTTGTAGGCGATGCCCCGTCACTAGATGAGACCAGACATCGTGACTACGCAACTAGGTCAGCGGCGACAACTGGTGCACTAGGTAAATAATCTCATTGCAATTTGTTTTATTAATATTACCGAACTAGTTCAATGATATTTAAAAACTGACAATTAAAATTTAATATTATCTATTTTTGTAGGCGATGCCCCGTCACTGGATGAGACCAGACATCGTGACTACGCAACTAGGTCAGCAGTGCGGGTCGAAAGGCACGAAACAAGAGCAGAGCATGATGATATTGATGATGTAATTAGGAGCTTTAGAAATAGGAAGAAGAAAAAGAAAATTCGATAATGTAAAATATTGTATTATTATAAGACAAACGTTACCATACTTGGAACGTTTTTTGCGTTATATAAAAAACTCATTTATCATACTATTTTTATGTCAAGCATTTATTGCAATGTTTCCTTGCGTACTTTTTGTTGAATTTTTTTTTTATTAGTTATTGAATATTTTTTTTTATGCTCATGAAAGTAAAAAATGAAATATAGATTGGGTGTTGGGGAATTGAGAGTGATGTGAGGGGGGGGAGGGGCCATAAGAGCTTCCACCTTCACGTGGTTGGCCCTGTTTAGTAGAGAATAATTTATTGGAGCGATTTAATCTTGGAGAAAACCTCCCTCGATCCAACGTAGCAACAAAAAAGTCACTGTTGACTTAGTTGTTACTCTTTCAGATCGTGGGAGGCTTGTTCCAAGTTCATGTGACTCCAATAAATTGTTCTTGAAACAAAGAGGAGCTTATTCAGGTATGTTTTGAAATTTTCAACATATGTTCTAACATTATCATAATAATGCATCTTAGAGTAAAAAATACTACATCAATTACTTGTATTTATTGTATAGATAATGATGGATTTTGATTGACTTGGCAATGCAGGTACAAATCCTCTTGCATCATGAGCAATACAACTTGTCAACCAGGGTCATGTCCAGGATATTTTTGCTTGTGCGCTTGACCATGTTCGTAATGTCACATTTTGTAAGTTCCTTTACAGTTCATAATTCAATATTAAGCTTGTTCATGATTATTATCTAGGTTTTTTGTATGTGTTTTTTCATCTATTTGATTGTAAGCAACTCTACATGTTTCCTATTTTTCACTATGATTTCTCCCATTACCACTCCCAGGATGAATCTGAATTTATTGTTACATAGGTTACTTTATTGTTACTATGATTTCTCCATTTACGATTTCATAGGTTACATCATGTAAAGTTGTCAATCTCAGGTTGGTGATGAGCTTTAGTTCTCTAGATTTGGGGCTTTTCTAATATTTTCTCCCTCATGTCATTCCTGCATCACCTCATTGTTTGAGCATGCCAATTTTCTACCACTTGTACTAATTGGCACATGTAAATCTCTGAGTGGTGCCACATTTCACTTATTTTCAGTGAGAGTTTAGGGTTTCTCTAACATAGCTTCAGAAATCCGATTTAGTGCCTGCTTGAATATTTTCACATAATACTCATGGTTTGGATTGATGAGCATGTTTTGAATGGTTGGTTCATTCATAAGAACCACCCATATAGTCATCTTGAGATATTTTAGAAGTTTTCTCGGGTTTCCTTTTTCACCGTTTCTAGTGGGTGGGATGGTGTGGGGTGATCCATCAATATTGGTGCTCTTGTAGTAGGGAATTTGTTTTTGGGGATATAAAGGAGAATTTGATGTATATATCCCATTGGATGCATTCATAGATGGGCAAGAGAGGTCAAGAATTTAAATTAAAAATATGCAGCCTCTAGCATGGCAACCTGAAGGCCGTGAGAGACACTGGTTAAAGATTGTTTTGTGCTGGCCTTAATATAGTCGTGATTTCTTTCTATTATCTTAATGCAAATATATAGTCCGGCCTCATTAAAATGATGATTTTAGTTGTATTTCTCTTTGGTTGTTTCTCTCTTAATGCTCCAGAAGTTGCCAAAAGTTGCGATATTTGTTTAGTTTGTCTGTTACAACTTAAAAGTGGTTTTTAGCAATGGGAGTCATGTTTTTTAAGGTTCGTACTAATATGAAGATATTGTAATTCTATATTCAGCATAAGAGAAGATGGCCTCTGCTTTGGGCAATATGACAAAAATTGCCACATCTACCTCATTGGGTAACAATGGAAAGGGGAAGAAGTTGGGTGCAATGTTTGATAATTATGGCAGACAATTGTCTTCTCTTTTAGTTTTTTCACCCATTTCCTTTAATCACTCAAGCAGAAGAGGGACTCTGAGATTACGCGACAGAGAGAAGGTAGTTAATACAAGAGCTATGGAAAAGGAGTTGTACTTCAACAAGGATGGCTCAGTGACAAAAAAATTGCAGGTCAGAGAAAAAATTATGTTTAAATGAAGGTCACCTACACATGAAACTTCACTGCGGTGGATCTTTCCTTGTCCAATTATATTCGATTTTAATGTGTTATTTTAATTTTTCATGGAGGGTTGTTTTGGCATATGTTCTGGCATTCAATTTCACACTTACTGGAAGCATTGTCAATTTGTCTTGTAGGCGGTGTGAACAAACTTGCTGATCTTGTTGGAGTCACCCTTGGGGCGAAGGGCAAAATGTTGTCTTGGAGAGCAAGCATGGTTCTCCGAAAATAGTGAATGATGGTGTGACAATAGCTAAGGAGGTAATTTGTAGATGTGTGCTCTGGTTTTCTTTTTAACGTTGTATTAGTTGCCCCTCTTAAATGTCTTAGATTTGGTAGGCATAATTTGAAAACTCAAAGGTGAAAGGAAACATATTTGTTACCCAGTGGTCTACTTGGCCTATGGACTAGCCACATTAGAGTAATACATAAAGCTTTTCACAACAATAAAAGGAAAGGGTTATGGCTGAGTCAAATTTTATTTTTATTGATAGTGTAATGAAATGTATCTCAATGTTATGGTTTTGGCCTTTTTATTGGTTGAATTAGAGGAACCAGTTGAAAATATTGGGGCCAAGTAGGCTAGTTTTCCTTTTTGCTGATGGTTTGATGTATCTAATTGAATTAGTTGCCTAAGGTATTTTTGGTTGCAAACTCCTTTTCATTTTTCATACAGTATTGGCCTTGTGGAATACATTTGATTGTGTGGTCTTGTTAGATCTACAACATTTGTAGTTGTTTAGTCTTATGGCCGAGGTGCACTTTTATTATGGAAATAGTTGATGCAATATTGTCATTTAATCCTTACTACAGGGTAGCATGTTGAGAAGTTTCTTGTGAAAAAATTGGTATTCAAAATGACACCTGATCCTATACATCATCATGCACTTGACTTCAAAATTCATATTCAAAGTGTGCCAGAAAATTCTTGCAAAATTTCAAATATTTATGTTGTTTTAAACCATTATCTTTTTCATGTATTGGATGTTGAAAATGAGAAAAAGACTTTGGTATGAAACCAACTAGTGAATAATTTCCAGCAAAACAACCACTTCCAAGACATGATTTAGAAGTAGAACATATGTACTTATGAAGCATAGAAAGATATCCTTGATGCATTGTCAATGTTTGGCTAAGGTTATTTTTGGAGAAAATAACTCCTTGTTCCTAGAATAGTGATCTTCAATACAAGTAAATGCCAGAGAAGAGAGATCATCGTGTGATGCAAAAAAACTGAAATTGGTCCCCTAAGGAGAGCTGGTGTGTCTACAATCGCTCTGTCAGCATTTTCCCTTGGTGTACCCCGTTCTTTTCCTCCAGCCTGAGTCTTAATTGACTTCTTCTTTCTTCGGGTTTATTTATCAAATTCGTAGAATTTGATAAATAAATACTATCCACAATGGTTGGACTTTAATTTATATTTCCGACTTTATATTATCTCCAATCCTTATAACCAATGTTTAACTTTCAACACTTTGAATTTATACTCCACGTTTCTTTTTAAATAAATAACTTGTAATGAACTTTCGGCTCTATATTTCACCACCCAGCCTTACAACAATCACGCTCCAGACTTATGCTAATTATCTGCCAATCGTTTAATTAAACAATTTCATTATACTTCGGCCCCACCTATATATATCAATAACCAATCAAACACTCGTATCGTACCTGGCTATCCTCCGCACACCTTAGTTAACCTCCAGGAAAGTTCAACGTGCGACCACCGTCCGATGGCCCTTCTCCAAATCAACGACTCTTGGCAATTTCGCTCGGCTTCCAACGTCGGGCTTTAACGTGCGATGGCGCGGGTTAAACGGTGGTTTTCCGGGGGTCACTTCGCCACGTGTCACATTCCCTATGGAATCGCTCGCGAATGGGAAATACCGCCTACTCTGCAAAAGCGGTGAGATATGGGCAACCCGCTTTTGTGATTCCGCTCGTGGTTTTGGTAGAGGGCTTGACCACGGGTGCAAGTCTGGTTCCGCTATCCTTTTGTTTGTTAACTCATGTCCAATCCTCGAGTCAGGTTCCGAAAGCACAACAATTTTGTCTCTTTATTAAGCGGGATTTTTTATATTTGAACAGTTTTCACGACCCCGGTTCTCTACACAGACCTCGCCTTCGGGTGGGGTGAGTTCACAGGGTTATCCAACAATTTACGGGAATTCAAAGACAGAAGAATGGAATTATCAGTACCCAATCGCCTCACAGTTAAACAATTCTTCACAATTAGTAGTTCGAGATAATTCAATGGCAACTAAGCTTGGAAATCATTTAACTGGAAACAATTGTTCACACACAAAGGTTTATTGCAGAAATCCCCTCTCTACTCTCCTCTTCCCTCTCTACTTTTATTCATCCGAGGAATTACAATTTATATACATAACATATGGCTCTTCAGTTCCTCTGAGAGGACCATTCTAGAAATCAAAAGGTCTAATTATAATAATTCAACTAACAGAAACTATTCGACTCCTACAACTCTAACTAGTCTAAGTAATACAGTCAGCTGAGGTATTGACACCTAGCTATTACAACTCAAATGTTTTCGAACCCTCCTAGCCACAACATGTGGACAAAACCTCCTACATTTTTGCCTACTGCCTAATGCCCCTGCATCATCGTGTGACATAAACCTATTAACAAAAGTGAACAAGGAATGATTATTAATTATGGCATACTAAGTTGTCAGTGATATTGACTATTTGTCTTTAACATGTAAAAATTTTAAATTCCAAACTTACATCATCATGGTTTGGCATCATGAGATTGACTAATTGTACACCATGCTCATAATTTCATTGTTTTATTCATATCTATAAACAACGTTTCAAATAATAATAATAAAAGTTCTATAAGAAAAATCCAGACCTCCATGCTACTGCTCCTTGTGAGACAAAGTCAAAATTGCATTACACAATCTGACACATAAGAATCTCCTATATCCCGGTGGTATGTATCCAAACTCTTATAATAGTGTCTTCAAGACTTATGTTGACATTGCCAATGAGATATTTAAGCAATGAAAGATGGAGCCTTTTTCATTGTTGTATATGTAACAGTCTTTTATTAATATAAAGATTGATGGTTTTGTCTTTCTGAAAATGAAATGTAAAAATAATTTATTGTGGTCAATTGAAAAGTTTTTTTTTTTAAGCTTTTCATTATGGAAGGGCGACATAGATATATTCCCTTCTAATTGAAATTCGGACCTGCCCTTCAAATTTGATCACTGTGTGGGACCTTAACAAACAATAAAACTATTCCGCCGCGCGTTATATAAAACATATAACAAAACCTTTGTCAAAACTTCAAACAAACCCTTTAGCCGTGGGTATTTCATCTCGAATTGATCATTGTACCATGTACCTTCTTCTAGAGGAATATTATTCCACTTGATTAGGTACTTCATAATGGTTATATGTCAAAGAGATACAAAATGTTTATCTATAACTTTTTGTGGTTCAAGAATCAACTTTCATTCTTCATCTAATTTTGGAAGTTCTATTTACATTGGCATAATTTTTCCCAAAACCTTTTTTAGGCAAGATACATGAAAAACCTTATGAATGCAAGAAGAAGGAAAATATAACTTCTATACCACTTGTGCAATCCTATGAATAATCATTTAGGGCCATAATAGTTTTGCAGTGTGGAAAAAGTCGGCAAAAAGTCCCGACTTTTTGAAAAAATCTCGAATTTTTCCCGGAGCCGACTTTATTGGCTGACTTTTTGCCGACTTTTTCATCCCTGAAAAAGTCGCGATTTTATCCTCGAATTCCCGAATTTTTGCTGACTTTTTCAAAAAAATATTGAGTGAGGTAGTTTCTTTAATAATTTTTTAATTTTTTTTGAAAAAATCAGGATTTTTTCCAAAAATGAATATTTTTGTATTTTTTTAGTTTTGCCGACTTTTTGCCGACTTTTTCAAAAAACTCCCGACTTTATCGAGTATTTCAACTTTTGGACCCTTGCCGATTTAATCCCGACTTCAAATTTTTCCACATTGCATTTTTGAGCTAATTCTTTATTCTTCTTTTTCTTGAATGAAGATTGCTTATAATGCTATAATCTAAAAAATACCCAATTACCCTCCTCAAATTATCTTTCACTTCAATGTTGTTCCCCTTGTTTTTTTATCATGTTTCATGTCATTTGAAGGTTTTCCATAATAATTTTCAAATTTTATTTAGTATTTTCCATATGTGACTCCGTTTCCTATACTTTGGACTTATCTTGCAAAAAGTATGAGATACTAGGAGTTGGATATCCATAAAGGGCCTTAAATGGGGAAATTTTAGTAGATGTGTGATAGGTAGTATGATAGTATCATATTACCATTCTTCCTTGAGGAACCCACTTCATCCATTAAGATTGCTTTTCTAAAGAGTAACATTGTAGAAAACCTTAAAAACATTTGTTAACTATTTTTGTTTGACCATTTGATTGTGTTTTATATGTAGAACTCATGGCAGCTAGTATGTCTCCACTCATATTAAATAATTATTTCCAAAATTTTCTTGTTACTATTACTTTAGGAAAACCATGAAGACTATGAATTTCTTTCACGGACACTTCTGCCACTTGGCTTGTTGTTTATGTACTTTGAGCTCTACAAAAAAAATCTACAAAATTTGTCTATATAAATGACCACAAAAAATGTAATACTTACCTTTATATTTCAGTAACCCTGTAATAAAGTCTATTGATATATCTTCTAGTCTTTGAATATGTATGTGGAATGGTTGAAGTAACCCTAGAGATTTTACTATCTCTCTTTTATTTATTATGCAAACCTGACCTTCTCTTACAAAATTTTGAATGTCTTTCTTCATTCCTTCCAAAAATATATTTTTTGATCCTTTGAGATGTTTTAAGGAACCCTGCGTCCTACCATCAGAGAGACATGGGACTCCCTTAATATTTTTTTATTCAAATATGCTTGCGTGCATAAAAATATTCTACATTTGCACCAAAGTATATCTCTTTCACTCCCAATGCTCCATAGAGTTCATCCCATCCTTTATAAATTTTAGTTTTTGTTTAGTACTATTGTCATTTTTCCATTATGGCAAGCTTCTTCTAGCCACCTAGGAATAGAAATGTAATTGGATATAAATTTGAGGCCTCTTCTATTTTAGAAAGAGCATCATGTACTAAATTTTCCTTACCCTTTTTGCAGATTATCTCAAAATTAAAACTTTGCATTTTTTCTCCTCATTTTTGTTAATCTTCTAATGAAAATCATAGCTTCAAAAAATACTTTATGCTATCATTGTATATCTTGACTTTAAAGTACCTCCCAATGATATACTATCCCCATTTTTTATTGCATGTAATATTGCTTCCATTTATTTTTCATACGTAGATTTCACCAAATATTTTCTTTGAATTCCTTGCTTTTAAAAGCCAATGATATCCCTTATTGTGTTAATGTTACGTAAATTTCTTGTCCTAGTGCCTCACACTCTACTATGAATGTTTTACCAAAAGTAGGTGCAACCAATGTTGGTGTAGAAGACATGGCATCCATTAAAAGAGAGAATGCCAGAGTAGCCTCATCATTCCATATAAATGATATTTTCTTCAAGAGATATGTGAGTGGACTTGAAATGCATGCATAATTCTTAACAAATGATCAATAATATCATGTAAGTCTAAAAAATCTTCTAAGAACCTTGATTTTCTTAGGAATAGGTTATTTTGTAATAGCTTGCATCTTTTGAGGCTCCAACTTAACTCCTTCCTTTAAAACAATATGAACCAAATACTCAAATTCTTATTTCCCAAAAGCACATTTGGATATTTTTACATAAAAATTATTCTTCTCAATAATTTATATAACTTTCCACATGTTTACTAGTGTGGTATTCCCATGATTTATTATAAATATGTGTATTATCAAAGAAAACGAACACAAATTTTATAAGATGGGATCAAACAAAATTGTTCTTAAGTCGAGCCCACCGGACTTCAAACGGCGATAAACCATAATTCAAACCAAATTCGTGTTCCAAAATAGCCTGCTGACGTTGGCCAATTTTGTGACGTGAAAACCAAATGAATTCCGCCCTAATATTTTTCGGGTCCGAAGTTGGGCTGGCGTACTGAGGGAGAGTTGTGACATGAATTTCTTATCATATTCGCCCTAATATTTTTCGGGTCCGAATTTCCACTGCACTGGCGGCCCAAACAAAGATCTACTCCTATCCCTCTGTGATGAGACCATCGTACATGCTGACGTCATCAATCAAAACCCACCACCCTTTTGACTTTGTAAATAAAACAAATTTCGACTGCATCATTTTCATTGTTCCGTGCGCTAGCCAGTCTTCCATGCAAAAAAATTTCAAAAACCAACTGTTAACGCTTGTTGACCGTTACCTTGCTGAAGAGAATTGAAGCCGAGTATTTCAGGGTTCTTCTGTCATAACTAGCACCTGTTTAAACACATTTCATTTCCCGTAAACAGGTATTTATTCCAATTCCCCACTAAACTCTGTAAAAAATCCTGGTTTTAGTTTTAATTCTGCACTAAGGTCTGAAAAGAAGTTCAGTTTGGTCTTTTTTGTTCCCAAAATTGCAATTATATTCCCAAAACTGGTAATTGTGCCCCTTCTCCACAAAAACCCCGAAATTCCATTTCTGAATCCACAAGAACCAGAAATGGAAGTTCCTGTAGCTCTAAATGTCATGCCCATCAATACCCCTCACAAGGACTTGGATTATTTTCCTTTAGCCGATATGGATTTTCAAATTAAGGACTTGCTTCTCAGTGAGAATCCTCTTCGAATATTTTGCTGCTGCAGAGACAATTATTTGAATGGTTCTAACATCTTTGGACTTTGGGAATCAAATCTTCCTATGTACCTTCTCCCCTCAGTCCATATTTTTCCTGAGTTAATCCATTATTGCTACGCAAATTATGATCCCAACCAACGAGCAGTTTTATCCCCAAGTCAAAATGTCCTTTTCCCAATAACTGCTCAGTCCATAAATGAAATCCTACAATTCCAACCTCATCAAGCTCTCACTCCCATGTCCATGGCTGAATTACTTGAGAAATCTACTAAGTTATCCTATGAAGAGTTAAACTGCCTATGCTAAACCTTATATGTTACCAGAGCATCAGCCTAAAAACCCTCCCCCTTATGGTTATAATTTCTTTACTGATGAGGGTAGACTTATTTTAAACATGATATCTTCCATAATGGGCTTCAATACTAGTGAGTATGTTGATCAGTTAACCCTAGTATTGTTATCCATTTTTATCCCTGGACAGCCTCCTGCTGTCAAGTACGATTTTGCATCTTATATTGCTGACAAAATCCATGATCAGTTCATGAGATTTTAGAATGAGAGAGTATTTAAGTATTCTTCTGTCATATATCATCTCATGATTTACTTTCAGTTAGAAAATTTCCCTTTTTATGTTAAGAAACTTGATGCCAAAGGGAATCCTAGGTCAGTCATCTTTTGGTCTGCCATTACTCACAATTCCTCTGATTCTCCTTATTCCTATAATGAGTTTGTTGACCTTTTTGTTCATCCTGCAACTACCTTGTTGACAGGAGTCTCTCCTCCTAGAATTAACAATGAAATCAAGAAAATCCTTCAGCTCTCAAAGCAGTACAAGATAGGTGACTGGTACCTATATCAAAACTACACAGAGATCATGATATATGGATGTGAATTATGCCCATTCAAACTGCCCAAGTATGTCCCAATGAGACTCTTTGCATTAGAATATTTCAGGCAGATGAATAATTCATATATAATTCATTTTTGCAATGCAAAGAAAAAGGCTCAACTCAGGATCAAGAGCCAATTAGGTCCATTCATTTGTAACTCTAGGGAAGCTAGAAAGGAAGCCGAAAGGATTTTAGAAGACTATCTCAGACTACAAAAGAGTTTCTACTAGGTGCCTTATGATCCAAACAACTTTATCTGTGATAGAAGAATGAAAAATAAATTGTCACCATACATCCATCAAAGAATCCCATAAATAGAACAATATGCTAATATGGATGAATGGACAGAAGGGACATTGGTTGAAAAATATAGTGAGCAGGTCAATGTTGAAAATGTAATGAAAGATCTTGAAAAGATACTTGACCTAGAATCTTTTGGACAAGTGCAGGGATCTTCTTCAGCCAGGACTTTACAACAAAATTTGCAGGAGATTAGTACAGTAGCAGTAGAATCTAAAGGAAAAGAAAAGGAGCCCGATATACAAACAATTGAAAAATTCATAATGACAGCGCAACTAGAGACTTCTAAAGAACAAGGTCAAGGAAAAATTCCTCCTACTCAGATCAGTGAGCCAGAAATTTCTATTTTACAAACTCCTCTGAATATAGAAAAGGGAAAAAAGAGAGAGGCTGAAACAACTACTCCTATTGGTGGCTCTTCTGAACAGCAAGATGTTAAAAGGCAGAAATTAACTCCCCTTCCAGAAGATGAATCATTTCAGGAAATCCCTGACAACCAGGGAAGAGAAGACAGTTAGCAAACAGGTACAGGTAGTGGGACATCCACTAATTTTCAAAAACATGAAATACAGAGGCAACAAAGTGCGGAAATATCTTCTTTCAAACCTCCAGTAAAAACTACCTCGGACATCAAAATAACATTCATCAATATAAAGGCCAGGAACGATCCACTTAGACTTCAAGTATACAACCAATATTTGAAGATGGCTCCAAAAAGTCAAGAAAGATTGATGTCAGCTTATGACATCCAACAGGGTAAGATGTTAATGAGCCATTTCAAGCCCAAGGTGCAGCAGCCTCAGACAACTGTAGATTACATTAGGACTAATTTTGAAGTATTAGCAAAGGATATCCATCCTTTAGATCAAATTGAGCTACACAAGAAAACAGGTGAGATGATTTATTCTACTCTGATGGATAAATAAATGATGACCCATAAGTTGCAGGATTCTTTGGATAATACTAATACACAGTTGCAGCTTGAAAAAGCCTCCTCCCAGGCTAAGGATAATAGAATCAAAACTTTAGAGGAAATAATCATTGGTTTGGGTCATAATCCTAAATATGTGAAAGGTATTGAAGCTTTGATCAAGATAAAAGATGATGATATTGCAGCTCTGAGAAAACAATTAAAGTTACCGGCCTCAAGACATCCACAGACTGCAGAAATCATCAAACAAAATTCTAAGGAAGAACTAATGGATTTTCTCTTAAAATTGAATGAGCAACTTACTGCAACTGAAAAAGAGTTTGAGAATGCATTAAAAGATAAGCAGGAAAATATTCCAGTATCTACAGCAGGAGTAGTGACAGGTACAGCAACAACAGGTCAGCCAGCAAAATTGTCACAGAGCAACACTAAAAATTTTAACACTGATGAATTAACAAAGTCAATGGAAGATATGAAACTTCAGGCCATAGAGCTTCACAAAACAAAGGAACAATTGGCCACTCTAGAACATAAATATGATCTTTCAAAAATGAGTGTTGCTGATAAAACAAGAGAAGTGAACAAATTAGAAAAAACAGTCAAAGCATTGGAAAAGGATCTCATTGGAGAAACCTTTAAAAGAAATAAATGAAATTCTTTGGGATAATATCATTCAATCAATAAAGGATGTTTGGTCCTCAATTCAAATAATGGATGAACAGAATAACTTAGTTAAATTGGCTCTGGATGAGATTGAGAGATCAAGACAAGAGTTCGGAAATATGCCAGAAGAGGCCAATAGACTTATACATTTTTTGAATACTCAGACTAAGAATCAACTTGCAGAAATTGGTATTCAGGACAGGACCGGAACAATTCTGGAAATAAAGAAAGTTTTTACTAAAAGAACTCTGGTACAGAATTTAGAACAAAGGTGCTCAGATATGCAAGAAGAAATCATTGCCTTCAGAGAAAGATTGAATATTTTGTTAAATAGAGGATTGCCCAGTCCTATAGTTGCAGAAGATAAGCTAATGGACCCTGATAGTTATGTTGAAAAATTGGACAAATATGCTGATAATCAAGCTAGTTCTTCAACCAGTTCATCAACAGCAGCATTGCCTACAGGGAAAAACCTTCATGACAGATTGGAGAATTTATTTTATCTTGAGCATGAAGTAAATCATTTATTCCCAAATCAACCTAATTTCTTCAGATATACTGAGGTTGATGAAACACTAAGAAAGTTGCAAAGGACCAGAGTGCCAGAAGTTCAATGGTGGGAAGAAATGATGGAACTTTTGTAAAAAATTATCCTTACATAAATTTTTGCCTATTTACCACAGTATATCATGATAAAAAGGATAAAAGGATGAACAAAGGTCAAAGAGTATCAGAGCAGTTAAAGAGTATCAGTGAAACTAAATAATCAACATAGAATTACTGAAGAGGACAGCAGCAAGCCAAGATATACGGCCTGCCTCCAGCACATTCTTAAAAGAAGGAAACAACACAACATCAATTATCATTTTTCTTATCTACGACACCATCTGTCTCTATATTGTTGTAAAATACTTATTAGTTATCCTAGATAATATCTCAATTTGTTATGAGATATTTTGTATGATTTTTTTTATAAATACTCCATCAATTGGAGTAGTAAGTGTGGATTCATATACTTTGCAGTAACATTGAATTTTTCGGAATAAAGTGTTGTTGGAGAAATTTCTTTGTGGCTTGTTGGATGATGAATTGATGCTAGAGACTTTTTACAAGATTCATGTGTCAAACTACGGATCAATAAGTCATTTATATCCTGTGTTTTAAGTTTTTATATCTGTTTATTATATCACTGTGTTTCATTTCTGAATAATTAATGAAAAGGAGTAAATCAGAAGGTACTTAAGTGTAATATGGTTTTAATCATTATTATTCTAAATGTTTTCTTCTAAACTAGTTATAAACAATGAATTCTTAATTGCTCCTGTTTTACTAGTTTAAGCATTTTGATTATTTAGTAAAGAATACTTAAATGCTCTTTATTGATAATCACTCATTTTTCTCTCTTTGAATGTGTTGAAAGATTCTTAATTGTCTTTCATCCATTTTAAATCCATTTCATTCTTTTAAGATTTATAATTGTTTCCATGTTTGACTATCTTGCCCTGTAAAACCATCTTTCGTTGATAAACTTAATCCAGTGAAGCCATTTTTTTTTACTCCATTGCCCAATGGCCTGAATTACTCAATCTTGCCCTTAGCTATCGAATTCCACCACCCAAATTCAAATAAAACCCTTGGACTTTATAACTAGCCTAAATTTTCTAAAACAAAGCTAAATTTTATAGAGAGAGCCCTCTCTGGGTACAGATTGGCTAGATTATGTACCTAAAAGATTGGTTTGTGGTTACCTCGGACCCCTTTCCTCTTTCAACAACTTCAAGGAAAATCTGAGTGATAACATAGTGGCGACTCCGCTGGGGACCTGAATAATTTCATTGTTACTATTGTTTATTTTATAAACTACAGACGGAGCCTGAAGATTAGCCAGGTAGCCTTTGAAACTGCTTTTGCTTTGCAATTGCAGAAGTAAATAAATGCTGACGTCCAAAACGTCGGACCACATTGCGTCGGACCACATTGCGTCGGAATTGGAACAATGGATGTCAGTACTCTATCTATTGCTTTACTATTCTACATACTGCTATTTCACTTTCTTATAGATGCCTCGAGCATATTTGGATGCTTTCTCAGATTTGTCGATAATCTCCATGTGGACCGTTACTAGGTTTTATATCATGTCCCTGTATGTGACATGGGGTATTTTTCTATCATTGTCTGGGGTGGGACTTCCACTTTTCTGGATGGATATTTGGGTTCCAATCTTCAGATGTGAAAATGTAATGACTTCATGGACTGCTTTACTTCATATAATATATTCAAAACAACATTTTTTCTCTTGTGAAAAAAAAAATGATTAATGTTTATCACTCTGCCTTCAAAACTAGCGATGCTGGTCTATGTTGCTGGTTTATTGATATGGTCTGGTGGTCTTTTTATATTTTGGACATATCACACTCCTCACATGATTAGCGTTTTTCTCTGTTGCAGGATTTTGGGTACTTTAATTTGTATTTGGAACAATGGACATCGGTACTCTATCTGTTGCTTTACTATTCTACATACCGCTATTTCACTTTCTTATAGATGCCTCGGGCATATTTGGATGCTTTCTCAGATTGTCGATAATCTCCATGTGGACCGTTACTGGGTTTTATATCAAGTCCCTGTATGTGACATGGGGTATTTTTCTATCACTGTCTGGGGTGGGACTTCCACTTTTCTGGATGGATATTTGGGTTCCAATATTCAGATGTGAAAATGTAATGACTTCATGGACTGTTTTACTTCATATAATATATTCAAAATAGCGTTTTTTCTCTTATGAAAAAAAAATGATTAATGTTTATCATTCTGCCTTCAAAACTAGCGATGTTGGTCTATGTTGTTGGTTTATTGATATGGTCTGATGGTCTTTTTATATTTTGGACATATCACACTCCTCACATGATTAGTGTTTTTCTCTGTTCAAGGATTTTGGGTACTTTAATTTGTATTTGGAACAATGGACGTCGGTACTCTATCTATCTGTTGCTTTACTATTCTACATATATACTGCTATTTCACTTTCTTATAGATGCCTCGGGCATATTTGGATGCTTTCTCAGATTGTCGATAATCTCCATGTGGACCGTTACCGGGTTTTATATCAAGTCCCTGTATGTGACATGGGGTATTTTTCTATCACTGTCTGGGGTGGGACTTCCACTTTTCTGGATGGATATTTGGGTTCCAATCTTCAGATGTGAAAATGTAATGACTTCATGGACTGTTTTACTTCATATAATATATTCAAAACAACATTTTTTCTCTTGTGAAAAAAATGATTAATGTTTATCACCCTGCCTTCAAAACTAGCGATGCTGGTTTATTGATATGGTCTGATGGTATTTTTATATTTTGGACATATCACACTCCTCACATGATTAGCGTTTTTCTCTGTTCAAGGATTTTGGGTACTTTAATTTGTATTTGGAACAATGGACGTCGGTACTCTATCTGTTGCTTACTATTCTACATACTGCTATTTCACTTTCTTATAGATGCCTCGGGCATATTTGGATGCTTTCTCAGATTGTTGATAATCTCCATGTGGACCGTTACTGTGTTTTATATCATGTCCCTGTATGTGACATGGGGTATTTTTCTATCATTGTCTGGGGTGGGACTTCCACTTTTCTGGATGGATATTTGGGTTCCAATCTTCAGATGTGAAAATGTAATGACTTCATGGACCGTTTTACTTCATATAATATATTCAAAACATCGTTTTTCCTCTTTTAAAGTTTCATTTTTTTTTTAAATTGAACCCGTCATCGCTATACCGACGCCTTCTAAGCGTCGGAATTGCGACAGCTTAAAAACGTCGAAAGAGCGACGTTCAAAACTTCGGACCACATTTCGTCAGAATTACGACAGTTTTCAAACGTCAGAAGAGTGATGTCCAAAATGGCGGACCACATTTCGTCGGAATTGTGACAGTTTACAACCGTTGGAAGAGCAACGTCCAAAACGTCGGACCACATTGTGTCGGAATTGCGACAGTTTACAAACATCGGAAGAGCGACGTTCAAAACGTCGGACCAAATTTCATCGTAATTGTGACAATTTATAGACGTCGGAAGAGCGACCTTCAAAACGTCGGACCACATTTCGTCGGAAGTGCGACAGTTTACAAAGGTCAGAAGTGCGACGGATTGGGAAACATCGGAAGAGTGACGCTTGTTTGGAAGCGATGGAAAAAGTGTCAATAGTGCGACACTTTTTAATTACGTCGGAACTGCAACGGTATGGTAAACTACATTTTTCCCGCCCTCAAACTGTCGCTCTTGCAATGACTATGTGTCGGAATAGCGATGAATTGGCCGTCGGAATTTCCACCAAATTTTCTAATGTTAGGTACTTCCAAGTAACGCTATAGGTCTAGGGTGACATGGCAAGATGTGCCAACTATCAGGGTGTACCAATGCGTGTTATGAAGTGTTAGGGAGTGCCATAGAAACACAAGGGATAAAAACTTCAGAATGCATGGAAATGAACGGATAAGAGTCTGTTATACAGAGTGTTAGTGAGTTATAAGTGTGCTAAGGAGGGAGTGACAAGGTTATATGCTAGGAAATTCCAAGGCATGCTAGAGTGCCAGGGCATGTCAGGGAATAGTAGGGTGTGTTAGGGAGTTCCAAAGCATGCCAAGGAATGCAGGGGATGCTAAAATGTGCCACATAGTGCTAAGGGATTTTTAGACGTTCCAAGTTTTATGGCGTGTCAATATGTAAACTATGTTTCTTAGTTGTTTTATGGCCACGGTTGGATGTGAGCCTTGACTTTGTAAATTGTTAAGTGGGATGAGTTAATATTGGACATGGGTAGCATAATATGAGTTATAATCGATTCTTAGGTGAACAACGCATAGTCTAGTTGTATTAAATGAAACTTGGTCAACTTGTTGTAGTCTAGTTCTATTTTAGGAGTCTTCTTTTCACAAGTCTGTTCAGACCTAGTATGTTCCATGAAACCAACTTAATTGAGAAATTTTTTGGTTTAGGAATAGAGATCTTACCTTGTATTCATTTATCCATCTCACCCTAAGCTCCTGTAGGATTTGATTGGTCAATTTTTTTCCTTACTCCCTTCCTTATCTCTTGGGGTTTTATTGATCTGTTGAGATGTTGGATTTGATGTTGATTTGGTTGAGGTCCCCATATTTCCTTTTAGCTATAAATTTCTTCATTTCATCTTGATAGAGGTAAGATTCCTCTATCTTCCGAAGGAATTCATCCGGTATGGTTGCTATTCCTTTCTTTTCCTAAAATTCAAGTATTTGGTTGAGGTCCATGTCCCCTAGGAATTCTTCAATGGCTTCTTCCTCTGCTATAATATTGTTATTCTTGTGCTCCATTTATATGTCCTCTATTTATTTCCCGATTGAATTGGGGATTTCTATTAGGGTTGTATATTTTTAATGGGATGAGGGTGGGAAGGTTTCTTGACTATTGGTGCTATTGTATTTTTTGTTGTCTTGTTTGTCTTATTCTTCCTGGTCTTGTTTTAAGATATAAAACTTTTTCTTATTGGCTTGACTTGATGATTCTTTCTTTCCCTGATATTTCTTACTGTTCTTGTTTCTGGAAATTGCATTGGTGAAGCCTTATTCATCTACCTTTTGCTGAGACTAAGGATTGGTTGGTAGTGGGGTGTTCTGTGGGTAGTCGCAGAAAATGTTTCCATGTTCATGGAATTTGTGGAACCAAATGGAATGTTCTCATAGTCCATGTTCTGCACCTAGATCTCGTAATAAAAACAAGTTTTATTTCTTAAGGGAGAGCCCCTGAGACATCCATCTAAATGAAGATTCAAGCATAGAAGACATAGTTCCCTAACTAAGTTCCCTCTCACATTTTAATATATTCTACTAGCTTGTCTCCTATTCCTTTAAGGATAGATTGCACCCATTAGTCTATTTGCAAAGAATAGAGTTGAATCCAGACCGATACTTTTGTGAAGTCTTCCTTATATGGGGTGATTTTTTTTCCCAATATATCATGTATAGTCTAGCCAAGTTGAAGAATCATGTCCCTCCTTCAAATATGTTATCTATGTCTTCGAGTAGATCAAATATCAATGTAAAGAAGCCCTTAGCGCCAAGATGGAGCTTGATACCTCTCATAGGACATAATTTAATGCCTTCTCTGTGGATCAGACTCCCATGAACTTGCAAATGATCGCATAATCCTACATATATTATCTGTAAGTTTCTATTTCAGGGTCTTCAATTTCTAGTGTTGGTATTTTCTTGGTCTTTAGTTTACACAAATTTGACGCATGTTGCTAGGCCGAGTTCTTCCTGCTATACTTATTGAGTTACTGATTTCTTGTTGATTTTCCCCCTTTCCTAAACCTCCCTCTCCTAAGTGAGTGGTATAAGGATTCTTAAAGACATTTGTTACAGGTCAATTTGGGCATCATCCCCCAAGACCATTATGAACATGATCAATCATCCCCTAATTCAATACTAACAGGGTCTATCATCCCCTATTCAATTGTTATATGACCTAAGAGAAGTCATTTCATTGATGGCTTTAATTCATGAGATTTGCAATGTTTGGAGTATAGTTACAATGACCCATTGAATCATCAACGATCCTTTGAATGGGCCTAAGTGAATTGCAAAGCACTTATCTCCATGCAAGCGTGCTCTACAAAGCAGTTCTGACACATCAGGGGGCATTGGTCTCCTAGGAGCGAAATCAACATTGTTCTGGGAATATCCACATGTCTAGTGCCTTATAGAAGAGCTCATAGGTGTCATACTTTGAATACATGTGTTCATCCATCATCTTTGAACCTGGAAACATGTCTCATATATTATTAGAAAGCCATTTAATTCGATTTATTGAGAAACTACCTATAATTTCCCTATAAATTGAGCACTCATCTAAGTGCTAGGGAGGAAGAAATATGTGTAGTGTTATGATGTTGGATTCTCAATTGATGAGAGATGGAGTATTGTTATGCTGCTGAGTGCTCAATTGGCTTATATGGTGGATATAGTGGCCTTATATGGTGGATTGGGATATGGGTTATCGGTGATCGCAAATCGCATTTAGAGACGGGTACTGATGAATGTTTGGAAATAACACCGTGAGATATGTGATGTGCGATCGGAGTAACGTGGCCTTATATGGTGGATATAGTGGCCTTATATATTTTTCCAAATCCACCATCTCCAGACTATAGATTGCTTATTTGAAAGCCTCTGCAACTCTATCCAACCTTCATAGGATTCCTTTTTTTTGTGTAACCAGCTCCAAAAATAGAAGAAAAAAGATATAAACGCCTTAGAAATAAGCCACTAGAGCTGAAAATGAATATATCTATAAGGCTTGATAGATATCCTACTTTTTATTGTGGTAAAAAAGATATAAATGCCTTAGAAATAAGCCACTAGAGCCTTATAGAACATTTTTGGCCTCAAGCCAAGATCTGAAAATGTAGCTCCAGTCATCCAATACTCTCTTTCCAATGGGATAGAAGCCTTCCCCACTGAAAAGAGGCACTATATTGGCCTAAATCTGAGTAGATCTAGCCTCCACTTGCTACAACTTACAAATACAACCAAACCCTCAACAGGCTCTATGTTTTAGTTGGAAGAAGATCTTGGCCAAATGCCTAATAGTGGACAAGAAATGCAAACTCTTCCAAGAGGCCTCTCAAGGAAAGAGGTGGGATTCCTGATCAAGAATACCCAGTGCTAAACAACACTATTCTCTGCTAAACGGCAAGGAGAATAATAAATGTCTAAACATAAAAAAACTTTAGAAATAACATAATCATCAACAACCTTCTCATGTTTTCCTCCTCTTCCTTTTATAAGTTTAAGAGCTTGCAAAACCCTAAACCATTTCAATGAAATAGATCTTTTCACATGAGACACCTCCAACTAAAACTGCGATGTGCCTCATTGATGGCCACTCCTCCAAGACAGCGTTGTTGATTTGGTCATGGTTGACCCAGTCAAAACATTCAGCCCCTTTCACACCTAAGGGTGCTCATTTGGTTAGTCCAGATTTAGCCTTGTTCACATGTGGAATTGATTTATTTTTTGTTTTAGGAGTTTTTATTGTCCTCCTTTACACATTTATTCATGCAGCAAAAAAATGAAACAAAAATGAATATTCCCATTAGCTTGGGCTAATTGGGAATATTACAGTCCTCCCCTCCAAAATGTTGCTTGTCCTCAAGGAACTGATAGGGTGAGTGCTGAAACACTCCTCCTCCTCCATTGGTGACACCATCATGAATTAAGCTTCCTCCATCAGCTAAGTGTTCACCAATCCAACCCTCCATGAATTGTTCCTCCAAATCCATCATGAGATGTACATAGTCCATCACACAAGGAGTCAATAACTCAAATGAAACAACCATGGCTGAACCAATGCTGTACCTGAAACATATAGAATAAGGTACATAGAGAGTCTCCATCCCATGTGGTACATACATGCCTCCCATCCTCTCTCCATACATCCCCATAAAAAGTACAATAATATCATCAAGTTATGGAAGCAAAACTACATACATACAAACAGAAATTTGAGCATGTGGAGGTGGGTCATATTCCCACATATGGTACCAACATAGTGCATCTCCTGCCTGCATCATATCAAGGTGTGGTAAGTGGTTTCCCCACCACTTATTTGCTTCCCATGTTATCTCACTATGGCTGAAAGTGTGAGATATGTTTGGTGCCTTGGGAAAGCACGCATCGTGATAGAAAATATCCCTTTGTTTATCAAGGGAGTGGTCAAATTCAAAAATTTGTGTGGCCCAAAGCTTTCCATAAGATTTACATGATGTATGATTCCTTGGAGCCATGGGCTACATAAACATGGTGAAAGAATATGTACAATCAGAAAATAAAACATGATTTACATGATCATATTCTTCACCAACAATACTCCTCATACAAATGGAGTGGTGCATGGATCTCTCTCATCTTTCAAAAGAAGGAAGAGCTGGCTGAAACAACTCCTTCATAGAGTCATGTTGATGCCCCAACTCCACGTAGTACAAGCATTCTTGAAAATTTTTATATAGTTCTTCTTTCAATCCTTCCCAATCAAAGCTCCTCATGATGATGTTGTAGATCTTCATGGAATACATATGGCTGAAACAGAACTCTTTGTAAGCTCTTTGTATAAATTCCTTCTTGAGATTGGAATCTCTGGACAAGAAGATCCTACCATGATTATAGATGACTCGTCCTTGGACTAAATAGCCCTCTTCATGCAGCTGGTCATCAAGTATCATGCAAGTGTGAATATCTTTGGAATAATCCACCAACGGTTGGGATTTCCAATATAGATCTAAACTGCTCAACAATGATAGCGATGGTAATGTATCAATAGAAATGTTTGTCATGTTTTTTCTCTCCTCCTTGACATCTATCATGCCAAAGGTGTATATTGGAAGGCCATTCCTTCCATTCTTCTCCTCCCACAGCACAGAACCAGAAATGAGAGTGGGTGATGATGATAAGGGAAGAAGATCTCCCTCCTTCTTGAGCTTACCCAAGACTCCCAACACTGTAGCTTTGTCTTCAAGTGCTCCAATCCCTCCTGGATCTAAACTTCGAGCAGCATGTTGTGAGGTTTCCACCACCAAATCTGAATCAGTTGGCCTCCCAGGTGGTTTTCCACTAGATAAGAGTGTCCCATGCAAAAATCTCATGAACATAATAGATGGGACTGTAAGGTCCTTGCTTCCATTGTGCAAATCCATCTCTATTTTCTGTGTGGAAGTGTTATGTGAGGGGTATTTATGCATGCCTTTAATCATTTGAGATTCACCACTCTTCTTGTCCACCCATTCCATTTGCAAAGCCTCCCAATTAGTGGTGACTTTCCCCAATGTAATCAACCATTGAACACCCAAAATCACATTGGTGTCTGGTATCTCAACCACAAAGAAGTGATAAACCAGAGCGTAAGTTCCCATGGTGACTGCAAGTGATGGGACATAATGCATGCATTGCATTGTTCTATCTCTTGGGACCAAAACAGAGAATCCCTCAAAATTCTCAGTGGGTATTTCCCTCCTTTGTACAAGATGAGCATCAATGAAATTGTGAGTTGCCCCACTATCAATCAATACAGAAACCCTTTGATTCAAGATTGAACCTTGAACTCTTAAGGCCAAGTACTTAGGTACTCCCCTCAAAGATGAAAGAGTCCCTCCAATAGGAGCAAATGCTCCATTCCCATCTCTTGATGGTGTTGGATCTCCCCCAGCAATGTCAATGCTATGACCTCTCCTTGGTTCATCTTCTTCTTCCTCCTCAATATCTGAGAAGACCTATATGTAATGTGCTTTTCCAGTAGCACATATATGTCCAGGTGCCCATGATTCTTGGCAAGTGAAGCATATTTTTTTCTTCCTTAGATCTCTCTGGACTTCATTATCAAGAGCCTTCTTCTATGAGCTCTCCTTTGAAGGAGAAGTTTCTCTTCCTTTCCTTTAGAAGGAAAAGAGGGCTTGTGGTGGAGGTTTTCCTTTGCTTTTGGCAAGGAATCTTGAAGGTCTCTAGCCATCTCAATGGAATCATGCAAGGTAGTGGGCTTGGTAGACTTTACCAACCCATGAAGAGGTTCATCTAGACCATTGATTAACATGTACACCCTTCTTGCTGCAGACAAATTAGGAACCATAACAGATAATCTCAAAATTTCAAAAATATAAGACTATGTATTACCTGATTGCTTCAACTTTGCAAGGCTCATGAATGGTGCCTCTGGATCTCTTCTATCAAATCTTTCCACACACTTCTATTTAACTCCGAATAAGCAGTCACATTGGCATGACCCAATGTAGACAAGCCATGGAACCACCAATCATGTGCTTCACCTTCAAAGTGCAACGCTGCAATCGTGATAGCTTCCATCTCTGGAACCTTGTTCAATTGAAAGTAGATGTCAATTTTTTCTACCCATGCTTTGGCAGAAAAATTGGATGACCCATCAAAATTGGGTAAAAATAATATGCCCATAGAGTGATGTCAATCATGATTATGAGTGAATCCACCATCTCTATGTTGATGCCTTAGTCTTCTTTTGTCCTTCAGGTGAAAGAACTCTTGAAACTCATGTGATATTTGAATCTCTGATTTTTGAGACTCATATTCTTCAAAATATTATTCAAGGGATGCTTGCTCTTGAAACCCTTCATTTCCCACAACCAAAAAGGTAGGAATGGTAGAGCGTTGGGAAATATGTGGCTGATGCACTGGTTGATCATTCCAGTGGTGAGACATGCCAGAGCTTTCTCCAAGATGGAATGTCTTAGGATACTCTTTGATTATTTACATTCTCATCTCTTTTATCTCTCTAGCAAGATCTTGCATGGCTCTCAAAAGGATCTTTGCAAAGTCCTTTCCTTCTTCATCACTTCCAGATTCAGGGGCTTTACCCTTATCTTTATCATCATTGGTGTAATAAAATTTATTTTGTCTTCTTTTGAGATACCTCTTCTCTCTATCAGTAAGAGGCTCTTCTTCTTCTGAAGACATATTGGCTTATTACAAGCTGTGCCAAGATGATTGCTCTGATTCCACTATAGTATTCCCAATGGGAAACATGTAACAATATTAAACAATACTGCAAAGGAATACCAAAGTTCAGCTAAGTAAGAGTAGGAGGCCAATATGGAGGCTCAATATTTACATTTACAATAGCAAATCAGATTTATATTGGAGCCCATAATATATAGAACAGGAAATAGAAGACTTTTATAGGAGAAAATCCTCAAAATGAGGTGTTGTAACAATGTATTCAGACTGAAATAGCTTGACAGTGTTATTTTTATTAGCTGCAACTGTTGTAGATTACACTTTAGATCTAGAGAAAATCTGTGTACAAAACATTAGATCTATATCAGATATGTACACTAGATAGGCTCCTCTTCAAATTCCCCTTGGGGTTCTTAGAAAAATATGAAATACAAGGAGTAGATCTGAGATCTAATGCTTCAGATCTGCATAAATATTCAGAAAATATGCAGCTTTAGATCTAATCTGATCTATACAATATGATGATCCCATCCAATGGATTTCAAATGTGAAGGGCAGATCCCTAATCATGTGAAAACCAATCCTCCAGAAGATGTGCCAAAAATCCCTGCAAAATACCCTTACAAATAACGCAGTACTGGAAGGAAAACTGCATTTTAGGCTCTAGAACAATTTTGGCCTAAAGCCAAGATCTTAAAATGTATCTCTAGTGATCCAATACTCTCTTGCTAATGGGATAGAAGCCTTCTCCACTGAAAAGAGGCACTAGATTGGCCTAGATATGAGTAGATCTAGCCTCCACTTGCTGCAACTTACAAAGACAACCAAACCCTCAACAAGATCTACGTTGTAGTTGGAAGAAGAGCTTGGCCAAATTCCTGATAGTGGACAATAAATGAAAACTCTTCCAAGAGGCCTCTCAAGGAAAGAGGTGGGATTCCTGATCAGAAACACCTAGTGCTAAACATCACTATTCTCTGTTGAACAGTAAGGAGAATAAGAAATGTATAAATAGATAAAAACTTAAAAAATAATATAATCATCAACAACCTTCTTATGTTGTCCTCCTCTTCCTTTTATAGGTTTGAGAGCTTGCAAAACCCTAAACCATCTCAATGAAATAGCTCTTTTCACATGAGCCACCTCCAACTAAAACTGCGATGTGCCTCATTGATGGCCACTCATCCAAGAAAGTGTTGTTGATTTGGTCATGGTTGACCCATTCAAAACATTCAACCCCTTTCACACCTAAGGGTGCTCATTTGGTTAGCCCAGATTTAGCCTTGTTCACATGTGGCATTGAATTTTTTTGCTGTTCTAGGAGTTTTTATTGTCCTCCTTTACACATTTATTCATGCAGCAAAAAAATGAAACAAAAATGAATATGCCCATTAGCTTGGGCTAATTGGGAATATTATAGGAGATCGCATTTATGATTCCATAATTATTATACACCTATTAAGGGAGAAGGTGCTCAGCTCTTTTCTCTATTCAAACTCAAGTAACCTCACATTGTTTCTTTCCTTAGCTCTTACTTTTCCCTTCTGGTTTTTTTCCTATTGGCCATTCCCCTAGCTCCCTGTCACATTCCCCCACTAGCCTCTTAATACCCACTATTTTCAGCCTCCATGTATCCTCTTGATTGCCCAGACTCCCTAATCCTTGAAGGCTTCTCCCCCAAGTCGTCAGACCAAAGGTTGAAGTATTGGCTATTGGAGACAAGCCAACATGCACCCTCAAACTAGAGTAGAGATTATGGCATACCATGCCACTATCAATTCCCATATTTTTATCGCACCTGATACGAAAGCAGATATTCATCAGCTTGAGGAGAAAGCCACATAAATTTGGCTAAATACCAACTTTAAAGAAGTGAACATTGAATTCAAGTGGATCTCGGACCCTATCCTTACCATAGCTTGCAAAAATATCTACAACCACAACATCGAGCTTTCCTTGAGTTAGAAACTCTCCTAGGTCTGTCCATTCAAGACAAAAAAAATTCCAAAAATAAACTGAAGGATAAAATTGACATGTTGGGTGAAAAATGAACAGTGTTTGTTGAGAAATTTCACCATTAGAAATTTGTTACCCACACTAGGGGGTCATCTCAGGATGAGTGGGTCATAAGAAACATGGTTTAGAATTTTAATAATGAAGGAGTCACATTTCACAACCATGCTCCCCTACTGGAGGAAGGTGTTGAAGCAAGAGAGTCACCTACAAATCACATCTTTGTCTATGGAGATTATATTTTCAATCAGTTAAGTGTCATGTTTCGAAAATTTTGTCTCACTTTTGTAATTTTTTCCCTACGTTCACTTAGTTGTATGCTTCACTGGTCCAAAAAGTGTTTGGTTGCTGCCAACCTAGGTTGTCAAGTCAAAAAAGGAAACTTGGACAGCTCCCTCGTGGACTTTTTTACCCCCAACTATGTATCTATTTTGGTTATTAGGTATGGTAGGATTTTAAACTTCGGACAGTTAGAACTCCAAAGAATGAACAATTTTGTAGATGTTTTGGCTTTCAGTTGGGTCGACCTACAAAAAATTTGATGTATGTTTGTTTTTATTGCCTAGAGTAATATAAATCCTGACTTACTTACAAAAAAAAAAAATTATGGTTCATATTCTAAACCATGATATTTCATAACTTCATATTTAAATTTCATTAATAAACAAGCCCCAAGGGATAACTCAATTGTTTGAGCTCCTGTTTCTAAGTACCTTTCCTCTCAGGAAGTCATGAGGTCAAATATCCTCGAGGCCCTTGAGGTTAGGCCTTGCTATTTTGGCCAACGGGTAGATCCCTTTGGGTTGATCTACTTGGATTTTCCCATGTATGTAGCAGCCACTGAATTTTCATGCACCACATTAAAAAAAAATTAATAAACACTTAAAAATGTAACGTGTGTGTGTGTGTGGAATAATTAAACTCAAATATAAAATTAATGTTATGCATATCATATTAAAAAATAAACTATAAAAATTATAAAACATGTCAAAAAAATATTCCAATCACATATATAGTAGCTATATGTAATATAATGTGGTTGAGCTCTACAACTAAAAACTCTAATCAGCTCACATTACCCCTTTTTTTCAATTACATTCATTAGATATGGCTGACATTGTAGGAGGGAGTGGAGCTACCTCCTACAGAAAAGTTGTTCCAAAGGGACAAGTGCCAAATATAGTCAATGAATCCAAACCTTTAGGTATCTACAAAAGAAAATCAATCTAGCCTACAAAAATATGAAGCAAACCTAGCATTAACCAATCACAGGGCTCTAGGAAGTTTTATTCCAAAAGAAGCAACAAATCCAAGCTTTGAATTCCACTCAAATAATATTGGGGAATATATCCAATATAGGAAATACCATACCTTAATAAAAAAATTCCTAAGCATTTGGACCTTGGAAAAATCCCTCTCTCAACGGATCAAGCAAAAATGGAAACCAAGGAGCCATATCAAGTTGGAATTTGGAGATAAAGGCTTCTTCACCATTATTTTATCCAACGCAAAATATCGAATGAGAACATCTAAGAATGGACAATATTTTTTTAACTTTGTGGATCTACCTAAGGTTTTGGGCAAATATATTTATCCCTGACAAAGAAAATTTCATGGTAGCTCTAGTCTGGATTCGAATGTATTCCCTACCCATAGAATTCTAGGATGAAGATATATTAGTTGGCATTGGAAACATGTTGGGGAACTTCGCTAAATTCTTAAAGGCTACACAAAATCCATCGACATCTACTACCAAGATGAACACTAGAAGAAAATAATGGACTATGAACACATTTCTTTTAAATGTAGGACTTGCCATGAATATAGACATATTCGTCAAAAGTCCCCCCTTATAGTCCTTATTTCCCCTCTAGATCAGGCTTAGGCCTCATACTAGGACGACTTCTCGAGGTGGTTCATATTCTCTTTCGACCCTAGACCCCCTCTATCGCTATCTCCCTCTAGAAAAAATTCAATTACCAACAACAATTTGATCCCCTCACTAGTATCGAACTCTCATTTCCCTCGTTTAAACCCTCCACCTAAGTTATAAATTCAAAACTCAAGCAATCCTAAAGTCTTTAATGTGTTTCCTCTGCTCTCCTTCACAAACCTCTTGGAATCGATGATACAATAACTTCTATAGATAGACTCAAAGATCACCCTCCCTAACAAGGAAGTTGAAGACATGGACAAATATTCCCTTTACCTCCCCAACATCACAAAATAATGGAAAGTAAAAGGTCCAGTTCGATCCCTGAGAATTAGGTTAAAATTTTAAGTATGGTCATTCTCAAATTCGAAAACATATTCAAAAAATTTCCATAGGTCAAAAAAATTCCAGTCTTCTTATGGTTCATATCCAGCCCTTAAAGGTGAAAACATAACCCCGTAAACATGATAAATAAAAAGGAAGGAAGAGAAATAAACAAATCCTAGAGGAATTATGGGAATCCTAATCAAACCAGACAGAATCAAGCTGATCTTAGAAGTTTACACCTCCATCATCTCCTCCCCTCCATGAAGGTCATATATTGGAACATTAGATGCCTCAATTATAAATTAAATTAGAGGTTTATAAAATTTAAATGGATCTCGTAACATACAACCTTTTTGATGTTATATGAAAATCAAACTTTGTGTGAATATATAAGTCAAAGAATACATAAATGGGGACAAGGCTATCAATTAGTAGTGATCAATGCCCAAGGTCATTTTGGCAGCTCAACCCTTATCTGGAACTCTTAAGAATTATTAGTTCTCAACATGTTCACATCTTTCAAAATATTAACCATCCATTTTCAGCTCATTGGGTCTATAAAAATATGCTTCCTCTCAAATGTCTATGGTCCCTTGTTGGCCAAAGACAAAGTTTTATTCTTCAATTCCATCAAGCATATCAATCTTCTAATCTCCCTAGGACCCTATGTTCTTAGTGGGGATTTCAACTTGATCAAATCTCTTCAGGAAGAAAGAGGAGGTATCACAAAATTAAAGGCAGAATCCACTATATTTCAAGATTTACTAGTTGGACGAAGTGAAACATATAGAAGGTACGACCATGTAGTAAAAGAAAAAATAAATAAAACACCTCAAAAATCTGCTTAAGATCTAGAACAAAGAAAAATTTATGAATATACTCCATGCTAAATAGGACTTAGAAGCCCAAATGGATATAATTTAACAAGAATCCATACACTAGGGTAGGTCAAATTAATTAATCAAGGAGGAATTTAGAATCTTCACCCAACTTGAGGATTTAAGAAAAGAGGAAGAAATCCTCTAGCAACAGAAGTCTAGAATCAATTGGTTGAAGGAAGGGGAGAGAAATACAACTTCCTTCCATAACTCAATGCTTAAACACCACCATCATAACCAACTCCTCTCCTTAAGAAATTATGAAGGCTCCAAGGTTTAGGACCAAGAGGATATGGTTAAAGAGCTAGTACAAGTTTACTCAAATCTATTATTAGATATTATGCCTCAACGAAATGAGGCCACACAATGAATTGTGCAGCATATCCCTTCACTAGTTACCAACGAACAGAATGAGGCCCTCTTTTGTGAAATTGTCATTTAATAAGTGGAATCAATCGTTAAACCCATTCCTAAAATAAAATCCCCAAGCCAAGAAAGTTTTAAAACATATTTTTTCCATAATTGTTTGACAATAGTTGGAAAGGATCATGAGAAGCAACGAAATAATCACAAAAGCTGAAATCCTTATTGAGAGCTCTAGATGCCGACTTCTTCACCATAGTCCCAAATAAATACAAAATTGGAGGACCTAAGTGGATTTAGGTCTATTTCCCTGTGCAACTTCATCTATAAGGTGACCACCAATATCATTGTCAATCGCCTTAAACCTCTCCTCCATCATCTCATTTTTTTTGATAAAATAGGATATTGTTGATGGTGCTGGAAATTTGTCAACCAAGGGGTCTCCCCGATGTGAATTCCCAATTAGACCTCACATCGTTTGGAGTAGGAGCCCCATCAGGAATATCGGTCTGGTTGTCATGTATTCTTATAGATTTTCCTTGACTCTAATTTTTAGCAAGAGAGAATAGTACACGTGTGCCTTCGAAAAGCAAGGGGGGTGTGGCTGGTGAGTGTTCGATCACATGTGTGTCAAAATTCTTTCACCATGGAGGGGAGGAAAAGTGAGCCTCTAAAAGAGAGGTAGTAGTACCACCCTAGTAGAGACACACATGAACAAGAAGGGTCCGTACAAAATCAAATAGAATATTCCATAGAGATGCGACAATCATTGAAATAAATATGACAAGGAATATCTAGTGGAATATTCCACAAGCATGCGACAGTGATAATAACAATTACAACACATTCTCAATATGATAAATACAAAAATAACCGAAATAGTTCAGCTACTTTAGCAAAGATGAAAGAAAACATGAATTACAAACATTCACAGAATAGTCTTACAAATATCCATAATCCATGCATGAATAGCGTGTTCTCCCATAGGGCTTATGATATTAAGTGAAAGTTCTGAGAGACAGGTATACAATGAACACCATTAGTGCTAGTAGTCGAGCATTGGAGCCACTCCTTTCTCCTTAAAAGAACTAGTTTATCTCTTTAATGCCTTGTGGGAGTAGCCAAGGTGAAAAATTCCTTTGCACATACAATGAGGGAGTATATATAATCAAGGGGTGATGCTTCACCCTCCTTGTGACTCTTTGACTACCCTCATGATTAATTTACTTCCTATCATTTTTCAATTTACATGAATATTCATATTCCATGTGTGTCCTTTACAATTCCACTTTACAATACATTTTGAATACAATTTACATGATCCACAATAATGATGCGGCATATGATGACTTGTGATAGGACATGACATGACACTAATGACATGGACTGAATGATGATGTGACAGTGCCAAGTTGTCCTTATTGACGTTTCTTTCCTTGTGACTTCTTGAACAGATGGTACTGTTAGCCACCTATAATAATTTGACAAAGAAAAAAGGTGGCTAAATTTGTGACCAAGCCCTCAAGTGAATCTTTTCTCTGAAAATATATCATTCTTGAAGTCTCAGATATCTTTTATTCTTCATAAATCTTCACTGTTGTTTCCCTCAAAAGTGTTCAAACCTGCTATTCTACTATGAAGGGAACTTTTTTAAAGAGCCTCCTTCTTCACCATTTCATCCTCTAAATTATGCTCCATATTCCCCATTTTCCCTTATAATCTACCTTTTAAAGCCTGTTTTATCCAAAATTCCCCTTTAAACCTTGTGTTTTCCCCATATCTAGTTTAAAAACCCCCAGTCTCACACTATCGGAACTTTCATTCAGCTTGAAAATCCCTTTTTTAAGGCCTAAAGCAGCCCTTTTACTCTATAGAGGTATTAGCCCCAAGGGCTTAAAATCCCCTAGCCCCTCCACATACGACCAGCGCTATGACCAAGCACTAAGCGTCCTCATCGCAATCGCAAGTTTCTTCTTTCTCGAACTTCCCTTCATCCTATTTCCCTGATGCGATAAGCGCTTTCCTCTAAACTCGTGGTCCTGCTTGCTCCCACAAGACCATGCCTTGGTTCCTATTCTAGTCCCACCCCATCACATCGGAAAATTTCAATCCATCAGTCCCTTCCCTTTCCCTCCACGATACCCGATCTCCCGATGAAATATCAACCTTAGATCTAAATGATCTAACAGTCCGCGTTAAACCCGATGATCCAACTTTGAATAGCGCCTACCTTCCATCACCTGAAGTGCCTATCCAATCACGTGTTGCCACCTGTATTCCATTATCACTCCCATAACGCAACTTATTCATCACATTCCACACGCACCATTAGATCTCCTTTCCCTCATCTGACGGCATGTATTCCATATCGCAAAATTCTTGCGCCCAAGGTTTAACATTTCAAAATTTTGTGATACCGGAGATTTTCCAAAAGCCACGTGGCAAATGATTTATGGAATCGCATTGCCTTCGAACAAAACTGCTTACTTCATTTTTTCTATGTGATAACCACTAGCGGTTTTCTTAAACCGTTTTCCCTCCTTTTGCGCCATTCCACCAATTTGAACCTGGTTTTCTCCCTCCGCCATGGTTTCGACCCTTTGGCCACTGCATTCACCATCTCCTCACTGCTCCTTCACCATCCTGAGCCTCTGTTGTATTTATACCCCGCACACAGGTTTTATTTAATTGGTTTATCTTATGTGTGCAGGTTTAATGGTGATCGTTTTCATTTTCCCATAGTCACAGACAGGTGACAGAGAAGGTCCAGGGTGACGATCCTGCGGCCTGAAATCAATGCAAAGGGGACAGGGGGGGGATGAATTATGTATCTCGGCCCTGTATCATGATTACTGGCCGAACGAACAAACCCTCCGACACCAAAGCCACCTATACAGTCAGCAGTGCAGAAGAAGCAACAAAGAGTATCAGAAAGGAATAAAGTTTAATGCACAATACTGAAGATTTGACACTCAATCTGAAGATTAAATGCCAATTATCAGTGATCAAAATAACAAAGGATACTTATCAACAGAGCGTTCTTTTCCTAAGGCAGGGAAAACTCCCTTAGCCTAGTTAATTCTTCATCGAGCCCCAGAACAATTATTACTCTGACAGAAATTCCTAGAATGTCAATACATTGGTTGCATAGCATGGAAGACCTGAAAGACAGATTATCCATCTTACTTGTCACAGAAGATTAAACAGAGTACTATAGCCAGAAATTATTTCAAAGAACACACCCTAGGAGTTAATATCAATCTGACAAAAACTCCTAATTCATCTAAGGGGTACACACAGTTAATGTAAACCATTAAGCAGAATGGGTATTCGAATACTTCTTCCCCTCTATATTAATGACTCATTTAAGTCCTATCTACCACTACTACCGCTCATTCACCTATAAGAACTCATCGAAAATGTGTTGTTGGGGGTTGGAAATTAACTAATTGTAAGTTGTTTTATTAAGTTAGAAGTTCGGTGAGTAGTTGTTGTAAACAGGATAGGAGATGATTTCTAGATGATATCAAGCTATTGGACAAGAATTTATGTGATTTTTTTTTCTCTACTAATATGACAAGCATGTTCATCAGATCCTGATCTAAGTCATTGGTGATGTGTCTCCTCTCTCTTATTGTTTTCCCTATATGTTACATTATGTTTCATTTTCTCTAATAAGAAACAGTAATTTTAGCTTAGGATATACTGTTGCAAGTACCCTAATGCTTCCTTCACATTCTTATCTTTATGTTTTATGCTATTTGTGTATCTTAGAACGAATTCAATATAATTTAACCAGTTAAAGAATTGGTTTTCCCATGCTTACTGATGTATGAATTTAGAGTTTGTTTCTTAGATGTTCTTGTTTGGTTCAACTGAAAGAATCAGGAAATAGGGAGATTAAATGTTAGCCCTGTCCCCTAAGTTCCCTTTCCAACAGTTAGCTTTCCTAAGATCCCTTTGAGTTGAGTGTCAAAAGCAGAGAAGGTTAAAAGTCTTTCTCTGATCTTAGACTTCACTCTGTGTTTGAACTTAAGTGTTTTCTACTGTCTGAAAGTAGTCAAGAGGACTGCTGGATTGTTGTCTTTGAAGTTAGCCTCATTAGGATTATTGATCATAGAGGTATAAGGTATGCCCTGTCCCTTAACTTATTCCGAAGTTGTCACCTTGAAAGGCTTTCCTTGCTATTCCTATTCATTTCCTTATTGTTTCATCCTATGCAATCATCTTAAGAGATCCTCTGACTTAGATGACTAACCCTTTGAAAGCCTTGGATATTTGGATTGCAAGTAAACCCTTTTATGACCCCATTTCCCAATGAACTTGTATTCTCTTTGAGTCATCTTCCCATTGCCGAAAATCCTTCACTATTCATTCCTTTACATTTCATTAACCCTTCTTTCAATATTTCCCAACCAAAAAAACAAATAAAAAAACCTTTGTGCTCTATAACTAGCCTAATACCTTAATTCGAACTTTAAATATATATTATTCTTTACCTTTATAGAGAGATCCCTCTCTGGATCCAGGAGGGCTTGATCCTGAGATCCCAAAGTGGTTCTGATGTTGCCTAGTCATTTGGTATGCCTGTATGCCAAATCACTAGGACCCCAACATAATGGAGACTCCACTGGGGATCTTCTGAGTAACTTTCTATCTTAGATATCCTTAGGACCTCAGAAAACTTGCAAGCCTTATACTGGTAGTTAATTACTATGATGGACATTAAATCATCTTAAACATTTGAAATCATCCACCTGGCGACTCCACAACTCCTAAAAAGATCAAAAGACTCCACTGGTGATCAGTAAGCCTGTTGATTATTCCTAGTTTCACAAAGACTCCACTAGGGAAACCCACACTACCATAAGAACATTTTTCACACCCACGATTAGGGAAACTCTGAGGATTAAGTTTCTCTGTAAAAGACTAGTTTTCCTCTTAAAGATTGTTATATCTGGCTAAATTTCTTCCTTTTGGGTCTGAAACTTAACATACTGGCTTCAAGAAGAATCCATACCAGAGCTTATCCTGATTCAAATCCTCTTGAAATAGTTTGTAATCTAGAAATAATTCTTCGGAAGTCTCCTGTATCTAGGGATCCAACTATTGTCAGCCCCATTCATAGAGCTAGCTAAGTGCCTGCAAACCTTACAGCTCTATCAGATACCCAATTTGACTTAGATTTACCAAGTAATTTACCAAGAGATAAGTCATTTAGTGGTATAGATCAGACAAACTTTGAGCCTCCAATTTCACCACCACATAGTGGTCAACATATTAGTAACATAGAAACCCCTCCATCCACACCTCCTGATATCCATCTCATTCATAACTTGGGTCTCTCTCACCCTAAATCTGCTCAACAGTCTCTTGTTGGTCCAAGAATTCCTACCATCCACATACCTTCTATTCAAGTCACTTCTTTGCTCCCAAAAAATACTATCATGGCATCTTGGTATGCTCCCCTAGTGTTACCATAGCCTCTGGTTCCTTTACCCAATGAATATTAGTCTAGAATTCCCCATTTCACTGGAAGTGAGTCCACTACTACTCAACACCATGTGGACAAGATGAATGATGCCTTTGATTATATCGAAATAGAAGATGAGACCATTAAGATGAGAATCTTCGCCCAAAGCTTAGGAGGAGAGACCAAGAAATGGTTTAAGAGTTTAGCCCCTCATAGTATCAATGATATCCCTTCTTTTAATCAAACATTCACAAACAAATGGGAGATTAGGAAGAATCCACTCAAAATACTTTCAGATTACAACAATCTAAAGAGATGCCCTGGGGAGAGTGTTCAAAATTATTTCACCCAATTCAATAGTGTGTATAATGCACTACCCCTAGACTTGAAACCTCCACAAGGATCAGCCCTGGCCAAATTTCCTGAAGGATTTGATCCTGAAATGGCCTATCAGCTTAGAGAAAGGGATCCCTCAACTTTAGAAGACATGCAGAAGGGAGCTCTTAGTGTGGAAGCTAATCTGATTGACAAAAGAGCTAGGATGAGGGCTGAAAAGAAAGTGACCTATAGAGAAGACACTACAACTTCTACATCTGACTCAAAATTAGAACATCTAGCAAGAACATGGATAGGTTAGAAAAAATGATGGAGAGGTTAGTTGTCCAAACAAGTGCCCAAAATAGGAACCAGACACAAAGTCAGAACCAGAACTTTAGGAGAAACCCCCCTCAGATGAAACAAAGAGATTCTGATCAAAAAGTCAGACCTCTATTTCAAGAAAATTATGTTGATGAAGAGGATGGAATGATAGAAGAGTCAGAGGGAACTATTATAAACATGTTGGGAGTGGGTAACAAAGATCATACCTTTTTCACAGAAGACAAACAGACCTCCTACATGCATTGTGATGAGGAAGGGTTATAATCTGAAGACTATAGGTTAGGATTCGAGAGTGCCATCATGCAGGTCCATGAACAATATGATCTCAGAAGAAAAAAAAGCCCAGAAACTCCCAAACCAAAAACCTCTAAAAACTCTATTAAGAAAAGACCTGAAAATACTGTTAAAGATGTTGTTGAAAAAAAAAATAGCAGCTGAGAGTTCAAGAAAAAAGAAGGACAAAGACATCCAAACCATTGATAAACCAAGTCAAGATACCAGTAGCACTAGCATTACAGCTAGTACCCCAGAAAAAGCAGTTTCAACCAATGTACATAGTGAAAATCACCAAGCTGATTTTACCAATAAAACAGTGACCAACAAAACATAATTGAACCTTTCAAAGAACCAGTTTCCTTTCAATTTGGAGAGTGAAATTGCAAAAATCAAAGTTTATGTCCCTCTCACTGAGTTTGTTACCCAAGATATATATAAATTTCAAATATTGAAAGATTTAAACTTAGGAGAGAACAATGAATCTGTCAACTTAAATGATGATCAACCAGCCCTCTTGTTTGGTCGAATAATTGTAGCAAAATTCTAGGAAGGAGTGGTGCCTCCTTTCTATGTCAGTTTAAATATCCATGACAAAATCCTACATAATGCTATGCATGACTCAGGGGCTTTGCACAATCTCATTCCAAAGGTGATCATGGAGAGATTAGGCCTAGAGATAACCAGACCATATAAAGATTTGTACTCTTTTGACTCTCGCAGAGTAAAATGTTTGGGCCTGATCAAAGACCTTTGTGTGAATTTGACCCAAATCCAAGCCAAGTGCATGGTGATGGATGTTTTAGTGGCTGATGTGCCTCCCAAATATGGCATGTTGTTGTCAAGATCCTAGGGTGCCAAGCTGCAGGGTAAAATGCAAATGGACATGACATATGCCACTATCGTTGTTTTTAGCCAACTTAGAAGACTCTATATGGAATCACACATGAAATTCATGGTGAGAAGCCCAGAGATACCAGAGAATTCCCCTCTTTACTCGGCCCATACAGATCTAGACTCTTTTATCCTTTATAATGATGAGTTCACTAATGGGGAAGAACTAGAGGATAAAGAGTTAACCAGCAAAGTAGGGGTCACAAATCCAAGCATAACTGCAACCCTGGAAATAGAGGAAAACAAGGGAGAAGGACATGAACAGGTTGCTGAATTAGAAAACCAAAGTGAACAGAACCAAGACTGTAAACAGCAGACCACCCATCAGCCTAAACTCCATGAAAATCCTGAGGAACAAAACGTAACGCAATATAGTGTTGACCTCAGGAAACAACATAATGATGAACATGACATTAAGGGTGAACCTGATAACAAATCTGCAAATAGCCCCTTATGGAGCACGAGTTTTGATGGGTCTTGCACTAAAAAGAGTGCAGGAGCAGGAGTATGGTTGCACAACACTGAAAACAGTTATGCTGAAAACCATGCCTTCAAGTTAAACTTCAAATGAAAAAACAAAATAGCAGAGTATGAAGCTCTCCTCTTAGGATTACATCTGTTGAAAAAACTAGGAGCCAAGAGGATAGTTGTTCATGGAGACTCAGAACTGGTCATCAAACAAATAAATGGAGAGTACACTTCCAAGCATCCTAGATTAAGGGCATACAGAAATGATGCCATGGATATTTTGAAAACATTTGTGGAATATGATCTTGTGTTTGTCCCTAGAAGTCAAAACATACTTTCAAATGGTTTGGCTTGTGCTGCTAGCTCAAGCCAAAGACGACATAATGATAAACAGTTCATTGTTCAAACAAAATACAGACCAGCAGTACCAAATAATGAAAAATATTGGCAGGTCTTTGAGGGTGATAAACAAATAGAGGATTTTCTGCTTTCTAGGATTGAGTTTGAATTTCCAAATTCAAACTCCAAGTCCGATGAAGACTGTTTGGATGAAAATCCCCTTGATGAAGAAGAGCCACTCCCTATTGCAGAAATAAACATGTTGACCAGAGAATTCGAAAATCACACAAAAGAATACATAAACGCAGATAAAGAAGACATAAAGATACTGCAGTCCAAAGACAAAGGTATACCTCGAGGACTGGCCCCTCTATAAGACCTCTTCGATTTTAATGATGTGGCAAAGAATCCAACAATAGAACCCACTGAATCTGATGTTGAAGAATGTAACATAGGCACCAAGGACAAGCCTAAGATGATCAAATTATCTAAAACATTTCCAGCTCATATCAAATTGAAATACATTGATTTATTTAAAGAGTTTTCTGATTTTTTTGCTTGGAGCTATGAAGATTTGAAGGCGTAAGACACAAAGACCATCCAGCATAAGATACCATTGAAAGAAAACCAGAAACCTTTTAGGCAAAAGCTGTGTAGAATAAACCCTATACAGTTACCTCTAGTAGAGAAGGAAATTAAGAAAATGTATGATGCTGGAATCATAGTCCCTAAAAGGTTTTCAGACTAGGTATCTAACCTTGTGGCTATAAGGAAAAAGATAGGAGAAATAAGGTTGTGTATCGATTTTAGAAACTCAAACAGAGCCTCATTAAAATACAATTACCCCTTGCCCAAAATGGAACACGTCCTACAAAGGGTAGTTGGTTCTAAGAGGATTTCTCTGCTAAATGGCTTTTCAGGATATAACCAGGTATTGGTACTCCCAGAGGATCAACTCAAGACATCCTTCACAACTCCTTGGGGCACTTTCATGTATGTGAAAATGCCTTTTGGATTAATGAATTCTGATGCCACCTTCCAAAGAGCCATGGACATTGCATTCTCAAAAGAGATAGGGTACTTCATTGTAATTTACCTCGATGACATCACAGCTTATTCCAAAACTGATGAAGAACACCTTAAACATTTGAGAAAAGTCTTTGAGAAATGCAGAAGGTATGGGCTATCTTTAAATCCCAAAAGACATTGTTTGGTCTCCAAGAAGGTAAACTTCTTAGTCATATCATATCAGAAGAGGGGATAAAAATAGACCCAAAAAGGGTTGAAGGTATTTTTCAAATTAGTCACCCTAGAAACATCAAGGAATTGCATTCTTTCATTGGAAAGATTAATTTCTTGAGGAGATTCATACCCAACCTAGCATAACTCCTTAGAAAAATGACAAATATGCTAAAAAAGGAGGTGGGAGTTAAATGGACTCTAGAAGCCAAGAAGTCCTTTGAATTGGTAAAACATGCACTCACCCGAGCACCAGTTCTCATCAGCCCTAATTTTACTAAGGATTTCCTCATATTCTCATTTTCATCATAGCATACTGTGGCTATTGTCCTATTATAGAAAAATCCAAAAGTAAAAGAGTAGCCAATTGCATTTTTCAGCAAGGCATTAAGAGATGCACCTCTAAAATATAATATCATGGAAAAATAGGCTTATGCCTTGGTAAAGGCCTTGAAGGATTTCAGAGTTTATATTTTACATTCTCATATTATTGCCTTTGTGCCCAATATAGTGGTGAAAGACATTTTTTCACAAGATCCAGATGGCAAAAGAGGTAAGTGGATTGCTATGATACTAGAATATGATTTGGAAATCAAACCCACTAAACTCATCAAGGGTCAAGGCTTAGCACAATTGATGGTTGAATCTAATCTACAAGCCCTTGATATAAATATGGTAGATGCATTAGATGAACATGAATTGTTACCAGCTCCCATGGTGGAAGATCGTTTCCAAAATTCACCTTGGTATGCTGATATTTTGTATGTGCTTACTAATCTTAATGCTCCTCCTGATTTATCTAAGACAAAGTTGAGGTTTTTAAAGTTGAAAGCTAGAAATTATTGTATTTTAGATGAATGTTTATATTGGAAAAGTGCCAATGGTTTATTTCTTAAATGTTTTCCTGAAGTTGATGCAGATAGGATCAAGCATGAGTTTCACGAAGGAGAGTGTGGAGGCCATCTCTATTAGAAAACCACTACCAATAAAATCCTTAGAGATGTCTTTTACTAGCCCACCCTCTTCAAAGATGTCCACAAGATGATAGTTTCCTACCACAAATGTCAAATCTTTGAGGGCAAACGAAAACTCCTTCCTTTACCTTTACAACCAGTCACTGTTGAAGCTCCTTTTCAATAGTGGGGCCTAGACTTCATTGGGGAGATCCACCCTGCTTCATCTGCTCAACATAGATGGATACTCACAGCCATTGATTATTTCACAAAATGGATAGAGGCCATCCCTTCTAGGAATGCCACAGACTCAGTTATCATAAAATTCCTTGAAGACCATATCCTATCTAGATTTGGTTGCCCTAGGAAAATTATCACTGACAATGTTGTTGCATTTGGTTCCAAAAAGATGACTGATTTTTGTCACAGATATCATATTTTACTTGGTCATTCCACTGCTTATTACCCTAAAGGTAATGGGTTGGCAGAATCATCAAATAAAATTTTGGTGAACATCATCAAGAAGCTGCTAGAAGAAAATAAAAAGTCATGGCATAATAAGCTAGTGCATGCTTTATGGGCAGACAGATTGACAACAAAGAAATCCATTGGAATGTCTCCCTATCAGCTAGTTTATGGAGCAGATGCAATTTTCCCTACCAGTTTAGGAGTACTTTTGATAAATTTTGTCCAAGAAATACAGTTAGAGGAGGATAGCATGGTGAGAAAGATCAATCAGACCATACATCTCCAGCAAACAAGAGAAGAAGTCTACAACAGAGCTCAGAAAGTACAAGAGAATATCAAGAAGTTGTTTGATAAAAGGACGAAGGCCTGTGATTTCAAAATTGGAGACAAGGTACTCAAATGGGACTCTAGGAGAGAAGATAAGGGTAAACATGGCAAGTTTGAAAATTTATGGCAAGGCCCTTACATCATTCAATCTGCCATTGGTCCCAATGCATTATTTCTGCAAAAAATAGATGGTACAAACTTGTTTGGGGATCCTGTTAATGGCAGGATGCTCAAGCATTATTTCTGCTGAAACCAGTTTAAAGTTTTCACTCCCATTGTAAATATCATTGCTTTGATTTGTTTTGAAAAGAAAAAGAAAAAATATACAAAAAATGGAAATAAAAAGGTTCAGACAAGCTCAAATCTTGAACCTATGGATTTCTAAAAAGAATGGCTCAAATCAAATCAAAACCTAAGCCAAAGGAAAAGAAAAGGTACTAGCTCTAACATGCTCAAAACTTGAACCAGCAAAGAAGAAGAAAACAACTCTAACATGATCAAAACCAGAGCTGAAATGAAGAAAGAAAGGTGACTCTAAAAAGCTCAAAATCCGAGTCACAATAAGAAGGAAGAATGTTTTTGAATTTCAAATCTTTAAGCCTTCAAAATTTGTTTTGGAATTTCTGCAAGTTTCAGTTCATGTGCAGCTTGTCTTTATGCCATGGACCCATAGCAAGTTACACAGTCTAATCCTAGTTTAGTTGTGTTTTCAATTTCTATTTTAGAATATAGAGTATGAAAATCTGTCAGACTGTTTAATCCTGGTAGATATTAGTTTAGGTAGAGAAGCTATGAGTCCAACTGCTTAATCTAGTCTCATGCAGGAATAAGGTTAGACTTAGATTAGTTTCCTGCTTTCAATAACAAATGAATGATGTGAAAGGTCTGCAAGTCTAAATGCACCTTGAAGAAAAAATGTTAGAATAGTAGGATGGGTAGGTAGTTGTTGGGAAACGTCTTGCTGCTGATATAATACTCATCATGTCTGTAACAGCTGAATCAGAGAAAGAAAAAGATGGTCAGGTACAAAGGTTCTGGCCTACTTCCAAAAAAATTATCTGAGATTCTTGACGCCTTCAAGAAGATGCCATCCCCTTGTGGAGCAACTGCAAGCCACGTATAATAATTTTACAAAGCAAAAATGTGGCTAAATTTGTGACCAAGCCCTCAAGTGAATCTTTTCTCTTAAAATATATCATTCTTGAAGTCTCAGATATCTTTTATTCTTCAGAAATCTTCACTGTTTTTTCCCTCAAAAGTGTTCAAACCTGCTATTCTACTATGAAGGGAACTGTTTTAAAGAGCCTCCTTCTTCACCATTTCATCCTCTAAATTACCCTCCATATTCCCCATTTCCCCTTATAATCAACCTTTTAAAGTCCGTTTTATTCAAAATTCCCCTTTAAACCTTGTGTTTTCCCCATATCTGGTTTAAAAAACCCCCATTCTCACCCTATCGGAACCTTCATTCAGCCTGAAAATCCCTTTTTTAAAGCCTAAATCAGCCTTTTTACTCTATGGAGGTATTAGCCCCAAGGGCTTAAAATCCCCTAGCCCCTCCTCCACATACGACCCACGCTATGACCAAGCGCTAAGCATCCTCATCACAATCGCAAGTTTCTTCTTTCTCGAACTTCCCTTCATCCTATTTCCCCGATGCAATAAGCGCTTTCCTCTAAACCCCTGGTTCCACTTGCTCCCACAAGACCACACCTCAACGCCTATCGCGGTCCCACCCCATCGCATCGGCAAATTTCAATCCATCAATCCCCTCCCTTTCCCTCCACGATACCCAATCTCTCGATGAAATCTCAACCTTAGATCTAAATGATCTAACGGTCTGCGTTAAACCCGATGATCCAACTTTGAACAAGGCCTACCATCCACCACATGAAGCGCATATCCAATCGTGTGCTACCACCTGTATTCCATTATCACTCTCATCGTGCAACTTATTCATCACATTCCACCCACACCGTCGGATCTCCTTTCCCTCATCCGATGGCATGTATTCCATATCGCAAAATTCTTGCTCCTGAGATTTAACGTTTCAAAATTTTGCGATACCGGCGATTTTCCAAAAGCCACGTGGAAAATGATGTATGGAATCACATTGCCTTCGGAAAAAACCGCTTACTGCCTTTTTGCTATGCGATAACCACCAGCGGTTTTCTTAAACCGTTTTCCCTCCTTTTGCGCCATTCCACCAATTTGAACCTAGTTTTCGCCCTCCGCCATGGTTTTGATCCTTTGGCCACTGCATTCACCATCTCCGCACTGCTCCTTCACCATCTTGAACCTCTGTTGTAGTTATACCCCGCACGTAGGTTTTATTTAATTTGTTTATCTTATGTTTGCAGGTTTAATGGTGATCGTTGTCATTTTCCCACAGTCACAGACAGGTGACAGAGAAGGTCTAGGGTGACGATCCTATGGCCTGAAATCAATGCAAAAGGGACAAGGGGGGGATGAATTACGTATCTCGGCCCTATATCATGATCACTGGCCGAACGAACAAACCCTCCGACACCAAAGCCACCTGTACAGTCAGTAGTGTAGAAGAAGCAACAAAGAGTATCAGAAAGGACTAAATTTTAATGCATAATACTGAATATTTTACACTCAATTTGAAGATTAAATGTTGATTATCAGTGATCAAAGTAACAAAGGAGACTTATCAGCAGAGCATTCTTTTCCTAAGGCAGGGAAAACTCCCTCAGCCTTGTTCATTCTTCATCGAGCCCCAGAACAGTTATTACTCTGACAGAAATTCCTAGAATGTCAGTACATTGGTTGCACAGCATGGAAGACCTGAAAGACAGATTATCCACCTTACTTGTCATAGAATATTAAACAGAGTACTACAGCCAGAAATTATTTCAAAGAACACACCCTAGGAGTTAACGTCAACCTGAAAAAAACTCCTAATTCATCTAAAGGGTACACACAGTTATGTAAACCATTAAGCAGAATGGACATTCGAATACTTCTTCCCCTCTATCTTAATGAATCATTTAAGTCCTATCTACCACTACTACCGCTCATTCACCTATAATAACTCATCGAAAATGTGTTGTTGGGGGTTGGAAATTAACTGATTGTAAGTTGTTTTATTGAGTTAGAAGTTCGGTGGGTAGTTGTTGTAAATAGGCTGGGAGATGATTTCTGGATGATATCAAGCTATTGGAAAAGAATGTATGTGACTGGTTTTTCTCTACTAATATGAAAAGCATGTTCATCAGATCCTAATCTAAGTCAGTGGTGATGTGTCTCCTCTCTGTTATTGTTTTCCCTATATGTTACATTATGTTTCATTTTCTTTGATAAGAAACAGTAATTTTAGCTTAGGATATACTGCTGCAAGTACCCTAATGCTTCCTGCACATTCTTATCTTTATGTTTTATGCTATTTGCGTATCTTAGAACGAATTCAATATAATTTAACCAGTTGAAGATTTGGTTTTCCCATGCTTACTGATGTATGAATTTAGAGTTTGTTTCTTAGATGTTCTTATTTGGTTCAACTGAAAGAATCAAGAAATAGGGATATTTAGTGTTAGCCCTGTCCCCTAAGTTCCGTTTCCAACAGTTAGCTTTCCTAATATCCCTTTGAGTTGAGCATCAAAATCAGAGAAGGTTAAAAGTCTTTCTCTAATCTTAGACTTCACTCTGTGTTTGAACTTAAGTGTTTTCTACTGTCTGAAAGTAGTCAAGAGGACTGCTGGATTGTTGTCTTTGAATTTAACCTCATTAGGAGTATTGATCATAGAGGTATAAGGTATGCCCTGTCCCTTGAATTATTCCAAAGTTGTCACCTTGAAAGGCTTTCCTTGTTATTCCTATTCATTTCCTTATTGTTTCATCCCATGCAATCATCTTAAGAGATCCTCTGACTTAGATGACTAGCCCTTTGAAAGCCTTGGATATTTGGATTGCAAGCAAACCCTTTTATGACCCCATTTCCCAATGAACTTGTATTCTCTTTGAGTCATCTTCCCATTGCTGAAAATCCTTCACTATTCATTCCTTTACATTTCATTAACCCTTCTTTCAATATTTCCCAACCAAACAAACAAATCAAAAAACCTTTGTGCTCTATAACTAGCCTAATACCTTAAGTTGAACTTTAAAGATATATTATTCTTTACCTTTATAGAGAGATCCATCTCTGAATCTAGGAGGGCTAGATCCTAAGATCCCAAAGTGGTTCTGATGTTGCCTGGTCCTTTGGTATGCTAGTATGCCAAATCACTAGGACCCCAATAGGTACATTTCTTCTTCTTCCTCATCCTTATGAATTGAAGATGAGGAATCTTCCATGTGATATTCATATTCATATTATGTTATAGTCTCGTGTTCCTTCATCTTCTCACTTGTTGATCATATTATCTCTCCAGCTCCATGTGTGTCTTCTAGCATGTGCTCTGTATCCATCTCCTTCTTCATCATCTTTCCATAGCATGACAGAGTACATGTATCTCCAATTCACTCATGACAAGACGACATTAGTATGATAAACCCATTGTCTAAGATGGTGCATATTGATCCACTTAATGAGAGGGAACTGGGTGGTAGTCCTAGGGAGAGGCTCAGTGACTGCATATTTGTGCAGCTCATGAAGACAAGGATTGAGCTTGGGCTCTAAGAATGCACAGTGTGTAGTTCAGGCTAGACTGAGGAAAATTTTTGCACATTTTTAGAGCTCAAGGTGGTAGGTTGACGGATTTTTTACTGTTTTAGACAATTATGTTGTTCTAGAGGGAATATGAGCCCAAATGATTGAGAATTTTCATAGTTCAAGAGCTCAAGGATGAGACTTGAACCTTGAGACTACATAATGTGCATTTAAGATAGGACTGGAGAGATAAACTGTGCAGTTTCTGGACTCAGTGAGCTCAATTGCGTGGTTTTTCACTGCTTGGAAAATTTCCCAGTTCTGGGACGAAAAGGAGGTTGGTCCATTACACAATTGCGTAGATCAAGAGCTCAAGGGATGAGATTGAGGCTTGTGATTACGAAGTGCATGGTTGAGGCTAGGTTGGGAAGATGAATTGCATAGTTATGGGAGGCAAGGTCGGGCTTGAGCCCTGAAATTGTGAAGTGTGCAATACTAGAAAGAAGGACTTATGAATTTCATAGTGTCAAGGAGAAAGGATGTGGCTTGAGGGTTAGAATTTTGTAGTGCGTAGTTGAGAAAGGTCGGATGAGGCCAAGTTGCTGGAGAAATTATGAAAATTGTCTAAGTGTGGGACCAAAGAGAATATTGTAAACAGTGATATGAATTGACTATGATCACACACTTAAAAAAATTTGATGACACAACAACTTAGATCATTCGAACACATTGACAAAACATTTCCCTCAATGTGACAACCTTTTGATGACTTCACCACAAGTGTGACACTAAATATATACTTTGCGATGACCGTGACAACACTTGTGCAACAATGCTTAAAATTTTGGGAATGAGTGTGACTGATTTTTACATGGTTTTAATAACTCATTCAAACAAAGATAACCCCTTAAAACCACTAGAACAAGCACGCATGCATCATGCAATATTTAATCATGTGAAAAGATTCTAATTGCTAAAGTGTGAATGAATCTTGTGTTATGTGGACGACAGTGAAAGTAACACATGCCAGAGAAAAGATAACATGAAAATGACACTAATTAGATTAAATGCAAGCGAAAGTGACAGCCGAAAACATGAAAACAACATTTGCAAAAACAATGGTCCGCAAAAGCGAAAATTTTCAAAACTCACCCAAATGGAAGTACAACACAGCTAGAATTTGATAAATTTTCATTATTAGTGTGCACTAACTATCAACATGGATTGGAAATCACACAGACACAGTCCTAATGGACATTACTATTCTTTTCCAACCTTGCATAGAAGAATGTTATCATGAACTTATTATGGGTTGAGCATATGTGTGCAAGTGATTTCAAAACCTCCAATCCAAGAAGGAGCTCAAAGATCATACAATGATGAAGAAGTGACTATGGAACGATCAATCGCAAGATCCATGGTAGGCTCCAAAATTAGAGTGTATGAAAATTTTTGGAGGGTTTTTGTCTCAATTCACTCATAAGTACCTATATCTGCAGTTCACTCATGAATACAATCAACCAAGGGGTCTCCCTGATGTGAAGTCCCAGTTATACCTCACATCATTTGGAGTAGGAGCCCCAACCAAAATATCGGCCTGGTTTCCATATATTCTTATAGATTTTCCTTGACTGTAAATGTCAGCAATAGAGAGGAGTGAAAATTCACCTTCGAAAATCAAGGCGAGTGTGCCTAGTAATTTTTCGATGGCATGTGTGTCAAATTTATTTCACCGCAAAGGGAAGGAAAAGTGACCCTCTAAGAGAGATGTAGTAGTACCACCCTAGTAGAGACACACATGAAAAAGAAGGGTTTGTACAACATCGAGCAGAATAGTCCACAGAGGTGCGACGATCATTGTAACCAATATGAAAAGAAAGATCTTTCTAATATCCAGCGGAATAGTCCACAAGGATGTGACAACGATAATATCAGTTACAACATATTCTCAGTATGATAAGTACCAAAATAAATGAAATAGTTAAACTACTTTAGCACAGATGAAAGAAAAAATGAATTAAAAAAATTCACATAATAGTCTTACAAATATCGATAATCCATGCATGAAGAACGTGTTGGCCCATAAGGCTTCTGATATTCAGTGAAAGTTAAAAGACACATGTATAAAATGGACACCACTAGCTCCAGTAGTGAAGAGTTGGAGCCACTCCTTACTCCTCAAAATAACTAGCTTATCTCTCTAATGCCTTGCGGAAGGAGCCAAGGTGAAAATCCTTTTCTCATATAATGAGGGATTATATATAATGAAGGGGTGACACTTCACCCTCTATGTGACTCTTTGACTACCCTCATGACTTTTTGACTTCTTATGACTTTTCGACTTACACGACTCTTCATATTCCATGTGTGTCCGTTGGACTTCCAATTTATAGTACACTTTGAATACAATTTACATTATCCACAATAATGATGTGGCATATTATGACTTTTGACAGAACATGACAAGACACTGATGACATGGACTGGATGATGATGCGGCAGTGCCAAGTTGTCCTTCTTGCTGCTTCTTTCTTTGTGTCTTCTTGAACATATGGTACTTGTACTCTTCTTCATCCTCCTTATGACTTGAAGATGAGGAGTCTTCCATGTGATCTTCATCTTCATATTTTGTTATTGTTTGATGTTTCTTTTTCTTCTCGCCTGCTAATCATCTTATATATTCAGCTCCATGTTTGTCTTATAGCATGTCCTCCCTCTCCATCTCCTTCTTCATCATATTTCCATATCATAATAGAGTACCTGTATCTGCAATTTTCTCATTACAAGATGGCATGAATTTGATAAACCCCTAATATAATATGGTGCATATTGATCCACTGGCTGAGATGGAACTGGGTGGTAGGCCAAGGGATAGGCTCAGTGGCTGCACAGTTGTCTATCTCAAGTAGTCAGAAATGGAGCTTGGGCTCTAATACTGTGCAGTGCGCAGTTCATACTGGACCGAGGAAAAACACTATGCAATTTTAGATCTCAGGGTGACAGACTGAGGAATTTTGCATTGTTTTAGCCAATTGTGTAGTTCTAGAGGGAAGATGGGCCTATTTGATTGCATAGTTATGCAGTTCAAGAGCTCAAGGATGAGGCTTGAGCCTTGAGACTACATAGTGCGCAGTTCATATAGGACTAGGGAGACAACCGTGTAGTTTTTGGACTGAGTGAGCTCAGCTGCAGGGTTTTACATTGATTAGGAAAACTGCGTAGTTATGGGAGGAAGAGAATTCTAGGCCATTTCGCAATTGCACAACTCAATATCTCAAGGGATGAGCTTAAGGATTGTGATTGTGAAGTGCATAGTTGAGTCCAAGCTGGTAAGATAAATTGTGTAGTTCTTCGAGGCAAGGTCGGGCTTTAGCACTGAAATTGCGACGTGTGCAAGACTAGAAAGCTAGAAATGAGCATTGTGTAGTGTCAAGGGGAAAGGTTGCATCTTGAGGGTTAGAACTACGCATTTCACAGTTGAGGAAGGTCAGATGAGGCTAGGTTGCTAGGGAACTTCTGAAAATCGACAGATTATGGGACTGAAGAAACTTTTGTGAATAGTTATATGAATTTACTGTGATCACACACTTAAAACATTTTGATGAAAAAACAACATATATCATATGGACACGTTGAAAAAATATTTCCCTTAATGTGACAACCTTGTGATTTCTTCACAACAAGTGTGACACTAAAAATATACTTTACGATGACCATGACAAAACTTGTGCAAAAGTGCTTAAAACTTTGGGAATGAGTGTGATTGATGTTTACTTGGTTATACCAAATCATTCACACAAATATAACCCCTTGAAACCAACAGAACAGGCATTCATACATCGTGTGACATCTAATCATGCAAAAGACGCCAATTACTAAAGTGTGAACGACTCTTGTGATATGTGGGTGACAGTGAAAATAACACATGCTAGAGAAAAGGTAACATGAAAACGACATTAATTCGAGTAAAGGCAAGAAAAATAGGCAGCCAAAAAAATGAAAACGAAATTCACAAAAACGACAGTGCACAAAAGCGACGGTTTGCAAAACTCACCAAAATGGAAGTACAGCGCAGCTAGAATGTGAAAAACTTTCATTATTAGTGCACACTAACTATCAACATGGATTTATCATCGTACGGACACAATCCTAATGTAACATACTATCCTTTTCCAAGATTGAGTAGAATAATGTGATCATGAACTTATTACAAACTAAACATGTGTGTGCAAGTCATTTCAACACTTTCAATCCAGGAAGGAGCTCAAAAAGCATCATCTGACGAAGAATTTATTATGGAACGACCGATCACAAGATCCATGATAGGCTCCAAAATTCGAGTTTACGAAAAAAATTGGGGGGTATTTGTTGCAGTGACAACAGATATGTAGAAGGGAGACAAATTTTGGATGATATTATGATCACCCGTAAAACCATTCCATTTTTAAAAAATTCCAAAAAACCAGGAGTTTTGCTTAAATTAGATCTCTCTAAATATTTTGAAAAAAATTATTAGAACTATCTCTTTCAAATCCTTCATGCATTTTTTTTAGACCATGAATGGATGAGTTGGATCAAATCTCTCTTTTCATCTGCTTTCTACTCTATTATGTTGAATGTACCTACCATTAAACCCTTCCCAGCTTCTCAAGGAACTTTTCAAGGAGATTCTTTATCCCCTTTCTTCTTCATCCTAGCCATGAAAGGATTGGGAAAATCTCTAAAAGCATTGATCTCAAAAAAAAATACCAAATCCTTGTATTCCTTTGGAGAACACTTCTCGCTATCACACCAACAATTTTTGGATGATACAATGTGTATGGAAGTCCCAACAATTTAGGAAGCTAGAGGATTATCTCAAGATTTGGAGGATTTTTCCTTAGCCTCAAGTATGGAAATCAATAAAGCAAATTCTGAAGTTTTTATTTTCTTTCACACATCACTAACTATACAATACCACATTGTGATACTGCTTGGTTTCCAAATTAGCAAGTTACTTTCAAAATACTTGGGATTTGTCCCAACAGAAAGCTCTCTCAAGAATAATTTATGGGTGGATCTTATTAGAAAATTTAATAGCAAGATGGCCTACTATAATTTTCGTTCTCTCAACCTAGTTGGAAGACTAGTTATTCTCAAATCAATATTGCCAGCACTTCCAATCTATCTTTGCTCAAATCTTATAGCACCTTCCTCCATCATTAGCTCTATCCAAAGAATGCAACATAATTTTCTATTGGGTGAGGCAAAAATAGAGAAAATTTTCTCCCTAGTGGCTTGGGAAAAACTATATAGACCCAATATTATGGGAGGACTTGGTTTAAGAGATCCATACACCCTATCCATAGTTTTAGGAGCCAATATTTGGTGGATATGGCTATAAAGAAATAAATAATTGTGGCAGAATATTTGGCTCAAAAAAATATGAAATACACGTTCCAATTCAAAAGCACATTGGAATACCTTTCAAATAGGCAAGATTATCTATTTGGAATTTATTAATAAAATACATGTACATAATCTAGCAACGCTAGCTATGGGAAATTTGAGATAGTCAAACTATCCTATTATAGGATGAATCATGGAAAAAAATAACTAAGCTCCAAGATTATAATTATTTAAACACTCTCCAACTTAAAATGGTCACTCGGGGCTCATTCAACATCAAATATTTCTAGGCATACCCCAAATCCCTCTTTATATGATGATGAATGAATCAAAATAAATGGAATCCCAAACATAGTCTGGAAATATGGAAACATTTTAGGAATAATATTTAAGAAAGTCTCATCCCAACCTCCACCCAAGTGGAAAACTAAGATGGGGATATGGTTCAAGCAACATCTTCTCCATAAAAAATTCCCATGTCCTAGAAGTATGTTTCAAATATATCCCAAAATCCTTCATTTGGATCAAAATCTAGAAAAGGAAACTATAGCCAAAAGTATCACAATTCCTATGGCTCCTAGTGCAAGGGACAACACTAACCTGAGATAACATAAAAATCAGAATCTTCAAATGCTACCTCTACCTCCTTAACTCTGGAAATTTGGAACACTTATTTGATGTATTCTCTTATACAAGTCATCTCTGGAAGGAATTGGTGATCAACATGATACACAAATATTGTGATCCCTCAAATAATTTCTCAAACCATCGATAATTGGAGACCACGATATTTTCATAATCCCATTATAAATAGGATCGAGATCTTATTTCCAAACCTTCTTATTAGTCCATATAGAAAGAAAGGAACTTCCACATACTTCATAGTAGCTCTCTTCTGCAAAGATATTCTTTGGCTCCTTATCCAAAGGAATGTTAAGGAATCTATTACAGTGCATGCCTAGATGGGTCATGCTTGGAAAGCCTTGGGAGAAAATTTATGTATTCTCACTAACTAGAACTTAAATATTTGGACTACTCCTCCCTCAATCGCCTCCCCCAAATCCCCTCCCATCCCCTCCACCTAGACTCTTCCACCACTAATCTTCTTAAATCTTAGTTTCAACTGGGCCTTAAAAGAAAACCTAGAACCAACGAGATTTGGTGAAATATATAGAGATCACTTAGGAAATCCTCTTTACATATACTCAATAATCATGGGACACAATAACAACAATGAAGTTGAGCTAAATATTTTTGAATAAGGAATCATAATCGCTCAAGAAAATGATTACACCAAATTGATTTTGGAAGAGGACTCTCGAATAGTCATAAATAGGACACTCCACTGAGCAAATTTTCTCACAGTTGGAGACTTGAAATAATTTTTAATTGAGTTGTCACCCTTCTCCCTTTCACTCCTAAGGTCATTCACCCACACATTCAAAGGACAAGGAAAAAAATAGGGAACAAGCTTGCCAATGAAGTATTCTCAACTCAAGCATCTCTAATCTCCATCCCTTGGCATTATTTCATAGATTCTATCCACAAACAAGAGTGTTGAACCACAACCTATTGGTACACAAATTACTAGGATGGGGTGGATGAGGGAGGTATGTTATCACCATCCCAACAAGCAACATGTTTGTGGTACATGCAACATTCCCCCTTAAATTTTAGCATGCATCGTGCAAAGAATATATGAAAAATTCTTAATCTAGCACCCAGTGATTTAAGTAGTAAATTTACATCATATGTTCAAAATTAGAAGGATGGAAGAGAGTACACAGAAATATGAAAATGGTAATGAAGCGAGTACCGAGGTGTCAAGTAAGCCTTCCAAATTATTTATTCTCATCAATTATACATTTAATAAGCATCAAGTCGTGAGCAACAATTCTCATATTTCAATCCTACAAAATAATTCTCATCATTTCACTTGGTTAAGAGATTGGTCACAGTGCATTATCATTGGGATGGGGCTCCTATAGCTCTTTGAAGTCTGGAATTTATTTTTTATTATTATGTATTGGGTGAAGCGTAGTCCCCTCCAATACTAAGCTTGGTTCTCAAACTAAGTATCTGAGCATTATTTCTCTGCTCTCGAGAATATAGGAAGGAAAATAAGGCAAGGTTGTGATGCCTCCCTCGCCACCCATGTGACTTGGGATCACTCCATGTTTTTCCAAAAGATTAAAGTTATTAGGTCTAGTTGAGGGAGGTACTTACATTTCTTGACAAACGTTTTATAGTCCATACTTACCCTTCCCTGCAAACCACATACAAGTGGTTTTAGCACAAGGAAATGCAAGTTCGATCTCAACCCCCACTCCTATATTCACATCTCTAAATAATTTTTTTTTAGTTCTTGTGTTGTTTGTCCTCCCAGTAAATTGTGAGGTTGATTGGATCTTCTCCATGAGTGGGCTTTCCCATAGTCCTAGCATAAAATACTCAAAATGGAGAGAGTTAATTTACCACCCTAAAATGGAAGCGACTCTAGCTATTTTCATCCCCGCTAATATTTTAAGTGTCCCTTTAGTGGTTAGTTTCAGGCCAAGGTGGTTTTTTGTTTACTCTTTGGTGCAATCTACTCATTTAGTGCAAACCATGTCACAACAGAGAGCTCAAGTGTGTCATGGAGAAACTTACTAACAGAAAAGGAGATGCTCATGGGCTCAACTAAGAGTTCAAATATTGGTTTTTAAATACAGAGATATCACTCCCAAACTGATAGAAGAGTAAATCACTCAGGCAAAGATGGAACTAGCTAATGAGAGACACGCCCTCACGGAGAAAAAAGTGATGGTGGAAGTAGCAAATCGGATACCAGATGTATGGAATATTAGAGGTTGTTATAATCAGTACATGTATCTTATTGACACTTATTGGCACCTAAATTACCTCATCAGAAAATTTATTTTGGACGGAAACAAAATCAAGGAGGACATCCTTCTGACTCTGAATAAAATGCAAAGGTTGGTTTGTCTAGAGAATAACATGAGCATTCGACTTGATCTAGGTTTCTCCCCAAGAAACAACAAGGATCCCATTCTATTTGAAGCCTCTGATTCAAATAAATCGATTTAAATGTCATTAATTGATTAATTTTCAACTCTTTTATGGTTAATTTATGTAAATTTCTATTTTAAAATGGCCAAGGAGACCTAAAAACTGGGAATATCATTTTGATTTTAGGAACTTTTGTTAGTACCGCATATTTTGCAATCTTGAAAGAATTGAGTTTATGTATTTAGTCTAGTATCCACAGTGGCAGACTAGAACAAGATTATAAATATTTTATTCATGGAAATGAAAAATTTTCTACTTTACAATATATGTGTGTGTTACAATGATTTTAATAAAATTAAAAATAAGAATGTTTCTATATATAGATATTTTAAATTTATATAAATATAAATGGTATTATTAAGAACCAGCATAGATCCACCTTAACTCTATATCTACCATTTGTCGAGAGGAATCAAATGTCTTGAGGTGCAAATATTCCTTCAAGTTTTTCACTTAAAAAGAGGTTTGCATCTTGAGAGATTTGACCACTCATGGCGATTAGTAGATCTGAAGTTAAGATGGGTATGTGCTAGTTATGTTAAAATTGATAACGAGTTCATAATTTTTTGTGAAAAAGTTGCAGAACTTTGAGTTGTATGTGAGGATCATCAATATCTTTTGTAAGAATAACAATACCATTAACACATATTGATGGCAATGACCTTGACCTGCTAATAAACATAACTCTATTTTATTGATAGAAATACAAAAAGGGTGGGATATTAGGGGCTCCCTTGCATAACACCAATATTAAAACTAATGTCCACTAAACACTCATCATTACATTTAATTTGAGCAATACCATTTTTCTTAAATCCTTATCACGACACTACAAATATTGAGAGGATACACATTTATCTTAGTGTTTTCCATAATTTAGCTCTAGGACTAATGTCAAAAACATTTCTAAAATCAATGAAATAAAAGATAAGATTTTATTTTTTTTGTTGTAAAATCCTCAACAATTGCTCAAGGTCAGAAGGTGATTAGTGGTATCATGTTGCTCCTTAAATATCTACCTCTTGAATGATATGATACTAAAGTGAACTAGAGGCATTGTAATCTATAGCTGAAGTATTATAGATCAAGGAAGTAAGCATACGGGGCCTAGTGAATACTATCTTCTGGATTTCCTAATTCCCTCACACATATTACTAATTAACAACAATTCCTTGGAGGGAAACACCATTCCATAGAAAACAATAATTTGATCACTTTTAACAAATGTCTTCTCAATTTCTTCCCCTTAAACCCTCATTAATACTAATTTTAAGTCCTACCCTTCTTATTGTCTTAAATCTATTGACTAATTATTTTTTCAAGGATCGGGCCAAGAAATATTTTTTATAAAGGGTGCTAATCATCATAGTTTCATTATAGCCAATTCATTTTGGTCTCCAAATTCAAAAATAGAGGCAATTGAACTTTAAGTTCTACCCTTTTTATTGTCTTAAATCTATTGTCTAATTATTTTTTGAAGGATCAAGCTAAGAAATATTTTTTAGAAAGGTTGATAATCATCACAATTTGATAATTGGCCAAGCCATTCTAGTCTCCAAATTCAAAAATAGAGGTAATTGAACTTTCAATCCTTTTTTCAAGGATTTAAGATGAGACACTAGAACTAGAGCTATATTTATCTTAGCGTGGTAACAGTAATTATATTTAGCTTTGTTATTTCACCTCGCTAGTATATTAAACTCATTAAATGAAATTTATAATTTTACATAATATAGACTAAAAATGTCTATACAAATAATATAGGCTAAAAACTTCTATATATGGAGGTGGTATGGGGTGAGCGAAAATTTCAGGAGTAGTGCAATTTTTAGAGCAGCAATAGCTTGGGTTTGATACAGATAGCTTCCAAAGGGGGAGGGGGCGGGGCTCCCTCCTATCGAAATGTGGGCATGGACAAAGGAAAGGGGATCAGGATACGATTTAGGGCACATGCAGATGGTATGTCAGAGAATTTCCATGGGTCAGTAGAAGTAGGTGGTAAAGGACAAAGAACAAATGAAGATAGGGGCCCAATAGGGAATAAAACGGACCAAAAACAACAACAAGATTCAAAAGGTCCCACAGTGCCATGTAAGACAAAAATAATGGTATTCCCAATGACATTGATCATCGATCCCGAGAACCAAGCCTTCAAGGAATGAATTGAGGTCATATGTTGTCATAGGAAAATTCATGGGGATATGTCCCATAGAAAAATATTTGTGTGATTGGATCAAACATCATTGGAAACCGAGGGGAGAAATCGAATTACTTCTAGGCTCAATAGGCTTCTTCACAGTGGTATTTTCTAGTATAGAATCTAGAGACTGATTTTTTATGGTGGTCCTTATTTTTTTGCTTCAATCAGTTTGTACATGAGGTGTTGGGTGCGACCCAACTTGGTCCAATTTTGGTCAAAGAATCTGCATTTTGAGGAGCAGAGTGTGCAGTACCATGAATTTAGATTTATCCCGTGGTGTTCTAGGTGCTTCAGGGTGGGTCAAAGCCACTCATTTTGTAAGAGGTATTGGGGTTTTATTTTATTTTTTTGTTGAGCCCATGCTATGTGGAACATGGTTTTGTAGCTATATAATGTATATAAAGAATTGTAATTCTTTTTCAAAGAGACATGAGAAAAAAAAGAGAGATATTGAGGAATACAAGTCATTGAATCTTTTGCTCTATGTTTTGGGCCTTAAGGAAAGGCTCCGCAACTGAGTGCGCGGAGACATTGAAAGATTCTGCAGCTAGTGCGTAGATCACCTGCAGCTGTGTGTGCAAGTCCAGAAGCTGAATGTACTCAAAAGATTCATCTTAATAAAGAAGAATAAATTTTGGGAAATATTTTGTATTTATGTGTATTGTTATGTTTTCTTTCTATCCGTGGATGCAAAGTATTGATTGTTATTAAATTTTATGACAGCACAACTTATATTGTTCTGTGATATGCTTATGTTAAACTGAATGTGACGAAGTAAGTATTTAATTTATACAACGTAGTAGTGATATGTATGTCAGAAGGCTAAGTAAAATACAAAAAAGTGGAGTGAAATCCACCTCACGAAGTCTTTCAAGGCTATAGAAACTTGGTTTTGCAACCATCCATAGCCACCTCGGGTGAGATTTTGATATGCTTGCAAGTCATTTCCAAAAGGGTTGGTGTTTGAGGGTTTTGTTGGTGCAGAGTACCAGCCGAACCTAGGTCGAGCCCAAAAGTTCCAACAAATGGTTCTGTTTTCGGGACCAAGATCTGTTTGAGGAACATGTAGATGTGGTATCCATAAAAGAAGGAAATACAAGATTGGATAAATAAAAAATAACGAGAATTTGCAGCTCAGGAAAACAGAAATTTGTGGTTGACGACTGAAGCCTAGTTGCAGAGGTATATTTTCACAAAACAGCATGAGATTTTCTTTGCGTCACTTTCTAATGAACTATATGATTGGATATCAAGATTGACTGAGAAAAATACTTGTTTTAAGAATGGCGAGCCTACCACCTAGAGCCCTGAATTGATACAACAACTCAAGGATACCAACAACAACATCTCAAGAGTTGTTTATTATTGGATTGACAGTATCTTGGGAGGATTTATCATTGAATTCGACATAGACACGACTGTATCCTACAGCAAAGGCTCTTCAAGGGACTGCGAGGTAAGTATCTAAATTCTTTGAATTTGTGGATCAAAATGATTTTGTGTGAAAAGGGTGTGCTATCCATGCAGTCATATTAATTTTTGGACGAAGAGGGAATAAGTCTGAACGAGGAACTGGCTCTATGAAAAGCGGAAAGCGATACATAATAGATAGAAAACTAAAAAATTTTATTGAGATTGATTATATTCCCTTGTTAGGAGAATCCGAGAGTGAAGAATAAGGAAGTAACCCCACAACCCCATGATATCCCCCCCCCCAACTTGAAGGTGCATCGAAGTTAGAAGTTGAGAATAATCAGGGCATATTTTGGTTTCCCCATCCCTGTACTCCCCTTACCACCCATCCCCTCCCCCTAATTACCCTACACTCCCTCCCCCTCCCCTTAACCTCCCAAGAAGAAACATTATCGATGACATCAAGCTACCTGTTTCAGAGGACTCGGATCAGAGGATCCTCAACAGTTTTGGTTTGTAGCTGATGTGGTATGGAAAGCAAGATAGGTTACTGACGAAGATGTAAATAAGGTGCAGCTCATCACGACATTGTGAGAAAGAGTGTTTACATGTTACATGAAGTATTCTTTGACTAATCAGGTTGCTTCATTGGATGATATTCGTAAAACGTTGGTATCAGAATTCAAGAAGCTGAAGTCTAAATCACAGTGCATTACTGTGCTGAAGGAAATCAAACATATGACTAATGAATGTGTATTGGAGTTGGATCAAAGATTCAAGGTGTTAATGGGGCAAGTAAGCTTTAACATACGCCCAAAGCGGCATAAAGAATGGTTTATAGCTACGTTGCTGCCACAAATCAGGTTACCCTTGACACAGTAGAAAATAGAAACTCAAGTCCAAGCTCTAGAAATTGCAATGAAGTTAGAAGCTTCGCTGATAGGAGATACTCATGCAGGAGTGCAGCAGACTCAGAGTAAACTAGAAAATTTGACTTTGGAATTGCAAGATCTCAAGAAAGGAAAAGAAGTTAGACAGGGGATTGTGGTGTATAAAGTGCAAAGCATAAGGCCATTCTAAGGAACAATGCCTTGTGTTCATAAACTAATTGGCTAGTGGACCACCTAATCCATTAAATCCAGGACCAATCCTGTGGTGTGAGATATGTAGAGCTATAGGCCAACATCGCTCTGAATATTTCTATTTATTACATAAATATGATCAGACCCCAAGGCAGTTGTTTTGCAACTTTTGTAAATCAGTAGGACATGATAAGAAAAATTGTCGAAGTTATAACTTGATCATGGAACACATTGTTGATGCTTATAGAATGCAAGTTGAGGGACATGCACACGAGGATCAAGGACATCATGCTAGTTGAAGAGGTTTCAAAGGACGAGGACGAGGATGAGGAGGAGGAGCTGGTCGAGGACGTGGCCAGATTATTTGTTACAAAAGCGGACAAATAGGACACTTCGCAAGAGACTTTCATAATCCTACTACAACCCCTAGGTGCTGCAAATATTTTGATCATGTGATAGAATAATTTTCGGTTCTTATGATGAAGATGAAAGAGAAAAGGAACCGGCAGCAACACAGTTACAGATCAAATGGGAAACATTACCTTAAAACGAGAACTCTAGCCCAAAAAACATGAAAAGACAACTCAAAAATGAAAAGTGTCTTCCAGAATGCACTTTTTTTTTTAGGGTCAAATTTCAACATTTTTTTAAATTATGCTAAAAACCGATTTTTTTCTTGAAAAAAGTATTGAAAAAACACCCTCAAAACAAAAAGTGTTGATGGTGGAATAACATCGCCAAATTTGTGTGTGAAAAAAATAGCCTAAAAACGAACAATGTTGATACTCGAATAACGTCGTCAATTTTTTGTGTGCAAAAAATTCCTTGAAAACGAAAAGTGTTAGTGTTGGAATAACGCCTTTTTCATTTCGGGGAAAATTGTCAACAATTTTTAATAATAACATTAAAGATAAAATATCATGACTCTGAAAAACCTTAAAATTTCAACGATAAACATGGCATAAAGATCAAATATCAATTCATAAAATTCCAATTATTTTTAGGCATGGTATTAAAGATAATCTATTACAATATCTCTAAAAAGCCTTAAAAATCCAAGGATGACATTAAAGAAAAAATATCACGTTTATAAAAATAAAATTCCAATTATTTTTAAGCATGGTATTAAAGATAAAATAGCACTTGTAAAAAAATAAATTAATTAAAAAAAAATGAAAAGAAAAAAAAAATTCAAAAGAAAACACAATTTAAAGAAAAAAAAAACCCAAACAAAAACAAATTTCTTTTTTTAAGTTATAAAAATAATAATAATAAACCACATAATTTAAAAAAATGATAACATAAAATAATTAAAATTAAAAATTAAAAAAATAGAAAAACATTAAAAATTAAAATATGAAATAAATTAAAAAAAATTTAAAAAAAATTAAAAATAAAAAAATAAAAAAAAAACAAAATAAAAATAAAAAAATTATAAAAATTATAAAAAAAACAATTAAAAAAAAAATTAAAAACAATTTTTTTTACTGTCGCACTGGCGGTCGAGGAGCTCGAGCGACGGGCTGCAGGAGAGCCCCACAATACCCGGCACAGCAGACAAACAAATTTCTTTTTAAATTTTTTTTAATTAATTTTTTTTTTGTTTTTCATTTTTTAATTTTTTTGTTATTTTTTTTTTTTTTTTTGAAATTCAATTTTTTTAATTAATTTAAAAAAAAAAAAAAAATCTTAATTTTTTCTTTTATTTTTGTTATTATTTTTTTTTTATTTAATTTTTATTTTTATTTTTTATTTTTTTGTTTTTAATTTTTTTTTAATTTAATTTATATTTTTAAACTATTTTTTTTTTTAGTTAGTATTTTTTTAATTTTAATTTTTTTTAAAAAAAAGAGTTTTTATTATTTTAATTTTTTTTTAATTTTTTAATTTTTTTAATTAAAAAAAAAAAATTTATATATATGATGATGATGGTGGTGGTGGTGGTGGTTAATGTCCACTGAGACCAATCTTTGGTCTATCAGACCTAAAGAAAAGAGTTATTTAATTTGATTTAAGATTTTATTCCTATGCTCAAAAAGCCTAGAGAGAAGCCTGTCGAGCTCACTATAATTTTGACATCTTAAAAGGCTAGGAAGGTCAGTATTGCAACAAGGATTACAAAATTGAGCTCTAATGTGGTTGTACGCAGGGCACTCTAAGATGAAGTGATTTTCATCCTCGATGTTCATATTCTCACAGAGATGGAAAATCCTTCCAGCCATGGTGTTTTAGGAACTGTCCAACGACCTGTTTCACTATGGAGCTCATGAGAGTTCGTTCTAATATTGGCTATATTAATTTTCTTCTTTGAGTTTGTTAAAACAGAGAGATACTTTTAATCTTCTAAGGTGGGGTTGATGACCTCCTAATAATACCTTAATTTTCTTTTAGCTGCTAGATCTTTCTCGCACCACATTTTTTCTTTGAACTTAGAAGTAACAATTTTTTTAATGTTATTTATGTTTTGCAATGAAACATTCTCGTCGATCTCCCAATGGTTTAACGAGGCCCTGGTGTCTTTATACCAACCTCGTTTAAGCCTTAGGTGATTTTGGCTGGAATTTAAAGCTAGCTTAGGAAGTCTATGGTCTCCTATGCTATTGAGCTTGTTCTTGTACAATAGAAGCCTAGTCATAGCTAGGCTCTCGATAGGGGAAAGACCCACTTCTATAAGGAGAATAGGATAGGGTGTATTGCTTTTAATTTTGAGGTTATACGTTATAAAACACTTCTGGATTTGCTCAATCTTTCTCCAGGATTCTCTAGAGATGTTACAACCCCAAACCTCACATCCATATAAGATAACAAGAGTGACTAAAGTTTCAAAGAGGAACTTCTTTCTATCCCACATTATGAGGTTTTTCATTTTACAATTATTTTCAAGACCAAAATAAGCTTTCCACCCCCAATTAATCCTTTTCTGAATGCTATAGTTCCAGTTGAGCTTGTGATGAATATCAATTCCTAGGTACTTGTAAGAAGACACTTCCTCCAAGTTACTATTGTCATACATAAAATTAGCGTAAGTGTCCTTCTTGAATTTGATAATCATAACTTTTGTTTTGTCAGTGTTAACAGACATACCCATGGTAGAGCAGAAATCCTTAAGAAGTCCATATATATATATATATATATATATATATATATATATATATATATATATATATATATATATATATATATATATATATATATATATATATATATATATATATATATATATGGTTTTTTTTATTTAAATTTTTATTTTAATGTTCTTTTTAAACCTTTTTTTTTTTAACTTCAATTTCCGAAATTTAATTATTTTGAATTTCAGTATTTTGATATTTTTTTTTTAATTATTTTTTAATTTTTAATTTTAATTATTTTATTTTATTATTTCCTTTAATTATGTTGTTTTTTTTTAACTTTTTTTTTTGGTATTTTTTTCTTTAAATTATGAGTTTTTCTTTAATTTTCCATTTTTTATTTTTTATTTTTTATTTATTTATGTTTTGAATTTTTTTTGTTTATTTTTTTTATTTTTACTAGTAATTCTTGTATTTTTTTACACTTCTATTAGTTTTTTTCATATTTTTTTCATATTTGATTTTTTTTGTCACGTTTTTTATTTTATTTTTATGTTTTCAAGATGAAAATCATCACTCTAAACAAAAATGATTAATGTTGCATCAACACTTTTCAAAATTAGCATGAAAATCACTAACATTTTAAAACAAATGTTCATACTTGATAAATAAAAAAATTTAAAGTGCCAAAAAAATCACCATTTTTCTAAATTGACATGACATTAAAAAAAAAAAAAAAAAAAAAGTTCCAAAATTATGCTCCAAAAAAAACAGGTTATTCTACATCACCACTTTTCAAAATCGACATGAAAATCATGAAATTTAAAAAAAAAAAAAAAAAGCATAAGAAAATTTAAAGTGCCAAAACTATGTTCCAAAAAAAGGGTGATTCTGCATCATCACTTTTCAAAATTGGGTGCTTTTTTCTGCTACCTCAAAAAAACAGGTACCAGGTAATTTTATCGTTTGATCAGTAACTATGTTTGGCCCGCACAAAATTTGGAAATGTTGACCACTGAACCGAGGGAGGATGAACAGCGTATCAACATCTTAACAAGGAGTGGAGCTGCGATGGGAGATGACAAAGCATAAGGTAAGAAGAAAATGGAAGACACATGGGTAAGAAATACCACAAAAAATCCCTTGGGTTCAATATTCATAAGGAAAAGGAAACGTTCATGAAGGCGAAGCAAAGCTTCGTGGATGTTGGAGCTTCAACATCTAGTGCGCAGCCGAAGTTAAAGCCAAAGAAGTACTGCAACAAAGTATCTACTCTGACACAAGGATTGGATCTGATTATTTTAAGTTCGTTCTTAGAGACTTGCATGAAATTATTGAGGAATCATAGGGTTGTTGAAGGACTCTAGGAGTTAATAGATTTGTGCACTGATAAAGAAGTAGCATGAAGAAATCTGCGCGCAGTGAACAATTTACATATCGACACAAGAAAAGAATGGGGAAGGAAATGAGAATAACTACACAGATCGGGGAATATGATATGGATCATGTAATCCTAGACTTAGGATATGATGCCAATGTGTTACCTAAGCAAACTTGGGAGTTAATGGGAAGACCAAAGTTGCAATGGTCATTGATCCAATTGAGGATGGCCAATTAACAGAATATTCTCCATATGGGAAGGTTACCTGGCATTGTAGTAGATATCGAAGGAGTGTGAATTGTTGCAGACTTCGAGGTGATTGAAATTGTAGATGATAGAAATCCCTATCCGGTGTTGCTTGGATTGGATTAGGCTTTCGATAATTTTGTGATAATCAATTTGAAGAAGAGAAATTGGTGTTCAAAAAAGACAATATGAGGGTCATTGTTCCTTTAGATCCATCAGAATGAGTGCAATATACAGATCCTATTCAAGATGAGTACTGCGATGTAATGTCAACAAAAATTATCAGATTACAGTTAAGGAGGAAGATTGGATTAACCCCACTATGTAAGGAAAACTAAGATGGCAACATGACAATTATTTTACTTTCACAAACTATATATGAAGGCTCGGAATGATCCGATGGAGACATGGCATCCTATGCCATATCTGGTCGTCGAAGATGACCTTCTCGAGATAGTACAACATTGGTCAGTAGAGTGGATGACTCTAACCACAAAAGACAGTGAATCAGAGGAGGACACCTCGCAGCCTGTTGGTCCAAGTGGAATGGACAAAGGAAAATATAAATAAGAGATAGAGCCAGAGCAGGAACAGGGTACCCAGGACCCTTTCAGTGACATAGATTCAATAGAGGAATCATCGTTCATCATCAGAAAGTGGACGCCTACAGTGACTACAGTGACCACAAGGAAGAAACAGAAGGCGAACAAATCCAAGGCCGCAATTCCACTTGTCCTTACTAATGGGGACATCGATGAAATTGGAGAAAAAATCCAGGAAGTAACAACAAGGACATGGAACAAGGTTGATGATCACTACAGAACATTCTTGACATATGTTCAACAAGGTATTTCAAAATTAAAGGTATTGGCACAAACCTCCAAACATTTGGAATAAATGGGTCAACTACAATAACTAGAGTGATGGATAGAAAGGACATTTGGATTGAGGAGTATGCAAATACCATCTGGAGTGTTACAGTTTTAATCCCCCAAAGACATAGAGTGAGAAAAAGGGTGGGACCATGTCAATATGAACATCACTACACTTCCAACTCATATATTGCACGATTTCCATGAAGGTATAAAATCTGAACTAAAGGAGCGAGAATGGCGCACTTCATTGTTAAACATTCATGTGGAGAACGAAAGAGCTTCGTTGAAGAAGGAGCTAACCAACTGATCAAAAAAAGGGATGGAGCATGCTAGCAATAATAGTAGCTAGAGGATTTCATCACAAAAACTTGTAGTGAAGTTCCAGATGTAAAGTTCCGCGAAGAAGAGTCACCCGTAGAGAATGTTGGGAAGCTCGGCCTCGCAATAAAGGATTCAAAGAATAAGTTCGTAAAGATGAAGTTTGAGTATGAAGTGAAGATTATTGAGCTACAGATGAGGTTGTAGCTAGTCACACCACTGAAATTACGTGAGTAGAGGGATATGGATCTGAAATCTGCATTACAAGGCATCTCTGACACAGTGGCAGATTGCGGAAACCTACTAGATGACATTATGCAGATTTAGACCTCACTGCAGGAGGATACAAATATTCAAAGGATTGAAGAGGAGCTCCAGGCGAAGAAAATGTAGCCAGAATAAATATGGGAAACTGTGAAGACCTTACCAGTCCCTTAGAGGCTCGCCTAAATCACTGAATCATCCAGTGGATTAATTTATGCTCAATATTGAAAGTTATAGAAATGGCTCAAAACCTGAACGACCACGTATATCTCGTCATTCTGAATCTAGCATAACATGTTTCATGAAAACCCGACATTGTATTCTCCTACAATAGTGTTTTGTTCATTTGTAGAAACAACAAAAAAAATTGGTTGTTGGGAGTAGAGGGTTGCATAGTTAGCAATCCGTACTACTGACTAGACCCTGATTGTATAGGCTAATTTGTCATCTTCGTCCAATGGCTTTGTTCCACTTGACAAGTTTATGTTGGTTTGGTTTTGGGATATTTTCATTAGTTTATGATTGGTGAAGTGGACCAACCAAGAGGCACCACATGAGCCAACCAAAAGCTACCACGTGGCTTCGTAGTGGCCACCAAAATTTTTGTAAGGCTAAACAGTAGCTCGGGGAATCAAACGCGTAAACTCAACAATGCCAACAAGATCGTCTACCATCGTGCTCGTCGGCGTTACTTAACCTTATAGGTTCTCATACCTATTTAAACTTTAATGTATTTGTGAGCGGGGGTGGGGACCAGGGTTAACCCTCAACCTCGGTCCACAAACCAGGGCTAGGGCTAACCCTGGCCCTGGAATATGTAATGTTAAAATTTTTATAACCCAAATTTTATCTATGTAATATGATATGGTGGAGGAGTTAATATATAACCCACAAGCCTTATTGTTTGAACCAAAGTTTCAAACCCAACCGGAGGATCGAACCATATAGAAAAACCCAAACCATTAACTAGTTATGTCATGGCGATGTTAACTCCAACGAGCGGGTATTCACATGGCAGGAGGGCTATTTTAATGTTATGGTTAACAGTTAGCAAACAATTTATGTGCCAAAGTGTATAGAGCGAGGTTTGGGTAGTAACCATGGTGGTTGGAGGCAACATCCACATGTGAACATGTCATGGAGGTTTTAAATCAGGTCAAGGAACCACCTACGGGTAGTGGAACATGCCTGGGGAAAGGTTTTGCTAACCCTAACTCCTAACCACCACCATATGTGAACGCAACATCCCTGACATTAAATGCTACGGTTAGCACTCAGCCACCAGCGAGAAGCTTGCAAAATCAACGGTGCTCATCTCGTGACGTGGTATAAATTGTCTGGATACGGGGCCTCACCGTCGTGATTAAGGAGGTGAAAATTAGCCTCCTTGCCAGCGGAAATCCAATTAGCCCCCTTGCTAGTGGGAATCCCACTGGTGCCGGGCCAAAATTCCACCCCACAACGTCAAAAAAGACACAAATTGTTGCCTAGGGCCAAAAAAGGGGGAATTTGAAGAACGAATAGCAGATAAACTTTTGGAGATGGGAAAATTTGCAGTTTTTGGCCTTTTTGGGAGCAGAAAGAGGCTAGACAGGGGTTTTTGACAGTTTTGAAGCCATTGGAGCTTTTTTGAAGCCATTTGAGCATTGTAACCTGATGTAGACACTATTTTTTGAGCATAATGAAAGAATCCAAACCATTGGAAGTTGAACCAAGAGATATAGCACAGGAGGAGTGTGTTAGGTCCCTGTAATTTTTCAGATTAGCAAGACCAAATAGACAAGGGTAACATCAAGCCAACTTTGGAGTCCTAGGACCTAGCCTTCCTGGACTTAGAGAGGGCTCTCTCTATGTTTGTATAAAAGATATAACTTGTTTGATTTAGGATGCTGATTTTAGGCTAGTTGTAATGATATGGTTTGTTTGTTTTGTTTTGTTTGGTTGGGTAGGTTGTCAAGAAGAATAGATTAAGTAAGAGAAATTCAAACCATTGGGCTATGGAGTCTGTGAAAGGCTTGAAAAGTACAACAATGAATCAAGGGTATTTCATAGGGAAATTTAACAAAGCCAAATGGATCTTAATAGCTTAGGTGGATATGAAATAAACATTAAATTGTGAATTTAGTAAGTTTAAAGGGCAATTAAGAATCCTTTAACATACTAGACCAAGAAAAGCATTTAAGATTACTATGCTTGAGAAAGAACCAAAGTGCATGGCACACCATAAACCTCTTTGACCAAACCCTAGTAAATAAACATCAAGGCAAAAATCCAGTAATCATAGAAAGCAGTTAAGAATTCTATAATCATTACTTTCAGACAAAGAGAACATTTAAAATAATAGTTCATTGAAACTAAAGAGCATTTAAGAATTCTTTAATCAAACTTCAAAGAATGCCTTTAAAGAAAGAGTTCAAGAACAGCCAAAGGACAGGGCAACCCATATATTTCTTTGGCTAAACTCTACTAGGTAAATTTCAAGAGAAAAAACTAGATTCTCTAATCAAACCTAGTGGAGTAAAACATTTAAATGACAAAAATCAGACAAACTTAAGGTATCTCCAACAACATGTCTTAAGCTAAGCTTTATGTTCTATCATAAGAGAAATTAATGAACAATATGAAAACATAAAGAAACAAGTGAAAGATAAGAACAACATCACCATTGAAAATTTTCATGAATCTAGTAAATGTGCTATCTCCATTGATATTCAGTTCAAAAACTTATTACAAAGTTCTGAAGCCAAAAACTCTTTCTCACTCCAAACTTATGTGATTTTCATCTCAACAATCAACCAACAACTAACCCTCAACAATGAGGCATACATGTAGTATTCAACTGTAAAATGAGGAGGTAAACCCTAGCTAGGGTTTCAAAATATCATTTATTACATATTTAAGGCACTTTGACCTTGGAGACCATGCAAGGCCCAAGGCAACCCAAACCTATTAAATGCAAAAATAGCTTCTAACATAAATTCTAAGCTAACTTTGGTGTTATTTGTCTTAAAGGGATTCAAAATATATTTTTCAATAAATTCTGATGTGTTTTGTTGAATTTTAGGCAAGAGCACAGCGCCAAGGTACAAGGGCGCAGCGCCAGACCAAAAGGCACAGCGCCAAAACTGGAAAATTTTCCCTTTTTGCAGTTGAGTTTTGGAGGCCTTCCCGATGTCCAAATGAGCTCTATGATAGCTCATTGGAAAACCTATCCTGTCTAGTCTCAAAATATACCTTTGGTTTCCATAATGGTGTCCATTTTCGTGCTCTAAAATCCATTCTCCCAATATTGTTAAGGGTGCAGCGCCAGTGCTGAAAAGAGGGCAAAAAGTTGTTATTTAGGTGGTTTTTCACCCTTTTGAAGGACCAGGTTTGCACCAAATGACCTAAAATTTTCTGTGGATGATGTAATTTCCATGAGGATCGTGAATATGTAAGCCATTTTTCATTTGAGCGCCCCAAAAAAGAGTGCAGCGCCAGTGGCGCTACCCGTTTGGCCCTTTTTTCGGCTGACCAAACAATCAAAATTTCAAAATTTGAAAAAAGATGCCAAAAGTATATTTTGTCTTGTTTATCATGTTTGTGAGGCTTCGAGGGATACATCAGCAAGGATTTTGAGCTTTTCCTTCTCCTTTTCCTCATTTAGGACTTGATTCTTGGCAAGGGCTCGTTTGAGCTTGGCCCTTGCAATCATGTTTCTTAAGGCAGAATTCCTTGCCATCCTCTTCTGCAAGTCAATGTCTCTTGTGGCCTTCTCTAGCTGACCCTATAAGTTCAAGTTTTCCCTCTCCAACCAAGATTCCCTATCTCCATAAATTTCCATGGCAAGTAGCTCACTTGGAGTGAGCTGCCCTGCCAACTCTGCCTCTTTTTCTCTTTCCCGGGCTAAAGCCTTCTTCAGCCCAATTGTCCTTGGCCTCTTCTTAGGAAGTTGTTATTCCCCACCATAAGTGTCACTAAAAATTCCCAATGTCTCATATAGAAATTCCTTGGCCTTTCTGTCCTCTTTCTAAGCTCGAATTTCCCTGATGTCACTGATGGCCTTCTTTGCCTCCAACTGCTAGTTTTCCAACTCAAAATAGCTGATCACATTCTTTGCCCTTATGATCATACCTCTTTGGCATTTGTGCCTCAACACCATTGTCACTTTCTTCTCCCTCAGACATTTTGAAAACTCCATTTTTGAAAACCCTAGGGCTGATGTGAAAAGAGATGAAGGGAAGGTAATGAAAAGGGCGGCTTTGCAAGTGAATGAAATGAGTAAATGAAGGGAATGGGTGTGAAATGGGAAAAGTAACTCAATGAAAACTCTCACAGAAATGTAAGAACTCTTGCTATGACTGACACTCTGTCTAGGAAGGTGAAATAAGGTTCAAATAGTGATTTCAAGCTTTGAAATTTAGGGTTTCTCTTAGGGTTTCATTTCATTCATTAAAAAAACACCAAAATTGCTTGAAGATAGGTGTATGGCATGTACTTACTCTTATCAGTGCTTGGAGAACCTGTGGAAAATATTTGAAGGAATTTTGGAGTGATTTAAGTGGTTAGAGGGCTTAGAAACCCTTCATGTCCAAGCACGTGGTGCCAATGCTGAGGGCGCAGCGCCAAGGGCTAAGGGCGCAGGGCCAGTTTCTGAGCGCATAGTGCCAGTTTCTGAGTGCGCAACGCCTTTTTGTAGACCATATTTTGAGGCCTTCCCGATGTCTAAATTGGGCCCAGGATAGCTCGTTTGAAATCTCTTGAAGTCTACTTTCCAAATATACCTTTTTTTCTGATTGGAGTTGATTTGACCTGTCAAAAGTTGATTCTCAAAAGACTGGTCAAAAAGTGCTAAATGATGGTGCAGAAATGCAGAGTGTTGGTGTGGGAAAATTTTGGAGGCCTTCCTCAACTCCAAATTGAGCTCACGATAGCTAATTGGAAATATTTTCTAGTCTAGTTGTCATTGGAATCATCAACAAAGTCATTTGGACACTCCATCTATGAAAAAACTTGATTTTCCCAAGTTCACTCCAGAAGTGCAGCAGACCTATTGTAGCACCTATAAATTTGACATTTCTCCCACACCATGATACTTGTGTAAAATATGAAGGAGGTTTTTCTTCGTGGACCCATGGTGGACAAAAACCTCTCTCACTTTTTTCAAATTCACTTTTGTTTGTTCGAAAACACAATTTGAAGTGAAACAGGCCCTATGAGTGACAAATGGCTTGACTCTTGGAATGAATTCTTGGAAAACGATGGAGACATGATAAGTTTATTTTGACAAATTTGGGATTTTAATCACATAGTAGCATCTTCAAAGTCTTTTGTAGTTTCCACCATAAAGTTCAACTCATCTCTTCCACCTCCTCTGGCCACTTTTCAAAACCCTAGGTGTCTTTAGTTCTTCACAGAAATCATCAGTCTTGTCTTCTAGATTCTCTATAGCCCTTTCAAGTTCATTCATTTCTGTCCATTTCACCTCACCTTTTTCCCTATTCTATCAATATTTTCCGCTAGACTTTATTCATCCTTGGGCTTGTGTGCTTCCTCCATGTCATTTTCTGCAAGTGATCACTCATCAGTACCTTCTACTAATAAATCTTTCAACACTCCTATAGAAGTGCTAAAAAATTTTCCATTTTCCTCATTTGCAGGTCCTGAACTGATTTTGACTTAAATTGGACCTGGAGATTTCCAAGTGAAAACAAAGTATTGTCATAGGTTATTGTGCCCAAAGGGACATGGGAATGAGTTGGCTATAGGAAACCCTAGAGGGAGGATGGAGTCTATTGACTGGGAAAATAGGGCAATGAGGTCATACACAGGGAAGGATGAAAATGAGAGGTATAAGCCCATGATGATTCTTTTAGGAGCAATCGGGTGGCTTTGGGAAGACCAACTGAGGAATAGTGAAAATAGGTTTATAAGGATAATGAAGGCAGTGAGATTTCTGAAACTCAAGATATTCAAGGAATATTGTTTTCAGAAATCTATAAACATCCTTTAGTCATCTAAAGATAGTGAAAAATATTGATGACTAACAATGGCTCCACTTAGGGAGGGCAGCTCCTTTCAGGAGGTGTCAAGAACCTCAGATCTCTTATTTTTCAGATGAGATGCCTTACTTGCTTGTTGATTTCCTTCATTTTTTAATGTTGATCTTGCTGCTGTTCTTGAAATTTGTGATCTTTTAGCATCTGAAAAAACATGATTTCTTCAGCATCAATTCTACCTACCCATCACACTTTTCCTAACATTTTTTCTTCACTTGGGTGCATTTGGATTGGCAAACCCTTGAAATCATTTTTTCTTTTGAAAGCATAAAAAATATCTACTTCTACCCTTATCAATTCCAAGAGCTAAAATTAGACTAATGAGCTCTTTTATTCTCTACCGAAACTACTTATATGTCAAGGTTAAACAGTTTGACAGATTTTCATTCTCTAATCTATCAACACAAAATTTAAAACATGATCAAATCAAGGTTGAGCTGTTTGATTTGTCATGAGTTGTGGAATTTTGGAAAGCTGCACACAGATTTTATTTTTGCAAAAAAGTAAAACTAAAAATTGAGGGCTATAATTTGGACTGTGTCATTCATCCCTCTCTTTTCTCTTTGGTTCAGATTTGAGCTTTGGGAACCAACATTTTTTCCTAACCTAGTCTACTGATGAGCCAAGTTTAAATGGTTTGGAAAATATTTATTTTCTATCTTATCAACAGAAATTTAAAACATGTTCAATCATGGTTAGATTGTATGATTGAATCAAGACTTTATTCTCTTTAAAAGTAGTGTCATTTGGACTGGCACACTTTTAGACATATTATTTTTTGGTATGGGGATTTACCTCTTCTTTTATCTGCCCTCTTTTCTCTTTTTGTTCTTTTTCTCTCTTTTTGTCAAAAAAATCTAAAACTAAAAAGATGCTCATAGTGTTCAGCTTATTTGAAATACCTACCTATCCTAGTCTAACTTGGAGGTATATTTTCACTAGGTGAACTCCCTTTTCCAATGCAGCCAATTAAGTAAGTGACTAGATGATTGATTTCCATTTAGTCCTTCAAATATGCTGAAAAAATGAAAAGGCCACTCCCATCTCACTTGCATTTGAACAGCAGTGCTCAAGTTCTTCTTTACACTGCAACAAACCATTCCTGGCAAAGCATGTTACTTCTTTAGATGCCTCTAGGAAAACAGCAAAGGGATATTGAAATAATACCTGGCTCTGAGGATTTGAATAATCAGTCGTATCCAGGACCATTTCTTGCTCTAGCTTGTTAAGCTTGGGATTCCTTTGAGAAAGAACCTCATCCTCTTCTTCATGATGATCTAATTTAGCAACCTCATAATGTACTTCCATGTTGTTTTCCAACACACCTTATATGATCTGATTTAGGGGGATAAATTATGTCTGAAGGTCTTCATTAGAAGCATTATCTGGAAATAGGTCTTCTAGAGGAGGCATCAAAGCATTAGTCTTATTCTGTTCTATAGTTTCTACTTGAAGCAATGTCTCAATGGATAGGTTAGTAGTAGAATAGACAGAAATATTTTCAGAGGCAGGTTATATGCTCAGATCCTGATTGATTTCATCTTCAGTTAAAGGAGGAGGCATTCTTTGTTTTCTTTGGATAGAACCATAGCTTCTCTTTTTCTCTTGTGAAGACCGATCATAAGGCTGAAGGTCTTGTTTGTTGTTAATAACAATACCCAAAGACTACTAATTTCTAATTGCATTAAGGTTTTCTTTGATGAACTGAAATGAAGCATAACAAAAAGGTAAAGATCCTTCCCTTTCTTCCAAACCTTTTGCACTTTCTTATTCACTATCATAGGTAATTTGTATTTGTTGACCACTATATTTGAGCTACTGAAAATGACTGTCTATGTCCCACAAACTAGTTACTGGTATTTCTATAGTGTTAGCTTGAGTCTGGAGAACATAATCATCATCATATTGATCATACTTGGGTAGCTTATTCATAGAAGGAATGTCATCCAATGTGCACACTAGATCAGCAAATTTCTCCACCATATGTTGACCTATAAGTTTATTTTCTGATCTACGATAGTTGGGATTAAAAGGAGGGTGTTTATGGCCAATAGCTTCTTCTTTAGAAACCTAAAATGAATCGAAGCACAAGGGTAGAGACTCAAAAGGTGTTGGCTCATCCTCCATTTATGCTTCTGTAATCCCAACAGCCACACCAAGATGACTTAAGGGGAGAACTTCTGGATTTGAAAAATGGTTTGTATCATCCATTTCTTCTCTGAATAATTCCTTAGAGTATTCCTCCTTGTTTCTATTTGCAACCTGCCTACAATGCTCTCTTAATAGTGAGGCACAAGATGTAGGAAGGCGTCTAGTACTTACTTGACATCCTCCTGCATTTTATTCTTTGCAATCTTGCTCAACATGCATATTTTGATTGTTATTTTTTCATTGTAATGACTGAGTTTGTTCTTCCCAAGAAAATAGTACCAGTTGTTTTGAATAATCAACTCCAACCTCAACCTTGTACTCTTCCTCTTTCCTGCCAATCTTATGCATCATTTCGTTGATTGTGTCTGTCAACATCTCTAGATTTATCTCTGAAGATATCAGTTTCTCTTGATCTACTTTGTCCTTCTTAATTGCTTTTAGCTTTGCCTCCATGTTCAGCACATTGGCTTCCACATCAACTGCCATCCTTTACATTTCCTCCAGGTTTGAAGGGTCCCTTTCTCTTATCTGGAATGTCATCTCTAGGTCAAAGGCATCTCGTTAGTGCAAGAGAGCCCACCCTAGGGGTGGCTTTATTTTAGTAGGTATCGCATGGTATACTTTATTGAACCTAGCTGAAAATTGTTGTATTGTCTCCCATGGTTGTCTTTTTAGATGGTTATAATCTTCCATGATGAAAAAAAAATCCCAGGACCACCCACCTATCTAGGAAGACTTGAGTGAATTGATGAAAAATTTTAATTCTTGTAGCTGGAATGTATTTAAACCAACTCTTAACTTTTCCTTGTAATGATAAGGCAAACATTCTAATATGCACATCATATTTTCCTACTTCAAATAGGTCAATTAAATCCTCAAGATTTTGAATGTGTTTTTCAATGGTGATCTTTGTATTTTCTCCATCAAAACTGGGCAACTTATTTGCAAGATTTGTAGGGAGGGCTTGGAGGATAGGAGGTAATACCAGAGGTTTGTATCTGTCTTGGACTTTATGGGAATAGGTAGTACAGAAGGAGGCTTATAACCATTTAAGATTTCAGCAAGGGCATGGGAGGTAACATGAGGCTCATGTTTCACTGGTTTTTGTACAAGTGCATCAGGGATGTGCATAGGTGTATAAGTATGTACATGGTCTGCAATTTGAGGCTTAGATTTTTTAGGCTTGAGAAGTTTACAATGATCAATACAGACCTCATCAGTGTATTCTTGATCAGGTTTAAAGTAGCATAGAACATAGTTATAGATAAAAACAATAATTTCATGAATCCAATTTAGGCTTGGATACTCTCTCTTTCTAGGATGACTGGTCATGTTTCAGGTTCTTCCTTCAGTGGATTCTTTAGGCTTATTGATAGTTTTTGAGTCTCCAAGTGGATGATTTAAAACTTTATTGAGGCTGGTTGTTGTCCACCATCAGCAACAAGGTATTTTGCAAGTTTTTAGGGTTTTCAGGTAGGGAACTTGCTTTGCGGATAGGGCTACTAACAGTTGAGTTTTTAGATTTAGGAGACTTCCTAAGGATACTTTCAGGATTGTTAACTATTGCAGGAGGATTTGGGTCAGGCTGAGATCTGGTGTTGATTCTTCGTGAAGCCAGATTTTAGACCCACAACACAGAGAGGCTGAAAGTTTATAAGGTTTTGAAAAACAGACCTATCTGAAAGATGACTAAATTCACAGTATGTGGCTGGGTTTTATACTATTAAGATTGATTAGTGAATTCCCAGTGGATTCTATGAGAAACAGTGGAGTCACCAAGTATACTAGAAAGACAGTGGATTCACCAGGTGGATGATACTAATTTTTTGAGGATTTTCTTGTTGTCCACCATCAACATTTGAAAACCAATCTAGAGATGTTTTTGGGTTTTTTGAGTTCTTTATGTAACGCTAAGATTTTTAATGAGTGTTCCCCAGAAGAGTCACCATTATGTTAGGTCCCTGTAATTTTTTAGATTGGCAAGACCAAATAGACAAGGGTAACATCAAGCCAACTTTGGAGTCCTAGGAACTAGCCTTCCTGGACTCAGAGAGGGCTCTCTCTATGTTTGTATAAAATATATAACTTTTTTGATTTAGGATGCTGATTTTAGGCTAGTTATAATGATAGGGTTTGTTTGTTTTGTTTTGTTTGGTTGGGTAGGTTATCAAGAAGAATATATAGAGTAAGAGAAATTCAAACCATTGGGCTATGGAGTCTGTGAAAGGCTTGAAAAGTACAACAATGAATCAAGGGTGTTTCATAGGGCAAGTTAACAAAGCCAAATGGATCTTAATAGCTTAGGTGGATATGAAATCAACATTAAATTGTGAATTTATAAGATTAAAGGGCAATTAATAATCCTTTAACATACTAGAACTAGAAAATCCTTTAAGATTACTATGCTTGAGAAAGAACCAAAGTGCATGGCACATCATAAACCTATTTGACCAAACCCTAGTAAATAAACTTCAAGATAACAATCCAGTAATCATAGAGAGCAGTTAATAATTCTCTAATCATTACTTTTAGACAAAGAGAACATTTAAAATAACAGTTCAGTGAAACTAAGGATCATTTAAGAATTCTTTAATCAAACTTCAAATAAGGCCTTTAAAGCAACAGTTCAAGAACAACCAAAGGACAGGGAAAACCATATATTTCTTTGGCTAAACTCTACTAGATAAATTTCAAGACAACAAACTATATTCTCTAATCAAACCTAGTGGATGAAAACATTTAAATGACAAAAATCAGACAAACTTAAGGTGTCTCCAACAACATGTCTTAAGCTAAGCTTTTTGTTCTGTCATAAGAGAAATTAATGAAAAATATGAAAACATAAAGAAACAAGTGCAAGATAAGAACAAAATCATAATTGAAAAATTTCATAATCTAGTAAATGTGCTAGCTCCATTAATATTCAGTCCAAAAACATATTACAAAGCTCCAAAGCCAAAAACTCTTTATCACTCCAAGCCCATGTGATTTTCATCTCAACAATCAACCAACAACCAACCCTCAAAAATGAAGCATACATGCAGTATTTAACTGAAAAATGAGGAGGTAAACACTAGCTAGGGTTTCAAAATGTAATTTATTACATATTTAAGGCACTTTGACCTTGGAGACCATGCAAGGCCCAAGGCAAAATATCCCAAACCTATTAAATGAAAAAATAATTTCTAACATCAATTCTATGATAACTTTGGAGTTATTTGTCTTCAAGGCCTTCAAAATATATTTTTCAATAAGTTCTAATGTGTTTTGTTTAATTTTAGGCAAGAGCGCAGCGCCAAGGTACAAGGGCGCAGCGCTAGGCCAAGGGCGCAGCGCCAAAACTAGAAAATTTTACCTTTTTGCAGTTGCGTTTTGGTGGCCTTCCCGATGCCCAAATGAGCTCCATGATAGCTCATGGGAAAGCATGTCCTCTCTAGTTTCCAAATATGCCTTTGGTTTCTAGAATGGTTTCCATTTTCCTGCTCAAAAATCCATTCTCCCAAGACTGCTAATTGTGCAACGATAGTGCTGAAAAGAGGGTAGAAAGATGTTTTTTAGGTGGTTTTTTACCCTTTTGAAGGACATGTTTTGCTCCAAATGACCTGAAATTTTTTTTCGATGATGTACCTTCCATGAGGATGATGAATATTTAAGTTTTTTTTCATTTGAGTGCCCCAAAAATGAGTGCAGCGCCAGTGGCGCTGCGCATTTGGCCCTTTTTTCTGCTGGCCAAACAATCAAAATTTCAAATTTTGCAAAAAGATGCAAAAAATGGATTTTGTCTTGTTGATCATGTTTGGGAGGCTTGGAGGGATACATAAGCAAGGATTTTGAGCTTTTCCTTCTTCTTTTCTTCATGTAGGACTTGAATCTTAGCAAGGGCTCATTTGAACTTGGCCCTTGCAAACCTGTTTCTTAAGGCATAATGCCTTGCCATCCTCTTCTGAAAGTCAATGTCTCTTATGTCCTTCTCTAGCTGACCCTATAAGTGCAATTTTTACCTCTCCAACCAAGATTCCATATCTCCATCAATTTCCATGGCAAGCAACTCACTTGGAGTGAGCTGCTCTGCCAACTCTGCCTCTTTTTCTCTTTCCCGGGCTAAAGTCTTCTTTAGCCCAATTGTCCTTGGCCTCTTCTTAGGAATTTTTTCTTCCCCACCATTAGTGTCACTAAAAATTCCCAATGTCTCATCTAGCAATTCCTTGGCCTTTCTGGCCTCTTTCTGAGCTCTAATTGCACTGATGTCATTGATGGCCTTCTTTGCCTCCAACTGCTGGTTTTCCAACTCAAAATAGATGATCACATTCCTTTCCCTTATGATCATGAATCTTTGGAATTTGTGCCTCAACACCACTGTCACTTTCTTCTCGCTTGGACATGTTTAAAACTCCATTTTTGAAAACCTTAGGGCTGATGTGAAAAGAGATGGAGGGAAGGTAATGAAAAGGGCAGCTTTGCAAGTGAATGAAATGAGTAAATGAAGGGAATGGGTGTGAAAAGGGAAAATTAACTCAATGAAAACTCTCATAGAAATGTAAGCATTCTTTTTATGACTGACACTCTGTCTAGGAAGATGAAATGAGGTTCAAACAGTGATTTCAAGCTTTGAAATTTAGGGTTTGATTTCATTCATTAAGAAAACACCAAAACTGCTTAAGGATAGGTGTATGGCATGTACTTACCCTTACCAGTGCTTGGAGAACTTGTGGCAAAGATTTGAAGGATTTTTGGAGTGATTTTAGTGGTTAGAGGACTTAGAAACCCTTCTTGTCCAAGCGCGCAGTGCCAAGGGCTGAGGGCGCAGCGCCAGTTTCTGAGCGCGCAATGCCAGTTTCTAAGCACGCAACACCTTTTTGCAGACCATATTTGGAGGCCTTCCCGGTGTCCCAATTGGGCCCAGGATATCTCGTTGGAAATATCTTGAAGTCTACTTTCCAAATATATCTTTTTTTTCTGATTGGAATTTATTTGACCTGTCAAAAGTTGATTCTCCCAAGATTGGTCAAAAAGTGCTAAATGATGGTGCAGAAATGTGGAGTGCTGGTGCAGGAAATTTTTGGAGGCCTTCCTCAACTCCAAATTGAGCTCATGATAGTTCATTTGAAATATATTCTAGTCTAGTTGTCATTTTAATCATCTAGCAAGTCATTTGGACACTCCAGTGAGGAGAAAACTTGATTTTCCCAAGGTCACTCCAGAAGTGCAGCAGACCTCTTGTAGCACTTGTAAATTTGAAATTTCTCCCAAACCATGATACCTGTGTAAAATCGGAAGGAGGTTTTTCTTCTTGGAAAAATGATGGACAAAAACCTCTCTCACTGTTTTCAAATTCACTTTTTGTTGTTCGAAAACACAATTTGAAGCGAACCTGGCCCTATGAGTGACAAATGGCTTTACTCTTGGAATGAATTCTTGGAAAATGATGGAGGCATGATAAGTTTATTTTGACAAATTTTGGTATTTAATCACATAGTAGCATCTTCAAAGTCTTCTATAGTTTCCACCGTAAAATTCAACTCATCTCTTCCCCCTCCTCTGACCACTTTTCAAAACCCTAGGTGTCTGTAGTTCTTCACAGCAATCATCAGTGTTGTCTTCTAGGTTCTCTATAGCCCTTTCAAGTTCATTCATTTCTATCAAGTTCACCTCACCTTTTTCTCTATTCCATCAATCTTTTCTGCTAGACTTTCTTCATCCTTGGCCTTGTGTGCTTCCTCCATGTCATTTTCTGCAAGTGATCACTCATCAGTACCTTCTGCTGATAAATGTTTTAACACTCCTACAGAAGTGCTAAAAAATTTTCCATTTTCCTCTTTTGCAGGTCCTAAACTGATTTTGACTTAAATTGGACCTGGAGATTGCCAAGTGAAAACAGATTATTGTCATAGGTTATTGTGCCCAAAGGGACATGGGAATGAGTTGGCTATAGGAAAACCTAGAGGGAGGATGGAGTCTATTAATTGGGAAGATAGGGAAATGAGGTTACAAGCAAGGAAGGAGGATGAAAATGAGAGGTATAAGCCCATGATTATTCTTTTAGGACCAACGGGGTGGCTTTGGGAACACCAACTAAGGAATAGTGAAAATAGGTTTATAAGGATAATGAAGGCAGTGAGATTTCTGAAACTCAAGATATTCAAGGAATATTGTTTTCAGAAATCTATAAACATCCTTTAGTCATCTAAAGGTAGTGAAAAATACTGATGAATAACAGGGTGAACTCCTTCATCATTTGTTGTGTTGTCTCATATTTTCTGCAAAAACTGAAATTTTAATTCATTTTTATGTGTTTAATAATTTTACATAAGAGGCTTAAAAACCCAATTAATCACTTGAAAATTTTACATAATCCTCAAGAAATTGCACATATATTTCACTAAAGGGAAGGCTCTTCAAAGCAGATTGAAGACCTTCGTAGAAAAGAACAGATTTTGACTAAGAGGTCTCAGTCATGGTAGGATGATGCCCTCCATATTTTGCAAACAGTAGATGATAAGCTCAAGGAACTACGACAGAGGGAGAAAGAAGTTTTGCAGAAGAATTCCGGACCTACAATAGAGGCACTACCAAAAGAAGTGCACCGAGACAAAAAGCAAGTAGCAAAAATACTTCAGCGGTATAATGCCGCCTACATGAGCATCGCAGCAAATATTCGGGGCACAGTAGCTGAGTGACTCAGTACGAGTCACATGTGAGCATTGGGAGCCTGTTGGGAATGACCCAACCTGGTCCAATTTTGGTCAAAGACTCTGAATTCTGAGGAATGGAGTGCATGGTATCGCGAAGTTATATTTACCGCACGTTGTTCTAGGGGCTTCAGGGTGGGTCGAAGCCCCTCATTTTGTAGTGGATATTGGGGTTTTATTTTATTGTTTTGTTAAGCCCATGGTATGTGGACCATGTTTTTGTGGCTATGTAATGTATATACAAAAATGTAATACTTTGTTGAAGATACATGAGAAAAAGAAGAGAGATATTGAGGAACACAATTCATTGAAACTTTTGTTCTGTATTTTGGGCCTTAAGGAAAGGCTCCACAACTGAGTGCATGGAGACCATAGAAGAGTTTGCATCACAGTGCGCAAAACACCTGCAACTATGTATGCAGGGTTAGAAGTTGAATGTACTGAAAATATTCGTCTTAATAAAGAAGAATTTTTGGTCAATATTCTCTATTTATGTGTATTGTTATGTTTTCTTTCTATTTGTGGGTGGGAAGTACTGATTGCTAGTAAATTTTATGGTAACGTAGCTTATATTTTTTGTGATATGCTTATGTTAAATTGAATGTGAGGAAGTAAGTAGTTGAGTTATACAGTGCAGTAGTGATATGTATGCCAGAAGACTACGCAAAATACAGAAAAGCGAAGTGAAAAAAACTTCCCTCAAGGATGTAAAAACTTGGTTCTACAACCACCCATAGCCACCTCGGGTGAGATTGTGATCTGCTTGCAGGTCATTTCCAAAATGGACAATTGTTGAGGGTTTTTTTGGTGTGAAGTACAAGTCGAACCTAGGTCGAGCCCAAAAGAGCCAACATGAGGCCATGAATGGAGAAATTCACCTCGGACAAGGAAACCTTTGCATGCATCTCGATTTGGGTCAGGTTGTATTCCCTTCCCCTAGACTATTATCTTCCAACAACTTTAAAGTTGATAGGATATTCTCTATGTAAATTAATTAAAATCTCAGAACAAAATTTATAAGGAAGATATACAACATATGCAAAAATTTGTGTTCAAATGGATGTCTCTAGAGCCCTGTCTGAAGTCATTAAGCTAGAGTTTCATGCCAAATTTTTGTTACAACTGGTGGACTATGAAAAAAACCCTTTCACATGTAGAAGGTTCCATGAGCATGGCCACCTGATAAAGGAATTACCCTTCATAAAAGTGGAAGAACATAGCAAATACATAGAACGAAATGATGAATATGGTTTTTTTAAACCATCTCTAAGGGGAAGACCTAATAGAAGACAACAACAACGAAATCAGGGAAACAAAGCTCATAGAAATATCTTTTAAGTTCTATCCAATGAAAACCTAGAGGGACAAGCGGGGGCAGAAGAGGACAATGGTGATAAAGGACAAGGTAGAGAGGAAGAAATGGGAAATTCTAATAGGTACTATGATTAGCAAGGAGATATCCCATATCTATCAAAATATTTTGAGGGAGACACAGAAATGACACCAAGCGAAGTAGGAACAGAGCATTCGGAATTGTAGGATATAATCGAGCGGGAAGGAATCAACCTCCAGGATATGGTGGAAGAGGCTATGAAATAAGGAATAGAAGCAATCAATGCAGATCAAATGGATATAATCCAATATTTATTCTTGACGAGAGAAGAGACGAGATTACAGGGGCGGAAAATACTGCATCTAGAAAAAGAAGGGGGGTCTCTGAAGGGATCTCAGTTAGGAGTGAAAGAAACATGACCTTATACAGTGTTGGTGCCACAATAGAGCAACCTGAAAAGAGGGAGGAAGTCGAATAGTGTCACCCTCAAGGAGCTGAGAGCTATGTTAATAGATTTAGGTAAGATGAGATCTCTAGATTCGCCCTCCTTGAACTATAGTTAAATCGTCAAAGTTTTATCATGGAATATAAGAGGCATTAGTAACCTTAGGAAACAAATATTGTTAAAGAAAAAGATTCAAATGGAACAACCTGATATATTATTTCTACACAAGTCAAAATGATCAGTAGAAAAAATAAAGGAGTTAAGTAGGAGACTAGGAAGAAGGTATGACATAGTGGAGGTGGAAGCGCAGGGCTCGGAAAGGGGATTCTCCATCTGTTGGAACCCCCAATCCTTGGTCCTTATGGATTCTGAAGCCAAATGATCATACTTATCTGTAGAAATGCAGGTTATAGGAACCCCTTGAACAATGGTGTTTACTAATGTGTATGGGCCTCAAAGAATCGAGGAGAAGATCAAACTTATATAAGATCTGAGGAGGATAAAGAGAAGGAAAGGGTACCTCCCCTGGATTGTGGGGGGATAATTCAATATGATAACTTTTCTATAAGAGAAAAAAGTTGGCCAAATAAGAGTAGATAAATATTCTGAATCATTTAAGGAATTCATTGAGGAGACCAACCTCATTAATATGGAAACTACGAATGGGCACTTCACTTGGAGTAATAAGCAAGGAGGGAAACATTAAGTGGTGTTTAGACTTGACAGGTTTTTAATATCGGAATATTTTTTGATGAGAGGAGTAGATTTGGTAGAAAATATCCTTCCCTATGGGGGATCTGACCATTGGCCAGTGTTGTTAATGTTTCAGTTGGTAGGAACACCCAAAAATAGGCCCTTTAGATTTGAATCCTTCTGGTTAGAGCACCCTGACTTCATGGAGAATATCAAAGCGTGGTGGAAGGAAAGGATCCCAGACAGAGGCTCGAAAATGTACACCCTACGAGCGAGGTTAAGACACATCAAGGTGAAACTAAATCAGTGGAACAAGATGGAATTTTGGAACATATTTCAGGTGAAAAACGAATTGGTAAAGAAAATGGAAGCATTGCAACAACGATTGATCTCTAAAGGGTACTCAGAGGGAAAAAAAATAAGAGGAAATGGAATTACTAACAAATTGGGAGGATATATGTAAACAAGAGGAAATCCTATGGAGAGAGAAATCTTGAGTGCTATGGGTCAAGGATGGGCAGAAAAACACAAAATTATTTCACCGGTTAACAATCGAGCATAGGAACTCCAACAAAATCCTTAGAATAAAGGATAAGAGGGGGGAAACCTTTGAGGCTCACCAATATATTGAGGAGGTACTGGTCCAACACTTTCAAAAGATAGGTCAAGAACCCCAGGTGGAGATAGGGTAATACATCCAAAGGATTGTGAGGCATATCTCGAAGGTGCTCACTGATGTGCACAACAAAAACCTAAACAATTTGGTCTCCATGGAGGAAGTGGCGTTGGCAATGAATGAAATGGTTAATGGGAAAGCCCCTGGAACAGATCAATTTACTATATATTTCTTCAAATATTACTCAGAAATTGTCAAAAATTATATATCTGAGGTGGTTTTTGACTCCCAAGAATCAACAACATGTTCTTAAATCTCTGAATTCAAAGTTTATAGCCCTTATCCCAAAGGAATAACTGGAAAGTACCCTTGAAAAGTTCAGGCCTATAGCATTGTGCAACTTTTTATATAAAATCATATCCAAAGTAGCATCTAATCGAATGAAAACAATTATTCCCTATCTAATCCTGGAGGAACAATCGGTTTTTGTGGAGGGAAGACAGATTTTGGACAATGTAATCAAGGCGCACGAAGTTGCTCACTCGCCGAAGACCCAAAAAAAGGATGGTATGATAATGAAGTTAGATTTATCTAAATATTATGATAAGATCAACTTGGAATACATGGAATGATGTTACATTCATTTGGCTTCGATGAGCACTAGATCAATTGGATCATGGCCATGGTCTCATCACCTATATTTTCGATTCTACTTAATGGAGCCCCATCAAAATCATTCTTCTTTTCTAGAGGAATTTGATAGGGGGAATCATTATCTCAATTCTTGTTTATATTAATGATGGAAGGACTTGGGAGAGCGATTGGAGTGGCTAACAAAGAAGGGGAAATTATAGGACTAGAGCTGCATGAAAATGATCAGGTGACCACTCATCAACAATTTGTGTATGACACCATGCTGCATGGAGTTCCTATGGTAAAGGAGGCCTGCAACTTCAAAATCATTTCGGAAACCTTCATGAAGGCGTTAGGTATGGATTTAAACCTATCAAAGTCTATGATTTTATTTTTTAACACACACATTGCTATCCAGAGAAATATTTCAGCTATCTTCAGTTTCCAGAGGAAAACCCTCCCTTCGAGGTATTTAGGGGTGCCCTTAATAGCACAAGAATGTAAGAAGTCCAACTGGGAAAAGGTAATATCCAACCTAGAATATAGGGACAAAATATGGATGGTGAGAGGATTGAATTTGTCAGGGATGTTGGTGCTATTAAAGATAGTGCTTCAGGATATCCTGAGGTATATGCTTGACCTAAATGGAAAGTGGCCTACACCCATGGTATTTATCCACCCATGGTATTGTAAGTGACATCTATCCATGGTATTCATTCACCCATGCTATGTATCCACCAATGGTATTCATCCACACATGGAATTTACCCATGGTATTGTAAGTGGCATCCACCCATGATATTCATCACCCATGGTATTGTAAGTGACATCTACCCATGGTATTCATTCACCCAAGGAATTTACATGTGGTGTTGTGACTTAAAAAAACTATAAGTAACAAGTCACATTTTGTAAAATGACAAATTTTCCACCACAATGTAGCTTTTACATCTATTATATGTTTTAATAAAAAAAATATTTTTGGTTTTGTTTATTGTGTGTTATCCTCTCTTTTCTTTTGGCATTTCAATTTTTCATATCTTAGGGATCTCCCCCCCAAGATCATTTCAACTGTTTAGATCTTGGGGGCCTCCCCCAATATCTGGATCAATGCTATTTGTTCTTCCTACACCTAAAGGAGTGCTCCAAAAAGTAAGGGAGGTACAAATATACTTCCTGGGGCAAGGGGTAGAGGAAAAGAGGAAATGGGTACTAGTGGTGTGGAACACGATATGTAAATCCAAGCATATAGGTCGCCTCGGGCTATAAGACCCTGTGATAATTAACAGAGAAAATAGAGCCAAATTGTGGTGGAAATGGTTAAAAATAGGGGAGACGCCATGGGAAAAATTATGGAAAGATAAATACACCCATGATTGTCATCTAAAAGACCTAGTAAGGCTCATAGGTTCAATCCAAGGGTCAACTATATGGAACCTGGAATGGACCAACAAAAAAATTATACACAAGAATAGCTTTTGGAAAGTAAGAAATAGAAAGGGTGCCCTATTCTGTGAGGATTCCTGGAAACATAAATTGAAATTTAACAAACCAGAATGGTTGAGCCTTCAAGAAGCCACAGAGAGACATGGGCATAGGGGCTGGGAATGTTGAGGAAGGAAAGAAAGGTGAATGTAATAGTGGATGGTGACTCTGCATTAGCAATCCAAGTAGAACGTAGACTACAATGTGGCACCCCGATGAATAAGGTCATGAAGAACTGGCATATCTCCCAGATAATCCAAAGGATTAAGGACCACCTAGAAGAGTTGAAAACGGTGGAGTTTCCCTTAGTACAACGCTCGACCAATGCATTGGTAGATAAAGTGGAAAATAAAGCGGTCGAGAGTACCAGGTTGATCATTGAAATGATCTGGGAGGAAATGATGGATGGACATATAAAGGACGACTATGGGAACTGGTTCAGAGAGACCTATCCACATAAGAGGGGTGAAATGATAGACATGGGATGGACCAGGAGGGGGGCAGTAACCCACCCGTTGAAAAGAACGTTTAACAATTATTATGAGGGGATAAGTAGTGGGTATTAGTGAAGATCAAGGAGGTACGTGTCATCAATACATGAAGAACATGATGGTAGATTATGGGAATAAGTGGAACCCAGGATCACTTAATCGTCCGTTAGGAGGTTGCATTAATGGGAAAGGTGGTTTAAGGATTGGAGAAGGATGATACATAGGGTGGAGCAGTACTAGAACAAATTTACGACTATAATTGGCCTTCACAAACCGTATGCAGAGGCAAATGAGAAGGGATATGGTCCATCTTCACAAGAATGTACTACAACCACATTGGTAAGTGGAGGGAAGGTGCCCAGAGGATGAGGAATAATGTGTGGCTCTGGATTTTTCCTTTATATGCTAAGGAGGGGAGTCACATGGGATGCATAGTGATAAGGGTGAATGATTCAAGGGTAGATAAATGGATATTTGTCCATATTAACAAAATATGGGGTCAGAGAGGTAACTGGACCCAGCGGTAAGAAATTGGTGACGCCAAGAGTGGGGGTGAATGCTTCAAAAACTCCAACAAAGAGGACTACACCTGCATCTGGATCAGGTGTGGCGGAGGATCCATCACTATCCCTAGATAAATGAATATGATTCTGTGTCTAATTTTGTTTTATTTTTTCGATTGGCTATGTAGGCCAATTCATAGTAATAGGACCATGGGTAGTTTTGTAGGTCTAGAACAGACAGTCAAATATTTAAAAAGACCTCCAACAAGTTGTAAATGGTTAAGTAGCCATAGAAAATATATTTTTTCACATATTCCTAGGAAATGCCATAGACAAAATAACCTTTTTGCATTTCTGGTTAAGTTCTAGAACAAGGTTATATTTTACTGCAGCTGGTCTGGTTTTGCAGTTTGGCAGACTAGCAGACTATGATGTATTGCTTTGTTATATGGTAATATAATTTTTTTCCTATAACTTACAAATATATATATATATATATATATATATTCAATTATATTATTTTTCACATTTTAATTGAATTAAAAAACAAATATTTCATTTGTTTCTAGAAAAGTAAAATCATCTTTTGATTATAAAAGGAGTGCAAATACAAAACAATTCAAATATAGATCTGATGGACAACAATAAAGGAATTGACTTCTATATTCTTTTCCTGCTGACAGAATGAGGAGGAGCGCCTAAGAATAGAGAGGTGCAAGACCATAGATATAGAAAGAGTGCAGAGATGGATCTTGGAGAAAAATAACTTGTACTGAGAATAAGAGGAGTACACAAGATTGTCATGCAAGAAATTTTTTTAGCTAAACAATAAAATTACAAATATTCCATCTTTTAAGACATGTCAATTGAAGGTGTGCCAAATAGATACCACTGGGAAAATTCACATATCCCCTTCTGAGAAATTGGATACCTTTCCATTCTTCAAATAAAATGGATCCTTCCTCCACCTGTAAGGATTTTCTAGATATAGAGTCTGCTTAGTTGTTCCATTCCCTCAAAATGTGTTGGAAGTGAATGTTTTTGAAAGAGTCCTTTCAGGTAGAGGATACAATCCATATAGTGTTTGAGAGCGATAACCATCACCTACCCCTTCCCCATGAGCTAATCCATCACACAATTGGATTCACTATAGATCTGAAGCGAGGGAATATTTAGTGATGCTTCCCAATATAAAAGAGCCCAAACAACAGACACCTCTGCTTTAGTATTTGAACCTAGGCCAATATTCAACCATATATGATATGATATATTCTCAAAAGTGAATATAGTGATCCCCCTCTACAAACACCCAACTCATATGCTCCATAAAAAAATCCAATTACTGCAGAAAGAGGGCTTGGAGGTAAGCGAAATGAGCGAAAAATGAGGAGGCTTCCAAGGTTTGACAAAATAAAATAAAATTAAAAGAACCCAATGATTTGGGGAATAATTCCATTGATTTCAATGGGTTTTCCTTCAAAAATATGTTTTTTCCTGGTTTTCCAAATGCCCCAAGTGATGAAAAAGGGCAATGCTTTATAGTTTCCCATGTTATGCTTCCACCAAATAAGTACTTGGTTAAGAGGGGACACTAGACGAAAGTCTGGGATGCTTAAAATGTTGATCAATGGATAAACCAACGCTCCCCGTGTGTTTCGCGACATGCACTAACCACCTCTCGTGGATCCTTATCTCTGGCGATGCGATCATTGACTAACACTTGCGGGTTTTGGTCTAACGGAAATCGTGATTCCCAACAAGTGGTATCAGAGCGTAGGTCACGAGTTCGATCCACACCCGGCTTGTGTTGGGGAGGAGATTGTTGGACATTGGATAAACCAACGTTCCTCGTGTGTTTCACGACATGGAATAATTGCCTCTCGTGGATCCTTATCTCTGGCGATGTGATCGTTGACTAACACCTGCGGGTTTTGATCTAACAGCAATCGTGATTCCCAACATAAAAACCTAAGGATGGTTGTCCATAAAGATATGGAAAAGTTACACAAAAAAAGAGGTGGTTAACTAATTCTGAATTCTGAGAGCAGAGAACAGAGATGTTTGGCTCAGAAAAACCTTTACACAACAATAGATTCCAAGTTTGAATTTGGTTCTCTAAGGCCAGGGAAATGAAACATTTCAACTTTGGAGCACTGGGAAAGTTCCATATATTTTGTACCACTAGTTAATCCTAGATAAGGAAGGACTATCAGATATATCATCATACACAAGGCAGGTTGTGACATGCCCAGAAGATGAATTCCAAGCCCAAACAATTGTATATTCCTCCTCTATTAATATGAGACCACTGAGAATGAGATTCTTGATGAAGTTGTCCCATTCAGTAGCAAGAGGGACTTGTAGACCCCAATCAAAAGCAATTATCCACCTGCCATTATGGTACTACTGAGAGAAAGGTATGAAAGCATGATACAACTTGGAAATGCCCTGGGCATTGAGGAAGTTGAAAAAGTTTGATGATAATTGATAAAAGGTGGTTCTGCCAACAAAAAAATCAATACCCAACTTAAATTACTTCCCATTACTTGAATTCCACAGTAGCCACTTGGTAATCCAAGAAACAATGAGTAACATACCCGCCATATGTTCGAACCAACACTATATTTATTCTAAAAAAATTTGATTACTCATATTATAAATAATAGTTTTCTAAAAACTCTATATAATTAAGGTAACATAAGAGAGTTATGTTCCTTATCCTTAATATTATTAATTTTATTAAATAAAATAAAATATGAAATATATGACATAATTAACCACACTTATACCTCCCCTTTAAATGCAAGTCATTAGGTAAGATTTATGTTAGCAATCCATAATAAAGCATGATATCGACATAATTAATATTAAATATAAATAGTCTATAAAATTCACGAGGTAAGGTTCAAGCTAGTAGTCCCCCATAAAGCACGATATTGACATTATTAATAGTAAGGTAAAATAATCATGTATAGATCATAAAGAATGATATTGACATTGCACATTAATATTCAGTTAATCATGTATACATCATAAAGTATGATATTGACATTACACATTAATATTCGGTTAAGTGAGATGCTATTGCATTATTTAAAATATTAAGTAAAGCATGATATGGACATAATTAATAATAAAGAGAAATAAATGCAAGTCATGATCAGGTAAAGAACCTTAGTCGGTCATAAAGGATATTGACATTATTAATATTAAGGTAAATCAATCATGTATACATCATAAAGTATAATATTGACATTACACATTAATATGAGAGATTAAGTGAGATATTATTGCATTATTTAAAATATTTATATTTAAAAACTTAATATAAAGTTTTTAATGATTTGATGTTTTTTAAATTATTTGTTTGTTTTTCAAGTTGTTTTGAGTTTTCTAAAGATTATTTTAGTTTTGACATATGGTTTGAGAAATTGAGATTCAAGGATATTTAAGCCATCAAAATTATTTAAGGATAGCATCTAGTCTAGGCCACACTAGCCCTTAACATGGGCCACACCAACCCTTAACATGGTTGGATTTTTTCCCACTGAATTTCGAACCGGTCACCTTCACATCACGAAGTGACTTAGTAGTACATCTCATCACAATCTATTATACGCTCGTGAGCATTTTTTAAATTATTATTACCTCAATTACTATATGTATTTATTTATAATATAAAATATAAGATTATACAAATATAAATATTAATATAATTAGTAAAGAAACTTATATTATATTATTATTTTAATTATAATAATTATTAAAAATATAATATTATTTATAAATAATATAATAATATATAAACAATAATTATAATTAAATAAAGCTTTGAAAGTTAGTTTAATTGTTTCAGTTCTCATTTCCAATTCTCTTGAATGTCCTTGGCTTAGGCTCTGATAGTTTGGCAGACATGATATAATCCCTTCATGTCGATCTGCTCATATTTTCTCAGAAAAATTTAAAAAAATTAAATTATAATTAAATAAAATTAAATTAATGATAATGTTTTTTAATGTTTTAATAAAATTTAATTAAAATAAAATAAAATTATAAGTTATTAAATTAAACATTTACTTTTAGATTTATAATAAAGTCTAAAATCACCTATATAATACCACCTATAAATTGTGTTGAAGTTTGAAACAAGAAACAATGAAATTGGCATCCGGAAACAACAAAGCAGTACCTACACTAAGTGTGGGACCAGGAGTTCCAAGCAGCACCTACACTAAGTGTGGGACTAGGAGGTCCAAGCAGCACCTACACCGGTGTGGGCTAAATTTGGTGCATGTCTATTTTAGTTATCCCTTAATTAAGATGGACAATAAAATGTAATCTAATCTCAAAATAATTTGTAATAGTTAATTGAGTGTGATAAACTCAGTTAACTCATGAATTTCGAGTTGAGGGTATTTGGTGAGGCATGCAGAGTAATTCTAGTTGTAACAGAGTTCAAAGTGTAGTGGTGCATTAGTTAATGCAGGTTGTAATCATTTTAAGTCAGTTAAGTGAGTTAAACTCAATTCTGCTAGTTGTAACTGTTAGATACACCAGTGAGAGATCAAGTGAATTAAATATTAATTAATTCACAATCAGTGATCTCACACGCAACTTATGATTTACTATTATTAGCTGCATGCATGTCAGTTCCAGCAGAGACCCAGTTGAGATCTAGGTGAAAGGGAAATGTGACTATCAGTTGTGATATTAACTGACTGCCCAGATGCAGTTAAAACACCACAGGATGCCCATGATACTCAGCGCAGTTGAGGAATGTTGAAATTCCTAAAGAATAGGGATTACATTCATCAAGAATTGTGTGAGCAAGGAAGGCTGAAGACAGGTTGAGAATTGGCTAAGTATTGGCCCAATTTTGTTTGGATCAGTGTGAGATGATAGGCAGATTGCATGAGATTCTTGTGAGAAGAATTGCATTTTAATTGTTTCACGATTCCTTGTGGAATATACAATACATGATATAGGGGTTTTGAGGAGAAATATTTCCCTGAGAAATTATCTGTTTTTTGGTTTGATTGATTCTTCTTTGCTTCATGTGACTAGTGATTGTGTTTTTTAATTCCACAATTGATTTGTAGAAGTGATTCAGTATCTAGCTTTAGCACATTGTTAGATCGGCTTGAATCCATGATATACATGCTTGTTGTCTAATTTGTACAAATTGATCTCTAAAATCATTGTGACCAAGTTGAAGGACATACTATCTACTCACATCTCTGGGGAGCAGTTTGGGTTTCTCCATGACCGACAAATACAAGATGCGGTATCCATTGCTCAGGAATGTGTACACTCAATCAAAGTACATAATAGGGAAGCTATAGTATGAAAGTTTGACCTGCACAACATTTATTGGGATTTTCTTCACATGATTTTGCTCAAAATTGGCCAGTCTATTAGTGTCATTGTCTAGATTATGGCCTGTGTCACCTCAGTCAATTACGCGATTTTGATTAATGGTGTCCCTTTTAGTTTTATACAGGTCAATAGAAGCCTGTGAAAGGGGTTTTCTTTATCCCCATTGTTGTTTCTTTTGGTTATTGAAAGACTTGGAAGGAATATTAATGAGGAAAAAAATAATGGTAGGTTCACCGATCTACAAATTACTAGAAAATGTATGTCAATCACCTCATGTTTTTTGATGATGTTCCTTTGGTTGGATAAGTATCCTTCTCTCAATGGCAGAGTCCCTTCCACATCATTCAAAACTTCGGATTGGCATCTGGTCTGTTAATGAATAACTTAAAATCCCTTCTCATCCATGCTACCAAATTATATTGAGAGCTATCATTATAAACACATTTAATATTATATATAAGGAAATAAATTTCTTTAATATTTTCTAAATTGTTTAGATTACACATTCATTTTTATAAAATAGCCTTAAGAGAGAGTTCATTTACCACTTTTACTATGTAAGCAATGTGAATTAGTTTTAATTTACCAAACATCGTGTTTTCTTAAAATGACATTCAATATTATTAGTATAAATTGGATAATCAAACTTGATATGGATGGTTTTTTCTATTACAAAGTGTCACACTTATATTTTCCACCTTTGACCTTGAAAACAAGTCGATGTGAATATTGAAATCATGAATTGTACTAAGAAAATTTCTTCGTCACAATTAATCATAATCGTGCTTTTCCTAAGAAGAAGAGTGGTCAATCATAGCTTATTCACATATAAGTTATGGTCGATTGTGGTTTTCTCATAGACAATCACGACCACCCCTTAGATCCTTTAGAATGAGAGATTTCCAAGGACATAAATAAAATATATGGATTGATCATTGTGCATTATTATTAGACATCGAACTTGTGTGTGAATTGTTTTTTAGTTCATGTATAACTAACATATCACCAAGATCCTCTAAGTTCATATAAAGAGATTCCAAATAAAGGGTTAGTGTTTCTCTAAGTTGCTAAGAAACCATATATAGCCATATCATGACTAAAAATTGAGATCTCAATTTTCTCTCATAATCTATTTCCAGCCATCCCTTGAATTGGTTCTCATCATTATTTGACTACTTTACATTTTCATGGGAATATTTCTACTTATGTCATAGTACATGTTGCTACATTGTTGTTCACTTTATCCTACTTATTTCCATTGCAATCATTCTTGACCTATTTCCATTCACATCAATTTTCCTTTGTTTCGCAACTTTTACCCTTGGGTAAAATTGTTATGTGTGGACATCACTTGGAGAACACCTTTTTTTTTGCATAGGTATATTCCATGTGCATGAAACATGGTTGCATTCCTTTGAACCAATTTTTTTCTTTATTATAGCATGCCTTTATCTATTTTTCATGCTCGAAAAAACATGAAAAAAAAACACAAAAATTGAAAAGATGGGCATGGGGAGAACTCTCAATATCTATTCAACTAAATGACAATTTTTATTTTTTGTCTCCATTGAACATGGCATATATTTGCATCATTGTCAAAAAATTGGGATATATCTTTCCAAGGAGCTATACCATGAATATCAGTGATTTACTCCTTCAGCTACTTACTCTTCTAGTTACTATGAAGAGTGTGTCAATGCCTCAAGCATTATCACATTATGCCATTCATCCTTTTGTGTCAAATCTACCTAAGTAATCATTATGTCATGCTATATGTTTAAAGGAAATTGAAGCCTAAGTTGGTCATTCTATAGTGTTGTTGACATTTCATGTCGACCATCCTTATGTTGGTTGTACTTGGTGATTTAATCCCTTCAAGAAAAAATTTCAATGCTTATTTTAGGCTGATTGATGGGGGATACAACAACTCCATCCTTCGATAGATCTCTTCTTATTGACACCAACACATTATCTAAGAAGTTGACCAAAAACCAACTAGTACCTTAGAATTTATAGTCATCACTTGTAGGAGTCCTCATGATTGTCGGTGGATTTACCTCATTAACTCTTGACTGATGAATCCTATGAGTGTATGAAATCATTTTTTTATTCGAACTTGATAGATTTCACTAATTACCTTGGGGTCCATTTCTATTATTGGTGGGTACCCTCACATATATTAATGGTATTCATTAATGATAAATAACATAAAAAAGCTCCCATGCTCAACATTTGCTCATTTATTTGCATGATGTAGATTTGTTCCATCAATAATTTTGGGTTGAAGACTTTAGGTTTAGGAGCATTCTCCATTTATGCTACCCTCCCTAAGTTGTGGTAGATTTCATCAATACTATGAGTACTTTGAATATCACAAAAACACTCTCATTTGTGCTAGGCTTTTTTTCAATGTATGATATGGCATAGATCCACATCACATTTTCTCATGGCTATGATATTTTATATGGAACAAATCCACCATGTAATTTTTCATGGACATGATGGTGCATATCATTTCATGGATCCATAGTGTATTGTGTTATTGAACATGTTTTTTTCTTAGATGTGAGAATGGGTTTGCTACCTCGACTCTTAACTAGAGTTGCGATACAAAATCTTCTAGAGTATTCTTTATCATAATCACATGGATATCCCATTTTCCAAAAATAATGGGGGCTGACATGGCATCCTCTCAAATTATGGTGGTGAAAATAGGAAGGTCAACTTCTAAGTGGCATAAATTTTGCATACAAAATCTGATTAAGGTGATTTTTGTACCTTTTGAAATATACTTGTGTGTATAATATGAAAAAAGGTATGGCGATATAGTATCTAAGTTTTTCTGCCAAAAATCTCATTTGATGCCCCAAAATTTTTTGAGAAGATTTCAAACCCCAATTTTCCAAACTATGTTTTGTTGGTAAAAATGGTCATGTGCGCTTATTCCTCCACTTTTCCCACTCTAAAAGCATCGAGATGGATGAAAAAAAAATATAATGATCCAATATGGATAAAACCTCCCCATTTTAAGAGGCTTTTGGTCCCAAAAAGCTTATACTAAATGAGGTGAGGAAATTTGTCCTCCACCTTATCTCGGTTGTACCATTCAGCTTTGCTTAGAAGCTGTATTTTAAACCCAATCTACCAAAGGTCATGTTGCCCTTGTCTTGTAGTATAGACATGTTATGAAAAACTGTATCTTTTAGCAACTCTTCCTAAGCATCTGGTGCCAAATACTCCATAGAAGGTAGGATATGTTCCTTTTCTTGATCTAGCATGGAAGGCTCATAGAGCCTTAGATTATCCACATTCACAACTGAATAAATGCACATGTATGGGGGTATACTAAGTATGTAGGCACTATCTCACACCTTTTCTAGTATCTCAAAGGGACCATATCGTAGAGCCTTAATTTTCTTTCCAGGACCTTGTAGCCCCTACTTATTTAACTATAACCATACCATGTCTCCCACATTGAATGACTTATTTGTTCTAGTATAATCATGCATGGACTTTTATTTTTCTTGTGACTTCTGCAGTATCTCTTGTACTTGTATATGGATCTTCCTGCTCTTCTCAATAATTTTTTCAACCTTCAAGGCAACGCCTATAAGTCCTCCCTCACTCCTCTGTGTTGATCATATGTGATATCCAAAGGTGAAGGCATAAAATATCCAAAACAAGTTTCAAATGGGGACTTACTCGTAGAAGTGTGGACTTCTCTAATATAGGAATGTTGCATATATACCAAATTTTCATCCCAAGTATTTGTATTCTCCTGATTATAACCCCTCAAAAGATGCACCAAAATCTTGTTGAATACTTATGTTTTCCCACTTGTATGAGGATGGAATGTTGTAGACCTCTTCAACTTCGTGACCATCTTCTCTCACAATGTATTGCAAAATTCACTAATAAATATTGTGTCCCCATCTAAAATGATGCACTTTGGTATCCCAAAGTGCACTTGGGCATGTCCAAAGAACAAATTTGTTGCTTCTTTCCCATTGGTGGTATTCTTACAGGGCATCAAAACACACATCTTTCTGAACCTATCAGCTACAACAAATAGGTAGTCATTTCCCTTTTGGATTCTTGGTAAACCTCCCACAAATTCCATGGAAATGCTTCCCAAAGATGAGTGGGTACAAGTAACGGATGATATAGACCATGTTTTTTTGTTACTAGGCTTTTTGGTACAATTAAGCATGCATCCTCTTATGAACCTAGCTACTTGTTCTTACATCTTGGGCAAATACACATACCTCTACAAGTTGGCCATTGTCTTCGCTACACTAAAGTGTATTGCAATCTTGGAGGTATGAGCCCATCTGATCAATTACAAACACTCACCTTTAGGAACAAATAAGTTATCCCACCTGTAGAGAAGCTTGTCTTGGATATGGTAGTCAATGGTGTTGTCACCATGATGCACATGACTTTGGCTCTACAACTGATGAAACACCTCCTTGAAGTCATCATCCTTCGAATATTCCTTTTTGTACATATCATGGGTGAATGGCTCCATGTGCATCATAGTTCCCAAAGATTTGATCTTTGATGTGTGTGGCCTTGAAAGCATGTCAGTAAAATTGTTTTTCTTTCCCTTCTTGTACTTGATCGCTAAATGAAAATGTTGTAGAAAACCCATCCACTTATTATGCTTGGTCTATTGTAGCTTACTCTAGGCCTATAGGTACTATAATGGCTAGTGATCTATGTGGATTATTGTCTCCTTCCCCATCAGATAATGCTTCCACTTCTTCATAACTTGCACCAGGGTATAAATATCCTTGTTGTAGGTAGGGTAGTTAAGAACTGATCTGAAAATGGAAGTATTTGTTAATGAAAAGTATCCATTTACATTTAAATAGGTGTGCAAAGTGTTTCCCATGAGTTGCAAGTTAAACAAAGGAGTTTTGATTATGTTTTTGAGTCTTATGTGTAAGGGTATGTTTTTTAAATTTATTGTTTAACGTATCATATCAGCAATACATAGTAGAATAACTTCAACATAACATGACTCAGATATTTGGTGAGCAGTTCACCCCTCCTAGGCTACGTCTACTGGACCAAGCCTCCCAAATTGGCTTGTCCTCTTGTATTAAAATGCTCCAAAATGCTAATACAAGTTTAAAAATTCCTCAATAAGAAAAAATAACTGTAAATACAGAATCAGAAGACATGAAAATGCTAAAAATGCCTTTCCATATACACTAAACAGTGAAAAATTACCAAATACAGTGCCTTCTTCAACAAGGCCCTAACGGCTCTTTGAACTCCTCTTCAGCTTTTAGAGCTATAGAAGTCCTCAAATAGTTTTGAAACCTATTCCATTAGGTTCAGGAGGTAGAAAATAGTTGAAAATGGTTTTTGGTTCACGTCAAACAGTGAGGTACAACTCAATACAGTTCCATTTCCCCAATGGCCTTGATGGCTCTCCAAACTTAACTGAAGAAATAATGGTTTTAGAACACCTCTAATTCCTTTGGAACCTATCCCAAACACTCCAGAATGCTCAGAATACCCAAAATTGACCAAAATTTCATCCAATTTGGTCCAATATTGGAGACGTTATCCAAAAAACAAGATTTTGCCCAATGTCAAGTAAAAACCCCACTAAATGTGGGAGAACTACATATAGTCCGACCAAAAATGGCGGAATTACGAAAATGGTGGAAACGCCCAAAATTAGGCGGAAATTTTAATTTTGGCAATAAATTTTGGGCGGGGTGCTAGTCACATGCACCTCCGCTGAAACTGCTGACGAAACTGCATTTAGAACTGTAGCATTTAATTGTATTGAATGTGGCCACATGCCACGGTTTTCGTTTCCGCCGTCGAACTATAACCCTTAGATTAAGGCCTTTAGACCACGGTTATAACTCTTGGTGGCAACCATCATGGCTAGCTCTGAGGGGCTAGCCCTTAACCATTTTCTGTCCATTTAAATTCAAACAACAAATACGTATGAAGTTCATTGAAAGTCAAGAACTAATGAGCAGTCAGGCCAGTGGGTTCTTTGCGCTGGCAGAGAGGAGACTAGTGTTCGAAACCTGTGGACTTACAAAAAAATTTTAACATGTCAATTCTTCCATGGCCTAGGGCCACGTGGCGGCCTCCAGGCTTGCCACGTGGCACCGGCTGATTGGCCGAAAATTACACAGTCAACCAATGAACTAATCACTGAATGCCACTTGTTGAATCTTCATTTGCCCAAATGGAATATTCCTTGGAATATTTTGAGGAATATTCTCATAATATTCCAAGTTATATTCTTTTTTTAATATTTTTCAAAGTCAAAGTCAACCCTGGTCAAACTATATTTTTGAAGGATACTGTAAACTTCAAACCTGCATAACTTTCTCATACGATGTCAGATTTGAGTGTCGTTTGTGGTGCCAGAATCATAGCGATGAGGCCTATCCGTTCATTCAGGTTGCACGTGATTTTGAACACTTTCAATTTTGAGCTTTTTCCATAGCTTGGACTTGAGCTCCTGATCACACCTCCCAAATGAGAAGCTTTTGGGCCCCAAAAGCTCCCTGAAATGCTGAAACTAAACTGTACAAAAAATGAGAGAATAAAAACATCCTCTTCTCTTCAGCCTCTAAAAACTTTCTTTGCATGGCAAATGAATTTGAAATTCAACTAGAAATAAATTCATTCTTCCCTTCACTCATGCTTATCCTCCTGTCAAGAGTTTCTTTTACATGCAAACTTGCATCAAATTTTCAACTGAAATACATGCATACCAATCTGAAATTTACATGTACAAAATCAGTATGACTTACTGCATTAAGAAGTTAATCCACTTCCTACCAAGCCACCTCCATGGCATCTTTTCCTGCTGCAACATTTCTACATGCGAATCTTCCATTTCCACATCGATAATGGAATCCATAGATCCACTTGCGCCAATGTTTTTGTCCTCTAGTTTCATGTGCTTTGGACGACTTGTTGCATGAAAATTCCAACAATGAGAGACATCATGTCCCTTCTTTTGACAAAAAGTGCAACTCTTATGCACTTTTTTGTGAAAGTTTTCTTTGCCTCTTCTGCTTCCTATGTGCTTTCTTTTTCAACCATCATCTTGAAGCAACATGGTTAAATCCACCACAAAATGTGCAACAAAACTTTCTTTCATTTGAACAAGAAAAATTATCATTCTTTGTTGAAACATAACCAAATTGATCATGTGAATAATTATACCTCTTGTGTTGTTTAGAATGTCCATCCTTTTTGTCTTCATAAGACGATGAACTAATAGAGGCTACAGCTTTCTTTTTGAGACTTACATCATAGTTCTTGTCTTGAAAACTGTTTGAACTTGAATGCTCGCCATAAGCGGCATGTTTACCCTCTACTTGCAGCAATTAAGGCTTAAAACAATGGCAATCATCCTTAAAACAATTTTGACATATATGCATTTTAGAACTTGGAATAAAGGTTCTCTTTAAATTTGGATCACATGCATTCAAGGATTTGGAGTCTTCGCCATTAAACTGCATATAACCAAGACCAACATTCTTGGGTCGCTCCACAACCGAAATAGGGTCAACCATGCCTTGTGCATGCTTGCCCAAACCTTTGCCTTGATGATAGCCCATTTTAACCATTAATTTGGACCTTATACCCCTTGTATGATTTTCAAAAGAACCAACACACTTTTCAATTGAGGAAATTGAAGACAAGTTGGAATGGTTTACCTCTTCCTCACGCTTGTTCTTGGACAAAGCTTCTTGAGCTTGAAGGAGTTATTTCTCCATGTCATGTAGTCTTTGGATAATTTTTTCCTTCTCTTCCTTCATGGCTAACAATTGTGCATGAAGCTTAGCACTTTCTCTTTGATCCTCAATCAAAATCTGCACCATGCCCTTCACCTTAATGAACTCATTCTTCAAGTCATCATTGAAGAATCTAGTGAAGGAGGAAACTTCACTTGTGGAAGAATGTTTCATTATGTAAATGTTCAAATTAACAAAAGGAACTTCCAAAGAAAAGTTCTCAAATATTTCAAACAAATGACAAGATTTTAACCAAATGGTTGTAAAGACCCCTTCTTATTCAAGCAACCATAAAACACAAACTCCAATAGCTTTTGTAACAAACACTAATCAAGTGGGTTTGTTTTCCAAAGATAATCTTGAGGTACTTTGGGGTAAGGAAATAGTCTACAACTCTTTCCAATACTTAACTATCAACAGCTATCTTTTCAACTCAAGCAAACTCATACAATCAACCATTTTGCAACCAATAAAATAGTCAATCTTTTACATTGTTTTAACACCTTTTTTACAAAAACAAATGCTCAACCTAATATCTGATACCATCTGATCTGAAAATGGAAGTATGTTTTAATGCAAAGTGTCCATTTCCATTTAATTAAGTGTGCAAAGTGTTTCCCATGAGTTGCAGGTTAAACAAAGGAGTTTTGGTTATGTTTTTGAGTCTTATGTGTAAGGGTATGTTATCTAAATTTATTGTTTAACATATCATATCAGCAATACACATCAGAATAACTTCAACATAACATGACTTAGATATTTGTTGAGCAGTTCACCCCTCCTGGGCTACGTCTGCTAGACCAAACCTCCCAAATTGCCTTGTCCTCTTGTATTAAAATGCTCCAAAATGCTAATACAAGTTCAAAAATAACTCAATGGGAAAATATGACTGTAAATACAGAATCAGAATACATGAAAATGCTAAAAATTCCTTTCCATATAAACTAAATAGTGAAAAATTACCAAATACAATGCCTTCTTCAACAAGGCCCTAATGACTCTTTGAGCTCTTCTTCAGCATTTCAAGCTATATAATTCCTCAAAAAGTTTTGAAACCTCTTCCATTAGGTTCATAAGGTATAAAATAGTCGAAAATGGTTTTTGGTTCACCTCAAACAGTGAGATACAACTCAATACAGCTCCATTTCCCCAATGGCCCTAATGGCTCTCCAAACTTCACTGAAGCAAAAATGGTTGTAGAAAACCTCTACTACCTCTGGAAAATTTCCCAAACACTCCAAAAATCTCAAAATACCCAAAATTGACCAAAATTGCATCCAATTTGGTCCAATATTGGAGAAGTTATCCAAAAAACAAGATTTTGCCCAATGTCAAGTAAAAACCCCACTAAATGTGGGAGAACTGCAGATAGTCCGACCAAAAATGGCGGAATTCTGAAAATGGTGGAAATGCCCCAAATTAGGTGGAACTGTTAATTTTTGCAATAAATGTTGGGCGGGATGCTGGTCACATGCACCTCCGCTGAAACCGCCGACGAAACCACATTTAGAACTGTAGCATTTAATTGTATTGAATGTGGCCACATGCCACAGTTTTCGTTGTCGTTGTCGAACTGTAACCATCAGATTAAGGCCTTTAGACCATATTTATAACTCCTAGTCACAACCTTCAGGGCTAGCCCTTAACCATTTTCCGCCCATTTAAATTCAAACAACAAATACGTATGAAGTTCATTGAAAGTCAAGAACTAATGAGCAGTCGGGCCAGTGGGTTCTTTGTGCTGGTAGAGAGGAGACCAGTGTTCGAAACCAGCAGAGTTACAAAAAAAATTTAACATGTCAATTCTTCCATGGCCTAGGGCCACGTGGCGGCCTCCGCGCTTGCCACATGGCACCCGCTGATTGGCCGAAAATTACACAGTCAACCAATGAACTAATCACTGAATGCCACTTGTCGAATCCTCATTCACCCAAATGGAATATTCCATGGAATATTCTGGAGAATATTTCAAGGAATATTCCAGGGAATATTTTGAGGAATATTCCAAGGAATATTCTTTTTTTAATATTTTACAAAGTCAAAGTCAACCCTGGTCAAACTGGATTTTTGAAGGATACTGTAAACTTCAAACCTGTATAACTTTCTCATACGATGTCGGATTTGAGTGTCGTTCGCAGCACCAGAATCATAGCGACGAGGCCTATCCGGTCATTTGGGTTGCAAGTGATTTTGAACACTTTCAATTTTGAGCTTTTTCCATAGCTCGGACTTGAGCTCCTGATCAAGAACTTCCCCATGAAATACTTTAGAATGGTAGCATACATGCCTTCCTCCTACATCAAGAATGCTCCCATAGCATACCCACTGACATATGTCTCCACTTTGAAGGGATACTACAAATTTGGTAATGCTAGAACTGGTGCTTGACCAATCTTATTCTTTATCTCCTCAAAGGCCCTTTTTTGACCTTTCCCCACCGTAAAAGCTTGCCACTTGCTGTTATAACATGGAGTTGTGTTTCTACCATTTAAAATGAGGCTATGAATTTCCTTTCTTACTATATTTCCCGAAACAAATTCCTAACCTCAGAAAAAATAGTAGGCACTAACCATTTCATGATGGCCTCTATCTTGGATGGATCTATATTTATCTATCCTCAACCTATCACATACCGTAGATACACTAAAGACTATTATGCAAACTCACACTTCTTGAGATTTTCTAGCAGCTGGTGCTTCTTTAATGTCTCCAACACCTACATCAAATGTGTGATGTGCTCCTCCCAGGTAGCATATACCAATATATCATTCAAATTGACAATAAAAAATTTATATATAAAAGGTAACAATATATCATTCATTAACCTCATAAATATAGTTGGTGCATTATTTAGGTCAAATGGCATTACGAGCCACTCATATAAATATTTCCTAGTTTTAAAGTAGTTTTCTAGGTATATTCTTCTTTGACTCAAACCTAGTGATATATAGACTTTAAGTCAAACTTGGTGAATCATTTTGCATGATGCAGCTCATCCAACATATCACCTATCCCGGGTAAGGGGTACATGTTCTTGAGTGTGATTTTTTTCAATGCCCTATAATCAATACAGATCTTCCAAATCCCATCTTTATTTTTCACAATGATGATGGGTGACCCACATGGTCATGTACTCGGTCGAATGACACCCTGTTCCAGTAGTTTTTTCATTTCTTTCTTCACCTCACTTTTTTTATAGTAGATTTCTTATACAACCCAATGTTTGGTAATGGGGATTTCGGCAATATCTGAATTTCGTGGTCCACTTCCCTCTTGGGTGGTAACCCTTTAGGCTCATCGAACACATACCTATATGCATGTAGCAACTCTTCCAATTGTTGGTTTTGTTTCATATATAGTACACCCCTCCAATGGTTCCGTTCCTCTTACAAACTCTTCTAAAAACTCATTTTCTCTTAAAAACAGTAAAACAAACTTTTTGTTGGACCTGATCAATTTTATGGCTTGGTTGAAACTTACTAGATAAATTTTCAACTTACCTTTGTGTTTTTTTATGGTGAATTATCTTCCATCCTTTGCGAGCCGATATTGGTTGGATATCTGCATGAATATTGCATCTCACATGTACATGTAGGGACTTCCAAACATGACTCCACATACATCAAGGGGAACTATGTCTAGTTCTACTTCATCATTAAATTCATCATTGATGGAAAATATAATTTTGCACTTTTTTGTTACAACTCCAAATCTAAATCCTTAGTTACCCATCCCAATGGATATGAGATCAAATTATCACAAACTTCCAATCCCAATTTTTTGACCAACTCTGCTGCAATGTGATTCCCCTACAATCCTAAGTCAAATAGAGCATCAATCTTTGTCTTCTTGACATGTATCTTTACGTGGAAAATTTTGGTCATTTCTCTCTCTTCGTGTTGTTGATCAAAGCTACTAAAATTCACCTCCTTCTACACTAGTATACATACAATATTCTCATACACATTCAAGTTTCTTTCATCCCAGTTGCTTGAATCAGTGGCCCTGATATTCTTCTTCTTATTGGCTTTCTTTCTGTTCTTAGGGTTAAGCTCTAGTTGCAACTTCCATCACTTCTCCTTTGTATGGCCATCATGTTGCAGTGATTGTGGTGGTTGTTGGGATCTTTGAATAGGTTTTTTGTGGTTGTTTTATTTTTATCTTTCCCCCTTTCCAATTCTTCTTCCCCTTCTTAGAAATGTCTTGTTTCTTCTTATACTTTGATCCATTTGGTTTCCCTATCTTTAGGCCTATGCTCTCCAGTTATTATGCTTATACACAAGCCTCATCAATCGATATGTTCTTGAATAACATCACTTTCTTCCGTAGATGGCTATGTAGACCCCCCGAATACTTCAAGAGTACATATGAATTCTTTAGAGAGATACCCAACATTATGTCCATCTTTCTAAATCTATGGTATACTACTATACACTCTTCCCTAGCTTATTCCTGAAGTAGTGCCACCAAATCCACTGGTCCCCTACATACCCAATAGGGTAAAATTATGATTTTATAAGGGTTTTGAATTCCTCCCACTCAGTTACTAGATGATCTCCTTCACACTTCAAGGGCTTCGTTTAGATTTTCCACCAAGTCAAGGCATGACCCTCTAATTTCAGCTACAGAAATGAAATTTTTATTCTTCCTCAATATGGTGGACACTGCCCCGGATGCGGGTGCTACGATGGCTATGGAGTGTGAGAGGACAGGAGCTACCGGACGGGAGGCCACTTGCCATCCCTCACGGTAGCATTGACTACACCTGTCCGACCGAGCACAATGAGCCAGTTTTATCTGTCCGCAATTATTTCAATCCCGATTGTGTTTAATGGAGTATGCTCTGAAGGCGATACTTATCATCCTTGAGGCGATTCGAAGCTGCCTCGACTGCAGAACCCATATCTCGCACAAGATTTGCAAGACTGGTTATTCAATGCGGCATTTGGAGAGTTGCAGGTTGTGTTCTTTAAACGCTATGGAGCCACTAGCCCCCCAACCGATGAACGCGCATTGCAATTCTGCTCTGGACAGAGCCAGAGAACGCACCTCCACTGGTAAGCGTAGTCGACTCACTTGTTGTCTGCAGCCCGATGACAACTTACACATTTCTGTAGCTGGCCCCTGTTTCCTTGCGACTGTTGTGCTGGGCATCCCTCCTGCTACGTGCTCTCAGGTTCCTCCGAACTCCAGTCCTGCTAATTCTGCAACAATGCCTAGGCTGAGGTAGAGAATGAGGTGCAGGAGGGGGCCTTCGCGCCCTGCCAGAAGGCCGTCTCCCTCTCCTTCCTATTCCCCATCGGACTCCTCTACTCACTCTGACAGTCTCCCTCGCCTCCTCCGGGGGCGCTTGCTCCATTCTGGACGAAGGTTGGATTCTCCTTCTGGAGATGCGCTGCCCGCTCAGTCGCACACTGCTCTTTTCTCGTTTGATTGTGCTTTGAACAAGCCTCGCGTGACGGTGGCCATATCCGTGGTCTTCTTGGAGGAGCCTATTCCAGAAATTCCGCCTGAGGATCCTGATCCTGACGCCGGCACACACATGAACCAGATGCAGCATAGCGCGAGGGGTCAGCCTGAGGCTTCCGGGGCGACTCTGCAGGCGGACTCTATTCGTGTTTCGGCTTCGGTCGCTGAGGCTGCTCACCATAATGAAGATTTCCCCCATGTTCACAGCAATCCAGAAGACTTCAGCTGCAGGATTGAAGAGGTTCCGCCGGATGAGTAACTCGTCTCTCCTTTCTGGTTTCTTTTGTTTTTTCTCGACCCTCTCGGAGGGCCTGTTTTGCTATACCAATGCCTATCTCAATTCTGGTCCATTTTTTGTAAAAAATTAGTTTTAGTCCGTTCTATGGTCTAGTCATGTTTGGGACCAGTGTCTTAGCAATGCGTATGGTTACAAGTCTATGTCTTTCCAGCTTGATCCCCTGCGTGGGATTTTTTATGTTCTGGGTTCTTCAAGATGGTGCCCCTTGCAGGGCTGCCCAAATCTAGTCACAGTCAGCCTAAATGGCCTCTCTGAAGGCACAGATATGGCCTCGGCCAGTTGTACATTATTTTCTTACTGATAATAGATTACTTTAACTTAGCAAAAAAAAAATATGGTGGACACTGAAATACACATCTAATCGTTGCAACCAATGATTTAGCTTTAGAGCATCGATATCACCTTAGTATGGCTTGATATCGACCTTCACTTTCATTTTGAACAAGGACTGTGAATGATTCACGACACTCGAACTGGGTTGATATTTTTTGGGGCCTTTCTTTGGTTGGTTCTCTATTTCTTCCTAATCTCCCGATCTCCCCTATGATTTTTCCTCTACATTAGAGCCCCCATATTCTCCAAATAGCCAAATCTTATTACTAAAATACAACATGAGTATGTTTACATGATGGTTTATATCTATGGCTTGTGCTTCTAATTGTAAAAACCTCTTCACTCTAAGTTTGGGGTGGTTATTCACATATTCATCGGCCATGAATAGGGTTTTACAACTTATGGCTTAGAGGACCTAGATCCTCTGCAAATCTCCACAATACACTCAAATAATCCTTCTCTAATACCAATATGATCCGTAAACTATTCGGGATATTCCATACGATAGTCTTTCATAACATATATGATAAAACTATATTTAAAAATATGAAATCTACACTATTAGGGTTTTATTTCTCTTTAGATTTCTCGATGGGTATATTTATGTTAATTGTGTATGCATGAAAAGTAATATTATGTAGAAAATGGAGAAAAAAAAAATAAAAAATCATAAAACCAGGATTTGACACAAGACACAACCTAGGAAACCCTTTCGGTATAAAAACCAAGCTTGAAGGTGAGGTCGTTATGCTCTATTTCTTTGGATAGAAAATAGTTGAGTATAAATAAGTATAGTTTGTGGCCCATGGGCTACTATATTGAAAAAATTATCTTTGTGTGCTCTATCGCCTATCCCTCTCAGCTAATTTTTCTCAGTTATGGAACAAATGCACTCGAAAGGAATGGAACCCCTTTTCCTCCTAATGGCTTGTTTATAACACAACCTCATAGCCTACTAGTGTTTAGGTTTGCTACCTCAACTATTAATCAAAGTTACAAAATGGACTCTTCTAGAGTATTCTTCATCATAATCATATGGCTAGCCCATTTTCCATGAATAATGGGGGCTGACATGGCATCCTCTCGAATTATGGGGGTGAAAACAAGAAGGTCAGCTTTTGAGTGGCATAAATTTTGCATGCAGAATTTGATTAAGGTGATTATTGTGTCATTGGAAGGGTCTTCATGTGTAGAATATGGAAAAAATGTATTGATTTGAAGGGACAAATACTTACCCCAAAAAACATTGTTTCATGCCTAAAAATGGTCTGAGAAGGTTTTAGACCTTGATTTACCAAACTGGGTCATACTGGTTAAAATGATCTAGTGAGCTGATTCCTCCACTTTTTCCATTCTAAAAATGGCAATGATGTGAAGATTTTTCTAGTCAAGTTTTCCTAACTTATGTTTTTATATAATAATTATTCTAAGGTAAATGGGTAGAGAATATTGTTTAGATTTTAAAGTTATAAGTAATCATAGTCAAACTCTTCTATATTTTGGTTGTTTTCAGGCATACTTTTCAATACATTTAGCCCAAATTTGTGTATAGATTTGTTGGAATTGCAAAATTGAGTTTTGTAATTTGCATAATCCAAGTGCCCCATGAGTTTTTGAAAATGTTGAACCCATTATTTTTTCAAAAACACATTTTAGAAAACTAAAAATCCCAATCTCTCCAAAAATTATATCATTGAATTCTCACCAAAAAAAAACAAAACATAGATTAATTCTATGATTTTGCCTTATATCTTTAAATTTAACCAAATTTTGTTCTGATATTTTTATGTTGATAGGAATGTCTATTTCAGAATAGGTCTTCCATAATTTTAATTTAATTAATTATTAAGTGGTGGATGGTGGAGATTTAACCTCCATGGAATATGCTAGAACATTCATAGTAGTATATACATGTCATGGGTTAAGATTTATCTCCAAGTTAGTTATGTTTTTTTTTGTAAGTTCGGCGGGACTACATCTTCAACATGTCTAACATATCACCTGGATTGGGGAGGGGAATTGAACTAGTGACTTCACATCAAGGACTGCCTTAACAAAGAACTTGATCACCATCTATCCAAGACCCTGTAGAGAGTTATGCTCTTTTATTTAATTTATCTCAAATTAATTAATTAAATAAAAGGTCATATCAACATGTGTCGTATTATGTGTGTGGTATTGATAATTCATGGTATTGTAACAAAATTTGTTTACAAATTAATAACTTCCATGGAAAAATGAGGGTGAATGTCCATGGTTAAGAATATTGTTTAATTCATATATTAATTATATTTATAATTAATAATTATTATGTCGATATGTATTATATTTGGAATAGGCTTCCATAATTTCAATTTAATTATTAATAATTACTAGGTGGATGGTAGGGATTTAAATTTTATGGAATATTTTTAGTAGTATACACAAATCAAAGGTTAAGATCTATCTCCAAAGTAATTATGCATTTTTTTTCTCTTTTAACTAAATTGGCTAATTAAAAAAATGTCATATGAACAAGTGTGAAATGAAATGAGTTATGATTTTTTGGGCATGTGGTATTTATAAGTCATTGTATTGGCCTATAGTATTGTAACAAAATCTATTTATAGATTAAGAATGTCTATGGTAAAATGGGGGTATATATCCTTAAATAAGAATATTGTTCCATGTTTTTTCAAATGTAAATATGTTTAACTTATATATTATTACTTTTATATAATTAATATTAATAATAATACTAAAAAAAAAGTTATCATTTAGTTAATTTTATGATTTTTTTAATTTTAACAAATTGAGATGTATAATGGAGTGCTTTGATGCTTATTATGGATTTATGTCTATAAGAATTTACTAGTCATTTAATTTGTATAGTTGTGTTAGAAATAATTTAAAATAAAGTTAAAATTTAGTTAATTTTTTATAATTTTTTTTAATATGAACAATATAAAATGTATTTTCTAATAAAAATTTTTGATGCTTATTGTAAATTTATAGATGTCAACATTTACCAACCATTTAATTTATATAATTACACTTGTTTAAATATATTTTTACTCAAATCATAAAACTTTAAATTTGACCAAATTTTATTTCAACTATTTTTAAATATAATTTTACCTCAAACCACACAACTATAAAGAGTCATTTGTGTCACTAATTCAAAAATTAAAACAACTTGATTTGTTCTATCTCATGACAAAAATTTCATATTCTAAGTGTTTTGGACTATACTATTGTAAAGTAATCTTTTGATTGCAAAATTTCAATAAAATTTATAATTAAGATTTGCTTTTCCAAATTTTGTTTTGTTTTTAAAGGCATTAAAATTCATATGCAATGGAGTTTTCAAAGGAGCCCCGAACCCTTACATGGCTTCCATTCGAATGTGGGCAGCATCAGTTGTCAAGGATGTGTACCTCCTTTCAAAATCATAGCCAATCGAGGTTTTCCCTCTACCTTAGTATTCCGATTTTGCAAATTTACTCTTGCAATGTAGTTTGAATTGAATCAAGGTGCTCATAAAACATATTAGGAAGGAATAATTTTGTATGTAATAAGATTCTTACATCAAAAATTGATGAAGATATTTAATTTGGAAGTTCATTTAGGAGTCCTTTAAGATCCACTCAGAATATCAGTATCCACTCTTTTTTTATTAGCTCTATATTGGTACATTTTATGCTTGTGATATTTGTGCACTATTGCTAACATTAAAACTATGGACTAAGGCAATTTTGGCAATGCATGTTGGTGCTCATCACAATAGTTATTTTGCAGGATTGTCTTTCTCTCTTTCTGTTTGTATTACTCACTCTTTGTTCGTAGATGATTTACTGGTATTTAGTAGGCTCCTTAGAAATTTTTGGTTCTATCTACACTTTATACTCATACACTTTGGAGTGGAAACGAGTCTTCTTATAAATAAAGAAAAAACTCTTCTGATACATGAAAATGGGGATCCTGAAGAAATCAATTTTATTTCTAGATTTATGGGGGTGAAAATAAGAAATCAGGGCGATGGTTTCACCTATTTGGGTTTCAGACTTAAATCTACTGCATACATTGTGATGGATTGGATGTGGCTAGTTGATAAATTCAGGAACCGAATTATAAAATGGACAAACAAATGGCTATCTCTTGGAGGAAGATATATAATGGTTCAAGCGGTCTTAACTCAGTTCGTGGTATACTAGGCTCACCTCTATTACATTCCTTAGCACATTGTCAACAAAATAAACTCCATATTCGCCCAATTCATTTGGTCTGGCACACTTTTTATGAAAAATATCCATCCTTGTAGACTGGAGATTTTGACCATCCCAAAAATCTATGGGGGATGGGGTTTGTTAAACATCTGAACATTCACGAAATCATTGCTTACAAAATCCTTTTCTCGTGTTCTACATGGGTTGGGAATGTGGTCTTCCATCATCTGGATTAATTATATTGAAGGGAATTCCATGAAAGAATTTTACCGTGGCAACATTCAACAAGCATTTTCGGCATCTCAAATATGGCGAAGTTTCCACAAAATAATGGCTTCAGTAACTGAACGTTTAATATGACATTTCGGTAATGGACTAGACATTACTCTGGGTGGTGATCGAGTTCTAGGAGTGGAAGTACTGCCAATCACTGATATCATATTATTTCATTGTTTAGCCCACAGAAGGATTTTCTATTTGTCATAGGTTATTACATGCTATAATTTTGGCTCTCCGATATGGAAGTCTGCGGAGAAAATTGGCCTACAAAATAGGGAAGCGATAGAATGGGATAGAATTGTAAAGGCCCTCCGGCTGGCGCGGCTATGCTATCATGGTGAAGGATACCAAATCATATGGGATGGTGTTTTAAAGGGTGGGGAATTACTGGTAAAATACATATATCATTTCTCCATCTCCAGTCAGTTACATGACTATACTCCTTCCCCCTTTAGAAATGCATGGACTTGGAACATTCCCACGAATATTCTCCTATTCGGTTGGTTGATGTGGCACAATAAAATTATGACCTGGGAGGGTCTTCAAAAATGAGGTTTTTATGGTCCTGGGAGATGTCCCTTCTGCCACTCAGGGGAGGATACTACTTCTCATGTTTTTTTCACATGTCCTTTTACAGTAAATATTTGGGCATTATTCTCCAAATACTTAGTGAGACCAGATTGGAAACCTGTAAATTTTATTAACTCCATTTAGGTATGGGGTGCACATAAGGGTATGTATAAAACTCTACCATTTTGTTTGTTCTGGGAGATATGGTGTGCCAGGAACAGAATGATTTTTGAAAATATGTCTGCCAATGTTACTCTGCTCCATGGTTTTTTTATGAAGTGGTTGACTGCTTTTCCTCCACATATGCCTCCTATTAAAGACTTTTAGGTGCATATCAGGCCTCATCCCACTACCCTTTCGGTGATATTTTTTGATGGTGCTTTCCAAGGACAATCCTGTGGATGTGGAGTGTGGTTAAAGCTTAGTGATGAGGATAGATATCATATTTTTTGGAATGGTGGGAATGGGTTTAACAATAGGGCTGAATTAATGGCCCTTTGGAGCGGGCTCTAGATGGATTTAAATCTCAATCTGCGATCTTCTCATGTGTATGGTGATTCTAGGATCATTATTGATGGCTTCTCTAGAGAAACTCTCCTATTTTCACAGGGTGCATAGGGATGGATTGACCGGGTGAACCATTTAATTCCAAATTTTTATGAGCTAACATGGCACCATATTTTTAGGGAGAATAATACTAGAGCCGATACTTTATCTAAGAAGGGCCTCAGTCTTCCTATCGGTTGTTTTCACATTTCCCATTTCAGAGCTTCACAATGTTTACGGACCTTCGAGATCCCTGTACCATGACATATTTTGATCTACAGCAAGCGAGCCTGGGGAATCAGGTGAACGTGATATATTCTATCAGGCGAGCGTGGAAAAGTCTATTTTCTTTTTTTGAGCTACTGCAAGCGATCCGGGTCCCTCTCTAACCTTTTTTTAATTGGCAGTTTTTTTTTCAACGACATTTTGTGAATTGTCTATTTGTCAAGGAAACTATGCATACTTTGCGCTGGTTTCTGTTCACTCATATATCTATATTGACATGTTGATATGCTATGAAGTGATGATTGTTCTAAATGTAGTAGGAACATATGTTGTTGAATATTTCTACAGATAAAGTATAGAAGATGTATGCTTACCTCTTCGCAATCTCGTGTGGAAGGCGACTATAGATCTTGTTTTCATGAGCCAATATTGCCATATATGTAAAATGATTGATGTATTGTTTCTATAATATATATACATCGTTTTTTTCTCTCTGAAAAAATTTATGGGTAAATTTTTCAACACATGTTTGTGTTTGTGTGTTGGTGGAAGTTGTACACCAATACTAGGATTAGTAGTTGTGGCTAGGTGCAAATCTTGGGAAACTTTCCTAACATATGTTCATTATTTATGATAATTGTATATGTATTCTTTCATTTTTGTGCTTGTGATAGTTGTACGCCAATGTTTGTAGTTATATACTTATGATATTTGTATCACATATTTTTCATGTGTTTGTGTTTCTAATTTTTTATAAGGTGAGAAAACCTATCATGACTCAGTAGTTAAACTAGCAGTGAGGATAACCATCACTGGGTGCTATCTGAGAATGCAAGTTGCCTCATCACTGTTATTCAAGGAAAAGAATGCTACCTCGAATTACCCTTGTAACACATTATATTAATTATTTTTTTATCCTTTTATTAAACTTACTATAATAGTAGCCACATGGTGGCAATGTGCAAAAAAAACAAAACTAGTCACATTGCCACCATGTGAATCTTGTTTATATTTGAAGTGGGTTTTTTTGGGGGGACAAGACCCTTCCTAAAATAATATTTTGAGTATAGTTAAAATTTTAAGCATGCTTATGAGCAAGATTTTACTATTAAAAAAAGCATTTTTATAAATATGATTTAGTATTAAAAAATGGTTTGTTTTTCAATATTAAGATTTTAATTAATGATTGAAAAATGTAAAATTCTAGAATACATATAGGAAATATTGAATTTTATTGCTCACTTTTTCAAGTATATTTGGGTGTAATTTTAGAACCATGCCCTTGAAAGAATCAAGGAATTTAGAGCTGAAAAGTAAAGTGATCTAAGTTTGAAATTTTTAAGGTCAAAAAATGAAGGATAATACATGAGCAAGTGACTTTAAAGATAATTGAGGTTATGTAACAACCCCTGGTTTATTTTCTATGTAAATATAATAAGACCAAGTTCATGGGACATGTATTCCAAGCTTAATGTTAGGCAAAACATTATAGTGGGCATCACTTTTGGATTAATAATGGCTATGGAAATTGACAAAGGCATTGACAAAGACAAAGAGGAAATAATTGGCTTTTAATTATGAAATAAAGGAAAATAGGAGAAAAGGAAGGTGAAGAGACACAGATTTGCATGCAAGATAAATTAGAGGGAAAATGAAGAAATAGAGGCCTAAATGATAAAAAGTCTTGAGAGAAACAATTTCTAGATTTTGACAACTTTTTTACAGTTTTGAGTTGAGCACACTCTCATTCTCTCATACTCTTGCACACTTAGATCATTCTCGGAGCACTCTAGTATTCACTTGGATTGGAGAAATAAAGCAAAGGAAATCAAAGGAGCACAAGGGAAAATTTGGATCAGTAACTACAACTAAATTTCTTTTCAGGTAATAGGTTGCATGCATAATTTCCTTGTTGATTTTTGGATGCATGGTATATGCATGTGATTCCTTGGTTATGTTTTTTCAATGGCATGGAGATATGCTTATATTGACAGTGGGTTCATTCCTTTCCATTTGCTGGATATCCATGGTGTTGTGGATTTCCCACATGTTATTCTAATTGGTGCTCAGGTTCCCTATGTCTATGGATTGGAATAAATAATTTGGAAGCCTTGAAGCAGTTTGGGTTGAGTTACTAGTTCTTGGAGCCGTAGGTTGGGACAAATTCTCTGGAGCCCTTGGTGGGTTGAGCTACTAGTTCTTGGAGCCACAATTGGAACAAAATCTCTCAAGCCTTGGTAAGTTGTGGGTTGAGTTACAAGTTCCTGGAACCTTGGACAACTTGGGTAGAGATCGATCTAGTTGATGTTAGTGATTTCCATACCGTAGACGTGGCATCGTTGTGGTTGAGGGTTGAGGTGGTTTGGCCATTGCCCTGGTTGGTTTTTTTTTGGTTTAACCCATGAGATCCCACATTAATGCTTGGGATATGGCACAATGGTGTTTGGTTGAAATAGAGATTTGGTTCAGCCTAGTCTATGGTCTGGTGGTATGTGGAAGTCTTTGACTTGATTGGCATTTTCATATGTTAATATGAGTTATTTTCTTAATGTGATTAATGAACACATGTACTTGTTATTATGATGATTTTATGGTTGATTTCCCATGGTTTCTATGCAACTGCTTATTTTTTGTAAATAAGTTGGTTACATGATGTATTCTATCTATGGATCTTGTCATTTTTTTATAAGTTAATGAATGGTTGATGAATGCATGGGCTAACAAGTGTTATTACAACTAGCCAAAGAGGTCTTAGAGCCTTGTTGTTGATTCTCAGATGAAGACTATCAGTTTATGATCATATATGCATTCATGACCTCTAGCTTATTGTTTACCATATGTTTGACGAAATTTATATCATGGATTAGGCATGTCTAGGTCTAGTTCTTTCTTGATTTTGAAAAGTTAGCATTGTTATCATAGTTTCTATGCTTCTGGAAAGTTACAATAATTTTTGGGCAGTGGTATGGATGTTAGCCTAAAACATTAGGGGAATTTTGAGGTCTAAAATGGGCCTCCTAAGAAGAATGTACAACCAAAATAAACTTTATAAGAACCAATATGATTCAAGATGATGATGTCAAACATGGGGGATGATTCACAATTTTTGGACTAAAAAATAAAAAAGGTTAAAAAATAATAAAATAATAAAAACTACTTTTGCAACTCATATTTTCAACTAATCTCCTTAAGGTTTTACTCAAATTTCAAGTGGGAGTACTCGTTGGATGAAAAATTTAATTCCTCATCCAAAGAGTACCCATGTTGCATTCTTTTGATGGACCTTGGTACACGAAAAATGAGAAATACATGAAAAATGTGACTGCAATGAAGTTTTTAATGTATGTCTCAGTTTTCATATAGCAGGATCCATAGAAAGTATGTAACATGGGTACTCCTTAGATGAGAAATCAAATTCTGCATCCAACAAGTGTTGCCACTCGAAATTTGAGTAAACCCATAGGGAGATAAGTAGAAAATATGAGTTGAAAAATTAGTTTTTTCTTTTTTCCCTCTAAAATTTGATGATGTAATCTAATCTTATTTTAGTATTTCGACTATTATTTTATAATTTATTTAGGAGGCCCATTTTAGACCTCAAAATTTTCCCAATGAAGTGGATTAGATCTCAGAACCACATGCATATAACTATAATTTTTTGGTCATAACCATATGGAAACTAGCATATGAGCGCAGCTATAAGCTTCCAACCACATGGATGTAGTGTAAAGTGTGTGGTTATGGAGCTATGTCAAAGAAAAAGGGTTCTAGCTCAGGGATTCATCACCTTGGGTGGTTTTCTAGCTCCTGAGTGATTTGTAGTCCTTGTGGGATTTTAGTAAGTGTTCAGTTTGTAGGACCCACTTCCTTAACTGAAACTTGTAGGTATAGTTATGTCATAGTGACACTCATATCATGTTTACCCTGACAAGCTTTTGAATTTGGGTAAATGTGGGAGGAGGCGGTTCTAGGGAGGTATCAAAGCTTCCAGGTTCACTGGATGTGTGGGATGTGATTGTTATGCATGCATGTTCGTTGTTGATATGTTTGTTATGCATGCAATGTGATGGCCATTTTTGCATTCGTGTGTCACCACGGTGTTGATGTTGAGATTCTTAATATGTTGATTTCATTATATACATATATTGTGCTAATCAGGATTGATTGTGCAGACGAGATAACCTCCTCTGAACTTCACTAAGGTATGTTTGATTATTTTATATTTGGTTTATCTGACATGGTATGTTTGTAGAAAGAAGAAGATCATATATGAAAAGAAGAATGGTGGATTAAAGTTCGCATGACTCTCCTTGATGTATTAAGAAGCTTAAAGGTAGAAATCAAAAGTTGCAAGGCAGATAATGACAAGATAATTAAGTCATGGGATAGGCTTACCAGAGCTCAGGAAAATAACGTAGAGGTAAATGTAGTGATCCTTCAAAGCTTAATAAATTTGTAGAGACAGCGACAACCAAACATTATTTATGGACAAGAGGAAACGACTAATGGGGCATATGGCAATAGGTCTTAATAAGGGCACAGGTTGACTCCTGAGTGATTTGTAGTCCTTGCGGGATGTCAGTAAGTGTTCAGTTTGAAGGCCCCGCTTCCTTAACTTGAACTTGGAGGTCCAGTCATGTCATAGTGACACTCATCTCATGTTTACCCTGGAAAGCTTGTGAATTTGGGTAAATGTTGGAGGAGGAGGTTACAAGGTGGTATTGAAGCTTCCAGGTTCACTGGATGGGTGGGATGTGATTTTTATGCGTGCATGTTAGTTTTTGATATGTTGTTTATGCATGCATTGTGATTTTCATTGTTGTAGTGTTGTGTCGTCATGATGTTGATGTTGAGATGATCAATATGTTGATTTCAATATATACATATGTTGTGCTAATATAGATTGACTGTGTAGAAGAGATAGCATCCCTTGAACTTCACTAAGGTATGTTTGATTATGTTTATATTTGGTTTATCTGACCTGGTACGTTTGCAGGAAGAATAAGATCAGATATGACAAGCATAATGGTGGATTATAGTTCACATAAATCTCCTTGATCAATTGAGAAGCATGGGGAAGAGTACTCTTATGACATAGAATATGCACTAAGAAGCTTAAAGGTAGAAATCAAAAGATGCAAGGCAGATAATGACAAGATAATTAAGTCACAGGAAAGGCTTACCAGAGCTCAGGAAAAGAAATAAGAGGTAAATGTAGAGATCATTGAGATCTTATTATATTTGCAGAGACATGGACAACCACGAATTAGTTATGGATAGGAGGAAAGGACTAATAGGGAATATGGTAGTAGATCCCAATAAGGGCACATGTTAGACAGGGATGCCATGGTTAGAGGTGGTAAATTATTTGATACACCTGTTGAGAATGCAACAAGATGATGAGCTTAGTGGAAATAAGTCGCATTCACTAAGTGGGTCCGCAGGCTATTTTTGGCGCAAAGTCTATTTTTAGACTATGTCTATTTTTAGACATATGGATCATGTTCTATGAGTTGCAGGATGCTATTTTTGGATGGTTGGTCAAGTCGAAAAAAATATATGGACTTCTATTTTTAGACATACTAGGCGGAATCTATTTTTAGATTGCTAGTCTAAAAATAGATATGTCGAATATTATTAGCTCTTAATAATATTTGGACTCTAAACATTATCTTGTCCTCTTGGAGCACTTCAGTTAAGTGCACAGAAGTGGCACATGCAGCTGACAGAAGGAATTATGCTATTCCTGAGGGTTAAGTGGAGCTATTGCATGGAGACTTCAGTTAGAACTCATGTGACAGAGTTTGGTGGAGTTTATTGAGGAAGTTAGTGGAGTTGTATTCATTTTAACTCAGTTAAATATAGTTGAGCTAGTTGTATCTAGTATAACTGATTGATACACTAGTGAGAGTGGTGTGAATTAAATACTAATTAATTCACTAATTATTAACTCATTAATCAACTAAAGAATACATCAGTTAACTTCAGTGCATGGACAGTTTCAGTGAAGACCAGTGAAGAGGTAGGTGAAAGAGAAAGTGTGACTATCAGTTGTGACCATAGTTGTGCATGATTTTGCACCACACATTGATGGAGATGCCAATGAGGATTACATAGTACACACCAGGTGGATTCAAACTCAGTCAGGGCCATTATTCATCTTGGATTGCGCAGCAGAGGCAGGCTAACAGGTGGAGAAGATTGGAGCATGTGTTTTTCTAGATCTGAGCTTGTGTAGTGTGTAAAAATTGGAGATTGTACTGAGAGCTTGTGAGGAGTTTGTACAATGATTGTTACATGATATCTATCATTATAATATACAGATAGTTGGGGGTTTTCAGCTTTAAGCTTTCCCATAAATACTGTGTTTATATGTGTGATTTTTCATGGTTTTAATGTGCGCATGCGATTGTTTATATTTCCGAAATTAATGATCAATAGTAGAAGAGGTTATGTATTATGCATGAAGCTCAAATAGTGTGTGATCAGGATAATCTCAGTGAATAATTTAACAGTTATTCAAATTTCTACAACACCTGACAGGAGAGGTAATGGTTATGGGTTCTACTCTAGTTCAGGAACATAGAGACATCCTGGTCATCACCACTATCATCCTTATAGGAGGAGTGAGAATAAGTACTTTCCATATGAGTTTAAGAAATCCAAGCCTCCTACCTTTGTTGGAGATCAGAAGCAACCAAAGGATGTAGAATCATGGTTTATTGGGATGAAGAATTTCTTTGAGCTACATGATTATTCAAATAATATGAAAGTCAAGATAGTTATTTCTAGTCTCAAACGGAAAGAAGATATCTAGTGGGAATATTTTAAGTGTATCAGAGGCATAAAGATAGAGGAGTTGAGTTGGCATGCGTTTAAGAGAATCTCCAAAAAGAAGTAATTGTCAGAGAGATAATATTATGGAAATGATAAGGAGTTATATGAGATTAAGATGGGTTCTATGATAGACGAAGAGTACACAACCAAGTTTCTGGAGTTGTTGAGGTATGTGCCTTATCTTAAGGATGAGAAGAAGAAGGTTCAAAGATTCATCAGTGTGTTGTATTTAACATTCAAGGATCAGATTAGGTATGATGAGCCTCATTCATTGGAGGAAGTCATTATAAAATTGAAGCATTGTTATGAGCAGCCTAAGAGTAAGTCTCATCCTAGGCGTGATTGGAAGGGGAGTGACAAAATTAAAGGAAAGTGGGATTAGAAGCAAGGAATAACTTTAGATGCAGGTGACAAGGATAATGTAGCATCATACAAGAAGTTCAATGCAGTTGACAAAAGAGATAGATTTCAATTTGAGGAGTAGAACAAAGGCGAGGGAAAACATCATTTGTAGTGTTAAACTTGTGGTGGAAAGCATCGCAAGAGAGATTTTCCATCACATCAGGATGGTAGACCTCATATTTACCATGCTCATGAGACACAAACAGTTGGGGATGTTGGTAAAATGATTCCTCAAATTTATGCAAAAGTGGATAATAGGCATGCTAATCATCAGACATCTATTATTGAGATGGAAGGTAATATTTGTGAACAAGTTATTTCCATTTTGATCATTCTTGGATCTAACTATAGTTATATCAGTCCTAACCTGGTGGATAAGTGTTGCTTGAATAAATAAGTGAACAGAGAGTCTTGGTTAGTGTATTTGGATATAGGGACCAAGAAAATATTTCATCATTGGTTGAGATCTTGTGCATTTGAGCTAAATGTTATGTCTACACCAACACACCTAAATGTGCCTCCTTTTGGATCGCACAATATGTTTTTGGGCATGGATTGGTTCTACATTCCTAGGACTAAGGTAGATTGATATGATAATGATATTGAGTTCCAGTATTATGATGGACAGAGGAGAATATTGTAGGGAAAGAAGAATCCTACATCAGTGACAATGGTTACAAATATGCACGCAAAGCACAGTTGCAAAAATGGATGTGTATTTTTTTCAGTTCATATTTCTAGTGAAAAAGGTAAGATGTTGAAGATGATGAAGTCCTAAAGGGGTATCCTATTTTGGAGTAGTTTAAATATGTGTTTCCTGCAGACATTTCGTAGTTTCCTCCTCATAGGGAAGTGGATTTTTCTATTGAGTTGATGTCGAGAGCAACACCAGCATCTAAGTTACCTTACAAGATGAGTGCTCCAAAGTTGGTGGAATTGAAGTTGCAACTTAAGGAAATACTTGACAAGGGATACATAAGGCCAAGTGTGTTGACTTGGTGTTCACTAGTATTGTTCGTAAAGAAGAAGGTTGGTACTCTCAGGTTGTTCATTGATTACAGGCAACTGAACAAAGTGACTATCAAGAACATGTATCCTTTTCCGCATATTGATGATTTGATTGATCAGTTGAATGGAGCATCAATTTTTTCAAAGATTGATTTTAGATCTATACATCATCAGGTGTGAATCAAATAATAAGATATTTACAGGACCGCATTTTGTACCAGGTATGGGCATCATGAGTTCATAGTGATTCCTTTTGGTCTTACTAATGCTCCAGCTACTTTCATGTTTTTTATGAACAATGTGTTGCTTCCTTATATGGACAATTTTATGATAGTATTCATTGATGACATATTTATATATTCTAAGAATCAGGAAGAGCATGCAGAGCACCTAACAACGGTGTTGAGATTGTTGAGAGAGCATCAGTTGTATTCCAAGCTCAACAAGTGCAGTTTATTTCAGTCTCATATTCATTACTTGGTACATTTTTTTTCCAAGGAGGGGATATCAGTGGGCCCAGTAAAGATTAAAGCTATCATGGAGTGGCCAACTCCTAGGAATTTGGACAAGGTCAGATAATTCATGGGGTTAGTAGGTTGTTGCAGGAGGTTCATCAGGAAATTATCATGGTTTTCCTATCCTATTACATCCTATCAGAGAAAAGGGAATAATTTTGAATGGACAAAGGAGTGTGCAACTAGTTTTGAGCAGTTGAGGGCCGAGGCATTTTCTTACAAATGCTCCAATTTTGAAGATTGCAAATCCTAATAAGGTGTTTGTGGTATGTAAATATGCTTGCAAGAGAGGACTTGGTGGAGTCTTGATGTAAGAAGTACAGGTGGTATGATATGAGTCTAGGAATTTGAATGAGCACGAGCATAAATATGTGACTCATGATCTTGAGTTGGAAGTTATCATTCATGCCTTAAATATGTGGAGAAATTATATTCTTGGCACGAGGTTTTTTCTAATGAGTGATCACAATGGGTTGAGGTACTTATTTGATCAACCTAATATAAATGCTAGGAAATCTATATGGTTTGATACCCTCAGTGAGTTTTATTTCAAGATCAAATATATTAAGGGAAAGGAGAACAGGGTTGTAGATGCTCTCAGTAGGAGAGTGTAGGTGAATCATATTGCAACAATGAGTTCTTATGCGATAGATTTTTCAGGAGTGGATCTTACAGGTATGAAAACATGATGATAGGTATCACCAACTGAGGCACAAGTTACAATAGAAAGGTGAAGGTGATATTTATGAGGAGTGTCATCTCACAATATATGACTTGGTGAGATTTGGGAATAAGATTTATTTGTTGGATAGTATTGAGATCAATAAGATTATATTGAGTGACTTTCATGTCAGGTCGTATTGATATCAGAATACATTGAAATAAATTAAGAATTTCTATCATTGGTCAAACTTGAAAAAAGAGGCATTTGAGTTTGTTGCGAAGTGGTTGGTGTAATATCCCAAAATTGGGATTTTCTACAACAAATGGAATATCTTGAGATATTCCAAAGTTGGAGCTTCAGAAAATCATGAGCATGGAAATTTAGAACAGCTCATTAGATGTGAAATAATATCTCACCAGCAGATATAAGAACCTCAGCTAGAATATGGCCTATATCCTCCTTCCCTTGTGGGGAAATGTAGTGATATAAGGCATAAAACAGTGGTCTTCAGCAAATAACGCAATAACAGTGGATACTGGGACTTGGATACCTTATTTTAGATAATATACAACCCACTTGCATAATTGGAGGTGAAACAAATGAATCTAGCTACTCTAAATACATCTCCCCGGCTCAAGATAGCTTAAAAACACCCTGATCCCATGACTTCTCTACAACAGAATTTCTGAAGACTGTGAGAGCATAATTCCCATGAGGGTTTCTATATAAAATGACGAAATAAGACTTATTTATAGATTTTATTAATCAAATAGCAGATAAATGGAGGTTCGACTTCTTTTACACAAAGGAAGAGACACCCTGCAAGGGTTTCCGGCAATATACATGTACAAAAAGCAGCACTACAGAAAATAATGTAGTTTACTGCAGATCTGTACTAAGCATGGCTGAATATAGCATAAAATAGATAAATAATACATAAAATGGCCCTATACCTTCTTTATTAGATCTCCCAAAGGGAAATAAGCACCTCCTCCTCAAAGACTAGCACAAAATCTAAGGGTGCAACCCTGCTGCTGCTGACCCTGCATAAAAGACGTAGTTTTTGAAGATGACTGCACTGTAGATGTTGCTGGCTGAGCAGCCCTAATCCAAATGATGGAATTGAATCTCAAACCCTTCCCTTTAGACCCCTTAATCAAGCTGGTCCAAAGAATAGGATGGAATTCCTACACGGGAATCCTTTGCACTAAGCAGTGTTGCAACCACAGCTAAACAGCTGAAGCATGCAAGTAGTCAAAGACCAAAGATAGCTGAATACTCAATAATCTCCTTGATGTTGTGCCCTCCTTTTTATCCTTGGTGAGCTTCCTCACCCTAGACCCCACACATTGTTGAGGTGACTTCCTAGTGAAGCTTCCTCCTTCAAAATTGCGTTGTCCTTGTTGGCTTCCCTCCTCTTCTAGCAGCATTGTTGACTTGGTCAACTGGAACTAGTGCACCTGTAATGCCTCCTTTCACACTGAGGGGTCTTCAATCCATCTCTTCTTATGTGTGTCTAGTTTATTCTTGTTCACATTGAGCTAGTTTACTTGGGTGATCTCTTCCTCCTCAAGAATGAATGTTGACTTAGTCAAACTTGACTATGTCCACATCTATTTTGCCCTTGTTCACACTTGAAAGTGTAAAATCCAACTACTAAGGTGATATCCTTCCTTATTAAGGTGTAATTTATTCATATTTTTATTGTTCATGGGCCTCCTTACCCATTTATTCCTCTCCTAGGTGAAAGTAGCAAAATCTAATATTCCAAAATTGCTGGGTGCAAATTTTGGAATATTACAGTCCTCTCCTCTTAAATGTTTCTTATCCTCAAGCAACTGCAAAGATAGGACTGAAGAACCTCCTATTTTCCCCCTGTAGCATCCTCATATGATGAGATCCCCCAAAGAATAAGATGTTGTCTCAACAATGAAACCTCATAGTGCCTCTCCAAGTAAAACAAATCAACATTTGTTGCACATCCAAAATGGTTATCATCATGCAACAATAACATATTCAAGGAGACAACTATGTGCTGTCTAGAGGTCCTCTCAAGGCATGGAGTTTGAAGTGCATGGGAAACTCTCATTCCCAAATGTAACCTCCACACCCAAGCTATCACCCATGTGAAATGAGTCACCCTCCAATATGGAAACTCATGTAGAATCTCCTCCACCTTTGGCTCCTGAGGTGTAGGTGGGTTGAATGGATGAACATGATATGCAAGAAGGCCTATCCCATGATTTCCTCCTCTCCACTTCTGATAAGTGTAGAGGGCATGTTGATCTTGGGTTGCAACATGATTTCCCTCCAATGGCAAGAATAAGATTGAGTCTCCAAGGACCCTTCCTCCAAAGTCATGGGCCATGCCAACCCAAACCATTCCATACAAGATGAATGGCACATCATCACCATATGGCATCCAAATCAGAAATTGGTTGAACGTTGTGTGTAAGTTTGGATGATACCAAAGGTTTTCCAAGTGGATATTACGCAGTATCCCCAACTGTTGTTTGAGATTTTCATGTGGCAAGTGGTTCTGCAACAAGTTATACGTTGTGTATGTTTGCTCCTCCAACATGGGGAAGTAAGCATCAATGTATATCAGTTGTACATAGACAAAAAAACAACACACTTGCCCAATATCATGTATAGATGGGCTACTATCATTACAAACATTGGCCCTAAAGTGACCATGAAACCCAAAAATACTCTTGCTCTCTTGTGGAGCAATGCACTGCTCATATATGGTGAGAAGATACAAATACTCAATGGAGTAATCGACAAGTACAAAAATGTATTTCTTACCATGCATGGTGAGTAGGCTGAAAGTGAGGTCCATGTATAAGTTACCATGTGAGGATCTCCTCATAAAAATCTTCAAGAAGAAGGGATACATATACTCCTTGGAACACTCCATCAATAAGAACACACTCCCTTGTGATAGCGTTGTGGGCCTTAGTAACAAGGCTCCATGACTCCTCCCCTTGACATTCCATATGCCAAAGCCATCCACCATCATGCTTCTATGTGAGAAGATCTTCTTCCTACATGGAAGCCTCTCATAATCCTCCAATGCTGAAGGGTAGCCTACTTGCACCTTGAATGTGCCTTCCTCTTCTCCGGAAATATCATGAAAGGTATGGGAAAATTTCTGCCCATACTCTTCCAAGAGAAGTCACAACAATAATGACTCTTGCTTCCCTCTCACACCTCCATCATACCAAGCATGAGGTGAACATATGTTGATTTATGTGAAGAGGATCAAATCAACACGATACACCCAACCTCTAGGCTGCCATATGATGCTAGTGTCCTGCCAACTATCTTCCACCCTCATACCCTTAGGAGAAGGATATGCCTCATGATGGCCAAACTCTCTCAAGAGCAACCAGCGTAGCTTTGCTTCTTGTTGCCCTGTGTCATAGATCTGCAAGTAGCTCACAATCCTCTTGCTCTCCATCCACATCAATTCAACTTGATGTGGATGCCTCCTATCATTCTTCATCATGGCATTCCTCCAGTGAAGGCTACCATCCTCCATAACTAGTTCCTCTTCTTTGCATTCCATGAAATGCTGGAATGTATTTCCTTGGAGATCCCTTAGAGGAGACCTCATGTCCACAACCATCTTGAACCCATCAAGATCCAAATGTGATAAAGGCAAATCATCCTCACTGTTATTTTTTGGCAGCACTATTGGTCCCTCCAATGATATAGTTGTTGCCTCATATTCTATCTCATGTCTCAATTCAAGGATGAGTATATGATTCTGCATAAATTTGTTTGCGATAAATTTCACTCCATCCTTCAAGAAATCACACCCCACCCTCACATGTGGTGTGCATCCCATCAGTGGCCCATTACGATGATGTCTCAGCCCTTCCTTGATCAAACCAAGGTTGCATAGCGCAATGCAATCATGTTGTCCCAAATGAGCAGTGTGCAATTGTATACAATTCTCCATATGATTTGTTGAAACAATAGGAGATGAAAAGTTAGACATACCTTGATGAAATTTATAAGTATCTTGAATGGTTGTAAGGGCTCCTCCCCCCAATAGATTGGCTCCTCCAACTGAAGATGTTGAGGGCTGCTCCCCCATAGCTGTGACAGTGCTGGTACAAGTTTCCTCAAATGGAGAAGAGGACTCCTCCTTCTCTGATCTTCTACTGTCAAATATTCTGATTACCTGATGAGTGAAATCAGAAAAATTAGATACCCTTGCATGTCTTACATGGGTGGACCACCAAGATCTTGCCTTGCCCTCCAAGTACAGCGTTGATATTTCCACAGCCTCTCTTTACACTACGGGATGTAGTAGGAAAAATTCCTCTAGTTTCATCACCCAAGTCTCTGTTGCACACTTGAGTGATCCATCAAATGTGGAAAACTGGAATTTTTTGTCTCTTATCATTCTCTTACTGCATGGTCTCATTTCTTCTCTCAGTTGAACAAACTGAGGAAAATATAGGGTCTCTCTGAAAGCCCTAGGTTGGAACTTGTATTATGCCAAATACCCACTCAGGATCTCATGTTATAAGTGGTATTCTTGATATTCACTTCCTATATGAGAACTATAAGTGCATTTGTCTTCTTCTTCCTCCTGAAACCTTCTAGGGGTCCCATTGCAGCTTTCTCCTCCTTGAAACCCTCTTGGAGTTTCAGTGCATTTCTCTCCTTCCTGCTTAGATCTGAAAATCGATGAGAGTAATCTCATCCTCCCCATAATTTTGTTCTCCTCTTCTTATTATCTTCTGATTGGATCTGAAATCCATAGGCTAAGCCAAGATGGCAGCTCTGATACCACTGTAATATCCCAAAGTTGGGATTTTCTACAACAAATGGAATATCTTGAGATATTCCAAAGTTGGAGCTTCAGAAAATCATGAGCATGCAAATTTATAACAGCTCATTAGATGTTAAATAACATATCACTAGCATAGTAATAACCTCAGCCAGAGTATGGCCTATATCCTCCTTCCCTTGTGGGGAAATGCAGTGATATAAGGCATAAAACAGTTGTCTTCAGCAAATAACTCAATAAAAGTGGATAATGGGACTTGGATCCCTTATTTTAGATAATATAAAACCCACTTGCAGAATTGGAGGTGAAACAAATGAATCTAGCTACTCTAAACAGATCTCCCGAGCTCAAGATAGCTTAAAAACACCCCGATCCCATGACTTCTCTACAAAAGAATTTCTGAAGACTGTGAGAGCGTAATTCCCATGAGGGTTTCTACATAAAATGAGGAAATAAGACTGATTTGGAGATTATATTAATCAAATAACAGATAAATTGAGGTTTGACCTCTTTTACACAAAGGAAAAGACACCCGGCAAGGGTTTCCGACAATATACATGTACACAAAGTAGCACTGTAGAAAATAACGCAGTTTACTGCAGCTCTGTATTAAGCATGGATGAATATAACACAAAATAGCTAAATAAAACATAAAATATCCCTAGGCCCTCTTTATTAGATCTCCCGGAGGGAAATAAGCATCTCCTCCTCAAATACTAGCACAAACTCTAAGGGTGAAACCCTGCTACTGCTACCCCTGCATAAAAGACACAGTTTCTAAAAATGACTACGTTGTAGATGTTGCTAGCTGAGTGACCTTAAGCCAAATGATGGAATTGAAGCTCAAACCCTTCCCTTTAGACCCCTTAAGGAAGTTGATCCAAAGAATAGGATGGAATTCCCGCATGGGAATCCTTTGCACTAAACAGTGCTGCAACCACAGCTAAACAGCTGAAGCATGCTAGTATTCAAAGACCAAAGATAGCTAAATACTCAATAATATCCTTGATGTTGTGCCCTCCTTTTTATCCTTGGTGAGCTTCCTCACCCTGGACCCCACACATTGTTGAGGTGACTTCTTAGTGAAGCTTCCTCCTTCAAAACCGCGCTGTCCTTGTTGGCTTCCCTCCTCTTCTAGCAGTGTTGTTGACTTGGTCAACTGGAACTAGTGCACCTGTAATGCCTCCTTTCACACTGAGGGGTCTTCAATCCAGCTCTTCTTATGTGTGTCTAACTAATCCTTGTTCACATTGAGCTAGTTTACTTGGGTGATCTCTTCCTCCTCAAGAATGCATGTTGACTTAGTCAAACTTGACTATGTCCACATCTATTTTGCCCTTGTTCACACTTGAAAGTGTAAAATCCAGCTCCTAAGGTGATCTCCTTCCTCATTAAGGTGGAATTTATTCATATTTTTATTGTTCATGGGCCTCCTTACCCATTTATTGCTCTCCTAGGTGAAAGTAGCAAAATCTAATATTCCAAAATTGTTGGGTGCAAATTTTGGAATATTATAGTTGGATTGTCAACAGGTGAAAGCAGAGTGTAAACATCTAGTTGTTTTGTTGTAGCCTATTCTGATTCCAAAGTGGAAATGGGAGGTCATTTCCATGGAATTACAAGTTCTTTGAGGACATCGAGACAACGTGATTCCATCATGGTTGTGGTTGGCAGGTTAAGTAAGGTAGCTCACTTCATTGTAGTTAAGTCTACAAATTCAGCTAGCGAGGTATCTCATATTTTCATCAAGGAGATAGTGAGATTGCATGGTGTTCCAAAGAAGATCATACCAGATAGAGATTCCAAGTTCACTTCCAAGTTTTTGAAGGATTTTTTTTGTAGGCTTTGAGACAAAGTTAGCTTTCACTACCATTTATCATCTGCAAAAATATAGATAGATAGAGAGGGTCAACGGTATTATTGAGGACATGTTGAGGATGTATTTCATGCATCAACAACGAAAGTGGGGATATTATATTCCACTACTAGAGTTTGAATATAATTATGGATATCAGGAATCCTTGAAGATGAGTTTGTTTGAGGTTATTTATGGGCAAAGTTGCAATACTCCTATCAGCTTGAGTGATCTAGTGGACATGATTTTGATTGGACTGGATATGTTGGAATAGATGGAACAAGAAATATAGGTTACTAAGAGGAATTTAAAGGAATCACAGAAAAAGAATAAAATTTATGCAGATAAACATAGGGAATTCAAGGAGTTTTAGGTTAGGGAGCATGTGTAATTACCCATCAAGCCCAAGAGGAGCTCCTTGAGGATTGGATCATATGCCAAGTTGGCACCTTGGTATTGTGGGCCTTTTGATATCCTTGAGAGGATTGGATCAGTGGCCTACCAACTTGCACTGCCTCCAACATTGAAAGTCCATGATGTATTCCATGTTACATTTCTTAAGAGATATGTGTAGGATGTTAATCATGTGATTAAATGGTCTATATTTCAGATGGAAACAAAGGGATAATTCCATCGAGAACCACAATTAATATTTTTGTTTTTCTAGTATCTTGGGAGGTACTCCAAGCCTTAGGGTTTGAGGATTGGAGGGAAAAGTGCCACAAGATTCACTTTTGGGCTTGGAACCCAAGGTAGGGGTTTTACACCCATCATGATTTGGAATAAAACCGTGTGCACATTTCAACATGTGATGGATGAGGATGATAGCCCTTAGTGAGTTGAATTCAATGCAATGAGAATAATCTGATTTTGAGTTGTAGAAATGGAGATATGAGTTTTTTAAGTTTGTGGTTGGGTTTGCACGTGAGGATTCTAGGTCATCCTGGTGTTAAGAAGGAATGTGATAGTTGTACAAGCCCTATGATGACATTTTGAGGATCCATTTCTATGTGTATATATAGAAGGTGAGGACAAGTCATTTGATCATCCAATTGTGCAACATAAAGGTGCTCGTTGAGGAGTGAAACGTCTTTGTGGAATCTGCAACAAGAAGGCTAGAACAACAAGGCATTGAAGGTCTATTTTAGGGAAAATTTGAGGAGACCAAGTTGTTGTTAGAGGTTTGAGGAGCTGTACTTGGAGGGATGATATAAAATCAAGGTAAACATAATTCTATTGGGTAGCAAAGAGGTAAGGGAATTTTGTTTTGGGGTGGGTTGTAGGTGCCAGTAGGGACTGTGGTAGGCCGCAGGCCTTACCACCACAAAATAGAGGCAGCGTGGAGTTTGTTTTGGGTAGAATTGTGCCCAAAACAACAACACATGTTTGGAGGACTATTCCATAGTAGGGCCACAATGATTAAGGGTTGTTTGGGTGCTTGGTTAAGGGTTTTTGTAGCATGGTATGATTCCCTAACCAGTCATAGCTATAACAACAAGAATACAACAGACTTGGAGCTGCATTTTGTCTTGTATTGGGTCATAGTTGTGACCACATTTGGATCATTTTTATATACATATTGTGGGATCCATGAGTTCAAGGTGACTTGGGTGTTTCGAAGCTTCAACAAGGTTCATATCCCACATTGAATAATTGAGTGCCATTGATCTGGTGGAGGGCAGTGTGTTGGCTACCCAAAGTAGCCCTAAACAAGTTTTCTTGAAGTGATGAAGAGGAGTTGAAGGTTGGGTGAAGTTTGTTGCCTTATGAGTATCTCTTTGATGGATGAAAGAGACTACTAGAAGGAATATTGGAGCTTAGGTATTAGCCAGCCTAAAGAGAATATTGGATCAGCTCGTGTACATGTAGCAGAAGTGACTTGCAGCAGTGTTAGGTGGCAACCCTCTTGGAGTCCCTATGTGAACATAGTTACCGATCAAACTGGAACTATTACCTCAAAACGAGAAATCTAACCAAAAAAACTTCAAAACAGCATGAAAAAACAACCTGAAAATGAAAAGTTGTATTCTGGAATAACCTTTTTTTTTCGCGGTAAATTTTCAATATTTTTTAAAAATGGAAGTAAAAGCCAATTTTTTTTTGTGCAAAAAACACCGCGAAAATGGAAAATTGTATTGTGGAATAACCTCTCTTTTTTTTTGGAGAAATTTTCGACATTTTTTAAAAATAGAAGTAAAAGCCAATTTTTTTTTTGTGCAAAAAACACACCGAAAATGGAAAGTGTTAAAACAAACATTTTAGAAAAAAAAAAAAACAAACAAACAAACAAACATAAAACATTTTTAAAAAATTGCAAAAAGAACAAATTCATTATATTTTTTTTAATTTAAAAAAAAAAACAAAAACAAAACAAAACCTAAAATTTTAAAAATTAAAATAAAATATAAAAAAAAAAACATTTTAAAAATTAAAATTTTAAAAATTATTAAAAATAAAAAAATAAAAAACAAAATTTATATATATATATATATATATATATACAAATTAAATTTTAAAAAAAAATTATTAAATTAAAAACAAAACAAAAAAGATTTCTGCTCTACCATGGGTATGTTTGTTAACACTAAAAAAAAAAAAGTTATGATTATCAAATCCAAGAGGACACTTACGCTAATTTTATGTATAACAATAGTAACTTGGAGGAAGTGTCTTCTTACAAGTACCTAGGAATTGATATTCATCACAAGCTCAACTGGAACTATAGCATTCAGAAAAGGATTAATGGGGGGTGGAAAGCTTATTTTGGTCTTGAAAATAATTGTAAAACGGTAAGCCTCATAATGTGGGATAGAAAGAAGTTCCTCTTTGAAACTTTAGTCACTCCTGTTATCTTATATGGATGTGAGGTTTGGGGTTGCAGCATCTTTAGAGAATCCTGGAGAAAGATTGAGTAAATCCAGAAGCGTTCTATAACTTATAACCTTAAAATTAAAAGCAATACACCCTATCCTATTCTCCTTATAGAAGTGGGTCTTTCCCCTATCGAGAGCCTAGCTATGACTAGGCTTCTGTTGTACAAGCACAAGCTCAATAGCATAGGAGACCATAGACTTCCTAAGCTAGCTTTAAATTCCAACCAAAACCACCTAAGGCTTAAAAGAGGTTGGTATAAAGACACCAGGGCCTAGTTAAACCATTGGGAGATCGACGAGAATGTTGCATTGCAAAACATTAATAACATTAAAAAAATTGTTACTTCTAAGTTCAAAGAAAAAAATGTGGTGTGAGAAAGATCTAGCAGCTAAAAGAAAATTAAGATATTATAAGGAGGTCATCAACCCCACCCTAGAAGATCAAAAGTATCTCTTTGTTTTAACTAGCTCAAAGAAGAAAATTAATATAGCCAATATTAGAACAAACTCTCATGAGCTCCATAGTGAAACAGGTCGTTGGACAGTTCCTAAAACACCATGGATGGAAAGGATCTGCCATCTCTGTGAGAATATGAACATCGAGGATGAAAATCACTTCCTCTTAGAGTGCCCCGCATACAACCACATTAGAGCTCAATTTCATAATCTTTGTTGCAATACTGACCTTCCTAGCCTTTTAAGATGTCAAAATTATAGTGAGCTTGGGAGGCTTCTCTCCAAGCTTTTTGAGCATAGGAATAAAATCTTAAATCAAACTAAATAACTCTTTTCTTTAGGTCCGATAGACCAAAGATTGGTCTCATGAACGTTAACCACCATCATCATCATCATCATGAAATTAAATTTATATATTTATATTTATAAATATATATTAAATTTTAAAAAATTAATAAATATTGTGATAACAAATTAAATTTAAAAACAAAAAGATTAAATTTTAATAAATAAATAAATTTTGAAATAAAAAATATTAAATTACAAAAACAAATTAATTTAAAATACAAAAGTTTAATTTAAATAAAAAATATTAAATTATATGTAATTAAAAAAAAAAAATTAAAAAACAATTATATATATATATATATATATATGTATATATATATATTAACATAAAATATTAAACTAAATAAAATATAAAATATAAAATTTAATAAAAATAAAAATAAAAAATATTAAAAACAAAAAGATCATTAAATTTTAATAAAATAAAATAAAACAAAATCGAATTAATTTTTTTTTTTTAATGACAAAGAGCGGTGTCGTCTAGGTGACGGCGGGGGTCGATCGTTGGGCGAGTGGGTGGGTGGCGAGCTGGTGCCACTCTTTGTCCTTTAAACAAAATAATTTAATTCAATTTTTTATTTTTATTTTTATTAAATTTTAATGATTTTTTTTTGTTTTTAATATTTTTTTTCATTTTTTATTAAATTTTGTATTTTTATTTAATTTAATTTATTATTTTATTTTAATTATTAAATTTGTTTTTTATTTTTTAATTATCTCAAAAAAAATATCATTTTTTTTCTTTTTAATTCTAGTTTTTTTATTTTAATTTTCTTTTAATTTTTTTTTTAATTTTTTTTTCTTATTTTTTTTTTTCTAATTTAAATTACTTTTTAGTTTTGTATTTTAATTTTAATTATTTTTTTAATTTTCTATTTACAATTTTCAAAAAATTTTGTTTTTTTTATTTATTTATTTTTGTTTAAATTTATTATTCTTACAAGTTTTTTTTTTTTTTTTGCATTTTTATTGATTTTTTTATTGTTTTTATATACTTTTTTTTGTTTGATTTTTTTTTGTCGTGTTTTTCTTATTTTATTTTTATGTTTTATTACCAACACAAAAATCACCACTCTAAAAAAAATGGTTGATGCTACATCAATACGTTTCAAAATTAACATGAAAATCACTAACATTTTAAAACAAATGTTCATACTTCATAAATAAAAAAATTAAAATGTCAAAAATATGCACAAAAAAAGGGGGTGATTCTGCATCACCACTTTTCAAAATCGGGTGTTTTTTTTGCTACCTCAAAAACGTAGGTACCAGTTCAGTTACCTATTTGATCGGTAACTATGTTTGTGTTGTCTTTTGAAGGACTAAGTGGCACCTAAAGAGCGGTAAAAAAGTGAAGGATCGGAAGGACAAGATATCACATAATGTTTGTTCATTGTGATTATCATTGTATCTTGTATTTTGTAGACTGTTGTATTATTCGGATTGGTTTAATATAACGAATATTGGGTTGTACATTTTTGTACATTATTTATTAAAATATGTCTACACTTGTGCATGTTTGATTTACTGCTTTATATTTTCCATTGTGCAAAGTCGTTCTTGTTGAGATTCTTGGTTTGGTAGCATCAATGATTCTAAGATTCTAACATAGATGTTGGCAATATGATGCAATGTGTTGTCCTTGATGGCAACCTACTTGATGAAGTTGTCTTTGGATAGCAACCTTTGTGTTAAAGATGTAAGAATGATGTATCTACAGTTCAGTTCAGATGTGACAAAGAAAATAATTCCAGTATGTGCTAGAGAAATGACAAATATAATATGTCACGATGTATACGCGAGTTTGTAAAGGCCAAGTCACGTATGCACGCAGATAAGTACGTCCCAAGTCGCGTATGCCCTTTTGCGCTCCAAATTTATAATACCAAGGGGAATTACCATGGTTTTGGCACACAGTATTGAGCATTGTATGGTTTATTTGATTCCGTCCAAGAATACCATCGAAAGTTGTGTGGTTTTGGCTCATGGTATTGAAAAAGGCTAAATCTATATAAAGAGAAGAAGATCATAGTGCAAGAGTGTGCATAGGTCTGGGTTTTAATGAATACTTCACTCTGAAGTATATCTGCATGGAATGGGTAACAGTTTATTGATTGATCTGAATCAATAATGCACCTATGAAGAAAATGATGAAGAGGGATCTCTAGATCTGAAATGACTATGTATTTTCTAGATTTGTTTATGGAATGTTTAGATCTGTGATCTGGCGAATATTTGCTGAAGTAAAGGGTAAGATCTGAGCTATTTATTTGTTATGAAGAATTGCACAGCCCTACAATGTTTGCAGATCTATACGTAGGTTCGTGACAGAGAAAGCGCGTATATACGCGGGTTGGTTTCAGAAAAAACGCGTACGGAATATGAGGTCAGTTCTGAAATATGTGCAGATGTATACGCAGGTTTGTCTCTGTGAAAGCACGTATATATGCAGGTTCAGTGAAGTAAAAGCGCATATGGAATCTAGGGTTTTGCTGAAGTATGTGGAATGAAATGTATGATCTTTTCTGTTGTTTTACTGTTATCTGTCAATGATGTATTCATACAAATATGGGTTGTTTGAATGTTGATTATGCTGATGATTATGTTGATTAAAGATCAAGTTGTTGGTTGATTGGTTGATGATTCAATGAATGAATTGATGGGGTTATAAGTTTCAGTTTGATGTATGTTGAGCTTAAATGTGTGGAGTGGGTCCAGTCTGAAAATCTGATGAAAAGTGGCCTACAAGGTATGTTGTGTGGAAGTTGTTGGATCCAGTATGAAAATTGATGAAACGTGGTCTGCAGTGGTGCTGAGGGTCGAAGCCTTTAGTGAGGGGGTTGTAGCTCCCTTCCAGTGGTAGCTGGTAAACGAGTGGGGAAGTAGTTTCCCTTCTGGCAGGTCGGTAAACAAAACTGTGGGGTTGGAGCTCCCTTCTCCAAAAGAAAGGGTCGGAGAACGAGAGAAGGCGGTGCCCTCTGTGTGGGGTGCTCGCGTGCCGGGTATGAGTTCCGCACCGTGTTAGCGAAATTGTATAAAGTTTTCTTTATAATAAATATTGAATACAGAGACGACAGCTAGCGGTAGCTTTCCGAATTGAGTCAACGCTAAACATTGGTGTTCACGGTAGTTGCTTATGTGATGTTTATTCACACAATTTTATATTACGTTTACCGCTTACCAAAAACTCCATGAATGAATGATGCAATGATCTAAGTAAAGAATTAAATGCATAACAAGATCTCTCCGTACATACGCAAGTTTTCTTAAGGATATCGCCGCAAGCACGCGAGTTGGTCTACGAAACAGGCAGGTTTAAGAGAAAGAAAAATTAAAAGCTTTCTATTGAAACTAACACCGATTCACCCCCCCCCCCCCCCCCCCCTCTCAGTATTTTTCCCAACAATTGGAATCAGAGCAGGTCCTTCTACAGAAGCTTGATTGCTTGAAGGAGATCCGTTGTAATGGGAAGTCATGAAGGAGTATTTTCTCTAAGGCCGCCTCTATTCAATGGAAGTAATCTGTTATGCTGGAAGATACGAACAAAATCATATTTGCAAAGTCTTGGTGCAGAAGTATGGGCAATCGTGGAAGAAGGTTATCAGTATCCGGCAATTATTCCTACTGATGCAGTAGAAAGGAAGAAATATGAAATCAATGCCAAAGCAGTCAATGTTTTATTAGGAAGCATTTCTGAATCAGAATTTGTTAAAGTGATGTAGCTAAATTCAGAAAAAGAAATATGGGACAAAATCATTCTAAGCTATGAAGGAGATACAAAGGTAAAAAGTGCAAAACTCCAAACTCTCAGAATTGAATATGAAAATCTAAGGATGCATAGTGATGAGAGTATTTCCAGTTTCTTTTTATGTCTAGATGATATTGTAAATCGTATGAGAAATTTGGGTGAAACCATAACCGATACTACTCTGGTGGAAAAAGTCTTAAGATCTTTGACTTCAAAATTTGAGTCAAAAGTATCAGCTATTGAAGAAAGGCAAGATCTACAAACTCTTACTATTGTTCAACTACATGGTATCCTGACTACTTTTGAAATGATAAAAGGAGGTCCCTCTCAAATCAGAGAAGTTGCCTTTAAGGCCTGTGCAAAAGGAAAAGAAAAGGAAGTTGTTAAGGAATCAAGTTATATATCATAAGAAGAAGAAGCAAATTTTGTGAGAAGACTCCAACCAGGTACTGGAAGATTCAGAGGTAAGCTTCCCTTCAAGTGTTTTGCTTGTCGAAGAGTTGGTAATTATGCTGCTAAATGTCCTTATGAAGAAAATCATGATAAAGGGAAACAATTTGAAAAGGGAAAGAGTTATTATACAAATGAAGATAATGATGAAGTGTCAAATGAGGATGAAGAAGATTCTGACCAAGATCTGCAAGTACTCATGGCAAGGAAGCAAAAGAAGAGGGATACTCAAGGGAAGAAGATATCTCAGAAAACATGTACAGCAGAAAATGAAGAAGATGAAACAGGTATTGATTGTTGTTCTTGTGATTCACTTTCTTGTGCATGCAATGGTGAAGATAGTGAAAGTAATGTTATGGATCTATAAGAAGTTCTCAAGATTAAAGTTGAAAATCAACAAAGATTATTTAATGAGAGAGAATCTATCTACAAAGATATGATCTCTAGAATGAATGGACAGATAAACAAGTATCAAAGGTTGTACGATGAAGTAACCAATCACAGTGAAGGACTTGAAGCAGAAATCATCTCTCTGAAAGAAGATCTGGAAAAATCAAATAAGAAGAATGAAGAACTTCTACAAACATTTGAAGAACAAGAAAATGGGTTGAAAGAAGATATTTTAAAATTGAATGATCAAGTAGAAGAAGGAAGAAGGGTCGAAGAAAGTATGAAGAAGCAATGCCAAAGATTGGAGGTTGAGGTAAACATTTTAAAAGGTAAATTAGAATAAAAAGATAAACTCTTGAGGTTTCAAGATAGTACTAAGATTCTGGACAATATTCTTAGTAGTCAAAGGTCTCCTTCTGTTAAATTTGGTCTTGGTTTTCATGAAACCGTTAAAGGAGAATCTAGTTCACAAGAAAGTGCTAAAGATTCAAAGGATATCAATGCAAAACCTGAAGTGTTGAAAGAAACAAAAGGTCAACCGACAATCATGAACTCTCAAAAGAAATCATTCCCTCTTTTGATCAATAATGTTGAATGCTTTAAATGTCATAATTATGGGCATGTTGCAGCCAATTGCAGAAGCAGATTGTTTTAGTCACAAACAAACAGATTCTCTGGTTTCTTCAAGGGATATTGTTTTTCATGCAGCAAGTATGGTCATAAAGCAGCTGATTGCAATAGAAGAAAGAATAGAAAAACACATTATGATCCCTATGCTTACTTTTCTGGTCACGCAAGATGTTATGCTTGTAACAAGTATGGACATGTAGAAAAATAATGCAGGATGAATAGATCTGAGAAATTGGATAATTTCCAGCACACAATAAGAAATTTCAAGCAAAGCTGGAAAAAGAAGGAGGACCGGTCAAAAACGTAGGGGATAATAATCCTACTGCAGTCTTCCGCTATAAAGCTTACTTCTCATAATGACTGTAGGAGTGATGTGAGATACATTATAGGGATTAGTAATGTATCATCACAGGGGGAGCAATAGATGGTGATTCCCATGGTTGGTTTTGTAATTCTAGTTGTTTCTAACAGTGCATCTGATGTGAAGAAGACAGGTACAAGTGGTATAAGTTCAGGGGGAGATGGAATTGTGAAATTTTTTTGTACACAGGTTTCGTGAACTAAAGCCATGTATACACGCGAGTTGTGTTGGAGACAGAAGTGTATGTTTTTCTGATAAGAAAAACAGTGAGTCAAGCTCAAGGACAGGAGCACAGATCCAGGGGGAGCATTAGCCTTGCTGAGAGTAATGCATTGTTGGCATTATGATGGTTCTGAAATATGATCTCTCTCTTGAGGTCTTTTTGGTATTGGTTATAAAAAGTCATATTTGTAATTTGATGAAAAGGTTATGTTGAGACCTATGATGTAAATTTTTATATTCAGTCATGTAAGGAATTCTTCAAATTTGTAAACCCACTTGGTTGGGTAGTTGAGTCAAAAGGTGTAAACCCACTTGGTTGGGTACTTGATTCCACTTGGTTGGATCATTGATGTAAGTATGAGTCCTTGGTGATAGGAAAGGTCATAGAGTCATGAAAAATATGTTTGAAGTTTCAGCATGAACTCAAGGGGAGCATGGTCACTTCAGTGCACATCAGATCTACAGAACTCTTCTTTCTACAAGAGAAGAAAAACCTTGTTTTAGTTTTGATCCACCCTTTTCCCTTGATTTAAAAGGGGGAGAGTATCATGGTGTTTGAATAATGGTTATATTCAATGTATCTATCTATTGTAAACACCATCATGGTTGCCATCAAGTCCAAAGGGGGAGATTGTTGGCAATATGATGCAATGTGTTGTCCTTGATGGCAACCCACTTGATGAAGTTGTCTTTGGATAGCAACCTTTTTGTTAAAGATGTAAGAATGATGTATCTACAGTTCAGTTCAGATGTGACAAAGAAAATAATTCCAGTATGTGCTGGAGAAATGATAAATATAATATGTCACAATGTATACGCGAGTTTGTAAAGGCCAAGTCGCGTATGCACGCAGATAAGTATGTCCCAAGTCGTGTATGCCCTTTTGCACTCCAAATTTATAATACCAAGGGGCATTACCATGGTTTTGGCACACAGTATTAAGCGCTGTATGGTTTATTTGATTCCGTCTAAGAATACCATCGGAAGTTGTGTGGTTTTGGCTCATGGTATTGACAAAGGCTAAATCTATATAAGGAGAAGAAGATCATAGTGCAAGAGTGTGCATAGGTCTAGGTTTTAATGAATACTTCACTCTGAAGTATATCTGTATGGAATGGGTAATATTTTATTGATTGATCTGAATCAATAATGCACCTATGAAGAAAATCATGAAGAGGGATCTCTAGATCTGAAATGACTATATATTTTCTAGATCTGTTTATGGAATGTTTAGATCTATGATATGGCGAATATTTATTGAAGTAAAGGGTAAGATCTGAGCTATTTATTTGTTCTGAAGAATTGCACAGCCCTATAATGTTTGCAGATCTATACGCAGGTTCGTGATAGAGAAAGCGCGTAAATACGTGGGTTGGTTTCAGAAAAAAAGCGTATGGAATATGAGGTCAGTTCTGAAATATGTGCAGATGTATACGCAGGCTTGTCTCTGTGAAAGTGCGTATATATGCAGGTTCAGTGAAGTAAAAGCGCCTATGGAATCTAGGGTTTTGCTGAAGTATGTGGAATGAAATGTCTGATATGTTCTGTTGTTTTAATGTTATCTGTCAATGATGTATTCATACAGATCTGGGTTGTTTGAATGTTGATTATGCTACTGATTATGTTGATTAAAGATCAAGTTGTTGGTTGATTGGTTGATGATTCAATGAATGAATTGATGGGGTTATAAGTTTCAGTTTGATGTATGTTGAGCTTAAATGTGTGGAGTGGGTCCAGTATAAAAATCTGATGAAAAGTGGCCTACAAGGTATGTTGTGTGGAAGCTGTTGGATCGAGTATGAAAATTGATGAAACGTGGTCCACAATGGTGCTGAGGGTCGAAGCCTTAAGTGAGGGGGTTGTAGCTCCCTTCCAGTGGTAACTGGTAAACGAGAGCAGGGGGCAGTAGCTCCCTTCCAGGAGAGGCTGGTAAACGAGATCAGGGGGTTGGAGCTCCCTTCCAGTAGTGGCTGGAGAATGAGAGAAGGTTGCAGCCTTCTGCAGGTGGGTGCCTGCGTGCTGTTATGATTCTGCACCAGTACAAATTGTAAGAATTTTTCTTTATAATAAATATTGAAGACAGAGACGACAACAGCGGTGGTTTTCTCCCGAATTGGGTTTCCACCTAAAATATTGGTGTTCATCTGTGTTGCTTATGTGTGATGGTTTATTCTGTTATTACTGCACATGCTTACTGCTTACTAAACATCTGATGAATGAATGATGCAATGATCTAAGTAAAGAATTAAATGCATAACAAGATCTCTGTACATACGCAAGTTTTCTTAAGGATATTCGCATGTATACACGAGTTGGGTTCATTAAAGTAGTGTATGGGTTTAAGAGAAAGAAAAAGTAAAAAAAATTCAGTCAGCTCTAAATACTGATTCACCCCCCCCCCCCTCTCTCAGTATTTTTCCCAACAATAGACCCAAGATCATGGAAATTCAACATGGTATTAGAGTGTGTCTGAGATAATTTGGAAGACATTGAATAAGAGTTATGCACAATGAAGTACAACTTAAGAGGTAGTTGGTCACATTGTAGTTGACAATGTCGAAGTTGCAGGTAGGTCTTTGGTATGAGGATAGGTTGCAACATTTTTCCAACTATAGTCCATGGAAGGTGTTGTGCTAATCAGCAACCCCCATTATTTTAGCAATAGTTGCCTTAGAAAATAATGGGGACCCTTTTTAACTTTTTAGAGTTAAAGCAAATACGACCCTTAGAGTGATTCATTAGATAGAAATAGGAATCAAAAAGGGATAAAATCTTAAATTTTGGCCTTAAAAGCACTTAAGTGGAGAAATATCGCTTTATCGCAATCATAATATCGCAATGAAGCACATATGACTCCTAAAAGGTCACTTAAAACATGTTGCGATCCAATATGTATAAGCAAAAGCGCTTTATAAAGGGAAAAGGAATTTTTCAAAGTAAATTCTATAAGGAAAACTTATGGGACCCACTTCCTCCACATAAGTCATCACAAATCGCATTTCTCATTTCGCAAAATCTACCCTAACGATCTTATTGTCAACTCCCATATTTCCCCAATGTGATATACTCCGTCGCATCACATTCCCACAAAAATAATCACTCTTCTTCCCCCACCATGTTCACCGATGTGATATAGTCTATTGCAAATTTCACATCGCACTTTTTCCAACTCAAGCACTGCGCACTCAATATATTTTTGTCGATATTGTGATTGCGATATCGCAATTGAAAAAAAAACAACGTTGATCGGTATTAAATGAAGATTTACAGACGAGCAACGTTGCGACGCGACAAATATTTTTTTAATTCGAAAATGATTATATGGGCACAACAACCCATATCAAGCATTAATGTCATAATTTAATGGTTTTGTCGTCCATACCTCCATAATGATTTTACTGTAAGAAGCATTGAATTCATATCTTATCATTGTGCCAAGTCTCATCCATTTAAATGTTTCTATTTATATGGTACTTGTGCATTTGTAAAATCGAAATTTCCCTCTTTCCTCTTATCCTTTCTCATTTATTTGTAGGCGAGCCCAAATAAGCATAATTCTCTAGAGATTTATAAATCTCTTAAGAAATCTAAGAAGCAATAGGCCCCTATAAACCCTGCACCCACTACAAACGAGAGAAAAAATATGCTTCCTCTGTTTATAGATACTACATGTGGACCAGAAAGCGGATCCTCCTCATGGGAATCCATGTACAAGCTGCTCGAGGATGAAAAACCTCACAAATTTCAAAGGAAGGAAACTGTTGGTGCTCCTGATTCCTCAGAAGCTACAATTGAAGAATTAGTTAATTATTTCTTGCATCGAATTTTTGTGTGACCTAAAATCTTACCATACACTGATATGGTAAGATGGATCATTGATAATCTCAACATCAGGGATAGGACATTTCTAATTAGCAGAGGAACAATGATTGCTTCCTTCAAAGCCAAAGACCTAAAGTTGATGTACCATATCCCAAACCCTGAAAAATTTTATGATAAAGAATTTCTTGCACAATTCACCAAAGAGAACGAGCTTAATTCAAATCCAATCAAGCAATGGAGAAGCAACCTTAATAAACACAAGAATGATGAAAAGGGTATGTACTCTACTGACTCACTTGCAAGCCCCTACTGTTATGTCTTTGCGATGATGTCTAGGCTTTTTGGTCAGCCTGGCACTACTCGATTTTCAGTAGAATGGGTTCCTCTCATGAAAGAAACTGTAGACTCCTATGTTATGGATTGTGGAAACATTCTGTCTAATAATATTGTCACTCAGATTTTAGAATATAGGAAAAATCGCTCCATTTCCTCCAAAATCCCCCCCCCTCATTTTATATGAGTGCCAATATCAAGGACACTGTGTGTTTTACTTCATATTTTCTAGCCATGGGCTGGAAATGGGCTACCCAAGACCCTGTACATATTCATATATTTCATAGTATGTTGTGGGAATCTGAGTATGAGAGCCATTTTTACAAACTTTTGCATGGATTCATTCTCCCTCTGTTTCAAGTTTTTTTTAATAAGAAATCCCCCATATTGTCAACAGAGGCCCAAGTTGATTTTTCCTCTATAGGAAAATGGTTTGGAGAAGAGTTGTTCACCTATGTATGAGTATTTGGGATATTAGCTCGACTGCACGTTTTTCCCTCATATGTTCCTAACAAGCTTCTCGCAAGAGAATTTGCATATCAGACTGTTGGAAACAGACTAACTAGGTTTCTGAAGGAGTCTAAGAAAGCATCATGGCCTTCCTTTCCAATCAATTATGGCGTTTATGGTCTTGATAATACAAGCATGTTTTTATATAGAATGGCCAAATTTAATGTTTTAAGTTATTCACAATTCCAAACAGTTAATATGACCCAATTAAAGTTTCCAATAATTTTACTACCTAAGTGAAGATTATTTTATTTTATTTTATTTATTTATTTATTTATTTGTTCTTATCTCGGTCTTGATTCCTCTCTCCAGATGTATGCTCTTTTTATTAAATTGGGTTGTGATTAGTATTTTATTTTTAATTTATATTTGGGTTTTATTTTTATTTTATTGATCTATATATTTATTATTATTATTTTTATTATTTTATTTATTTTATTTTTATTTTTATCTATTTTATTTTTTTATTTTTTATTTTTTAAATATATTATTTTATTTTATTTTATTTTACATTTTTATTTATATTTATTTATTTATTTATTTTTTTTTTTTTTTAATTTATTTATTTATTTATTTTTTAAATTTATTTATTTATTTATTTATTTTTTAATTTTTATTTTTTTATTTATTTATTTATTTTTTTTATTATTTTTTTTTTATTTTATTTTATTTATTTATTATTTGTTTTATTTATTTATTTTTATTTTTTATATAGTTATTTGATTAATTTTTGTTTATTTATTTATATTTATATTTATTTATTTATTTATTTTTAATTAATTAATTAATTTACTTTTATTCTTATTCTTATTTTATTTGTATTTTTATTTATTTATTTATTTTTTAATTTTAATTTTATTTATTATTATTATTATATTTTTATTTTTATTTTGTTGTTTTTTATTTCTATTTTTATTTTTAATTGGGAAACTTACCTCTTTAGTAATCTTAATTGATTAATTTTTGCAAATTGTCATTTTATTAGTTTTTTATATAGAATTTACTTGTTTTTATTAGAATTATGATTTTCAAATTATTTCTATATATGAATTGTGATTTTTTAATTGTTGCCATTTATGAATTACTAAAAATTTTGATTGGATTTGATTTTATATTTGATTTTTATTTATATAGAATTTATAATAAGAATATAATTAAAAATTAAAAATATAATAGAATAATACTAAAAATAAAATTCTTCCTATTCTAGTCAAACTAGCCATTTTTCCAACGGCTAGTTGGAGATGTCCTGATCTACTTAAACTGGTTCGTGATCAGATTGCTCATCTTGTCCTGATGATGAACCACACTGGTTGGTTCGAAACGCGTCGACATAAATGTACATTATGTGATTTTCACCGAAAATTATTACACACATTCTATGGATCACAAAAGCCAAATTCCTAACATTATGTCTTTTGTACACGAAGATGATGATTTCGATGACCTATTTGAGTCTACCGATAATTATTCTACAGTTTAGAATTTGGAAACCCTATGCCTCCATCCACAAAAATTATTAAATTTTAAACAATATAGGAACAAGAGATTGGAAGAAATTCCATTAAAAATGTTTGATGTCTCAGAACCCTTATCTCAGAAGGAAAAGGAAAATGAACCATCATCTAAGGATACTAAATTCCTTAGTAAAACAGACCAAGATAAATCAACCGAAGTTCAAACTATGGATTTGGATTTCCCAAGTAATTTAAGTGATGTTTGGAAGGATTTTAATCTAAAACTCCAGGAAGACCAAGGATCCATAGTTATTGATTAGCAACAGATTTTTCATACACCTCAAACTAAAAGTTAGGACTCGTTCACTATTGAGCCCTCTGAAAAATTAGTGAGCACGGAGATAGTGGAATTCATCTCGGCCTTCCCCACCACTAAAATTATTCTTAACATTGAGGAAATTCATCCTTTGGAAATTTTCTATAGTCCTAAACACAAGGTGGTTATGAGCATACAGAAGAAAAATAAGTAGATCAAAGCAATCTCAACCCCTTGTCTAGATGTCTCAATGGATATTGTTTGGGCAGATCCTTCACAGGATCTAACTCACCTAACTCAGTTCACAGGAGCTTATGTCTCTACAACTATTGATAAAGCCTCAAAAGTTCAATTGTTGATGAAACAAAAGGATGAGAAAATCATCCAACTTGAACTTGAGCTACAAGAAGAAAAACAAAGTGTCAATCAACAGTTACAGGTACAAATCACACAGCTCCAAGAGAGCATGGACCAATTAAAAATTTAGCACCAAAATGATATTAGTTCAAAGGAAACTCTAATTCATCAATTGCAACTCTCTATTGAGAAATTAACCCAACGATTGATGAATTCAGAAAAGAGGCCTTAGAACTAAATAATTTATTAGCACAACAGTAGGTTGTTTTTGTCAGAAATTATCAAGTATTCTTGAATTATGTGAACATAGTGATTAATTGATGAATCACATTTCAGGCATGAGGATTAGTTTTGATGAGATAGATGATAAGGTTTCCAAGTTTGTCACCTGGTAGGATTTTGCTGATGGCCGAAAGGCAAACCTACCCAAGATCAAGAACTCAAAGAAAGAAATATTTTTTGCATACTGGGATATACAGTTGAAGCATGCAGAAAGAGCCATTTTCAGAGCAAAGGATGTGGCTACTAACATTGTGGAGACTTTTAGTCAAAATCTCATTGTTGCAAACCTTATTGACAGATGTCCTCTTGATGCATTTCCTATAGTGAAATACTTGATAAGACAATGGAAAAAAGTGTCAAAGGTAAAATAAAAACCCATCAAGAAGCTGGAAAACCTGGATTGGGAAAAATATTGGAGATATTTAGTAAAGCCTCACAGCTATTGGCTTATGCTACGTTGTCTCACAGATACATTCTCCTGCATGCTTCCTCCACTTTTTGATGTTGTTTTCACTGGATAGCTTCACATTAGTCCAAGCCAACCTATATAGGTTAATCCTATGATTAACATCCTTCAGCTAAAGGAACAAATGGCTAAGGAGATAGTGGGACAGTCATCAAGCAAGTCACCCCTTTAATTTATGTTTATGTTTAAATTTCAATTACTTTAAAGAGGGTTGTTTTAAAGCTCCTCAACCTTTTATTTTAATAACTATTTTAAGACTTTTTATTTTTTATTTTAAACCCCTTCATGTCTTTGAAGAAGGGTCCTAAAATTTTGAAAGGAAGACTTTACGGATGTTGAAATTTTGTACTCTTGAATTTTTCTTAATAGAAAAGGTTGGACCAAGTACTTTTTCTCAAATGAGAAGAGTGAACATATACATGGTACTTTTATCCTATGTGTTATATTTTTGCTTCAAATGAGAAATGGTTATTTATCTTATGATTTTTTGTTTCATATATCTTTTTTAATACAATTTGGCATTAACTCACTTCTGAACATGTTATACTGTTATCACTTGATACATATGCAATACAGTTATTTAAAATTTGTGACATAAGCTTTATCCAATTTATTTAATTAAATCAATTATCTCAAACATTTTCATATCTCTAAGTGAATGTATGATCTTTATTTGCATCCACTGAAAGTTCATTTTTGTAGATCGCACATTGATCTGAATTTATGCAGGAACACAATAGAATAAAAATATAACCATAAATACAAATATGTAGTGGAAATAACACTTCATTTCATTAATATCAAAGAACTGAAATTTGCTTACAGACAGAATGGAAATAAACTAGCTAGGGCGTTGGTAGCTTATCTCTGAGAAGATATGTGGTGGCTACAGGCCTTTGAACTATTTTCCAATGAGGCTCGAGGGCCTATTTATTATTTAGAAACAATGGAAAACCCTAAACATCTAAAACCATAACCCTAGGAGATGAAGCGCCAAAACTATGGGCCTTGTTTGGGTAAATTGGTGTTTCAACTTCCCAGGTGTTGGAAATATTGTCATTGATGGAAAAGGAAGTGGCAAAGGAATTGGCATCTGACACATAGGAACAGAGAAAAGAAACATAGCAGAGGACAAAGGTCAGCAAAGAAGAACAGAGAAAGAGTGCATCTACAGAGAGCAGTATCAGGCAAGGAGCAAATTAAATTCAGTACGAAGGATATTTGTGTCCCTGTGAAATTAAATCATGTGTGAAGTTTTTCTTGAATAAGTTCAGTGTATGTATGCATCCTGATGGAGGATAAAGGAAATCCTATGTATGATTGTGTTCTGGCGATACTCTGATGGGTGGAGAATACCGAGAGTATTTAGGTATTGATTGGTTCAATTTTCATACGGAATGCCCTGAAACTCTGTGTGAAGTCCTGTTGGGAGAGTGAGCCACGGATGTGCTCTGTGTGTGCAGGGCACATAAGCTCTATCGGTCAAAGTAATAGTGCGTTCCACACAGGGAAAATTTTAAGGATAAAAAATTATCTTGAAGTTTAAAAATTTGGCGAATCTCACTAGTCCCTAATATGTAAACTATAAAATGTTTGCTGGTGTATTTATAAAAGTATTCAAATTTATAATGATTTGATATATACTGTCTATATAATTTTGGCGATTTTTAACATAAAATAATTTTATATTGTAAAATTTGGGCGAATCATTTTTATAAAAAATGGAAATTGGCGAATACATTTTTTGGAAAAAACATGGAAAATTAGCCCACATGCGAATATTAGCCCCTAAAATTTTCCATGGTTCCGCATGTGTTAGACAATACAAAGAAAGGTGTCCATGTTGAATGCAAAAGAACCAAGTTGAATAGTCCATAAGGATTTCATCGGAGCTGTATAGCAGTATTATGGTTATATGAACTAATAACACGGAGGAAGAACAATTGAAAACAAAGTTATACTTTCGTGAAGAAACGTAGCAATGACGGAATAAAGACGGACGAAATCTTGAGCGAAGGGCGGAACCACAAAGGAGGAACAGTACAAGCAGTTCCCGGTTTTCATCGCACTACTTTCGATGGGCAAGCGGTATTCAAGAGGTGGGGAGCGATTCCATAGAACGAGTGACACGCGTCCCTGTACGATTTCACAAAACCGCTTACCACCACGCGCCATCGCACGTTATTGTTCGACCCAGGATGCCCAGCGATATTTTTGAGCACCGTCGATCTGGAGGGAAGCCATCGGACGGTGGTCATATGAGGAAGATGCGCGAAGGTTAACCAAAGTACGGTGGTCATCGCACGTTATTGTCTGCGCGTCTTCATAGAGCGATATCCGTCCGATCATATGAGGTGGCGCGACGCGATAACAACTGTCGGATGGAAACGATCATTAGCGATGGACCCAATTTTAAATTATATTGATTAAGTCATCGATTATGCATGTGGGGCCGGATCCAAAGGTCTATTTAAAAAAAAAAAATCCATTTGATAAAAGTGTTGATTATTAATATAAATTTCTATTATATATATTTAATTTCCAAAGGTTGTGAATAATATTTATTTATCAAATTCCATGAATTTGAAAAATAAAATTCCAATAAAAGAAAGAAAACCATCAGCGGCACGTTAATGTTACTTATCCTTGGCTATAGTATTATTTGGCGGAGAAAAAGATTACCTTTGGGACAATTCGTGCATGGAAGAACGAATATTGGGATTTCAATTTGAATTGGTTCAACTTTTAATATGAATACCATTAGTAGTTGAGTGGTTTTCTACTCATGGTATTGATAAAGGCAAAACTATATAAGGAGAAGCGCATTATGGTTCAGGTGTGCAAAAATGGAAGGTTTGTTAATAAATAAATCTCTTTAAGAGATATCTGCATATATGATGCACCTATGGATATGATCTAGAAATGATGAATCTCTACGATGATCGGCAAAAAGAAATGAGGAAGACCTGACAAAAGTCTGATGAAGAAATTGAAGAAATCTGGTAAATCTGAGGGTTGAAGCCTTCTGTATGAAAGTGGAAGTATCCTGCCAGTAAAAGTAGGTGTTAAAATCAGGGGGTTGGAGCTCCCTTCCAGTAGTGGCTGGAGAATGAGAAAAGATTGTAGCCTTTCTACAGGTGGGTGCCTGTGTGCTGGTATAAGTCTGTGCCAGCATAAATTGTAAGAAGTTTTATTTATAATAAATATTGAAGACCAAGATAACAACAGCAGTGGTTTTCTCCTGAATTGGGTTTCCACCTTAAATACTGGTGTTCATATGTGTTGCTTATGTTTGATGGTTTGTTCTGTTATTTCTGTTCATGCTTACTGCTTGCTAAACATCTGATGAATGAATGATGCAATCATCTAAGTAAAGACATAATAAGATCTCTGAACACACAAGTTGGATTCATTAATGTATCATATGGTTTTAAGAGAAAGGAAAACTAAAAAAATTTCAGTCAGCTCTAAATATTGATTCACCCCCCCCCTCTCAGTATTTTTCAACACCAGGGACGTAAATTTGGCATAAGATCTCTGTTTGACGTGCTCGACACCTCGTTCGAAATATCTATCCGAGGAATACAATTTTTTATGTGAGAAACATCAATCCATGGACCCATGCTGCTCTCGTTTTTCCCAAAAAAACGTTGTCTAGGGCCTCAAAACGGCTCCGGAAGTTCAGGACCCGAAAAACTACTAAAAATAGTAAGTCATGCTGAAACTGAAAAACTAAAAGAGACAATGGTGGGGCCCCAAGTGGAAAAGGTGGGTGGCCACCAATATCCACCTGGATCATTCCTCCCCCCTTAGGAAGCAATGGTCCCCATTGCGTTGATTTCCTCCATGAGATGAGGAAACTTCTACTGAACTTGGTCCCTAGTGAACCACTTGCCTTGGTGTAGGAGTTGGCCAACTTTGACAACCCAATACAGTTGGATCTTCCATTGGCGAGTGTTCTTGACTTGCATGTCCATGATACAATATGTGGTGGCATGTTCCATGTAGTCTGGGTTTAACTCTGTTGGTGTGACTTGTTCTGCAATGTCAGAGGTGTCTAGTAGAGGTGGGAATTAGGGACGAAGGTGGTACACATTGAGTACTGGGTGCAGACCAAGGAATGGTGGAATAATGAGCTTGAAGGCATTGTTCCCTACAGCCTTGGTGATGGTGTAAGGCCCATATCAGAGCGGGCGAAGCTTGCAGTGGGGTCTAGTGAGGCACTCCTTCTATAAATGTAGCCACACTTTGTCGCCGACCTGGAAATTTGGTGGCACCCAATTTTGATCATGTCGTTGCTTGTACTTAGCATTGGCTCTGTCCAATATGTCATGAACCTATTGGAAGATGTGTTGAATGTGCTCGATGAAGATGTTTTCTTTGTCAGCTTTAGACTGGACATGAGCCGAATCGGCCTGAGTAGCTGCAAATGGCATGGCTACGTCAATGGGACACATTGGCTGGAATCCCAAGCCCACCTGAAAGGGTCTGTGGTCGATTGAGCTGTGGAGAGCATGATTATAACTGTGTTGTACATAGGGGAGGCTCTCATCCCATGTGCATGGATGCTTTGAATTATACATGCGCAGAATGTGTACAATCATCCTGTTGACGACCTCTATCTGGCCATCAATTTGGAGATGGAAAGTTGTGGACTTGGTGAGGTTGGTGTCCAGCATTGACCAGAGGTTGGACCAAAATTTCCTAAGGAACCTGCTATCCCGATTTGATATGATAGACTGTGGGATCTGAAAGTGCACCCACACTCATTCAAAGAATATTTTAGCAGTGGCTTCTATTGTGATATTCTTCTTGCAGGCCGCCATAATTGCCATCTTCGAGAATGTGTCGACGACCACGAAAACACAGTCATTTCCATGCTTATTAGAATGAAGGCTCGACATGTAATCCATGGAGATAGATTCCTAAGGTCGACTAGGGGTAGGTAGCAGAGTATATAGGCCTTTCTTCTTGATGGTTGATTTGGCAATGGCGCAAGCAGTGCAGGATCGGATGTACTTCCCAACATCCTGTCGAAGGTTCGGCCAATAGAAGTAATTCTACAGTAATGCCACTATTATCTCGACCCTGAAATGCCCAACGAATTGACTGTAGTGTGCTTCCCATATCATCTTGGCACGCTCGCTTGAAGGAACAAAAATTTTTCCTAAGTGACATAAAAGTGCATCTTGGAGGTGAAAATTTGGAACTTGCGTACCCCCCAAGAGTGCCTTGTATGTGTGGCCAAATTATGGGTCACTCTCGTAGAGAAGTGGCCAATCAGAAGTCTTGGTCCCACAAGAGTAGAGAACGATGGTGAGCACCACGATTGGTGGTTGGCTGAGGTAGTTTGCAACATTATTGGTGCTACCCTTCTTGTACATTATGTTCAAATAGAACTGTTGCAGATATGTGGACCACTTCAGATGGCGATCATTTTGCAACTTCCCTTGTGTCTATATGAACTATAGAGGGCGGTGGTCTGTGTGGATGATTGTTTCCTTCCCCAAAATGTAATTCTTCCATTGTTGACAAGATTGCACAATGGAATACATTTGTTTGTCATAAGTGGGATACTTGCAAACTGTGTCGGACAATGTCTCATTGTGATGTGCCACTGGATGTCCCTGTTGAGTAAGAACTACCCCAATAGCATAGTTAGAGGCATCTATCTCGATCTCAAATGGTTGTTGCAAGTCTAGTAATGTGAGCACTAGGGCAGAACAGAGGCGATTTTTCAATTATGTGAACGCCTTCTATTGAGATTCCGACCAAAATAATTTTTCTCTCACTCCTCCCTTGGTGACTTGACTCAAGGGCCAAGTGATATGAGAGAATCCCAACACAAACCTATTGTAGAAATTAGAAAGACCCAAAAAGCTTCGAAACTCTATTATAGTGGCTGGGGCTAGCCAATCCCGAATGAGTTGGATCTTGGTTGAATCCACATGCACCCCCCTTTCATCAATAATGTATCCCATATATTGAGCCTAGGTCATGCCAAAAGTGCACTTCTCCAAATTGGCACACAACTTGTGTTTCCATAGTGTTTGGAGGACTTGTCGGATGTGGTGGAGGTGCTCTTCCCAAGTCTGGCTGAAGATCAGAATGTCATCCAAGTACACCACTACAAATGAGTTGGTGAATGGCCGCAAGATGTCTTCCATCAATCTCATGAAGGTTGTGATAGCATTCGTTAACCTGAAATACATGACCAGCCATTCGAAAAGGCCCTCCTTGTCTTTGAAGGAATTCTTCCACACATCGAAGGGTTCAATTGGTACATGGTGATACCCAGACTTCAAGTCGATGTTGCTGAAATATTTCATCCCTTTGAGTTGGTCCAAAAGGTCATTAATCCATGGGATCGGGTACCTATTCCGGACAGTGATCTTGTTCAGTGCCTGATAGTCAATACAGAGTCTCCACGTCCCATCCTTCTTCTGTACCAACACCATCAGGCTCCCACAGGGCGATGAACTTGGCCGAATGTGACCTTTCTGCAGCAGCTCCTGAATCTTCCTCTTGATTTCATTGTTCTCCATAACAGAGCGTCGATAGATCGGTCCATTGGGTAGCGGTGCACCTGGGGTCAGATCAATGGGTTGCTTGACCTGACAGTGCATAGGAACCCCTATGGGTGAGGTAAAGATGTCCCTGTACTCCTCCACAACCTTGTCCATTTGTTGTTGTCGTGCAGAGGAGCCCTGTTTGGAGGTCGTGGCCATAGTCTTATTCTTGCCCTCGGGGCAGATCATCAGGAAAATGAATTTCCTAGTTTGGGAAATGATCTTACTGCATTTTTTTGCAATAACCAAAGAGATAGCGACAGGTGGTGGTACCTCTAGTATCCTATACAACTTATTTCCCACATTAACAATAACAGCACAAGGTCAGGACTCATACATAGCATGTCGCTTCCACAAGTATGGTTGGCCTAATAATACATCAGAAACATTAAGAGGAGCAATGTCACATAATACCTCATCCCTGAAGGGCTTGATGCTATAGGGAAGGCAGCACTGCTAGCTAACACAGAGATCTCGTCCTTGGTGAAGACACTCGATGGTGTATGGATGTGGGTGGGTTGTGGTCGGCAAGCCCAACCGCTTCATGACGTCTGCTTAAATGAGGTTCTTTTGGCTCCCATTGTTGACAATGAACTATACCGAGGAGCCCTTTACCCACATCTGGGAGTGGAAGAGACGTTCCTCCTCCTCTGGATCTTCCAGTTCCTCCTAATGGATCTTTGTAGTAGCAACAGTGGCACCGAGCTCCGCATCAATATTCTGTTTCCCTTTGTCATTCCCCTTATGAGGTTCTGATTCAGAGTCAGAGCATGCATCTGACTCAGAAGCCCTCATCTCGGCCACTAGTAACTGCTTGGCCTGACACTCACTTGTGTTGTGAGTGGAGCTCTTATGGAACTCACACCACTTTCCCGTGTCCTTTTTTGGCTTTGTGGTGTTTTTCTTTGCTTGTGGCTTTGACAGGTTGTCTTGGGCCGTCATTCTTTGGCTCTATCCTTTGTTCTATGGTTTGGGAGCACCTTTCCCTTTCTTTTGATTCGCAGATCCAAAGTCTTGCTTCTTCTGCTTGAACTTTTGCTCAATCTTGGCAGCATACCGGTATGCCGTACCAAGTGAGGAGATGTCGAGGAACTCCATTTCCTCTTGAATGTATCTGTGTAGAAAACTGTGATACTTTAGCACCATATGTTTCTTTGAATCTTTGATACCAAACTTTGTGCACAGGGTATGGAACAGATTCGTCAGCTCATGCACATCTTTATCCCTTTGTTGCCGCAGCATGGTCCATTGTATGTACTTGTCCTCATAGCTCCCCACAGGATAGTATTATTCCTTGATGGCATCTCAGAAATAATTCCAAGTGGGTACGACAAAGAACAGAGAGGTTTTTTCCTCATTCTTTTTCTCATAGTAGGTTTCCCACCAATCCTTGACATGGGGGGTAGCTTTGAGGAGTGCAAAAATAATCTTCTCCCGGTCGGAAAAGTCATGAACCGAGAAATATCCTTCTAATAGATTCAACCATATATCTATGGAATCTACATCTATTTGACCCTCAAATATGGGAATGTCAAAATTTACTTGTACCTTAAAGGGAGTCGTGCCTCCAGAGTGGCTGTTGGATGCAGATGTGCCGCCGGTGGGCAGTCGTTGAAGGATCTGGGAAAAGTTATCCATAATCGCATTCATTTGTTTTTTGAGGGCCTTCTCGAGCAATATTTTGATAGGATATCATACTCCCTCATCTTTCTTTTTGTCCCCAATGGGTGGTCGTCCAGGTTTGCGAGGCTGATCTTGCAAAGGTTCCACCAGATCGAGCCCTAACTCCTTATACCCCAACCTCGTTGGGAACATAAAAAGAAGGATCGAGAAAAAGTAGACCACTATGGTACCACTATTCTGGTTTTATGTAGGAACGCAATAGAATAAAAATATAACCATAAATACAAATATGCAGCAGAAATAATACTTCATTTCATTAATATCAAAGAACTGAAATTTGCTTACATACAGAATGGAAACTAGGGCACTGGTAGCTTATCTCTGAGAAGAGATGTGGCAGCTACAGGCCTCTAAAATATTTTCCAATGAGGCTCGAGAGCCTATTTATTATTTAGAAACAATGGAAAACTCTAAACATCCAAAACCCTAACCCTAGCAGATGATGTGCCAAAAATATGGGCCCCATTTGGGTAAATTGGTGTTTCAACTTCCTGGGGACGTAACTTTGGCGTACGATCTCAGTTTGACGTGCTCAATACCTTGTTAGAAATATCTATCCAAGGACTACAAATTTTGATGTGAGCAATGTCATTGCATGGACCCATGTTGCTCCCGATTTTCCCAAAAAACGTTGTTCAGGGCCTCAAAACGGCTCCGGAAGTTCAGGACCTGAAAAAATGCTAAAAATAGTAAGTCATTCCGAAAATGAAAAACTAAAAGAGATAATGGTGGGGCCCCAACTGGAATAGGTGGGTGGCCACCAATATCCACCTGGATCACACATAGAATAGACTTCATCCTAGGATAAATCCAGTTGGAGCCACCATTCCAAACAGAAAAGGGATGGTTTTTAAGTCCTCGACCGGGTGGTTTCCCTGATGTTGTTGCACCTATTTTCGGGGCCTCAACATTTTTGGCGCTAGAAGGAGGGCCATCTGACAATGAATGGCACCAAATCTTAATACAAAAATAATATACCATCATAAGAGTCATTCTCCCTCCAAGTCCACAACTTCTAGTCCTGGTCCAAGATATCTTACTCATTAATCATAAGTTGTTCAATCTCCCCCCAAATCTCCTAGTTTTTTCCATAAAGAAGTCTCTTCATATTATAATTGATAATCACCTAAAATACAAACATTAATTAATAAATTGGAAGAAATTTCAATTTCGGCAGAGAAACCTATACTTTGTGAAGCCTCAGAAGGAAGTGTTACTTCAATATTTGAATGGGCTAGTGTATTAACCCATTCTAAAAGTGAAAATCTCGGAGTAATCCCTTTTTAATTTCTTCTCCATTCTCATCATAGGAAATCTCCATATCCGAAACTCATTCATCAACTAGCGAGATTCAATCCTCTTCTACCTCTCAAACGCCATCAATTATTCCTCCTTCTTTCACATCTTCTAAAAAAAATTCTTCATCAATTCATATTTCTTCTTCTTCTCAGTCTACAACTGCTGCTTCAAGTAGTATTAGTTCCATACTTGTTTCTTCTACACCATCAACCACTACTGGAACTACTTCTTCTACTCCAAATCCTTCTTTAGGGGAAACTAATCCTCCACTTAACATAATGGTGGCCAGACCTTAGCAAAATCCTAGATCTATTCAATTGCCAGGTCCTCTTCATCCTTACCTAAGAATCCTAAAATATTGTTGCCTAATTATAATCTGGATGATGGATTATGATTGCGGGGCTCAACCTTAGCTCCAGTTTACCTTTGGTCCCAACCTCAATCTGTGTGTAAGTGCATCCAATTTTTCATGCCCAATCAACTTCACATCTAGCAATCTCACACTTCTCTTATTCTACGCTGGCAAATTCAAACAAATAATTCTGGGCTATTTTAATATCTCAATTCAGAGAATTGAGATATTAATTCAACATTCCTCTATAGCTATAGCCCGACAGTCCATTACGTATACATATGCGCCAACTGCGCATATACAACCATTATACGCGACATAATACTTTCGGCTATTAGAACCATATTAATTGACCCTCGGCATGTACATATATTAAACTTCGTTCACATATTTCATACGATGTCACCCTACTCGCATATAATGTTATATCAATATATGGTCTCGGCCTCCGTTCAAACATCACGATATGGTTAACACCACATATATTTCATATGGAGCTAACTTTACAACTGTATTTATCTTTTCCAATGTAATGATTTGCACATACCTTATTAACTCGTAAACCTTAATTTATCTTTGATTTGGGCCCACACATACAACGCATTTCCAATGTGGGGTCAACACAGCCAAATCGTACCTTCGATAAATCCACGCGCCATCTAACGGTTGTTATTGCATCGCCCCACTCCTTACAATCCGACGGATATCGCTCAAACAACTTGCATGAAAAATAACATGCGATGGTGCGCAATGGAAGGTGGTTTTCCAAATTCATTCAGGGACACGCGTCAATCTTTCTATGGAATCACTCGCGAACGGAGAAAACCGCTTGCCTGACAGAAGGTGGTGCGATGAAACCCACTGGTTCGCTCCAACCCGTTGTTACTGTTCATCTCGGTCACGGTTCCGATGTTTCCACGCTCCAAGTTCCACTCTACTCTGCTGCGCTCAGGTTCCACTCCTTTTGCTCGGGTTCCACCAGGGTTAACACGGATTCTATTATTCGCTCGACGGTTGATTCTTGGGACAACACTCTCCGTTCACAACAGAACGGGCCTATTCTTGTAACAGGGGTTTCACTTATGCATAAATCTCGACCATAATGTTCTCATGTCGCTGCTCAATGAAACATAGTCTACTGTCACGGCACTTAACACGGGGTTCTATCACGTAGTTAACACCGAGACTCACAACTAAACAATACCTCGGCATGGCTCTTCACATGGATTATACAACTACTCTTTGGGATGAATCCATATATTGCCAGTGGTCTTAACACAGGGATTTACCACACATTCTCATCACTGATCGCGTAGACATACTCTTAAATAAATCACAGAGTCTTAATTACACCCAGCTCATGGAGATACAGGCATTCTTCACATAGAATTAAACCAACAATTGCATAGTTACACTAAGATAATTTCCTCATACAATTCGACCAAGAAGACATAAATTCACACATGTAACTCATAAACAATTCTTCATAAACAGGTATATATATATACATACATATACAGGTGATAAATCTCAGCTAATTCTTACAATTCATGACAGGTCAGATATTCAATTCGGTGACCATTATCCTCCTATACTGTCGCTGAAGAGGTTCTCTACCTCTCCAAATCTCTCTCTCCCTCTCTCTGTCCTCTCCTATTTAGACCCTTCAGGGTTACATTTATACCACAAGGATGACCTAAATCGGTTCAGGTCTCCAGACAGTTCAGCAACTCTTAGTATTCCAATTCCTGAATCTAGACTCAATAACTGAATTAATCCTAAACTGACTCTTCGTATTCCTATCTCCACCAACTTCTCATGTTCTCAAAATGACTTGAGGATAATTACAATTTCCTACCAAAACATTCAAAATATTAATATTTACAAGAATATTTAAGAACATGGGACCCCCTATGTCTACTTTATGTACAAGTAACTTTTGAGCCTAATGCCCCTACATTAGACTCCCAAGCTTCAAATTTTTCATGGTCTCCTGATCATGTGCTCTTCGTCTCTGCCTCCAGGATCCCATACTTGGTTTTGCTACTGTCTATCAGTTGCATCATTCTTCAACTGACCTTCTCCAGGCTTCCAGACTTTGTTCTATAATCTACCCCCAGCTATGCTTTCACAATCTGCCATCGTCTTTCTCCTGCTAAAACCCTCCTGCTTTCCTGTTGATGTCTGCTGCTCCTGAGTCACTCTCATCATCAGTCTTCTGATGTACTCAATCTCCATGTCCAGCTTATCCTCTGGCTGGAAACTATCTTTCCCTCTTCTGCTACTTCCAATCTCACATGCTATCAATATGTTTACTACTTCTGCGAGTGTCACCCTCCATGTTGCATCTACTTCCACCATGGGTGTTGCTGCTGCCAATGTTGCCTCTGTGAAACCAACCTGAATATCCCTTAGGATATCTCCCTCTGTAGCACCTTTCTTTTGTTCATCATTTGCAAATTCACTCTCAGAAAAAAATTCACCATTTAATTTCCTACCAGCAGTGACATACTCATCAGGTATACTAGTAAACAAAAATTGATTCTGCAAGCTAGTATCTATTCCTCTCTTCTTCACAGCTTCAGGCATCCTTGCTCCAAGGTCTGCAATCACTTTCTCTTCTTCAAATTCTCTCAACAAACAGTTCATCCATTTCTCCTGTGTTTGTTTTATATCTTCAACATGCTGGAAGTTAGCTTCAACATCTTTTCCTTCCTCTTGGGAAATCTTCAGCAATTGCCTCTCATCCTCCTGATGGATTCTGGAGATCCAAACAAGTTCTCTAGCCACTGTATCTTCATCCTCTATCAGCATGGAATGTTGATTCTTCCTCACTTCAGCAACTTCCAAAACTTGTTCTTCAGGCTGACTTTGGCCTACCCAACTCGCCAACTCTTTTCTGTCAATGAAATTGATAATTCCCTGTATATGAGACATGGTTGTCTCATCCTCCTTCAGCAATATTTTTTCTTCTCTCAAGACAATTTCAAAGGATGAATTGTCTTCTGCATCACCTGTACACATAAACAAACTGTCAGTGTTAAAACCATGAGACCCAATGGTCTCAATTGATGTCCTGGTCACCAATTCTTCTCCTGACATTTCTAAGTCTGGTTCAAGGCTCAGAAATTCTTCATCATCTTTCTCTGCACATGGATCATCAGTAGTAAAGTTCCGATGCTTCAATGCCTTCTCTTCTTCTGACAACACATCAGTATGTTGTGCAGAACTCCTTTCCAAAGCTTCTGTCAGCACTTCAGCTTGTTGATCTGCATCCTTCATGAGATTGTCCACTGGTCTCACTTTTCTTCCATCATCTGCTCCATGAATCCCATCCATGAAGATCTTCCTGCCTTGCTTTCCCAGCAACTCATACAGTGCATAGGTCCTCTGCTTTTCCAATTCTCTTCTCTGAGAATCCAGCCACCTATATAACTCAACCACTTCAATAGGAGTAGATTTAGGGAACCTTACACAACCTTTTATGCCTCTGCTTATTCTTGATCAATCCTCTGTTGGCCCTTCTCTCTCAGCTTCAACATTTTGCTGGATATCTTCATTTGACCCTTTTGTCTTCATCTCTCCCTGAGATCTCACTATCTCAGCATTGATCTGAACAGATTTCAGATTCAATGTCTTCTTCTTACCAACAAACTCTAAAGCTTGTTCATCTTCCAGTGGTGTACCTGCAAACACACACAACTTTTTAGTTTTCAAATCACAAGACTCTTCAGCCTTGGCTGCTCCCTCGAGCACTTCTTATTGAACAGGTCTGCGCATGGAATCTTCAATTTCCATCTTTGCCTCAAGAACTCCGGGTTCTTCTTCCTCTGTGGAGCCTTTCATCACTTCACATTTGTCAGACTCAAGAACACAAGCCCTCACATCATTTGGACTTGTCCAATAACTCAGGAATTCCTCAATGATTTCCTCCTCAGCAAGACAAGATTCTTGCTGCCTCAAGTCTTCACTATGTCTCACCAGATCTCCTGCAGGTCTCCACTCTTCATTTGTGCTATGTTCTGCTTCGCAAGCAGAAATTTCTTCTTTCAACTCAGCTGCTCTAAGTTCTTCTCTCAACAAAGAAATCTTCTTTTGCGTCAACCTCATCTGTAATGGTTGTCATTTCACATTCTTCCTCATGAGACAACCAACTCTCTAGCTTTCTTCTATCCTCAGTTTCAATCTATTGAACTCTTCCCTGATCTCAGCAAGTTCCTTCCAATATTCTTCATCTGTGAGTCCCTTCCTCATGTCATTTTCTTTGGCATCTTCACTCACTCTTCTACTGTGGCTTCTCCCAGAACCTCTGCAATCTCTGTAGTCTCTACTATGGCTCTCAGTAGCCATTTTCTTCTCTAGGAGTTATTCACTCACAAGCTGCACTAAGCCTCTGCAACAGCAAGCTCTCTTGCTGCAACTTACCTCACCAAGCTTCTCTCCTGAGCTCTGGATTTTGGCAAGTACTGGTCCCCTTCTCTGTAGGAACCTTCTAGGCTTCACTCTGTAACTTCTCTCAAGAACACCTCTGCTCTCTACTCATCCAACCTCTGTTGGGAATCTTCCAGGTTTTGCCACACTCTTTCAGCACTCAGAATCCCTTACTGGATTCTTCTATCACTGCTCTCAAAGATGTGATCTACTTCTGCGGAGATGTCTTCAATTTTCTGCACTCTGACTTCTGCAAAAAATCCTTCAACCAGAGTTAAACACTGCTCATATCCTCTTGAGAACACTACAAATTTCCTCCTTATCCAGCCTCTAGCTGAATACCAGGCTCACTACCTTCACTATCAAACTCTGTCTTCAATTTTCAGCAACCATAATTCTGCAACTATAATTTCAAATCAGATTAAAGTTAATTACCTGCAAGATCATGATCTTGTCCTCCACTCACTCCACAATCCTGTTCACTTCAAATATGTATGCTGCATGTCAGGCTTCCAAACCTGCAGTCTTCGGTTAAACAGACTTCAACTTTTCTTTCCTGTTCAGTACATGTGCATTTCCAAAACAAACTTTTCAGCGAGCTAACTAAATTCTAGCTCTGATACCACTTGATTGCGCGGCTCACCCTTAGCCCTGGTTTACCTTTGGTCCCAAACTCAATCTCTGTGTAAGTGAATCCAATTTTTCATGCCCAATCAACTTCACATCCGGCAATCTCACACTTCTCTTATTCTACGTTGGCAAATTAAAACAAATAATTCTGGGCTATTTTAATATCTCAATTCAGAGAATTGAGATATTAATTCAACATTCCTCTATAGCTATAGCCTGACAGTCCATTACGTATACATATGCGCCAACTGCGCATATACAACCATTATACGCGACATAATACTTTGGGCTATTAGAACCATATTAATTGACCCTCGACATGTACATATATTAAACTCCGTTCACATATTTCATATGATGTCACCCTACTCGCATTTAATGTTATATCAATATATGGTCTCGGCCTCCGTTCAAACATCACGATATGGTTAACACCACATATATTTCATATGGCGCTAACTTTACAACTGTATTTATCTTTGCCAATGTAACGATTTGCACATACCTTATTAACTCGTAAACCTTAATTTATCTTTGATTTGGGCCCACACATACAACGCATTGCCAACGTGGGGTCAACACAGCCGAATCGTACCTTCGATACATCCACGCGCCATCCAATGGTTGTTATTGCATCGCCCCACTCCTTACGATCCGACGGATATCGCTCGGGCAACTTGCACGAACAATAACGCTCGATGGCGCGTAGTGGAAGGCAGATTTCCAAATTCATTCAGGGACACACGTCGATCTTTCTATGGAATTGCTCGCGAATGGAGAAAACCGCTTGCCCGACAGAAGGTGGTGCGATGAAACCCACTGGTTCGCTCCAACCCACCGTTACTTTTCATCTCGGTCACGGTTCCGCTCTTTCCACGCTCCAAGTTCCACTCTACTCCGTTGTGCTCAGGTTCCACTCCTTTTGCTCGGGTTCCGCCAGGCTTAACACGGATTCTATTATTCGCTCGACGATTGATTCTTGGGACAACACTCTTCGTTCACAACAGAAAAGGGCCTATTCTTGAAACAGGGGTTTCACTTATGCATAAATCTCCACCATAAAGTTCTCATGTCACTGCCCAATGACACACAGTCTACTGTCATGGCACTTAACAGGGGGTTCTATCACGAAGTTAACATCAAGACTCACAACTAATCAATACCTCGGCATGGCTCTTCACATGGATTATACAACTACTCCTTGGGATGAATCCATATATTTCCAGTGGTCTTAACACAGGGATTTACCACACATTCTCATCATTGATCGCGTAGACAGACTCTTAAATAAATCACAAAGTCTTAATTACACCCAGCTCACGGAGATACAAGAATTCTTCACACAGAATTAAACCAACAATTGCACAGTTACACTGAGATAATTTCCTCATACAATTCGACCAAGAAGACATAAAGTCACACATGTAACTCATAAACGTTTCTTCATAAACATGTATATATATATACATACATATACAGGTGATAAATCTCAGCTAATTCTTACAATTCATGACAGGCCAGATATTCAATTCGGTGGCCATTATCCTCCTATTCTGTCGCTGAAGAGGTTCTCTATCTCTCCAACTCTCTCTCTCCCTCTCTCTGTCCTCTCCTATTTAGACTCTTCAAGGTTACATTTATACCACAAGGATGACCTGAATCGGTTCAGGTCTCCAGATAGTTCAGCAACTCTTAGTATTCCAATTCCTAAATCTAGACTCAATAACTGAATTAATCGTAAACTGACTCTTTGTATTCCTATCTCCACCAACTTCTCATGTTCTCAAAATGACTTGAGGATAATTACAATTTCCTACCAAAACATTCAAAATATTAATATTTACAATAATATTTAAGAACATGGGACCCCCTATGTCTACTTTATGTACAAGTAACTTTTGAGCCTAATGCCCCTGCATCAGATTACCTGCAGAAGAACATATCCATAACTTTATTCTTTCCATAAATCTTAATGAATTCACTGAGGAAGATTGTGTAGTTAGATTATTTCCCTATACTTTTCAAGGATCTGCCAGATAATGGTATTTTTCACTACCATCAGGCACTATTACTATCTAGGATGTTTTTGAATAACAATTCCTTACTAAATTTGGTGATGATCGCACTACTGCCACCCTTGTCAATGATCTTTCCAATCTTAAAGTAAACATAGGGAAAAATATCAAAGACTACAACTCTAGATTTAATAAGTTTCTCAATAAGATGCCAACCACATCTAAGCCTAGAGTATATGTGCAAATATAATGGTACATATCCTCTCTTGCTTCTAATATTGCTATTTTTGTAGATAGATCCAATAAGGCTACATTGGTAGAGAACATGAAAGAAACTATTTCTGTTGAAAAAAAAATACTTGCTTTAGAAAAGAAAATTGCACAAGAAGATAGAAAAAATAAGAAGGTTTCATTTAAGGATTAACCCAAAAAAAAAACATCTAAATATCCTTATGATCTTGAGGGAATACAAAAAGTTCTCAAAACTATGTCAAATGATATGGTTGAGATAAAGAAACAAGTAGTTGAGTCTTCTTTGAAGAAACCTTTTAGATCTCTTAAAAAAAACCAAGCTTCCCAACCTCCAAATGTAATCTTGAATGTTGAATTAGATCAAGATGAAGATCATGATGAAATAATATCATCTGCAAAATAATTTCAAGAAGAAGAATTGGTTGAAGTCCATGGACAATGGGACTTTATCCTTCCAATTTCTGATGATGCATATGAACATGAGGTACTTCCAGTTAACACTACAAGTAAAAATTCCACTAACCCACCTCAATCACCTCAAAAGAAAAAGTCTTCATCCTTTGTTGCTAAGGACAAAGCAATTAATAAGAAAACTTCTTCTCCTCAATCAAATCCAACTTATTCTACTCTTCCATCTACATCTAAGACATTAGTAGTCTCTGATACTATTGAATATAATATAGTGGAATATATGAATAATATCTAAGAAAATATCTCCATACATGACTTTGATGAGTTGAGCAAATTGAAACAGCAACAGAAATTACTTAAAGAATTGAATGTAGTCCTTGCTTCATCCTTTCCTGCTCTTGTAACTTTTGAAGCATCTAAAGGAGTTGGTAAGCCTCCTAGTGATTCACTATTCAAAAAAAATGTGCGTAATTGTATAATCGACGTTGGAGCCTCTTCAAACATCATGGCATATTCTGTTTGTCTGAAATTGAATGTGAATTGAATATAGCTCCTCAAAACTCTGCATTACATATTGTGCAATTAGACAGAACAAAGGTTAATGGATTAGGAGAAATGAATTCAGTCCTTATTAGATTAGCATCCAATACAAAATTTCATCAAGTAATTGATATCTTAATTGTTGATATTCCCGATTTTTATGGTCTAATCCTTAGTAGAGATTGATCAGAAAATATTCATGGCTATTTTGTTACTGATTGATCTCATATGTGGCTTATTTATCATGTTAATCCAAATAAAATCTGAGTTACCAAATGAAATCCGAGTATACCGTGAAAAGAACTTAAAAGACTCAGTAACTGAATTCAAATATGAGAATGAACCCATGGCTTTTACTAATAACGTTCTCAGCAATTACTCTGTTGAATCATTTTTGGGGAATTTTAATGCTCAGAAATCTCCATTTCTCACCAACTTAGTTAATTATCAAATCGAAAAATTTTCTCAGTCAGACTATTTCAAGTGTATAAATATCATAGATAAACCTTGTATTAATAATTTGTTCTCTACATTATACTTTGATGGATCAAAATCTGGTGAAGGTGAAAGATTTGGTTGTATATTAATCAATCCAGAAGGTGAAAATACAATGCTGTCATGCAGACTTGAATTTGGATGTACAAATAACACCGCGGAATATGAGGCACTGGTCCAAGGCTTATACAAATAAATTGATATTTGTGTCAAGTATCTCCAGGTATATGGTGATTCTGAAATAATTGTCAAACAGGTAAGAAATACCATATACTGCATTTATGGTCATCTTAAACATTACCAGTCATTAGTACAATCACTTACCTCTCATTTTTTATCATTCAATATCTCATCTATTCCAAGAATTTAGAATGCAAGTGCAAACCTTCTAGCTATTGTAGCACCTAGACTTATTCCTTCGGAAGATTACAATCCAAATAGATTTTCTGTAGATTTGGTTTTTCGCCCATCTATTCTTGATAATATCACTAATTGGAGAGTATTCAACGATGATGATGATGTTACAACTTTTCTTACATCAGAGGGATCATATGACAATGAATTAATTGATGAAGATGAGCCTGAAAGGCAATTGAAATAGAAGCCTAAAGAAAATTCCATACCTAATTCTATGGTTAAGCTTGAAGATGTTTATGATCTCAAAGATAGATTCAAAAAGGTTACTAATCCTAAACTTCAAAGTTCAACTTTGAGGTTTGAACTGGTAAATCTTGGAGCATATCTTAACCCTCGGAACATTAAATTAGTACTTGGTATTTCCTCCGATGAAAGATTAGCCTTCACTCATTTATTAAAGAAATACAACAATGTCTTTGCATGGATATATGAAGATCTCAAAACTTATGATACTTCCATCATCCAGCATACTATACAATAATATCCACTAAAAAGCCTATACAAAAAAATTTAAGGAAAATCCACCCTAATATTGAAAGTCAAATAAAAAGTGAACTCAGCAAAATCCTTAAGGCCAAGATTACCTTTCCTGTTAGGCATTCAAAGTGGGTCTCAAACTTAGTCCCTGTTAGGAAAAAGAATGATGATATTCGTATTTGTATTGATTTTAGGAACTTAAACAAAGCTTTCTTGAAAGACAATTTCCCATTACCACTGATGGAACAAATTTTGCAATCAATTGTTGGTTCTGAATTAATGTCTTTCCTTGATGGATTTTCACGCTACAATCAAGTTTTAGTTCATCCTGAAGATATATTAAAGACTACATTTAGAACAAAATGGGGCACTTATGTCTATCAGAAAATTCCCTTTGGTCTAATCAATGCAAGAGAAACTTTTCAAATAACAATGGATATTGCTTTTAGAAGACTGATAAATAAAACTATGGTTGTTTATTTAGATGATATAACCATTTACTCCAAAAAAAAAACGACCACTATCTTGATCTTAAGCAAATCCTACAACATTGTTTGAAATATGGAATTTCTTTAAATCCCAAAAATTCTTATTTCCCTTTAAGTGAAGGTAAACTTTTAGGATTTATTGTTTCAAAATAAGGCATTTGCATAGATCTAGGAATCATAAAGGAAATTTCTGAAATCTCCCATCCCCATAACAAAAATTCCATGCAGTCCTTTTTAGGACAGATAAATTTTGTCAAGAGATTTGTTCCAAATTTTTCCCAAACTGTTTTACCATTGCAAGTAATGATTAAGAAAAAATAACTATTCAACTGGGGACATAATGAAAGAGAAGATTTTGATCTAATCAAGGAAGCTATCATCAATGCTCCCTCTCTGACTACCCTAGATTTTTCTAATCATTTTATTTTATATACTTTTGTATCTCAAACATCTTACGTTGTTGTGTTAACACAAATCAATGATCAAAATATTGAAGCACCTATTTCATTCCTTAGTTAAAATCTTCAAGGTGCTGAATTAAATTATTCACAAGTGGAAAAACAAGCATTTGTTGTTTACAATTATTTGAATAACTTTAAACCTTTTCTCCTTAAAACACACACTAAGGTAAAAGTTACATTTTCGGTTGTAAGACTACTTATTCAAAAGGAACTAGGAGAAAAGAGAGCGAATTGGGTAACTACTCTGCAGGAATATGACATTGAAATAAGACCAGCCAAAATCATCAGAGGACAAGGTCTTTGCAGACTGTTATCTGTAGCATCCAACATATCAGATGATGAAGAGTCAAGTAAAAGTGTACACATAGTTGAGGTAAGCCTGAATGACTCTAAATCACAGTATACTAATTTAATATTTTATTTGAAAAATGGATATTCTCCTACATAACTCAACTAAAAAATAAAAATATCTTTAAGATTGAAATATAGTCAATATCAGATTATAGACAATGTCTTGTTTAGAAAAAAACTATGACTTTGTACTACTAAGATGCCTTGAGAAATCTGAAGCATGGAGGGTTTTGGAGGAACTCCATGACGGACGTGAGAATGGAAATTTTGGTGGAGATACCACCACACATAAGATCCTTCATGCAGTATATTACTCACCCACTCTGTTTAAATATGCTCATGCATATGTGAGAAAATGCAAAACATGTCAAACTATTGCTGGAAGACAAAGAAAACCAGCCTTACCTTCACAACCAGTCAACATTGAACAACCTTTTGAGCAACAGGGATATCATAGGTGAGATTGTTCCTAACTCATCCAAACAACATAAATATATTCTCACTGCAACAGATTATTTTACTAAGTGGGTGGAATTTGTTCCACTAAAGGTAGCTAAATTTGAAGCCATTATTGAATTTATCAATCAATTCATTATTAGCAGATTTGGCTTACCCAATGCACTTATGTTTGATAATGCATCTTAATTTTCGGGAAATATTATGACTGAATTTTCTCTCAAAAGAGGTTTTAAGCTTAAATACTCTGCTAACTACTATCCCCAAGGGAATGGTTTGGCAAAATCAACAAATAAAAATCTCATAAGAATCATTAAAAGGAATATTAATCAAAATCAAAAAAATTGGCATAAGTATTTAAAATTTTCACTATGGGAAGATAAGATTACTCAGAAGGCCTCTATAGGAACTTCTCCATTCAATCTGGTTTATGGGAAAGAAGTTGTAATTCCATCAAATTTAGCTCTTCCTTCATTAGCCCTAGTTCAATTTATTGACAAATTACCTTCTTCTTCCCTAAAATTAAGAATATCTTAGATCCTTAAAATGGAAGAGGAAAGAGAAAAGGCCAGGTTAACTCATGCTCAACACCAGCAGATAGTGACAAATTCTTTTGATGCAAATTTTGTTTCCCCAAAACATTCTAAGTTGGAGACCTCGTACTTAAGTGGGACAAGGCACATGAGGAAAAAGGTAAGCATGCTAAATTCCAAAGAATGTGACTTGGGCCATTTAAAGTCATAGAACAAATTGGCCCATCAACCTTCATGTTACAAGATCTTCAAGGCATAAATTTTTTTCTCCCTGTCAATGGGATAATATTGAAAAAATTATTTTCTTAGAAGAAAAAGTTCTTCTAAATGTACTATACCTACACTTTTATTTTTCTAGGAAAATAATCTTTGATTACATACTTTTAGTTGTTCACAACACCTATGAATTATTTTATGTTTTTATTTTTGAAGAATAGAATTTTTTGAGGAAATAACTACCAAACTAGAAAATTGAATGAATACTATACAACTCTAAAATATTTTTCCATCAAAATTGTAAATTTTATAAACCTGAAATTTGTAATGTCTTTTTACTTTAGCATCAATCAAAAAAAGGTTCATCTTTACAAAGAAAAGACTTGTTGTGTCTAAGCATATTTCACTCTAAATTGTCATCCAAAAACCCTTAAGGAGCCAATGATTCTACCCATCCATTGAAAATTCTTTTTTAGAGTGTAATTCAAAAATATAAAAAACTTAAAAGGATAAGAGGTCTCATTACGAGCCTACTTATCATGATCATAGGTAAATAATAAATTGGCATTACCACAAGTGCATACCAAATCAATGTAATGGCTCATGATAATTAATATCATAATACAAGGGGTCTCATCACGAGCCAACTTGTTTAGCTCAATTATAAGTAGTGAATGGAATTGTCACTTTCTGGTCATCAAGCCAGGACAATGAATTTCTAATTAAAAGAAGAAAAATAAGTTATATGATTAAATATTTATCTCAAATAATTGTAATAATAAATGGATGGGATATTGAATCATTGATGGTTAAAAGGTAACATTGCCTGAGCTATTAATGCCTACTAGCAGCAATGGCTCAACCTATGACAAAAGGAGAAAATCAAAAGGCTAAGTTACATAGAGACACTTACTTTATCTTTTAAACTATATAATGATTGATATAGAGGAATGAAGATATTTATTTATGAAAGGTTTCTGAAAGATTAACGATAGAGATGAGTTTTTTTATTCAGAGTAATTTTATTAATTTGAATATTTTGAAAATAGCCCTTGTTTCCTTCAAATTATTTTTACTTATTTAAATATACTAAGAAATTGTTTTTCAGAGATAATTGGTTCTTCCAATGAATCACCAATTGTTGTTCTAATCAATAACCCCCATTATTTTAGCAATAATTACCTTAGAAAATAATGGGGACCCTTTTTAGCTTTTTAGAGTTAAAACAAATAAGACCCTTAGAGTGATTCATTAGATAGAAATAGGAATAAAAAAGGGATAAAACCTTAAATTTTGGCCTTAAAAGCACTTAAGTGGAGAAAGATCGCATTATCGCAATCGCAATACCACAATGAAGCACATATGACTCCTAAATGGTCACTTAAAACATGTTGTGATCCGATATGTATAAGTAAGAGCACTTTTATAAAGGGAAAAAGAATTTTCGAAGCAAATTCTATAAGGAAAGCTTACGGGACCCAATTTCGCCACATAAGCCATCACAAATCTCATTTTTCTTTTCACAAAATCTACCCTGACGGTCTTATTATCACCTCCCATATTTCCCCGATGCAATATACTCCATCGCATTGCATTCCCACAAACATAATCAATCTTCTTCCCCCACCATGTTCACCAATGCGATATAGTCTATCGCAAAATGCACATCACACTTTTTCCAACTCAAGCACTTTGCACTCCATCTATTTTCGCCGATATTGCAATTGCGATATCGCAATCGGAAAAAACTAAGCCAATCAGTATTAAATGAAGATTTACACAAGAGCAACGTTGTGACACAACAGATCTCATTTTTAATGCGGAAATGATTATATGGGCACAACAACACATATCAACCATTAATGTGATAATTTAACGATTTTGTCATCCATACCTCCATAATGATTTTACTGTAAGAATCATTGAATTCATATCTTATCAGTGTGCCAAGTCTCATACGTTTAAACGTTTCTATTACTATGGTACTTGTGCATTTGTAAAATCAAAAGTTCAGTATTTCTGCTTATCCTTTCTCATTTACTTGCAGGCGAGCCCAAATAAGCAGAATTCTTCGAAGATGTCTAAATATCTTAAGAAGATAAGAACCATATGGCCCCTTTAAACCCTGCACCAGCTACAACCGAGAGAAAAAATATGCTTCCTCTGTTTACAGATACTACATGTGGACTAGATAGTGGATCCTCCTCATGGGAATCCATGTACAAGATGCTCGAGGATGAAAAACCTCACAAGTTCAAAGGAAGGCAACTGCAACTATATTCATAGGCTTGCCACTCAAATTAGCATTACTTTTTTTGCAAAACCATATAATACTTAGCTTTAAATTCACTAGCAAAAGAGGACAATTGTTTATACATTTCCATTGCTTCTCTATAAATGCCACAAGATTCAAAAGGCAGCTCCATATCATGTGCAACTGCTTTGAGTTGATAAGAGTCATCTTTCCTAAATCTCGCAGCAATTGCAGTTCTATCTTTGTCATCCTTTCTATTGACCTAAAACTGTGTCAATTATTCATCCAAAGATGGAAAAGATGGCCCTTAAACACTTACATCTAAGCTCAAGTGTTTTTTCATGTGGTTCATCAAGAGTTGTGCTTAACTCGGCAACTAAAGATAACTCCTCACCTTTAATTTCCGCATTCGTTGATAAGTTTTGAAATTTGATTCACAAATTCCCACATCACTGAAAATTCCATTGGATTATTTATTATTCACATCAAATAAAGAGAGATTTTTTGAATATAATTAAAAGCTATAAATATCTTTGGTTTGAATTTCATGTTGATGAACAACCTGAATTTGGAGGTACATAAACAGTGTTGCCAACATCTAAGTTTTTCACAGAAAAATTACCCTCATAAGGGATTTTAGTTCTGCTTTATATCTTGAAATTTATGATACGTACATATAATTTTTCATATTCTTGCTAAGTATTGAGCCACTTAATTCTAATTTATTAAAATTTTCAGTGACCTGACCAATGTCCACAAACCTTACATTGTCCACAGGCTTTACATTTTTAGCAGGCTTATTAATCGCTTCACAACTATCTCCTACAAACTCATACACAGGTCTTAAGAGTCTATTGATCCTTTCCATTAGCAATGTTGACTTCCCCACATTTATTGAACTCACATCATTCATTGAGATCCTTGATTGATGTAAAATTGAAGATCTTTCAACAGCAAATAAGGAATTTCCAACATGAATTGATAAAGAGACAACAGAAACATAATCTGGTTCTTGAGTACACTTTGTAAAGGAAATGGAGGAGGTACACATTGGGCTAGAGGTATTGGATGCAGCATTGGAAGCTGCAACAGTTCATATTAAAGCTTGAGCTAGTGAGGATTGATGTGAGGAATTTTTTCATCGAATGTACACTCATGGTTTCTGGAGATGTTAGGAGTTGTGCCAACAGTGAAAACAAAATAGGATTTACTCTTTGTGGGCAAGTTCAGATTTTAGTGAGATCATATGTTTTCTGATTGTAGTGAGATCATATGTTTAGTAGTGTGATCTGATGATTGTAGTGCAAATGGAGTATGTATGAGATCATGGTAGTATGTAAAGGAACATTGCTTTAGTGTTGATATGATGCTACCTATATATGGAGTGAATAATGGAGAGTGTTGTGTGTTAGCATAATGATGAATTCTGTGTGCAGGATGGATGTCATGTGGCCTTGGTACTGAATTCTAATTGTAGTGAGATCATATGTCTTCTGAGTTGTGTATCCTATAGAGAGATTGTGTGAATAGTGCGAATAGACTGCAATTGTATATCTTGTAGATGAATTGTACACCTATAGTAAATCAATTTGGAGACTTCAAAGATCGATATATTTTTGGATACCTGTAGAGTGTATTGAACAAAAAATGGTGTGATGAATTGATTTGATTTTTACACATAGATCAGGTGTTCAAGACGTGTACTTTTTGTGTTTGTATTTTTATATGATTATAACAATGCTATTATTGTAGAGGTGAATGGCTAAGAGTGTCAACATATGTACGCCATTGTGTTTGCAAGGTTGCTAATGCTAAATGACAGAGTGTCATAATGAAATGTATTTCTACATATTGTTGTAATTTCATAAATGTATTTGAGATGTTGATGGTGTATTTAGAGCATCTTGAGTAAGAGGTCATATTTTGATCTATTTTCATGAGCGAGAGTATTGAGTCATTGTTGAGATGCTACTAGTATGTATGGGTTATAGTGAGCCAACTGATATTGTGATTTTTATGCAGAGAACTATTGTGAAAGTGTATTGTCATTATTAAGCTAATTATGCACTGTTATTGTAAGACCCCTGTTGCAGACTTCGGACTGGCCATAAGACAATTGATTTGTTGAATTTTTCAGGCCTTGGTTGCATTACTTAGAGTATACATGTGAATAGGGGTTGTTGATGAAGCATCATAGGAGTACACTTACTGCCAAAAGCTTTTAGTCCCTCTCATTTGAATTTTTTAACCTCCAACTCTAGTTTTGGAATCTCCATTTCTGCCCTCTTGAATCACCATGATTTTGATCAAATTTTGATGGTAAATTAGTTGAGTCAAATAGTATTCTCTAGCCAAACGTCTGTATAGAGATTACAGGGGTCTAGTTGAGGAGAGTTTTAGGCATGGTAACAATCAGGTGAATATACATTTTCATTGGTGAATCCTACAAAATGGTATCCCAAAAGGCCCAACTCGACTAGCTCAAGTTCTAGTTTAGAAAATTAGATAAAGTTGAAACACCCTCTTTGGTCATTCCACCACATTGATAAACCACTAGTCCGGCCCCTCTCATAGCTATCAGGTAAAAACTTGTGATGCACCCTTGGCCCAAAAAGGTAGGTTTTGAGTGTGAAAAGGTAGGTAAGCATAACTAGCACCATGGCATAACTTCTATCTCCAAGCTTATGATTAGTTGGTGGAGCAAAGGGTGTTTCAGAAGATACGTAAGGAATTTCATACTATGGGCAAGAGTAATGAAGTGAAGATCTTGATAATTGAGGAACGACTTCTATGTATTTTAGTTCCCCGTTTTTTTTTTCCATACACGTTTTTTTTTGTCGGTATTCTAATGATGTTGTCCACTTAAAACTGTCAGAAGAGTGACAAACATGTCGAACCGTCGGAAGAGTGACAAATAGTTGGACACGTCAGAAGAGCAACAAACAGTTGGACATGCCGGAAGAGTGATGAAAACCGACAGAATTTTAAAAATGTCGAACTTGTGACAAACTCTTCAAATCATCGAAATAATGACAAAAGGTTCAAAACGTCGGACTTACGATGCAATTTTCAAAATGTTGGAATTGCGACCAAATTTTCAAACCATCGGAATAGTGACAAAATATTTGAAACGTCGGAAGAGCAACGACAAATTGGAAACTTCTGAAGAGCGACGACAACTTCGAAACGTCGAAAGAGTGACAAAAACTTGGAAACGTCAGAATTGCGACATTTCCAAAAAAAGGTCGGAATTGATGTCGCTCTACCGACAGTTATTAGAAGTGTCGGAATTGTGACGGGACAGGAAAAAACGTTTTTCCCAACCTCAAAGTGTTGCTCTTGGGACGCCTATGTGTCACAAGAGAGACATTTTGGCCATCAGAAATTGGGCCAAATGTGCTAGTGACATTTTCCAATATTTCATCAGAAAATGGAGTTGGAAAAGGGTCATGCACACAAGCATAATTCAATTTGCGCAGATCTACACAAATCTTGATTTCTCCTTTGGTATTATTTTATTGGACTACCATAGGGCTTACCTAATTTGATTATTTTACTGGTTCAATGATCCCTGCAGCAACCATTTTCTCCATCTCCTCCTTGACCTTCTACTTATACTTGGGATTCAACTTGTAAGGGCACTGCTTGATCAACTTGGCATCTGGTTTCAGAGTGATCTTTATCACACCAAGATCCCCGAAAATCCCTTTTAACTCTACAAATTTTGTGGGAAATAAGTCCTCATATTCAATGAGTAGCTCCGCAACCTTAGCCATTGTATATTCATCCCAATAATCCCCTATTTTGGCAATATTAGGTTGCTCTTCTGTTCCAATGTTGACTTGCCTAATCTTCATGGGTCTAGTCACATCTGGAAATTAAACCATAGTCCCAAAAATTGTGTGTTGACCTTCAGACTTAGGAATATTGATGTTTCTTGGGTCCTCCTCATTATCTTCAATAGTCAAATTTTGGCATTCAACTATATCCTTCATTTGTGCATCCCACACTGGTAAGGCTCGTTCTTCTAGTTTCTCTGGCATGTCAAAGACCACATCTTGAATTGTGTGTAATAAAATATTGATGCATGGGGATCCACTCTCAAAACTTAAATTTAAAACAAATATTTCCCTTAGAGCAACCCATTTCGTCATGCCACATCACATCTCAACCTCCAAATACCATTTCATGGGTATCTGACTTAAAGTATGAATGAATGTATGCACCCATCCTCATTGTGGCTCTTCTCCCCAAGGTGCAATGTACCTAACTAAGTGCATGTGTGGATCTTCTTTGCCTGCATAGGTTCCTTCCAACTGGGTATTGGGCTTTTTGAATTGCAATTGCATCATGTGGGTAAATTCTTCCCAATCCGAAAAGTTGTCCTTCTATGTTTCCCACTAGCACGTTGGGGTTGAGCGCATAACTAAGTCAAGCGCATGGAATCGTTGTCTCTGGAATAGGCTTTTTAAATTATTCTAAACAAAAATTGACACTACCTACACCATCATAATAAGGTAATTCTCGAACCTCAGAGGATATGCATCGTAGAGGTTTGGTGACTAGATTCCAGCGTAGTGTAGAGAATTCATGCAAACGGTTCTGCTAATTCTCCAACTCCTCCTCTGAGTTTGAGTGGCATGAACTATCCCTATCCCAACTAATCCTATCATTTGTTGTAGGATTTATCCAATCTTCGTCCCTCACAGTTAGCTTGTAGATATGATCAAAATCTTCTTCTACGCACATCGATTTTTTGTATTTTTCTCCTTCTGCAGGGTCCAGAGGGACCATGACCATGGTTTCATTGTTTTCAAACACCATACTTTTGCGCTTGAGGTTGATGATAGAATCCATTTCAATATCCCAATCAAGACCCAACAGCGCAAGGTATGGATCTGAATCATCAATTATTTGAATAATTTCAAATTCAGCCAGTGCCTTAACTCCTTTGATATCAATTATGACCCCAGAAAGTCTACCCATTGGGATAATTTTCTACTAATTTTCCATGCAAAGCTATATTGCAGACCATTCCAGCATAATCTCTCCCATTTTCTACCAAGTCTAATTTGGTAATAAATTTGCATCAGACCCCAGATCCAAAATGACTTGGTCCATTTAAAACTCACCTATCTGAGTTATCAGGTGCATCTCTCGGTGAGTTCTTCCCTTGTTCTTGTAAATCTTATTGACAACCTTTCACTCCATCTGAGACTACTCTTTCTTGGTGTATATATTAATCAAAGCTTGAAGATTATCCACTACCTTCTTATTGCGCAGAAGCTTGATACAGGCCTGCAAAAATGGTTTCATCTCTGCAGGCTCGGCCCCTTTGATGGTATCCATGGTAGGCTTGCTTGGTACTTTAGATGTTCCAGGATCCGCGAAGTCCTTCTGTGTTGCAGCAAAGGTTTCCTTCTACCTTTTTATATTAAACCCTTCCTTTTTCTCAGGAGCTCTCTAGACCCAAACATCGAGGACAGGTCTCTTACCTTCTGCTTTATCTTCTCCAGTTGCTACACCGCTCCTGGTCACAATATTTATGCTAGGGTCTTCAGTGTGCATGGTTCCACTCTCATCATTTGAACATTTTGCGTAGGTGTTTGCAATTTTTTTTCCTGCATTTTTTCAAACAATATAAGGCAATCTTCAAGAACATGATAAAACTATCTAAAATACCTACAAGATTGTTGTGTTGGGTTTGGGCAGTCGCGTGCATAATGACCATCCTCTCTACAGTTATAAAAAATGAGTTTTCCCCTTCCACGACTAGCTCCTCCTCCTCTTCCTTGTCCTATGTTTGGAAATCCACTGCGCCCAGACATCGATGCAGGTGAATCTGGTCCTCTACCTTCGACTTGTAATCTGTACGAAGAAGCCTGCTCAATCATTAGATCAAATCTGGGAAAATTCTTCTCATCGTGTCCCATAGATAGAAAAAATATGTAGTAAGGTTGTCGTAGCTCTGAAATATATTTACCAATCCTAGGGTAGAAGTTTTTCGTGTGTAGTCTATTCACTTGAAAAATCACGTACCATAGTTTGGGAACTTCACTAGGCCCTACCCCATTCTTAATCGGACTAGGTCCTGTAACTTCTAGATATTTATTATATACTGGACACTGATCCTTGTGATGCCCTTCAGATTTACAATGTGTGCACCATACTCCTACGCGCACATCCTTTTCTTTCTCTTTTTGCAGAGTTTGTATCTCTAAGTGTAATGCAACTAAATGGATTTTGCTTTGCTGAGCCCCAACCTGTGTAGGTGGTATAGGTAAGGCTTCTAAATTCATGGCGATCTCCACAACTTCAGCCTATGTCGCAATCTTCTGTTGGTTTAAGGATTGGCACAGATGTGGCAGCAGCATAGCAATGAACCATTATTTTTGTTGTGTGTCATCAATAGTAAACCATCCATCCCTAATGGTGTGCTTCAACCGTTGATATTTATTCCGTACAAATTTATTCACTTCTTGGTGGATCTCCTTTAATTTAGTCATGTATTGAGAATATGATTTTGGCTTTTTGAACTGCTCCTTTAATGTGGTTTTAAGTTCATCAATCGTTGCATTAGGGTTTGTTTCCATATACCTCATGTACCAGTCTAACGCACGTTCCTGAAATGTAGTAGCCAGTTGTGCTTTCTTAAAATTATCATTATTGATCTACTACATTGTCTACACAGCATCTACGATGAACCAGAATTGGTCAACATATTCATTTCCAACATCCTTGAAATTCTGCAGCTTTATGGAAGTAGTCATATCAACTTCTGGTGGTGGAGGTGGAGGTGGAGTGGATGACTTGTTAGTGAGAGATGAATTTGGATGTGGAGTGGATGGGATCTAAACTATGGCTAACGACCCAAAAATACTTTGATCTTGCAATCCCTCTTCTTCTAAGTGAGCAGATTCACTAGAGATACTTGTTTCAAACTACTCCTTGCTGTAAGATTTACCTTTGAGAGGGCTATAAACAAAACCTTATTCTAGTTCTACTCTATAAGTTTTTCCACTACGTGTAGTCAGGCCTCTTCGAGACATTCACTCAATGTGGTTGCACAGAGTACCCTTTTCACATAAAATAATTTTAATCCACAGTTTCAATGAGCGTAAAAACTTACCTCTAGGGCTCTTGAAAAATCTCCTTTCAGCTTCAAAATACGATACAAAAGTATCAATAGAAAATTTTGTCACAATCCCACTCATAACGCTATCAATCCAATAATATACTACACGAGTAATGTTATTTCTAGATTTCTCCAACTGTTGAACCATCTCAAGAGTCCACCTGGTGATCACGTCATCCTTTGCACAAGTATTTAATCCCAATCTTCAGTAGACAACTTGGGGTTTCAGTTTTCTTGGATTTCAAATTCACGCACCTTCTTATCAAGCCAATCTTGCAGTTCGTTCTTCATCAGATGCCACAACATCAAATCTCCTTAACAAATATCCTGGTATCGGAAATGGAACCATTTTTTTGGCTTGAGGGGTCCTGACCCAGATTTAGAGTGTTCCGTGCACCAACAAAACCCTCCAACTACTGGCCCTTTCAGCAGTGATCTGCTTGCACAGACCAAAGTCTCACTCGAAGTAGTATGGGGGGGTGTTGGAACAAGGTTTCCACACCCTGAGGGAGCGTTTGATGTTTGTTTTAACCTTACTTATAAGATCTAAGGCTTATTGGCCTATGTGAAAATTCACTAAAACTAGATCTAAACATAGATGAAACCCTTAACAGATATGCACAAACATATTATTATACTTCAATCGGATCCATCTAATCAAAGCAGAAACAATACTTGCGCAATCAAATAGACAATGTTTCAGTAAAAAACCTTAACACAGATGCAATCTGTGCGTAAACACGGAAATATTTCACATATACTTAACTCAGATAAATGCGCACTTAAAAAGAAACATATATATAACTCGCAGTAATCAACAGCCAATTAACACATTCCTGCATAAACACAAAATTTGCAACAGATTTTGCCAAAACTTCTTCTTTATTATTAAGTCTTCAATCCAATACAATTCCTTCCATCTGCACACAGAGCAGCAGAGTCCTTGCACATAGCTTAGGACTAGGTCTCCGAGCACACAGCCAGCATGAGCGTTTCTACACATACCAAACACAACTAGCCCAAAACTTTGATCAAAACATCAACATACATAAATATCAACAAAGATGAGATCATGTCCTACACTACTCAACCCTTACATATTTATATGATTTTAGACGCGCACATACCATAGTCTCAAACCATGGTTTGAGACTCATGGTTTACCTTTTCATCCATTACAATTATAAAGGAGCTTTGACCCGCCACAAAGCCCTTCGACTTCTGCACGCAACACGTTTCAACAAAAATTAACCAAAATTATACCGAAAGCTTGACCTTAGGGGGCCCCATCCCAACATCCCTCGTCTTTCTTTTCTTCCCCCATGGGCGGACGTCGGGGTTTGCGAGGTTGATCTTGCAAAGGTTCAACCAGATCGAGCCCTAACTCCTTATACCCCGACCTCGTTGGGGACATGAAAAGAAGGATCGAGAAAGAGTATACCACTCTAATACCACTAATCTAGACTTATGCAGGATCACAATAAAATATAGAAATACACATAAGCACAACGATTCAACATAAATAACACTTCATTTCATTAATATTAAATAACTGAAATATGCTTACAGATAGAATGGAAATAAACTAGCTAGGGCATTGGTAGCTTATATCTAAGCAGATATGTGGCTGCTACAGGCCTCTAAACTGTCTTACATTGAGGCTCAAGGGCCTTTTTATTATTGAAAAACATAGGAAAACCCTAAACAACCAAAACCCTAACCTCAGGAGATGAAACGCCAAGAGTTTGTGGGCCCCATTGGGGTTAGTTGGGCAACCAAATTCTCGAGGTCATAACTTTGTCATATTATCTTCGTTTGGCACGTATGATATATCATCGGAAATATCTCTCCAAGTACTACAAGTTTTGCTAAAAGCCCTTGCCTATGGAAATGGGCCTACTACAAACCTAAAAAAACACTGTTTAGGGGGTCAAAACTACTTCGGAAGTTCATGACCCGAAAAAACTACTAAAAATACTAAATGTTGTTATAAAAAAGGAAATTAATGAAACTGACTGGAGGTCTAGGTGGAATAGGTGGGTGGCCACCAATATCCACCTGGATCATAATATAATGGAAAGGGAAAAAAAAAATTAAATACAATAGAGTAGTAGAATATGAATCAAGAATAATAATCTCTAACTCTTCCCAGTCTGAAAGACTAAGTGAGTTTGAGGTTTCACTTAAAGAGTTCATGCAACAAGATGAAAGAACCATTTGTAGAAACCCTAAGTTAGGAGATCATGAGACTTTTTCTTTTACTTTTAATCGAACCAAGGAGTGAAGCAACTTTAGCATGCCAAAGGAAGTCAATTTTTGGAAAAACGTATCCAAACCTATAACCCATATACCCTATTAAGGTAGCAATGACTAGTTTAGTAAAATCATCAACAAAAATGATGACAAAGAAATCAATGGAACATTGGAACATGGATGGAAGTGTTTACATGTCACCTATGTAGACCGCCAGAACATTCTTGTAGGTTTTAGCAGGGGGTGTTAGAGTGGTCGCAACAGAGCTCGTCTAGCTAGCTGAGGGTTTGAAAATGAGCCTGAGAGGTGTTGAGGGGGTGCAGGGGTAGTTACTCCCAAAGCAAACCAACCCAATCTGACCGTCAGATCACATCGATCCATCAGATCACATAGATCTAGTGACACATAGTTCCTACCAAGTGTTGCCACGCATCCTCAAGAATAGTCTAGAACCTTGTCTCGAGACATGTCAACATTACAAAAAAACTAAGGCTATGAACATTGAGAAGGCTCACATCTTATAAACGAATCATACCTATATGAAATAATGCTCAACTAGGAATACCAAGTATCCTATTTTAATAAGTTCCATCAACATACTACAATAATGTAACCACACATCAGCCCAACACAGATTGGTAGGTTATCACCTATTAACATAAGAACTGATGCAATACATAGATCATGCATCAACATTGGTAAGTTTACAACAAATTATGGGTACTATTTATGAATGGTAATAAGTAATAGTTGTAGTATCATGTTGTTTTGAAAAAATAAATAGAGTGGAAGGATGTTACAATCACATCCCTCTCTGTGCATGCTAGATCCATACTTTAGATGGATCTATATTGGTGTTTCAACAAAATTAATATGAAAATTATTGCACCAAGAGACACATCAGCTAAGTATGTGGGAGGTGTAATCCCTTCCGTGGTCAACTTAGAATTGACAAATGTGCATTTTAAAATTTAATAAAAATAAAATATACTTTTAAAAAAAAGAACAATGTCACCTATAATAAAAAGAGAAATGAATATACATATTTATTTAATTTTAATTAAAAGAATTATAAAGTCTCATTCTACTTTCTATGCTCTTTGTTGCGTTGAGAGGCGCTCTATAGTCCAATATATAGAGATGTGTAGATGTAATGTGAGAAATTTAATGTAAACTTTTGATGTCACAGTATATAGAGATGTGTAGATGTAATGTGAGAAATGTAATGTAAAATTTTGATATGTCGGAGTATATAGAGATGTGTAGATGTAATGTGAGAAATGTAATGTAAACTTTTGATATGTCGAAGTATATAGAGATGTGTAGATGTAATGTGAGAAATGTAATGTAAACTTGGGTATGGTAAGTAAATAAATGTAATGTAAGTAAACATTTGAAATGTACAAGGGGTATATTTTAATTTATTTACTGGGGGTATTTATTTACTTCATAAACCTCTTTATATTTAAAGAAAACTTTAAAAAAATGTTTTGTTTAGGTGAAGCCTATGGGGAAAATACCATTTTAATACCATGGGCTAAATATCGTGGGCCAAATACCATGGGGGTATGGTAAATAAATAAATGTAATGCAATAAAAATTTGAAATGTACAAGGGGATATTTTTATTTATTTACTAGTGTATGGTAAATAAAAGTGGTTTTATTTAGGTGAATCCTGGGCTAAATACCATGGGACAAATTATTATTAATACCATGCCAAAAAAACATTATTAACCCTAATATTATTATTATTATTATTATTATGATTAATTCTAATATTCACATTAATATATTATAATATTAATATTATTAAATTTAATAAATTTGGATCAGGTAGATTGGTATTTGAGTACACTATATGCATTGTCTATCTCACGTAACAGTAATTAATCTAATGTCGTCCCTAATGAAAAATCACTTCTCTCTCTCTCTCTCTCTCTCTCTCTCTATATATATATATATATATATATATTTAACACAAACAAAGTCTCAAATTTTATTTGTGAGGAAGCATCTCTGTGATTGTGCGAACAGTGAAATACTATTTGTGACAAAGGATTTCGGGATTTGTTCGAAAGTAATATTTGTGGGAAAGGATTTCAATGTCAACAAACTGATTTGGATTGATTTTGAAAATAATATTTGTGAGAAGGATTTCAGTGACAACGAGTTGCAATTGATTTTCGGGTTTGATTTCTATTGCTCCTGCATTTTATTTTTTTTCTACCTTTTTGTTTATGTAATGTAAATTTTTAATATGTCGGAGTATAAGGCACATGTGTAGATGTAATGTGAGAAATGGAATATAAGTAAATATTTGAAATGTACTGGGGGTATATTTTTATTTATTTACTGGGAGTATGGTAAATAAATAAAATCTCTTTTTATACTTACCCTAGAGGTATGGTAAATTATTTACGGGTGGTATGGTAAGTAAAATTATTTACAAGGTATGGTAAGTAAATAAAGGTAATGTAAGTAAAAATTTGAAATGTAGAGGGGGTATATTTTTATATTTACGAGGTATGGTAAGAAAATAAAACCTCTTTTTATATTTACTCCATAAACCTCTTTTTATTTAAAGAAATATTTAAAAAGTGTTTTATTTAGGTGAAGCCTATGGGGAAAATACCATTTTAATACCATGGGCTATATACCGTGGGCCAAATACCATATTTTTCTATTTCTCCTTCATTTTATATTGGAGGGAAAAGACAGAGAGGGAGAGATAGAGAGATGGGGGAAGAGAGAGGGAGGGAGGAGAGGAAGGGAAAGAGAGGAAGGAAGAGAGAGAGGAGGAGAGAGGGAGGGATATAAAGATGGAGTTGGAGGGTGATAGAGGGAGGGAAGAAGAAATACATAAAGAGTGAGAAGTGGAGAGAGAGATGGAGTGACAAGGGAGAAATAGAGAGAGTATGTGTATGTTTGGGTGTCAGATAAAGAGAAAAAGAAGGAGAGATGGAGGGAATGGGGGGAGAAGGAGAGAGGGAGGGATATAGTAACATAGTTGGAGGGTGAAGAGAGGGGGAGAGAGGGAGAGGGAGAGAGAGAGAGATGTGTGAGAGAAATGGATAGAGGGGGAGGAAGAGGGAGAGGATGTGAGAGAGTTGAGAGAGGGAGGGAAAGAGAGATGGAGTTGGAGGGTGAGAGAGGGAAGATGATTTCTTGCACTCGATGCATTGATTTAAGTGTGGATGGTTATTTATAATCCTATTTTTCTTGCATTATATGCATTGATTTTAGTGTATATGTTGAGAGAGAGAGAGAGAGAGAGAGAGAGAGAGAGAGAGAGAGAGGAAAAGATAGAGGAAGGTAGGAGAGGAAGGACAAGAGAGAGTACATGAGAGAGTGTAAGAGAGTTATGGGGGAAGAGAGAAAATTGGGGGGGAAATAGAAAGAGAGAGAGGGAGAGAGGGAGAGAGAGGAAGGACGAGAGAGAGGAGCAGAGAGGGAGGGAGATAGAAGGAGATATGGAAGGATAGAGAGATGGATTTGGAGTGGGAGAGAGGGAGGGAAGAAGGAATACATAGAGAGTGAGAAGTGGAGAGAGAGATGAAGTGACAAGGGAGATATGGAGAGAGTGTGTGTATGTTTTGGGTTGAGATAAAGAGATAAAGAAGGAGATATGGAGAGAAGGGAGGAGATAAGGAGAGATGTAGGGATATAGTAACATAGTTGGAGGGTGAAGAGAGAGAGATATATATATGTGGAAAATAAATGGAGAGAGAGGAAGGAAGAGGGAGGATGTGAGAGAGTGGAGAGATGGAGGGAAAGAGAGATGTAGTTCGAGGGGGGAAATAAGGAATAATATTTATTGCTCTAGATGAATTGATTTCAGTGTAAATAGTGATTTATAATCCACTTTCATTGTTTGCAGTAAATGCATTGATTTTAGTGTAGATGTTGATTTCTAATTATATTTAATTTGCACTAGATGCATTGATTTCCATATAGATGATTTCTAATCCTATATGATTTCTCACACTAAATACATCGATTTCAATGTAGATGGTGATTTCATATGCTATTTGATTGCTTTCACTAGATGAATTAATTTCAGTGTATATGTTGATTTCTAATTATATTTGACTGCTTGCACTAGATGCATTGATTTCAATGTAGATGATTTCTAATCCTATTTGATTGCTTGCACTAAATGCGTTGATTTCAGTGTAGATGGTGATTTCTAATCCTATTTGATTGCTTACACTAGATGCATTGATATCAATGTAGATGTTGGTTTCTAATCTTATTTCCTTACTTTCACTAGATGCATTGATTTCAGTGTATATGTGTAGATGTAATGTGATAAATGTAATGTAAACTTTTGATACGTCGAAGTATATAGAGATGTGTTGATGTAATGTGAGAAATGTAATGTAAATTTGGGTGTGGTAAGTAAATAAATGTAATATAAGTAGACATTTGAAATGTAAATGGGGTATATTTTTAATTATTTACTGGGGGTATTTATTTACTTCATAAACCTCTTTATATTTAAAGAAAACTTTTAAAAAAAAATGTTTTATTTAGGTGAAGCCTATGGGGAAAATACCATTTTAATACCATGGGCTAAATGCCATGGGCCAAATACCATGGGGGTATGGTAAATAATTAAATGTAATGTAAGTAAACATTTGAAATGTACAAGTGGATATTTTTATTTATTTATTGGGGTATGGTAAATAAAAAATAAAACCTCTTTTTATATTTACTCCATAAACCTCTTTATATTTAAAGAAAACTAAAAAAAAAGTTTTATTTAGGCGAAGCCTATAGGAAAAATACCTTTTTAATACCATGGGCTAAATACAATGGGCCAAATACCATATTTATAAAGAGGTATGGTAAATAAATAAAATATAAATAAACCATAGGTATGGTAAATAAATAAAATGTCATTTTATATTTACTCCATAATCCTATTTATATTTAGGAACACTCAAAAAGTGGTTTTATTTAGGTGAATCCTGAGCTAAATACCATGAGCCAAATTATTATTAATACCATGCCAAAAAAACATTATTAACCCTAATATTATTATTAATTCTAATATTTACATTAATATATTATAATATTAATATTATTAATTTTAATAAATTTGGATTAGGTAGGTTGGTATTTGAGTACACTATATGCATTGTCTATCTCATGTAACAGTAATTAATCTAATGTCGGCCCTAATGAAAAATCACTTCTCTCCATACATATCTAAATTTAACACAAACAAAGTCTCGAATTTTATTTGTGAGGAAGCATCTGTGTGATTGTGCGAACAATGATATAATATTTGTGAGAAAGGATTTCGAGAGTTGTTCAAAAGTAATATTTGTGGGAAAGGATTTCAGTGTAACTAACTCAATTGGATTGATTTGGAAAATAATATTTGTGGGAAGGATTTCAGTGTCAACGAGCTGCAATTGATTTTCAGGGTTGATTTCTATTGCTCCTGCATTTTATTTTTTTTCTACCTTTTTGTTTATGTAACGTAAATTTTTGATATGTCGAACTATAAGGCACATGTGTAGATGTAATGTGAGAAATGTAATGTAAGTAAATATTTGAAATGTACTGGGGGTATATTTTTATTTATTTACCGGGCGTATGGTAAATAAATAAAATCTCTTTTTATACTTACCCTAGAGGTATGGTAAATTATTTACGGGTGGTATGGTAAGTAAAATTATTTACAAGGTATGGTAAGTAAATAAATGCAATGTAAGTAAGCATTTGAAATGTACAAGGGGTATATTTTTATTTATTTACGGGGTATTGGTAAATAAAACCTCTTTTTATATTTACTCCATAAACTTCATTTTATATTTACTCCATAAACCTCTTTATATTTAAAGAAAACTTTAAAAAAAAAATTATTTAGGTGAAGCCTGTGGGAAAAATACCATTTTAATACCATGGGCTAAATACCATGGGCCAAATACCTTATTTTTCTATTGCTCCTACATTTTATATTGGAGGGAACAGAGAGGGGGGAAGAGATAGAGAGATGGGGGGAGAGAGAGGGAGGTAGGAGACGAAGGGAAAGAGAGGAAGGAAGAGAGAGAGGAGGAGAGAGGGAGGGAGATAGGAGGAGAGAGGGAGGGATATAGAGATGGATTTGGAGGGTGATAGACAGAGGGAAGAAGAAATACATAGAGAGTGAGAGGTGGAGAGAGAGAGGGAGTGACAAGGGAGAAATAGAGATAGTATGTGTATGTTTGGGGGTGAGATAAAGAGAAACATAGGGAGAGATGGAGGGAATGGGGGCAGAAGGAGAGAGGGAGGGATATAGTAACATAGTTGGAGGGTGAAGAGAGGGAGAGAGAGGGAGATAGAGAGAGAGAGAGAGAGAGGTGTGGGAGAGAAAGGGATAGAGGGGAAGGAAGAGAGAGAGGATGTGAGAGAGTTGAGGGAGGGAGGGAAAGAGAGATGGAGTTGGAGGGGGAGAGAGGGAAGATGATTTCTTGCACTCGATGCATTGATTTCAATGTGGATGGTGATTTATAATCTTATTTTTCTTGCACTATATGCATTGATTTAAGTTTAGATGGAGAGAGAGAGAGAGAAATAATTGGATGGGAAAGAGAGAGAGAGGGGAAAAGATAGAGGAAGGTAGGATAGAAATGGAGAGAGAGGAAGGACAATAGAGAGGACATGAGAGAGAGGAAGAGAGTTATGGGGGAAGAGAGAAAATTGGAGGGAAAAGAAAAATACAGAGAGAGAGAGAGAGAGAGAGAGGGATGGAAGGATAGAGAGATGGAGATGGAGGGGGAGAGAGGGAGGGAAGAAGGAATACATAGAGAGTGAGAAGTGGAGAGAGAGATGAAGTGACAAGGGAGATATGGAGAGAGTGTGTGTATGTTTTAGGGTGAGATAAAGAGATAAAGAAGGAGATATGGAGAGAAGGGAGGAGAGAAGGAGAGAGGGAGGGATATAGTAACATACTTGGAGGGTGAAGAGAGAGAGAGATAAATATGTGGGAAATAAATGGAGAGAGAGGAAGGAAGAGGTAGGATGTGAGAGATTGAAGGGATGGAGGGAAAGAGAGATGTAGTTCGAGGGGGGAGATAGGGAAGAATATTTCTTGCTCTAGATGAATTGATTTAAGTGTAAATGGTGATTTATAATCCATTTTGATTGTTTTCACTAGATGCATTGATTTTAGTATAGATGTTGGTTTCTAATTATATTTAATTTATTGCACTAGATGCATTGATTTCAATGCAGATGATTTCTAAACCTATATGATTACTCGCACTAAATGCATTGATTTCAATGTAGACAGTGATTTCATATGCTTTTTGATTTCTTGCGCTAGATGCATTAATTTCACTATATATGTTGATTTCTAATTATATTTGACTGCTTGCACTAGATGCATTGATTTCAATGTAGATGATTTCTAATCTTATTTGATTGCTTGCACTAAATGCTAAATGTATTGATTTCAGTGTAGATTGTGATTTCTAATCCTATTTGATTTCTTCCACTAGATGCATTGAAATCAGTGTAGATGTTGGTTTCTAATAGTATTTGCTTACTTGCACTAGATGCATTGATTTCAGTGTAGATGTGTAGATGTAATGTGAGAAATGTAATGTAAACTTTTGATATGTCGGAGTATATAGAGATGTGTAGATGTACTGTGAGAAATGTAATGTAAACTTGGGTATGGTAAGTAAATAAATGTAATGTAAGTAAATTTGAAATGTACATGGGGCATATTTTTATTTATTTACTGGGGGTATTTATTTACATCATAAACCTCTTTATATTTAAAGAAAACTTTTAAAAAAATGTTTTATTTAGGTGAAGCCTATGGGAAAAATACCATTTTAATTCCATGGGCTAAATACCATGGGTAAAATACCATGGGGGTATGGTAAATAAATAAATGTAATGTAAGTAAACATTTGAATTGTACAAGGGAATATTTTTATTTATTTACTAGGGTATGGTAAATAAAAAATAAAACCTTTTTTTATATTTACTCCATAAACCTCTTTATATTTAAAGAAAACTGAAAATAAATAAATAAATAAATAATAATAATAATAATAATAATTAGGTGAAGCCTATGGGAAAAATACCACTTTAATACCATGGGCTAAATACCGTGGGCCAAATATCATATTTATAAAAGAGGTATGGTAAATATATAAAATATAAATAGACCATAGATATGGTAAATAAATAAAATGTATTTTTATATTTACTCCATAATCCTATTTATATTTAGGAACACTCAAAAAGTGATTTTATTTAGGTGAATCGTGAGCTAAATACCATGGGCTAAATTATTATTAATACCTTGCCAAAAAAACATTATTAACCCTAATATTAATATTATTATTATTATTAATTCTAATATTCACATTAATATATTATAATATTAATATTATTAAATTTAATAAATTTGGATCAAGTAGGTTGGTATTTGACAACACTATATGCATTGTCTAATTAATCTAATGTTGGCCCTAATGAAAAATTACTTCTCTCCATACATATATAAATTTAACACAAACAAAGTTTTGAATTTTATTTGTGAGGAAACATCTCTGTGATTGTGTGAATAGTGAAATAATATTTGTGAGAAAAGATTTGGGGAGTTGTTCAAAAGTAATATTTGTTGGAAAGGATTTCAGTGTCAACGAACTGATTTGGATTGATTTGGAAAGTAATATTTGTGGGAAGGATTTCTGTGTCAACGAGTTGCAATTGATTTTCAGATTTGATTTCTATTGTTCCTGCATTTTATTTTATTTTCTACCTTTTTGTTTATGTAATGTAATTTTTGATATGTCAGAGTATAAGGCACATGTGTAGATGTAATGTGAGAAATGTAATGTAAGTGAATATTTGAAATGTACTGGGGGTATATTTTTATTTATTTACTAGGAGTATGGTAAATAAATAAAATCTCTTTTTATACTTACCCTAGAGGTATGGCAAATTATTTATGGGTGGTATGGTAAGTAAAATTATTTACGGTGTATGGTAAGTAAATATATGTAATGTAAGTAAACATTTGAAATGTGCAGGGGGTATATTTTTATTTATTTACGTGATATGGTAAGTAAATAAAATCTCTTTTTATATTTACTCCATAAACCTCTTTATATTTAAAGAAAACTTTAAGAAAAGTTTTATTTAGGTGAAGCCTATGGGAAAAATACCATTTTAATGCCATGCGCTAAATAATGTGGGCCAAATACAATATTTTTCTATTGCTCTCTCATTTTATATTGGAGGAAAAAAGGAGAGAGGGAGAGATAGAGAGATGGGAAAAGAGAGAGGGAGATAGGAGAGGAAGGAAAAGAGAGGAAGGAAGAGAGAGAGGAGAAGAGAGGGAGGAAGATAGGAGGAGAGAGGGAGGGATATAGAGATGGATTTGGAGGGTGATAGAGGGAGAGAAGAAGAAATACATAGAGAGCAAGAAGTAGAGAGAGAGAGGGAGTGACAAGGGAGAAATAGAGAGAGTATGTGTATGCGAGGCTGATCTTGCAAAAGGTTCAACCAGATCGAGCCCTAACTCCTTATACCCCGACCTCGTTGGGGACATGAAAATAAGGGTCGAGAAAGAGTAGACCACTCTGATAACACTGATCTAGACTTATGCAGGATCACAATAAAATATATAAATACACATAAGCATAGATATTCAACAGAAATAACACTTCATTTCATTAATATTAAATAACTAAAATATGTTTACAGACAGAATGGAAATAAACTAGCTAGGGTGTTGGTAGCTTATATCTGAGCAGATATGTGGCGGCTATAGGCCTCTGAACTATCTTACAATGAGGCTCAAGGGCCTTTTTATTATTGAACAACATAGGAAAATCCTAAACAAAAAAAATCCTAACCTCAGGAGATGAAACGCCAAGAGTTTGTGGGCCCCATTGGGGTTAGTTGGGCAGCCAACTTCCCGGGGTCGTAACTTTGTCATATTATCTTCGTTTGGCACATATGATATATCATTGGAAATATCTCTCCGACTACTACAGGTTTTGCCATAGGCCCTTGCCTATGGCAATGGGCTTGCTACAAACCTAAAAAAACGTAGTTTAGGGGGTCAAAACTGCTCTACAAGTTCATGACCTGAAAAACTACTAAAAATAATAAATGTTGTTATAAAAAAGGAAATTGATGAAACTGACTAGAGGTCTAGATGGAATAGGTGGGTGGCCACCAATATCCACCTCGATCATAATATAATGGAAAGGGAAAACAAAAATTTCAATACAATAGAGCAGTAGAATATGAATCAAGAATAATAACCTATAACTCATCCCAGTCTGAAAGGCAAAGCGAGCCTGAGGCTTCACTTAAAGAGTTCACACAATAAGGTGAAAGAGCCATTGGTAGAAACCCTATGTCAGGACATCATGAGACTTTTTCTTTTAATTTTAATCGAACCGAGGGCTGAAGCAACTCTAGCATGACAAAGGAAGTCAATTTTTAGAAACACGTATCCAAACCTATAACCCATATACCCTATTAAGGTCGCAATGACTAGTTTAGTAAAATCATCAACAAAAATTATGACAAATCAATCAATGGAACATTGGAACATGGATGGAAGTGTTTACATGTCACCTATGTACACTGCCAGAACATTCCTGTAGGTTCCGACAGGGGGTGTTAGAGTGGTCGCAACAGAGCTCGTCCAACTAGCTAAGGGTTTGAAAATGAGCCCGAGAGGTGCTGAGGGGGTGCAGGGGTAGTTACCTCCAAAGAAAACCAACCCAATATGACTGTCAAATCACATCGATCCATCAGATTACATAGATCTAGTGACACATAGTTCCTGCCAAGTGTTGCCACGCGTCCTCAAGAATAGTCTAGAACCTTGTCTCAGGACATGTCAATATTGTAGGAATTTACAGGGTAAGTTCCTTAGATTAAGAACCAAAGGTCACCACTCACAAACAGATCACAAATCAGTACACCAGTATAATCACATGGTTAAAACCCTCAAAGAGGGAAACAGTCCACGGCCTGAGCCAATGCGGCCACTTCAGGCAATTTATTAATATAAAAAGAAAGGTTACATATGTTTCTCTCATAAACCGTTATTAGAAAAATGACCCTCCATGCTCTTTAAATAGAGATCATGGACCAATCGGGTGCTAAGCCACAGATCAAGTGTCATTAATACCGAGGTGAGAGATAACCGTCGGATCACTACAAATCGTGATAGTCGGATTATAAGTTACAAATGTACATGGTAAAGAAACACACTTTACCTAACTCTACACTAGACTAAGTTATTCTTAACTATTTCCTATGTGTTGGAATATCCTAACAAATATTATAAAAAACTTAGGGCTATGAACATTGAGAAGGCTCACATCTTATAAACGAATCATACCTATATGAAATAGTGCTCAACGAGGAATACCAAGTATCCTATTTTAATAAGGGCCATCAACATATTACAATAATGTAACCACACATCAGCCCAATGTGGATTGGTAGGTTATCACCTATTAACATAAGAACCGATGCAATACATAGATCATGCATCAACATTGGTAAGTTTACAACAAATTATGGGTACTATTTATGAATGGTAATAATTAATAGTTGTAGTATCATGTTGTTTTGAAAAAAAAATAGAGTGGAAGGATGTTACAATCACATCCCTCTCGGTGCATGCTAGATGCATACTTTAGATGGATCTATACTAATGTTTCAACAAAATTAATATGAAAATTATTGCACCAAGGGACACATCAGCTAAGGATATGGGAGGTGTAATCCCTTCCGTGGTCAACTTACAATTGACAAATGTCCATTTTAAAATATAATAAAAATAAAATATACTTTTTAAAAAAATAAAAATGTCAACTATAATAAAAAGTGAAATGAATATACCTATTTATTCAATTTTAATTAAAATAATTATAAAGTGTCATTCCACTTTCTATGCTCGTTGTTGCATCGAGAGGCGCTCCACAGCCTAGTATATAGAGATGTGTAGATGTAATGTGAGAAATGTAATGTAAACTTTTGATATGTCGGAGTATATAGAGATGTGTAGGTGTAATGTGAGAAATGTAATGTAAAATTTTGATATGTCGGAGTATAGAGAGATGTGTAGATGTAATGTGAGAAACATAACGTAAACTTTTGATATGTGGGAGTATATAGAGATGTGTAGATGTAATGTGAGAAATGTAATGTAAACTTGGGTATGGTAAGTAAATAAATATAATGTAAGTAAAAATTTGAAATATACAGGGGGTATATCTTTATTTATTTACTGGGGGTATATATTTACTTCATAAACCTCTTTATATTTAAAGAAAACTTTAAAAAAATGTTTTATTTAGGTGAAGCCTATGGGAAAAATACCATTGTAATACCATGGACTAAATACCATGGGCCAAATACCATGGGGGTATGGTAAATAAATAAATGCAAAGTAAACATTTTAAATGTACAAGGGGATATTTTTATTTATTTACTAGGGTATGGTAAATAAAAAATAAAACCTCTCTTTATATTTACTCCATAAATCTCTTTATATTTAAAGAAAACTAATAAAAAAGTTCTATTTAGGTAAAGCCTATGGGAAAAATACCACTTTAATACCATGGGCTAAACACCGTGGGCCAAATACCATATTTATAAAAGAGGTATGGTAAATAAATAAAATATAAATAAACCATAGGTATGGTAAATAAATAAAACATCTTTTTATATTTACTCCATAATCCTATTTATATTTAGGAACACTCAAAAAGTGGTTTTATTTAGGTGAATCCTGAGTTAAATACCATGGGCCAAATTATTATTAATACCATGCCAAAAAAATATTATTAACCCTAATACTAATATTATTATTATTATTGTACTTGCTGCTGCAGGTCACTATTCATCAGGTTTTTCCTGATTGTGACGTTAATTTACCTTGATTAGACATATGTTTTCAAAAAAAAATTATTTTTGCCATGGTTCAACTATAAAATTTATTATTGTTTATTTATTTTAATTATTTTAATTTGTTTTTCTGGGATTCTATTGGTTGCAAAATTCAACATGTTATTGCAAATTTCATAGATATTTGTATGTAATTTTATCGATCAAATAGGCCGCTGTTGTCATAATCATATCCGTCTTCGTTTGTATTCAATGCATGGTTCATGCACCAAATAGGCCTTGTTGATATTGGAAACCCTTCAACTACTTTCGAATATGCTCTTTATTCATGAATTACTATAGTTGGGTTGATAATAATCAACGCACAATTAAAAATCTACCGGACATGCAGTTATGGCATCAGCGTCTCCCGACAATAGCGCTCTGCCACATGAGCTATGGTCACATGGGTTTCAAGTGCCTGTTGAGTTCGATAATAATAATAGCAGTTAATTGATGTGACGGATATCTTCAAACACAGAAATATCTACTGATTTCAGCCATCAACCCCTTTAACGTCAGCCATCAACACAACTTATGAAGTCTTCGCGGCATCAAACTACAATGCCAGCGCTCATATAAAATAAAATAACGTTCGGCCTTGGTTAACTCTAAGTGCATATATATGTATTCCGAACTTCACATGATGCTCGGGCCCACGGGTTCAGTTAACATACCTTGTCCATCCAACGGCTGATGGAGTGTCGCGTTGGCTTGGAGGATCCAACGATCACAATCGATTATCGCGTTTTTTTTCTTACAGAGGATTAATGCCCAGAAAAAACGCGATGGAGGCGGTATTACAAAACCACTCAACTACACGTGTCCATCGCCGAGGTATATCGCGTTTTTTCCACAAATTTTAATTACCGCTTCTAAACTGCGCGAGACCGCTAGGTTTCTAACCCCGGTTTCACTGTTCACGCCTTTTCTGGTTCTGCCTTTCTCACTCGCTCAAGGTTCCGATCTCCAACACAATTCAATTTGGTTTTGATTCGGGGTTCACGGTTTTTTTGTTACTGCACAATGCTCTTACGTGCCTCGGTCTCTATACCGTCAAAGTTCCTTCCCCCTGGTTCATGTCGCCGTTACGTATAGAGTGGATCCCATTTATTCGTAGATGCAGACCTCCACATTGGTCTAAAATCGATCCTCTCGTGCCTTCAATTTGGTTTCATCTATTCAGTTTCCACATCTATTCAATATGGCATTCTCCAAACCTGTGAAAATTTAACTCCCCACTGATTTCGCTGCTCACAGATTCTCTTATGAGCAGAATACAGGCTTATTCCAGTCTAGATCTCAATCATTAATTGATTGGAAATTTCGTTCCTTCCGGAGTGATCGATCCTTTCAATGATCGATACACCTTAATTCTTACGCCTTCTCTACTAAGCATGCAGAATTACAAATTGACTCTTTATCACTTAGCTTAAGCACAATGTCATCGTTAATAAATATGGGTTACCTCAATTATATACAAAGTTTCATTAAAACGCTCGAATTACAAAGTATATGTCACACATTCTTATATATTGCCTATTGAAATTCAAAGCTCAATCATACAAAATTTACATCAATCAATGCTCATGTAGTACTGAAACAATCCCATTCATATTTACAAATGAATTTACTTACAGACTACTTGCCTCATCTTCAATCAATTGGCCTTCTACCCCAATACTCTGTCTCTCTTAAACTTTAGGTCTATGCAGCTCTATGCAAGTCTGTTTTTCTAATGCCTTTGAGGGTTAATTCTATACAAAAACTACAATGAATCGATTCAGATTTCTCAATGACTCACAAAACTCTTGGATTTCTTCCAATCCTTTTTTTTTTGGCCTAAATCCCTAACGGAACTGAACTGAGTTTTCCTATGTCCAGCTAATCATTTGAGGGCAGTTACGATTCTCCATATTTAACTAAAATAAATTAACACCTACTGATTTTATTACAAAATATCTAGCTCTCTTGAAAACTAGAAACCCCTAAGTCTAACAGAAATACATGGAAATTGTTTTTGCCTAATGCCCTTGCATCAGTTTTTCACTGATTAGATTGGTATTGAATTTCCATAGGCTTTTCGAGAGTTCTTTACATCTAGAACAGAGGTATGATTACCTTGTATACGATATTCCTCTCTGCGTATGGAAATTGTATAGGGTTTCACTCTTAGAGTGAACTCTCGGCTATTGTCATCTTTCTGTTTTGATACTGTATATAATTTCATTTCTGAACTTTTAATTGTAACTTAATTTATCAATTATTATTGTTGGTTTATCAATATCCAAGTTATGTGGATGGAATTTTTTTTTCCCAAATTGCTTTAAGTTTGACCAATGAGAAATCATTTTTCTCTCTGTTACACTCTATCACCACATTTCCGGTTAGTTCAAATTAGGAATAACACAATTAGTAATGGTTCCACCGTCTATTTGTAAAGGTTTTTATACAGGTTGAAACTTTTTCATTACCGTCAATTGGAATACGAAACCTTTCACAATTTCGATTTTCCAAATTCGAGTTTTGTTAATTATTGTACATCGATTTTATGCACAACGTGTAAGATTTTACCACAACTCTTGGATACATTTGGAATTTGGGTTTATTCCTTATTCATAGTGTCTCCTCACTGTAACGTATTCCACTTTACTATTCTAAATTTCTACTTATGTAGTTATTGGTAAAATTTTCATTTACCCAAATTTCTTCCATTTGTCAACTGTGTACTGCGAATTTGTTTCTCTGTTTTCATTAGTCCAAAACATTATTTCGGTTGGTTTAATTATTCCATAAGTTTATGGATAGTTTAATTTTTACGAATTTTCCAGCAACTTTGAAAATGATTCAACTACTTCGTATTTCAATTCCCTTGAATTCATAAACATTTGGATTTATCCAATCTGTTTTTCGCAATTGTTTTACTTCGATATAGCACAAATTTGCTAAGTAAAATCTCTCTGGTCTCAAAGGTATCACTAACATAGCCACCATGTTCTCCTATGCACATGGCACCCTTGCAATCCATTATAAATATAGCTAAATAGCATTATATTTTTTAAGTGCCATGTAACTTTTATTTTATATATATAATCAAATATTATTAATTAAAATTTAACTTTAATTATATATAAAAATCAAATATTATTAATAATTAAAATTTAATATTTTATCAAATAAAATAATATTTATTAATATTCAAATTGTATTTATTTTTTTCACGGAAAAAAATTATGCAAGAGCTCGGCGCCGTCGTGTGCTCCTAGGACATGAAATTGTATTTATTAATATTTTAATTGTATTTATTACTATTCAAATTCTATTTTATAGAAAGATTTTAGTTTTAACAATTTGTATAATTATTAAAAATAAAATAATTTTTTATATGTTTAAACTATAAATAGTATTTATTTATTTTAACATTTAATTTATTCGATATAAAAAACTAATAATAATAAAAACAAATAAATAATTATTATATAAAAAATAAATATATATAAATATTAAAGAGTTATTTTATTCTTCAAAATTATATTAGATTAATAATTATTATTTTTATTAAAAATAAATATAAATATATAAAATTCAGATTTTAAACATTAATCATGGGATTTATTCTTTGTTAATAAATAAACTATTGATTTAAACCAAATATATTCTGATGTGATTTTCACCGAAAAATTTTTATCACATTTTATGGATCACAAAAGCAAAATTCCTAAAATTTGTTTCATGTTCAAGTTTTTGGAAAGATGCTATAATTGATTTAATAAAATTACTAACTTTCCATAATTTTTTATTCAAATTTAAAAATATTCAAATTTTATTTTTTAAATCAAATTTAAATAACCATGTAAAGTCTTATTAATACAATTTCCATTTTTAACAAAATGTCATAGTGAAATTGAATAATAAAAGATGAACATAAATAAATTAATAATTTAGAAATAACTTAATAATTTAAATTTAAGAAATATTTTATAATCACAATATTTGATAAAACTATAAACACACACACACACACATATATATATATTCAAAATTCCATCATTTATTTATCAAATTGCAACATTTCTATATTTAAATTAAGCTGCAGATAATAGCTATATGCTAAATTAAGATAGCTTTGATTTGGAGATTTACGAGTTACAATATACTTGGAGATATAACAATTCCAAATTCTGATATTCAATGGTATTTTCATGTCATATGTTCAACAACATCTTATAATATGTTTAACAACATCTTGACTATATTGTAAAACACTTGATAGATTTATGGTTATGATCAAGTTTTTTTTAAGCATTTTTAGAATAATTTTAATATAGTGAAAAAATAGAACAGCTTTGAAATCAACTTTCTTACAAAGCACCATAGAACATGACTTTAGAAATCTAATTTTTTGGCAAATTTTTTTATGAGTTTATATATTTATAAATGCTTTGTATAATTATCTATTTTTAGTAACATTTTAATTTTGATAACAGATTGATATTTTTACACATTATATTTGATAACAAATTGATCATTTACACATTATATTGGATTATAAAATAAGTCTCATGATTCAATAATTTTAAAAAATTACAGTATTGCAAAAAATACCAATATACTACCAATTAATCAAGATAAAAATATAAATTTAAAAAAAAATACCTAATATCCTATAAAACCAAAAAACTACAAAAATATAATCTAAAGATAACATTATATTATTCTTCAAGCATTATATTATTCTTCAAAAGTATGCAAAAAAAGAGAAAAACTGTAAACAAGTATCATATTGTTGGCATGAGGAGAGCTTAGATCCCATCATAAAATTAAACATGTGCAAAATGTTGATGGACCATCAAATACCCCTAACTAAACCAAACGTAGCAAGTGACCACAAGGATTTGTAATTAAATTTTAAAGAAACTTCTTGCTTCCCATAAACCCAGGAAATTCATAATTTTTTTGCTTTCACATATTTTCAAGAAAATTGTTGCTTCATTGGTAGGAAAGGAATTTGACACATGCCCTTTAATGTGTGCAATCAATGTTAAAAAGACTTTTCAATTGTATGTTCAATGCATCAACACTATCATGTTCATTTCGAAAAGGAAAATGACTACGTTATATGTAAAGCATTTGAATTTGACAAGTTCATTGTACAGGAAACTTTTTTCTATTTCTATATATAATTATATTTATTAAGTAAGCATTTACTTATTCACATAATAATATTATTTATATTTCAAATAATGTTTTAAATTTAAAAATATTACAAAATTATTAAAAATATAATGCATCAATTATCTAAGAAGAAAAAAACAAATTTAATTAGAATGTCATCTAAGTTGTAATGGTTAATTTGAAAGGAAAGAAAATAAAAAAATTTAGGATATCATTTTAGTGTTAATTTTCTATCTATAATATAAAATAACAAATTACATTTAAAAAAACTTTTAAACATAATTTAAAAACAAAGATCTTTATGGGCTCTCTAAAATAAAATTCAAATATAATAATCCATATTTCTTACATCGATAAATTATAAATCTTATTAATAAATGATATATTTTGAAAATATAATAAATTAGACTTAACAATTGTCTAAATAATTGAAAAGGTTTTTGAACATATGCCATGATGGAACAATTACCATAAATAAATAAAACTATTAGTTATTCAATGCATCTTAATTTGAAAAAAAAAATTATAATTTGATTACTATTTAAAACATTTTAATTTAAAAAATTATAAATATTATTATTATTACATTAATTAATAAAATCAGTAGGTGTGATTTAAATTATATAATCAGTTATTCACAACGCATATTATGCATCAAGTTTTGCTTGATAGTGACATTAATTGTCTTTAATTAGACATACGTCTTGAATTTTTGTATAGTTTGACTATAGTTAAGTTTTAATAATTTTTTATTTTATTTATTTTATTTATTTTTCTTACATATGATTGGTGGATAGTTTCAACCTGTTATTGCAAAACGCATAGATCTTAGTGCCAATTTCAATGGTTTTGGTCTGTCGTGAATCCCTGCTCTGCAGTCGTACTATGGCAGGGGGCATGAAAAAGTAAATGGAGATATATGTCGCAATTAATTCATTATGTGCTGGCCTCAGCTTATGCACATAAGTACATTTCATTGCTCAATTCAGCGTTTCATTAATCTTTTTGTCTATTCCATTTACTAATTCCTCGTTATTTTGTGCAAGTCTATTCCATTTACTAATTCTTCATTCCTCCGTGCAGGTCCACACACAAGCTTTTTTCCGTGCAAAACTAGGTCGAAAACTAATTATTATTAATTATTAAAAACTTAATATTTAAGTTAAACTTATATTCACTTAAAAAAAACAATAAACTTGTAAACACAATATAATGCAATATTTTTTAATTAAATTGAAAATTATAAAAATCGTTTTTTAAAAATTAAATTGAAAATAAAAAAGTTATAAAATAGATTCCATTTTATATTGTAATCAAGTACTAAAAACATTATTAGTACTATGCGTGTTAATTTTTTACTAATTCCATTCCATTCCATTTACTAATTCTTCATTTCTCCGTGCAGGTCCACGCACAAGCTTTTCCTAGGCAAAACTAGGTCTAGAACAACGATGGCTCTAATTAGATTGAGCCAGTCTATTTTATTGCGATTATTATTTATTATTAAAAACTTAATATTTAAGTTAAACTTATATTCACTACCAAAAAGAAATATATATAGCGATAAAAATATAATAAAACCATAATAAATAAGGAGAGTTCAATGAAACTTGTAGACACAATACAACACAATATTTTTTTAATTAAATTGAAAATTAAAAAAAATTATAAATATTACTTCTTAAAAATTGAATTAAAAATAAAAAAGTTATAAAATAAATTCCACATTTTATTTTATTTTAGTACTAAAAATATTATTAGTACAAAGTTAGAAATAAAAATATTATTAGTACTAATTTATAAAAACAGATCATTGATAAGTAGCAGGTAGTAGCTACTCTGTGATATTCATATTGATGCCAAAAATAAGCTAAGCATATGTAGCAGATCTAATATACACATCAAATGCATATGCTCATGGGTTGTCCTAGTAATTATCAATTGGTTACCATCATCAACACAAAAGTTGTTTTACTATAATTTAGATAGATTTAAAATACTACTATGTAGCGCATAAATTTTTAATTTTTACTTTGATTTAATTATATTTAAACTAAATTAAGAAGCAACTTTATTACAAAGCAAATCCTCATAGACATGCTCAAACTCAAATTGCAACAATTATTTCTAATTTAATTTAACTATACTTTATTACAAAGCAAATCTTCATAAATATGTTCAAATTCAAATTTCAACATTTTTATAATTACATTAAGCGACATGTAATAGCTACCCATAGAAATTTTCAATTCCACACTTATTCCTCACAGTGTTAATAGCTAAACAGATTCCTTAACAACAATATCCCACCATTATTAGACTATGCAAATGTTTTGTGGTTTTTTACTCTGTATTTCCATTTCTCCATCCACATATGACACCAGATTCATCTACTGATTCCACTGTGTATATACCTACAGTATTCATAATTGATGTGTATAATATAAAATTGAATGAAATTAGATAGAATTTTTCAGTATAGTTTCGTTTCGCTGTAAAATTTTGCTGATATAGAAAAGAATAATACTTATTAATCAAACATTTAACTGATTTTTTTACGATTCTTTAGCAAATTTTTGAGAAAAACAAATCCATAGGAGAAAAATTTGAATCATAAAAAAAAAATTATAATTACATTTAAAAATATAAATCTTTTTATCAAGTTAGAAAAAATAAATAAATAAAATTATCTGAGCGAAGGATAACTTCTATCTATTTAGAATCTTTAAATGCTGCTTTTACGATATTTAAATGCTTTCGGTCATGAGATATTTGACTAAAGATGCTGAAAAACATTCTTTAAAACTGTACCTTTCCTTCACTAGGAAGAAATTTCGATTTTCTTAACTAAAATTCCAAAACACAATTAACTAAATTATATTATTAAATTTTAGAACATATATTGTACATATCAAATATATAACTATACAGAATATTAAATAATTTTAATTGCTTTATACTATATAATGTAATTATATTATATATAAAAAAACATTATAAATTGAAAAATGTAATTAAAAAAACGCATATTTAATGCGCAGAATATAAAATATTTCCAATATCTAAAAACTCAAATTGGTTAACTAAATTACATTATTAAATTTCAAAATATACATTAAATATATCAAATATATAACTATACAAAATATTTTAATTGTTGTATATCATTCTATCTAATTTTAAGTAAAATTGCATCCAATTTTTTGAATAATAACCATAAATTCCTACCTCCATATATATATATATATATATAGTTATTATAAATTCTTATAATAATATTTTTATTTTTATCATTATAAATTTTCAAAAAATATTACTTATTCATAAATTATATTTTTGACGACATGTCTAACCAGAAGAACTACTTTTTAATATATATGTGTGTGTGTGTGTGTGTGTGTGTTTTAGGAAAATGTAAAAGCTTTTAGATGACTTTCTCAACAAAAACATTATCAAGACAATATGACATTGTTATTATGGTTAGGTGGAATTGGATTAACAAACCTTAACACTAACATAAATTCTTAATTTTTACTTTAATTTAATTATATTTAAACTAAACGAAGCAGCAACTTTATTAGAAAGCAAATCCTCATAAACATGTTGAAACTCAAATTGCAACATTTCTATATTTACATTAAGCAACAGGTAGTAGCTACTCTGTCATACTCATATTGATGCCAAAAATAAACTAAGCATATGTAGCAAATCTAATTTACACATCAAATGCATATGCTCATGGGTGGTCCTAGTAATTATCAATTGGTTACTATCATCAACACAAAAGTTGTTTAAGTATAATTTAGATACATTTAAACTCGTAAATATCAATTGGTTACCATCATCAACACAAAATTGGTTTTACTATAATTTAGATAGATTTAAACTACTACTATATAGCGCGTAAATTTTTAATTTTTACTTTAATTTAACTATATTTAAACTAAATTAAGCAGCAAATTTATTACAAAGCAAATCCTCATAGACATGCTCAAACTCAAATTGCAACAATTATTTCTAATTTAATTTAACTATATTTTATTACAAAGCAAATCTTCATAAACATGCTCAAACTCAAATTGTAACATTTCTATAATTACATTAAGCGGCATATAATAGCTACCCATAAACATTTTCAAGATCACATTGCAACATTACTATATTTAAATTAAGCAGCAGGTAGTAGCTACTTTGTAGCCTTGTTAATTCTAATATTCACATTAATATATTATAATATTAATATTATTAAATTTAATATATTTGGATCAAGTAGGTTGGTATTTGAGTACAGTATATGCATTGTCTATCTCACGTAACAGTAATTAATCTAATGTTGGCCCTAATGAAAAATCACTTCTCTCCATACATACATAAATTTAACACAAACAAAGTCTCACATTATTTGTGAGGAAGCATCTCTGTGATTGTGTGAACAGTGAAATAATATTTGTGAGAAAGGATTTCGGGAGTTGTTCGAAAGTAATGTTTGTGGGAAAGGATTTTAGTGTCAACAAACTAATTTGGATTGATTTGGAAAATAATATTTGTGGGAAGGATTTCAGTGTCAACCAGCTGGAATTGATTTTCAGGTTTGATTTCTACTGCTCCTGCATTTTATTTTTTTCTACCTTTTTGTCTATGTAATGTAAATTTTTGATATGTCAGATTAAAAGGCACATGTGTAGATGTAATGTGAGAAATGTAATGTAAGTAAATATTTCGAATGTACTAGTGGTATATTTTTATTTATTTACCTAGAGTATGGTAAATAAATAAAATCTCTTTTTATACTTACCCTAGAGGTATGATAAATTATTTACGGGTGGTATGGTAAGTAAAATTATTTATGGGGTATGGTAAGTAAATAAATGTAATGTAAGTAAACATTTGAAATGTAATTTAGGTGAAGCCTATAGAAAAAATACCATTTTAATACCATGGGCTAAATACCATGGGCCAAATACCATATTTTTCTATTGGTCCTACATCTTATATTGGAGGGAAAAGAGAGAGAGGGAGAGATAGAGAGATGGGTGAAGAGAGAGGGAGGTAGGAGAGGAAGGAAGAGAGATAGGAGGAGAGAGGGAGGGAGATAGGAGGAGAGAGGGAGATATATAGAGATGGATTTGGAGGGTGATAGAGGGAGGGAATAAGAAATACATAGAGAGCGAGAAGTGGAGAGAGAGAGGGAGTGACAAGGGAGAAATAGAGAGAGTGTGTGTATGTTTGGGGGTGAGATAAAGAGAAAAATAATGAGAGATGGAGGAAATGGGGGGAGAATGAGAGATGGAGGAAATAGGAGGAGAAGGAGAGATGGATGGAATGGGGGGAGAAGGAGAGAGGGAGGGATATAGTAACATAGTTGGAAGGTGAAGAGAGGGAGAGAGAGGGAAATATAGAGAGAGATAGATGTGGGAGAGAAATGGATAGAGGGTAAGGAAGAGAGAGAGGATGTGAGAGAGTTGAGAGAGGGAGGGAAAGAGAGATGGATTTGGAGGGGGGAGAGAGGGAAGATGATTTCTTGCACTCGATGCATTGATTTCATTGTGGATGGTGATTTATAATCCTATTTTTCTTGCACTATATGCATTTATTTTAGTGTAGATGTTGAGATAGATAGAGAGAGAGAGAGAGACAATTGGATGGAAAAGAGAGAGAGAGATGAAAATACATAGGAAGGTAGGAGAGAAATGGAGAGAGAGGAAGGAAAAGAGAGAGGACATGAGAGAGAGGAAGAGAGTTATGGGGGAAGAGAGAAAATTAGAGGGCAAAGAAAAAGAGAGAGAAAGAGAGAGACAGAGGAAGGACGAGAGGGAGGAGGAGAGAGGGAGGGAGATAGAAGGAGATATGGAAGTATAGAGAGATGGAGTTGGAGGGGGAGAGAGGGAGGGAAGAAGGAATACATATAGAGTGAGAAGTGGAGAGAGAGATGAAGTGATAAGGGAGATATGGAGAGAGTGTGTGTATGTTTTGGGGTGAGATAAAGAGATAAAGAAGGAGATATGGAGAGAAGGGAGGAGAGAAGGAGAGAGGGAGAGATGTAGTAACATAGTTGGAGGGTGAATAGAGAGAGAGAGAGATATGCGGAAAATAAATAGAGAGAGAGGAAGGAAGAGGGAGGATTTGAGAGAGTGGAGAGATGGAGGGAAAGAGAGATGTAATTCGAGGGGGGAGATAGGGAAGAATATTTCTTGCTATAGATGAATTGATTTTAGTGTAAATAGTGATTTATAATTCATTTTGATTGTTTGAACTAGATGCATTGATTTTAGTGTAGATGTTGATTTCTAATTATATTTAATTGCTTGCACTAGATGCATTGATTTCAATGCAGATGATTTCTAATCCTATATGATTTTTCACACTAAATGAATTGATTTCAATGTAGATGGTGATTTCATATGCTATTTGATTGCTTGCACTAGATGCATTAATTTAAGTGTATATTTTGATTTCTAATTATATTTGACTGCTTGCACTAGATGCATTGATTTTAATGTAGATGATTTCTGATCCTTTTTTGTTGCTTGCACTAAATGTGTTGATTTAAGTGTAGATGGTGATTTCTAATCCTATTTGATTGCTTGCACTAGATGCATTGATATCAATGTAGATGTTGGTTTCTAATCTTATTTTCTTACTTGCACTAGATGCATTGACTTCAGTGTAGATGTTGATTTATAATCCTATTTGATTACCTGCATTAGATGCATTGATTTCAGTGTAGATGTTGTTTTCTAATATTATTTGATTGTTTGCATTAGGTGCATTGATTTTAGTGTAGACGTTGATTTCCAATTTGATGTAATTGGATGTACATTGATGGTACATTAATTTTAAAGTGATTGGATTAAGATTGTGCATTGATTTCAGTGTAAGCACACAAAATTATTAACAATGTACATTAATACTTGTGTTATAGTAAATCAACCTATTAATATTGAAGAGTAAGAGAAACAATGTATGATGTTTAGTACAATAGTTCAAGCTAAATATTTAAATGGTTTATTATTTCAATTTTCCTTTTCATATACTCGATATGAAAATATGACAAAACTAACAAGGGTGACAATAAGAATTGTAAAAGAAAATAATTTGAGATTGATCACAATGAAGACTATTTGTAATTGATTGCATTCTTATTATTTTCATTTTCTATCATTCAACACTATTACATTGTCACTTTGCATTCAAAAAAATTATTTCATCATTAAAGTTATTAATAATATTTATCATCTCAAAAAACTGAGGTAACTAAGAAAATTTTAAAATTAAAATGACCAAATAAATATCAAACATATTTAGCATATATAAAATGATTATATTTATATAATCTCTATTTAAATATTATTGATAAAATTAATCATATGTTCGACAGATTTTCCTTGCCCGCACACGACTGAAACCAGCCTACATCCATCTTAACTCTGGATCTATCAAGCGTTGAGAGAGATCAAATCTCTCGAGGTGTGAACCTTTCCGTGATTTTTGCACTAAAAAAAGAGGTTTTCACCTCTAGAGATTTGATCCCTCACCGAGCTTGATAGATCCAGAGTTAAGATGGATCTAGGATGGTTAATATTACAATCTTGTATGGAAGAGATGTGGTAATAAATATTACAACCCACTATGAAGGAGACGTGATACAAATATTTCTTTCAATATTTCACTTCTAGCCATAAATAAAATATTTTGATGTCTATGTTAAGTAACATAAATTTATGTACTTAAAAGTAAATTTAAAAAAAAAAAAACCATATTTGTCTTAAATATTTCAATATAGGAATATGTATAATTCATTTTAATTTTTAATATAAAATTGATATGTGGCATTCAAAAATTATTATTAAGAATAAAAATATTTAGTGTTAGTTATAAATAAAATAATTTAGTGTGCAAGATTAAGTTATATTACTATGTATTTAAAAATATATTAATAAGAGAGAAACATTTTAATATGGACCAGTTAATTATTTACGAGGTATGGTAAGTAAATAAATGTAATGTAAGTAAATATTTGAAATGTACAAGGGGTATATTTTTATTTATTTACTGGGTATGGTAAGTAAATAAAACCTCTTTTTATATTTACTCCTTAAAGCTCTTTATATTTAAATAAAACTTTAAAAAAAAATTTACTTAGGTGAAGCCTATGGGAAAAATACCATTTTAATACCATGGGCTAAATACCGTGGGCAAAATACCATATTTTTATATTTCTCCTGCATTTTATATTGGAGGGAAAAGAGAGAGGGAGAGATAGAGAGATGGGGGAAGAGAAAGTGAGGTAGGAGAGGAAGGGAAAGAGAGGAGGAGAGAGGGAGGGAGATAGGAGGAGAGAGGGAGGGATATAGAGATGGAGTTGGAGGGTAATAGAGGGAGGGATATAGAGATGGAGTTGGAGGGTGATAGAGGGAGGGAAGAAGAAATACATAGAGAGCGAGAAGTGGAGAGAGAGAGGGAGTGATAAGGGAGAAAAAGAGAGTGTATGTGTATGTTTGGGGGTGAGATAAAGAGAAAAATAAGGAGAGATGGAGGGAATGGGGGTAGAAGGAGAGAGGGAGGGATGTAGTAACATAGTTGGAGGGTGAAGAGAGGGAGAGAGAGGCAGATAGAGAGATAGATAGATGTGGGAGAGAAAGGGATGGAGGGGAAGGAAGAGAGATAGGATGTGAGAGAGTGGAGAGAGGGAGGGAAAAAGAGATGGAGTTGGAGGGGGGAGAGAGGGAAGATGATTTCTTGCACTAGATGCATTGATTTTAGTGTGGATGGTGATTTCTAATCCTATTTTTCTTGCACTGTATGCATTTATTTCAGTGTATATGTCAAGAGAGAGAGAGAGAGAGAGAGAGAGAGGAAAATATAGAGGAAGGTAGGAGAGAAAGGGAGAGAGAGGAAGGACAAGAGAGAGGACATGAGAGAGAGGAAGAGAGTTAAGGGGTGTGTTAGTGTGTTTGGTGAATGAATGTACCAAATCACACTTGCTTAAGAGGGGTGGTTCTTCCCTGTTAAGTTATTGGTCACACGTAGAAAATAGATGGAGTCAAGCTAGTTAGTGGAACATGCTCAAACATAAACATACTAGATAGAGAAATAGCATGCATATTCAAAAATAAAAACTAAAACTAAAACAAATAAAACAAAAGCTCTAAATAGAATCAAAAAACTTCAATAATCCAAATGGAGACACTTACGTCCCCTCTTATTGAGTGCTGGTAGGAAATGAGGATGAAACTTTAACCCACTTTCCAAGAGGGCCTTGGAACTATGGAGCTCCAAGTCCCAATGCAAGGATGTCTTTACTTCCGAGTTGCCTTGGCGCAAAGTCTCCCTCTCTCTACTATGGTGAACTGGAGTTGTTGGATGGCCAACAACTGAGTCCCCTCTATCTCTGCTCCAGATCACACACTACTGGTATTGCTTGGGGCAATTCTGGCTAGCATAACAATGTGCTCTCCTATTTTTCATCTCTTAGTGGCCTTTTATAGGAGAATTCAAATCCTCCTGCCCTCTCTTGGTACATTGTGGATAGTGACCCAAGAGAGGAGGGTGATTCCATTGTGTGCTCCCTTGAGGTCCTAAGGAGGCTTTGGAGGCTGTCCTTAGGTGGCTTCAAATGTGTTATCAATGTCCTAGAGTGCGCCAGGTGGTCTCAGAAAGTGACTTCTGCCACTCCCAGTATTGCGCGCCTTTTTGAACAAAAGGCACGCAAAGGCGCATTTAATTGGTTCTTCTTGTGTGCAATTTGATTTTTCCTTTCAGACCTTAGAGATTTTTAAATACTTTTAGATTCTCTAATGTCTTTCAGCCCTATAAATCCTTCTACCTAACATTAAATAATGTCACCTTTTCTTGGCCGATTTTCCAGTGATAACAGTTGGCCCCTAATGTGTGAGGTCTAGGAAGAACTGTATAGACGAAATACATTATAGTTTCATTTTTGTATACTGTGTGGAGAGAGAGAGAGAGAGACCTATGTGTAGCTCGAAATTGGAGACACTGTGCACCAAGTCGAAGAGTGACCATGTCCTAAGGGATCCCTGCAAGTAATGGTATAATACAATATATAAAAAATTTCTACGAGGCGGGCATGACATCCCATTCTCGTGATGCTTTGGCTAGTTAAACAAATCTATTTGACAGATACAGATTCTGTCTACGTCACTAGTGTGGTAGTGATATGTTAGTTGATGACAACGATTTTTGATGCCCTCAGGGTTGTATTTTCTTTGAATATAGGTGGAAAGTGGTACCCATATGCGTAAACTTGTTATGGCATATAAATGCACATTGTATGCATAGGCATTGGCTGGGACCTTCCATGTAAGCATTGCTGACAGAGATGCTTGTAAAAGCACGGGTCTTCGACGAATTTGATCAAAGTGCAATGGTTGTAAGGTACGATACCATATTGACATGAAGGCTTGTGTTGTATTTGAATGTCAGGAGGATCGATGACATCTGTGGGCAATGATGTCTCCCACAGTGCCACTTGAGGATTTCCCTTTTATGGAGGGGGGCGATTCAAGGTACCGCTTCCTTTTTGGAAAAGAGGTGTTGAAGTCAACAAAAAGGAATCCTTAACCGAATGAGGGGGTCACTAATACGGAGGATCATGATCCTGGATGTGATGGGTTTAACATAGCCATGATGGCGAGGGGTGACTGAAAACTGATGATGGGGATTCAATGGCCCAGGATCAGAGTATAAGAAGTAGCTTGGCAGCAGTCATAACTATTTCTGATGGGGAAATCCCTGGAGTCAATAGGATGTCCAGGGTGGGTATAAACTGGTTATGAATGTCATAGTGGCTTTTGCATGGGGGTGTGATACTCCGACCAAGGGTAACGAGGGACTGCTTCCATGGGAGAAAAAATGAATGGGGGGGGGTGGCATATGTAATGCATCGTTTGTGGTCTTTGTACACTTACCAAAAGAATAAAATAATGGGGGTTGGTTTATACAAAACAGAGAGACGGGTGACCCAAAAACATGAAATTGTTCGCTCACTGATGATGTGAGGAAGGTTTTTTGATGAGGGTGGGGGCCCCATTGGTTGGTCTCATGTGTGAAGTTGATGAAGCAGATGAAAACATATCGCAGATGGGTTATGCTGATGGAGGAATGATGGGCAAGCTCTTTTGATCTGCTTGTACAACTTGGTCGTCCGGGAAAGGGTTTTTATTTCATATGGTAAAACTTAACCTGATGCATGGCGAGTGAATGGGCATGATGTGCTTCCCATAATATAGTGGTATGGCCATGGTGTCACTTTTGTTGTGATGTATGGTCTACTTTGGGTGACAAGCGCCATGGAGGGGAGGCTCTACCGACCAACGAGGATGCTTATCATGTGCAAGGTGAGGTGATGATAGACATGGTCGGATGTGTGGAACCTATGGATGATTTCTGATGCAGAAATGATGTCAGGATATGCAGAGTTTTTCTGGGACTCTATCATGTTCGGGGTAGAATGATACCTGCTCTGGAAATTTCAGTGGATGGAGCTGTGGATGGTTTGCACACTACCTACAAAAAAAATAACCCAAGTGAAAGCATATTCTCTATTCAAATATTTATTTGAAATACATGTGCTTAAAAAAGAAGATGAGAGAGGGCATACATGTCGGCGCTGAAAATTTATTTTTCTGGGGTGCGAATGTGTGGCACCTCCCTTGGGTGTTATGGAGCATTGATCACAGTGTTGCTTTCGGTTCGGTGATTGGGCCTTCTGAGCTCTCGTTATGGTCCTCCAAAATTTCTGAAAAAGGCAACATATAGGTGAATAGGGCTCTTATTCAATTCATTTGTGTATGTTGAGTACTGAGAGGTTAGAGGCTTCTGTAGAGCAATTCTTGTCATTGTGGTCAGCTTGAGCACTCAAATTTAGCGATTTTTTGGCTAGGTAAACTCCACGATGTCCTGAATTTTAATTTTTTAGTCTGGGAGTGTTGGGGCCCGTACAACACTGGTTTGTAAGGATTCTGAGCCACTTTTTTCCTTGAGTGCAAGCATGATCAAGGAACTGGCGCGCCTTTTGTGTGCAAAATGAAGGTTTTGTGTGCCTTTTGCATGCCTGTGAGAAGAAAAGGTGCACCCTCCTCGTGCTTGTTTGAGGGATAGATGCGCGGAGAGCCGAGGCATTTTTGTCAATTTCTTTTGGAAATTTTGCCTGTTTTTTGGTGTTTTTATGCTGCTCATGTGCCCCTGTTTTGATGACAGGATGTTGTGGAGGGAGAGAGATTGGCCCGATCTCCACACTACTTTAGCTTCCGATGTTCAGGCGCACCAACTCTCTCCTGAAATTTCTGGAGAATGACCTACTTCGGTGGCAAGATTGACTTCTGTGCTACCTGATCCAGTGCTGGAACAAGTGGCGCAAGGTGATGGTGCTACGTGGATGTGACCTCACTATTCGTACCAAGACGGATATCTACTTTGTGATGAGGTTGCTGCCTCAGGGTGAGGTGCTTCGGTATCCACTTCCATCTAGGAGGGTGGATCTTGATCAGTTCCAAGTGCATCATTGCAGCGAGGCACCCGTTACGGAGGGGTGCATAACTATTTCCATAATGACAGATTTGGTCGAGCAGTGTGCTTTTTCAGCCATTGTGCGACTGGCAGGGTCATTTGCTCCACATCGAGCATTAGGTCCGTAGGTTGGTGTCTTGCACCGGCTGAGGGCCGGGCATTTTTTCGACTTTACCTGTTTCTGTTATGACGGAATGTTGGCACAGCTTGAAAAGTTCTGGGATGGATCGAAGTTGTTTACCTATGCCATAATTTTATGCAGAATTATCTACGAGAGGGTGGTGCTGTTGAGACTAGTGGTGGTGGTGCCTGTTGGGGGGCCAAGGGAGCCTCTTATGAGGAGGTGGGCGCATGTGATGCCTCGAGGAGGTGGGGTTTAGGGTGGGGCGTTACTGGAATGCCACCACAGAGGCTTTGTTTGAGGCCAACCCTTAGATGTTCCTACCCTTCCCTTATGCAGGGATGGAATTCCGAGGGGATCTAGACATGGGTCTTCCTGCTAGATACGCTTGGGGGCCAGCAGGTATGTTTTTGTGTTTTCTGCATTATTTGAGTATTTATGATGAAATTGACATAGTTTTGGTTACTCTTGCAGATGTTGGTGAGGTTGGCTGTCCTGTGGCTCGGTTGGTTGGGAACCAACCAATTCGGCGACCGCGAGGAGCTCTCGAGAGGCAGGGAAGAGGTCCTTCCCAGCCTCTAGGTGGAGCACCGAGTGGTGAGGTTGGTCCTTCAGGGGAGGGTAGCAGCTCGGTTACCGCCAAGACTACTGCTGAGTGAGCTCGTGCTGATGCGGCAGAGGCTCGTGTTGCTGAGTTGACCAAGTGGGTGGCAATTCTGGAGGATGCCTGGGATCGAGTGGACTGCTTGACCCAGGGGATGCCTACTCGGACCTTTTTGGATGACCTCAAGGATGTATGGCTGGAGACCTTGATGGCCCGAGAGAGGGGTTATCGGCCAGTTTTACGTTGGGTGGCGGTCTCGGTATTGACAGCGGCTCCAGTAGTGGTACCAGGAGCAGCAGTGGGTCTAGATGCCCTACCTAGGGGAGCATCGCCCTAGAGTCCTTTTGTACATGGGGAAAGCACCCATTACCAGGATGCTTCCCTTATTTTTGATGAATTACATGTGTATCTTTTAGGCTGACCGATGAGTCAAAGACACTATTTTTTGTACTCAGACACATACATTTTAATATATATATGAGAGATATTTTTTGCGGCTCTACATTGTGTGCCCCCTCTTTCTGCTTATGGATTATGTTATGTTGATGGATATCTATGTTTTCTATGTTTTTTTTTTATGTATGATGGTTTATCTGAGATGCATTCCAGTTTAGAATATTGTTAGCTATGCGATCAACTGTTTGGTTTTGACTCCTTGGTACATGTGTGAATGTAATGTAGTCAAATTCTTTGCTTAATCTTTTTGCATGCAAGTATTTTCTAAACAGATTTGGGTCTCTTGTCTCAAATGTTTGGTTTAACTACGACACTACTAACTGGGAATCGAGGTAGATATTCATATGGCGTATGCCTTGATGGAGGGTGTCGCACATAAGTCCAATAATCATATTTTTCTTGATTTTTTGTTTCTAAACTGATGCACACACCATAGGTGCAGAGTGGTGATTGGTCAGGGTGATAGATGACCCGGGCGGCTGCTGCTAAACTTTGAGACCATTGCGATGCTCTATCGACAAATCTGAAGTAAGGGTCGGGTTGGTAATCCATTGTGACAGTTGAGCGCGTTTTGTAACAAGTCTTTTGGTCAAAAATTTATAGTGGTTGGTTTTGTGTACGTTGACTCTAGGGTAGGGCCTCCTTGGCCTTTATGGGTAGAATTTCTTGAGGTAAAGCCTGTTGACGGGGTTGCTGAGGCATGTCCCATCCGGTTCAGTCAAGATGTATGCCCACTTGAGGAGGCAATGTTTTATGATGTAGGGTCCTTTCCACAAGGTTTCGACCTTTCCTGGCCCTAGGGCTTCTTTTGCAACATCGTAGCGGAGGACTAGTTCTCCCTCTGTGAATGTGCGAGGGTTGATGTGGTTGTCGAACGATGCTTTTACCCATTTCTTATGGGCCTCATTGTGTTGCAGTGATTGTCTTCGGCTTTCATAGACGAGCTCTAGTTGTACTAGACGTTGTTCTAGAGGTTGGGTATTATCAAGGAGTTCGATGGCGGCATGTAAATTCGGGATCTCGCAGAAATCAATGCAAAAGTGTAGGGTACCCTGGTTTTTTACGATAGGAACAGAGTTGACATCCTGAGACGTGGGGCCGGCTTCAATCCTAGTTCCGATATATGATAATACAAATCATATATGATGTATCATGTCGTCGACATTTGCTAGGGAGAGAATCTCCATGATGGGAGCTTGCCTAAGTGCAAGGTTGGGTCCCATGTTAGGGTGGTCAATTTCTTGTCGATGAAAATTATGCCTGGTGTAGAGGTGCCTGAATGTTTCCATTAGCAAGCATACCTCTGGTCCATGGTTATGGCCAGTGAAAATGGTGCATGGTACTATTGTTCCAACTAAGTAGATTGTGTGGGAATCAACACTACTCTTTGTCCCAGATGTGGATGCTTGGAAATGATCTGTGGTAGAAGACGAGGTCTTCTACTTCCATTTCCATGTTGTTGGCTTGGGTGTGTCTAGCTCTTTTGGGGAGTGTATACTTAACGTGACTCTTGTCGCTCTTAGCTTGGGGAGATGTTCACATTTAATTGTATGATTAAAGTGTGAACAAATCTGGCAATAAGTATGCGTGATCTTCTCTTGGTTAGAGAGAAGTCTCTATGGGAGAGACAAGACTGTGCGAAAAATGTTTTCTAGGTGCTTTAGTTTTTTGCACTGATTGACCCGATGGGAAATCAGGTCGCATAGTCTGCATGTTATCCTAGGTTGTACCTGGGTCATGCTTGGTTGGTGCGCCACCCTAGTTTTCCCATCATGCTGGTGTGGGTGCGGGATTGCTGCTCTGGGGGTGATATAATTTCTATACCATTTGAGGAGATCGTCTTATTTCTTCTCTAATGTATGAATCATATCAATTAGAGGACGAACCTACACGATATAGGTACAACACTGTCCACAGTGATTGCCTTGACATACTTGGAAAAATAGCCTAGATATGGGGTGCCCATCGTGCTCAGTTGGTGGCGTGACGGGGTACCAGCATCGTAGTGCTGCTAAGTCGGGGCAGGTGGTGACCACATGATTAGGTGTTTTACATAACGCACATGTTGTTCTTTTCTAAAGAGAGCGGTTGGGGGTAACTAAGGGTTCCCTGATTGGTCGCTTTTCAGCTGACAGAAAGAGGATGGATCTACTCTTCACATCTTCTTGGGTCGTTGAGTTGTTCATAGATTCTGATTTTGTGCCATCTTATTGGGAGAGGCGGACTATGGTTAATCACATACAAGCTAGTGCTTCACAAAATCTAGGTATGCAGTGACAATGGCGCACCGGGTGATTGCCACCACATATCTGACATGAATACTAGATGTCCATGTTAGTGCGATATACTACATGAACTGGATACCATTGCTGGAACATTTCAAAATTTGGGAAATTAATGACGAAATGATCGATATCATCACAGAGTACACAACGCTCGATGGGAGGAGGGGGCATGGCTGGGATTCTTTCAGGTGACTTTCGATCCTCCTGCAGGTAAAGGATCGTGCGAGGTTCTTCTCCAGATGATTGGGTGGAGGGATCCTCTTGGTAAGACCACTCGATGGCGTGTAAGGCATCCCTATATCACGGGATCTCTGGGAAATGATGGGTATAGAGTCCATAATTGTTGCTTGGTACACAATGCTTTTCCTTGAATTTTAGTGGTAGGTTCCTTTTTACGGGAAAGTGGTGTCGCGATGTCTGCCTCAAAGCTAAGGAATGGTTTTAACTCATCCAGCTCTGGGTAGATGTGGGTAGGGTGGCCTACTACATCACATATGGTGCAGCATGGTGATTCCCATTGTGTGGTGGGAGTCTCCACCTTCTTTCTTCTTTTCTTGGCCGTAACCATCAATTTTGCAGTAGGAGTTACCTTTTCAGGGATGTTTGGGATAGTCTCCTGAGCGGGTGGGGCGTCCTCGAGATTAAGGGGCAGATATAACAAGAGTGGTCTCTGTTTTGGCATCGACTAGGTATAGTTTTGGAAATATTTGAGAGGATAGAGACTATAATCAAAGCAAAAATCTGATCGCATACATAAAAAAATAAAAATAAAAAATAAATAAATTTTCCCTCTAAATTAATCCTATGTGATCAATCAATAAAAAATATGGTTTTTTGTTGTTTGCATATGATACTCAAATCCTAGAAGACCTAATCATCCTCACACACTCAAATGCAACTGGGCCTTGAGAAGATATCTTGCAAATGTTGGCACAACGTTCCGAAAGAACTGGCGATGCCCCCAGTCAACCGAAGAAAATCCACCAAGGTAAGGGTAGAGGATCTAGTGTTGCACCATCACCTATAGGGAAAGGATGCCCTAATTTTGGCCACTAAGCATTGCCATCCCACGTGAGTGTTCAAATCTTGGACTGTTGAAGATTGCAACAAGAAACAGTGAAGGAGGCATCCTGAAACATCTTTCCTGATCCTAGTTGGAAAGTGATCACCAAAACTAGGTGGGGGCCACACAGGTGATTTTTGGCGCAAAGTCTATTTTTAGACTATGTCTATTTTTAGACATGTTGATCATATTCTATGAGTTGCGGGATGATATTTGTGGATGGTTGGTCAAGTTGGAAAAATAGATGTATTTCTATTTTTAGACATATTGGGCGGAATCTATTTTTAGATTGTCAGTCTAAACATAGATATGTCGAATATTATAAGCTCTTAATAATATTTGGACTATAAACATTATCTTATCCTCTTGGAGCACTTCAGTTTGATGCTTGGATGTGGCACATGCAGCTGACAGAAGGAAATACGCTTTTCCTAAGGGTTAGTTGAGCTGGCTGCATGCTGGATTTCCAAACTCATGTGGTAGGTTGGTGAGCTGAGAGACAACAGTGAGTTAGAAAACGCTTAACTTAGTTGAACCAGTTGTATTTAGTCTAACTGGAAAATACACTAGTGATGAGTGGTGTGAATTAATTATTAATTAATTCACTAATTATTAACTCATAAATCAACTAAAGAACACATCAGTTAACTGCAATGCATGGACAGTTCAGTGGAGACCAGTGGTAGAGGTGGGTGAAAGGGTGAGTCTACTATCAGTTGTGACTATGGCTGTGCATGAGATTTGCACACACATTGATTGAGATTGCCAATGAGGATTGCGCAGTACAAGCCAAGGGGATTTGAACTTGGATCTCATTCATTCTCATCTTGGATTGTGCAGTAGAGGCAGGCAAACAGTGGAGGAGATTTGAACCTGTGACTTGTTCAGATTTGAGCTAGTTTGTGTGTAACAATTGGAGATAGTGCTGAGAGCTTGTGAGGAGTTTGTACTATGTATTGTTACATGTTCTCTATCATTATAATATACAGATAGTTGGGGGTTTTCAGCTGTAAGCTTTCCCCATTACATATTGTGTTATATGTGTGCTTGATTATGTTTTAATGTGCACATGCGACTGCTTCTAATTCCGCAAATTGATGATCAATGGTAGAAGAGATTATGTATTATGCATGAAGCTCAAATAGTGTGTAATCAGGATAATCTCGGTGAATAATTCATCTATTATTCAAATTTCTACATGGACTTCTTGGTTGTTCAACTAACAGTACTGAGCATCATCCAGGTCAGGTAGCCCCAACTGATACTACACGCACTGCACCTAAGCCTAACCCCCTCTGAATCAGGTCTTTGTCGTGCTCGGGTTTTCTTTTCTGTGGGCTGATAGGTGGATTTGAAAGCTCCCTAAATAGTAAACTTCTATGTTTCAAGATGAATAATGACCAAGGAAGCTTATTGGATTCCTACCCCCTTGGTCCTAACTTAAACTATAAATTCTTTTGTGGCCCCTGTGGGGAGAATTTAGTGAGTTTTGCTAAGTTAGTTTTAGGTGTCTTTGCTTCACTTAGGGTGCAGATGTGTATGAAAAAAAGGTGAACAAGCACATAGTTTGAACATGTGGATATGCGATGATCCTTTTCAAAATCCGCTATTTAAACTATGTTCTATTATTCCTTTCTCAAAAGAAAAACATTTGTGGATATGGGTTGCTTTCAGTTTTTCCTAGTTAATCTATGTGATCAACTATAGGGAGATGGTGATTTGTGAATAGAGAGTGTTCATATGCTTGCCTAGGATCACTAGAGGGTGCAAAGGCAGCAGAGATTACTTGCTCTTCTATCGATAATTCGATCCTGGTCCTGAAATCCTAGTGCAAAAATTGAACTAAAATAATGACTTCTACACTAGAAAAAATAACTAGCTAAGCATGTGTGGACTTGGGTCATTTACTTTGGCTAATTACCTAGGTGTTTTGGTACCTAAATTTGCAAAACATAAATTATTTCGGAATGCAATCTAATTTTCCTCCTACTTAAACTATGTGTTAACTTTGCAAAAATCAACTTGAAATAAAACTAACACCTAGGCTACTAAGAGCAGCTAAGAATGAGCTTTAGCAAGTTGCGGGGCATCACAACCAGTGCTAGCAGATGTATTATGGGCTGCCAGTCACTTGTACAAGCAAGAAAAGATGGAATTAGTGGAGAAAATTCCACTTATGTTTTTTGTGCGGAAAAGGCTGAAACATGCGCAATTTCTGCGCGCAGGTCACATGTGAACGTGTGCACTAGGGCATGCCTGTCTGTGAGAGATGCGCGCAATTTTCCTGCAGAGTAATTTTTGGGAGCTTTTCTGCTTCAGTCTGTCACTAGGGATGAACCAGGAAATGAAGGAGAGAAAGGGGGCAAGCCCAACTCCACAACAAAGACAAAGGTCTTTGCAAAAAGGCAAAACCACATAAACTTGGAAATAAAAGTTAGTGGAGTCGCCAATCCTGTCTTAGTGTGTTTAGTGCACGAATGTACCAAATCCCACTTGCTTAAGAGGGGTGGTTTTTCCCTCTTAAGTTATTGGTCACAGGAAGAAAATAGATGGATTCAAGCAAGTTAGTGGAACATGTTCAAACATAAACATACTAGATACAGAAATAGCATGCATACTCAAACATAAAAATTAAACTAAATCTAAAACAAATAACACAAAAGCTCTAAATAAAGTCAAACAACTTTAATAATCCAAACGACGGTGCTTACATCCCCTCTTATTGAGTGCCGATAGGAAATGAGGATGAAAATTTAACCCACTTGCCAAGGGGCGCTTAGAACTATGGAGCTCCAAGTCCCGATGCAAGGATGTCTTTACTTCCGAGCTGCCTTGGCACAAAGTCTCCCTCTCTCTACTATGGTGGACTAGAGTTGTTGGATGGCCAACAACTGAGTCCCCTCTATCTCTGCTCCGGATCACACACTGATGGTATTTCTTGGGGCAATTCTGGCGAGCATAACAATATGATCTCCTATTGTTCATCTCTTGGTGGCCTTTTATAGGAGAATTCAAATCCTCCTTTCCTCTCTTGGTACATTGTGAATAGTGACCAAAGAGAGGAGGGTGATTCCATTGTGTGCCACATTTATTCCATTGTGTGCTCCCTTGAGATTCTGAGGAGGCTTGGGCTGTTGTCCTTAGGTGGCTTCAAGTGTGGAATCAATGTCTTGGAGTGTTCCTTGTGGTCCCGAAAAGTGACTTCCGCCACTCCCAAGATTGTGCGCCTTTTTGAGAAAAAGGCTCGCTTATTGAAGAATTTTGTGTGCAAAGGCACATTTGACTGGTTCTTCCTGTGCGCAATTTTATTTTTCCTTTCAGACCTTAGAGATTTATAAATACTTTTAGATTCTCTAATGTCTTTCAGCCCTGTAAATCCTTCTTCCTGACATTAAATAACATCACCTTTGCTTGGCCGATTTTCTAGTGATAACATGGGGGAAGAGAGAAAATTAGAGGGAAAAGAAAAAGAGAGAGAGAGGAGGAGAGAGGGAGGGAGATAGAAGAAGAGATGGAAGGATAGAGAGATGGAGTTGGAGGGGGAGAGAGGGAGAGAAGAAGAAATACATAGAGAGTGAGAAGTGGAGAGAGAGATGAAGTGACAAAGGAAATATGGAGAGAGTGTGTGTATGTTTTGGGGTGAGATAAAGAGATAAAGAAGGAGATGTGGAGAGAAGGGGGGAGAGATGTAGAGAGGGAGGGATATAGTAAGATAATTGGAGGGTGAATAGAGAGAGATATATATGTGGGAAAGAAATGGAGAGAGAGGAAGGAAGAGGGAAGATGTGAAAGAGTGGAGAGATGGATGGAAAGAGAGATGTAGTTCGAGGGAGGAGATAGGGAAGAATATTTCTTGCTCTATATGAATTGATTTCAGTGTAAATCGTGATTTATAATCCATTTTGATTTTTTGCACTAGATGCATTGATTTTATTTTAGATGTTGATTTCTAATTATATTTAATTGCTTGCACTAGATGCATTGATTTCAATGCAAATGATTTCTAATCCTATATGATTGCTCGCACTAAATGCATTGATTTCAATGTAGACGGTGATTTCATATGCTATTTGATTTCTTGCACTAGATTCATTAATCTCAGTGTATATGTTGATTTCTAATTATATTTGACTGCTTGCACTAGATGCATTGATTTCAATGTAGATGATTTCTAATCCTATTTGATTGTTTGCACTAAATGTGTTGATTTCAGTGTAGATGGTGATTTCTAAGCCTATTTGATTTCTTGCACTAGATGCATTGATATCAATGTAGATGTTCGTTTCTAATTTTATTTTCTTACTTGCACTAGATGCATTGATTTCAGTGTAGATGTTGATTTATAATCCTATTTGATTACCCGCATTAGATGCATTGATTTTAGTGTAGATGTTGTTTGCTACTCTTATTTGATTGTTTGCATTAGGTGCATTGATTTTAGTGTAGACGTTGATTTCAATTTTGATGTTATTGGATGTACATTGATGGTACATTGATTTTAAAGTGATTGGATTAATATTGTGCATTGATTTCAGTGTAAGCACACAAAATTATTGACAATGTACATTAATATTTGTGTTATAGTAAATCAACCTATTAATATTGAAGAGCAAGAGAGACAATGTATGATGTTTAGTACAATATTTCAAGGTGAATATTTAAATGGTTTATTATTTCAATTTTCATTTTCATATATTCAATATGAAAAGATGACAAAACTAACAAGGGTGACAATAAGAATAGTAAAATAAAATAATTTGAGATTGATCACAATGAAGACTATTTGTAATTTACTACATTCTCATTATTTTCATTTTCTATCATTCAACACTATCACATAGTCACTTTGCATACAAAAAAATTATTTCATCATTAAAGTTATTAACAATATTTATCATCTCAAAAAATTGAGGTAACTAAGAAAATTTTAAAATTAAAATGATGAGATAAATATCATACATATTTAGCATATATAAAATTATTATATTTATATTATATGTATTTACATATTATTGATAAAATTAATCATATGTTCGATAGATTTCCCTTGGCCGCACACGATTGAAACCAGCCTAGATCCATCTTAACTCTGGATCTATCAAGCGTCGAGAGGGATCAAATCTCTCGAGGTGCAAACCTTTCCTCAAGTTTTGCACTCAAAAAAGAGGCCTCTAGAGATTTGATCCCTCTCGGCGCTTGATAGATCCAGAGTTAAAGTGGATCTAGGTTGGTTAATATTACAATCTTGTATGGAGGAGATGTGGTAATTAATATTACAACCCACTATGAAGGAGATGTGATACAAATATTTCACTTCGAGCCATAAATAAAATATTTTGATGTCTATGTTAAGTAACATAAATTTATATACTTAAAAGTAAATTAAAAAAAAAAAAAATCCGTATTTGTCTTAAATATAAAATTGATATGTGGCATTCAAAAATTATTACTAAGAAGAAAAATATTTAGTGTTGGTTATAAATAAAATAATTTAGTGTGCAAGATTAAGTTATATTACTATGTATTTAAAAATATATTAATAAGAGAGAAACATTTTAATATGGACGAGTTAATAAATAAAATATTTCAATGTCCATATTAATAGTAAAATATTTCAATGTCATATATTATATAAAGTAATTTTAAAAAATATTTTTTTATAAAACATTTTAAAACCTTTCAAGTAGTATTACTATTTGACATTTTGGTCATTTTTAGGTATCTTTTTATGTTAATTTTGTCTAAAATCTAGCAAAAATTTATTCGAATTCCAAACTTTTTTTTTCAAGTTTTGATCCAGATGGATGCCTTTTTTAGGTATATATTTAGCTCAATTTTTTCTAAAATCTAACAAAGATTTATTGGAATTGCAAATTTTCTAGCAAATATTTGTTAGAATTACAAACTTTCTTTCTACATGTGGTTTAGATGGACCTATGCTAGTAATTAGTCAAATATAGTTTAGATGATTGATATAAATGTGGTATCCTCTTATCTAAATTCATTTGGAAATGTGGCATGTTAAATCTCATAATAAATATACAGTAGTTGCATTCCTTGTTGCGTGGAGAGGCGCTCTACAACCCAGCATAAGGGTAATGTGTAGATGTAATGTAAAAAGTTTGTAAACATTTTAACATGTTCTCTTAATATATTGAATTTATATTAACATGTCCAATTTATTTACATATCCATTAAAATTTATATCGAGCCCAAAGGAGATGTTATAGTGTTTGTAAAAATTTAAAAGTAATAAAAATAATAAAATTCAAATTTATTACACTTTAATTTTGTTTTCATTGATAATTAGGCATAATTTTTAGATTAAAAAACATCATAATATACATATTACATTAAAATATATAAGTAGCAATAATAAGTTAAGATCAATTTTACCTTAAAAAATAGAATAATGATTATGTAACTATATTTCAATTTTAATTAATAAGAACACAAACTTACAATATAAAGATATGTTTAGCCATGGACATTCAATATCACTTTGACATAGATATTATTAACTTGTAAATAGGATTTGTTACAATATCATGTTCCATCAGTACAACTTGCCCAAAAACTATCTCTCATTTCACACTCAAAATATTTTATAAATATTTTCTAGAGATCTTTGGTTATAATAACATGAGACAAAACTTTGTCGACGCTTTTCCAACCAACCAGGTTCATCTTCAGGACGAGATGAGAGATCAAATCCCGACATTAAACTTAAATAGATGTAGAGAAGGCCAAACTAGTCGTTGGAACATAACAACTAGTTTGACTATGAAGGATTAAATAATGATAATCAATTAATTTTATTAAATTTTAAATTTTAAATTCTATTTTCATTATTTTTTTTGTTAAATTTTAATTTTTAAATTAATTTTATTATATTTTTTTATTTCTTAATTATTATAATTTTTAATTCAAAGGGTTTTGTTATTAAAATGTTTTGATTTAAAATATATTTTTTATATAAACAAGAGGAAATAAGTCTAAGATCAAAAAGAGAAAAAAATGAAATCATTTATTATAATTATGGTTCAAAATTTATAATATTTGTCTTTGAATATAATGACAAAAAAAATTTTTAATAAGAAAATCAATTAAAATGAGAATAATGAAAGAGGAAGTGGGGCTGGAAAATAATTAAAAGAACTAAACATGCATCTAGGAATAAAGGGCAGGATCCGACACCAGTTAATACTCGAACCATCGTCTCTATTAAGATTGACATGTATTTTTCAATTTCTAAAGCCTCCCTTAACTTACGATGATGAAAATAGTCAATCCTAGAAATAACCTTAGCCTCTTCAATGCAGTTATTATGGTTAGTATTTTTTGCATGCTCTGCTAAGGCAAAGGAGCGGGACATTCCATGCTTAACGTCAACAGCGTGCTCACAAATCCTTTGATTCATTGACCAACCAGTTTCACCAGTGTATGGAGTCCCACATGAGCATGGAATGATGTAAACACCTTTCCCATCTCTGGGGTTCATAGGGTCTTTAGAAGATCTAAGAGAGTTGTGAATAGTGTTAAGGGGTTTGAAAGTCGAAGAAACCTTATTCTTTTTAAGGATCCTATCTTATGGATGATTTTGATTTGAAAATGATAGCTAGTTATTGATGTACTAGTATCATTTCCAGATATAAAATTCTCTTTGCTTTGGTTTTCTTATCCATCAAGAGTTTGTCCATGAGCATGTGATTGTCAAATTAATTTACTTGGTGAAATTTAGTGTTTTTAATTAACTTAAAAGCATAATTTTAAATGACTTAACAGCAGAAAATATAAACACAACAAAAACACATAACATAGCTCAATACACAGAATTTTGTTGAAGGAGTTCACCCCTCTTGGGCTACGTCTCCCTGGTCCAGCTTCATAGTCTGGGCCTTTGTATTAGCTTAAAGTGTGCTTAAATTGTTGTTACAAGCTTCAAATGCTATTGGAACCTATTCCAATGAATTTAAAACATCAAAATATACCAGAAATGACTATTTGTTGGCTCAATTTGGATTATGGATGCTCTGGAAATGCCTCCAACACCTAGTGGCCCTAGGCTTTAAAAATCTTCAAATGCAGAAAAACACCTGTAGATGACCTCTTCTACCTCTACAACCTACTTCATTGATTTCCTAGCATATCAATTAGCCAAGAATGCCTCTTTCTGAGCTATGTTTGGGTGAAAATTGCCTCAATTATGGAAAAAACTGTATTTCTTCCAATTTCTCCACTATTTCTGGAAACTGTTAGTTAAAATTCTAAAAATAGACATTCCGCCAAGTTTGGCATGTTCCCTTAAATGTACGCCAGAATAAATTGTGCTTAACACTAAGATAAACGCATATTTAACATTAAGATAAGCACTTGTTTACATATAAGCGCATTTAGCGCTAATGACAAATTAATGTGGCTTGAATGCGGTTTAGTGGCTAATTAAATGTCATTGATAATTCCGCCGAATTTCCGGTGCTAATCACATGGGAGGGGGCTGGCCCCCTCTGGACCCCTGTATCACAGCATGATACTCTTTAAATCTTGGCAGAAAGGTATATGGGTAGGACCCACGGTAGGAGCAGAGATGGTAAGGCATGTGGTTGGCGGGCGGTAGGTCTGGGGTTCAACCCCGACCACTGCCATATAATTTTTTTCAAATATATGACTATGTTTGCCTCCAAAATTAGTCACTCCACCATCGTAACCTCCGCTAGCTGTATATATAGCCTTCCTCCAAATGTAGTTAAGTCCGTTGAGTTATAAGGTTTCGAACTTAGGCTATATGTGTGTGTGTGTGTGTGTGTGCCAATGTTTTATAATGTTCGATATTTAATGTAGTATAATATGCAGCCATAATTCAACCTCCAAATATATGCAATTTCACCTACCATGCCATGGTGGGGTGGGGGAGGGGGGGGGGGGTATGTGGCATGCCACGTGGCCCTTCCCCATTGGCCCATACTCCACCATATATAAAATCAATCATTGCACCAAGAATAAAGGTAATTCACCCTTAGACTTAGGATAATAAAAAAATTCCCTTCCTTGTCAACGTTGGAAAATCTGGTTGTGCCACTTGGCAGAGTAACATGGAGAATATTCCCTGTGAAGCTTAATGGACTTGCCACATCATCCTTGTACTTGTTTTGCTCATTTTTTTCCTATTTGGGAAAATTAACAGTAGGCCATAATTCCCTCATGCAAACTCGAAATTTGATGAAATGAGTTGCATTGGAATCCTAGAGATGAGCTCAATCTGGTTGTTCAGGTCTTAAGAATTTATGAGCACTATGAATTTTTAGCTAAAATATTGATCCCTGATCATTCCTCCCCACAAGAAGCCTTTTGGACCCCAAAATCTCTCTTGATTACTGATTATGAAGATGAGGGGACTGTTTCCTCACTCTTCCAGTCTTTATCCATTGAAATTTTCCTAATTTCATCATTTGCAGCTTTTCATAAAAAGTCAAAATTTTCCTTGATTCTGATGACCATCTATTGTTGTCTTTAACACCGCCATGCTGAAATATTTCTAAATTTTCAGAACATCAATCTAATTTTGCAAAAAAAATATTTTTTCTACCTTGGTCAACAATCAAAGGAAACTTGGAATCTTTCTCACCTTGTACTTTGTCTCTATGGCGATTTTTAGCTGCTTTTGCCTTGAACTTGTGTCGACTCTTGCCCAAGTATCTTCGCCATTGTAATGTGCCTTTTGGAAACCAGCAATGAACATTTCTGAAACCTATGCCTTCTTTGCTAAGCTTCTTTGTCCTTTCTTTGACCTTTGCAACCTCTTACACCGGCACCTTATTTTTGACACCGCTCAACACCAATGTTGACTGATGCAAATGTTTTTCACCTTCTTGTAGAAATTTTAATACAATTATGTATTGCCTGGATTCTCCTGATCTAACAATTATATTGCACTGTTAAATATAGAATCCTTCTACTAAAATCTTTGCAAAAATTTAATCGCTAATTGCAAACACATGAATAAAGATCAATCACACATAACACAAATGTTTTTACCGAGAAAGCATAAAGCTAAAAACCCCACTATCATATATTATCTATATATCATGGATCATGAAACAATCTCATACAAAACTCTTATCCAAGAGCTCTTAGTACAATCTACAATCGTCTCACACTGTCATACAAAAATTGGCATATTCATGCACCAATTTACTGCCTCCTGACAGCCTACCTCCACTGTGCAATCCCTATTGATCACAATCTTGCCTTGACTGCGCAATCCTCATTGGCATCTCTAATGTGTGTTTGGTTGCAAGTGTGCATCCACTAATGTCACAACTAATAGTCAAACTGTCCCTTTCACCTATCTCTCAACTAGGTCTTCACTGGATCTGACATGCATGTAGTTAATAGTAGTAAATCTTCAGTTGCATGTGAGATCACTCCATGTGAATTAATATAATATTTAATTCACTGATCTATCACTAGTGTATCTTTATTTACAACTAGCACAACTGATTCTAACTCACTTAACTGAGTTAAACTACTTTACAACTCACATAACTACACATCCAACTATGTTACAACTTTGTATCACTCAGTTACAACGAAGTCCACTTGCACCTCCCACCAACCAACATTTGAACTCGAAATTCTTTCAGCCAAATAGTTTTCCACATCAGTTAACTGAAATCAAGTGCTTTAAGAGAATATATTATTATTTATTGTCTAATTATTATTAAGAGATAATAATAATCTACATGCATTCTATTTTTAGACATGCAATCTACGAACAGACTTCGCACATGCATTCCAAAAATAGACACCCATCCATAAATAGAATTTTCTCAACCATCTATACATAGACTCCCGCTATAAATAGAATTTTCTCACCATTCTAAAAATAGAAATACACCTAAAAATAGCCTACGGGCCCCACCTAGTGTAGGTGCTTAATTTTCACTTGGATCACCATCTTGTTGAATCTTAACGCTCCCTCTCAACAAGAAAGGGACTATCCTTCACCCCAATCATGTCTCTATGGTATTCGAATTTGCTCCTGGTGAGCACCTTCGTCAGAATATATGAATCCTAATATTTTGTAGGAATGTACTGAAGCAACATGATCTTTCATTCACACAATCTCTGATATGATGATATCGGATATCTATATGCTTAGATCTATCATGAAACACATGATTAATCTAGATTTTAATGCAACTCTGATTATCACAATGAATCCTGCATCCATGTATTCTGCTTTCGTTGAACTAAGTGCCATGGATCTCTATTTCGTGCTGTACCAAGAAACCGTTGTAGATCCGATACTGAAAACCCCTCCTCATGTGCTCTTTCTGTGAGTTGGGTTGCCCGCCCAATCTGCATCTGTGAAGCCATGGAACTTCACCTCATCCATCTGTATGTACCATAATCCATACTTATATGTTCCCCTAAGATATCTCAGGACGTGCTTTCCCTCCTTCCAAAAGAGCTTGGTAGGCTTAACCATCGCTTGACTAAGCTGGTTCAATGCATAGCATATGTCTGGTCTTGTATTAACTAAATACATGAGCGAACCCACCAACTGTCGATAGACGATAGCATCCACTACCTCTCCAGATGTAGCGTCCTCTTTCCTCTAGTTTCCTGGAAGAGGAGTATCCAAGGGTTTGTAGCCCTCCATGTGAAACCTACCGAGTATCTCCCTTGCATACTTTCCTTGAGACAAAAAAAGTTCACCTTCTCGCTGCCATATTTCCAATCCAAGGAAATAGTGAAGGAGGCTCATATCCTTCATCTCAAACTCCTTTGCAAGGTCCTCCTTGCATGAGTGTATCAGTTGCTCATCACCAGTCAGTATTAAATCATCAACATAAAGAACAATGATTAAAAGCTTACCCTCCACCACAATTTGGTATAGGTTTTCATCCGCCTCACTCTTGGTGAAGCCAAGCCCGGTGAAATAGCTGTCGATCCAAGTGTACCAAGCACGGTGTGCTTGCTTCAGCCCATACAACACTCTTTTGAGTCTACACACATGCGACTCGCTGCTGAAGATCTCAGATCCTTCAGGCTGCTCAATGTACACTTCTTCCTCAATTATCCCATTAAAGAACACAGTCTTCACATCCATTTGATGAATGTGCCAACCCATCTGCACTGAGAGAGCAAGGATGGTCCTTATGGAAGAATATCATGTGACAGGTGAAAATTTTTCTTCATAATCAATCCCCTCGATCTGTGAGAAGCCCCGGACCACAAATTTAGTCTTGTATTTCTCAACACTCCCATCAGCAGCTTGCTTTACCTTGTAGATCCATCTTGAAACTACCACTGATTTATCAACCGACCTTGGAACAATTTCCTAAGCACTGTTTCTAACAATGGAGCCATACTCTTCCACCATTGCATCTACCCATGTGGGCTCTTGCACTGCATCCTGAAAGGAAGATGGCTCAATCACAATACATTTGCTCATAATAGCCATGTATCCAGTGAATTGGTCAGGAGACTGTCTTTGTTTGCACTGTGAAGTAGGGACTCCTACATTCTATGCCGCATCAAGCTTCAGCCTCTCAGCTTCTATGGTACGTCTTCTGCCAGTTCTGATGTTTGGCTCTACGTGAGTGGACTCCTCCACTCCATGAACCATGGCTAATCCACATCTAGAGACTCATCTTTAGGAACCAAAAGTTCCTCCTCTACATGTAAGTATACTTCCCTCTCAAGCGACAACTTCATGGCTTTCTCCTGATTGAATTTTATATCCCGTCACACCACAGTCATTCGACTGTTTGGCAAATACACACGATAATTACGGGGTTTTTTTGTGTACCCCACAAAAATCCCAAATTCAGCAGTCAGCTCCAGCTTCTTCTTGGCATTCTTGGTCACATGCACATAAACAGATGAGCCAAAAATCTTAAAGTGAGAAACATCAAGTTTCTTACCATTAAAAGCTTCTTCAGGTGTACTCATGCCAAGTACTCTATGAGGACAACAGTTTTGCACATAAACCGCAGTGTTGCATGCTTCCGCCCACAAGTGCATTGGTAGGCCCTGATCATGCAGCATAGCTCATGCAGCACCCACAATCATTCTGTTCTTCCTCTCCACGACCCCATTCTATTGTGGGTTATGAGGCGCTATGAGTTCTATCTGAATTCCTTCTTTGCTACAGAAGTCTTTGAATTCGTTCGAGATGTATTCTCCACCATTAGCACTCCACAAAGCCTTCACTTTCTTCCCCGTCTCTTTCTCAACCAATGCCTTAAACTCATAGAACTTTGAGAATTTTTTATCCTTCTTCTGCATGAATAAGATCTAGCATTTATGAGAAAATTCATCAACAAAAATAACATAATACCTGTGTTTTTTTGTTGAAGCAACCGAGAATGGCCCACACACGTTTGTGTGAAATCTCTCCAAGATCACCGAAGCATGGTTCTCCTTTTCATGAAAGGTGGAATTTACAAACTTACCCATAGTACATCCCTTGCACTGATCTAACTATGCAAGTGTACCCTTGGGAAGTCTAGTAGAAATATTCTGCAAAATTTTCAGGGCGCCATGGTGAAGATGGCCCAATTGCCTGTGTCATAAATCACCCTCATCCCGGCTCACCACTTCTTCTTCGTTTCCCACCATTTCAACGCAACCATCTACCTCTATCTTGTAGATATTCTTAACTCGATTCCATATCCTCTTGGATTGAATCGTTGTTTTATGTCATAGGAAAGCTTTTCCATCGTTGAAACCAACATCATAACCTCTGTCCTCCAACATCGCAACCGAGACCAAGTTTTTCTTTAGACCTGGAACATGCATAACATCTTTAAATATAAATGATTTACCTGACTCCCTCTCAAAGGTAATGGTACCAATGCCGGTAGCACTGTATCATCCATTGTCGCCCATCTCTATATGCATTTGGAGATCTTTCTCCTCCAAGTCATTGAAAAGATCCTTATCTCCTGTCATGTGGAAGGAAGCACCACTATCAAGATACCACACCAATCCCATTGCGCTTGAAACCAAGCATGCAATCAAATGGAAATAAATTTCAAATTGCGAGGCAAGGGCCTCACCAGCTATAGCTCCAACAGCCTTCTTGTTCTTCTTTATTTGTGGGCAGTTAGTGGAGAGATGCCCATGTTTGTGACAGTGAAAAAACTTCACCTTGGACAAATCCAGATTCTTGCCTTTAGACTCGGATTTTGAATGGAATTTATTCCCCTTTCCTTTCCTTTCCTTGGAAAACAAAGCACAATCCTCTTCATCATCATGCTTTGATGAAGAGCCATCTCTGGTGTTCCGCCTGAACTCCTCCTGCACTAGATCCGACCATAGTCATTCCCAATCCTGCAGTTTTTCCCGTCCGTTGACAGAGTCTTGATAACTGTGCCAACTCTTAGGAAGTCCCAAGAGATCCAAACTCACCAAATCATCATCAACAACCATGATTCCCACACTCTCCAGTTCATCCCGACATTGGACAAACTTTGTGAGATACCTAGGAATATTGTTGCCCTTCTCCATTTTGATCTTTCTGAGTTTATCCTTTAGCGCCAATTTCCTATGGTCGTTGTTGCTTTGGAAAAGATCCGTCAAAGCCTTGCACATTTCAAATGGAGTGGCTTTCCCATGAAGGCTTGAGACAATATGGTCTCGCACACCTTCCAACAGAATCCTTCTAGTCTTCGCTACTTTCTTTTGCCAGGCATCAAGTAATGCAGCATCCGTCAAAGTGGGCTTAGGAATATGACTGTCAATGAATTCCTTCAAGCCATTATCTTCAAGCACCGCCTCCATCCTATCCTTCCATGCAACATAGTTCGAGCTGCCCTTGAATGCATACTCTAACCACAAACCATTGAAAGCCACCAAGAAATTCTTGCAACAAATTCGAATTGTTTCCACCAACAAACTCAGCTACTGCTTCAATATTGCAATCTTCTTTGCTCTGATACCATGTAGAAATTTTAATACAATTATATATTTCATATATTCTCCTGATCTAACAATTATATTCCACTTTTAAATACATAATCCTTCTACTAAAATCTTTGCGGAAATTTAACCGCCAATTGCAAACACATGAAGAAAGATAAATCACACATAACACAGATGTTTTTATCGGGAAATCATAAAGATAAAAACCCCACTATCATATATTATGTATATATCATGGATCATGAAAAAATATCATACAAAAATATAATCCAAGAGCTCTCAGTACAATCTACAATCGTCTCACACTGACATACAAAAATTGGCATATTCATGCACCAATTTACTGCCTCCTGACAGCCTGCCTCCACTGCACAATCCCTGCTGATCACAATCTTGCCTTGACTGCACAATCCTCATTGGCATCTCCAATGTGTGTTTGGTTACAAGTGTGCATCCACTAATGTCACAACTGATAGTCAAACTGTCCCTTTCACCTATCTCTTAACTGGGTCTTCACTGGATCTGACATGCATGTAGTTAACAGTAGTAAATCTTCAGTTGCATGTGAGATCACTACATGTGAATTAATTTAATATTTAATTCACTAATATCTCACTACTGTATCTTTAGTTACAACTAGTTACAGCTAGCATAACTGAGTTTAACTCACTTAACTGAGTTAAACTACTTTACAACTCACATAACTACACATCCAACTCTGTTACAACTTTGTATTATTCAGTTACAACGAAGTCCACTTGCATGTCCCACCAACCAACCTTTGAACTCGAAATTCCTTCAATCAACTGGTTTGCCACATCAGTTAACTGGAATCAAGTGCTTCAAGAGAATATATTATTATTTATTGTCTAATTATTATTAAGAGATAATAATAATCGACATGCATTCTATTTTTAGACATGCGATCTACGAACAGACTTCACACATGCATTCCAAAAGTAGATGCCCATCCATAAATAGAATTTTCTCAACCATCTATAAATAGACTCTTGCTATAAATATATTTTTCTCACCATTCTAAAAATAAACATACACCTAAAAATAGCCTGCAGGCCCCACCTAGTGTCGGTGCTTAATTTTCACTAGGATCACCATCTTGTTGAATCTCAACACTTCTTTCAAAGACAACCTGTTATCAATCTAAAACAACTCATTACAATTATAAGCATCTGTTTGAAAAGTATGATGCAAAATATCTCTTTGTTTTATCATCATCAATGTCAAGTTTTGGCTTGAATTAACTAGCCTCTTCATTTTCCTTGCATTAACTAAAGAAGTATTCAGTTTCTTGTGATGAGCTCTCACAATATACTCCACCCCATCCTTGAGAAAATGATATTTGTTCTTATGGCAATAAAAAACTGCTTTCCTATCATACAAATATGGACTTCCCAAGATAATCCCGGAAATGTCAAGTGGAACCACATCTAACTCGACTTCATCAACAAAGTTTGCAGTAATAGAAAATCTAAAAATGCATTTCCTTGTAACATGTAAATTAGCATTCTTAACTATCCATCCCAAAGATTATGGTTTATGACGTGGTATGGTTTCAAGGTTAAGATTTTTTACTAAGCCTTCTGAAATCAGGTTTGCTTGTGACCCCATATCAAATAGTGCATCAATATTTGTATGATTAGAAATCACTCTAACATGGAAAAATTATTCTCTTATGTCTTCATTTGGAGTGTTGATATGACTATTTGAGGAACTAGTACTTTAAACATGTTTCCCTTTCAAACCCATAGCAGTAATTTTTGTCTCATCTCCTGAATCTGACCCTAAGTATTTTTCAACTATAGTAACAGTTTTTCCTTTCTCTTTGGCTTTCAATCTATCTAGTTTCAATTCTGGATGAAGTTACCAACAGTGGTCTTCATCATGGCCATTATTTGAATAGTTTTTGCAAATGATTTTTTCCTTCTCTTTCTTGATACTTGCATTCTTCTTTCCCTTCCATTTTCCTCCCTTCTCTTTTCCCTTACCCTCACTTTCACCTTTCTCCTCTATGTTTTGTTTTCCCCTTGCCTCCAAGAATGTGGCTTGTACACAAACTTCATCTAAATTGCTTGGGTTAAACATAAGGATAGTATGCTTCAAATAGGAATGTAAACCTCCTATGTATTTCAAGAGTGTATCTTGAGAATTTAAGTTTACTCCTAATAACAAAGCTCTCTTTCTAAACTCCTGTGTGTACTCTTGAACATTTTAGCCTTTGAGTTGCCTAAATTTTTTCCAACTCATAATTGCTTTTGCATATAGGCTAATGGATAAAATTGTCTTTTAATGGAAAAAATGAATTCAACCCATGAAATGGAAACCTTACCATGGATTCACATTTCCTCTTGTGTATTTTCCTCCCACCAAACTAATGCTGCTTCTTCTAGCCTTAATGAAGCCAACTAGATATTTATATCGTCTTCTTGTAAATTCTGAATTCTGCAGTATACTTCCAGTTGAAAAATCCAATTGTCTAATTTCTCTGCATTAAAATCTCCATTGTATATAGGAAGTTCAAACATGATGTCCAACTTGAGTAATGGAGTCTTTCCTTTTGGGATCTTGGAATGAGTGTGGGTATGAGTTTTTGTGGTGGATGTGGAAGATGAAGATGTTGATGAGGATGAGGAAGATGAGGATGGTGGAGATGGAGGTGGCTTTCCTCCACTACCTTTTAAGGTCTTCTCTTCATCCTTCTTACTGTTTGAAGATCTTTCTCCATGTGGAGGCTTTGAACCTTCTCCATATTTTTCTACAATGAATGCTTCATATATGATTTTAACCATTCTTTGCATCTCTTTGAAGTCTCTCTTAACATCCTCTTCTTTAGAATGTTGATGAGTCTCTTCATTTCCTGACATTTTGTCTTTGGATTCAAGCTCAACCTCTGTAGCTTGTACCTCTTTAATCACTTCAGCCTCTTGTGCAATTTGTACCTCTTCAATATCAACTGATGGAGATGGAATTTACGGTGCTCCAAGTGTTGCTTTGAGTGGTACTTTAGGTGAGGATGATGCTTTCTCAACTCTCTTCCTTCTTTTCCTAATCTCAGGACTAGCTACCAAGAACTTCCCTTCTCCTCTTTGCAATCTCAACCTTGTAAGCATCACAAAAATTGCAACTATTAAAACCCTTCAAGAAAAGCAAGCAAGAAACCTTGTGCTCTGATACCAACTTGATCTAAAAATGATAGCTAGTTATTGTTGTGATAGTATCATTTCCAGATATAAAATTCTCTTCGCTTTGGTTTGCTTATCCATCAAGAGTTTGTACATGAGCATGTGATTGTCAATTCAATTTACTTAGTGAAATTTAGTGTTTGTCATAAACTTAAAAGAATAATTTTAAATGACTAAACAACAAAAAATATAAACACATCAAACACACATAACAAAGCTCAATACACATAATTTTGTTGAAGGAGCTCACCCCTCCTGGGCTACGTCTCCTCGGTCCAACTTCATAGTGTGGGCCTTTGTATTAGCTTCAAGTGTGCTCAAATTGCTGTCACAAGCTTCACATTCTATTGGAACCTATTCCAATGAGTTTAAAACATCAAAATCTACCAGAAATGACTATTTGTTTGCTCAATTTGGATTTTGGATGCTCTGGCACTGCCTCCAACACCTGGCGGCCCTAAGCTTCAAAAATATTCAAATGCACAAAAACACATCTATATTACCTCTTCTACCTCTGCAACCTGCTTCATTGAGTTCCTAGCATGTCAATTAGCCAAGAATGTTTTTTTCTAAGCTATGTTTGGGCGAAAATTGCCTGAGTTATATCAAAAACTATATTTCCCCCAATTTCTCCACTATTTCTGGAAAACTGCCAGTTAAAATTCTAAAAATAGACATTCTGCCAAGTTTGGCACACTCCCCTAAACGTCCACCATACTAAAATATGCTTAACACTAAGCTAAGTTCATATTTAACATTAAGATAAGTGCTTGTTTATATATAAGCGCATTCAACACTAACGACAAAATAATGTGGCTTACATGCAGTTTAGTGGCTAATTAAATGTCATTAATAATTCCTTTGAATTTCTGGTGCTAGCCGTCGATCTTCAGGTGCTGATCACATGGGAGGGGGCTGGCCTGAAGGGTTGGCCCTCTTCAAACCCCCATATGATGGTGCGATACTCTTTAAATCTTGGCGAAAAGGTATATGGGTAAGACCCATGGTAGGAGAGGAGATGGTAAGGCATGCGGTTGGTGGGCGATAGGTCTAGGGTTCGACGCTGACCACCACCATATAATTTTGTTCAAATATATAACTACGTTCACCTCCAAAATTGGTCGGTCCACCATCGTAACCTCTGCTAGTTGTATATATAGCCTTCCTCCAAATGTAGTTAATTCCGCCGAGTTATAAGGTTTCAAACTTAGGTTATATATGAAATTCATATATAATAATATATATGTGTGTGTGTGTGTGTGTGTGTGTGCTAATGTTATATAATGTTCGAACCTTAATGTAGTATAATATGCACCCATAATTCAACCTCCAAATATATGCAATTTCACCTGCCACGCCATGTGGAGGGGTATGTGGCATGCCACGTGGCCCTTCCCCATTGGCCCATACTCCATCATATATAAAATCAATCATTGCACCATTGAGGGATTTAGCTGTGTGTTGGAGAAAAGTGTTTACCCTCCGTTGCGTGAGCTGTTCGAGCTAGGTTACGCACTCATGGAGGTGCTGGGCATGCCCCATGTGCCTCCCCCTCCCCCTCCACCACCATCTTCTGCTGATGATTTCAACCTGTTACTGGAATCCCTGCCAAAGAAGAAAAAATGCAAAGCTACTAAGTTTGTAAAGAAGCTTGACGATATTCCCGAAATTTCTCTTCCCCCAGAAACTTCGATCCAAGTAGATCTGTCTCTGGTAGATCGTGCCCTTGTTGGCCAATTCACAGGACTTTGGCCCTCTCCAAAATCCACAGAGAACTGGGTCATCAAGAACTGGGCACCATTGATTAAGAACAGCGTCACCTCTTATTTCTTGGGGAGAGGGTTCTTCCTGTTCGAATTTACTTCAAAAGATGAAAAGGATCTGATCTTCCAGAATGGCCCCTACTTCATGGGCCCTCAGGGCCTGTATCTTAACAAATGGATGCCAGATTTCGACCCTGCTGTCGATGTTCCCACGGCGGTCCCGGTGTGGGTTAGGCTTCCAAATCTTCCAGTCCACTGTTGGAACTGGGAGTCTTTGAAGCACATCGGTAATGCCCTTGGGAAATTCATAGATCAGGTGAACAATAAGGACTAATAAGACTGCACCAGAATCTGCGTGGAGGTAGATCTAGAGGTGGGCTTTCCAAAGGCCATAAAAATCAATGTCGGAAGTTGGACCCATGTGCATAAACTTGCCTATGAACAACTGCCCTTCAAATGTCGGAAATGCCATGTCTATGGTCACTTTGCCAGAGGTTGTTCATCCAATTCGAAGGTAGATAAAGGGAATGAGGAGGGTTGGAATCAGCAAGCGTTCCAAGACTTCTCATAAACCTCATAAGTCCAGTGCCCTTAATGGCAAAGGCCCTTAGATGGCCCCTACCCAGCAACCCCCTCCCAGGATGGGGCAAGAAAACAAATTTGGACCTCTAAGATCGCAAATAGAGGAAACTCAGGAGGCCGAGAACCAAAAGGCTATCTCCCCAGGAAAAGGCACCCCCTCCACCTCATTCAAGGGTGTAAGTTCTGTAGAAAGTTCTAAAGGAAAACCCCCAGAAGCTAAGGAGGAAGATCAAGAATCGGAGGACTCAGAGGAGGAAGGAGAAATAGGAGATTCTCAAGCCTCTGTCAGGAGATCCACAAGAGGACGCAAGATCGATCGGGAAAAAAGAGAGCATGAAACGTACAAAGACAAGCTTCAAGGTAGCCAACCAACCCTCGAGAAGCTACTAGTAAAAATTCCGAAGATGACGAGAAACCAGTCCCAAGGCTCCAATGGATCCCTTTAGAAAAAAAGTAAATGATGAAGGTCGTCTCCTGGAACTGTAGAGGTATGGGGAGTAGAGCCAAAGAAGAAGCCATAAGAAATTTAATAAGGATAGAAGCCCTTGACATACTTCTCATTCAGCAGACCAAAATGGAGGACTCGGTCTTCTTGCAAGCAAGTAAGAAAATCTGGAACAAAAGTGGAGCAAAAGCAGTCTCAGCCCATGGAGACTCGGGAGGGCTGGGCACCCTTTGGAATGCTAACAAGTTCTCGATAGTTTATGAGACCCTAAATACTCATTGGTTGTTTTTAAAAATGCAGCATCTCGTCACAAAAGAGATCTTCTGTCTCTTCAATGTGTATGTCCCAGTTAATGCTGGGGAAAAAAGGCCTGTTGGGATTCCATAAGAAGCTTGGCAGATCTAGTGAATCTGGAAAATATCATCATAGCCGATGACCTCAATCTCACTCTTCTTTCGGTAGAAAAGAGAGGTGGCAGCATTGTTTGGGATTTAGCAAGGGAATGGGTGGAGGACCTTATGCATGACTGGGACCTGCTAGACATCAAGCTTTCTTCTAGTAAGTACACTTGGTCCAATAAAAGAGTAGTCCAGGTCATATCGCTGCAAGGCTTGATATATTTTTCATTCAAAGCTCCTTCCTTCTCCTAGGGTTAGAGGCCAGAATGCATATTCTCCCTTGCAGTGTTTCTGATCACAAACCCATCAAGCTCGAGCTCTTGGATCACCTTGATCTTGGACCAATCCCTTTCAGATTTAGCCCTCTTTGGGTCAAATAGCCTGACTTCATGCACATGGTCAAGGAAAGTTGGATGCAGCCTGTTAATGGCTCCCCTTTTTTTGTTTGGGAGGAAAAACTTAGAAGAGCGAAAGCTGCCCTGAAAAGCTAGGCCAAAACTTTGCCCAACCCTACAATCGAAAGAAAAAAAATCCAAAGCATGTTAGATCTCCATCAACTGCAGTCGGCAGATGCTGATATTTCTAAAGGGACTCTAGAAAAAGATGCCCATCTTCAACATAATTTCCATAAGGCATGCCTGGCCAAGGAAGAATATTGGAGGCAAAAAACTCGTAGCCTCTGGCTTAAAGCAGGGGACAGGAACTCCTCTTTTTTCACAAGCAAGCCCAGGCCAGGAAATGCTCAAATTCCATCACTGAAATCAAGGAAGAGACTATCATTCACAAGGACTTTGTAAGCATCAAAAGAGCAGTCTTCCTTCATTTTAAAAATCTGTATAGCGAGGAAATGGAATTGGGCCAGAACTCTAATCTTCTGGATGTCGTTCCCCCCTCAATTACAACCGAGATGAATCAAATGTTAGAAGCTAAAGTCACCAAGAAGGAAGTTAAGGACGCCCTCTTTGCTATGGACCCCGACAAAGCCCCAGGACCGGATGGATTCACAGCAATATTTCTCCAATCCTGTTGGCAGATTATAGAAAGGGACCTCTTTAAAATGGTTTTAAAATCCCAAGTATGTTAGAAAATCAGAGGCAGTACAAACTCCACGTTCCTTGCCCTTATCCCTAAGGAGAAAGGAGCCAATTCCTTCAACAGATTTTTCCCGATCTCGCTGTGTAACATTGAATAGAAACTGATTACCAAAGTGATCGCTAATATATTCAAGCATATCCTCTCCAAAATTATTCCGGAGAATCAAGGGGGCTTCATTCATGGTAGGCAGATTGTGGACAATTTCATCTTAGTCCAAGAGGCGATCCATTCAAGCCTGCATCGCAATGAAAATTGTATGGTTGTCAAACTTGATCTAGCAAATGCTTTTGACCGAGTTAGATATAGTTTTCTGTTGAATGTCTTGCATAGGTTTGGGTTTGGTTCGAGCTTTATAAACTGGGTTCGGGCTTGCATCTCGGAGCCCTGGATTGCTCCTCTGGTGAATGGCAGAGCTTCTAAATTCTTCAAAGCCTCAAGAGGACTTAGGAAGGGTGTCCTCTTTCACCTCTACTTTTCGTCCTTCAAGCTTTTGTCCTCAGCTTCTACCTTGATAAGAAGCTGCAAGACCAGGAGATCACTGGGCTAAGTATAGCAAGAGGGATTAAAAACATTAATCATGCCCTCTTTGCTGATGACACCTTGTTGCTGGGTGCTACCACTGTGCTTTCGACTACCAAGTTTAGAGGAGTGCCGGACGAATTTTGTGAGGAGTCTAGCAGCATTCTAAATAATGGGAAACACCACATTTATTGTTGGAACATTTCGCCCAGCTCGCTCAACTCTATTTCCAGATTCTTTGGATTTGCTGCCTCCTCATCTTGGACTTCCTTCAAGTATCTTGGTCTTCCTGTATTTCTCAAGAGAGCCTATAGTAGAGATTGGCTTCCCCAACTCGAGAAATTCAAGAATAAACTACAGGCCTGGGGATTCTCCTGGCTAAATATTGCTGGCAAGATTGTGCTCATCAAAGCTATGCTCAACAGTCTCCCCTTATTCCAGTTCTCTGTCCTTCTAGCTCCTGTTGGCATCCTCAGAAAGATGGAGGATTTCATCCGTCAATTTTTTTGGAAGGGAGGTAAGCAGAATGAGAAAAAAATTCCCCTTGTCAATTTGGAAACTGTCTCCAAACCTCTAATGGAAGGGGGATTAAATTTCAAAAACCTCTGCTTCCACAATATTGCTATGGGAGCGAAAATTTTATGGAAAATCATAGCCCCCAATCCTGGTTGGGCACAGTTGGCACTATGGAGGAAATATTTCAAAGGTAAGAGAACCCACTACTTGGATAAGCCTCTCCCTCAAATCAATTCTCCCTTCATGAAATTATGTGCTAAAGTCACCCCTCTAATTAAATCTCACGCATACTGGATTCCCGGAAATGGCAAAAGCATAAATCTGTGGACAGACCGAATTATGAACAAAGATCCTCTGGCAGAGTGCAGCTCCCTACAATTGCTACGCACATGGATGAACGATGCCGGTTTTAATGCACTGTGGGACATTTCCTCATGGAAAGGTCCAATTTGGGCGAATTGGAAACAAATCCAGGCACCCCCGAATCTCCAGCAAGACTGTGTTTTCCTGTTCACTCTGTTGCATGGTATGGCTCCCTCTCACCCGCGGAAGAAAGACTCTCGGGGCTGGGGATCGAAGGCTGGAGGCTTCTTTGTAGCACAAGGTTACATTAAGCTGCTGGAGCAGCCTCACGTTCCGTCGGACCCAGTGCCATGGAAAGGGATCTGGAACTATCCCTCCATGCCAAAAATCGATTACTTCTGCTAGCTATTATGTCATAGGGAAATTTTGACAGAGGACAGATTGCAGAAGAGGGGTTATCATGGTCCATCAAGGTGTATCATGTGCAGAGATAATGTTGAGTGCACTCATCACCTCATTCTGGAGTGCAAATTTGCATCTCAAATATGGATTGAGTTGTTGGGCAATTGGAACTCCAATTTCACACTCCCCAGTTCCATTCCTGAGGTGTTCGCAAATTGGTTGAACAGATATCCTGGCCCCTTCCCTAAAAACAAGGTGATCAAAGCTGCATGGTCCTCCCTTCCAAAAATAATTTGCTGGCAGATTTGACTCGAGAGGAACAGAAGGGTTTTCAGAAATAAAGAGCAGGATGTCAAGTGTGTAGGGGTTAAGATAAAATGTCTATTGAAAGACTGTTTGGGAGAGCAAAAGGATGATTCAAATTTATGCCAACAAGACATAAATTGGGGTGCTTCACTTGATCTACAATTCCAAAAAGCTGTTAGTATCATCTCCCTCCCAAAGAATGGCAAATAAGAGAAAAAGAAAAAGATTTCCAAGACTTGATTTCCATCCAATCGAGGCACTCTCTATTCTTTGACGGGGTAGCCAAGGGCAATCCAGGAAGAGCTGGGGTAGGAGGAGTAATAAAGAATCCATATGGAATAACGATTCATAGCTTCACCTGGGGTGTGGGCCATACTACCAGCATTCAAGCAGAGGCATTAACACTTTTCCAAGGCCTCAAATATCTCAAAGACTTGGACATCAGTGAGGCAAACGTATTTGGGGACTCACAGGCTATCATAAAAACCATAGTTACTAATTCATCTCCGTTGGATTTAAGATTTTCAAGGCTGATCTCTAGAATCAAAATTCTGGGAAATTCATTTCAGAATATGAAATTCTTCCATGTGCTGAGAGCCAACAATAAGGATGCGGATCTAGAAGCTAATAAAGCAGTCCTCCTTTCTGCTAGGTCCATACTAAGGGACGGAGACTAAACATGGGATCCAATTCCTTAATCAACTAGTTGCCATGTTCTACTGCTTTTTACTAAAACAATTCGTTTATATCCACAAGCTTGGGCAAATCACAAAAATTGATTCCATTGTTGCATGTAAGAAGATCTGGAGTATAAGCATAAGCGCCATGATTCTCCTGGTTGGGGAGGCACTTTGGGCTTTTCTTCCAAATTTTGTAATCCGAATTGAGGCATTTATGCCAAGTCTCTAATATAATTCAATAATCGTTCTTGTAAAAAAAAAAAAAATCAATCATTGCACCAAGAATAATAATAATTCACCCTTAGACTTAGGATAATTTTTTTTTCCCTTCCTAGTCAACATTAGCGAGTCCGATTGTGCCACTTAGCACAGTATCATTGGCTGTTTATAGAGAATATTGCCTATGAAGCTGACCGGACTTGCCACATCATCCCTGTACTTGTTCTGCTCATTTTTTGCATGTTTGGGAAAACGAACAACAGGTCATAATTCCCTCATACAAATTCAGAATTTGATGAAACGAGTTGCTTTGGAATCCCGGAGATGAGATCTATCTGGTTTTTCAGGTCTGAAGCATTTCTGAGCACCTGATTTTTTAGCTAAAATACTGATCCATGATCAAGTTCCTTGAATAAAGGGAAGGTGCACTCCGGAAGAGCATTCATTAGGCCCTTTTTTATTTCTAGGACCTTTTTCTGCTTTAAGAAAAGCTCTAAGGCCCTGGGATTTGTTATAACCATTCCTATTAAAGACATTCATGAGGTGGATTTTTTCTCTTTCGAGGCGAGATTCATCAGAGATTCTCAACGCCCTTGTGGCTAAGGTGTTGAGGACACCTAATTTCTAAGCATGGAAATGATGCAAATTAGCGTTAAGATATTGCTCAGTATGAGTTTTATTCCGAAAAAACCTGATGGGAGAAAGAACCATTCTCCTTTCTTGAAATAAAAAGGTCGAGAAAAGGAAGGCTACCATTAACCTCAAATTCCATAGTGAACTTAATAGAACAAGATTGGCTATTTAGATGTTGGAAAAAAAAATTCGAATTTTCCTTGGCATGAGGCCAGATGACGCAAGTGTCATCTACAAACCTTTTCCAGAGCTTTGGTTGGAACAGAGTTGAAGATAGGGCCTTGGATTCAAAGTCCTCCATAAAAATATTAGCTACTACCGGGGATAGGGGGAAACCCATGGCCACTCCACAGGTATGTTCATATAATTCACTTTCAAAACTAAAGAAAGTATAGGTGAGGCAGATTTCAACTGAATGGGCAGTATCTAGATTGTTAATGCGATTGATGACATCAATAGCCTCATTAATGGGGATATTAGTGTATAAAGAAACCACATCAAAACTTACTAACTTATCATCCGAATCCATTTTTATCATCTGAATCTATTTTTACCAGTTTTATTTGAATTTAATTTTATAACATTTTTTATTAAATTTAAAAGAAAAAAATACTATAATTACTTTTGAGATATATCTACACCTCTATCACATGAAAATATATAATATATAAATAGTAGCTATAAATTAAGATCCATTTCACCATATAAATTAAAATAATAATTTTGTAACCATATTTAAATTTCGTTAATAAGCGCAAAAAAAATAATACTTACAATATAACAAGATTTATTCACCACCACTTTACCGTGGATATTATTAATCACACCATAACATGGACCAATACGATGGCTCATCAATACCACATGCCCAAAAACCATTCCTCCTTTCACAATCAAAATAATACTTACAATTAACAAGACATTTAACCATGGATACTCACCCCCACTTTACCATGGATATTATTAACCATACCTTACTATGGGCCAAAACCATGGCTCATTAATACCACATGCCCAAAATCCATCTCTCATTTCACAATCAAAATATTTTATAATTAAAAAAAAAAAAAAAAAATTGTATTTTTGGGCCAAGAGACACTCTCCATCCCAGTATGGAAAAGTTGTTGTAATTTCCATTTATATTATGTTATCTAAACATTTTGACCTAGTCAAATTACATAAAAATAAAAAATAAAATAATTAATTAAAACATTTTGACTTAATGAAATTATATAAAAATAAAAATAAAGTAAAAATAAATTAATTAATAATTAAACCATCCTAGATCCATCTTAACTCATGTATCAAGTTTTGAGAGGGATCAAATCTCTCAAAGGGATCAAATCTCTAGAGGTGCAAACGTTTCTTCAAGTTTTGCATTCAGAAAAGAGGTTTGCATCTTGAGAGATTTGATCCCTCTTTCTTCAAGTTTTGCACTCAGATAATAGGTTTTCACCTTGAGAGATTTGATCTCTCTCAACCCTTGAGAGTTAAGATGGATCTAGGTTGGTTATTTAAGAAATCAAATATATTGCTCAAGAAATTTATTGAAATTAAAAAAATAAATAATTTATATAAACAAATAGAAAATAAATCTTAAATAAATGAAAAATAATATTTTAAAAATATTTATTGTTTTTCTTGGGCATATAATTTAAGTTGAAATCATTTTTTGTTTTTCTTGATTTTTTAATTTGAACCAAATATATTGCTCAAGAAATTTATTGAAATTCAAAAAATAAATAATTTATATATAAATAGATAGAAAATAAATCTTAAATAAATGGAAATTAATATTTTAAAAATGTTTATTGTTTTTCTTAGGCATATTATTTAAGTTGAAATCATTTTTGTTTTTCTTTACTTTTTAAGTTTAACCAATTTTTGGTTGTGGAATAAGGGTTCATACTTTTTGGTTGTGGATTAAAGTTTAATTATTATTATTATTATTTATTTATTTATTTATTATTATTATTATTATTATTTTTCTATAAAAACTCGTTTTTCTTGAAGTTGAGGAAATAGGTTAATGATCCAAAACTTAAAAACATTTGAAATGAAAAAAAATCTATTCCCCAAAAATGCTTTTATTATAAATTGACCATTATAAATTTTTTTACAAACAATTTTTCTTTTTTGAATATAGGCATTACACATAAATGAAATGTGATAATTAATATTATATAGTAAATTCACCACAAAGCTTAATAAACTTTTAGGTAAAGCAAAAGTGAAATCTAGTGATATATGTACTTTGCAACAAAGTAACAAGTATTATATAACTTAAAATATATATACCATAACTTTGAATGACTTGTTTGTTAGAGGAACCTCGCGTACTCCCATTGAATCACCATGCATTAATGGATGGAACATGGCATTATGCCCCCTAGTATCATTTATCCCTGCCACCCTTATCAATAAGCAGGTGTTGGAGATTGCACGCGCTAATTTCGTTTCAAGGTACTGAGTTAAATGCTTGTTTCAAGTGGAGGTGAGGCTCAACCATGGATTGGACTATTAAGCATCCATGGCCAATGAATGGCCCTCTCTTAATTGCAAAAGGAATGATGGAATGTCAATTTAAGCAGTGAATGGGAAATTTTTTGTTTCATGGTGGGAGGCGAGAGGCAACCTTTTGGCAATCAATACCACTCGCTCGATGGCATTATGTTTCTTTATGGTGTAGAATTCTCCGACATTGATGACTTTGGGTAGGTATTTTCTCCCATGGTCTACTTATTCTAGTTTTTGAGTTATTTTTTGCTTACTTGTTATTTGGTTTAGTGTGGAGGTTGTCTCTTGGTTGATTTTTCTTTGGTTATCCTCCTTGAAAGGTTCTGCCTCTCCTAGCCTTTTCTTCTTATGTTACATATTCCCCCAATCACCTTTGTTAGACTTTCAGTTGTCTTAGGATTTTCTTGGTTGGCATTCCCTCCTACTCTCCACCTTTGGTGGGTTCTCACCCCTTGGCATCCTCTGCCTACCTTCCCCCACTCTTTTGTACTTGTCTTCTTGCGTCAACCCTATGGTGTTGTTTCCCTCTGCCCTTTGTTCTTCGACCTCACATCCTCTCTTTGCCCCTCTAACCTCCTGTTGAAAAATATCCCTTACAGGAGGATCAAGTAATCATCGAGAGCAGGAGATCTCGCAACCCTTGTACCAGGCTATTGGCTCTGCCTATTGTTATCGAGAACACACTTTGCTTCCCATTCACGTCAAAATTGAGTAAGCAAAATGAGAAATAGTTGGAGATCGTTGGTTTCTTTCAAAGACTAAAGTTCTAACATATGTTGGAGACTAGGTAGTGGACATGGGCCATACTCGTGGTAGGCACAACCAGTATATGTATATTGCAGACATTTATTGACACTTTAGTCTACTTTTATCCAAAGTGCTCTCAGATAAAAATGAGGCAAAAAAGAAAGTTCATCTGGTGTTAGATGATATGCAACTCACTTTGTAATCCTTGGATAGAAGAGTGAGATGTGTGGAAGCTCACCTTGACATAACCCTTGACTACTCTCTTGCGGTAGCAAGAAACCTATTACGATTGAAACTATAGACTTTGATAAATCCAAATCATCTTTTTTATTTGTTTAGTGTAATAAATTACTAGACTTAATCTCTTCTTTAGCACTCTCTTTTTGGACTCAATAACCTTATCTTAATTGTTACTTTCAATCTCACCATTTATTTATTTTTTTGGGTCTAGACTGAGCGAGCCGAAGTACCAAATAATCTCTCAATTTATTATCACTAACTAATTTATATAAATGATATCTCAACTTTAATTTTACATTTATTATAAAAAAGTTAACCTTTGCTCTATATATAAAAGCTTGTATTTCAGATCTAACGATGGATATGTAAATCTATATAGGAATCAACAAACTTATATAACTTTTATTATTTTATTAGTATATTGACTGCCCATAAAATACCCAAAAGTTAATATGAATTTTAGAATCAATTCCCCAACTTAATAAAAAATAATTAAATAATACTCAAAGATAACATGGATTGAGAATTAACTCTCTAACTTCGTATAAAAGTATTAAATAAAATATCAATATAATAAATAAAACATATTTTTAATATGAAATTTTATAAATGGTTAAATTATAAATTATATTCCCCAAATTTGCATTGAAACGAAAAGGACACACCTGGATTTGAAAAATAAAAAGCTAAATCGCAATTTTCTTCCAATAGTGTTCAGAAAATCATTCCTTCGTGTTTTGCGGGTTCCAGCTCGATTCATCGATGATGGTTTCAAACAGGAAGACTTGGCATCACCTGAAAACTTCCGTGGGAAGAGACACGTCATCGGTCAATAATTACCGTCCGGCACGGCTGATCTGGCATGCTGTCGTGTTGCCGCTAACTTGTCCGATAGCACCGACCTGGCGCTGTTTCAACCTGAAGATTCCCGTGGGCCGTAAACCTACTCAAATGTCGCCAAACCTCAAAATCCGTACTCCCTTAGACTTTGCCGTTAAATGATGCTAAAATAAAATGTGTCCTGAGATTTAAAGAGCAGGAACGGGACGCACAGACGTGAAATCCACTGTGTGGTGGAACTGGCGTTAATGCCTGCGCCTTATCCTCGCTTTGATTTGGTATCTCCCTGCCTTTCAAGCTTCTGAATGTACTGTGCATATAATAAATGTACGAATGTATAGATGTCGGAGAGAGCAGGAAAAAAATTTAATTTACGAGGACCTCATAGTCCCTCATTCTCGAGTCTGCAGCATTTTCCGGTGTGGCTTTTACCAAAGCGGACTCGGAAAATGTGCATAGCTCCGGTACTTCTTTGAATCTGTTTTTTCTGATCTTGAAAGACGCAGCTCCGGAAGGGTCGAGACGCCTGTTACGTTTTGCATTGTCGCCGGAATGGAGATCAGTTTACATTAGCTTGAAAATATGAGGTAATGTCTGATTTCTGTAGCCGTAAAAGCATTCTGTAGAATATACGCCTAAAATTAGGGGAAACGGGCCCTGGATGAAGATGTTCAGTATCAAACCGGTAAATCTTGCATAAGATTATAAGAATATTTTGAATCTTTAAGAGAAATAGCGAAAGGCAGCAAATCACTGAGAAATTGAGAGGCTTTTCTCAAATCGGCAGATTGCCAGTGATAATCGGCACAAAGCTAGGAAACCTGATCATGAACTCAGACAATAGCTGTTAGAAGCAGAACTTTTGTCTTCCGGCCGTTCGGGGCAAGTAATCTGTACACGGAAAAGAAAGGTGAGGAGCCTATTTGCATTGTCTGGACCGTTGTTTCCAACTTTGTTTGAATTGCCGGAAACTAGCCTGTGCTTCTGCGTCACAGCTCACTTCTTCATGTCAAAGAGGCGTAACTAGTTAGATATTTAAAGATTTGGAAAATTATCGCTGTAAAGTGTGATTCACTTGGCTCTAGTGTTCTTGATCTTGTCAAGAACCTTCAGGTTGAAAATTACGGACAATGAAACTGAATGCTGTGAGACTGGAATACGGATTTAATCCGTTTGCGGCAAATTTCCATCCACAAACTGATAACGAGGGCTGGAAATAGTAAACCTTAGGCTGCCGTTTAGATCCCGTGAAGACAGGTTTGGCTTTGAAGGGTTTGCGAAAAGTGTTTGAAATCCTTCAGTTTGTGTTATGAGAAATAGTTTCTAGTACAGCAGAGACAATGAAGAACGGGGGATCCTTGCCAGGATTGCGAGGGAAGCAAGTTTCCATCGTGCTTATTGCCTTACTTTGCACTACATTTATTTTTTGGGGATTGGAAAGAGCTCCATTTCTAATTGTTTTTCCCGTAGATGAAAGCGTTCGGAGGTTGATTCTTCCAGGCTATCTGCAGGAGAATTGGCTGGAAACGCTATCTTCAGGTTCGTTTCTTCAATGACTATCTGTTCATTCATAGTAAAGTAATTTAATTTTTATTCTCTTGTAGGGATGAATGATCTCGATCACGTTACTAATTACGATTCCTACAGAATCTTGTCACGAGGTGTTTGAGATTGTTATCGTTAAGGTCCTACACACGATTGTTTCGAGGTGTTTGTCTGCCTGGTCTGTGTTTGGGAATTCCATTTCATTGCACCGTTAGTGCAGTCTACACCCCAGTATTGTTGGTCCAATATGTTATGGAAAACTAGAAAAATAGTAATAAAAGCTTATAATCACTCACAAATCTTTATATATATAAAAGTAACACTATAAAAATTAGATCATGTCAATATTAGACGAATAGCAATCAGAGGAATCAGGGACTCTGGCTGGTTTCACTGACTTTCTGACAAATTGCTTGTTTTTCTTAAAAGTCTGCTATAAATAGTGATGGTGTTTCTTGATAGTCAGTAATCAATGTTGATAGTGTTTGATAGGCAAAATGCCTCATGATGGACACTATTCTTGTCTGTTTGTTGTCAACCTACAGTATTAATGGTGAGTTGCAACGATATATACATAGAGAGAAAGCACAACAGTGAAGTTCTATCTTAACTCAATTTTTTTAAGCACAAATGGATTTGCATCCCAATTATCTTTGGGATTTCACTTAATGTTTAATAGATCAGGAGTTAAGATGGACATAGCTGACAAAGCTATATTTTCCTAATTTCTGCGGCATTTTCTTTTCTTTTTTTGGTTTTTTACAAATATGGCATCAGGAATACATTTAGGAATATGTTTTGAGCATACTGTGGATCGCTAAATTATTGGTGGAATGCAGACTCAATCCAAATAATTTTCTGGATCACTTTCATTACATACTAATATAAGACTTTTCTGAACCGGATGAAAAATTTCTAAGTGATTGGTTGACAATGGCTTCAATTTGCACGGTTTCTCATGTTTCATGCATTCATCAAATATGTTTTATACCAATAACAGTATTCTAAAATCAGCTTCTTGGGCAGGCTCAGCTTCGGACACACCTCCAATCATGGAAAGTACCCCATCTCTACCAACTGGAGAACCTGATTCCATTATAATTTCTATACCATCCAAAGAATTGCTGCCCATCTCAGGAATACCGTCTAATGTAACTAAATATCTCTCAGTTGAAAACTCACCATCCAACTCAGGTGAAAAGTTGATTGATGAAAAGTTGCTATTCAGCACAGCCGAAGAATTGCCAACTGAAAATTCCCATTCCAGTTCAGACAAAGATATTATGGTTGGAGGTTTGTTCTCTCCAGAGGCTCATAATATGAAGTCCAGCTTGGCAGAAAAAGAGAAATCTTCGGCAATTGAAAAGTCCTCTGACATTACTTCTGCAGAATTACCTCCTACAAAAGATGGAAAGTCATCATCTTTTGAGAAAAAAGGTTAGTATATTTGCTTGACAGTGGTTGCACTTAGGCGGCGGGATCTGGTAACTTCATAGGACCTTTATCACCACCGCAATATCATTAAAATATATGTAGCAGAAAATGAAAGGGAATAAGTTGATATTAACTGTTAAATCAAATACAAATGCATTATTTAGTAGTTTTAATTGAAATTGCAGTTGTGCCTTTTCTTTCAGTATGTGACTACACCGTAGGAAAATGGGTTCAAGATAGCAGGAAACCAATATACTCTGGCAAGATGTGTCAGCGCTGGTTATCAGGAATGTGGGCATGCAGATTGACCCAACGCCCTGATTTTTCTTATGAAAAATATCGGTGGCAGGCTGATAACTGTGACATGCCCGATTTTGAAGGGCGGCACTTTCTTACAAGGTATGGGGATGATCGAGTCTTTTCCATGCTCCTGTCATACATATGTATGTAGTAAATTCTCATGTTAGACCATTGACATTTCTAATTTTTCTTTTTCACTAGATTTGTGAAGCACTGCTTGCTAAAGTATGCACTTTTTTCTGGTTCAAATTTGTGAGAGTAATTGGCAGTTCCCAAATTTGACTCGTTATTTTCTGTATTTACTTTGTAGAATGCAGAACAAAACACTCGCATTTATTGGGGATTCGTTAGGAAGGCAACAGTTCCAGTCTATGATGTGCCTCATTACAGGTGGTAAAGACAGTCGAAATGTTCAAGATGTAGGCAAGGAATATGGTTTAGTACGTGCTCGTGGTGCGATAAGGCCAGATGGTTGGGCGTACAGATTCCAAAAGACCAACACAACTGTATTGTATTATTGGTCAGCAAGCCTCTGTGAAATTGAACCACTGAACCCAGGGAACCCATCCACCGGCTTTGCAATGCATCTTGACCGACCTGCATGGTTCCTGCGTACTAATCTTCATAGGTTTGATGTTGTAGTGTTGAATACAGGGCACCATTGGAACAGGGGAAAATTAAATGCAAACAGATGGAACATGTATGTAAATGGACAACCAAACAATAATAGGATGGTGAGAGACCTTCAAAGTGCTCGCAATTTGACAGTGCATAGTGTTGTGAGATGGCTTGATAAACAGTTGGATAAGTATCCAAACATGAGGGCCTTCATGAGAACCCTATCACCTAGGCACTTCTTTAATGGGGATTGGAACTCAGGGGGTCGTTGCGACAACACCAAACTGTTGTCTGGAAGTCGCAGTGTTTCTCACAACCGAGCTAATGATCCAGCTACTGAGAGTGCTGTTCAGGGCACAAGAGTTGAAAATTTAGATATCACTGGAATTTCAGAGTTAAGGGATGACGCACATCTATCCAAATACAGCCTCAAATCGAATAATGGCTCTCAGGATTGTTTGCATTGGTGTCTTCCCGGGGTCCCTGATACATGGAATGAGCTCCTTTTTGCTCAGCTGTTGCTTCCACAACCAAAGAAACTGTCAGCACAAATATGATGTTGCAGCATTATTTTCCAAAGATCATGATTCTATCTCTGGCTTGTGGAAGTGCAACTGATAACTTGTTCCAACAGGAAAAGATAATGAATTTGGAGACTTCTTATTATAGATTACAGTAAGTAATTGCACATTTCTTACTGTATCATATTGTGTATTGGGTTATTATTCTTTCAACATATGCAAAAAGCGTGACAAGGACTAGAAGCAAATATCTAGTTGCAGTTGCCATAATTTTCATCTTGCCAGTAACAGCAGTTGGGAAATGCATCCCTGTGATCTTGCAGAAAAGGTAAGTTACACATTGTGGCATATTGAGTCGCTATATTTCTTCTCTAGTAGTAAGTCGATGTTGACTGGAACTTGGAAGGTATCGCCAAACGTTGGTTATGCAGTCATGACTTGTTGCTGCAGTCAATGTTGGATAATTATAACTGTTGATGTCGCTAGAAAGTTTCTTATTTTTATTTTTTATCCAATAAACGGTGCTTAGTGCACTTCTGATCCATTTCTATGCTTTTCAAAGTGTTGATTTTAAAACCCTCAGAAAAAGGAAAAGCGAACATAAATCCTTTACAAATGGAATTTGCAGAGTTTATTTAAAAAACATCTGGAAAAGGATCAGCGCACAGAATTGAATTTGCAGAGTTTTTTCATTGCATTTGCATGTCTAGCGGTAGAGAAAATATCAGGTGCAAAATTTGTTTCTGTTTTAAATATCCCCTTCTTCCGTTCTCGCCATTTTGTTTCAAACCTTTAAAATTAAAATATGAATAAGTTTGTTCTTAAACCTTTTTACCTTAAGATAAGTAGAGAAAGCGAGGTTCCCGTCCGTATAGCCAATGTATATTCTCCCAATGTTCCAATTGTTTTTGGTGTTTGACATTGAAGGTTCCGATTACGTTGTATTGTAATTATTTTAAGCATATTTTTTTGGTTTATATTATAAGTTTGAGTTGTGAATAATCCAAATATTACAACAAATTTTAAGATATTTGTTACTAATTTATTTTTATATAATACCTATAAAATGGTGGTTACCAAATCTATTTATATAATCAAAACTCATTTTTAATAACTAAAAACAACACTCGCAAATTATATCACCAAATGCTGCAAATTCCATGGCAAAACTCCAAAAATTAAAGTTGTTATACCATGCTGTTCCATCGTATTTTATTTCCGATTTTTTCCAATTTTTTTGAGATTGGGGCTTGTCTTTTGTGTAAAGCGTCATATTGGGTGTGTACAAGGATTAGGTGCTATCAAAATCCGTGCACATCATATATTTTTTAATGTTAATTTTTTAAAAATGTTTTATACTCTACAGTGAACCTCCAACAAAACTTTGCACGCTTGTGCATCGAGATTGGTGTCGTGCACGGCAATACAATTTAAAAATATGAGTTGTTCAATGCGATGAAATTGTTCATCTTACATATTTTAAGAACCATTTAAATGTTGATATTTTTAATCATATGTAACCCTAGCATATTTGTATTTTCCAGATTCCATGAAAGCGTAAATAATTGAAGAAATGTGGAGTAGTTAGATTTCAAAGATAGCATAAATAATTGAGTGAAGTTTAATACTTTTAAGTGGTGAAGTTTAATTTTTTTTTATATAGTTGTATATAGATCACTTTAGATTTATTTTTAATTTTAAATTTAAAAGTAAATTCTTCTTTTTAAGTGTAAAATTTGAAGAAGAGTTTGTATATTAAGATATTTAATTCTTTTTAGTATTTTTGACAAATTCAAAATTAAGATAAATTTAGGTTGATTTAATTAATTATTATAATTATTAATTATTAATTAAATTTTATTTTGTTATGTAATTTGATCGAGTTAAAATGTTTTAATTAATAATTATAATTATAGGTCATATATTTTTATTTCATTTTTATGTTGTAATTTTTATTACAACATATCTTCCATACCGGGCTGAGAGTGCCTCTGGGTGCAATTAAAGAGGAAAAAGTTAAAGTAATTATGAAATATTTGAAAGAAAATGAAAGTTAATAATGACTATTTTATGTTTCTCGAAGTAAATAGAATTATATAAATATAAGTGTTAGTAACTATTGTCATTGTGATCTTTTGAATTGGGTGATTAGGGAAGCATTAAGAGGTGACGGAGGCAAGGTTGTTCTCACCTCAAGTTATGAGTGAGGGAGATGCCTCATAATATAATGGTTATGTGGTTTGCGATGAAGGTACTACCTCAAATATTTATGATCATTTACACTTTGTAGTTGGTTTGAGAATGCAATCATATCTATAATGGGTTAGACATTAGCCTTGGGAAGGTTTTTAACGTTTTTTCGCACTTGTTAACGATGGTCTTCTACCTCTCCTTAGTTCACTTTTCCTTTGTTTTCCCCTCCTTGTTAGTGTTATCTTTATTTTTTAATTTCTCTAAGCTTAATAAGGGACCTATTTAGCTTGTTTATTGTTCGCCTATCTTGATAGTGATTTTCTTGTCAAATGTTCAAGTTATGGGATTGATCCTCTAGATTTATGGCTACTATCCTAGTCTTAGGCCTCTAGTTTGTGGAATCCCTTGAATCTTTTTATGTATTATTCCTTTGGTTTGGTGTTGTTAGTTTTAGTTAAGAATGGTATGTTCTATGCTTAACACAATTACTTCAATGATCGTTAACAACCCAATTTCCAATTTAGTTTTCCAATAACAATCACATTAACCATTAATCATTGACAGTAAAAGTAGATAGAACATAAAATAAAATGCAGAAGATAAGCTAAGACAAGAGGACACGAGATTTGGCAGATGCTTGGGAAAAGCCCCAATGTGGGGAAACCCTTTGATCAATTCTTCTTATTATTATATCAAAATTTTTAGCAGAGAGAGAGAGAGAGAATACAAAAAGTCATATTGACTTTCCCAATTCAAAGTCAAAATAACCCTATCAATTTCTGCAGTCAACTGCAGTGAGACTTCAACCCTAACCAGAAAGTCAATGTTGGTCAAAGTAGCAATAGAATGTCCTCAAAATAGCTCGGTCTTCTCCAGTCAAACTCGTCTTGATCAAGAGCTCAAAGTCAACCCAAAACAGTGACAAAGTTAATAGTCAAACTCGGTCAAATTGTTGTCCTGAAATTTGCAGTCAACCTGCAATTTTGGTCTGCGATCAAAGTGCTCAAAATACCTCGGTTTTTGTGCTAAAAGATGTGGCATGCCCAAGCAGATAATCTCCCAAAAAATCAAAGTCAAACTCTCCTTCGAAGGTCAAAGTCAACGTTGGTCAAACTATTGTCAACTTTGTAATTTAATGTTTGAAATTCGTCCTTCTTGATCCACACGTGTGGGGGAAGAGAAGAACCCAATAGTTGTACGAACCAATGAGGGAAGGAGAGAGAATGTGTGAGTGACAATGATGCCAAATGAGGTGAGAGGTCACTTGTATTTATACAATTCGTTGAGTGCGAAGAGTCATGTATGAGCCTACATGATGATGAGTTCGACTTGAACAATTTGCACATGTGTGGGCATAAATTCAAAAATGCACTTCTTCTTGTCAAATTGCATGATATTTATATCAATTTTGGTCCTCTCGAAAATAGGAATTTAATGCAATCATCATCTCCATCAAATGAGTTGTCTCAAGGTGGAATTTGGCTCTAGTTTCCAATTTTAACACTCCCTCTCAACTAGGGAGAATTCCCCTATCAATCCATCCATCATCATCGATCATCATGCCATTCTAATGTCATGTACCATCTCTGTATCTCATCCCATCTTTGCTCCACTAAAAACTAATATGAATAATGAAGAATAATCGATCGAGAGTGAGTCACAAGACCTTACCATTCTCCATTGGAAAAATTCAGTCCAAAGGTAGAACCTCAATCAGACTTGATCTGAGATCAAGTTGTTGAACACCATGCATCCCAAACATAGAGAGTATGACAATACACGATGCATCCATCGGTAGTGCTATGGTCCTTATCCACTTTTACCAACTCATTGGCCAAATGAGAGGTACTTCCCATGAGTCCCAGACTACATGGCTAGGATGTATGATGGGGCATCAACAGGAGAAGGTGAACCAATCATCCTACTCATATGCCATAGGAGAATGTTAACCACTCATCCTATGCATATTATGTCAATTGTAGGGAAAGGTGAACCACTCCCCCTGTAAATAGTGCACCAATAGGGGAAGGTGAACCACTCACCCTATGGTCGCTCATAGCCCCAAGAAGTACCCCAAGCCCCTAGGAGCTCCCAGAGCTTAGTGTCCAACTCAAGCGGGACCGTCATAGGAGGGTCTTTCCATGACTCCAAGTATCTCTTGGAAGACTAAGAATTAGATCTTCCCTAAGGGCTTTGTGAGGATGCTTGCGACCTGCTCATCAATCATGATGTGTTGGAGCCTTATTGCTCTTCGTTGTACCATATCTCGAATAAAGTGGTACCTGATATCAATGTGTGTGGAGGGGTCATGGAACACGTGATTCTCTGAAAGGAGAATCCAACTTCGGTTGTCGTAATAGATCACAGTGGTATCTAGCACATTCTCAAATAGCTCACTAAAGAGCTTCCTTAGCCAAACAACTTCACAACAGGCCACACTAGCAGTAATGTATTCGGCCTCAGAGGTGCTTAAAGCAATTGATTTTTTCTTCCTGCTCATCCAAGATATTGAAGCAAAACCCAATGAGAAGCAACATCCATACGTGATTTTACGATCCACCACAATTCCAGTCTAGTCAACAGCAGTATAACCATGTAGCCTCAAATTCTCGGCAATGTATCTCAAACCATAGTTGAGTGTGCCACAGAGATATCTCAGGAGATTCTTAGCAATGATCTAATGTATGTAATGAGGCTCGACCATAAATTGACTCAATGTATTCACAGTGAAGCATATGTCTAGACGAGAGTTTACCAAGAACATCAGGGCCCCCACAAGTTGCTGATTCTCAGAATGATTTGCTAATGTGGACCGCGTAGCACTGCCACATAGCTTCTTGAAGTTGAGTTCCATTGGAGTAGGCACAAATTTTCAATCCACCATCCCACATCTCTCTAACAGCTTCACAATGTATTTTCCTTGAGAAAGGAAAATCTCACCTGGCTTTTGATATACCTCCAGGCATAGGAAGTAGTGCATCATTCTTAGGTCTTTCATCTCGAACTCGGAATCCAACACCTTCTTGCATTTATAAATGAGAGGGCTTGCACATGTCAGAAAGAGATCATCTCCATAAAGGACCAAAATGAGAGGTATGTCATTTTCAACCTTGAAGTGTAGGTTAGGATTAACTTCACTCCTTGTAAATCCCAACTTCATAAGATATTTATCAATCCTTCCATACCAAGCCCTAGGGGCTTGCTTCAACCCATAAAGGGCTTTCTTCAAATTGCATACGTGTGTCCTTCGATCTTGTACTTTGAACTCCTCAGTGTGTTCTACATAGACTTCCTCGCTAAGCGAGCCATGCAAGAAAACAGTCTTAATATCCATTTGGTGTAGGCTCCAACCTTGAGAGACAACGAGAGCAATAATAGATCAGATAGTGGTATATCGGGTAACTCGTGAAAATATATAGTCATAGTCCACTCCTTTTTTTTGAGAGAAGCCTTGAGAAATGAACCTGGCCTTGTATTTTTCAGCGCTCCCATCAGCTCCATGTTTTATTTTGTAAAGCCATTTAGAAGTGACCAAAGACTTGTCCTTGGTTCTAGGAAACACATCCGAGACATCATTCTTTATGATTGATCCATACTCCTCATTCATTGCATCCTTCTATACTCGATGTTTTATGGATTCTTCGAACGTACATGGCTCAAATTGCATAATAGTACTCATAGTAGGTAAGTACCCTTGATACTTCTTCAACTTCTTACTTTCACAGAATGTCCCTTTTGGAGCAATGTGTCTTTCAATATCTTCAAGAGTTTCTTTGAACCACAAAGGTCTTTTACTTGAGGTAGAGGGATCACTATGGGGTGGATCAATTGGATCCATCGAGCCTTCAACATCAGCCATCAGTGCATTTGTCGGAGGTTCATCCCCCTTCCTGCAATGTCATCATTGTCATTCCTTGGGATAGGGATATCTATGGCTTTCCCAAGGGAAAAATATTCATTAAAAGTGACATCATGGTTTATTTCTTCTTCTCTTTTACCATGAACATAGATTCTATATGCCTTCGAATATCACTATAGCCCACAAATGTTCCTTTCTTCCTAGGTGCTTCTAACTTGTTTCTTTTCTCTTTAAGCACATGAAAATACATGGGACATCCAAATATTCTAAAATGAGAAACATCAGGTCTCTTACCAGTGAAAACTTCTTCGGGTTTTTTGAAATCCAATGCTTGATGCGGGCTCCTATTTGAATATATACAACAGTGTTGGAAACTTCTCCTCATAAGAACTTTGGTAGGCCTTGATCATGGAGCATGGCATGAATGGCTTCTATGTTTATTCAATTATTTCTTTCAACAAATCCATTTTTATAAGGAGTGTATGGAGTGGTGGTCTCCCTCTTAATACTAGCCTCTCTACAAAATTCATTGAGTTCATTTGGTTCATACTTAGTTCCATTATCAATCCTCAATATTTTGATCTTCTTCCCTATTTGATTTTCCACCAAGGCTTTGAAAGAGCAAAACCATTTGAACATGTCGTCCTTCTTCTTCAAGAAATAGATCCACGTTTTGCAAGAGAAGTAATCCAAAAAAATTGCATAGTATAAGTATCCTCCTAATGATGTTACAAGAAACATACCAAATATACATAATGGACCAATTGAAGAATGTCTACTGTTTGACTTTCACTTGAGGGGAATGGTCACCTTGTAAGTTTCCCAGTTGCACAACCGTGGAAAAATCCTTCATGATTCAAGTTGAACTCGGGCATACCTGTGACCATATTCCTTACCTTAGGTAAGGATTTGTAATGAAGGTGAGCATATATTCGGTGGCATAATTTGATTAAATAGAAGTATCGCAAGTCAAGGCTCCCAAAGGACTTCCTCCAACTTGATAGACACCTTCAACCTTAAATCCAAGTGTAAATGCATCTTTAGGGTTTCTTTCCCAAATACGTACCTTTCCAAATTTGAGAGGGCATCCTTGTACACAGTAAAGTGTCTTGAGGTACCACTATCAATCAACCAATGATCCAAAGTATCCGGAGGAGAGGCAATAGTGAGGGCGGAAATAAGATAAAATTATTTTTGTTTTTCTACAACATTAGTTTTCTCATACCTGGAATTTGTTTTCCTTTTGGGAGGTCGACCATTACCATATTGAGTAGCGGGAGTATTCCTCTTTCCTTTACTATTGAACCTGTTGTTCCTTTGATTTCCATTGCTTTTGAAATTGTTGTGATTGTTTTTGTTTTCGTCATCCTGTGGAGTATCCTTCTTGTGAGGACACTCTCTAGCATAGTGACCAAACCTGTTGCAATTGTAGCACCTTCCTTTTCTTCCTTCTTTGAATCTCTACTTGAATCCTTGACCTTGTCTCTTTAGACCAACATTGTTCTTCCTTTTCGCATGAGTAGATAAATCATTAGGTTCATTTCCATTTGAAGGCTTTTCTCTCTTCATCATCCTTGTCTCTTCTTGAGTGCATCTAGCCAATAATTCATTGAAACTAGGAATCTTGTCATTGTTTAGAATGGTCGTGTTGAGCACATTCCATGCTCTTGTGAGATCTCTAAGAGCGATGATCGACAACAAATTCTCCAATAAATAGAAGGTCATTCTTGATTTCTGTAATATTTATGAAGTAGGATTGGATAGACTCCCCTTTATCCATCTTGATTTCCTTCAACTTGTTCTTGAGGAAGAGGATTTGATTTTCATTGTTTAATTTAAACATCCCAATCAACTTATCGTACATGTCTTTAAATGTTCCCAAATTAGAAATATAGGAAACCAAATCCTTTTGAATGGAGTCAATGATAATGATTTTAGCTCTGACCTCACCTTTCTTGTACTTCGTCTTTATAACAACAGGTGCATTTGAAGGAGGCTCCACCACTTTTCCCTACACGTATTCCATAGCATAATGCTCTTCCAAAGTCAAGTCCAAAGTCATCTTTCATGCATGACAGTTGGATTTGTGCTTGAGCTTATCCTCAGATTTGAAGTAAGATGCAGTAGCCATTGAAGCTAGATGAATATTCTCGTCTCATAACTCTCTCTTGGTGATTGTTTTTGTCTCTCTTGCTTGGGCTTTGTCTTCATTTGAGATCTGATACCATGTTAGTTTTAGTTAACAATGGTATGTTATATGCTTAGCACAATTACTTCAATGATCCTTAGCATCCCAATGACAATCTCCAATTTAGTTGTCTAATAACAATCACATTAAACATTAATCATTGATAGTAAAAGTCGATAGAACATAAATAAAATGTAGAATACAAGCCAAGACAAGAGGACACCAAATTTGGTGGATGCCAGGGAAAAACCTCAACGCAGGGAAAACCCTTTCATCAATTTTTCTTATTATTATATGAAAATGTTTAGTGGAGGGATTACAAAAGTCAAATTGACTTGCCCAATTTAAAGTCAAAACAACCCTATCAATTTCTATAGTCAATTGTAGTCGAACTTCAGCCCTAGCCAGAAAGTCAACGTTGGTTAAAGCAGCGATATAATGTCCTCAAAACAACTCGGTCTTCCCTAGTCAAACTCGGCCTGATCAGGAGGTCAAAGTCAACCAAAAAACAATGACAAAGTCAACATTCAACTCAGTCAAGTTGTTGTCTTGAAATCTGTGGTCAACCTGCAATTTTGGTCTATGGTCAAAGTGCTCAGAATACCTCGGTTTCTATGCCAAAAGATGCGGCCTACCCAAATAGATAATCTCCCAAAAAATCAAAGTCAAAATCTCCTTGGAAGATCAAAGTCAACGTTGGTCAAATTGTAGTCAACTCTATAATTTCGGCCTTGTAATTTAGTGTCTGAAATTCGTCCTTCTTGATCCACACATGTGAGAGAAGTGAATAACCCAATAGTTGTATGAATCAATGAGGGAAGGAGAGAGAATGTGTGAGTGATGATGATGCCAAATGAGTTAATAGGTCACTTGTACTTATACAATTCGTTGAGGGTGAAGAGTCACGTCCATTGGGATTCATGAGCCTACATGATGATGAGGCCGACCTGAACAATTTGCACATGTGTGGGTATAAATTTATAAACACATTTCTGCTTGTCTAAATTGGATGGTATTTATATCAATTTTGGTCATCTGGAAAAGAGGAATTTATTGCAATCATCATCTCCATTAAATGAGTTGTATCAATGTGGAATTTTTCCCTAGTTTCCAATTTTAATAGGTGCATATTATGATGAGACAAAGAGCTAGGTGCAAGTGCTAAAGTGGTGGATGAGGCTCATTAATAGATTAACGAGCCCATGCATGGGCACAGTTCTCACCGTGGAACTTCCATATGCAAACTCCCCAGGAGGTGTAGCAAGAAAGGAGAGATGTAGAGGAGGAAATAGTTAATGAACACAATTATCTATAGATCTCTTGAGTTTTTTGCAGCTGTGGAAGATTGCGTGTTGGATAAGGTGTTGGAATTATGATGTAATGTGTTGTCTTTGATGACAACCTACACGATGAGTTTCCTTTTGATAACAACCTACTTAATGAAGATGTAAATTTTATGTATCTACAAGCTCGTTCAGATGTGAAAGAGAAAGAAAAACTAGTTAGTGACAGAGGTTTGATGAAGGGAAATCACGTATACGCGCATTCAATGAAACCAAATCGTGTACCTACGCAGGTTTGATGAAGCGAAGTAGTGTATACGCAGGTTCAGTTAAGAAAATTCGTGTACACACACATATATGAAGAATCAAATGTTGAGATTCAACAAGATGATGAGCTTAGTGAAAAGAGCCGCCTTCACTAAGTGGGCCCGCAGGCTATTTTTGGCACAGGTCTATTTTTAGACTATGTATATTTTTTGACATGACGATCATATTTCAGAAGTTGCAGGATGCTATTTGTGGATGGTTGATCAAGTTGGAAAAATAGATGAAATTCTATTTTTAGAATATTGGGCGAAGTCTATTTATAGATCGTCAATTTAAAAATAGATGCATGTCGATTATTATTAGCTCTTAATAATAATCAGACTCTAAACAACAACTTATTCTCTTGGATCACTTGGATTCCCTATTACAGATGTGGCACATCAGCAGAGCCTTGGAAAATTTGCAATTCACAAGGGTCATCTTGGAGCTAATGCATGGAAGGGCTGATGAGAACTCAAGTGGCAGAGTTATGATACAGTTGGAAGAAGTAGTTATGGAGTTGTATTTAGTTTAACTCGGTTAGACTCAGTTGAGCTAGTTGTATCTAGTCTAACTGATTGATACACTAGTGAGAGTGGGATGAATTAATTAGTTAATTAATTCATAAATAATGTTATTAATCATTTGGTTTAATCTGACAGATTGCTAAATTGCATGGCGATTTCGGTGGAGACAGTGGAGGAATAGGTGAAGAAGGGCAAGATAGACTGCTCACAGCGCGACTATGGTGATGCATTGATTACATGCCGCTGAATTTAATGAGAGTTACGAGTCAATCCAAGAGTAGTCAATTTCATTCGATCAGAGCTATTCTTCGGCGGGGATTGCGTAGTGGGCGGGCTTTACTTCATTTGTAAAAATCGGTGCATGGATTTACAAGATTGGGCCTGATTAGTGTATGACAATTGTACTGTACTGAGAGCTTGTGATAAGCTTTGTATGCTTGTATGAGATTTTCATATGATCTCCATGTTACATAATATATAGTTGGGGTTTTCAGCTTCAGGCTTTCCTAGTTAAAAACTGTGTTATGTGCAATTGAATATTTTTGTTTATGCTTCACATGTGTGTGCAATTAAATTTTCCACAAAATATTAACAAGTGGAATAGATTCAGTATCTTGCATAAAGTTAAATAGTGTGAGATCGGGTGGATCTTGGTTATGTATGTAGCAATACTTGCATAATTTTTATGGTATCAGAGCATTATTGATTGAAGATTGCAATTGTGAAGTGAGTTTGTGCTGGTGGACAATTCGAATTTGCTACAGAAGATTCTTGGTGCAAAAATCGAGTATACATTGAAATGTATTTCAACGGGTTGAGATTGGAGTATTCCATTGATGGGAGCTTGAATTACATAGCATGGAAGGAAAGGATGGAGGTGGTGTTGGAGGATAATGGGGTGAAGGAGTTCATCGATAGCGATGTTCCTAAGCCGGGATCTAGCGATGCTGCATTACTTGATGCATGGAAAAAGAAGACTGCAAAGACGAGGAGGATTCTGTTGGAAGGTGTGAAGGACCACATTGTGTCCAGCCTTCACGGAAAGCCACTCCCAGCTGCCTGGCCATCATGGAAGAGCTTTGATAGACTTGTTCCAAAGCAGAAGTGACCAGAGGAAGTTGGCACTTAAAGACAAGCTCAGAAAAATAAAAATGGATAAAGGCGACAGTATTCCAAAATACCTCACGAAGTTTGTCCAATGCATGAACTGGGAAGTGTGGGGGTCACTGTTGATGATGAAGACTTGGTGAGCTTGGCTCTCCTTGGGCTTCCAAAGAGTTGGCATAGCTACGAAGACTCTGTCAATGGACGAGAGTGTTGGGATTGGAGCGACTTTGGTTGGATCTTGTGCAGGAGGAGATAAGGCGGGGTACCAGGGATGGATCTTCATCGAAGAATGAAGATGAAGAGAATTGCGCTTTGGCTTCCAAAGCAAGGAAAGGGAAGGGAAAGAAAAATCCTTCAAAATCCGGTGCTAAAGGCAAGAAGCAGAATTTGTCCAAAGTGAAGTGTTTTCACTGTCATGAGCATGGACATTTCGCCACTAATTGTCCACAGAAGAAGAAGAATAAGTAGGCTGCTGGATCTGCAGCGGGAGAGGCCTTAGCCTCACAATTTGAGTTGGATTTTTCCTTGATTGCATGCTTGGTTTCAAGCTACATGGGATCGGTGTGGTATCTTGACAGTGGTGCGTCTTTCCATATGACGGGAGACAAAGAGTTGCTTAGTGATTTGGAGGAGAAGTACCTCCAGATGCATATAGATATGGGCAACGATGGTCGGTACAATGCGACTGGCATTGAGACCATTACCTTTGAGAGGGAGTCCGGTAATCCATTCTTATTGAAGAATTTCATGCATGTTCCAGGTCTGAAGAATAACTTGGTCTCGGTCGCAATGCTGGAAGACAGAGGTTATGATGTTGTTTTTAGTGAGGGAAAAGCCTTCCTTCGACATAAAACAACGGGTCAAACCAAGAAGATAGGGGTTCGAATTAAGAATCTCTACAAGCTGGAGGTAGATGGCTACGCTGCAACGGTGGGAAAAGCAGAAGAAGTGGTGAACCGGGATGAGGGCGAATTATGGCACAGGAGATTGGGTCATCTTCACCATGGCGTTTTGAAGATTTTGTAGCATATTTCTACTGGACTTCCCAAGGGTACTCTTGCACAGTCAAATCAGTGCGAAGGATGTACAATGGGTAAGTTTGTGAAGACCACCTTTCATGAGAAGGAGAATCATGCTTCAGTGATCCTGGAGAGAATTCACACAAACGTGTGTGGACCATTTTCGGTTGCTTCAACAGCAAAACACATGTATTATGTGACATTTGTTGATGACTATTCTCGTAGATGTTGGATATTCTTCATGCAGAAGAAGAGTGAAACATTCTCAAAGTTCTATGAGTTTAGGCATTGGTGGAGAAGGAGTCGGGAAAGCAAGTGAAAGCTCTACGGAGCGATAATGGTGGTGACTACATCTCTGGCGAATTCAAAGAATTCTGTAGCAAAGAAGGAATTCGAAGAGAACTCATAGTGCCTCATAACCCACAACAGAATGGGGTCACGGAGAGAAAGAACATACGATCGTGGGTGCTGCACAAGCTATGATTGAGAGGGAGCTAGACTTGCATGCAGTGAAGGAAATGCTTGTTCCGAAAGATGAGCCTCTGGATGTGGATCAGCCACAAGAGGAGATTCATGGAGTGGAGGAGTCCACTCATGCAGAACCAAACATCAGACAAGGCAGAAAGCGTACCACAGAAGCTGAGAGACTGAAGGTGGATGCGACACAGAATGTAAGAGTTCCTACATCACAGCGCAGAAAAAGACATTCACCTGACCATTATACTGGATACATGGCTCTTATAAGCAAGTGTATCATGACAAAGCCTTCTTCTTTCGAAGAAGTAGTGCAGGAGCCCACATGGGTAGATGCCATGGTGGAGGAGTATGACTCCATTGTTAGAAACAGTGCTTGGGATATTGCTCCAAGGCCGGTGAGAAAATCAGTTGTAGGATCAAGATGGATCTACAAGGTAAAGCAAGCTGCTGATGGGAGCGTCGAGAAGTATAAGACAAGATTTGTTGCCAGGGCTTCTCACAGATTGAGGGGATTGACTATGAAGAAACCTTTGCACCTGTCGCATGGTATTCTTCCATACAGACCATCCTTTGTCTCTCAGCACAGATGGGTTGGCACATTCATCAGATGGATGTGAAGACTGCGTTCCTTAATGAGATCATTGAGGAAGAGGTGTACATTGAGCAGCCTGAAGGATTTGAGATCTTCAGCAGTGAGTCGCATGTGTGCAGGGTCAAAAGAGCACTGTATGGGCTGAAACAAGCACCCCGTGCTTGGTACACTCGAATCGATAGCTATTTCACTGGACTTGGCTTCACCAAGAGTGAGGCGAATGAAAACCTATACCAGATTGTGGTGGAGGGTAAGCTTTTAATCATTGTAATTTATGTTGATGATTTAATACTAACAGGTGATGAGCAGTTGATACACTCATGCAAGGCAGATTTTGCAAAGGATTTTGAGACGAAGGATTTGGGCCTCTTTCATTATTTCCTTGGATTGGAAATATGGCAGCGGGAAGGTGAACTATTTGTGTCTCAAGGCAAGTATGCCCGAGAGATACTGTAGAAGTTTCACATGTAAGGCTGCAAGCCTATCGACACTCCTCTTCCAGGAAATTGGAAGAAAGAGAATGCTACATTGGCAGAGGTAGTGATCTAGGTGGATATCGGTGGCCTCCCACCTATTCCATTTGGACCCGCAGCATCAATTCTTTTAGTTTTTCAGCTTCAGCACAACTTACTATTTATAGCAGGTTTTCGGGTCCTACTTTTTACCGGTATTTTGGGGCATTAATAATCGAGTGGATGACCAGACGCTGCAAAATCCGACTGAACCCCCACCATGATTGTTTCGGTTTATGGTTACGATACAACTACTGACACAACAGTTTATTGGTCTCGCTTAGGGCTTGGTTTAAGGCCTAAACGACGTTTTGGTAAAAACGGTAACATCGGGTCCATGGACCGATGTTGCTCGTTGGTGTACTCATTGAATGATCTTTGCGAGCTGTGAGCGCATCAAGCAGTGGATGCAAAGTTACGCCCCTGGGAAGTTGAAATACCAATTTACCCAAACGGGGCCCATAGTTTTGGCGCTTCATCTCCTAGGGTTAGGGTTTTGGCTGTTTAGGATTTCCCATTGTTTCTAAATGATAAATAGGACCTCGAGCCTCATTGTAACACAGTTCAGAGGCCTGTAGCCGCCACATCTCTTCTCAGAGATAGCTACCAGTGCCCTAGCTGTACATCTCCATCATGTACGCATTGCTGTGATTCGAGGGCTGGTGTACCGCATCTCTTCTCAGGGATACACTGCCAGTACCATAGCTCTTTTATTTCCATTATGTCTGTAATAGGCCTACGAGCCTCAATATAACACAGTTCAGAGGCCTGCGTACGCCACATCTCTTCTCAGAGATACGCTACCAGCGCCCTAGTTTGTTTCCATTATGTTTGTAAGCTTATTTCAGTTATTCGTTTATTAATAAATTGAAGCATTATTTCCACTGCATCTTTGTATCTATGGTTATATCTGTATTCTGTGGCGTTCCTGCATAAAATCCGGATCAGTGGTATCAGAGCGGGTCTGCTCTTTCTCTGTTTTTCTCTTCATGTCCCCAATGCGGCCAGGGTATAAGGAGTTCAACATCGCAACCCTGACGACCCCCCATGGCGGAAGGAAAGAAAGACGAGGGAGCAGGAGATCCTATCAAAATCTTGCTCGAGGATGCCCTCGAGAAATAGAGGAACAGGATGATGAACAATTTTTTTTTCAGATCCTTCAATGGCTGCCCACCGGTGGCACATCTACATCCAGCACGTCTGCCAACAGGTCCGCGACATCCTGGACAAATCCAACACCAAGTTCAGCAAAATTTTCCCCCCCATGGAGGAATTTAACGCAATGGAGACCATTTCTTCCTAAGGAGGGAGGAATGATCCAGGTGGATATCGGTGGCCTCCCACCTATTCCATTTGGACCCGCAGCATCAATTCTTTCAGTTTTTCAGCTTCAGCACAACTTACTATTTATAGCAGGTTTTCGGGTCCTGCACACCCGGAGCCGGTTTGGGGCATTAATAATCCAGGTGGATATTGGTGGCCACCCATCGAGTCCATTTGAACCCCCACCATCAGTTATTTCAGTTTGTAAGTTTCGGCACAACTTACTATTTTTAGCAGTTTTTCGGGTCTTAAACTTCCGGAACCGTTTTGAGGCCCTAAACGACGTTTTTTTAGAGAAAAAATTGTACTCCTCGGACAGATCTTTCTAACGAGCTATTGAGTGCGTCAAACGGAGATCGGATGCCAATGTTACGTTCCCGGGAAGTTGAACCACCAATTTATCCAAACGGGGCCCACAGTTTTGGCACTTCATCTCCTACGGTTAGTGTTTTGGACGTTTCGGATTCTACATTGTTTCTCAACAATAAATAGGCCATCGAGCCTCATTGTAAGACAGTTCAGGGGGCTGGGAGCCGATACATCTCTTCTCAGAGATAAGCGCTACACGATACCCTGAGCACACCTCGCCAATATGCGCATTGTAACACGGTTCAGGCGTGGCCGCCACATCTCTTCTCGGGGGATACCATTGCCCGATTACCATAGTTCTTTTAACATTGTGTCTATAATGAGCTGCGAGCCTCAATGTAACACAGTTCAGAGGCCTGCGTACGCCACATCTCTTCTCAGAGATACGCTACCAGTGCCCTAGCTTGTTTCCATTATGTTTGTAAGCTTATTTCAGTCATTCGTTTATTAATAAATTGAAGCATTATTTCCGCTGCATCTTTGTATCTATGGTTATATCTGTATTCTGTGGCGTTCCTGCATAAAATCTGGATCAGGTAGTGGATGCCACTATTTATCGACAGTTGCTGGGTTCGCTCATGTATTTAGTCAATACAAGATCAGACATATGCCATGCGGTGAACCATCGTTCACAAGCGATGGTTAAGCCTACCAAGCTCTTTTGGAAGGTAGGCAAGCATGTCCTGAGATATCTCAAGGTCACATTTGAGTATGGTTTATGGTACAGACAGACGGATGAGGTGAAGTTTCATGGCTTCATGGATGCAGATTGGGCAGGAAGTCCAACAAACAGAAAGATCACATCAGGGGGGGATTTTCAGTATCGGATCTACAATAGTTTCTTGGTACAGCAGAAAACAAAGATCCGTGGCACTCAGTTCAGCGAAAGCAGAATACATGGCAGCAAGTCAAGCTGCATGTAAGGCTATCTGAATGAGGAAGATTCTGGTTGGTTTGTTCGGTTCACATTTAGATCCCACGGTGATTCATTGTGATAATAAGAGTTGCATTAAAATCTCAGTTAATCCTGTGTTTCATGATAGATCTAAACATATTGATATCCGGTATCATCATATAAGATATTGTGTGCAACGGAAGATCATGTTGCTTCAGTACATTCCTATGGAGAATCAAGATGCAGATATTTAGACGAAGGCACTCACCAGGAGAAAATTAGAATACCATAGAGGCAGGATCGGGGTGAAGGATAATCCCTATCTTGTTGAGAGGGAGTGTTGAGATTCAACGAGATGATGAGTTTAGTGAAAAGAGTCGCCTTCACTAAGTGGGCCCGCAGGATATTTTTGGCACGGGTCTATTTTTAGACTATGTCTATTTTTAGACATGACGATCATATTTCAAAAGTTGCAGGATGTTATTTGTGGATAGTTGATCAAGTTGGAAAAATAGATGAAATTCTATTTTTAGAATATTGGGCAAAGTCTATTTATAGATCGTCAATCTAAAAATAGATGCATTTCGATTATTATTAGCTCTTAATAATAATCAGACTCTAAACAACAACTTATTCTCTTGGAGCACTTCAGTTCAGTGCACAGATGTGGCACATCAGTTGACAAAATGAATTATGCAATTCCTACGGGTTTACTGGAGCTAATGCATGGAGGACTTAGTTAGAACTCAAGTGGCAGAGTTATGACACAGTTGGAAGAAGTAGTTATGGAGTTGTATTCAGTTTAACTCAGTTGGGCAGATTCAAACTGGTTATCTGAGTACGGCCAGTTGATACACTAATGAAAGTGGTTCAATTCAATTAGTTAATTAATCCACAAATAATAACTCATTAATCAGGCGGAACAATACAACGATTAACTTCCCAAGTGCATGGCAGTTTGATGGGGCCAGTGGAGAGATAGGTGAAAGGGCAAGATAGACTATCTGTTGTGACTATAGTGATGCATTGATTGCATCACACACACATTGGAGATGCCAATGAGGATTGCGCAGTCAATCCAAGAGTAATTCGGATTCATTCAGAGCTATTCTTCAGCAGGGATTGCGCAGTGGAGGTAGGCTAGCAGGTGGCAAATATCGGTGCATGGACTTGCAAGATTGGTTCTAATTAGTGTATGACGATTGTACTATACTGAGAGCTTGTGATAAGCTTTGTATGTTTGTATGAGATTGTCATATGATCGCCATGTTACATAATATATAGTTGGGGTTTTCAGCTTCAGGCTTTCCCGGTTAAAAACTGTGTTATGTGCGATTGATTATTTTTGTTTATGCTTCACATGTGTGTGCAATTAAATTTTCTGCAAAAGATTAACAAGTGGAATAGATTCAGTATCTTGCATAAAGTTAAATAGTGTGAGATTAGGTGGATCTTGGACATATGCATGCTTAGTGCATATAATTTCTACATCAAAGGCTCGTACATTTGGCGCAGTATGATTAATAAATACCAAGGGTTCCTACCATGGTATTAGCCCATAATTTTGAGCACACTAACGACTATTTGATCTCGTCCAAGATCACCATCGGCACTAGTGTGGTTTTGGCTCATGGTATTGGCTAAGGCTCAACTATATAAGGAGGTGAAGATCAAAGTGCTAAGTGTGAATGAGAAATATTTAATGAATGAATACTTCAATATGAAGTATATTTTTATGGTATGGGCTATAGTTGATTGGTTGATTTGAAATAATAATGTACCTGTGAATACAATAATGGATCAGGATCATTAGACCTAAAATGACTATGTATTTGCATGATTTGTTTACAATTTGTTTAGATCTATGGTCTGGCGCATGTTTGTTGCAGTCAAGTTTATGATCTGAGTATGTTTGAAGTTCTGAAGTGTTGTGTAGTCATAAATTAATTGCATATTTGTATGCAAGTTCGACACATGGAAGGTGCATATACACACGGTTTTTGTTTTGTAGTGTCGCGTATATATTATGAAGTATGTTAAGGATTTTACGCGAGTTGGGTTTTGGATAAGCGCGTACATACACAGAAAATCCTTATGGAAGGCGTGTATGCAAGTCAGGGTTTTGCTGAAGAAAATGTCTGATTAGTTCATACAATATTGTTGTGTTTTTGTTGTCTGTTAATGATGTCTTCATGTTGATCTGGGTTGAGTGATAATTTCTGAAGTAGAACTAATTGAATGGTTATTAGCTGCATGTTGATTGGTTGAAAAGATTTTTGATGCTGCTAATTGTATGAGGGTTCAGAGATTTGTAAGATAAATGAATCTGTTCAATTATGTGAATGATTCAGAGTAACAGTTTTAGAACTTAGCATATTGAGATCTGTACGCAAGTTTCTCTGTAGAAATACACGTATACACGTGAGTTGCCTTAAGTGAAGTAGCGTATATATTTTGGTTTATGAATGATTAGGGTTGCAGTTGATTCAATGTGTTGATGAAGTATTATGAATTCAATTATGTGTTTTGGTTACATTGATCTCACTATTCTGATTGAGTTAAGATGATGATTGGTTAGTTCAGTATTCGAGTGATTGGTGAATGTCTGGTTCAATGGTTGTTTTCAAGAATTGGACGAATGTTTTGGGTACAATCATTAGTTTCAGTTTAGATATTTGGCTTATATAATGTTAAAGGGTTCAACAAAGATTATGTGTTGAAAAGTGGTCTACAAGTTGTGATGTATTAAAGCAGGTGGATCTAGTGTGAAAATTTATGAAACGTGGTCCACGGTGGTGCTGAGGGTTGTAGCCTTTAGTGAGGTGGACATAGCTCCCTTCTAGTGGGTGGATGGTAAACGAGATTAGGGGGGTCGTAGCTCCCTTCCAGTGGGTGATGGTAAACGAGATCAGGGGGTTGGGTGATGGTAAATGAGATCAGGGGGTTGGAGCTGGAGAATGAGAGAAGGTTGTAGCCTTCTGCAGGTGGGTGCCTACATGTTGGTATGAGTCTGCGCCAATACAAGTTTGTAAGAAATTTTCTATATAATAAATATTGAAGAAAGAGACGACAACAACAATGATTTTCTCCCACATTGGGTTTCCACCTTAAATCCTGGTGTTCATGTGTGTTGCTTATGTGTGATGGTTTAATATGTTCTTCCTTCACATATTTACTGCTTACTAAATATTTTATGAATCAATTATGCATTGGTCTAAGTCATGTAAATGAAGATATATTTGAATTATAAGTTTTTTGGGCATACGCAAGTTTCCTTAATAATAGTCGCGTACATACGCTAGTTGGTTTTAGTAAAGTCACATACCAAATTCAAAAAAGAAAATGATTAATTTTTGTGAGTTTTATGATTCCCCCGCCTCCGCCCCTTTTAGTATTTTTCCTAACAATTGGAATCAAAGTAGGTCCTTTAGAAGAAGCTTGATCACTTGAAGGAGATCCGTCACAATGGGAAGGAAGCAAAAGAAGAAGGCTACTGAAAGGAAGAATACAAATCAAAAAATTTGTGCAACAATGAATGAGGAAGTTAAAACATGTACTAATTGTTTCTCTTGTGATCCACTTCCTTGTACATGCAATATTGAAGATAGTGAATATGAAAGTGAAAGTAATGTTTTGGATCTAGAAGCAGAAGTTTCAAAGCTCAAAAGTGAAATTGGATCAAAAAATTCTATTTAATGAAAGATAATGTATCTACAAAGATGTGATTACTGGATTGAATAATCAATTACAGGAAATAAACTCAATTGAGCAGATGAACAAAGAAAATATAGAACAATGTCAAAAGTTGCAGGATGAAGTAACCAATCACAGTGAAGGACATGAAGCAGAAATCATCTCTCTCAATTCATATCTGGAAAAATCAAATAAGAGGAAGGAAGAACTACTTCAAACATTTAAGAACAATAAAATGGGTTGAAAGAAGAGATTCTCAAATTAAAAGAGCAAGTAGAATAAGGAAGAAGGTATGACGAACCAATTTCAAAAATGGAGGTTGAAGTAAACATTTTAAAAGGTAATTTAGAAGAAAAATATAAACATTTGAGATTTCAATTTAGTACTAAGATTCTCGATAATATTATTAGTAGTCAAAGGTCTCCTATTAAATTTGGTTTTGTTTTTCATGAAACTGTTAAAGGAGAATCTAGTTCACAAGTCAGTGCTAAGGATTCAAAGGATATCAATGCAAAACCTGAAGTGTTTAAAGAGACAAAAGGTCAACCTGATAAAAAACCAATGATGATGAATCTTCAAAGGAAATCATTCACACCTAACTATTGAAGTATCAATCGATGCTATCCTCTAATCAATAATGTTGAATTCTTTATATGTCATAATTATGGACATGTTGTAGCCAATTGTAGAAGCAGATTGTTTCGACCGCAGACAAATAGACACTACACAAATAGAGTCCCATCAGCTCCCAATTACTCAAGTTTCTTTAAGGGATATTGTTTTTCGTGCAAAAAATTTGGTCATAAATTTTTTGATTGCATTAGAAGGAACATGAGACAAACATATTAAGATTTGTCTTCTCTCTTTTATGTTCACATAAGATGTTATGCTTGTAACAAGTTTGGGCATGTAGAAAAATAAAGGAACAAATCAATGAAAACCAAAAACAACATGGAAGACAAACATATGATATCATTGGACCAAAGAAAGATGGATACACCAACATCTCTCCTAACAAGCAGAAATAAGAAGAGATAAAATGTGGCATTGCTCTCTGTGCAATTAAAAATGAGGATGAATGGTACATCGAAAATAGATGTTTTCATCACATGACTGGTGATAAGAGTAAGATGGAATCTCTCAAGAAAAATCAAGATGGTAAGATTATTATTTCCAATGATTTTCCAACAAAAGTCTTGGGAAAAGGTAGAGCCATAATTAATAAAAATAGAAAGGCAATTGATACTTTATTAGTTCAAAGCCTAAAACAAAACATATCGAGTGTAGGCCAAATGGATGATAAAGGAAATGTAATTGTGTTTGCATCAACCAAATGCAAGTTCATGGACGAAGAAGCTCGAAAGTTCATAGCAAGGGGACACATAAATGCTAATAAATTATAAGTGTTTAAAGATTTGACCTCTCGCAGATATAAGGAGGATTTAGACTCAAACTAAAAGAAGACAGTGCCCATTGCAATCCATCATTCTTGAAAGAATATTGTTAACAATGACTGCAATATATGATGATTGGTGTTGATTGTTTATATTTTTTACAGTGCATCTGATGTGACAACATAAGATAGGTACAAACTGTACAAGCTCAGGGGGAGCTGAAGCTGTGAAATTTTCATTATTTCACCTTCTGTACGTGGGTTTCATGAACTATAGTCGTGAAAATATGCAAGTTCCTTTACTTACAGTCGTTTTTGTTTTTCTCTAATAGAAAAACAATGGGATAGACTCAAGGATAGACTTTGATATGCTTCTAACATTTATGATTTAATTTTTTTGGTCTGATGTTGATAGTTACAATATGCTGATATGGTATTGAGTTATGATGATCTATGAGTTTGAAATTGATGATTATTTGAATTTGTGAATATGCTCTAATGCATGGGTTGATATGATCAATAAACATGTAACACAGGTTCAGGGGGCACATTTTCCTTGTTGTTATAATTCTTTGTTGGCATTATGTTTGCTGAAGATGCTTTATTGTTGATGCATGACTAATGATTCATATATGAGGAAAGAACATGCAGATATTATCGTTGATGGATACTGTTGTGAATGATGCCTATTATGATTGATTATGAAAATGGAATAAATATAAAGACCTTGGTGATAAGAGATCATGGGGATGATTGGTTGATACATATTGATTATTGATAAAGTGGTTCGGGTATGATAATTATTATTTCATATTGGGGAAATAATATGATGTTGCTGCATGGATCATGAAGACAGGGTTATTGATATGTTTATGCTACAATTGTTGGATGATACTTGGAGACATGGCTACATTGTCTTATCTTATTGATTGGTTCTCACATATGTTGTTGATGCATGTTGGGGCCCTTGTTTTGAAATAAAACGATTTTTGAGTTGCAGTTAATAGGTGGAAGAACGCAACCATGGTAGACAAAGAGCTATCACGGTTGCGAAGAATCGAAGGGTAGGTGGCGCGATTGTTGTGGAGACAAGCACAGATGGCAGAAGGAAGCGACAAAGAATAATAAGTGGAACGCCAGTGATCAGGGAGATGCAGAAAATGCTAGAACGGAAAGGAAGGGAGAACTATCAGTTGCGTTGGAAACGAAACAAATAGGTAGCCAGCCAGCAGAGGAAGAAGGTTGGCACAGTAGGGATCAGAGAACAAGAGCCGTAGAAGAGCTCTATTCACTCTGTTTGTTCTGTTCTCTCTCTCTCTCTCTTCATTCTATTCTATCATATGCGACACCATTGTAATCAGTTCTGTCACGATCGCCCTGTGGAGCATTGTAACTACCTCTTGTTGTTAATGCAAAAGCTTATGATCTGAGTTTGATGTTCAGAGTTCAATACTGTGTCTCTGATTTAGTTGAATGTGCGGGTTACTTTAAATTTTGTTTTTCCATCCTAAATGCATTGATGAGTATTGTCATTTATAGAGTATTTACACTCATTTGTAGCACGTAGTCTTGTGGGTTTTAGGATATGTTGTGTTTGATTGATACATGATTTGATCCTAACCTTTGTAAAGTCATGACATGCCTCGAGTGAGATTCTCTGATCTTTGGAGTAGGGTGAAAATGTCGGCGTTGTGCTAGACTACTGCGGAAAACCTTGTTTGCCTCCATCCTGAACCTGGGTCTCGCCCAAGAGACCTTTTTCCTTGCCAACAAATGGTTCCGTTGCTGGGACCTGAAATTTCATTTTGGAATTAGATCATGGTATCATGGATCTTCGAGAAAGAAATATGAAACTGGTGGGATAACCACCTAGATCAGTTCATAGCTCAACAAGCGGAGGTGAGACAACAAAAGGAGAAAGCTGTTAAGAATCAGGTTCTATTCTCTGAATCCGCCAGTGATATCTACGAGATCTTCTGGGGAAATTTTCATGAGGAGCTCTACAACTGGTTGCAGAGACTACAGACCAAGACAGTGCAAATAAGCTCACGGAAGGTTTGTTGCAAGTGGGTGCACACAGAGTTGGTAGCATTCCATCGGTTAGATATCAATTTGACCCGAGCTGTAGATTTTTGGGTGCAATCTACCTTGGAAGAATACATAGTGGAGTTTGCAGCTGAATGCTACCAGTATTTCTCGAAAGTGAAGGACATATTCAGATCAGGGCTGTGCGGAGAGATGTTGAAGGAGATCCCCCTGTGGATCAAAGCTTTGATGGTGGACGAAGGATTAATGGAGTTCCAAAAATCTGAGATGGAGACCTAAACCTCCAGTAATGGGGGAAGGAGCTGAGGGAAAGATGCTACAAGTATGTTGAAAAGGGGAATATGGATATGGATACTAAGACGTCCAGGTGGTTGAGGGAACGACGAGCACATCGGAGGGCGCATATCACTGAGAAGTGGTGAGAAAGGGCGATGAAGGAGTTGGAAAATCGGGAAAGGAATAGAAAAGACAAGGAGAAGGCACCTCAAATGAAAAAGGAGATAGAAGGTCAGATGTGTTCCCAAGATATAGGGGGGACCATCAAGGAAGTGCGGCAAGTGTATAGGAGCCCAGCCCAAGCAGAGAAGGGAAAGGAGTACGACAGAGATGACGCGCACCTCGAGGAGACGTCCGATGTGGAGTTGCATGTTGCGATGGAGCAGCTATTCCGAGAAGGGCCGACACCCATAACCTGATGTAACTCTATTCCCCAAAGTTCAAGTAGCTCTAGTACCGACCTTCCCCTGGTACTCTATCAGCCATTACGTGAAATTTTTGTTAAGTTACGGGAATTGGGTAAGTTGAATAGTGTTCAGTCTATAGAAGTAGTACACACTAGCAACATTGCTAGTAACACCATTTCACAACCATGTGTTAGGGGTTTTTTCCTAGTAACCCCCACACAAGGAAGCATGACGAGAGAATTTACCCGGTACCCAGAGTTCTCTGGGAGGGGTAATGATGATGTGGAACAACACTGGTACCTCTGTGAGGCCATATGGAGGGCTTGGCAGACACCAGAGGCAGGTAAGTTGATATAATTTCAAACTACTCTTAGGGAGAGAGCTTTATGTTGGTTTATAAAGTGGTCTGAGGCTCATCAGAACCCAGCGATAAATGATGTAAAGAGGGATTTTGTTAAGGAATTCAAATTACCCCAAACAGATCAGCAGGGTTTGTCAGAAATGTGGGAGATCAAGCAGTGAGAAGGGGAAACTACATGGGATCTGATGAGGAGATTCAAGGATGCGATTGGAAAACTCATCTATCTGATTGATCCGAACCATAAGAGAGATTGGTTTATCAAGGCCCTTCTTCCATTAACAAGAACTCCGCTGACACAACAGAAGATTGAGACGTCATAAGACGCATTGGAGCAAGCTATGAAGATAGAGGCCATGGCAGGATATCAGCAAGAATTTAAAGGAGGTGCATCGACTCAGGACCCTTCCATACTGGGGTTACAATATCAAATAGCTATTTTGACAGAGAAACTGAAATAAATTCAACCAATGCATCCAACGAGGCCAAATGTATGGTGTACATACTGTCTAATGGAAGGACACATGGTAACCGAATGTCCTTGGCTGCGGGGCCAAAATGTGGGAACATCAGCAACAGGGGCATCGAGAGCTCCACCAGCAGGAGGAGCTGCACAGATAAACACCCAAGGATTATATCCGCCGCAACACCAGTACACGGGGTTCCCCGTGCAACAAAATTCAGTGGCGAATGAATATTGTGAAATATGCAAAACCATGGGTCATTCACCCCGTCTATGCCCAATATTGAAAAAATAATCCAACGTTCCAAACAAAATATATTGTGAGTTCTGTGCTTCTACCACACACAACATCGAGCATTGTAGGGCTTTGGATGCCTTGGCGGAATGATTGGACAGGCCCTCATATAGAGTAAACAAGGCTCTTAGAGGACGAGGGGGAGGCATGAGAGGAGGCCGAGCTGGAGGAAGAGGGCCAGTACGATGTTACAATTGTGACCGAGAAGGGCATGTAGCTAGGGAATGTCCACTTCCTAGAAGACCCTGGTGCTCTCAGTGCAGAGTTAACACGCATGCAACAAAAGACTGCCCAGAGCTCATTAAAAGGTGGGAGGAAAGAGCCAAAAAAAGAGGAAAAAATATGGTAAATACAGAGCCAAGAATAATAGAGGCTCAAGCTATGCCAAATGTGGCCATAGTGACGCGAGGATGGAAATGAAATGGAGAAGATGCACAGATGACAGAACCGATAAAATTGATAAGGCCGACATCTCCAAAGCCACTATTCAGGCCAGAAAGACACAAGAAATACTTTAAAGAAGCAGTGGAAACCTTCGCCCAGCTTGGGGGAATCAAAGGCATTGAGTTACCCCGGGCCAAGGAAGATAACGAGAACCAAGTTAGTACAAGTAGTACGATTGAAGAATGGTTCCGTCTATTCTTAAAAATTTTTAACAACGCGCCAATGTTGGAAAAATTAAAGCAGAACATGGAAAGGGTGGTGTAGGAGGCCACTGGACTAGGGGAGTCAAGCGGTACCACTCAGAAATACATACGAAGAGTAAAGAGAAATAAGATAAGGACAAGAAAAGAGTTCCGGGTGAATACTCAAGTCGTGGGATTCCAGATTAAAGACACCATGCTTGACCTAGGGTCAGATGTAAATATATTTCCAAGGAAGACATGGGAATCATTGGGAAGACCGAGGCTGAAATATTCACCAATTCAACTCCGAATGGAAAATCAATACTGCATTGTGCCCATAGGCATACTGGAGGAGGTTGAAGTCGATGTCACTTGAGTAAAGACATATGTGGACTTCGAGGTGATAGACATTATGGGGGATAAAGATCCCTATCTAGCATTACTAGGGATCGCCTGGGCTTTTGAAAACTACGCAGTAATAGATTTAAAGAAAGAATTGATGATCTTCGAAGATAGGGAGGTCAGGGTCACCCAGCCAATCGACCCGTATCAAGGTCCCTGATACACAAAGTCCATTGACAACAGAGAAGATGCTCAGCTTCTCGATCATCTGTATCAGATGACTGCAGGAAAAATGGAAGATTATATCAACCCAAAATCGGGGGGATCAGTGAGTTGGAGAAGTACTCAAAGTTCAGAATTAGGCTCAGAGATAGCCTGGGACAATTGGGAGTAAGGGGGATACGAGACCAATACAAGAATATGCGCCAAAATTAGAAGAATCAATTGGATCGGGACTGAGGTAAGAGATTACCCAATGTTGTCAAATATGAACAATGTGAATACTTTTATTGCCAAAATAGAAGATAAGGTGCCAGCAGACCATAGGGTCCCACTCATGGATGTGGCCTTACAATCCACATCAGCAATATGGTGGAGTACCCACCGCAACACACTGTTGCGAAGGGACAAAGTTGCGGCAGCCTTGAAGGCCAGGTTCAAGGAGGAAGAAGGACCACGCCTCACTAGAAAATACCAAGGGGAATCAGACTCCAGAAAACATTTGAAAGAGTGTGAGGATCAATGGAAAAATGCAGGATACCCAGAAGAGCTGTGGGTCCACAAGTTTATACATTCACTGGATGTGATTCCACAAGCTTGGTACCTAACGAAAGAAAGGAAAAGAGGAACTAGCACTTGGCAAGAAGTTGCGGAGAAATTTACATAATGCTTCTTATTTGAAGGAAAAATAGAACCAATCACCCAAGAATTACAAGCTATTAAAAAGGTATTGTTCTTCTCGGAGAATCAGGAGGAGGATGAGCAACTGCTCCCAAACCAAAGAATCAAACAGTCGGTAGCATGTGAGAAGAAAAACAGTGAAATGGATGATGATGATCTAGAAGGTCTTAGAAATCTGTATTTTGAGGAGACGGAGGGGGAGAGGGATATGAAGGAGGACCCGAAAACCAAAGGAATCCACCTGCTACCACTAAAAACCAAGAAAATGAACATTGGGACCAAAGAAAAGCCCAAACTTGCGTCAATTGGTGATTATTGGGATGTCGAGACGACCAAGGAAATATTCAATCTACTACAAGAATATGAGGACTTGTTTTCGTCATCCGTAGCGGAATTGAAAGGGATAAAAGGGGACATGGGGAAAATGCGTACAATTCTGAAGCCAGATACAAGACCAATCAAGCACAAACCCTATCGGCTGAATCCAAGGGTGAAGGAAAAAGTGAAAGCAGAAATCGAAAAAATGCTAAAGGCAGGGTTGATATTCCCGGTGGAAAAAGCAGAATGGATAAGTCCAATAGTCATACAAAGAAAAAAGGATAAGTCTGAAATCTGAGTCTGTGTTGACTATAGGAGCTTGAATAATGCCTGTATCCATGACCCATTCCCTACTCATTCAGCGACCAGGTCCTCGACAACTTTGCGGGGAATAAGGCTTATTCCTTTATAGATGGATTTTCAGGATACCATCAGGTACAGATAGCTGAAGAAGATAAGAAAAAGACAACTTTCACCACCGAGTGGGGCTCCTTTGCATATCATGTAATGTCATTCGGATTGAAAAATGCCCCAGCAATATTTTCACGCATTGTGATAGCAGCATTCTACGACTACATCCACAAATTCCTGGAAGTCTATATGGACGACTACACTGTCTATAGCCTATTGAAAGACCACACAACGCTATTGAGGATCATGTTTGACAGGTGTAGGCAACTCCAGATTTCACTGAACCTCAAGAAGTGCATTTTTGCAGTGCCTTTTGGAACACTGCTAGGACACGTAGTATGCAACCAAGGAGTTTGTGTAGATCCGACCAAGGTAGCAGTTATAGTTAACATGGAGGCACCGAAAACTGTGAAGCAGTTAAGGTCACTACTAGGCCACACAGGCTACTACAGGTGATTCATTCATAACTACTCGAAGATAACAACCCCATTAGAGAAGTTGTTGCGGAAGTCGGAACAGTTCAGTTGGACAGAGAATTGCACGACATCCCTGAATACTTTGAAGGAAAAATTGGAAAGTGCGCCAATATTAGTTCACTCGGATTGGAGCAAGAAATTTCATGTCCACATTGATGCTTCGAGCATCGTACTTGGAGCGGTTCTAGATCAACTAGGGGACACTTCAGTTGATCACCCAGTGTATTTTGCAAGTTGTAAACTGTCAACAAATGAAAGGAACTACATTACAACAAAGTGGGAAGCATTAGCAATGGTGTATTCCCTTCAAAAGTTCCGCCACTACCTACTAGGAGGTATGTTCAAGTTTTTCATAGACCATTCAACTTTAAAGTACCTAGTAAACAAACCAGTTTTGGAGGGAAGAATATGCATATGGCTCTTACTCTTTTAGGAGTTCACCTTCGAGGTGATAGTCAAACCCGAGAGACTAAACGTGGGGCTGGACCACCTGTCAAGGTTGGAAAACAGGGAAAATGGAGGGTCCCTGGAAGATCAGCTGCCTGATGCTGATCTTTTCAGAGTAGAATCCATCCCAGAATACCTAGATTAGATAACAACCTACCTAAAAACAGGACAATGCCCAAAAGAATATACAAAAGTCTAGAGAAGACACCTAGTAGTCCGAGCGGCAGAGTATGAGTTGATAGCAGGACACTTGTAAAAGATGGGGCTAGACCAAATCTTACGAAGATGCATTCTGGACCACGAGAGGGAAGCCGTATTGGGGGAGTGCCACTGTGGAGTTGTGGGAGGGCATGTAGGAGAAAAACCGATGACGAGGAAAGTACTATAGGCGGGTTTATGGTGGCCAACAGTACGCATTGACAGTAAGGCATTTGTAAAGAAATGTGATGTATGCCAGAGGACGGGACGTCCATTGCACAGAGAGTAGCGCCAACAGTTGTTGAGCAGGAGCTCGATGAAAGAGTCCAGAAAATGGAGTCCCTGGTGGGAAAATATGATAGCGCGTCGTTGATTGATACCGACCTGATAGAGTCCTTCCAATTTCCAGCGATGAAGAAACAAGTCTACATGGAGAATTATGCCACAAAAGTGGGACAGGAAGTAGCAAGAGTACTTCCAGAGTTTGGAGGTGTTCAAAAATCCACCATACCTAACCTAAGAAATCTTCCAGTGTTCGACACTACAAAGGCTGCGATGCAGTGCACCAAGTTTCTGCTGAGCAGAATCCACAATGGGTTGCTATGGCTAGGAAGATAAATACCAATTCATGTGGAAGACATTCACAGGTTGACTGAGCTTTCGCAAGAAGGGAGAGACATCTCCACAACTTTCCAAAATGTGTCCAAGAGAGCGAAGAAAGCAGGAGATGGTGACTACTACAGGAATTACGACACCAAGAGAGGGGGAAAAGTGGCCAAAATAGACTTGATCAACAAGCCAACATTCAAATTTTCCTGCTATTTGATTGCAAGAAAAATGATGAGACATTACACAAAAGGGGAGTGAACGCTGGATACTATCTCAGTGGTGGAGCACTGTATCCAGGGGGCACAACTAAATTGGTGTTTTTTTCTACTTAATGAATTATTCGAAGCTTGTGAGGACAACTATAAGAGGGCCACTGGGTTCATCTACGGGTATCTTGTCATGGCGTTGGCGATGTGGAAATGGACATTTCCAGGAATTAGGCAACCTTTGGAAGTTGCAATAGGCCAACCATTACAATGAATTTCACACCCTGGAAATCATCAGGGGACCCCAGCACTAAGGAGGTGAACGAGGAAGCGTTCAAATTATGGTACAACTAGATGGTGGATGCCGTGATGAGTCAACAGATAATCCCAAAGAACTTGCTGGACAATTATTCTGCGCAAGTATGGTTTGGGGTTAACCATAAGCAAACCTACATTAGGCCAGCATGTGTGCCGGAATCGACCTTCAAGATGAGGCCGTTGAAGTTTCAAATCGATGAGCGAGCTTTCCACACAGAAGTATGTTCGTGGCCAGGAGTAGCAATGAAGGTCAGAAGCAAAGTCTACATCTATTCATTTGACGACATGCTACTGGATCCATTACCAAGAGAAACATCAGAGGAAGCGATGGCTAGGATGTCGCGACTACAGCTAACACCAATCATCGAAGAACTGAACACCAAGGTACAAAGATTTAACCAGTAGTTCAAACTCTAACAAGTGATTCCTCATTGTTTCCCATGTTTACGGAATTTCAAGCCTCAAATTCTGCCTCATCTTCCATCACAGTCCCCATAGTCAGGACCATACCACTCAATTTTTTCAATTCACCAACAACGACAACCACAATCCCTGTCAAAAAAATTAACACCTCAAAGCCACCCGTAGCTACACCAAAAGCCAATAAGCCAAAATTTACAATTTTTAGCCAGGTCTTTGATCTCACGGGGGAAGATCAAACGCAACCAATGGACATGGGGGCCTCAATCTAGGAAGAGCCATTGACAGAGACCCAGGTAACTCAGGAGTTGCCTCTAATCAACCCCTATTCCTTTTTAAATATCTGGATATCTCCACCTCGCACTCACCACTCGTTGGCCCACACCTCATACACCTCCAAAGATCATCCAGCTCGAACGCCCTCCACATCAGCCACCATATCTGACCCAGTCAGAGCAAAGAGTAAGAAAAAAGGAGACAACGAGGTGGAAGTTAACTCCGGTACAAAATTGGTACTTGAGGTTAACCAAACCTTGGTTGAACAAGTCACCTTCCAAGAACTTTTAAGTCGTGGCAGCTCTTTTACTGCAGATACAACACCCCCAACTGAAGCACTGAACCCATTTCAGCAAGCAAAATTGATACTTCAGCAGATGTAACCCACCCTAAGCATGAGTAACCCTAGTAATCCACTACTGCAACCAACACCGCCGCAATCACTGCAGGAGCACTCAACCAAGACCATTGCGAGCGGTCAACCGCTCCAAGAGAGATAACCAAATCAAGATATCTCTGGAGCTGACAACATGCAGACCTAGGGAACGACGCAGTTATACAACTTCATTCAGCGGGTAGCATAGCAGGCCGAAGGGCTTCACACAGAACTCCAGCAGAAATTTGAGCAGCAACAGGTACAAATCATCGTGCTTACAAAAGAGCACGAATAACTGAAGATAGATACAATCAACTCACAGGGCCAACTGGATACGGTGACAAAGGCCTTTCAAGATCTTTGGCCAATGGTAATAGCTCACAACACTCAGATACTAGATGATATATCAGATAGTGACATAGTTAGATGATCCATTCACATCTGAGTGGCCTGTTCGACCCTTAGTCAAGAAAACCGGGAACTAAAAGCGGCACTAGCAACAAGGCCCGCGCTACCAGACCCAGTGGTCATTTACACGGAGAAGATAATAGAAAGGCAGAACCAGGCAACCGGGATGCAAGAAACTCTGAGTACTATGGCAAGGGAAGCGTATGACCTACTAAAGGGTCTACATGAGTGTTCAACCTCACTCACTTTGAAATCAAAGCCGATTTCGGTACAGCTACAATAGGTGTCGAAGGAGATTCAGGAAGCCACAAACCTTGATGGACTTGACCAACTGTACACTCAAGAGGAAGAGTTGGAGGTCAAGATACAACAAATCGAGGAACATTCGGCAACAACCAAACAAGATCTCCGGGAGCTAAGGAAACCTGTCAAGCGTATGGCCCAAACCATGCAGCAAATGGCCATGGAGGCCAACACTAAAATCAAAGACGTCTTTTGTAATCAGACGACCATCTCAGGGGAGACATAATCGGAATGAGTCACTACAGAGATAGACCTGCTCATGCAGGAATGGCAACAGGCCATTTCCGGCTTCAGAGAAATCAAATCATCCGCGCTAGCAAAGGTCCTCGAGTTGGGGCCCTTGTTTGGATAGGAAGAAGAAAAGGAGAAGACAGGACTGGCCACAGAGGCAAGTGGACCGATGGACACTGAGGGAGAAGAAAACAATTGACTCAGGAAGAGTCAATAGGTTGTGGTCGGGGCCTATTGGGGCCTTTGTTTTGAAATAAAATTGTTTTTGAATTGCGGATAATAGGTGGCAGAACGCAACTACGGTAGACAGAGAGCTGTCATGGTTGCAAAGAATCGAAGAGCAGGTGGCGTGATTGTTACGGGGACACGCACAGATGGCATAAGGAAGCGACAGAGAACAAGCAATGGAACGCCAGTGATCAGGGAGATGCAGAAAATGCCAGAAAGGAAAGGAAGGGAGAACTGTCAGTTGCGTTGGCAACGAAACAAATAGGCAGCCGGCCAGCGGAGGAAGAAGGTTGGAATAGTAGGGATCAGAGAACAAGAGCCATAGGAGAGCTCTGTTTTCTCTGTTTGTTCTGTTCTCTCTCTCTCTCTCTCTATTCATTTTGTTATATCATATGCAACACCATTGTAATCAGTTCTATCAGGATCACTCTAAGGAACATTGTAACTACCTCTTGTTGTTAATGAAAAAGCTTATGATATGAGTTTGATGTTCTGAGTTCAATACTGTGTCTCTGATTTAGTTGAATGTGTGGGTTACTTTAAATTTTGTTTTTCTGTCCTGAATGCGTTGATGAGTATTGTCATTTACAGAGTATTTACACTCATTTGTAGCACGTAGTCTTGTGGGTTTTAGGATATGTTGTGTTTGATCGATACCTGATCTGATCCTAACCTTAGTAAAGTCGCGACATGCCTCGGGTGAGACTCTCTGCTCTTCAAAGTAGGGTGAAAATGTCGACGTTGTGCTAGACTATTGCGGAAAACCTTGTTTGCCTCCATCCTGAACCTGGGTCTCGCCCAAGAGACCTTTTTCCTTGCCAAAAATGCATGTCTATGGTGTTTTGATACTTCACTGCTCTATCTTATTTCATGATGATATACTTGGTTCCCACATATTTTTGGGGCTCTTCCTATAAAGGAAAAAATATCTTATTTGGTATATGATGGTTGCAGATCATGGTCTTGATCTCTCACTATTGAGGTCTTTTGGTATTGGTTATAAATTTAATATCTCTCATTTGATGTAAAGGTCATGTAAAGACCAATGATTTAATCCTTGTTATATTCAGTCATGTATGAAATTTTTAGGTCATGTCAAATATGTAATCCCACTTGGTTGGGTGGTTGGATCAAATATGCAACCCCACTTAATTGGGTGATTAATGTAAGTATTACTCCTTGGTGATAAGAAAGGTCATACTCATTCGAGTTATAGAGTCCTGTACTTCATTGAAAATCTTTCTAAAGATTCAACATGTGCTCAGGGGGAGCATGGTCAGTATAGTGCAGATCAGATCTACAGATCTCTTGTATCTACAAGGAAAGAAACCTTGTTTCAGAATTGGTCCGCCATTTTCCCTTGATGTCAAAGGGGGGGAGTAACTTGGTGTTTGAATACTGCTTCGATTGATGTGTCTTACAGGTATCTATAGATGGTTGTGATTAAAAACCAACGTGGTTTCCATCAAGTCCAAAGGAGGAGACTGTTGCCATTATGATGTAATGTGTTTTCCATGATGGAAACTTACTCGATGAGTTTTCTTTTGATAGAAACCTACTTAATGAAGATGTAAAATTGATGTATCTACATGCTAGTTCATATGTGACAGAGAAAGAAAAACCAGTAAGTGGCAAAGGTTTGATGAAGGGAAGTCACGTATACGCAGGTTCAATGAAGCCAATTCATGTACGTATGCAGGTTTTATGAAGCAAAGTAGTGTATACGCAGGTTCGACTGAGAAAAGTTGGGTACACCTGTGAATATGAAGAATCAAAGGCGCATACATTTGGTGCACTATGATTAATAAATACCAAGGGTCCTTACCATGGTATTAACCCAAAATATTTAGCGTAGTAATAACTATTTGATCCCATCCAAGATTACCACTGGCACTAGTGAGGTTTGGCTCATGGTATTGGCTAAGGCTCAACTATATAAGGAGGCGAAGATCAAAGTGTTAAGTGTGAATGAGCAAGGGTTAATGAATGAATACTTCAATCTGAAGTATCTTTCCATGATATGGGCTATAGTTGATTGGTTGATTTGAAATAATAATGCACTCGTGAATACAATAACGGGCCAGGATCATTAAACCTGAAATGACTATGTATTTGAATGATCTGTTTATGGGTTGTTTAGGTCTATGGTCTGGTGCATGTTTGTTGTAGTGAAGGTTATGATCTGAGTATGTTTGAAGTCCTGAAGTGTTGCACAGTCGTAAATTAGTTGCAGATATGTATGTGAGTTCATCACATTGAAGGCATGTATACACACGAGTTTTGTTATGTAGTGTCGCCTATATATTATGAAGTATGTTAATATATGTACGCGAGTTGGGTTCTGGATAAGCATGTACATATGCGGAAAAGCCTTATGGAAGACACGTATGCAATTCAGGGTTTTGCTGAAGAAAATGTATGATCAGTTCATACAATATTGTTGTTTTTCTGTTGTATTTCAATGATGTCTTCATGTTGATCTGGGTTGAGTGATAATGTCTAAAGTAGAACTGATTGAATGATGATTGGTTACATGTTGATTGGTTGAAAATATTCCTGATGTTGCTAACTATATGAGGGTTCAGAGATCTGTAAGCTAAATGACGCTGTTAAATTCTGTGACTGATTTAGAGTAACAATTTTAGAACTTATTATATATAGATATGTATGCAAGTTTCTCTACAGAAAAGTGTGTATACACGCGGGTTGCCTTAAGTGAAGTAGAGTGTATCTTTTGGGGTATTCAGTGTGTTGTTGCAATATTTTGAATTCGGTTCTGTGTTGTGGTTACAATGATCTCACCGTTATATTTGAATCAAGTTGGTGATTGGTTGGTTCAACATTCGAGTGATTGGTGAATTTTTGGTTAAATGGTTGTTTTCAAGAATTGGATGAATGTTTTGGGTACAGTAATCAGTTTCAATTTAGATATTTGACTTCTATGATGTTAAAGGGTTCAACAAGGATTATGTGTGGAAAAGTGGTCTACAAGTTGTGATGTATTAAAGCAGGTGGATCCAGTGTGAAAATTTATGAAATGTAGTCCACGGTGGTGCTGAGGGTTGGAGCCTTCAGTTAGGGGGTTGTAGCTCCCTTACAGTGGGTGCTGGTAAATGAGATCAAGGGGTCGTAGCTCCCTTCCATTGGGTGGTTGGTAAACAAGATTAGGGGGTCGTACCTCTCTTCCAATGGGTGCTAGTAAACAAGATTAGGGGGTTGGAGTTCCCTTCCAGTTGGAGCTAGAGAGCGAGAGAAGGTTGTATCATTTTGTAGGTGGGTTCCTACATGGTGGTATGAGCTTGCGCCAGTACAATATTGTAAGTAGTTTTCTATATAATAAATATTGAAGACGGAGACGACAACACCGATTTTTTTCTTCTACATTAGGTTTCCACCTTAAATCTTGGTGTTCATGTGTGTTGCTTATGTGTGATGGTTTAATCTGTTCTTACTGCACATATTTACTGCTTACTATATATCTGATGAATCAATGATGCACTATTCTAATTCAAGTAATTGAAGATATATTTGAATTAGAAGTTTTTTAGGCATACACAAGTTTCCTTAATAACAATCATGTACATATGCTAGTTGGTTTCAGTAAAGTTGCGTACAAAATTCAGAAAAGAAAAGGATTAATTTTTTGTGAGTTTTAAATACTGATTCACCCCCCCAGTATTTTTCCCAACATAAGGGGCATTCACTTGGTTGTGAAAATCAATATTTGTATATAGTCGATCTTTATTGATAGTTGAAATCACTATTGGGGAAAGTTTTGCTAGAAAGGAGTAATGTGAGGGATGAAATATTGTTTTATGTCAGATGAGTTCCAAGTGAAATTCAAGGGCATGGAAATCACGGTGGTGGGATTGAGGCAAGTTTGTCTTTGACGAAGGATCTTGAATTGGTAGCCCAGTAGAGCTAGTGCCAATTGAGGTCGATGCATCAATCTCCAGCTAGTATTTTGCATGTTTAAACACTCGTTATTCTTTCTCTTTGGTTTTTATGAGCCTATTAAGGTTGTTAAATTTTGTTTAGACACTCCTTTTGAAATTTCCTTTAATGGGCTCCTTATTTTTAAACTCACTTTGGACAAAGCATCTTCCATTTTGCTGATGATTGGATTTTCTAAGTGGTAGACTAAAGGCTAACAAATATCTAAGACATATGTAACCTTTTTAGATAATCAAAGTTTTTAGCTTACTTAAAAAACTATTGTGATCATGATAAGTGCAAATTGGATTTTTCAAAATTTGTCTAACACATAGTCTAACTATTAGATGTATTTTCCCTTAATTTTTCTTATAACTTTATTCCATAAATTAGAGAAAGAGGAACATAGACAAATAGGGATACCTGGATATTTGATAGAAGATAAAATATCCTTATTGAGGGAATTAAAAAGACATTAGAGAGAATAAGAAGTAAATTTTGGCTCACATTCTAGGCATATATTTAACATTTATTATGAAATTGATTGGGCCTCCAAATGTTTGAATAAAAAAATCCAAAATGCTCTTGAATCTCTTCTCTATAATGTTGGAAGCCTCTCCTAATAGAAGGGTGTTATTATAAAACTATGTATGGTTGATATTTTTGACTACTCTTACAATTTGAATACCTATAATATTTTTAATACTAATGTTTGGACTCTAACAATTTGTTGATAATTTTCAATTCTAATTTACAATAGGGTGAAAGAGGGAAGCCTTACCTTACCCCCTTGCAAGGACATAAATACATAGGCACTAATATATGAAGATACCCAATGGATAAAATTATAACTAAAATTGAACCTATGGAGGACACCTAATAAGGAGTAATGAACTCTATCAAAATGTCAATATTAATAAAGATAACTTTGTCTCCTTTGGACTAATCAAGTGAATTGGTTCTGTGACCAATATGATGTCCAAAATTTGACTATTTTCCATAAATCCACATTCACTCTCGAAAGAGTCTATCGGCTATGATATTGGACACTATATTATGCCAATAATTTCACAATGAGTTAGGCCTGAATATGGAAAAAAAAGAGAGATTCTCTCTTTTGGGATAAAAGAAAGGAAATATATATTTGTTTATCCCCTTACTCAATAAAACTTGTGGACATATTGAAAACATGTTACCAACTCAACAAGAATTGTGACCTTAAAACATAACTCTAACCCAAAAAAACCGTATTTTTGTATCAAAAATACCAAAATCATCCTCCAAATAATAAAACAATGCTATCGATAGCACCTATTTTCTAGGGAGTACTTAAAATAGTGTTTTTTTTTTTAAATGAGCTCTAAAAATCATTTAAAACCTATATTTCTCTCGTAAGGCTTGGAAATTTTTTATTATCATAAAAAGGTACATGACATTCCATCAATTTCCATTGGTTTGCCACTAGGGAAACCAAACAAATAACATGGATTTAAAATATTCAAATTCTATGTCAAAAAAACTACTAATTGATTACTCTTGGCACCAAGAAGAGTAGAAAAAATCAATATGCATTTAGCATGTGAAAACCTATCATAACTAAAAAAACATTGTTGTTGATAGCTACATAAACAAACATAATTATATGAATCATATCAACTAGAAGAAGATTCCACTTGAATAAGAGGAGGATCATTATCTACACTTAACACACATACTGTGAGGTAAACTAACCTTTTTTCTAGGACTGAGACTTCGTCGTCCAATTTTTCTACTTTTTGTGAAACCTCATCAATGCATAGTAGGAGCTCTTGCTAGGTCTCTAAACACTCCACAAGGACTTGTCCCGAGAGAGTTTTTATTTTCTAGTAGATGTTAATTGTTTGCATGTATCAAGTCCAACAAGACCTAGTATTGCAAGTCTCTATTATGAGCTTCAATTTCCATATATTGATTTGGGATGAATCGTATACTGAAGCACACTTCCTCTTCCATGCTCGGAATTTCCCTATGAATTTCCACCAAGGTGGACTCATTGTATCTAACCATGGAGCATTAAGCCTTCGCATAGGCCTAAGCCTGTGAAGAGGCCTAACCTTGTCTACCACCATGCCTCCTAGAGGGAAATCTGTGGTGCACCACCCTAACCAAGAGCATAAATCAATGAAAAATGAATTCCCCCTACCCCTCAAAGTGAGCATCGAAGCCAACCCCAAAGGGAGAGCTCACTGAAAAAGAAAAGTCACTAATGACTAGAAAAAAATTAGGCAAACATAACCAAATGTTGTTCCAACCTTACCAAATGATACATAGTATGCTTTGAAGAGGAGGTAAAAGCGAGAAGATACCCCGAATGAAGCAAAGACCAGAAAAATTCCCTAAAATCCCTTAAAACTCCTTGGAGAGTGGAGAACACCCAAAAAAGAAATATAATTCCATAATTCTATGAGAGCGTCCACTCAACAACAAATAAACAACCAGTAAACAAAAATGGAAACACCCAACCAAAGAAAAAAGGCCCCAAACTCGATAGAAGAACTACCTAGCCCACAAACAAAAACCTAGAGCTCTAAAAGAGAACCACCTGGCCCATTAGCTAGACTGTCAAGAAAAAATCCAATTGCTCAAGGGAACCTAGAAGCAGAGCAAACTCATTTTTCAACAAAATATCAAAAGTTAAGCATAAGACATAAAACATTGCAACCGAAACAACAAAGGAAGAACCATACTAAATTTATAATATGAAGAGTAATCCATTTAATATAGAAAAAGACTAAACAAAGCAACAAAATCAGCATAAGAATTTATTTGTTAGTTGAAAAAGTAATAGGAAGCCATTAAATAACAATCCATACCAAAAAAACCATCCAAAGAGGTGTTTCTTTAACAGTGTTGTTTGTATGCACATCAAAAACCACCACCCAAAGCATAATGACCACCACCCATCATACCACTAACCATAATGAAGACAAAATATATCAACAAAGTGTGCACAAACTGGGATGTCCTTGCAAAGACAACCTCACCCGAAAGTGAATCACAATGGAGATCTCCCACACCAAAAATGTCATATTACATCCATTGTAAGTTGGATGCCACTTGTGGGGAGTACCAAACCCCCTCATAAAATTACTTGCCCACATCACGAGACAATGACACAGATCCACCAAAATGTCATCCACCATGGGTAAAACCAACACAAAACCTTTAAACCAACCCTTAAATTTGAAAGTGATGACAATAATAGCATCAATTTTATTTCTAGGGTTAAAATTATAGCCTATTTTGAAACTATGGCCTTGACCATTTATAATTTGTAAATAAAAAATTGAAAATCTACTCCTAAATCTAAAAATGGTATTACTATAAATTTTATTTATTAATTTATTAATTTTTTAAATCATTTATTTTAAACATTAATACATTGAAAATGTAAATAAATAAATTAAATTAAATTAAATGAAGGTACAAGCACAAAATCAATAGCATGGGAGACCATAGGCTTCCTAATCTAGCTTTAAATTCGAGCCAAAACCAACTAAGGCTCAAACGAGGTTGGTATAAAGATAGCAAGGCCTAGTTAAACCATTGGGAGATCGACGAAAATGTTGCATGGAAAAATATTAATAACATTAAAAATATTGTTAATTCTAAGTTTAAAGAGAAAATGTGGTGTGAGAAAGATTTAGAGGCTAAAAGAAAATTAAGATATTATAAGGAGGTCATCAACCCTACTCTAGAAGATCAAAAGTATGTCTCTATTTTAACTAGCTCGGAGAAAAAAATTAATATAGCCAAGATAAGAACGAAATCTCATGAGCTCCATAGTGAAACTAGTCATTGGGTAGTTCCTAAAACACCATGGGTGGAAAGGATCTGCCATCTCTACGAGAATATGGACATTGAAGATGAAAATCACTTCCTCTTAGAATGCCTTGCGTACACCCACATTAGATCTCAGTTTCATAATCTTTGTTGAAATACCGACCTTCCTAGCCTTTTAACATTTGGATTATGGACCAGCACCTTAGATTTTCTCAAACAATTTTTTTGATAACATTATTATCCTCAAAAAGCTTGCCATCTTTGGGGTTGCAATTCCATCTTAATCTAAATATATTTCTACAATAGAATATACAAAAATACCCAAGTATGCAACACAATTTACATAGTAATATATAGGATAACATATTTGCCAAAGGCACCACCCAAAGACTCGAACCTCAAAAACCAACAACGAATTTGGCTAGAAACATCAAACCCCCTCAAGTGGCGGGTTGTTTTCATTTGAATAGAGATAGTGGAAATAACCTCTCCAAATCAGTTGCAAACTTCCAGTCTCGGAAACTTCCAAATCAGACACATGAACACAAAGCGAATGCACATCCTCACACAAAATTTCCATTGATTATTCCATATTCACATGGTGTCGGAGCAATTTTTCTTCTAGGAAGAGTTGAAAAGAACTTCGCTACCTTTCAACTATGTCCTCAAGTTTCTAGAAAGAAACTAAGAGAGCTTGAGAAGCACCCAGAAGCCTTCCAAGCATAAGGTTGGTGTTGGAATTCTCCGAGGGAGCCAGAGATTCTATCATCATATACCAGAGACCTAACAACCGACAAGATAACATACTGATTAGAAATCTACCAGTTTCTAAACCTGGATGAATTGAAAACACATCAATAATATGGAGAGTCGAGGAATTCAATATATAGACAGAATTAGAACTGTGCGACGAGCCAAACTACAAAAAAAAATTCATATCCATCTCCCAAGGCTCAACTATACATAGAATTGACATCTGAGGAATGGCGTGGGATGGATGAATTAATTCCATTCTATTGAACACAATTTTGGAATCTACGACCGAAAGGGTCCACCGTAAATCCCACCAGGAGGAAAATAAATAGATGAGACACCCTGAATTTGGAGATAATGAAATAACATGACACATGTATATCAAATTAAAACACCAGGGAGTGGTAAAAAAGATTAATGGTTGGAAAAGGAAAGGCCAACAGATCCTGAGGTTCTTCCACTTTTGGAGATGAACCACATAATGTGAATTGATGAAAGGAATCGACCATGTTGTGATCCAATTTTTTCCATTTAACGATTGAATCAATTAAAAAATGATTGCTTCTTAGGGTACTCAATATAACAATTCAGTGGATAATTACATCCACTCTATCCTGACTATATCTTAGACAATCAATTATTTTTAAGGAATTGGAGAAGTGATAAGTATATTATCCATTTCCATGCTGCCTTGTCCCAAGGTGGAGCCTTTTTTACATAAAGCATTAAATGTTGAGTTCAAAAGTTTGTATATATGAAAGAATTCCAATTTTTAAAACTTAAAGGCAGAGATAGGAACCCTCTGGTTCAAGGGAGGATAATTTGAACATATCAACTTCTTTCTCTTGGTCATTTGATGAATGAATGGCATCAAGTCTCCAAATACTAATAGGCTAGAAATTTTCTTTTGTATAGTCATTTCCATACCTTTCTATAATGCAAGATATTCAACATAATTGTTGGTCGTCTAGCCAAGGCCCCAAGAAAATTGTGATACGTTTTTTTTCCGTCGGGGCTAAATAAAACCCCTCCTACTCCTTCCACCCCCAGATTGCCTCTCGAAGCCCCATCAAAAAAGAGAGAGAATTGGGATTTCTCCATTCTCCACATGAGGAATTGTGATTTTCTAAGCCTGATACATGGAACCATATACCTAAGAGGCCTAAGCATGAATTTGGAAGAAGGGGAAAATTCCCTAACAATATTAATACAATCACATTCTTCATGGTTCAAATCCTCATTTTCTTTGGAATTGGAACCTCTAATAGATATAGCTTAAAAGAGCAATAAGGATGCTTTAGATGAGACTGACTAAGGAGACACAATATCATTCCTAAAATTAGATTTTTTCCTTGCGATCCAAATGGACCAACACAAGAACTTAGGAAGGGTACCCAACAATGAATTGAAAAAGAGGAGGCTTTCTGATACCATGGGTAGTTAGATCTCCATTTTTCGAACATGTCTTCCCACGAACCTGGGATGGAGATAATAGGAGAGACATGAGCGAACTATAATCACTAGGTCTCCAAAGAGAAAGGGAAAATATGAAATAGACAATAAATGTTTTCATCAGAGCTAAGAAATAAAATGCATCTTGAAGGATCATGGATATTTATTTTCCTAAGATTTTTAGTAGTTAAGTTTTTCTAATGTATGAGAGACCAAAAAAATGTGTTTATTTTTGGAATACCATCTTTGCTCCATATTTTTGACCACATACTACAAGACGGAGGGTGAAAGAGGGAAACCTTACCTTATCCCTTGCAAGGACAAAAATCCAGAGCCACTAATACATGAAGATACCTAATGGATAAACTTATAACTAAAAACAAACTTGTGGAGGACACCAAATAAGGAGTAATGAACTCTATCAAAAGAATTTTCTATGTCAATATTAACAAACATAGTTTTGTATCTTTTGGAATAATTGAGTGAATTGGTTCTAGGACCAATATGATGTCCATATTTTTCCTATTTTCCATAAACCCTCAATTCTTGAAAGAGACTATTAGCTATAATATTGTAAACTATCTTATGCCAAGCATTGCACAATGAGATAGGCATGAATATTGAAAAAAACAGAAGGATTCTCCTCTTTTGGGATAAAAGAAAGGAAAGATGAAATTGTTGATCCCCTTATTTAATAAGAGTTGTGCAATATTGAAAACATATTACCAAGTCAACAAGAATTGTGACATCAAAGCATAAATCTAACCCAAAAAAACCATATTTTTGTATCAAAAATACCAAAATAAACCTCCAAATAATAAAAAAGTATTATCAGTAGCACCCATTTTCTAGAGATTACTTACAATTGTGACTTTTTGAAAATATTGATCTCTACAACTAACACAAAACCTATATTTCTCTTGTAAGGATAGGAATTTGTTTTTTTTTTTAATCATAAAACGATATCCATTTCATAAATTGTTATTGATCTACCACTAGAGAAACCAAACTAATAACATAGATTTAAAATATTCAAATTGTATGTCAAAAAAACTATTAATTCATTGTTCTTGGCACCAAGTCGAGTAGAACAAATCAATACACATTTAACATGTGAAAACCTATCATAACTAAAGAAAGAAGCATCGGTGTTGATAGCTACATAAAAACTGTTAGGTCCCTATATTACTATTTTAGTCCCTTATTGTTGTTAGTGTAGCCCCCTTATTGTTATTGTTGTACCCCTGTAACCCAAATATTGTTATTATTGTGCCCTTACATTGTTATTGTTAGGTCGGCTAGGATTATGTTGTGGGCTTATGGACTCCTATATATAGAAGAGTTTTGGTAATTTGCTTATAATCAAGAATTTTTTTCATTTATGTAATGTATTGGGTTTCACCTTAGTGGCTTGTTCTAAGCGTGATCTCTCTTTTCTTCTATTTTTGGAGCTAGTTTCATAACATTGGTATCGGAGGGCTTTGGATTACGAAAGTTTCATTTGCTCCAAACGGGTCACGAAATCAGACCTTTGTGTCACAATTTTTTTCTTGAAGTTGAAAAGGAAGCTAAAAATGTGTACAACGTGGAAACGGTTTCATCTGAGAACCTCCTAAAAATTTGGGACTTAACAGTTCAACTCTTTTTGAAGGAGATATGATTTGGTGAAGTTATGCTTTTTTCAGGCTCCCGAATTTCAATTAAAACAAGTCATCGTGGAATGTTCGCTATAACTTTTCATATATAAAGTTTCAGAAGCTAAAATTTTTACAGTGCGAAGCCGAAATCTCGAGGAACCTCTTGTAAATATTTTAGATCTTGGTTCGCAATATTTTTGGAGATATGATCTATGGAACGTAGGATTGTTTCAAGCTCCCGAATTTCATTTCAAAGAGGTGACCATGGGAAAAACGTCATAAATCTCTCTCTAAGCGTCGAATTAGGATTCTGTAAAAAGTGGTTGCAATTACACAAAGTGTAATTTTGGTACATTAATTTCAGAGCCAAAGAAGGAAACAGTGACACATGGCAAGTCGTACAAGTTCGCTATGCTGAACCAGTCCATAATTAGGTCATCGTGGGAGATTGGGCATAACTTTGTCTTGAATAATCCAAATCAGGTCATACCTATGGCATTTGAAAGAAGATTCAGAGGGCTGATTCAGGGCTAAATTTCAGATATTGAAGATCTGTAATCACAGAGATAATTCAGTTTCAATATCAAGCTCCTCAAAAGCAAGAAAAAAGTGTGTATATTTTTCGAATTACATAATTCTCGTTTGAAAAAAAAAATAGTTTGAATTTATTCCAAGGGAATATTTAAGAATAGATATCAGTATTGGGTTCTAAAATTCCCCCTAAAATTAATTCAACACCCATTAATCCTTCAGAAGGCTCTATTATGATTCATGAAGATGAAGAAACACAACATGAGATATCAAAATTACAAGAGAAAGTGCACCAAATTTCGCTATCGCAAAGAGCAACAAAAAATGAAATGGAAGTTTTGAACAAAGGCGTGGAAACTAATATGAATGGTTTGAAGAAAGGTGTGGAAGCTAAGATGAATGGTTTGCAAGCTAAGATGGATGGCATGGAAGTGGGCATGGAAGCTAATATGGATGGCATGGAAGCTAAGATGGATGACATGGAAGCTAAGATCGATGAAAAAATGAAAGACAACATGGAAAACATGAAGAATGATTTGGCAAAGTTGGTACAAGAAATGTTTCCTAATGGCGAAAAGATAGTAGAGGAAACTCATGATGAGAAAAAAATAAATGTCAATTTTGATTTCATAAAGTCTAATATTGGATGGAAGAACCACCATATTCCAAAGATGGAAATGAGGAAGTTTGATGGCAAGGATCCCGTAACATGGATACTACAGATGGAGCAATATTTTGATCTCAATAATGTGCAAAAAACACAAAAGGTATGCATTGCAACTTTACATTTCGAAAAAAACACATTTGTATGGTATTGATGGCTTTGATCCCGTAAAAAAAATTGTCACTTGGTCATTTTTTTTGGAGGAAATGATAGCACATTATGAGGATACAAAGAGCAACACCTTCTTTAGCCAATTGATAAATCTCAAACAAAAGGGTTTAGTGGTGGAGCACATTGAGGACTTCCAAAAATTGAATATAAGGGTAATTTATATTTCAGAGGAACACAAGATTGATGTCTTCATAGGGAATTTAAAGGATAACATCAAACAACAGGAAGTTAAAGGTCGAGGCACAGGTTCTTAGGCTGGAAAGGCATTCGAGGTTGGAAAAGAAAAATTGAATGTAAAATTATGGCAACAAGAAGCCCTGCCACTCACATATATAAAGATGGAAGTGTTGCACTCCCTGGGCTTCCCCAACCTACAAGGTTGACACCACAACAATTGGAAGAAAAAAGAGCAAAGGAGCTTTGCTACGGGTTTTGATGAAAATGCACTAAAAGGTCATAAGTGTGCCGAGAAGAAATTATTTTACATAGATTTGTGAGGAGGAAGAAAAGGAAGAAGAAAATGAACAAGAATCTTCAAAAGAAGAGGATATACACCAGGAACCAACCCTAGAAGAGGAATAAATGAGTCTGGCCATGTCATGTAATGTATTGGCAGGAATTACCACTCCTCAAACTCTCAAGATAGAAGGACATATCAAGAAGAAAAAGGTATATAACAGAGGATCGGTGGAGATGGAGGCGCGCACCCTGAGCGACTAGGGTTTTTGTCAGCCTCTGAAACAGAGAAGTTTGTCCCTATCTGCCCTCTACAGACCATTTTCGTGCACCAGATCAATCGCCGTTCACTGCCACAGGAATCCCTGTAATGGTGTCCCCGTCGGGGGGGTTTCAACGCCTCCTCCATCAAGTTCTGGCGCAAAGACGGCATCGGAAACGACAAAGAAATCCCCTGTTAAACCTGAAAATGATGAAATGCAAGATACCCCGATGCAAGAAACACAAAAAGCTTCACATAATACGACATAAAAGACAAGCAATGTACAGGGAGACACTGCACTGCACAAGGATACTCCCATAGCGACATCCACAACCTGTAAGCCCATAGCAGCAGAACAGCCCAAAATCGAACTACCAAGTCATAGGATAAATGGTCAAATCCAATATATGAAGGACCATGCCCTCATTGGAAAATTCATTGGCTTCTGGCCGATTGAAAAATCTCTTCAGGGGTGGATAACAGCAAAATGGAAACCTAAAGGACATGTTACCCTACAGCTAGGCCCAAAAGGATTCTTCACGGCAGTATTCAACTGTATTGAAGATCACAACAGAGTTGTAGAAGGCGACCCTTACTTTTTCAACTCAGCTAGACTGTATTTATAGGGCTGGGTGGAAAGATTTAACCCAGACAAGGAGGAATTTAGCTGGACACCTGTGTGGATCCAGATTTATTCTCTTCCGTTGGAATACTGGGATGAAGATTCGTTGAAAGACATAGGAAACGGCCTGGGCGAGTTCATCAAGATAGCTGAAGAAACAAAGCTTCGAAGATATACTTCATATGCTCGCATATGCGTCTATATGCATCTAGACAAAGCTCTCTCGGATTCGGTAAGTCTTTATCATGATGAATTTGAATGGATCCAGCCTTTAGATTATGAACATGTACCTTTCAGATGCCGAAAATTTCATGTCCATGGACATCTTTTCCGTGACTTCCCTTTAAATGTTAATCCTCGGAATACTGATGTCTCAGATAAACCTGACCTTGAAGGATTCACCAAAGTTACCAATAGAAAAAGAACTCATAAAAAACCCGCCTCTGGAAAAAAAACCTTCCAAGACACCTCCTCCATCCCTTCCACCAGCAATAGCTTTGACACACTAGCCAAGGAAAGCGAGACTATCCCTACTGTAAACCAGCAAGATGCCCCCCATTCCAAGCCAGCCCAAACTCCCCCTCCCTCTGGCTCAATCCCAACTCCCTTGCCTCTATCTGATACCCATACCACTCTGGCTATGACTCATAAGGATCCTGAATGGAAACCAAATGGAATGGATATTGATTGCGTTCTTCACCAGCCTCACTTCTCAAACGACACCATGGAAGGAAGCAGCCAAGCTCAAAATATGGAGGAGGAGCCTAAAAGCATCGACTTAAGGGGACTTGACATATTTATTCTTGAGCAAGCCTGCAGAAAGAAAGAATTCGATAAAATTCCAGAAATCCAAGTAGACAACCTGGAGGTCATCATCTCCAGAAATTTTCAGCAGCGCCAACTAGGAATACAACCGGGGAGTCAATGGGATGGTGCACAACTTCCCAAAGACTCTAAGAAGCGCGGAAGAAAGATAGATCTGAAAAGAACCATCATCATCGACAAGATCCTGGTGGAGTCAGGAAGATATTCCAAGTTGACAAAGTACTACAAACCCCTCCCAAATAGTGAATCATGAAGCTCACCTCATGGAATTTAAGAGGGCTAAACAGTCCCGGAAAATTTAGAATGATTAAAAACATGATAAAGCAGGAGAAACCACAAATATTTTTCATGCAAGAAACAAAATGTAACAGCACTACTCTTGGAAACATACTCTCGAAAGCTTGGCCAGGATGTCACTCCGTAGCAGTGGATGCCTCTGGTGCCTCTGGAGGGTTAGCTATAGCATGGAATACGCAGGCCATCACGCACACAGACTTTAATTCATCCCATCATATCATTCAGGCTACATTCCACATAATAGGAACTAATATTCATGGACATCTTACAAATTTCTATTTCCCTCAGGACGCTGGTAGTAAGATTTCTCTGCTGGACACTATTGCAGAGCTCAACTCCAACAGACTCCATCCACTATGGATCACAGGAGGCGACTTCAATATGATAACCAGACTTGAAGAAAAGCAGGGGGGAAGAGCCAAATTGGAGAACGAAAGTGGCCACTTCAAGGATTTCATACAAAACAATTGGTTAATTGATCTGCAGTTCAGCAACGGAATTTGCACTTGGAGAAATCGCAGAGCAGGAAGGCAACAAATAGCATCCAAATTAGACCGCTTCCTAATCTCTGATAATGCCATACATCTTGGAGGGGATATCTATGCCTCAATTATGCCCCTATCCGGATCGGATCATTGGCCAATATCTGTTCAATGGCAAAGACTAGGCAATTCTACACTTCAACCATTCCGTTTCGAAGCTTTTTGGCTCACTCACTCTACTTTCAACAACTTGGTCCATATGATTTGGAAGGATTTCTCCCCCCTAGAAGGATCAAGTATGTTTCAATTTCAACAGAAACTCAAATTTCTTAAAATGCACATCAAAAGTTGGAATCACTCCACTTTTGGAATCATCTTTCAGGCTCAGAATGATCTAAACCAAGAAATGATGGCTCTCCAGTAAAATATCATCAATGACGGAAGAACAGAGGAGACATTAGAACAAGAGAGGCGGATTCAAAATCAATTGGAGGATAGAAGAAAGCAGGAGGAAATCCTTTGGAAGAAAAAATCCAGAGTCAAATGGCTAAAAGAGGGTGAGCGTAACACAAAATTCTTTCACAATACAAAGGCGAATGCATAACACCATCTCTCACATCTAGAATCAATAGGGGGAAAGGGTGGAAGATCATGCAGAGATTGAAACGGAGCTTATCAATCATTTCCAGATGGTTCACCAGGAGCCCCAAATCGACATACAACCAGCTATAGAAAGACTCACTCAAAATATTTCGAGAATTATTACGGAGGAACATAACCAACTACTCCTAAGGCCTGTTACTCCTCAAGAAGTAGATATGGCTCTGAAACAGCTCAAGGAAGGCAAGGCTCCTGGTCCAGATGGTTTCACCAGCACCTTCTTTCACAATTTCTGGGACCTCATCAAAGAGCAATTCTGGCTGGTGGTGCAAGAATCAACAACCCTTCATTGGCTACTTCTTTAAATTCGACTTTCATCGCCCTAATTCCTAAATAAGAGCACTATAGCGCACCAGACAAATTCTGCCCAATTGCCTTGTGTAATTTCATTTACAAAGTCATATCCAAAGTCATAGCTTCACGGATGAAACCACTTCTTCCACTGCTCATTTCGCCAAAACAATCAGGATACGTGGAAGGCAGGAAAATTCTGGATGGTATAATCCTCACACATGAGGTTATACACTCCCTCAAGCACTCCAAAAAGGCAGGTATGCTACTTAAAATAGACCTATCTAAAGCTTTTGACAAGTTAAGCTAGACTTATATTCAAAAATGCTGGCAGCCTTTGGCTTCTCCCACCCCTTGGATCCATTGGGTAATGAGTCTGGTATCTTCCACTTTATTCTCCATCCTCATCAATGGCATTCCCTCTCGACCGTTCAGTCCCTCTCGAGGTATTAGGCAAGGAGGACCCCTTTCACCTTTTCTTTTTGTGTTAATGGCAGAAGTTTTAGGACGTCATATCAAGCAAGCTCTACAGTCTCAACAACTCAGAGGTATCTCCATCCATAATTCTCCAGCTATTACCCACCAACAATTTGTAGATGATAACATGTTATTTGGGCATCCCTCTGTGCAAGAAGCTTTAAAATACAAATCACTTCTTGATGATTTCTCAAAGGCTTCTGGAGCCAGCATTAACACTGCTAAATCCCAAATCTTCTTCTTTCATACTCCACCCATGACTCAAAACGCTATAGCTCGCATTCTTGGCTTCTCCATAGCTTCACTACCTTCCAAATATTTGGGTGCTCCCTTAATTGAATCGGCTATAAAACATGCTTCTTGGCAATTACTATTACAAAAGCTAGAAGCCCGTCTTTCTTCTTGGACGTACCAAGCTCTTAATATAGCAAGTATACTGGTGTTAGTAAAAGCTGTATTACAAGAAATGCCTCTCTATATTTTCTCTATCTTGGCTGCTCCAAAGTGGGTTCTCAAGAAAATCAAATCTCTGCAACGTAATTTTCTCTGGGGAGCCACAGGAAATAATCGCAAATGGGCACTGGTAAAATGGCTGACTATTTGTAGACCCAAGGAAAACGGTGGTATAGGCTTAAGAGATCCCCATCACAATAATGCTACCATGGGAGCCAAAATATGGTGGCAATGGCTCTCAGCTCCAAACACGCCTTAGGCTGCTATCTAGACGGCCAAATACGCAAATCATAGGCCACCTGAAGAACTAATCAGACTCACACCAATAGAAAAGGGCTCTTTAATATGGAATGCAGCTAGACAACACTTTATTTTGATCCAACAACACAGTTTCTGGGAAATCAGGGATGGCAACACAACAATATTTTGGATGGACTTCTGGCAACAACAACCAAGGCTTTGTAGTATCTACAGACCTCCACCTAGTGAGGAATGGGAAGAGCAACAAAGGGAAACAATCCAGCAACAATGGACACCCAACTTAGCACAAGGATATAGACAATGGCTCCCAGTTGCCCAATTGATCAGGGATGGAGCAGAGCACCTCCAGAATGCCATAGATACAGAACTAAAAAATAGAAAAATCAGATTCTCTGACAAAAAGGACATTCTAAAGTGGGGCTATACCCCAAGGGGATATTTCACTACCAAGGAGGCATACAAAATTATCTGCACTGATCCAACACCCCTCGATCCTCTATGGAGCAGAATCTGGACTCCTGGAATTTGGCCCAAGGTTTCCATGTTCCTCTAGCTGATTGGTCACCAGCACATCCTCACATGGGATAACCTTAGGAAAAGACACTTTCATGGACCTTCAAGATGTTCCAACTGCAATCAACAGGAAGAAACCATTCAACATCTCCTGGACACCTGTTCTCTTGCCAACCAACTCTGGGAGAAGGCTAGATTTCGATGTCAAAAAAGGTGAAAATTTTCAGAGGATCTAATCAACACAATCTGCAATTGGCCGCAATATCCTTATAAAAGCGAGCTACTTAACCAAATGTGGCAAATAATACTAGGCCTTCTTCTTTGGACAAATTGGAAAGAAAGAGCGCATCTTCAAGAATCAAAGCACTCCTCTAGACACCATATGGAGCAACCTCTGTCTTAATCTTCAGGAGACCTTGGGGCTACAAGCTTGGAAAGTTGAAGATTTTCCTACTCTCCCACAAGAGCAGGCCATCTAGGCGAATTGGAATCTTCAAATCCCCCAAATTCTAAAAAATCCCGGAATTTCTCACAATTCCTCTATAGTGACAAGAAAATGGACACCCCCTCCTTCGGGAACTTTCAAACTCGACTTTGATAGAGCTTCCAAGGGTAATCTAGGCAGAGCAGGGTTCGGAGGCATCTTCGGGGATCACAAAGGTAAACCACTCCTACTATTTCTGGGCAACATAGGATGGGATACAAATAACTCAGCTGAATTAGAAGGCTTGTGGCAGGGTCTATCCTTGTCCCATCTTCATGGATTTCATCCTTTGGAGATTGAAGGGGATTCAAAAATTCTTATAAATATGGATAATCAACTTCTCCAAGGGGCCCATGCAAACAAAATAGCCAATAGCTGGAGACTAGAGGCTAGATTGGAACTTATTGAACAATGGATCAACACCAACCGAGCGCTCCTGTTCAAACATGTCAAAAGGGATGGCAACAAGGTTGCTGACCAATTGGCCAACCTGGGAGTGGACAGTGAGCATACTCTTCTCATCGGTTCCCTAGACATTATACATGACTGTGCTAAAAAACAGGAATGCAACACCTTGGTCCAGAATGATGCATATCTCCCGGATGCGGGTGTATAGCTGGATAAATACCGTGATAGGACTTGGGTTCGGCAAGTGGAGGAGCCACTTGGCCACCCACGCCATTGACATGCGGGATCATATTCTACGAAACACATTCATCAAAACAGCATTTAATTTGAGCAATGGCTGAGATCCGACCATTATACTTGCTCGAGCCTCCGTATGGTTTACTCTGCACCCACCTTCTTATCACATTTATGAGATTTTAACGCCGGGAGAGCTTCGAGGCAACCCCGCTCTGGATTTTAAGATGGAGGATGGCAGAGGGAACTCAGTCGCTCCTCCTTCACTGCAAAGTCTCAGTTCACCTTTTGCTGTGCGACCCTACTCCCACACTGCCACAGGTAGAAGGAGCCATCTTAGTTGCTACATTGAATTAGGAGATGGGCTGCACCTTTCTCAATTTGGCCTCTGCAATCTAACTACTGTCACTTTGGACCTCTTTCTCACTCCGCTCTCTCCAAACTCTGTTACTCTGACTTATCTTTCACCATCCTCTGAGCCCATCACCATGCTGAGGCTGCGACATCGCATGAGATGTTGAAGGGGAAACACCAGGAGCCATCCCCAGCGTACCCCCTCCACCTCCAACTCTGAATCCTCTTCACCCTCCTCTGACTACTTTATTGGTAGATACCTCAACACACGCAGTAGGAGGGGTCGATTCTAGACTACCAGCATCATAATGGGCTCTCCTGCACCTGCCAACCCTGTTTCTCTAGCTCCAAATACGCCTCAGACTGCTCAATTCTTCTTTAACTGCTCTCTGAATCGACCCCGTATCATTGCTTCCATTTCGGTGGTATTCAAGGAGGAACCCCAGTTTTTTGACACCAGTGTTCATCAGGGAGGGACAACTTCTGCGACGACTCAGGACATGGACGTGTAGCAGCAGCCGGTGGACAAGAACAAAGGAAAAGCTCCAAGTGATGAGGAGAAGGTTCGTTGCCGACGTGAGCATTCCAAGCAAAGCGCTGCCTCATGTGCGGACAAGACAAGGGAGGATGACGACATGGAGGCCTAAAAGTGCCTCATAATTGAAGAAACTCCTCCTCATCATGATGTTTAATAATTCTAATTATGTTTGGTTTTTGTTTTACGATTCCCAACTTGATGGGATTGAACTTGAATTTTTAGCTCTGTTATCCAGTGGTTTTTGTTTAACAGTCTATCATATATGCATAGTACAGTGGATTCCAAGGCTGATACCCCTGCGTGGGCAGCACAGTAGCATAATATATGGACTAGACTGGTTTCCCCTAGTGGGCAATCAATTCTCTGTTTCTTTTGCTGAACATGAGACATTTTTGGGCAAATACAAGGCTTCGGCCATGATGTAAATTATTCTTCCTATTTAATATATTTAAACTAATTTAGAAAAAAAAAAATCAAGAATAAAAAGGTATAGTGTTGATTGATTCGGGTAGTACCCATAATTTTATTCATTGTAAGGTAGCCAAGGAATTGAATTGTTTCCTATACCCAGCACAATAATTTCAAGTGATGATTGCAAATGGAGGAACTATAAATTGCTCTGGAAAATTCCATAATATCAAGCTAACCATGGGGGAATTTGTATTGAATAGTCCAATGCTTTCCATTCCTATGGGAGGTGTTGATGTTGTACTAGGAGTACAATGGTTACAATCTTTGGGGACGGTAGCTTTTAATTTTCAAGAACTTTTCTTGAAATTTTTTTCAGAAGGAAAGGAAGTCGAATTACGGGGTATTGCGGGGAAGCCGAGAAAGATAATAAGCTCTAATGTCATGACAAAGCTTCTAAAGAAAGAACAACGAGGCGTAATTGCACAATTATGCTCACTAGAAGTTCCAACATCAAAATCATCTATTTCTGCAGATCTCCAAAAAGTCTTGAACAATCATTCCAAGGTGTTTGAAACTCCCAAAGGACTCCCACCTATTCGTGATCATGATCATGCTATTCATTTGATTCTAGGAAGTGTTCCTCCAAACATCAGGCCTTATAGATATCCTTACTTCCAAAAGAGCAAAATTGAACATATGATTGCAGAAATGTTAGAGGCGGGTATAATTCAACCTAGTCAAAGTTCTTTCTCTGCTCCTGTAGTATTGGTACACAAGAAGGATGGATCATGTCGAATGTGTCCGGATTATAGGGAGCTCAATAAGCTCACCATTAAAGACAAATTTCCCATTCCTGTGATTGATGAATTATTGGATGAATTACATGGAGCAATTTATTTTACCAAGTTGCATCTTCGTTCAGGATATCATCAAATTAGAATGAAGACTGAAGATATTCCAAAAACAGCATTTCGAACTCATGAGGGTCATTATGAATTTTTGGTCATGCCTTTTGGCCTTACCAATACACCTTCTACATTTCAAGGGTTGATGAATTCCATTTTCAAACCCTTCCTTAGAAAAGTTGTGCTAGTATTTTTTGATGATATACTAATCTACAGCAGGTCTTGGAAGGATCATGTTGAACATGTTGACAGGGTGCTCAAACTATTGCAGGAGAAACAATTATATGCAAAAAAATCCAAATGTTTCTTTGGAGTACAAGGGGTGGAATATCTGGGTCATATTGTATCTCACGAGGGTGTTAAAGTAGACCCTAACAAAATTAAAGCCATTAAGGAATGGAAAGTCCCCACAACCATAAAGAAGTTGCGAGGATTTCTCGGGTTAACAGGGTATTATCGCAAGTTTGTTAAGAATTATGGGAGAATAACGGCACCTCTAAAAACATTATTGAAGAAAGATGCATTTTCATGGACTCCTGAAGCAACTAAGGCCTTTGAACATCTTAAAGAGGCAATGTGCCTAGCACCAGTCTTAGCTACGCCAGACTTCACAAAAACATTTATTTTGGAATGTGATGCCTCAGGAAATGGAATTGGTGTTGTTTTAATGCAAGGAAAGCCCATTTCTTTTGAAAGTCGTCCCGATCAAGTAAGTATTTTTAGAGAAAGCTATTTGTGAGAAATGTTAGCTATACTACATGCACTAAAGAAATGGCGATCTTACCTAATGGGAGAACACTTCAAGGTAAGAAGCTAATCAACATTAGTCTTAAACACTTTTTGGAACAAAAACTATCTTAGAAGAGTAGCAAAATGGGTCACAAAGATGTTGGGTTATGACTTTGAAATCGTCTACAAAAAAGGGAAGCTAAATGTTATTGTAGATGCACTCTCAAGAAAAGATGAAGAGGTGGAAGCATTGCTTTGTGCCATTTCAATTATCCAACCAGATTGGATAACCGAAGCAAGGGATGAATGGAAGAAGGACGAAGAAGTGTGGACTCTCATTCAAAAGTTGCAGCAAGATCCTAGTACATTTGATACATTTAGTTGGAAAAATGATTCCTTATGGTACAAAGGTCGCTTATATATTTGCATGAATTCCCAACTAAAAAAAAAATTCTTTTGAAATTGCACACTTTTTTAGGACACTCAAGGTTTTTAAAAACTTACCACAAGGAGAAGAAAGATTTTTTTTGGGATGGCCTTAAATATGATATTCAAAAGTTTGCTGTGGAATGTTTGGTTTTCCAACAAAATAAAGTTGAGACAATTAAGACCACGGGTCTTCTACAACCTTTATCCATTCCAAGTCAATTTTGGGAGGATATTTCAATGGGTTTTATCGCAGGTTTACCTAAGTCCGAAGGAAAGAGTGTCATCATGGTGGTAGTTGATAGAATTACCAAGTATGCACACTTTTTTGCATTATATCATCCATTTAAAGCAAGTACAGTTGCTACTACATTTATGGACACAATTCAAAAGCTACATGGAAACCCAAAGGTTATTGTGAGCGACGGAGATCCCATTTTTACTGGAAATTTTTGGACAGAGTTATTTTCTTGTTTGGGTACTCAATTAGCTCATAGCTCATCTTATCATCCTCAATCCAATGGTCAAACTAAGATAATGAATAAATGTTTGGAAGGATATCTTCATTGTTTTGTATCTGATAAAAAAACACAATGGGTCAAGTGGTTACCTCTTGCTGAATGGTGGTATAACACTTCCTTCCATACTGCAACAAAAATGACCCCATTTATGGCACTTTATGGATATCATCCTGCATCCATCACATCATCTTTAAGAGAAAATTCTAAGATTCAAGCAATGGAAAGTCATCGAGCATCAACGAAGTTCTCCAACCATTAAGATATAACTAAATTTGGCACAAAATCGAATGAAACAACGAACCAAATCAAACAAACAAACAAATACAAACATAACCATACAAACAAATGTCCCTCAAGCAAGCTAAGAAGGATAATAAATTATCGCCAAAGTACTATGGTCCTTACAAGGTGTTGCAAAATATTGGTACTATGGCATACAAATTAGAGCTTCCTGATTCTTCGCAAGTGCATCCAGTTTTCCATGTTTCTTGCTTAAAGAAGGCTATAGGTGAAAATATTCCAGTTCAAACAATATTTCCAGAACTTGATGAGGACGGAAAAATCATATTGGAACCTGAAGCGGTCACGGAAACAAGAACTCGATAACTACGGAATTGATCTATTTCAGAGTATCTCATCAAGTGGAAGAACTTACCCACTAAAGATTCTACATGGGAGGATGAGAATTTTATACAGAAACACCAAGAGCTACTCAAGCGTTGAGGACAACACTTTTTTGAAGGAGAGGGGCATGTTAGGTCCCTATATTACTAGTTTAGTCCCTTATTGTTATTAGTGTAGCCCCTTATTGTTATTGTTGTACCCCTGTAACCCCAATATTATTATTATTGTGCCCTTACATTGTTATTGTTAGGTCGGCTAGGATTATATTATGGGCCCATGGATTCCTATATATAGAAGGAGGTTTTGGTCATTTGTATTAGAGGTTTCCCCCTCAAAGTGGCTGATTTCTAAGGCACTCATCTCTCTTTTCTTCTATTTTTGGAGTTGGTTTCATAACAAAAAAACATAATTCTATGAATCATATCGGCTAGAATAAGATTCCACTTGAACAGGATGAGGAACAATATCTACATCTGACACATTGAATGTGAGGTCAACTAACCTTTTTTCTAGGATTGAGACTTTGTCATCCAATTTTTGTATTTTTTGAAAAATTTCATCAATGCATAGTAGGAGCTCTTGCAAAGTCTCTGAACACTCCACAAGGACTCGTCCCAAGAGAGCTTTGATTTTCTAGTAGAGGTCAATTATTTGCATGTATCAAGTCTAATGAGACCTAGTATTTCTAGTATCTACTGTGAGTTTCAACTTCCACATGCTAATATGGGATGAATCGTCTACTAAACCACACTTCCTCTTCCATGCTCGAAGTTTACCTATGAATTTCCACCAAGGTGGAATCATTATATCTATCCATGGAGCATTGAGCCTTTGCACATGCCTGAGACTGGGAAGAGGCTCAACCTTTATACCACCACACCTCTTAGAGGGAAATTTGTGATGCACCATCCTAACCAAGAGCATAAATCAATGATAGACGCACCCCCCCCTCCCCCTCCACCCCTCAAAGTGAGAATTAGCCAACTCAGGGAGGAGACACTTCTACAGCTACAAAGACTAGAAAATTCCCCAAAATACCTTGAAACTCCTTGGAGAGCGGAGAACACCAAAAAAAGCAATATAATTCTAGAATTCTACAAGAGCGCCCACCCAACAACAAACAAATGACCAGTGACAGAAACAAAAACACCCAACCGAATAACAAAGGCCCCTAACTCGATAGAAGAACTACCTGGCCCAAAAACACAAACCTAGAACTCTGAAAGAGAACCATCTGGCCAACAAGCTAGAGTGTCAAGAAAAAATCCAATTTCTCAAGGGCACCTAGAAGTAGAGAAAGCTCTTCTTTCAACAAAAATTCATAAAGTTAAGCAGGAGACATATAACATTGCAACCAAAACAACAAAGGTAGAACCATACTAATGTTATTATATGAAGATTAATCCATTTAAAATAGAAAAAGACTAAACAAAGCAACACAATCAACATAAGAATTCCTTTGTTAGTTGAAAAAATAATCGGAAATCACTAAATAACAAGCCATACCAAGGAAACCATCCAACGAGGTTTTGCTTCAACAGTGTTGTTTGTATGCACATTGAAAACCACCACCCAAAGTATAATGACCACCGCCCTTCATACCACCAACCATAATGACGACACAAAATCTCAACAAAGTGTGTAGCTGAATGGGATGTCATGCAAGGACAACCTGCACCCCAAACTGATCATGATGGATATCTCCCACACCAAACATGTCATATTACCTCCATTGCATGTCAGACACCACTTCTGGAGAGTACCAAGCCCCCTCGTAAACTTAATTTCCCACAGCATGAACAATGACATAGGTCCACCATAATGGCATCCACCATAGAGAAAACCAACACAAAACCTTAAAATCAACCCTTAAATTGAAAAGTAATGACACTAATAGCATGGATTTTATTTCCATATTTAAAATTATAACCTATTTTTGAAATATGGCCTTGACCACATATACCTTCGCAAATAAAAAATTGAAAATTGGCTCTAAATCTAAAAGTGGTATTATTCAAAAATTTATTTATTTTTTAAACATTAATACATTGAAAATGTAAATAAATAAATTAAATTAAATTAAGCTAACATTTAATTTTTTTTATTAAAATAAGAGAAAAATGAATTTTTGAAACTAATATTACAAGATACAAATTAATAAAAAAATTAAAATTGAAAATTTATTTTAAACATTAATACATTTTAAAAGGTAAATAAATTAATTAAATTAACATTTAAAAAAAAAAATATTGAAATAGTCAACGAGATCTTGGTTCAATTCCCTGCCACAATCTCGTGATATATTGGACATGTTGAAGATATAGTCCTGCCAAGCTTACTATATAAAACAATTTTTTAAACTAATATTACAAAATACAATTTAATAAATAAATAAAAATTCAAAAAATATTTAGAAAACACATAAAATAATTATTAAAAAATAATAATTTTAAAAATACTTAAAATTAAATAAAAACACTTTATTAATATAAAATTTAAACTAAAAGGTAAAGTGATTGTCTCGTTGATGTAAATTCCCCGCGTATTTGCATTTGCTGTGACCGGGCATGGATTAATGCAATCGAGTACTTATTTTGCTTAAAAAAAAGGGTATGAAATCATGTTTGTTTTTTTTAATATAATCATTCCTTTTTTTAAATATTATTAAATTAGACATTAAACTTGTATATGACATGTTTTATTTATGAGATTAGCGACTTGTTTTTATGCAACAATTTGACTATTAAATTTACCGAAAGTGTGTAATATAATTTGATTGGACCTTGATAATTAATAGCACATTATTCCTCATAAGAGGTCATAGGTTCAAAACTACAGGAGGTAAAGCTTATACATGTTGATAAAATAATATTAGCTTTTTGTGATGTGACACAAGAGGTAAGCATCCCCATGGAGTGAAACCTAATGTCTATTGATGTCTAGGCCCTTGCCAAGTCACGAGTTACTATTAATATTGACTTGCTTGATGTTAGTATAACTCCACCCAATTTTAATGGTTAAAAAGAAATTATGAAGGTGTACATACTCTACCCCCCTTGGCTTGCAGAATTTTATTACTAACTCCACCCAATTTTAATGGTTTAAAATTATTTTTATGAACGTTTACATACCCTACCACCTAGCTTGCCAAATGTTTGTATTAACTCCACCCAATTTTAATGGGTTTAGAAAAAAATGTATAAAGCTATTCATACTCAACCCCTTTTAGATTTGAATGTATGACTTGAAAAAACATGTTCTTAACTATTAGGCCCACTAAATTTTATTTTTTAGTTTTTTTTTTAGAGTTGAAATATATTATTATTATTTGGCTTTCATGAGTTTCTTTTGTTTTTTTAATTAAATAAAAAGAATTATGCCCTTTTTTTCTAAATTTTGTTTTATTTTTTCCTCTTTTAGTTTTTTTCTTCTTCTTTTAATTACTAACTAGCTTTTTTATTTAACCAAGTCTCCATTTATTTATTTTTTTCTTTTAAAAGAATGGGTAAGGGTTTTTGTATTAAAAAATGTTTGAGTTAGGGACCAGAACCCTTATATTTTCTGAAACTATTTTTTTGCTAACATTAGTCTACTCAAAAATCTTGTCGGGTTGCAATTTCACATTAATCTAAAGATTATGTCAATTGTAGAATCGAAAAAAAGACCCAAGTATGCAACAAAATCTACATAGTAACATAGGATAACATATTTGCTAAAGGCACCACCCAAATACTAGAACCTCAAGTCTCAATAATGACTTTGGCCAACAACGTCGGACCCCCTTAAGTGGAGGGTTATTTTCCTTGAGTAGAGACACTAGAAATAACACCTCTTGAAACTAGTTGTGCATTTCCAATCATAGAGACTTCCAGATCTGACACATGAACATAGAGAAAATGCACCTCCTCACACAAAATTTCCATCGACTGTTCTATATCCACATGGTGTCTTACTCAAATTTTTCTTCCAGGAAAAATTGAAAAAAATCTATGCTACCTTTCAACCATGTCCTCAAGTTTCTGGATAGAAAATAAGAGAGACTAGAATCATACAAAAGCCTTTCAAGCATAAGGCTGGCATTGACATCCTCTGAGGGAGCCAGAGAGTTTTCCATCACATACCATATACCCAACACCTAACAAGATAACCTACTGATAAGAAATATACCAGCTTTTAAACTCAGATGGATTGAAAACCAATGAATAATCTAGAGAGTCAAGGAATTCAATATAGAGACATAATTAGAACTGTGCCATGATCCAAACAGAAACAAAAATTTCAAAGTCATCTCTGAAATCTCAATTGGACAGAGAAGCAAAGTTTGAGGAATGGGACAGGATGGATGAATTAATTCCATTCATTAGGGGAAATTTTAGGTATAAAATGGAACTTCTAAGGAAATTATAAAATAATAGTGGAAATAATAAAATAGAATTAGATTACATCATCAAATTTTAGAGGGAAAAAAGAAAAAACTATTTTTTCAACTCGTATTTTCAACTTATCTCCCTATGGGATTACTGAAATTTCAAGCGAGAACACTTGTTGGATGCAAAACTTGATTCCTCATCCAAGGATTACCCATGTTGCATACTTTCGATGGACCCTGCTACATGAAAAATGAGAAATACATTAAAATACATTATTGTAATCACGTATTTTCATGTATTTCTCTTTTTTCGTGTAGCAGGGTCCATCGAAAGTATGAAACATGGGTACTCCTTGGATGAGGAATTAAAATTTGCATCCAACTAGTACTCCCTCGAAATTTCAGTACAACCTTAGGGAGATAAGTTGAAAATAAAAGTTGAAAAAGTAGTTTTATTATTTTATTATTTTTTAATGTTTTTACTTTTTTACCCCCAAAATGGTGAACCATCCCCCATAGTTAACATCATCATATTGAATCCTATTGGTTCTTATAAAAATTATTTTGGTTGTACATTTTTCTTAGGATGCCCATTTTAGACCTCAAAAGTTCTCTAATGCTACTGAATAAGAGTTTGGACTTTGAAGCCGAAACGATCCACCATAGATCCAACCAAGAGGAAAATAAATAGACAAAACAACTTGCATTTAGAGCTAATGAAATTGTATGCCACATGTAAATAAAATCAAAACACTAGGGAGGGGTCAAAAGGATTCATGGTCAGAAAAGGAAAGGCCACCAGATCATATGGCCCTTCCACTTCTAGATACACACCACATAATCCGAATTGATGAAGGGAACTGACCATGTATCTAATCAACAAAATTTCCGTTTAATGATCGAATCAATTAAAAAATGATTGCTTCTTGTGGTACTCAATATAACAATGTAGTGGGTAAGAATTACATCCAGTCTATCCTAACTATATCTTAGACAGTTAATTATAATTAAGAAATTGGAGAAGTTCTAAGTCAATTATCCATTTCCAGGTCGCTTTATCACAAGGTGGAGCCTTTTTTAGCTAATGCATTATATGTCAAGTTCAAATGCATGTATAATGAAATAATTACAATTTTTAAAACTTATATGCATAGAAAATAATCCTATGGCTCAAGGGAGGATAATTTGAACATATCGACTTCATGGCCTTAGTCATTTAACAAATGACTAGCATTGAGTCTCCAAATACTAATAGGCTAGAAATTTTCTTTCTATTTCCATTCCCAAGCCTTTCTATAGTGCAATATATTCAACATAATTGTTGGTCTCTAAGTCGAGACCCCAAGAAAATTGCGACACGATTTTTCCGTTGGGGCTAAATAAAACCCCTCCTGCTCCTTCCCTCCCCCCTCTTGCTCCTTCTCTCTTGCTCCTTTCCTCTCGAAGCCCCATCAAAAAAGAGAGACAACTGGGGTTTCTCCAATCTCCACTTGAGGAATCCCGATTGACTGAGCCTAATACATGGAACCATACACCTAATAGGATTGAGCATGAATTTGGAAGAATTGGAAAATTTCTTATCAATCTTAATCCAGTCACGTTCTTCTTGATTAAAATCCTCATTTTCTTTGGAATTGAAACCTCTAACATATATAGCTTCAAAGAGCATTGAGGATCCTTTAGATGTGACCAAATGAGGAGATAATATTCCATTATTAAAAGTGAATTTGTTCCTTGCGATCCAAATGTACCAACACAGAAACTTAGGAAGGGTTGCTGAGCAATGAATCAATAAAGAGGAGGGTTTCCGACACCATGGGTAGTTAGATCTCGATTTTTCAAACATGTCTCCCCATAAACTCGAGATAGATATAATAGGAGAGACAAGAGCTAACTCTAATCTCTATATCTCCAAAGAGAAATGGAAAATCTGCAATAGATAATAAATGTTTTCCTCGGAGCTAAGGCATAAAATGCATCTTGAAGGGCCATGGATATTTATTTTCCTAATATTTTCAGCGGTAAGGATTTTATAATGGATGAGAGACCAAAAAAATGTGTTTATTTTTGTAGTATCATCTTTGCTCCATATTTTTTTTCACGGAATACAAGAGGGAGGGTGAGGAATCCTCTTTACCAAATGAGAGTATCTCAACTTAATTGAATATTAATGGTGAGGATTTAAAGACCAAGATTGGAAATCTTACAATGAGATAGATATAGGAGCCAATAATTTTAACATACCAATCATTTTATCCCATTGAGCTCCAAGTTGAGGAGGTAGCTCAGACCTAATAAAACCCCTCCAATGACCTTGACCATCCCAAAGTGATATATATTTTAGTTTAAAGAACCCTTTCTCTTACATCCAAGAAGCCAAATCTCTAAATTCTTCTCAAATTCCTAAAGGGCCATTTGGGGAAAAGTTATATTTCCAAAGGTTAATACGAGCTCCATTCAAAATCTGCCAATTGAGGTGATCAACAATAAGAGGGGAAACCTCCTTGCATAAATTCTATATTTTAGAGCCAAAAACAGACCAATGAACTACCTTAGCTCTTCATAAGCGATTTTTATTCAATTATTTCTGCACAAAATCCAAATTCCACCATTCCTTTATATTCGATATAAGCCTCCATATAAGTTTTTCTCCAAGAGTGAGATTCATGAACATAGGTTCTTTCATAGCTAAACCACCATTTTATTTTTGGAGGAAAACCATGTTCCATTGAACCAAGTGGAATTTATTTCCATTCTTTCTCCCTTTGTGCCATATAATTTTTTGAATCAAAATGATCATTTGTGTGATCACAAATTTTGGAGCTAGTAATCCAAAATTGAGATATTAAGGAAGAGAGGGTGAAACAGATTTTATCAATATCACCCAATCAGTAGTGGTTAGCCATTGTGCTCCCTAAGGCTATATTTTCTTCCTGAATTTGTTTAGAGTATTAGTCCAATTGTCCAAAACTAAAGTGCCAATATATATTGGAATTCCAAGGGATTTGAAATACTATCACTCAATATCTAAAGGGAATTCAAGGACCTTGGAGGTATGATAAAGGAAAAAAATAGGATTGTTCCATATGAATAGTCAAATCTTCTTTTTATTGATGAGGCCCATAGAGATACTCAAGTATATATAACATTTGTTTAAATATAACAACAATTTTCCTTGAAGCACATCTTAATAGGAGTGTATCGTCGACAAACTAGAAGTGATTTACATCCTTTGTACTGATGGCTATGCTTAAGCCCCTTAACTTTCCATCAATCCTGGTGAGCTCCATATTTTTGATAATAATTTCAGCCACTAGTATATTTAAAATTGGGGAGAGGGGGAAACCTTGCCTCAATCCCCTTGAGGCTAGAAATTTTTTTTAAGGTCGACTATTTAATAAGGGAGCAATCCAAGGAATTCCCACACAAGATCTTATACATTATATAATTTTTTCATAGAACCTTAGTTTTCCGATGACAAAGAACAAATAGGAATGGAAAACTTTATAAAAATTGTTCGCCATGACCAATTTGATAACCATACATGGTTCACCACTTTGCTTACTAGAGTGGATCACCTCTTGAACTAAAATGACGTTTTCCAATATCTGTCTATGCTTCATAAATCCCCCGTGGTTCTCCAAGGTTATTGTTGGAAGAATCTTCCTCAACTTGTTGGTGATCACTTTAGTCAAGATCTTATACATTGAGCTTCAAAGGGATATAGGTCTAAAGTGAGAAAAAGAGACATGTTTTGACTCTTTTGGGATTAAGGAAAAGAAGGAAGAGTTTATATTCCCTCTCAGTTTCCCTTTTGTTCTGGAGGAATTCAATATTTGCAGATGATATTTCTTTAGTAAGGCCCAAAAGAATCTAAAGAAACTGATGGAAAAACTATCCAGACAGGAAGCTTTGTCCAGGTCAAGAGACCAATTGGCCTTCATCACCTTTTCTTCCTCAATAAGCCTTATGAGCAGGATATTTTACGAATTTGAAACAATATAGGGAAAGGATGAGATAAAATATTGCACCCCACTTCAGTTGTTTTCATTTTCCTTGGAGTATAAATTCCTAAAGAAGTTGAAAGCAACTTACTTGAGTTCAGGGAAGAAAGATAATTTTGTTTGGCCCTCTGGGGTGATTTATTTAACATAATTTATTATCTCCCTCACTTTGGATCCATTTTGAAAAAAGGACGTGTATTGATCCCCACCCTTGAGCTAGAGACTTCTTGACTTTAAGCACCAATATTCCTCCTTTTTCCAATAGAGAATGAGTTTTTGTTTACTTATTTATTTTTCTATTTTGATATGTCCCTTTGTCACAATTTCATTTTCTATTTGAACTTGATGATTCTCAACTTGTCTAATGAGATCAATTTTTTCTTGACTTGGATGCTTAAAATTGGATTTAGTTTAGGTACGAAGAGCCTGCTTCACAATTTCAATATGGATTCCCAAAAAAATGCAGTGGATCGTCTTTCATCGAGGTTTCCCAGGATTTATGAATTAAAGAATTAACTCTTTCCTTTTGGAGCCACCCAAGATTAAATGAAATTGGATTGGTCCCAAGTCCTCTGGAGGATATATACTTAACACGATAGGTCGATGATATGAGCCTCCTCTTTCCATAATTGACGAGGAGCAATCAATACCTTTCACCAACCAATTACTATGGATAAGGAACTAATCCAATCTGAACGCAATATGCCCCATGCCACTTCTCCAATTGAACTAGGTGTATTTTCATTTTTTTGGAGCAATGTCTAGAAGTTCCCACTCTTTGAGAAGATATTCCATCCTTCCTCAGAAAGTATCTCTGACAATGGATCCTCCAAGTTTCTTTGAAGAGAGGAGAGCAACATTAAAATATCCACTAACTATGGTGTTGATATGCCATTTTTCTTCCTTTAACCTGATTAAGGAGTCCTAGTATTCTTATTTCTTGCTATAATTCACCAAAGCATAAACCTCAAAAAACAAGTAAAAATATTTTTTTTTTTTTATCTTCTAATTTAACAGCTACCCAAAACCTTGATTCAAAGCTAGCTAAAAAAAAAACAAGTGTCTTACCAAAAAGTTCTTATTCGTATGGAGGCTCCGCATGAGCTTTAATAAACAATAAAATTGTTTTTCCAAAAGGACCTAGATAACACTAATATTTCTTCATCAACTAACTTAGTTCCATGCAAGAATAGAGATTGAGGATTTTCCATTCTTATTAGATCTTTGATTGCTTGGAATTTAGTGGGGTTTCCAAGTTCCCTTATATTCCAGGATATTACTTTCATATTAACTTAGAGGATTTTGACTTACCTCCTCTGGATATGGTGTTCACCTGTTCTTTGTTACTCATGTTCTTAAGGATATTAGTGATATGAGGATGATTTCCCATCTTAATATTTTGTTATGCTTCTTCTTCCCTTACATTTTTGTCAAAGAGACTTCCTTTGGATTTTTGTTTTTCCAGTTCATGACTAGAAGAGTTGCTTACCCAATTTAATCTCTTCTTGGTACTTCTCATAAGGACCTTTCCTGCCCCTTCATCTATGACTTGGAATTTTGGGGATGTGCCTTTAGAAACTTTGTCTATCCTTATAGTGATTGGAGGAGTCATGACACTGTGTTGAATATTAGTTTGAACATTGCTTTCAATATTATTTTCCTTTGCTGCTTCTTCCTCATGGAACTACATGTCTTATTCTTCTCCTATTTCTTCCTTAGAAGTATGCTCTTCAATATTTGTCACTGGTTCAATCTACTCTTTCCCTTCCTGAGATAGGATGTCAAACGTATTTTTTGATGTTGAAGTGAAAATATGAGCATAGGATTTGGGAATTTTAGCTATGATTTTCCCTTTGAAGACACAAATTTTTTGGGTGTGCCATTATTCTTCCTGAGAAGGAGCTGCCCCCTCGCCATTTCCAATCTTATCCTTCTTACAGTCTCGGGGAAATTTCCCATATTTGTGACAAATTTTACACTCGAAGGGAAGTTGGTCATAGTCTATTTTTTGAATGAAACTCCACTCGCTTTGGGTAAAAATGATCTTCGAAGGCAAGCCTTTCTCGAGGTCCACTTCGACAAAAAATTTAGCATAAGAAATTTTTTGGCCTTTTGGCTCAACCTAGTCAAAGAACCCTCCAACACCATTCCCAATATCCTTCAATCACTCATTGCTCCAATAGGAGAGAGGAAAGAATGGAAGCTTGACCAATGCATGAACAAAAGTTGCAATATATTCATCTTGGTTGAAATCCATGTACTAGTCGTTCAGGTACATTCCTTTAAAACCAAACAAATACGACCCTTTTCTGAACACTATATTTTTATCCTCCTTATACTCGAAAAGAAAAGTGAAAAAATCATTGCCCACAACATAAACTCCAAGATCCCCCATTATGGGTTTCTAGTTCTTGTCAACCCACTTCTCTACAAACTTTGACAAGGGCCAATTCCCATGAAATTCTTGACTAGATCCTTGTCAAAGAAGGTCAAGGAGTTTTTTCAGAATCTCAAAGGGAGGATAATAGACGTAGTGTTCTCAGCCTTCTTCATGAACTTAGTCGGCTTCTCCTTGGGTTAGGGGTTATTTTTAAGCAACAAACCAATGCACAAAAATTCATTTTCTCATCATATATGGGAAAATCCACTGCCCCCACCCCCCCTGAACCCATTGTCATCATACTTCAACTAAAAATCTATTAAAACTTACAGAGGGTTAGGGTTTCAGTGCAGTTGCAGAGCTCTTCCCAATTTTCTAACAATGCATCTATGTATTGTCAATAATATCCACAAGGTTTTGAATCAATCACCTTCATATATGGAGTTCCTTAACAATACACTCCATCGCCAAATATTCTACACTCTGTGGGCTCGATGTATTAATTTTTTACAGTAAAATAATTTTTTTATAAATTAAATATTTGTATTGCCTTCCAAATGAGATATCACATGATAATGTTAAATATTTTAGATAATTCCTACCATGCCAAAAAATGTACTCTTTTCAAGGAGGTAGAATAAAAAATGTTTCCTAGAGATTTAAAATACAAATTACATCTGTCTAAAATTGGGCTTTCAAGGCCTTGATAAAAAGACAAAGAAATCAGTAACTGATAAACTAAAACCATAGACAGAGGAAATTGGGTAGGATGAGGGATCCAAATATGTTGTTGCAACCTGAATAAGATCCTTGTTATTACACAATGAGTAGCCAATAGTAGGAAGAATGCCAAGGTGATTTTCAATATGATCTAGTTGATGATTTAGGTCTCCCATGTGATGATGCAGGTGGTCCATGGAGAGGAGGAGGTCCTCCCATTTTTCATGCCTGTCTTATAAGAATTTTCCCAGAAAATACTTCATGTGCTAATGGAGGTCCATTGTGTACATATATTTATTATATCATCCATGTATGTGACTGTCATTAGTTTTGAGAAATCTAGGGCATCGATATTAGGTGATTTCTCTTCTTTAGATAATTGCTTGTGAATGATTTTTAGTTTCCTAGATTTGGATATCCCTTTACTTATATTATTAGTGTTATTTTTCATAAAAAAACTACCAATGCATAAATGATAAAGATACAAGAGACACATAATATAGGCTATCATCCAGGGAAAAAACCTCTCCCACTTGAGGGTAAAATCCAAACAAATTCTTCTTATTATAAAGATTCCAATTTACGAATACCAAGACCAAGGCCCTAGACCTTTGTGCCACTCCAAGACCAAGACACAAACCTTCCTTGATGAAATCCTTCTTGAAACAAACTTGTTGCTCTTTCCTTCTCCTATGGTCAATGCAAGTCAAACTGTCTGCACTACAGTAATTACGGTTTTATCCACATATCTGCAATCTTGGCTTATCTTACACCCTTACAATTCTCACATGTGAGTTGTTGGAGGTACCTTCCTTCTTAACTTAATTAGGAGACTCACTCTTATGACTTCATTTGTGATATATGCTGATATAAGATATTTTTTTGGGCTTCTTCACTGACTGAGGAAACCCTACTGTAGAACCTTTAATATATGCTACATGAGTGAGGAAAAGGTAACCAAAATAGTGCCTGAATAACTCAGATTCTTCTCATACTTCTTGCACTAGATGAGAGGCTTCTACTTCTGTTTTTCACACTTTCTATTGTACTTTAGATGTATCACCAAAAATTGTGCCAAGAATGAAAGCCGAGGTTCCTGTAAATAGTATTTTTCCCATGCTAATTGGCCAACATAACTTGGAGACAAGGTCGACATGCCTTTTGGAGATTATCTTTCTTTCATATTGAGTCGACTTGAAGGAGAGGTATTGTGCTTGTCTTGGAGGGCTTTCATACTTACTTTAATGACTCATTCAAAATGTAATTTTCCCAAGAAGGGTCCTTCATACATGAAATTGACTCAATTTGAATTTTATGACTAGATGAAAAAACCTAAAGGATCACAATGGGAGCCATCACTAAAAATAAAATTCCTTGCACATGAAACCCATGAGACAAGCATTGCAATAATAATTTATTTTTCTTCTTTTCATCAATTAAATAAAATCACAATTACACATGTCATTATGAAGACATAACCTAGTTACACTTTTCAACATTCCCTCTTAACTAGGAAGGTATTCATAATGGTACTTGGTCATTCTCAATCAGAATAATTTCTCATAAGAAGTGTCGGATTGGTAACCCATATTTTTAGCATCATATCAACTAGCATTGGAACATAGCAAGGCCTTAACTAACAAATCCATATCTCCATGATATCTTAGCACAATGTTGGTGAGACCAATGATGTATAGACACCCTCATCATTGTCTCTCGAAACATACTCCACCCAGGCTCTCAGAATGTGTTCCATCGAGACTATTATTATCTTGGATTCTCAGTCCTCAAATAATATCGGGCCTTTACGACTACTCTTGTCTTGGATGCCCTAACACATCCTCAAACAGAATCAGATGCTATATGCTTACCCAATCCTCCATTCTATCTTCCCAAGTGAAGACAAGAATGATGTGTATATCTCTCCCTCTTAATTAGGGAGGACAAATCTATTCCAATAAAGGAATGAACTAATTCCTATAGAAGTAATGTACCTAAGGTCCCTCTTGGCTTAGGAATTTTTCTTCCAAGTTTCTACCAAGTAAGAAACTTGTTTCCACGCTCCTTCATATCTAGGGACCTAAAAAAGCTCCATAGGTTGATATGATGGGAAACCAACTGCTTGAAGAAATCCTCATCACAATGTCATGAAATTCTTTTCGTTATTCAGGAGTCTTCATGTTTTGGGACTTATGTGTAGGGCACAAACCATCCATCACTTTCATCATTGAGCCATGTCATCATTCCTTTTATCACAAAGTGATCCATCAGTTCATATACGGCTTTACTTCATGCCATGATGCCTTCTTCATGCCATGTTTACTTAAGGATATTTCATTCTACCACATGGTCATGATCGTTGGAAGATATTCATAGCTCTTTCATGTGCATCCCTGCATAAGCCCATCTAGATATCATTAAATCAAAACTAACTTTGTGATGGTATTTCATCATGACTTCTTCCAGTTTGCATCATCATCCTACATACATATTGACACATCTCCCAAATATATCCATTATCAAGGGTCTCCATCTCTTTCAGACTTCCATCAAAGTCTTCATATCTTTTTGGGAGATATCTTAATCAAACATTTCAGTTCTTAGATGTTGATTTCCTTTATAGGTCCACATTCCATGATCTCTTCCTTTCTTTCTTCACAGATTTTCTTCTAGAAACTTTTTCTCATAGCTATTCCAAATTTTTCAACCACCTTATTTTCCATATGAGGACATATTATGTTTATTTCATCTAGAAAATGTGTGATCATCCATGCCTTCTTGCATTATTTTAGTGGAGGAGATCCATTTTCCTTTGATCATGATCTCAAGATAGAGCATTGATCCATATTACATGTGACCATGTGGCATGGCTCCAAATTTAAATGAAAGAATACATACCTCATTCTCCTTTGGGTCATCTAGACTTCCTGCAACAACTTCCTTGATTGAAATAGGTTCAATCCCTTAATCTGCTTTACCTTTTATGTCAACATACCATCATCCCATGAGTCAAAAAAGTTGGAATTCCTGCTGAAATACTTACTTCCTCTCTTGATAGGTGAACCTTCTAATGAAGATTCCATCAGAGAATATTGAGGATCTTGAGTATCCCCATCCAACAGATGTTTCATTTCGACTGATGTATGATGAGCTCTGTCCTGGATGAATTTTTCCTCTCCATAAGTGCCACTTATGTTTATAATGAGGTTCCAAATAGTTATATCCTTCATAGTTGACTGCCATAGATTTTGTTCCAGTTATCCCTCATGTTTCCCTATGATGATGTCATGAGATCTTGCTTATAATGCTTCTATGATTCCATGATGCATCCTATCATGCTTCTACTTTACAACAGGAAAAATTAGAAATAGAAACTAGAAAATAACTAGGTGAGGAAGGCTATCTAAATAGTGGAGATATATTACTTCCTCCTTCTAGGAATTATTCTTTTCAGCTTCCCCCACTTTCGTGGTGATATGGGCTTCTTCTCTTCCTATTTTTTATTGTCCTTCTTGAGCTTAGGACAATCTCTTCTATTGTGCCCATATTCTTGACACCCATAGCATTGCATTTTAGCCATGTTCTTTTTCTTTTTCTTAGGACCAAACCTTCCAAATTTTCCCTTACTTCTTGGCACTGTAGTGTTGGGTGTCTATTATATTCTTCCCACGACTAGCCCCACGTGCGAAGCAGAGTGAAAGAGGGGTGGCGGTAGCAAGGGGGTGATAGGGGGGCGTTAGTCCCCCTACACATGGTTCGGACCAGTGCCCCAAGAAATTTTTTTGGACCCTATATTAGGTGGGGACCTACCTATGGTTTTGTGCATGGGGTTTTCACATGGTTTTGGGCATGATGATTTTCTGTCCATGGTATTTTGTATATCCGGTCAAGGGAACTATGATTATGTTGTAATCTAGGGTTAATGGATTGGGGATTATGAATGCTTCGGCATGTATATATATGTCTTGTAACATTGAAAGGAATATAATGAAAATCAATCTAGTAGTCCCATTTTTGGGATCCAGGGGAAAATATTTGTGTATATGTGTTTCATGTTTACGTTCTCGCCCTTGTTTTTTTTTTTAAGAATTTGTTTGTAGGTAATTTATGTACATGTTTAAAACCTACATGCAACATATTCCTAATTCTTCTCACTTGATCCCACATCATATTTTTCCTTTAGCCTGGATTCTTCAATATTGCACAGTAACCATTGTTCATGGAATAGAATAGCTTCTTTATTCCCATAAATACTTGAAGTAAAGTTACCCCACTCCTCCGGTAGTGCGTTTAGTACAATTATAGCCATTTCCCTATCAGACATTAATTATCCTAGATATTGAAGTTGATCCTTGATCTCAAATATCCTCATAAGGTATGAGTTTATTCCATCTTCCTTTGACATCTTCATCTTGTAGAGTTCTTGCCTTAGAGAGATAACTTCTGCTACAGTACTTACAGAATACGACTCTACCAATTTTTCATATATTTATTTTGAGCTTTCGAGTTCATATACATAAGGGATGAGGGGATCCTTGATGGATTCTATGTGAATCCTTTAAGCCCTAACTTCCCCTTTCTTATACTTGTCAAGAGCTTGAACATCTTCCTTTCTTGGTTTAATAATAGATAATTTGATATGTTCCATAACCTCATTTTCAATGAGATTCAGATATGTCCTTTTCTTCCATGCAAGATAGTTTGAAGCCCCAACTAATTTGTTTCTTTCCTTGCAAAATACATTTTGACAGATTAGATGCAGACTTGAATATACGTACTTGACAGGATGCTCCTTCTCATTGTTGCTTTCTTGATGTTGATTGTTAGGTCCCTATATTACTAGTTTAGTCCCTTATTTTTATTAGTGTGGCCCCTTTATTTTTATTGTTGTACCCATGTAACTCCAATATTGTTATTATTGTGCTCTTACATTATTATTGTTAGGTTGGCCAGGATTATATTGTGGCCCCATGGACTCCTATATATAGAAGGAGGTTTTGGTCATTTGTAGCATCCAAGAATTGTTCATTTTTGTAATATATTGGAGGTTTCCCCCTCAAAGTGGCTGATTTCTAAGGTGTTGATCTCTCTTTTCTTCTATTTTTGCAGCTGGTTTCATAACATTTGGTATCAGAGCTTTGCATTCTAGGGTTTCACTACTCCAATCAAGTCATCGTGGAATATTCGCTATAACTTTTTTTCTACGAAGGGTCAAAAGCTGAAATTTTTAGAACGAAAAGAAGAAATTCTGAGGAACGCCATGGAAAAATTTCAGATCTTGGTTCTCAATATTTTCGAAGATATGATCGGTGGAAGTTAGGGATTTTTGCAGGCTCCTGAATTTAACCTAAACAGGTCATCATGGAATTTGCGCTATCATTTTTTTTCTATGAGGGTTCAGAAGCTGAAATTTTTACAGAGTGAAGCCGAATGCCTGAGGAATGTCGTGGAAAACTTTCAGAGCTTGATTTTCAATATTTTCGGGCATATCATCTGTGGAAGTTAGAGTTGTTTCAGGCTCCCGAATTTCATCTCAAGGAGGTGACCGTGGAAAAATTGTCATAACCCTCTCTCTGAGCATCGGATTGAAATTCTGTAAAAAGTGGCTGCAAGTATATGGATTGAAGTTTCATTTGTATCAATTTTAGAGCCAAAGGAGGAAACAGTGACATGTGGCATGTCTTACAAGTTCGCTTGTCTGAACCAGTCCATAATTAGGTCATTATGGGATATTGGGTATAAATTTTCTTTGAAGAATCCAAATCAGGTCAGACTTCTGGCATTTGAAAGACGCTTCAGAGGGCTACTACAAGGCCGAATTTTAGATATTGAAGATCCGAAATCACAAATATAATTCAATTTCAATTTCGAGCTCCTCAAAAGTAAGAAAAAGGTGTGTATTTGTTTTTTAATTGCATAAGTCTTGTGTGAAAAATCAATTTGAATTGATTCCAAGGGAATATTGTAGCATAGATATCAGTATTGGGTTCTAAAATGCCACCTAAAAAGAATTCAACACCCATTAGGCCTTAAGAATTCTCTACCATGACTCATGAAGATGAATAAAAGTGACATGACATATCAAAATTACAAGAGAAAGTGCACCAAATTTCGCTCTCCCAAAGAGAAACAAAAAATAAGATGGATGGAATGGAAGCTGGCATGGAAGTTAATATGGATGCCATGGAAGCTAAGATGGATGACATGGAAGATAATATCAATGAAAAAATGAAAGACAACATGGAAAACATGAAGAATGATCTAAAATCAGACATGGAAGGTTTGAAAAAGTTGATACAAGAAACGTTTCCTAATGGTGAAAAGATAGTAGACGAAACTCATGATGAGAAAAAAAAAATGTTAATCATGATTTCATAAACTATAATGTTGGATGGAAGAACCACCATATTCCAAATATGGAAATGAGGAAGTTTGATGGCAAGGATCATGTAACATGGATACTACAGATGGAGCAATATTTTGATCTCAATAATGTGCAAAACACACAAAAGGTACGCATTGCAACTTTACATTTAGAACAAAATACATTTGTATGGTATCGATGGCTTTGCTCCCGTAAAAAAATTGTCACTTGGTCAATTTTTACTGAGGAAATGATAGCACATTATGAGGATACAAAGAGCAACACCTTCTTTAGCCAATTGATAAATCTCAAACAAAAGGGTTTAGTGGGGCAGCACATTGAGGACTTCCAAAATTGAATATAAGGGTAACTGATATTCCAGAGGAACACAGGATTGATCTCTTCATAGGTACTCTAAAGGATAACATCCAACATGAAGTTCGTGTTTTGGAACCTGATTCATTGGAGAAGGCATTCAGGTTGGCAAGAAAAGTTGAATGTAAAATTATGGCGACAAGGAAGCCTACCACTCACTTCTATAAAGAAGGAAGTGTTGCTACGCCTAGATTTCCACAACCTACAAGGTTGACGCCACAATAATTGGAAGAAAAAAGAGCAAAATGGCTTTGCTACAGTTAGGATAGCAAATACACTAAAGGTCATAAGTGTGCTGAGAAGAAATTATTTTACATAGATTGTGAAGAAGAAGAAGAAAATGAACAAGAAGAGGATATAGACCAGGAACCACCCCTAGAAGAGGAAGAAATGAATCCGACCATATCGTGTAATGCACTGGCAGGAATTACCACTCCTCAAACTCTCAAGATAGAAGGACACATCAAGAAGAAAAAGGTAATAGTGTTGATTGATTCAGGTAGCACCCATAATTTTATTCATTGTAAGGTAGCCAAGGAATTAAATTTTTTCCTATACCCAGCACCAGAATGTCAAGTGATGGTTGCAAATGGAGGAACTATAAATTGCTATGGAAAATGCCATAATATCAAGCTAACCATGGGGGAATATGTATTGAATAGTCCAATGCTTTCCATTCCTATGGGAGGTGCTGATGTTGTACTAGGAGTATAATGGTTACAATATTTGGGGATGGTAGCTTTTAATTTTCAAGAACTTTTCTTGAAATTTTTTTCAGAAGGAAAGGAAGTCGAATTACGGGGTATTGCAGGGAAGCCGGGAAAGATAATAAGCTCTAATGTCATGAAAAATATTCTAAAGAAAGAACAACGAGGTGTAATTGCACAATTATGCTCACTAGAAGTTCCAACATCAAAATCATCTATTTCTGCAGATCTCCAACAAGTCTTGGACAATCATTCCAAGGTGTTTGAAACTCCCAAAGGACTCCCACATATTCGTGATCATGATCATGCTATTCATTTGATTCTAGGAATTTTTCCTCCAAACATCAGGCCTTATAGATATCCTTACTTCCAAAAGAGCGAAATTGAACGTATGATTGCAGAAATGTTAGAGGCGGGTATAATTCAACCTAGTCAAAGTTGTTTCTCTGCTCCTATAGTATTGGTACACAAGAAGGATGGATCATGGCGAATGTGTCAGGATTATAGGGATCTCAATAAGCTCACCATTAAAGATAAATTTCCCATTCCTGTGATTGATGAATTATTGGATGAATTACATGGAGAAATTTGTTTTACCAAGTTGGATCTTCATTCAGGATATCATCAAATTAGAATGAAGACTGAAGATATTCCAAAAACAACATTTCGAACTCATGAGGGTCATTATGAATTTTTGGTCATGCCTTTTGGCCTTACCAATGCACCTTATACGTTTCAAGGGTTGATGAATTCCATTTTCAAACCCTTCCTTAGAAAATTTGTGCTAGTATTTTTTGATGATATACTAATCTACAACAGGTCTTGGAAGGATCATGTTCAACATGTTGAAAGGGTGCTCAAACTATTGCAGGAGAAACAATTATATGCAAAAACATCCAAATGTTTCTTTGGAGTACAAGAGGTGGAATATCTGGGTCATATTGTATCTCACGAGGGTGTTAAAGTAGACCCTAACAAAATCAAAGCCATTAAGGAATGGAAAGTCCCCACAACCATAAAGCAGTTGCGAGGATTTCTCGGGTTAACAGGGTATTATCGCAAGTTTGTTAAGAATTATGGGAGAATAGCAGCACCTCTAACAACATTATTGAAGAAAGATGCATTTTCATGGACTCATGAAGCAACTAAGGCCTTTGAACATCTTAAAGAGGCAATGTGCCTAGCACCGGTCTTAGCTACGCCAGACTTCACAAAAACCTTTATTGTGGAATGTGATGCCTCATGAAATGGAATTGGTGCTGTTTTAATGCAGGAAGGAAGACCCATTGCTTTTGAAAGTCGTCCAATCAAAGGAAAGTATTTACAGAAACCTATTTATGAGAAGGAAATGTTAGCAATACTGCATGCACTAAAGAAATGGCGAACTTACCTAATGGGAAGACACTTCAAGGTAAAAAACTGATCATGATAGTCTTAAACACTTTTTGGAACAAAGACTATCTTCAGAAGAGCAGCAAAAATGGGTCACAAAGATGTTGGGTTATGACTTTGAAATAATCTACAAAAAAGGAAAGCTTAATGGTGTTGCAGATGCACTCTCAAGAAATAATGAAGAGGTGGAAGCATTGCTTTGTGCTATTTCTATTATCCAACCAGATTGGATAACTGAAGCAAGAGATGAATGGAAGAAGGACAAAGATGTATGGACACTCATTCAAAAGTTGCAGCAAGATCCTAGTACATCTTATACATTTAGTTGGAAAAATGATTCCTTATGGTACAAAGATCACTTATATCTTTATAAGAATTCCCAACTAAAACAAAAGATTCTTCTGGAATTGCACACTTCTCCTTTAGGAGGACACTCAGGATTTTTAAAAACTTACCACATGGTGAAGAAATAATTTTTTTGGGATGGCCTTAAATCTGATATTCAAAAGTTTGTGGCGGAATGTTTGGTTTGCCAGCAGAATAAAGTGGAAACAATTAAGACCCCGGGACTTCTACAACCTTTATCCATTCCAAGTCCACGTTGGGAGGAGATTTCAATGGATTTTATCACAGGTTTACCTAAGTCTGAAGGAAAGAGTGTCATCATGGTGGTAGTTGATAGACTTACCAAGTATGCACACTTTTGTGCATTATCTCATCCATTTAAAGCAAGTACAGTTGCCACTACATTTATGGACACAATTCAAAATCTACATGGAAACCCAAGGGTTATTGTGAGCAACAGAGATCCCATTTTTACTGGAAATTTTTGGACGGAGTTATTTTCTTGTTTGGGTACTCAATTAGCTCATAGCTCATCTTATCATCCCCAATCTGATGGTCAAACTGAGATAGTAAATAAATGTTTGGAAGGATATCTTCGTTGTTTTGTATCTGATAAACAAACACAATGGGTCAAGTGGTTACCCCTCGCTGAATGGTGGTATAACACTTCCTTCCATACTGCAGCAAAAATGACCCCATTTATGGCACTTTATGGATATCATACACCATCCATCACATCATATTTAAGGGAAAATTCAAAGGTTCAAGCAGTGGAAGATCACATTGAGCATCAACAAGAAGTTCTCCAACTCTTAAAGGATAACCTGAATTTGGCACAAAATCGAATGAAACAACAGGCAGATCAACATCACAGCAAGAGAAGTTTTGATGTAGGAGACTGGGTATTTTTATGGCTACAACCATACAAACAAATGTTCCTCAAGCAAGCTAAGAAGGATAATAAATTATCGCCAAAGTAATATGGTCCTTACAAGGTGTTGCAAAATATTGGTACAATGGCATACAAATTAGAGCTTCCTTCTTCTTCACTAGTGCATCTAGTTTTCCATGTTTCATGCTTAAAGAAGGTTATAGGTGAAAATCTTCCAGTTCAAACAATATTTCTAGAACTTGATGAGGAAGGAAAAATCATATTGGAACCTTAAGTGGTCACGGAAACAAGAACTTGACAACTACGAAATCGATCAATTTTAGAGTATCTCATCAAGTGGAAGAACTTACCCACTGAAGATTCTGAATGGGAGGATGAGAATTTTATACAGAAGCACCCAGAGCTACTCAAGCGTTGAGGACAACACTTTTTTGAAGGAGAGGGGCATGTTAGGTCTCTATATTATTAGTTTAGTCCCTTATTGTTATTAGTTTAGCCCCCTTATTATTATTGTTGTACCCCTGTAACCCCAATATTGTTATTATTGTGCCCTTACATTATTATTGTTAGGTCGGATAGGATTATATTATGGCCCCATGGACTCCTATATATAGAAGGAGGTTTTGGTCATTTTTAGCATCCAAGAATTGTTCATTTATGTAATGTATTGGAGTTTCCCCCCTCAAAGTGGCTAATTTATAAGGCGTTGATCTCTATTTTCTTCTATTTTTGAAGTTGGTTTCATAACATTGATGATGATATAGAGAATAGAAAACTTTTTTTTGATGAAGATAATTTTATTCAATAATTATCCTTGATCTCACAGAGAGGGATATCCCTTTTAATGGTGAATTCTTGTTGATGAAGATCAATGATGACTCATTGATGATGTCTTCAATGTATGAATCTATGGTTTTGATGCTTTATTTATAGATCTTGACTTCAAGATGACCTTTGCTTTGATGCATTCCTTGATAATTTATCCTTGAGTGTCCCTTGATAATATTCCCTTCCTTGACTTAGTCACCTTAGCTCTTAAAATATAGGGCATCGATATTAGGTGATTTGTCTTCTTTAGATAACTTCTTGTGAATTCTTTTTACTTTCTTATATTAGGATCTTCCTTTACTTATATTATTAGTGTTCCTTTTCATCAAATAACTACTAATTAATAAACCATAAAGAGACAAGAGACACAAAATATAGGCTATCAATTAGGGCCAAAACCTCTCCGACTTGATAGGAAAACCCGAACAAATTCATCTTCTTATAGAGATTCCAATTGACGAGTACCAATACCAAGACCCTAGAACTTTGTGCCACTATAAAACCAAGACACAAACCTTCCTTGATGAAATCATTCTTGTAAAAAACTTGTTACTCTTTCCTTCTCCTATGGTCAACACAAGTCAAGTTTTCTGTACTACTGCAATTTTGGTTTTATCCACAGATCTACAACCTCAACTTATCTTATACTCTTACAATTATCATGTGTGATATGTTGGAGGTATATTCATTCTTCTCTAACTAGGAGACTCACTCTTATTCCTTCGCATGTGATATATGTTGATATAAAGATACTTTTCTGGGCTTCTTTGTTGACTCAGGAAACCCTACTTTAGAATCTTTAATATATGCTACACGAGGGAGGAAAAGGTAACCAATATAGTGCCTGAATTAATCAAAATATTCTGCAACTTCTTGTGATGGATGAGAGGCTTCTGCTTCTGTTTTTCACACTTTCTGTTGTATTTCAGATGTATCACTAAAATCTGTGCCAAGAATGAAATTCGAGCTTCCTATAAATACTATTTTTTCCATGCTAATTAGCTGATATGACGTGGAGACAAGGCATACATGCCTTTTGGAGATTATCTTTCTTTCATCTTGAGTCGACTTGAAGGAGAGGTCTTGTGCTTGTCTTTGAGGGCTTTCACACTTACTTTAATGACTCATTCAAAATGTAATATTCCCAAGAAGGGTCCTTCATACATGACATTGACTCAATTTGAATTTTATGACTAGATGAAAAAACCTAAATGCTCACAATGGGAGCCATCACTAAAAATAAAATTCCTTGCTCATGAAACCCATGAGACAGGCATTACAATAATAATTTTATTTCTCTAGTTTTCATCAATTACATAAAATCATAATTACACATGTCATTATTAAGACCGAACCAGTTACTCTTTTCAACAATTAGGAACCAAATGAACCATATCTACCAAATTTACCTCGAAGTCCAAGAAAGGGTGCTACTAATTAACTATTTCTCACTCAACCTATGAGAGTATTGTCTAAGTATGATGTGGGGTGACATCTCGAAATCATGTTATCAAAACTTCAGCTATGAGGTGAGCTTGTGTGCTTCCCCATTTTTCATGCTCTTAATAATGCATTCCCCTAGACAAACATGAGCTCTCTAACAAGGCATTTTGGTTGCATGAGGAGAGAGATTGTTCCTATGGGTGAGGGAAGAGGTATCAAATATGGTATAGGGGTGGAAGGAGGGTGAGGTGTCCACATAAGAGTGTTTCCAAACTGAAGTCCAAGATAGATGTCGAAGATCAAGGCAGGGTTTGATTGGAATTGAAGTCACCAAAAATTGGAAAGACTAGAAAGAAGAAACTCCCCAAAAAACTAAGTGTCATGAGAGTAGGAAGAGCTAACAAAGTTGTCTAGGATATGGAAAAAACATGAAAAAAACAAATCCCAAAAACTTGACAAAAGTGAAATTTGAAACTGACCAAAATAAATACAAGTAAAAAGAGATAAACGTAGAGGGAGGAGGGTTAACCTACGACATGGAATGGCCAACCCATTGGTTAGATAGATAGCCACTACATTGGATCCATGGGGCCAATTCAAAAAATCTATATGTAGCTCTTCCCATGGGTGAAGCTTAGTGGATGACATGAAATGTGGTTTAGAATTAATAATAGAAAAATTCATAGGAATAGAACAAGGCTTGTCAGTGAGCTAGTATTCCCCATTAAGAAGTCCACCAAGAATATTGAGAAGGCCAAAGACTGGTAGTGACAAGGAAGGTGCAAGCTTTCATATTTGTGGCATGTAAGATTTCACAAGTTCAATCCTATTACCAATGACTCATCTCCTTTGTAAGAAATCTCATTGAATTCCCATTATCTGCAATTTAATTGAGTGAAGCATTTTGCATGGATGGATAACATGTTGTTTGATGTTTCCATTGAATATGATGTGGTTAGTAGCCATAAACCTTACAATTAAATCCCTCACCAATGAATATTGCACTAAACCAATCACATGAGGTAACACATATTAGGTGAGTAGGTTAAAGGAAGCTTTTCTAAGGTGAATGGACTCATCACAGAGTGAAAGTGTAGGGGAATCGTGTTTTATTTTTTCAATGTCAGATAGTAGCATGGGGGCATCCCCCGTGCATTTATCCAAATTCATATTTAAACCATTAAGGGGGTGTTATACCACGTCCCTCGATCATGTGGCTAGGTGGGACAATGACAACCCACCATCCACTTTTTTGCATGTGAAACACCCCATCCAAGGTTTTTACGGTAATTTTTTTTTTTTTGTGTGAAGTGAAATTCTATTATTTGGAAAAACTGGGGTGTACAACAAGGATTACATACTCCTAATCAGCCCTCACATGGGAGACCTAACCATAACCAAAAAAATATTCTCCTTAAAAAGGACACAAACAATTGGTAGCATGTTATTATAGAATTATCCAAGATGAGGCTAGCACACAGGTCTAACTGCATATACATAAGACACATAATGAAGAAAAATAGCCTACATATTAAAAATATCATTAGGCCTTAGGTTATGTTTCTCAACCTACCACCAGGATGGGCTCTAGATGGCCATTTTGGGGATGCCTTATAGCTGAGGGAATGCCTAAGTGGCACTCAAATCACTCCATTCTCTGGTCAAGTGTGCGGAGGTGATTTTACAGGTGCTCCAATGATTGGAGAATGTCCATACATGATTCATGGCAATCCAAGATCATAATTCCTAGTGAAAACTTTATTTTCTAATACAGATCCACCATATGCATGTACTGGTTAAATCAACCCCTTGTATGCCCCATGCCTAGTGTCCATTATATCCATTCCATTAAAAATTCAGTATCTGAGAGGAATATTTTACAATACAATGCATCTCCTTCCACCTAGGTAATTTCTTCATGAATATGGTCTGGTGTTGTTTCTCAATATCATGAAGCAAACCCTTCTATACGATGGTGCAGCCAAGTGTTTCCTCATTGGGCTCTCTCATAATAATCTGCAACCCCTCATTTGACTAAGCCCTTTGTCTTGGCATGAATTCCAAGCATGAAAATTTTCTAGCAGTGAAATACACCTCCCCCAATTAAGAGTGTTACATAATTTCTTACCACATCCCTCTCGGCGTCGTACCAAGAACTAGCACCCATAAAACCAAGGGGCCCACCCAAAAGAGATGAAAAATAATCTGACATATGGGATTGGTCCCGCAATTTCTTTCTTTCTCCACAAATTCTCCCAGCACCTGCACTCTCGCTTGCAAGGGACCCTAAGCTATCTCCAAATAAATAGTCAAAGTAGGCCTTGAGAGCTAAAAAAACTACATTGATTCCCCTCCTTGGTTACCATATCCCAGATGAAAGTGCAATCTTCCCACCACCATTTTCCTGAAAGCATGTCAACCATAGGTGCACCAAATCAATGACAACCATTTTTTCCATCTCTCTTATAAATAGTCCTATGAAATGTAATTCATGTAAATATTGTGGAAATGTAAACACAATGATTTGCTGAGAGGAGTGGACACAAATTCAAAGTTTGGGGAGAATTTTCTTAGGATTTGGTTAACTGAGGTTGTTCATTTAATGGGTACCAATTTGTTTGACTGGTTTTAATGGCGTGCATGGAAATAAATGAGGTTGAGTATGGGACTCCTTAGTGGAGGACAAGACCATACCACTTGTATTCCTTGCGGGTCATGAGGTGTGATCCACACACAACAGGTAGTGAGGGAGTCAGTGGAAAAGGAGAAGTCGATAGGAAAGAACAATGGTAAGCATTCACATAGACAAGGAGGAAAAACAATTTAGAGCAAAGAGACGATGGAAAGAGTCATGGTTGTTACAGTAAACGGTTCACATACATGGGCTTGTATCCTTTAGATGCATGTATTTCAAGTTAGGAATACGGGAAAATGAGTGAACTCGCAGGGAAAATGAAGAACATTGGGGACAAGCATTGGTGTTGGAGTGGGAGCATGCTAAGGAGCATCTTTGAAGAAAAATTAGGTGGATACATTGTGCATTCTAGAATTCTGTGGGGTGGAGCAGGTGGAAAACAGTAGGATTTGGATTCCAGGTTAGTAGAGGGAAAAATTTGTGTCTTATTGATATCTACAAAGTTAGCAAATGGAGATCTAGTGTGCTTTGGATTCTTGGTTGAACAGGTGGAGACACTATGGGATATGAAATCATGTACTAAGTAGGTGGAGACGAGATGGTCTCTAGATTCATATGTGATCAAATCGATAAGCATCAATGTGTATTCCCTTGAGCACTTAGTCTCAAACTATACATCTTTCTTAGGGGTGGTCAATTGCACGAAAGATTGCAGTGTCGTTGGCCTGCAGTTGGGTGGAGAGTGGAAGTCTCTCCCTTAGTTTCCAGTCATTAAGCCATACAAATAAGTGTATTCACTTGTATTTATTTTGCATTATGAATGTGGAATGATTTTTTATGGGCTATAACAACGGTTGTATAAACATTTTCTATGTAGTATTTGTGTTATTATTGGTTGTCTTAATGAGAAGTATATGTGATTGTTCTCGTGGTTTGAGGGGTTTTGGACACCCCTGGGTTTACTAATACTTCTATGGGATACAGAGCTAATTTATAATGTGTGGATTCCATTTTTTGCATGGCTAATATTATTTACTAGTTAAGATCATTGACTATTTTTATGTTGCATTGCATATTTCATCATTGGGTCTGATGGTATTGCGTTGCACCCATTCTATGGTGTGGGATGTTATTTTTGTGCCTAATATGAAGAGTAGTGTTAGCCATTGATTAGATTGTCCAATTTTGGGTAAAGACATGTTTATAAGATTCATTGGATTGGATTATGTCCATGGTGATGTTTGAATGAAAGAATGGAAATGAGGGACCCAAAGTTTTGCAAGGATTGATGTTACAAGAAACATTGGGCTCCAACGAAGCTTGGGAAAGACCCTAAAATCCTAATGTTCGTAAGCCATGTGTCGTAGGGTGATATGCTTGTGTTTGGGACGAATGATATTTGATAAAATAATAAAGGGAGTCAGGATTTTGCGAAGGGAGCAGAGTTAACGAGTGAGCAGAACAGGAAAATCCCCATGACCTATCGTGGTGTATTCACATCGTTTTGCGCTGAAGTTTCTAGGAGGTACTTGTTAAATGAGGCATGGTCGATAGAAGTTGCGCTATGGTTAAATTTATTACACCTACCACCAAATTTTCCATTGCACCACAAAGATGTGACTGATATTTTTCTGAATGTGGGTGCATATACACTGTTGATAGAGGGAAATCTAGGAAACCATCTCCATCTCTACATGGGAATAGTATGTCTCAGGGGATGGGAAAAAGTGCATTTTGGGGAAGGGATGATGATGCGTTAATTAACATGGAATGGTTTCCAGCCGACCATAAACTTTATAGAATTAAATCATTGAATTACATGATGGGGTAGGACTTGGTGGGACCCTCGACTAGGTTGAGGTGGCAAAAGCCATATAGGTCAGGTAAGGATATGTGGAAGCCATGTAGGATTATGGATGACATGGTCATGTGATGTGGCAGAGCTAATTACATGGCACATTGGTAGGGCGACACATGGCAGGTAGGAATGGCCTTTTTGAAGGGCCAAGTGGCCAGTTCCCAGGTGACTCATGGCATTATGAGGGGATGCCCCATGGTAGGGTGATGTCACCATGATGTCATCAGGTTGAAAAAAGAGGATGACATGGAAGCCTATGTTAATGTGTAATTTGAGAGACATGTGGTGGTATTTTATGGTGCTGCTTGGTGTGTGGTGCTACGTGGTGTTGATAGGGAGTTGATGTGACCCAGAACCACGTCACTGGAGAGCTCATGTCACTGGAGATATTTTGCAATGCATTTCATAACCAAGGAGTAGTTGAGAGATGTCATAGAGGAGACAAAATCTATGTGATGGAGAATTGTCCCTGTTACTTAACATAAAAGTGTTTCTCTTGTCGCAGGAGTTTGGGAGTGGAACACTTTTAGCAGTTGGAGTAGTGGCATGAAGGTACAATAACATTGTAGTGCTATGATGTGGAGGGTGCCATGTTGGAATTCGTGTGATGTGGCAGTTCCACATGGGTACTACGTGGTAGGTCCTTGTTGATGTGACAGGGGTTAAGGTGCCTAGATATTAAATGGGCATAACGTTTGATTCATGAGTTGGATCATGATAAAATTTATATTTTCATAAAGCTTTTAATGAGCTGGATGTGATAGTGTTGTCCAAAGTTGACTCCACCAACTTTGGGAATAAATTAAATTTTTATAACTCCATTTCCATTATGAAACTATGGAGGTTGGGTTAGTTTAAAATAACATATACCACCAGTCTTGGGAAGTCCAAGGGGTTCGGAGGGAGACTTACAGAGTGGTATCAATGTGACCAGGTTGAGCACTCAGACTAAATGGGACTCAAAGGATAAAATACAAAGCTTTATTACAGAGCGATGTTTTCTAGTTATTGTTTTTGTGTGTAAATGGGTGTTAGTTGTAGCACTTTGACTATTTATTGTGTGTTGATTTCAGATTGAGTATTGTATGAATATAATTTTTGATGTCAAAGCTGTGAAATGATAGAGATAACATATTCTAATATGCTAGTTATTTTCTAACAGGCATGTTGGCCTAGAATTTGGTGTTTCAAGTAGCCTTATATCCACAAGCTTGTTACAATTAAGCCAAGGTGATGGGTAAATGTGTTTAATTATATTTTTATTGGCTAATAGTAATGTGTGTAATGAAACATAAGAAGACACTAAATATCAACAAGAGAGTAAGGTAATGAGCACCAAAATGGTGTGTTACAACACTGATAAAATTTTAGCAATGTTAGGAAGAAGAATCAATTGCAAGAGGACAGAGAAAGACTCACTTGAATGTTTTAGCACTCTTAGAAGTATAAGAGTTGAGTTGAGAAACGACAAGCCTAAAAATGAAAGGATTTTCATGGATAAGGAACAACAAGAAAAAGTGAACACAATTATATTGTGATGCCTATCATATTTCCAAAGGCATAGGTAGCATGATCTTAATGCCAACCACCTAGGGAGGGATAAATATAGTAAAATTCCATCATGACTTGGAAAACATGAATTAAGAGCTAATGGTATAGAAGGAATCAGATTCAAGAAAATATATAGGTAAGAAATCAAGGATACAGTGAGAGGAGAGACTCCTCTTAATACTCTAGAAAGGATAACATACAATCACAAGCAATTGACTAGTGCTACCACCAAAAGAGATTGCTAGTACAAAACAAAAGGAAAAGACTTAATACCAGAAGAGTTTAAGAAGGAAAAACCTCCTACATTTAATGGATAGGTTAGGAAGGTAGAGGGAGTAGAGGAATGGTTTCTAGGAATGAAGAAGTATTTTAGAGTGCATAATTACTCTAAGAATATGAAAGTAAGAGTGACCATTTTTAGCTTGAAGGGAAGAGATCTTATCTAGTGAGAAGAATTCAGGAATGTCAAGAATATTAAAGAGAAATAGTTTTCTTGGAGGAGATTTGAGAGATACTTCCAAGAAAATCACCTAGCTAAAAGGTATTACGACAACAAGTCCAAGGAATTTTACGATCACAAACTAGAGCAACTAACAAATGATGAATATATAGCTAGATTCCTAGAATTTTTTAGGTGTGTTCCTTACCTCATGGATGAGAAGGAAAAAATTCAGAGGTATCTCAATGGGTTGCCACAAACATTTAGGGACATTTTAGAGTTTGAAAAGCCATAAAATATGGAGGACATCATTTGAGATATGAAGCATTGTTATGAACAATCCAAGCATAGGAGTAAGTCTCAAACTGGTTAGAAAGCAAAAGGAAAACCCAAATTTGGAGGAAATGGAAGAAAGTTGCAAGAAATCACCATGGAGGAAGGAATGTGAAGTCTATCACTCCTATAAGGTGAGTTTTAGGAGAGATCCACTATTATTGGTAGAGACTGATTCTCTCAGCCTATAATAGAGGAAGCCAATGATTTTGGAGGAGAACCTATCAAGCATTGGACTTGTGAAGAAAACCACAAGAAGAGTGAATTTCCTCAATGAAAAAAGAATGATTCAAGACTATACAATGTCTAAGAAGTGGAGACAATGAATGATATGGCTCAGATCATACCACACATCTATGTAAAATTGGACAATATGTAAGTAGATAACCAAATCTTAGTGATCGAAATGGAAGGTATGGGGAGTAATCAATTTTTTTTCTTTCAATTTTTATTAACCTGGGCTCCAATTTCAGTTACGTAAGTAAAAAAGATGCAAAGTACATCCCATGAAAATTCCTGGTTAGTCTAGGTAGAAACGAGGACTAAGCGGTGAGTTGAAGACATGGTAAAGTCATTCCAAGTCGTAATAAATGGCATGACCACATCTGCAAACCCGAATGTTCTATGATTAGGTTCATATGATGTATTAATCTGCATGGATTGGTTATCATCTCAAAAAAACATAGCTGAATTCTACAATGAGTTGATGGAGTGTCTCAATGACAAAGGAAAAAATACAACATTGTAGGGAAAGAGAAAACTCGTGACAGTTAGAAAAATCATTGCGCTGCAATAAAAAAGGTGCATCAGGAAGGGTGTGAGGTATATGTTGGACAAGTGATCAGTGAATCAAAGGTGGAGAGAAGCGAAATTGAAGAATCCCTAATAATAATAAAAAAATTGGTGATGTGTTCACTGAGGAAATCTCGAGACTACCACCAATAAGGGAAATTGACTTCTCAATTGAATTATTTTCAAGATCGATGCCAATGTTGAAATATCCATACCGAATGAGTACACCAGAGCTATTACATCTTAAATTGAAATTAAAATAAATGTTGGAAAAATGATATATTAGAGCTAGTGTATCACCCTGGGGAGAATTTGTGTTATTTGTAAAGAAGAAGGATGATACATTGAGACTATGCATCAACTACAGGAAGTTAAAAAAGTACATGATAAATAATCGACATCTTATGATGAGGATTGATGATCTATTTGACCAAATGAAAGGAGTTGTGGTATTATCAAATATATACTTGAGGTTTGAATACCATCAAGTGTGCATTAAAGATGAATACATTCCTAAGACGACTTTTAGAACGACGTATGGGAATTATGAATTTATGGTTGTTCCATATGGGCTAAGAAATGCCCCAACACCATTTTTATGATTAATGAATAATTTTCTCAGTCCATATTTGGACAAGTTTTTATTGGTATTTGTTGATGACATCTTGGTTTACTCAAAAACCAAGGAGGAACATGAATAAAATTTAGCAGTAGTGTTGCAAGTGTTGAGAGAGCATACGCTTTATGCCAAAATAAGAAAGTGTGAATTCTTCTAGTCCCTAATTTAGTGGTTGGGACACATTGCATCCAAAGGAGTAGCAGTGGATCTAGAGAAGATCAAAGACATCATAGAGTGGCCTACTCCTAAGAACGTGGTAGAATTCAAATCCTTTATGGGTTTGCTTGGGTATTGCTGGAGATTCATATAGAATTTCGCCAATATTGGACTCCTAAACATGGCATTGCAAGAAAATGAGCATTACAATGGACAAAAGAAATTGCAACCAAGTTTGAGTTGTTAAAATATCTACTCACACATTCACCCATATTGAGTATAACAGGCCCAAAAAAGGATTTTTTTCTGTGCACGGATGCTTGCAAGGAGGGTCTTAGTGGAGCCCTAATGTAGGAAGAACAAGTGGTCTGTTATGAATCAAGATGAATGAGCATGAGTGAAATTATGTCACTCATGACTTGGAGTTGGAAGTAATAGTGCATGCATTGAAAATGTGGAGGAACTACTTTCTAGGAAGAAGGTTTACCTTGATGTTAGAACATGGAGGGTTGAAGTGTCTATTTGATCAACCCGAGATGAATGCAAGATAGGAAATATGGCTAGCCTTGGTTAGTGAATTTTATTTTGAAATCAAATATGCCAAAGGAAAGGAAAATAAAGTAGACAATGAATTTAGTAGAAGGCTACAAGTGGCTTGCATGGAAACCATATGTACTTGTGAGGTTGGCATTAAAGAAAATATTAAAGAAGCAATGCATTAGGATGAGCACTTCAACAAGTGAAGGAACTCTTGTAGAAATATTTAGAAGGGACGTGGAGAAAGAGCTACCCCCTCATGGATGATGGAATATTAAAGTTCAAAGGAAGGTGGTTTATACCTTATATGGGTGACTTGAAGAATATAATTTCTAATCAGTTTCATAAAAGACCATATTTTGGTAATCCAGGTTATTGGAAAATGATAAAAACCATGAAAAGATGTATTATTGCATAGGTATGAAAAACGATGGTTGAGTACATTTCCATATACTTGGAGTATCATCAAATGAAGGTAGAGTGTATACATCCAACGAGATTGTTGCAGATAATCCCAATTCTTCAATGGGAGTGGGAATTCATTTTAATGGACTTCATCACCAAACTTCCAAGGAAATTTAGGTAGCATGATGCCATAATGGTGGTGGCAGATAAGTTGAGAAATTTAGCTCGTTTTGTAGCTATTAAATCCATTGATAAAGAAAGTGATATTGCTCATATTTTTATAAAATAAATAGTGATATTGCACAGTGTACCCAAAAATATCATCTCATGGAGGGATGCTAAGTTCACCTCTAAGTTTTGGAAGGAACATTTTGTTCGTTTTGGGATAGAGTTAGCCTTCAACATAGCGTACCAGCATCAAAACACATGGGAATACTGAAAGAGTTAATAGGACGTTGGAAGACAAGCTTAGAATGTATGTCATGCGTCAGCCAGACGTGGGAAGAGTTTCTACCTTTGGTAGAATTTGGCTACAAAAATGGGTACTAGGAATCATTAAAAATGAGTCCTTTTGAGGGTCTTTATGGAAGAAAATGTAATACACCTATCAATTGGAATGATCCAGTGAATAGAGTGTATATCGCCCTGATATGTTCAAGGAAATGGAACATGAAGTAATTGCTAACAGGAAGTTATTGAAAATAGATCAAGATATGTAAAAGAGATATGTAGATCAACAAAGGATTCACAAGGAATTGCAAGTGGAGGAGCATGATTACCTTTGCATGAAACCAAAGAAAATTTCATTAAATATTGGATCTTGTGCCAAGAAGGAACCAAGTTTTTGTGGACAATTTCGTATTTTAGAAAGAGTGGGGTTGGTGGCACACATATTGGATTTACCACCCACAGTGAAGGCACATGATTCTTTTCATATATATTTACTTAAAAAGTATATACATGATGTTAATCATGTTGCTTATTGGTCTGTGATACATGTGGAATCTGGGGAAGAAATCTAACCAGAGCCATTATGCATTCTATATCAAAGGCAAATAACACTCTAGAATTAATTAATCGAGTAGATCAAGGTGCAATGAAGGCACTATGGACCAAATGAAGCCACTTGGGAGATGGCTAAGCAAATGAGGGTATCTTAACCATTTTTTTTTACTATGTAAGTAATGTAAATGAATGTAAGGAACTATGTATATAAATATCACTATTGAATTTGTATTTTTTTATAGAGAAATGTTCAGTTTTTTGTTCGGTATAGAGCACATTTGAATTGTGTTCAGGTATAGAGCATCGGGGATAGTGTTCTTCTAAGGGGGTGGGATCTGTGACAACCCTTTTTTCCATCCCTCTTGTAAATATTTCCATGAATTGTAATTAATGTAAATATTCTGGAAATGTAAAAACAATGAATGGATGAGAGGAGTGAACACATATTTAGAGTTTAGGGAGGAGGTGCTTCGAAATTGGTTAAATCAAGTTGTTCATTTAGTGTCTGCCAGTTTTCCTGATTGGGTTTAATGGCCTACAAGGCAGGAAGGGAGGTTGAGTATGGGCCTCTAGAATGGAGGAAAAACCCATACCACCTTTTCTCCTCATGGGATGTGCAATGTGTTCAACACTCAAGAGGTAGTGAGGGGGTTGGTGGAAATGGAGGTGCCAAAGGGAAAGAACGGTGGTAAGAATTTGCATACACAAGGAGGAAAAAGGATTCAAAGTGTAAAGACACTAGGAAGAGGCATGGTTTCTACTAGAAATGGTTCACATAAACGGGCTTGTGTCTTATGGATGCATGTATGTCGGGTTAGGCATACAAGAATAGTGAGTGAACTAGCAGGGAAAAGGAAGAACTCTAGGAATAAGCATTGGTGTTGGAGCCGGATCATGTTGAGGATTGTGGTTAAGGAGAAAGAAGTAGGCAGAGAAACTATGCATTCTAGAATCTTGCAAGGTAGAGCAAGTGGAGCTCAATGGGCTCTATGTAACACACCCCCTCCTCAGTCCCACGAAAAAATGGTTAGAAGGAGGAGATCACTGTGCTAACCTAAGATCCAAGGTAGCATTATGGAAATGGGGTCTAAAAATTTGGATCTTTTTCGAATTATTAAGCCTTAAATAGATGAAACAATTGCATTTGTCTCATTGAGATGATTATGATGATATAATTTTTTTCCTGATCTGATCTCCAGATCGAAGGTTATGGAGACTCAAAGTTTTAGCGCCATGTTAACAATACACCATGTGGAACCCACATGGTTGTCCCCGTCAGCCTCATCACCATCACTTGGAATTAGTGCATTAGTTATTGGTTCATTAATTTTTTGGGTTATAACACTTAAATATGCCTACACATAAGCTGTTGACCCTATCACCCTTCCATTATGGCCACACAATAACCGAGCCCCTAAAAGCTATGCCACCCCAAGGATAACCATCATAGAAGTAATACTTCAAAGGTTTCTCTTAGCCCCCTGAGTTTTTTCTTCCAATAAGTGTTCCCACTGAGATCCATTTCCTCCATGGAACATTTTTCCTCGAGAACCCTTACCATCGACGCCATTTATTTCAAGGAGAGTTATCACTAAGAACCATCTCTATCATACATCGCACTTGAATTATTCCCTCAACCCAACACTTGGTTGTGTGGGTCATGAGACTCTGCCCTTGGTGTAAAGCCCTTCCCTCTGCCTGAATTATCATAGTTGTATGTGCTCTAATCGGTATAGGATTAAAAATACTGTGTGTGACTGGTTATATGTATACAATGTATTTCGGAGCGATGCAATTGGAAATATACAACCAAATAAACCCACCTAAAAGACATTCCATTCACCACAAGGATTACATCTAAGGAATGGTGAAAGAAATTGGTTGTAGCACTTTAATGATTGTATCAAGCCTAATATAATCGCCTTCTAAAAGGTCTTTACAACACTAGAGGGCTTATCATAATACGTTGGTTATTGATTTATGATTGCATCGATTTTCTTCGACAAAAGTGCACATTAAAGATACTAGGTATGGTATTATATTTTACTTTCAAGGATATATCTACAATAAGTTGAAACAAATTCCACATCACCCATAGAGGTTTTTCTACCAAGCTTAGTACATGAAAGCACACTATTACCACTGTAAAGTGGATTGGTGTGATAAATGTGCCTCCTCTTAGGACTCAGACTATTAGTATAACCATCACCTTGATGGGGCTAGCAACTTTCTCTAATTAGAATGAATAATGTACATTCGAGACAAAACTTCCTAGACATGTAATTTTCCAAGGTTACAAACCTATATTTATTATCACCACAATGCTAAGAAAATATATATAATAGGAAAAGTATCAATGAGAAACCAAATCTCATTATATGTATGGAATAAATACAAGTATCATGCCTATTCTAGGTGTTTTATGGAAAATTCATTGAATCTGTGGACAAAAATGAACTCCCTGGATCTAGTGGCCTAATCTAGAAACAACAAGGGAAAAAATATATATGTTTTCCTTAGAGATATTAGAATATAGAAAAGATACCTACCTTGAATACGTAGTAAGTCCTCCTCTTCTCCTTACTTGTAAGCACCAAATCTAGCTCCAAGTGCTATAAATTGAACCTACAACAATGACTAAAACAAGTAAGATAACTACAATATCCACATAACATAAAATAATATCTCTAATCAATGAGTCAAAAGGCATTGGAATACATTGGTGTCAACATGACACAAGTATAGGAAAACAAAGTTCTTTTTGTATTAATAAATGAAGGAGAGAGTTACAACCATTATTAGATGCTTGACTTTGTGGATGTCTCCCCAATTGTGTTGTCCTTCCTTTACGCAAAAAAAACCTTCAAACTCAACCCTGTTGCATAAATGGATGATGATTACTTAAGCTCAAAGTAGTAGCATGAGGGCACTAGTAATCTCCAAAATCCAATCCAGACTCTATGTGAGGTATCAAATTTATAGGGTAAACAGGGTAGTTTGGGTTTTACCAATCTAAGACTTAAGATCCACATATGAAGGAGGATAAGCTCTAAGGATAAGAGATAAGACCTCTAGAGTAGGAATTCAAGATCTCTATCAATAATAAATGGTTGAAACCACCTTAGAAGCTTCTGGAACGAGAATTTTCGTAAATATTTTTTATTTTTCTTGAAATAATGGAACCATCGCACATGAAAAGTAGTGAAACCTGCGCTATTCAATGTAGGTGCTTAGTTATGCAACTTGCAACCATTACAGGTGGATTGAAGCGTAGGGTGCGCTGAGGCCAAAAAAATAGTTTTTGAGCTAATTGACCTAGAAACTCAGACTTTTTAGAGAGGGGATGCTTAGGGATTTGCAAAGAGATAATGACAAAGTGTTAAGGATGTTGATTGATCTAGCTTTCAGGCCATTTAATTAGATGCGAAAAAAATGACCTATAACACCAGGAAACACAAAACCAAATTGGAAAAACATATGAGACTGTCTCATCAACAACATAAGGAAACACAACTTATTTATGTCTTACCTTTGGTAAAGTGGAATGTAGACCCAAGAACCTAGGTGTGCTTCACTGGAATACTAGAAAAATCTACCATACAAGGTAAAAATACCAATACAAATAGCGAGAGAGGAATCTCCTTTGTTTCTACTCAAAATTGTAGACAAAAGCTGGCAAGGGCTTGCTGTAAATCAAAACTACGTAATTATAACTGTGAAAATATTTTCATGTCAATTTCTATTAGAAGATAACCATTGAAACCACATAATATTACAATACCTTTAACATAGTTCCAATGACATACATGTATGTCATGTAAACAGTAAAATTATAGACCATGCCTTGTATAATGATAACACATTTTCAGGTCAACAATACAAACATATTTTCATTATTATTGAAGAACATCAGAAAAACTTATCTCAAAAGCTATTCAGAAACTGAGCTTGGGCCAGAAATTTTCCACCTAACCATAGACATGCCGCAACCAGTTCTCACTTGTAGTTATTACTCCCAAGCCATATTCCAGACACTGAGGGGTCTTTTGCTCAAGGATGAAACTCAACTACCAATTGTACTATGGATTCTATAGGGCCTCCCACCTCTACCCACAATTATATTTGCAATCCAAAAGATGCACAGGGAGTCTATAGACTTGTTGTCTCCACCCTTCACATTTCAACATTGCGGTTCCACCAAAATTTGGGATTCTAGAACCCACTATAAAACCAAGCTACAACATGGAAGTCTCCAGAGATCCTCCAGGAAAAATTCCTCCACCCAATCCCTTAGGAAGTTAGAGAAAACCCATCTCCTTCCACTAGATATCAGGGAATCAAGAGGCAATTAGTCCCTCACCTCGAAGTGATTTCCTCCTAAATGATTGCAAATTGAAGCATCATTTATCTTTTGCTTTCTCCTTTCCTTTTTCAATTCTCTCCCTACATTTCTCTATTTTTTTTTCCCAATCCACCCTCATTTTCTTTTGTGTTATTTTTCTCTTGTCTCTTGTGATATCTAACTACTCAAATGATATTTTTCCATCTGACAATGACCTCTACATAGCATAGTCTTTCCAACCTTTAGAATGGTGCCACATGTATATCTATCCCCATATTTATTTCTGTTGGATGGCTTGTTACATTGGATGGCCAACGCACCTCACGAGATGGCAGCTTTCCCATTTTCCTCTTTAACTCCTTGTCCTTTTTCCGTGTATAATTTTCCAAGAAAGCATGGATTTGCATCTTTTTATTGTTTCTCCTTTAATTCAGACATACTAGTCCATTAAAACATACCAAACAACCTTTAATGGTTGTCATAAGTAGTCCAAGCTTCCTACAACAAGTAAAATAAACATACCTAGCAAGTACCCATCCTCAATCCCTAGAATACATGTCCCTTACTCAACCCATTTTTCAAATATTTACATGAAATATTTACAATGTCTTCCACAAGTGGAAAATTGATTGGAACTATCACACTCTAGATTCCTATATAATAGAGGGAAAACTCCTTGTGTTACTAATATCTGTGGGGTTAGCATATGGAGATCTTGTGTGCTCTAGTTTCTTGGTTAAACAGGTGGAGATGCTGTGGGATATGAAATATTTTACTAATTCGGTGGAGACGATATTGTCTCTAGATTCCTGTGTGATCGGATTGATTGGAAAATATGTGAAATCCCTTGAACACTTACTCCTTAGAATTTGAATCCAGCTTAGGGGTGGTTAGCTACAAGAAATATTTAGTGCATTGGCCTATGATTGGGTAGATAGTGGAAGTCCTTTCCTTAGTTTCCAACAATTGAGCCATACAAATAAGTGTATTTACTTGTATTTTTGTCGCATTATGGATGTGGAATGATGTTATTATGGCTATAAAAATGGTTGTATAAGCACTGCCTATGTAGGAATTATGTTATTCCTGGTTGTCTTAATGAGATGTATATGTGATTGTTCTCATGGTTTTAGGGTTTTAGAGACCCCTGGGTTTGTTGATAATTCTCTAGGTTATAAAGCTAATTTATAATGTGTGGATTCCATTGTTGGCATGGACGAGGTTATTTACTGGTTAAGATCAATAATTATTTTTATGTTGCATTTCATGTTTTATCATTAAGTCTGATGGTATTGTGTTGCACCCATTCTAGGGTGTGGTATGTTTTTGTTGTTCCTAATATGCAGAGCAATGTTAGCCACTGCTTGGCTTGTCTAGTGCCTACTAAAGGCATGTTTATAATATTCATTGGACTGGATTATGTCTATGGAAATGTTTGAATGCCTTTATGGAAATGAGACTCATTTATGCAAGGAGAAGTGTTGTGAGCAACATTGGGCTCCAAGGAAGCTTCGACAAGACCCTAAAATACTTAAGACTACATGGAAGCCATGCAAGATTCTAGATGACATAGTCTTGTGATGCGATACAACTTTTGACATGACACGTTGATGGTGTGACACATGGTAGGTAAGAATGGCCTTTTCAGAGGGCTAAGTGACTGATTTTCAGGTGACACATGGCATCATGAGGGGATACCACGTGGTAAGGTGATGTCACCCTGACATCATCATGACATCATCAAGTCAGCAGAAGAGGATTACATGGAATCTTGAGTTAAATTATCATTTAAGAGACACGTGGTGGTGGTTTATGGTGCAACCTGGCCTGGGGTGCTATGTGGGTTGAAATTGTTCGGAGCCATGTCACTATGGAGCTTGAGTCCCCAGAGAGGTTTTGCAATGCATTTCATAGGCATGGCATAATCAATAGATATTGCAGGTTAGAGAAATTTCCCCGTTACTTAACATAAAAGTGTTTGTCAACCATGGGATTTTGGGAGTGGAATTCTCTTATGATGTGGTGGGTGCCATGTTGGACTTCATGTGAGGTGGTAGTGCCACGTGGGTTCTATGTGGTATGTCCTTGTTGATGTGGTAGGGGTCAAGGGGCCTATATTTAAAATAGGCATAAATTTTGATCCAATAGTCAGATCGAGATAAAATTTATATCACCAGAAAGTTCTCAATGATTTGAATACAATTTTATTGTCCAAATTTGATTCTACCGACTTTGGGAAGAAATGAAAATTTTGTAACCCAGTTTCCATGATGCAACTATGGAGGTTAGGTTAGTTTAAATTTACACCTCCCATTAGGCTTGGGAAGTCCAAAGAGGTGGGAGGGAGAGTTACAAAACCCAATAGAAAGTTGCTAAAAACAAAATAAGAACCCATATATACATAGAATAAACATAGACTCTGACTGAGGTTTGGGAAACCCACTAAAATTTACAAGCGAACATAACAGATATAAAATATCCACCAAAAATTAAAAAGGAAACAACTACAAAAAATACTTTCAGGAATTAGAAATTGTGCTTGAAACCATGATTCTTGCACCACATATAAATTATTCAAAATCCAACATAAAAGATAGTAAGAGGGAGCTACCAGATACCAGAAGTAGTGTTGATAGAGATTATCCTACCCAATGTTAGCCTCCAAAATCCTTTATATTTCCCAATTATATTGAGGAAAATCAAAACACCTTCCTATTTCATCAGGTATCCGTTGATTCCTCTATATCCTAAGGCTATCTTTGGCCCCGACAAGGAATGAAAAGTGAATTTTTCTGTAAATATCCATGCTTCGTACTAACACCAAGTGTGTTTTCAACTGAGTTACCAAAATTCTTTCGCTATTTAGACTTAACACTCCTCCAGCCTCCCACAACCATGTAGAGATGGAAGGCTACACACACTGACCCATTTCCAATTGATTTTGACACTCTTCTCCCCCTTTTTCACTCTCTGCAAAACTCCCTAAGTACGTAGCCATACTTAAAACCTCAACCAACATTTTCTCCACACACTTGGACTTGGCTAGCCTGCTCGTCTCCTCCCAACATCAATTGATTGGTATTTCCAACTACATGTTAAAATATTATCATGCACTATTTACTCTCACTAGGGGAAGATTCCACATTCCATGAGGCATTCACTAGGTGGGGTGGTGGGATTATGCGCACCCCCCCCCCCCCTGCCCCCCCCCACACACCTTTTCATCCACACAATTCACCCCATCTTAGGTTTTATAATATTTTATTTTAAGGAACGAGTAAGGGTGTTTATATTAATAAATATGGATTGTGAACCATAACCCTTACACAGTTCTTCTAGAATTTTAAAAAAGAGGATATCATCATCCCATACAAAATTATTTCTAGCTCTGAGGCGATGAATCCTTCCTATACTGAAAACATAACTACTATAAAAAATGAATCAAGTATTAATAGGAATTTACACGGTAACACATATCATAAAAAATTTGACACTGCCATAAAATGCCAACTTGAAGCTCGATAATCATCAATGACCATGTCCCACAACGCCAAACCCCGGTGAGTGATGAGGTATTTTCCTCTCTGAGGCAGCAGTAGAACAAACTCTCCCAAGTCTAGTTGTCCTCCAACAGTCTTCGAGATCTCCAACGCAAAAAATTGAACACTAAGATAATTGACCTCCTCATGCAAACTATTCAACATTTTTTCCATTTTAGCATGATTCCCAAGCTACCTATCCTCCAAGAATATTTAAAATGATTTCCTTTTCCTTCCAACCATATCCAACCATATCCTCCAACTACTAGATGGAAACCAAGAGTGCTTCACCCACTTATAACAACCTATCAAACAACATGTTGACATTGACATCCTCTTGATTCGTTAAGTATTCCTCCATTTATAAACAAAACCTTTGCACCTAGCTAACTAGTGCATAGACAAATATTCCCCATGCTCCTGGCTAAACATGAATTAGCAGCACTTGGAAAGACTAGGAGACCGAGAAATTAAATATATACACAGAGTTGAAGCCCTCCCACGATCCAAAATACAATAATATTTCCAAAGCCATATCAAAGTCCTCAACAATACCACGAATAGGTGGTTGATGAATTCCACAAGATAACATAATTAAAACCATCCTACTTCTCAGTGAGAAAAACTCCACGATCAAGGAATTAAATAAAAAATCCTACTAGGAACATATTAAATAGACTAGATGCTCATTTCTAGAGAGGATTATGGGACATGCCACTTGTAGTTGATAACATGACATCGAGAAGGAGCCTTCAGGATCCGTGGCCGGAAAATAAAGGTTGTCAGATCCTGAGGTCCTTCCTTTTTTGGATACACGCCAAAGAAAGGGTTGAGAAGGAGATAATTAATTTCCAACCTATTCGAAATATTTTTACAATGATATCAAAATAAATGAGTAAATAATTACACCTTATAATTCCAATCATGGCTAAGGGATGGGGAAATTAGTGAAACAATGATCTATTTCCAAACTTCCTTGTTCCAAATAATATTATTTCTTTTCCAATGCATCTTCCATTGAATTCAAATTCCTATACACATGGAAACGATCCAAATTCTCAAACTGAGAATAAGTTACAATAATCCTTGAAAGCAATGGAGAAATATCACAACATGTCACCTTCTTAGCCTTAATCACTTGACATATGAAAATAATTGAATCACAAAAAACCATTAGACTATTCATTTTATTTTCAATAGCTATATCCAATCCTTTCCATAAAGCAAGAAACTTTTCTTGATTGTCGGTCACCAGGCCAAGTCCCCAAGCATATTGTAACACAAATTTTCCATCTGAGATAAACAGAGCCCCTCTCACTTCTTCCTCCCCTGAATTTCCCCTTGAAGCCCCATTGAAGAAAATAGAAAATGGGATTTACTCAATATTCACTTAGAGAAATATGATTGGCTGAGCTTGATACAAGAAAATTTATTACCAAATGGATGGAGTGAGAATTTACAAGGAAAATTGAGATCCTTACACATCTTTATTTTCTTGTGTTCCACTTGATTCAGATACTTAATTTATTTGACATTGTATGATCTAGGTGGATATTGGTGGCCACCCACCTATTCCACTTGGACCCCCAACACTACTTCATTCATACTATTTTTTTTAGTTTCCTTAATTGTAACATAGTTTACTATTTTTTGTAATTTTCCGAGTCCTGAACTTCCAGATCCGTTTTGAGGCCCTAAGTGATTTTTTTGGGAAAATTAGATAACCCGTCGCCTATGAAAATGATTTGTAGTCGAAATTTGTAGTCCTAGAAATTATTTTTCTGAAGAGGTGTTGTATGCATCAAACGAAGAACGTATGCCAAATTTATGACTCTGGGAAGTTGGTGTACCAACTAACCCCAACGGGGCCCACAGATGTTTGGCACTTCATATCCTAGGGTTAGGGTTCTGGATGTTTGGAGTTTTAGCTTGTTTCTAAATAATAAAAAGGCCTATGAGCCTCATTGTAACACAGTTCAGAAGGCATTGTAGCCGCAACATCTTTTCTCAGAGATAAGCTACCATCATCCGAGCTAGTTTATTTCCACTCTACATGTAAATAGTTTTCAGTACCTTGTTATTAGGGAATTGAAGTTCTATTTTCATTGTATCTTTGTTTTTATGTTTATATCTATATTTCATAATTTTCCTTCATAAATATGGATCATTGTAACCCCCTGACAGAGATAACTTTCAAGAGCATATTTGATGCTTTAAAATCAACCATTTAACGATTCAAGATATCATTTTAAAAAATCATTTTATTCCTGGTGACCCAGATAGACCAACACAAAAAATTAGGGAGGGGTTCCTGGCATATTATTGGCAAAGAAGGGTATTTATGACTCGAAGGGTATTTTTTTCTCCTTTGTTCAAACATTTTTTCCCATGAACCTAGAATAGAGACGATAGAAAACATAGGAGAAAAATAAATTCTTCGGACCTCCAAGGAGAAGGGGTAGAGCCAAAAAATATGGGGTATGTTTTCTTTTCATAATTGAGGCATAAAACATGACTTGATGGTCCACATATGTTCCTTTTACTGAATTTTTTTTTTATAAGTATTTTTTGATGCACAAGAGACCAACAAAATGTATTTACTTTTGGAATGCCATCCTTGCTCCCTATTTTTTACCACACTCTATACAGAGGAGGATGTGGAAGGAGTTTAACCAAATGAGAATATCCCATCCTTTATGAATACTTATAATGAGGACTTAGGTTCCAAGTACACAGATCCAACAAAGAGACGAAAATAGGATATAGGACTTTTAAGGTGAGAATCAAGCAATCCCATTGGATCCCAAGATGAGGAGGAAGCTCTGTTCTGAGCCAACCTTTCCAATGGCCCTGGACATCCCATAGAAAAATATATTTCAACTTGGAAAAACAATTCTATTGCATCCAAGAAGCCAAATCTATGAATTATTCATGATCTGCAAGAGGGCCATTAGATGAGATTTTTACTTTCCAGATATTAATACAGGCACTATTCCTAACATGCCAACAGATATTTTCAATATGAGAGGTGTAGCCTCCTTGCATAGCTTCCAAATGTTGGATCTGGGATCGACCCAATTAACTAATTGTGCCCTTAGCAAGCGGTTTTTATTGAAATATTTTCGCATGAAGGCCATTTTCCACCATTCCTTTGAGTCTGAGATGAGCCTCCAAATGAATTTTGCTCCTAAAGCAAGATTCATAAATAAAGGTTATTTCATAGCCATACCACCATTTTCATTTGGAAGAATAGTGTTCCAGTGAACCTAGTGGAATTTCTTTCAATTATTTTTCCCCCTTGCCATAAATGATTTCGAATCAAAAAACTTATTTGAGTGATAACATATTTTGGAGCTAAGAGACTAGATCAAAAATATAATGGGAGAGAAAATAAGACAAATTCAACCAGAATCACTTGACCAACATTGTTTAGCCATTGAGTTCCCCGAGACTAGACTTTATTCTTGAGTTTTTTTATGGTGTCATTCCAAATTTCCAAATTGGAGGCTCTCAAAGAGATTGGGATTCCAAGATATTTAAAGTACTGCCATTCAGGCTCAAGAGGGAACTCTAAGACCTTGGATATCTCCTATAGGGTTGAGATAGTGTTGTTCCGTCCAAAAAGTTGACTTTTCGTTTTATTGGTGAGACCCCAAGAGAGATCTAGATTTGAGCTATGACCCATTTGAATCTAACTACAACTATCTTTCAGGCACACCCTAAGAGAAGTGTATCATCACAAATTAAGAATGATCAAAATCTTGGATGTTCCTGGATATATTCAAACCCTTTAACCTTCCATCAACCTTGGCGATCTCCAAATTCCTACTGAGACTTTCAACCACAATAATATATAATAATCAGTTGAGGGGGCATCCTTGCTTCAAGCCCCTCGAAGATGAAAGGAAATTTCAAGGGAAACCATTTACCAATGGGGCAGTCCAAGATCTGCCAATACAAGATTTTTATCCATTTGACTAGCTCTCTGGAGAAACCCAATTTCCCCAAGATTGAAAACAAAAAGGAATGACAGACTATCAAAAGTTGATAACCATACTTGGTTCACCACCTTATTTGTTGGATTGAATAACCTCTTGGACTAAAATAACATTGTCCTAGATTTTTCTATGCTTCATAATGCCCCCTGGTTCTCTCATATTAATGTAGGTGACATCTTCCTTAATCTCGCAGAAGCTCCATAGGAGCTTTGAGCTATGCGATAATTTCTTCTCCAGAATATTCTAGATAGAGCTAGAATATCCTCTTCTGCTAGTTTCATTTCTTGTAAAAATAAGACTTGTGGTTTCTACATTATAACTAAATATTTAATTGCATGGGATTTAAGGGGGTTTCCCAGTCCCCTTATATTCCAAGATACAAATTTCATTTAAACTTAGAGACATTTGAATTATCTCCTTCGGACCCGATGCTCCCAAGTTCATGATTGCTCATGTTGTTGATCATTTCGGTAATCAGTGGTTGGTTGCCTAACTCGATGTTTTACTCTGCTTCCACCTCCCTAACATCTTTCTTGGAGGGCCTTCCACTTTTTTTATTATTTTCCAACTCCTGGTTGGAGGAGTCGCTTGCCCAATTGAGCCTCTTTTTAACATTTGTCATGAGGACCTTCCCTGCTCCTTCCTCTGTTTCTTGGGACCCTAGGGTTGCACCTTTTGATTATTTCTCTCTCCTATCATGATTTTTGGTGGAGTTGATGAGCTATGTTGGACCTTGGATTGGGTTGTATTGACAAGAACTATTTCTCTTCCCATATATTCTTCTTGAAACTCCCCTTCTTCTCCTTCTCCCTTTCATCTTCAGTACTTGGAGCTTCTTTTCTTGTATTTGGCTTTGTCTATTCATTCTCTTCCTAAGACAAAATTTCATAGGGATTGGCCAATGTTGAAGAAACGTTTTGAGCTGGGGTTTTGGTATTTTTAACTCCGACTTTTTCCCCTATTATCCCCCCCCCCCCCCCCCATTTTTATTGTGCCATTAATAATCTTGTGCTAGCGTTGTCTCGTTTCCATTTCCAGAATTAGCTTTCTTGCAATCTCAGGAAAAATTCCCATATTTGTGGCAACTTTTACATTTAAATGGGATTTGGTTGTAGTCGAGCATGTTGGGTGTGGAGCTTGATTATCTTCTTGATTGTTCAAAGGTTTTTTGTTTCAGCCACGTTGCATCCTTTTTCCTGACAAGGTGGTAACACCGCTCGTTTAATCATCGTCATGGGGGTCCAAGGGAAGGCGATGGTGACTTTTATGAGTCCCCCCCTGGCGAGGGTTCAGGGGCAGCACCCCTGAAGCTAAAAATAGATAAAACATTACCTTGTAAAATATTGTAATTTCATAGTCAATATGGGTTGTTCGTTATGCAGATGATCTGTTTGTAGAAGTTATGTTAATTTAGGGTTTTTTTTCCTAGAAGGAAACCCTTGGTTTATATGAGGGAATTGTATTATGGTTGTGTATTATTGTTCTGAGCGAGGAAGAGAGAGGAGATTGTGTATAAGCGAAGAGGAAATTATAGCGGATTTGTTGTAGATTGTATCTCTTCATTTTGTTGGATAATATAAAGGAAGGACTAGTTGTTTCTCTGTGGACGTAGCCCAAATTGGATGAACATGTATATATGTCTCTCTTTTTTTATGCGTTTATGTATTTGTGTTTCCGCAATATTTTATGTATTTCATTGCTTTGTTAATTAATTTCTAATAGAGCAACTAAATGTAGCCCCACATCCCTTGGGTTAGGACAATTTTAGAAGGCAAGCCTTTCTCGGGGTCCACTTCCACACAAATTTTAGCACACTTGAATTACTAGTATTTCAACTCAGCATGGTCAAGACATTGACCAACACCATTTCCAATTGCCTTCAAGCACTCGTCGCTCGAACAAGAGAGAGGTAAGCAAGGGAGCTTGACCCAGACGGGCATGGTGGTTGGAATGTTTTCATCCGGAATGAAATTCAAGGACCAGGAATTCAAGTACATCCCCCTAGAATTGAAGAAATATAGACCATTTGAAATAATCTATCTCGGTCCTCGTTGTACTCGAAGAGAAAGATAAACAATCCATTACCCATTGCATAAACACCAAGATTCCCTTTCATCATTGGTTTCCAAGCCTTGCCATACCATTGTTCAACGAACTTAGGCGGAGGTCACATACCCATGAACTTCCTGACCAAAGCGTTGTCAGAAAAGGTTAGGGAAGTTTTCTGAAAATCCAAAGGAAAAACGACTGATGGAGTATTCTCCAACTTCTTAGCAAATCTGGTATGCAACTCTTTAGGTCTAGTGTTACTTTTGAGAGACAAGACCAAGGCTCAAAAGAAAACTACTCATTGCAAGGAGGGGCAGAGGCCCCCTTATCCCCCCTCCCCAAGCTCGTAGCCATTGAAATCCAATAGAAAAGCCACTAACACAAACTGAAGAGGAAGGGTTTTAGGTTGTCGTGGAGCAGATGCAGTGAGGTTGAGGATTTTATAGTAAATTACTAAAAAGGAAAAATTAAATACACAATTTTTCAAGCAATACCAGTTTTAGATTTAGGAGTCCATTTTCAGTGTTTAATTTGCTATGGTACAAGTGGTCAAGACCATGGTTTCAATTAGGTCATAATTTGAACCCAAAAACAAAATTTGTGCTAGTGGTAGTATCACATGTTTTGAAATTAAGAGTTGATTTTAAAGTCCTGTGTTGATTTTCAAGGTTGTGATTTCAAATAGCACACAATTTTAACCACTCTCCATAAAATGGGTACTAGTAATAACACCATTTTTTAAAACATGATTACAAGTAACCACTAAATGTAACATCTAAAAAAAGAAAATTTTTAAAATTTTTCACTAAATTAGTAAACTTGTTTGAATCGTCTTGATAAGGTCAAATTTGATTGCATTCTAGCATTTTATAATGAATTGAAAAATAATCTAGGCGAGAAGCATTGCCTTTTAAATTTCTTGCTCGAACATTTTATTCATGAAAGTGTTGTTTTCGTAGAAAAAGATCATAAAGGAAATATTTTCCAACATTATTGTCTTAACTTTTAACTTGGCACCAACATTTCTTTAGTCTATTGGAAAAAAATTTCCTCATCTTATCAAAAGATTTAAGCAATTTTGCACTAGAAGTAGAGGTCTCTCTCACAACAATTTTCTCTAGTTTAGCTCTAGCTTTATTGTGGACAAACATCATGTTTCTATCCCCTACCACTAACCAGAAACTTTCGATTTCTGTAACTGCCGATGTCCCTAGAAAGTTTTTTTTTTTTTTTGTAAAGTTTCCTTTACAAATGAAATCTACCCTAGAAAATACCGTGTAAAATTTGCTTCCGTTTTCTTTTCCAATATTTTTTTTTTCACTATTCCCCATTTTCTTTTAAAACATTTTAAATTAAAATATGAATAAGTTTGTACCTAACTTACACCTTTTTAGCTTAAAATAAGTACAGAAAGAGAGGGAACATACCATCAGCGTAACAAACGTATATTCTTCCAATATTTCAATTGTTTTTGGTGGTGACATTTTAGGTGTTTATCACGCTGTCTACTCTATTTTATTTTTGGATTTCTTTTAGTTTTTAAAAGATGGTAGAGTTGAAATGGTATTTTTGAGTGAGTATACTATTTCGGTGCAATCATAATCTGTGCATATTATATGCGCGTGGATATTAAAAATAATTTCTTTAATTCTTTGTATAATTTTTTATAAAGTCGATTATCGATTATTTTAAAATATTTTTAATATTTTAAAATAGCCTCTCACAAAACTTTGCAGGCTGGTACATCACGGCAATGCAATTTAAAAATATTTGTTTGAATTGCTGGTAATATTCCGCTGGCTGTAGGGTGCGGGGTAGTTGTGGTGCATTAATCTAAGACGCTGAAGTGATTCAATGGTTGTTGTTTAACACTAATTTAAACATTGATATGTTTAATCATATGTCTTGGATAACAAGTAGAGAACATTAAAATAATTGAAAGTAGTAGTAGTTGAAAATACATATACATATAATATAATATAATAGTAGTTGAAAGTAGTTTAAAAAAAAAAAAAGTTTGTTCTAAGAGGTTATGTTTAAGATAAAAGAGATGATGTAATAGTGTACTTTAAATGAACCACTGAATCAAATAATAATAAAATATAATATAAAAATAATAAATTAGTTTAATTTGTTATATTATAATTTTATTTTTATTAATAAAATTAGTAATAATTATTTTTAAAAATTATATATATATATATATATATGATATTTTAAAATATATAATTAAAAATAAATAAAAATTTATACAGAAATACATATAAATGATAATTAAGATTCATTTTATCATATAAATTAAAATAATGGTTTATATGTATAATTATTATATTTCAAAACTTTAGATTTAAATGTAGCACTCTCTCCCAACCTCATGTATTATATTAAGTTGTGGAAGATGTTACTCATGATTTAACTTGACTCTCAAGGTTTGTTATGAAGATGGGGTTATGAAAATCTGCATTTTCCAACTTTATTGAAACTCAAAAGTAAAGTCACCATCTCATTCGACTCCTCGATAATTTTTCTCAATCAGACTCCTGGATTAAAAGTTGCGATCGATCAAAGTTCAGTCAATCACATGGTGTTAGAAAAGTATATATTACAGAGCAATGGAACACATAAAATATGCGGAAACACAAACACATAAAACATATAAACAAGAGAGACATAGATATATGTGGTTCACCCAACTTAGGCTACGTACACGGATACAACCAATCCTTCCTTTATATTATCCAGCAAAATGAAGAGACACAACCTACAACAGATCCGTTGTAATATCCTCTTCACTGTCACACAGTCCCCCTTGCTATTTCTCGCTTAGAGTATACACACCATACATCAACACAATACCATACCATCATACAACAGAGGGGTTTCCTTCTAGGGAAAAAAAACACTAAATTAAACATAACTTCTACTATCTGATCATCTGCCTAATGAACGACTCAGATTGAATATGAAATTACAATATTTTATAACGAAATTTTACATCTGTTTTTAGCTTTGGGGGCGTTGCCCCCAAAACCCCCTACCAAGGGGGGATCCAAAAGGTCGTCGCCCCCCCAGACCCCCCTGCCGGTGATCAAACGATGGGCTTGCCGCCCCATTAAGAATAAGGGTCCAATGCGGCGATACATCTAAATAAGGAATATAATCAGGCTCCACACCCAACACATGGCACCACATCAACATTAAATCGCCACATGGCATCCACGTGGACTCAAAGCCATAAGTCCCATCAACCTGACCCCACAATGTGTTTGCACAACTTCCTTTATATATGGCCTTGAATGAAAATTCGGGGCACACAAAATTTCCCAATGGGAATTATTTCCTAACCCTCAGATCGCTTGGATCTCAAATCTATTCCTTCTCAACTTATAATGTGGAACACACAAGCATCCATGAGTTACATTTGCCATCGTAGCATCCACACAATGTCAACATTAAAATGCCCAAAAACTGTCATGTGGTATTCCCATGTTAGCATGACATGTTTCTACGTCATAAGGGAGTTACCACGTGGCACTACCACGCCACCTTGAACAATTCCACTTCACCTGCAACACAAACATGGCATCCACATGATCATAGTCACACATCCATGGCTCTTTCCAACTCAGCCTAAATCGTAGATCCCACAAGGTACGAACCCTTCGTGTTTTGCAATGATTTCATGTTATATCCGGTTTTGGAGAAAATTTGGGTGCACCTAGTTTTTGCACTTTGGCATCCTTCCCAGATCCACGGATCTCTTAATCACCACAACTCCAAAGGATATCCAGTCTTGTGCAATTATTCCACGGCATTGGGCCCCACCTTAAATACAATGCACTTCAATCTAGCCTTGCACAAATAATCACCCAATAGGACCCATTCTGACACTTGAAAAAGAAACGCAAAAGACTCATGCTAAGTTCCTCTCATGAGTAACACATCAAATGATGGTTTGACAAGAGATTGCAAGTGATAAGGAAGTTTGTGTGGGTGACCTTGTTTTACAATGGGAGAAAACTCATGAAGACAAGGGTAAACACACTAAATTCCAGTCATTGTGGCTTGGTCCATTCCAAATCCATGAGAAGCTTGGCCAACATACTTATAGATTGCAAACCTTGAACAGGGATATTGAGTTCTTCCTTGTCAACGACCAATATCTAAAGCTCTACTTTCATTAGCAACTCTTTAAGTTATTGTTCTTTCTATTCATATTTATTTCCTTATGTCCTTTGTTTTGTTTCATTCCATTCATTTCATCGCATTTGTTTTCCTTATGCACTACTCTTTTGATTTTATTAGCATGCCCTTGTACATAAATAAATTTCCTTGAACCAATGGAGGTCTTTTGAACGTTTTAAATACAATAGTAGTAATTGTTCAATGATTGGATAACATTAGAACTCAATCTACAGGTTCAATCCTGAATATCCTAATGATTGAATGTTATTAGAACAGGAAATATGAATTGGATCATGTGAGGGAACTCTAATAAGTCGCAATATCCCACATCCTTCGTAGGATCTCCAACACTTAATGTTAGAAATTAATTAACATGGAAATGAAACACATAAAATATTGCAAAAACACAAATACAGAAAAGCATAAAACAAGAAAGACATAGATATACATGGTTCACCCAATTTGGGCTATGTCCATTGAGAAACAATTAGTCCTTCCTTTTATATTATCTAGCAAAAAGAAGAAATACCACCTACAACAAATCCGTTGTAAATTCCTCTTCGATCTCACACACAATCTCTTCTCTCTTTCTTGCGCAAGATAATAATACACAGCCGCAATACAATTCCCTCATATAAACCTAGGTTTTCCTTCTAGAGAAAAAAAACCCTAAATTAACATAACTTCTACTGTTAGATTTTCCGCCTAATGAACATACCAAATTAACTATGAAATTATAATATTTTACAAGGCAATTTTTCATCTAATTTTTGCTTTGGGGATGCTGTTACACAGCATTTTGTCACTGTCCCTGCAATCCCCATCCCACACATTGGAGACTCATTTTTGTGATCAAAATAAAGTGTCATGCCTTGCAAATACCATCGTTGCATCCCTTGCCATGAGGACAACATTCCATCTGTTGACCATTTCCTGAACAGACCACAAGAAACACCTGTTTTTGCCTTGGCGCTGGTAGCTCGTTATGCCCTCGCACCGATGAGGCAAATTAACACTGGCCCCCATGCTAGCTAGCGGTCTATCTCATTTAGCCACCCGCGCCAATTTGTTTATGGAAAGTTTTTTAAAAATAGAGGCGAAGTTTCGATCACAACAACCTCGTGGATGAGTCAACCTCGTGGATGAGTCATAGGGAGTAGTTCGGCTGAATAACCACGACCTTCCTCCTTTGGCCTCTTGTTTCCACCTTTTAGAGAAACCTCCCAAAGGATAAGGCCTCCATACCACCATAGTAGGGATCCCAACCTCCTCCTTTCCCTCTATAAATATAGCCATCCTCCATTGATGAAGCTAGATGAACTGAAGATATTGTAGCAGAAACGCTGGAGAGATTTCTATTCAAGATAGAACGAAAGAGTCCCTCACTGAGAGAGCTTAGGCTTGTGCCTTTACCCGGTCCAAATTCCCTGACAATCATTGAGACGCGCTTCAACTAAACCCTGCTGAAGGAAGCTGCGACGTCAAGGCTTGGTTGCAACTCTTTCTTCTATTAATAAATATGTATAACTATTGTCTGGTTCCCATGTCGTGTTAATGTATTTTATTGATGCAACATGCTTAGCGCTCCTTGACTAGTTAGTAATTATGAATGAGATTGTTGTTTTGTCTGTTGCTCTTGTTTGTTGATCTTGTGCAGGTATCCAAGTATCACTGTGAAAGGACCATGACTTGCCAAGACAGGAATTGAGAGGCCACCACTACAACAGCCACAACGATAGCATTGGACTCCAGGTAGGTCGATCCACCTCGTCTATCTCATTTAGTAATTAGGAACCTACAATCTAGTTTGTACTTTTGTTACTAGACCCACTCTAGGGATAGAAGGATCGTCTATGTCCGCAAAGAGGATTTACTTCCATAACAAATTGGCGACTCCGCTGGGGATAGTGTGAGTTTGTTTTTTTTGTCCTTGTCAAGTCGACTTTGGTCGTTTACTTGTTTATCTATCTTTTCTAGTCTGCTTGCTTGATTAGAGTCCTCTTGTTTAGCTCCAGAGTGTCAAGATTGATCTCTGCTCATTATATTTCCCATTCTCCCATAGATATTCGGCTTGGCGCATTTTTTATTTAACAATTGCGCCGATTGGTGCATTCTGCTTGTGTTGTGCTAGCGTCAACTCCTGTTCAGGGTAGATTACCGCCTTACAGTCACGCCAAATCCTGTAGGGTTTGGTTTCATAGCTCTTTTGAGTTTTTTGGTCAGTTTTTCTTGCCTTTGGGTGGTTTTCTGATCTGCAATTGTCCTGTTGAGATTGTGTTGATTGTCATAGACTTATTCTTCTCAGTTGTACGCCTGTTTACTTATCAGTGCAGTTTATGGCCTTAGGGTTTCTGAGTGTCTTAGCTCACTGAGCCTTCTGATTGAAAGTTGAGACTTTTTTATTCTTTCTAGTCACATCTCTTGATTAATTACCTTTAGTTCTTCTTGATCCTTTGAGTGTTTTCTTTGATTCAATGATCATTTCAAGTTTTGTTTGATTGTTCTTCTTGTTGCTCCAAGCATAGATCACATTGCTTGTTTGGATCGTTTCTTTGATTGGAATAGTGTGTCATTGGTTTGAGTGCATTTTTGTGTTTGTGTTACTTTCTTTGAATTATTCAGATTAGCTCTTTACATTCATAATCCTCGAACTAGTGCTTGTTTTGTTTTTTTCGTGTAATTAGTGCATTGTGTGCTTCATTTCATTGAAAAATAAAAAAAATTGCATTCTTTCGTTTACATGAAAAAGGAAATTTCTTTTGCATAACTATTAGCTGACTATCTATGAAAGAATTTTTCATTTTTTCGCTTGATTGAATTAGATGCATTAGCGGATTTCTTCGTTTGGTTTCATTTGATTGCTATTGTTTAAAAAATCTCTATCCTTCTCGTAATTAGCATTCATTGAATGAAAAATGGTGTTCATTTACATATAGTTTGCATTTAGGAAATTTGAGATCGACATTTGGTAGGGCCTTGAAATTGAAACATAATTCAAAATCAACTATAAAATCAATTGAATTAACCTAAGGAAACATTGGAACCTAATGCAAATATTTTAGTGGTCTAGGCTAGAGAGGTGTTCCGACGTCTTAAAACCTAGTAGTTGTCGTTTGCCTATTGGCTTTAGACAATGCTAGTACGGACTTGTGCTCCCCGTACCGTCGAATATATAAAGGGAGACCCCTATAGGTTCAAATCCTTTATCCATAGGAAGCCGAGTCTGTTGCCCTGTAACTGTGATACACCGAACACAGCATTCGGGGAGACTACCTGCACGTACGAAAAGTCCTTGGTCATTTCTCTTTCATTTGATCACCAAGGTGTATATGGAAGTTCACAGAAACTTGATATACCCTCTTTCTTAGATTACCAGAGAAGTCATTTCGATATTTTCATGACCCTTTAAGAAGAGAAGAGATCATCGAGCACTTGTCCTTTCATGCTCGTTTAAAATTGAAAGTGACTAGAGTCATCTTTTGTCTGTTTCTCGACTCTTAAAACATGAAACTACAAAGTCCGGTTTCAATGTCATAAAATTAATTACCAACGATTACATGCCCGTTAAGAGTTTGTTACTTGGTTTTTTTTTGTTTTTCCTTAGGCCTTGGTCTTGAAGTTTTCTCGTGGCTATCTCTTTTTCCTTTTTTGTTTTAAAATACGATCACAGTGGCAGAACCACCAGTTTCGTTGTCTTCTTCACTGCCTCCTAGTGGTAGTTTCTTTCCTGACGTTTCTTACGAAACCCCTCAGTCCACTAGGTCTGCTGAGTTTTCGCAGTCTATTCTCCCGCCTGTTTTACCTCTCGCTACTCAATCTCCTCCTGAAGAGCCAGTTGAGTTCAATTGGCCTCCTCCTGGTGCGTGGTATGGTTTTAGGGACGAGGAAGAGTTCCCTCCTCTTACTTCGGGATCACCATTTGTAGCCGCAGCTATACCCCCTAGTCCTCGTCGTCTTTTTGATGATCTTACAACTTCATCAGATATGGATTCTTCGAGTCCTATTGACAGTGAAGGAATTCCTGTTTCCACAGTAGAATATCAGCTATTCCCCGACGACATTTCACATGTTTCTGTTCAATCTTCTCATCAATCAATGTCACTACCAACCCGGTTATCGGACTTTGAGTCAGATTATGTATAGTGTTGCATCCATAACACAGTCCAGTACATCAACTCCCCCTAGGAGTTCGGTCCTCCCTTCGTTGGGACTGTCACCTTCGACATTGAGTTCGTTAGTTATTGTTACATCTATTCTAGTCTGACCTACCATCTGTGTAGCCTCATTTAAACCTGCTAGTGCGGTTACGACTACGCCTACGGTTTCAAAATATGATTTTGATGAGCACATGTTGGACATTCACCGACGTTATGCTCCTTCTCCTAATTCTCAATCTCCTATAGCCCTGTCTGCTTTTAGTATGACCTCGACTGAACCTATGATTCCTGGCAGTCTCACTTTTGAAGAGTATTTGTTGGTTGTTCAGCAACAGAACTCTTAGGGTTTTCGGCCACCCCAAGTGCCTGTCAATCCTACACATCATTATGATGCTGTCGGCAACCCCGTCTATTCATTTCTTGTTGATCCTTATCAGACCGTCATTCATTCAAGACCTTTACTACAAGGACAACCCTCAGGCTTACAAGGACAACCCTTACAGGGACAACCTTTGGCTCAACAGGGGCAATCCTTTGGTCCTTTGGGACAACCTTACGGTCCGCAAGGGAAACCTTCGGTCCAATAAGGACAACCCACTGGTTCTTCAAGTCAATTTAAAACAGGAACATCGTATGTTGCCAACAAGCCACAGGGACAATCTATTGCACAACAACAACAACCATACGTACAGTATGGCCAAACTTTTGTGCAACAAGGAAAACCCTACGGTCCTGCTCTGGTTCAACTTGGTCATCAAGGACAACTTGGTCCATTACCTCCATTAGACCAACCTCTTCCACAAGGGAAACCTGGTGGCTCTCAATATCCAGGCCAACCTGTTCCATAGGGACAACCTGCTCAACCAACTCAGCAGTCGATTCAACCAGTTCAACCTATTCAACCTGCTCCGCAGCTGGTTCAGCCTATTTATCCGATTCAGCAAGGTCCACCTGTTCAGCAGCTTGCTCAACCTGCTCAGCAGGGTCCACCTGCCCAACCCCAAGGCGCTTATTACCCACAAGGTCAATATCAACCAATATATAATGCGCCTCAAGGTTTCACTTTTTACCCTCAAAATCCATCTCAGTTGGTGTTGGTGTATAATCAACCTAAAGGCCATGCTTACATTTTGCAACAAAATACTTACGTTTTTCAACAAGGACCTTAGTGGTATGCTCAGAATCAGTATCCTGGTCCTCAAACCTAGTATTAGTAGAATTATCAGGCTTATAACCCCTATGGCCAGAATCCTCCAGGAAAAAACATATGGGGGCCGAATTTCTCGCAGGTTGGGTGGAATGTTAACATGGGTCCTTATTAGAGACCTCCAATGCATTTTAACCCTCAATTACCATTCCTCGCTACGTTAGAACTGCCTGATTTGTCGAAGTTAACGAATGATCCAATTCTTCATAACCCGTATTGGCCTCCAGTTCCAACTAAGATTCCTGGTGATTGTCCTAAATTTGAGGGCAAGTCCGGAGAAGACCCCCAAGCGCATGTTATGACTTACCACTTATGGTGTTCCTCTAACCCTTGGGTTGACGATTCCATTTGACTTCGTCTTTTCCAACAAACTCTTACTGGTGTCACTGCAAAGTGGTACATTGAGCTATCTCGTGGCATTTTTCAAGACTTCAACTCTCTTTCCATGGCATTCCTTACTCATTTTCAGTTATCGATTCACTATGAAACCGGGACACACCTCCTCACATCCTTGAAACAAGACCGAGCTACTCATATCTCAGATCATATTCATGAATGGAGACGTCGTCATCGTTTGATCAAATTTGATATCCCTGATAAGCGTTTAAATGATTGCTTCACTACCTCCTTTGTCAATCATATTGCGAAAGACATTGCTATGGGGGCATGTGTAACTCAGGAATAGGACATTGCTCGTGCCTAGTACCTTGATCTTGTGTACTCTTAGTCTGTCACATTGTACGATATCTTTCCTGATGCCCCTCGACCTGGAACTTCTAAAGGACCAGTGACCCCATCCATCGACGATATTATTGTTTCTATGTCTCAGACTTCTCAAAAGTCTTCTCCTTCAAATCTTGGGAAGCAAAAGTCTAATCCTTCCAATGATGTTGCTTCTCAGCCCACTTCGAATCCTGGTAAAACCTCGAAAGTCAATTCCATTCAAGCCAATCCGACAGACAAGACTTCCAAGGGGGAAAAGAAGGGTAAAGGTAAGGCCAAAGCCGATACCCTGAAACCGGATTCATCCAAATTTCGTGCTGATGATGGTTCATAGCACAAGCCAAAGTACCCTTGTTTGATTTGTGACGAAAAGCACTACACCAAGGACTGTCCTCGACGAGCTGAAGTTAGTAGAATTCTCAAAGGCACTCAGGGAACTACAGTTGTTCTTAAATAACCTTTTCCATCTCAGCAGACCCAGATGTTAGAGAAACCTCAGTCCTCTGCCCCATTTGGCTCTCAGGTGTTCATGTTGAACGGTTCTACGTCTGTTTCTATTGCCACTCAATCAAAAGATTATACCAAATCGTGTCATGCAGCAGGGAAATAGATCGCTGATGGTTCTCCTCCTCTGCCTGCCTCTGGCCCTCTTCAGATTGAAAGGCCCAGTACTGGGTCCGTTGTATGACCACCTTCCAAAGGTGTACTCCGCAAGTCTTCTTATAATCCCAACGCTCGTGCCGCTCAACATTACAGTGTTTTTGAATACTTGGCTCAGGTGCCATCTGCCATGTCTTCTCTAGAAGTACTTCAGAGTTGTTTGTCTCAATAGAAAGCTTTGTTATCTATGATTGGTGAGATTGATCTTGCTAATACTAGCCTTCTTTCTTTCGATTTAGAGAATTTCGTTCCATGACTCCCGCACCAAATTGCACTCATTATACATGTTCATTAATGGTCTTGATATCCATCGAGCGGTTGTGGATGAAGGTGCGTCTACGTGCATCATGTCATCTTCTTGCTGGAAAGCCATCAGTTCTCCAGCCTTGACTTCATCACAAAATTCCCTGGAATCATTTGATAGAAGAGAATCAAAACCTTTGGGAGTTCTCACTAGTTTACCAATTACTTTAAAAGGGAAGATAGTCAATGTCGAGGTAGAATTAGTTGATGTTAAACTCAATTAAAATATTCTCCTCGGTCGCAGTTGGACTCAAGCCATGCTGTGAATTCCGTCCACTCTCTTTCGTGTCCTAAAATTCCCACACGAAGGAAATATTGTTACTGTTGATCAATTGTCCTTCTTCACTTCTTCTTCCGAGAAAAAATGTTCCATATGAGGATAAGATCCCTGTTCCCTACGAGAGCATTGGGCCGAGTCTCTTCAAAGATCCCACCCTCATGGGTATTTTTCCTCTTCCTCCACCTAAAAATGTTCAGATAAATATGATCTCCTGGTCCGATGACCCATGGATCATCCCTTCGCCTGAATAGATTGAGTATTTCAGGAATTCGATGTCGTTGAGTCCGATCGAGATTGAATATTGTGAGCTCATCACGGCTTTAGATCCTCCTCCTTCTAATCATGATCCTTTGAGTATGACTCTCGACGCTTATTCTCAATCCCCTTGGCTCGGTGATTCAGATTCATTCGATCCCTTACAAGAGATATTTCCTTCCGATGAAGCCATCATGAAAACTATGTCTCTCAAGGATTTACCATGGGATGATGGTCATTATCATTCCTCGTTCATGCCTGACCTCAGGGCCATGTCTACGTGTCTTGAACGATTTGCATCTTAGGTTCCTTCTCCTTCACTTCAAACGCCTATTCTGACACATGAAGTTTTTACGGAGGGTAATCTAAGTAAGATTACGCAAATGATTCCTATTGACATTTCTGTCAAACCGAGAATTGTTGAGAACATCCATCTCGGGGTTACCCATTCTTCAAATGAAGATCCAGTTTATACTAGTCTTTTCCGTTAGTTTCGTCACATCTTTGCATGGTCCTACGAAGAAATGTCTGGCATTGATCCCAGTATCATGGTGCATAAAATTCCTACCTACCTTGGTTCGAAACATGTTCGTCAGTGCCTTCATCCTGTGCACCCTCGGAAAGCTGCTACCATTAAATGTGAAGTTGTAAAATTCTCAATGCTGGTTTCATCTACCCGATTCCCTTGAAAGAATGGGTGTCAAACATTGTCCCTGTAGATAAGAAACAGGGTACTATTCAAGTCTGTGTTGATTATCATGACATCAATCGGGCCTATCCCAAGTATAATTATCCTACTCCCTTTATTGGTCAGATCATTGATGACTGTGCTGGGAGTGAGATTTTTTCCTTAATGGACGGATTTTCTGGCTATAACTAGATTAACATTCTCTCAACTGATCAGTGTAAGACCGCTTTCATCTGTCCTTGGGGTAATTTCGCATATAAGAACTTCCTTTTGGCTTGAAAAATTTTGGGGCCACGTTTCAGCGAGCGATGTCATAAGCTTTTCCGGATATTAAACACATCGTTCAGCCTTATCTGGATGACCTTCTGGCTCATTCAGCTAAGTGTAAGGACCATCCTGACCATCTTCGTCAGATATTTCTTCGTTTTCGACGCTACAATATCTGGCTCAATCTGCACAAATGCATCTTCTGCGTTGATTCCGGTAGATTTTTAGGGTTTATCATGTCCAAAGACGAGATTCACCTTGATCCACTCAAAGTCGAGGCTATTATTAATCTCCCCTCCCCATGTTCACTACATCAAATGTAGATTCTGCAAGGGAAGGCTAATTTTTTACGTCGTTTTATACCTAACTATGTCGAAATAGCTAAAGGATTTACGCGGTTATTAAAGCAGGGTGTCTCATTCCTCTGGGATGAGATTTCTCAGAAACATTTTGACACATTGAGAAAGTTGCTTGTCAATGCTCCTTTGTTGCGCCCTCCAAACTATCATCACGATTTTTCCCTCTATTTAGCTGTTGCTTTCAGCACAATTTCCATGGTTTTGGTTCAAAACGATGATGACAGTGATGAGCATGTTATTTATTACCTCTCTTGTAACCTTCTTGATACCGAAACACGCTATGCGCATGTCGATAAGTTAGCGTTAGCTATAGTTCAAGCAGTTCAACGTTTTCATCATTATATTCTATTGCGTACTATGACTGTGATTTCGGAATGCAACCCCATGACCTATATATTGTCTCAAAAATTACTGGGGGGAAAATACTCCAAATGGATTGTCATCCTCCAAGAGTTCGATTTGGTATTTACTATGGCCAAGTACAAGAAATCACTCGTCTTTGTTGATTTGATCTGCTCCCTTCCCTCTGACTCCACTCCGTTTGGTTCTGAAGAACGCATTCTAGACGATACACTTTTTCTGATCTCCACCCTTGATCCTTGGTATGGTGATATCATCGTATATCTTCAGACTTCTACTTTCAGATATGATTTGACGAAGGATGCTTGCCGACACATCCGTCATCAGTCGCAACCTTATTGTATAGTTGAAGATACACTCTACCATGTCAGAGTAGATTCCATTCTTCATCGGTGTTTGACCCTCGAGGAGGCTGAGAAAATTCTAAATGATTGCCACAGTGGCACCTATGGTGGTCACATGTCTGGTTATGTCGCTGCACAAAAGATTCTTCGTGCTGGGTATTTCTGGCCCTCTATCTTCAAGGATTGCATTGTTGTTGTCCGTAAATGTCATGATTGCTAGATATATTAGCACAAGATGTGTGCACCGCCTGCACATCTGCATTCTGTCATTATAGTTGGTCCTTTTGTGAAGTGGGACATCAATTTTATGACGTCTAACCCTCACTCGGCCGGGGGGCATGCCGATATTATTATAGTCGTTGAATACTTCACCAAATTTGCCGAAGAAATTCCTACACTTGTCGCTGACGGTAAGACAGCCGCTCAGTTCATATTCAATCACATAATTTCTAGGTTTGGTGTCCCTCAAGCCATCATTACTGATCATGGTTCCCATTTTCGGCATTATATGGTGGCGGAGTTGACTTCCAGGTTGGGCTTGCGTCACGACAGCTCAACGTTGTACTATCCTCAGGCCAATAGCCAGGTTGAAGCAGTGAACAAATTTTTAGTCACTATGCTTCAACTTAAGATTGAGATCCACAAATATAATTGGCATCTCATGTTATTTTCGGCTCTTTAGGCATACCGAACCTCCCTCAAGGATGCGACCGGATTCACTCCATTCTAGCTTGTTTATGGTCTGAAAGCTACCCTTCCTATTGAGTGTGAAATACCTTCGTTCAAGTTGGTTGTTGCATTACTGCCCAACACTTCACCTGAAGAAGAGCGTCTTCTCTACTTAGATAGGCTAGATGAAACTTGCCGCTTTGCTGCTTTGTTCATCGAGGCACAGAAAAAGCGAGTCACAGATCATTTTGACCAGTCAGTTTCCCCTCGCTCCTTTGTAGAAGGAGACCTCGTCCTCCTGTATGATCAAGCTCATGACAAGCTGGGGGCAGGTAAATTTCAATCCATGTGGCATGGGCCTTACATCGTTAAACGTGTTTTGAAGAATGGGGCCTATGAGCTCATTGATTAGGAAGGTCATCCTTTAGGTCATCTCAGAAATGGGTTGTATCTCAAAAAATATTATGCATTAGTCATTCGTGTATGTTTTATGTACATAGGTGATTTTTTTCATTTTTGTACATTCTTAGCTTGGTGTGTTTTGTGAGCGTTTTCCTGCTTATTGGGTCATTTATTATTGTGCAGATGTCTATTACCCCTTATGTCATTTTTTCGGATGGTGCTTCTTGCAGTACCCAGAACTTGCCTTCAGCAACCTGGGTGATTTATGATCCTGCTAGTGAGTTGATAGACCTACAAGGTATTTGTATAGGATGAACTACAAATAATGTCGCAGAATACAGTGCTCTCATTGAAATATTAACCGAGGTGATTACCCTCGGCATTAGGACGTTGCTTGTAAACCTAGACTCTCAACTTGTTGTTCTTCAACTTAATGGGAATTATTCAGATAGAAACCCTCACATTTTAAGGTTGTATTTACGTGTTCGTTTGCTGGAAATACATTTTGATTATATCACATATCAACATATTCCTAGACAAATGAATGCATTAAATGATACATTGGCTAACATTGTATTGGAAAGACATTTGCGTAATCTGTAAAATCATCATCACATGAGAGACTCATATCAAATAGGAATATATATATATATATATCGAATGTTTGCATCAGTGTGCACCATAAATTTCAAAACATATGTGTGTTTCTGTTACATCCTGAGACACCATGTCTCATAACAACATGCAGAAATAAAAGCCTAGGTGTCTAATCGACATGATGATCATGATAACATGTCATTCCCCGGACAAGCCGCCTCAGCAAGCGGTGAACTTGATTTGACACCCCTACAGTATGTATTTGATATGCATGAGGAACGTCGTCGAACCGCGCATATTCTGGGACCCCACGGACGATTCCCTCCAAGTTGTGCACGATTTCCTCGTCCTCACCTTAAAGGGCAACATCAAAATCACGAGGTATTCGCCTCGCTATCGGAGACATCCCTGCAGGTATTTCTGGGCATACATCTACAAATGCATGGATTAGTTTTCAGAACATACATATCCAAAAAAATCATAATACTCATAAAAATAAAAATGATTCTTACCCAGTGCTTCATCCCAATCCTCTCCTTCTGGGAGTGGGAGGTCCGAATCACCAGTGAAATCTATGCCAGAATAGGGCCAAACCTCCACGACAATCATCTGTCGACAGAGCCAATAAAAAAACTACGGTCTCCAGGACATCTGTTGACCACCCCCTGACCTTGGCATCGAAGTTTCCCATCAAGCCATTCATGGTTCCAGTGCTGATGGTGTTGGGACTATCACCTCCTGACGCTGAAAGATTGGTAATCCTTATAGAATGAATAATACTAGGATGGATCCTAAACCAAATTGTTTCAATTTGTTCTTCTTACACTTTGTTAGCTGACATTTTATATTGATTGTTACTGCCTCCACCCAGTTGTAGATGGTTGGTGACAAGCAGTCTACAGCAAGAAGTAGTTGTGTTTTTGTTGCTTCGTGCAGTGCTTATGTTCCTACCACTCATGTGATCGTGTGTAGCACTACCCTTAGTGTTAAGTCTAGGATAGTTTGGATATCCACCTTCCCGCTTTTTGATCCTTTCCGTGCTCCTGAGCATACTCTGTCAATCACCATGCCCATTCTCTCCATAGTGGGTCGGGTGCCGGTCAAGATTGGTGCTACCCCCCTCCACGACAGTCTTGTTATGGAATAAATATTAGAAACATCAATATCGAGCTCTTGATCTTAGAGAATGAACTTTTCCTGATCCTCGTTCCAGATAATGATCAAGTATTGCAGCAGCTCCGGTTGAGCTCTGAGGCATGGTGTCATGAAGAAATTCTTCAGTCCACAATTTCTGAGAGCTTCCATGCATCTCACATTTCCCATGGCAAGCTCATCCTCTTCACTGTGTTCTCATTCCTTCCACTCTATCACCATTTTGTCACTCTTTCACCTGCAAATATGTTCATATGGACATTATTAGCCAAATCCAAAGTTGGAATTTGTGAAATTTAGACTTGTTTTCTTGCGTTGGGAGTTATTTGAGAAGTCAGCATGGTTGGCGCGACTGTTTTGAAAACAATTGCACCAATGGGCGCGTCCCAGTTTAGAAAAGTGGGCAGTTGGTGCAAATCCATGCCCAAAACCCGCACCAATCGCGGTGCCCTAATTTTCACAATTTCCCCCTCAGAAATCAAAACTGAAGGTTTTAGGAACATAAAGAATGCTTAAAATATGGGGAAGGATGTTGGCTCTTACCTGGAACAGACGGATTCGAGATTGGTATGCTGGGTTGCCCGCAATCGTCACCGCAAAATCACAAGGTAAAATGGGTCACTATTGCTCCACAAGAGGTAAAAGTGAAAAGTAATTTTTTTTACCATTTTTGGTATTTTATAACCTTTCAAAACCCTAATTAGGTTTTAAGACATTTTTTCGATTATTACATTATGTTATTTCGAGAAATGGGGTTTACGTTTGTTTCTTGTGTAGTGACAGGTCTTTAATGCGATAGTGATGAAGTCATGAGTTGTATTTTATACTTTTTCGGACTTAGTAAAAACACGAAAAAGTCACTATTGGAGTCATCTTCTAGCTCTTTTTCGACTCTCTAAAAACTGAAAATATTACCGAGACCCTTGTCATTTTGAACTCGTTAAATGGCTGCGAAACGATATCTACCTAGTATACGTTTACTCCTTTTTCGGGCTAGGATAGATTATTTATGAAAAAGAAATACCTTAGCCTATCGCGACTAAGAGGTTCTTTCAGATATTTTTTTCTACCTTTTCGGATCTGAGAGACTACTTACGAAAAGGGACAAGCTGGAGTTTTCTTTTCCACTTCTTTTCAAACTCTCTAAACATGAAAAGACGCCAAGTTCTTCCTTTGTCAGACTCGTTAAAATCTGATGACATCGGACATCGTCACCATGACGTTCACCGAGTTCCTCCTTCCTAGGGCTCGTAAAATGTACTAGGTTTGATTTTCCTAAAGGAAAAACTTACAGCAAAAGCATATGCTATCCCCTTCAAGCTTGTTTTCGAAAATAATTAGGGTACTCGCCAGAAATGGTAGGGGAAAATTGAACCAGATTTTAGTTGTGTCGGCAGCATGTCACTCTTGAACATGACACTCGTTTGCATTCATGTCGGATTGGGGACATCTCATTTCGTCATATTTTGCCTCCATGGGTTTGGGTAATATTTTTTGACCTCTCATATGCTCTTTGCCACGTCACCATGACCTCAGATCCCTTGATCTAAAAGACTTCCAAATCCAAAGTCATGTCGCTGATAAGTTCAAGAGAAGTTTGCCTTTGCAGTTTTTGACCTCCCTCTAATTCTCTGCTGGTCTTGATTCACTATCATTATGTTCCTCTGTCTTTTTTCGATGATGTGGGATACATTATGGCCGTCCTTAAACCAAGTCACTTCCTGTTGACCTCAACTCATTATCCAAGAAGTTGGTCTAGAGACTCCCTATCGGTACCTTGGAGCCTGCATGCCTCAATGGCAGGTTCTTTGCATTTGACGATAGGTCCACATCATTGGCCTTCGATCGAGTGATTCTGCAGGTGTTCGACGCCAACTCATTGTTCACATTCTATGGATTATACCTATTGTACCTTGAGAGACATTGTCATTATTGGTGGTTTCTCTCGCACTTGTTAACAGCTTTCATCATTGGCTGGTAATCAAGTGACTTTCCTGCATGTTCGACTTCATTCCACATATTCGCATGCTTGCATTTGTACTTGTTCAGGTCGAGATGGAGCGCAAGACCCTGGGTTTTGTATGATAAAATCCAGGTTGCGGGATATTATGATTTATCAGGACTTTATTACATGAATTTTTTGATTGGATGGCTGCGACCATACCTAAGTCTATTTTTTGATCCTTATTGCTGGATGGTTGTGTCCATACCTCAGATATTAGTTTATATGTACTCTATTATGGATGGTTGCACCCATACCACATGTTCATGTCTCAGAGATATTAGTTGTATTTGTCATTGCAGGTCTTCCGACAACAGTGTTTGGTTCGAACGCGTTCTCATAAAACATTTCACCCCTTCCTCTCTCTCGGACCTCATGCTTTAGGGGGCATATGTTACACAACATTTTTTCACTGTCCCTGCAATCCCCATCCCACACATTGGAGGCTCATTTATGTGATCAAAATAAAGTGTCATGCCTTGAAAATACCATCATTGCATCCCTGCCATGAGGACAACATTCCATTTGTTGACCATTTCCTGAACAGACCACAAAAAACACCTGTTTTTGCCTTGGCACTGGTAGCCCATTATGCCCTCGCACCGATGAGGCAGATTAACACTGGCCCCCACACCAGCTGGCGCTTTATCTCAGTTAGCCACCCGCGCCAATATATTTATGGATTTTTTTTTTAAATAGAGGCGAAATTTCAATAACAACCTCTTGGATGAGTCATAGGGAGTGGTTAGACTGAATAACCACGCCCTTCCTCCTTTGGCCTCTTGTTTCCACCTTTTGGGGAAACATCCCAAAGGATAAGGCCTCCATACCACCATAGTAGGGATCCCAAACTCCTCCATTCCCTCTATAAATATAACTATCCTCCATTGATGAAGCTAGCTAAACTGAAGATATTGTAGCAGAAACGTTGGAGATATGTCTATTCAAGATAGAATGGAAGAGTCCCTCATTGAGAGAGCTGAGGCTTGTGCCTTTACCCCGTCTGAATTCCCTGACAATAATTAAGATGTGCTTCATCTGAACCCCGTTAAAGGAGTTTGCGACGTCAAGGCTTGGTTTTAACTCTTTCTGATATTAATAAATATGTATAACTATTGTCTGGTTCCCATGTCGTGTTGATGTATTTTATTGATGCAACATGCTTAGCCCTCCTTCACTGGTTAGTAATTATGAATGAGATTGTTGCTTCGTCTGCTGCTCTTGTTTGTTGATCTTGTGCAAGTATCCAAGTATCACTGCGAAAGGATCGTGACTTGCCAAGACAGGAATCAAGATGCCACCATTACAACAACCACAACAATAGCATTGGACTCTAGGTAGGTCAATCTGCCTCATCTATCTCATTTAGTAATTAGGAACCTACACTCTAGTTTGTCCTTTTGTTACTAGACCCACTCTATGGCTAGAAGGATTGTCTCTATCTGCAGTGAGGGTTTAATTACATAACAGATGCTACTTTCGAACCCCTACTAGTTGGGGGAGAATCCCCCCCACACCCCCTGTCGGGGATTGAGATCCAACCATGAATGAAATAAAAAAAACCTCTGAACAATCAGGAAGATAATCAGGCTCCACACCCAAGATTAAATTGGTCTTGAATTTATAAATAGTGCACAAAATATGTCAACCCAATTGTTAAAGAAGTGATGGAGAGAAAATACAATGTGATCATACCCATTTTAGAAAATATTAAAGTCTTTGAAACATGAGGAACAACCTCGCTAGCCGTAAAATAATTCAGGATTTCTCATCCACCCTAGTGCAATGAATTACCAAATTATGCAAATTGTATTAAAAGAAAATAAGAGAAAAGGTTAAAGGCTTGAGAAAGGTTTCCTACACAGGGTGGTGATGCAAGCAACTTCCTCAGGGCTATGGACAATCGCTGGTAGTGAAACAATGCTTGTGATTTCTTGAGTGATTCCAATAGGGCTATGGACACTCGCTGGAAATGGAGCAACACCAAAGACCTATATCAAAACTTGGAACATATGAAGTACGCTTATATAATATCTCTATCCCTGATCTAAACTTTTGGTGTTTGATACAAATCTTATGATGTGTATAAACTAGACCAAGGAAAGTGACGAAGAAACTAAAATCTAAAATTATGGGTAAAATGTTGAATTAGTGGAACCCATATGTCTGAATCAATACTTCCTAATGATTAGGTTCTATCGTAATAATGGTTGAATAGAGATGTTGAGGTCCTACTCGTAAATCGTCAATTATTGTAGCTATTACAACAACCCAAAATTTTTTACATTCTAAAATTTTGTAGTCCCCTATTTTGAACTTCCTGAGAATAAGTTTCATTGTTTTCTTTAAGTTTCCCTACCCTCATCATCCCTCTAAGTTCTCTTTTACTTATTAATTATAGAAAATACCTGGTCGGATCTTCTTGTGATTAGTTGGATCGCAAAGATATGATAAGAGTGCTTCCTCACAAACTAAGGTCCATTATCACACTCTAGCTTCCAATATCGTGACTACAAGTAACCTATCACACCTTGTTTTGAAAAAGTATGATTGTTGATGGTCCATCACACCACCTTAAGGTGTCTCATAAAATTTTTCACGAACGCGCATTTATTGCCCTGAAAATTTGCACATAGAGCAAAAAACTATATATAAGGGTTTCACCCCATATCAATTTTACACCACTCTTTTGTTTTAATCCTTCGGTTGAATAATGCACAGAGCTTGAGCTTCTCGCATCCTGCCTCTATAGTATGTGTTGCCAACAAGAGTGTTTGGAACTGGGTAAGTTACCACACCTTCCTTGGTTTATTTGTGATTTTGACTGTTTGTCTTTCATCCCTTCAATTACTTTTCGTTGATTCATCTTCTTGAACCCTTTGTATTCCACCTTGCCCTAATTTTATATATATCTCAGAGACCTTTTATATCCATATTATTTCCTAACCATTGAACCTCTCCCTCATTCCATACTTACCTAATTTTCATCAGCACACCAAGTCATTGAACCTAGTGATATAGGTCATAAACCCCTCTCACCCTTTCGCAATGGTGGAGTTATTGGTAGTAGACCTAAACCATTTACTCCTCAATAATGATGCAAAAAAAATCACTATCTATTGCGACCTATCCTTCCTACCATTGATAGAATTTTTCCTTCACCTTATTTCACATTGACTATGCACTTTGTAACTACGCAATACATAGTTTCACCTCCCCTAATCGCACCCCTTAACCCTTTTATTGCGATAACATTAACCCTTAGTGAAATCTATATTCCTAAACTACTATAAGCCTTTCTCCTATGTTTTCTACCATTATCACAACTTTCCCTTGGAGTTTACGACTAAGCCTATCACACTATAATTTTACAGTTTGTGACAAATGCTAAAACAATGAGTTATTTTGTGATTTTGCCTAAAATTTTGTGTTACCATGAATATATTTGAAATTTCAAGTATCATTGATCTTGAATGTTTCAACATCTTTGTATCAACAAGAGATATGGCTCCACAAACCAAAGGAATACATGGCAAGGAGATAGATGAAAGTAACATCAAAGGAGTTGTTGAAATTTCCTTTGTCAAAGTGTCCATCTATGTTAATACTAAGTGCTTTGTAGATAAATTGGTGCCTATGAAATGGAAAGGAAATATCAAGCATCCATTGGGAAACAAGTTACTAAGGATGAGTAATACCATGAAGTATATATCAATATCAAGAAGTCATGGTTTCATAAGTTAGTGATAACTCTATCCATTCTATAATGCACCAAAACCATTTAGTGGAGTATCTAGGTAAATAATGAGAAATATATGATAGTTATGAATTTCCATGGTGTACCAATAGCAACATACGCACCATCTGACATTTTTGAATATTATAAGATGTCAAAACATTGATATTATAAGAAGCCCAATAATTAGCATTTACCATGTCCCACGATGTCATACCCCTATGAGTGATGAGGTATTTTCCTCTCTGATTAAGCACTGGAACCAATTCCCCCCAAGTCTAGTTGTTGTCCTCCACCAGTCTTGGAGATTTCCAATGCAAAAACTTGAACACTAAGAGAATTTACCTCCTCATGAAGATTGTTCAACATTTGTTCCATTTGAATATGATGCCTGAGTTACTTGGCTTTTAGGAAGAGTTGAACGGATTTCCTTTACCTTTCAACCATATCCTCCAACTGTTGGATGGAAAACAAGACCACTTCAACTACTTATAACAAACTATCAAATGACATGTTGGTATTGACATTCTCCTGATTCGTCGAGTATTACTCCATCTATGAATATAAAATATGCACCTAGATAACTAATTCATAGACAAATTTTCCCCACGCTCCTAACCAAACATGAATTAGCAGAACTTGGATAGACTAGGAGGGTGAGTGATTCAATATATACACAGAGTCAAAGCCCTTCCACAAGCCAAACTGCAGCAATATTTCCAAAGCCATATCAAATTTCTCAAGAGTACCAGGAATAGGTGGTTCATGAATTCCAAAAGACAACATAATTAAATCAATCCCACTGCTCAATGAGAAAAAATCCATGATCGAGGAGTTCCAAAACAAATCCCACTAGCAACATATTAAATAGACTAGATACTCAATACTAGAGAGGACAAATGGGGTATGCCACTTATAGTTGATAACATGACACCGAGAAGGAGCCTTGAGGATCTGTGGCCAATAAAGTAAGGTTTTCAGATCTCGAGGTCCTTCATTTTCTAGAGATGAGCCAAAGAATGAACTGAGAAGGAGATAATTAGTCGCTAACCTATTCGAAATATTTTTGCAATGATATAAAAATAAATGAGGAAACAATTACATCTTGGAATTCCAATCATGGCTAAGGGATGGGGAAATTAATGAAATCATGATCTATTTCCAAACTTCCTTGGTCCAAATAAGATCCTTTTTTGGCTAGCACATTTGCCACTAAATTCGAACGCTTATACACATGGAAAATATACAAATTCTCAAACTGAGAAGCAGTTACAATTATCCTTTGAATTAATGGAGAAAAAGCACAAAATGTCAACTTCTTATCCTTGATCACTTGAAATATGAAAATCATTGAATCAATGAAAACCATTAGATTATTCATTTTATTTGCAATAGTTATATCCAACCCTTTCCCTACAGCAAGAAAATTTGCTTTATTTTTGGTCGCTAGGAAAATTCCCTAAGCATATTATGACACAAATTTTCCATCAGGTCTAAATAGAGCCCCTCTCACTTCTTCCTCCCCTAGACTGCCTCTTGAATCACTATTCAAGAAAGTAGAAAATTGGGATTTACTCAATCTCCACTTAGAGAAATCTGATTAATTGAGCCTGATACAATAAACTTTGTTACCAAATGGAAGAAGTGAGAATTTACAAGGAAAATTGAGATCCTTTACACATATTTATTTGTTCGTGTTCCGCTTGATTCAGATCCTAAATTTATTTGACATTGTAACCCCTAGCAAAGATAGCTTCGAAGAGCATATTTGATACTTTAAAAGAAACCATTTGAGGATTCTAGATCTCATTTTTAAAATTTGTTTTATTCCTGGTGATCTAGATAGGCCAAAAAAAAAAAATAGGGAGGGCTTCCCAACATCTTATTGGTAGAGAAGAATATTTATGACTCCATGGGTATTATGTTCTCCATTGTTCGAACATTTTTCCTCACAAAGTTGGAATAGAGACGACATAAAACATATGAGAAAAAACAATTCTCCAAACCTACAAGGAGAATGGGCATAGCGAAAAAATATGGGGGATGTTTTCTTCAGAATTGAGGTACATAACACATCTTGACGGTCCACAAATGTTCCTTTTTTCTAAGGTTTTATGTTGTAAGTATTTTTTGATGCATGAGACACCAAAAAAATGTTTTTACTTTTGGAATGCCATCCTTGCTCCAAATTTTTGACCATGCTCTACAAGGAGGAGGATGTGGAATTCATTTAACCAAATGAAAATATCCCATCCTTTTTTAATACTTATAATGATGAATTGGGTTCCAAGTAGGAATATCCTATAGAGAGATGGAAATAGGAGCTAGGAATTTTAAGGTGAGAATCAGGAAATCCCATTGGATCACGAGATGAGGAGGAAGTTAATATATTTCAATTTGGAAAAACAATTCTATTGCAACCAAGAAGCCATACCTATGAATTCTTCATGATCTCCAAGAGGGCCATTGGAGGAGAATTATTCTTTCCATATATTTGTACAAATTCCATTCCTAGCATGCCTGCTAATATGTTCAATAATGAGGGGTGAAACCTCCTTTCATAGCTTCCAAATGTTGGATCCAGGACTGGACCAATGAACTAATTTTGGCCTTAGAAAGAATTTTTTATTGAAGTATCTTCACATGAAGGCCATTTTCCACCATTCCTTAGAGTCTGAGGTGAGCCTCCAAATGTTTTTTTCTCCCAAAGTAAGGTTCATAAATAAAGGATATTTCACAGCCAGACCACCATTTTCCTTTGGGATATGAACAATGTTCCAGTGAACCAAGTGGAATTTATATTCATTATACTTCCCCCCTTGCCATAAAAAATTTCAAATCAAGACACCCATTTGAGTGATAACATATTTTTGGGATAAGAAATTGTATTAAAGATATAAGGGAGAGAAAATAAGACAGATTTAACCAAAATGAATCAACCAAAAATTTTTAACCATTAAGCTCCCTAAGCCTGTATTTTATTCTTGGGTTTGTTTATGGTTTCATGCAAACTATCCAAATTAGAGGTGCTCAAAGATTTTTGGATTCAAAGATATTTAATTTACTACCATTCAGGCTCAAAAGGGAACTCTAAGACCTTAGATATCTCCTAAAGGGTTGAGATAGAGTTGTTCCATCCAAAAATTTAACTTTTCTTTTATTAACGAGGCCCCAAGAGAGATCCGGATTTGATCTAGGACTTGTTTGAATCTAACTGCAATTAGTTTTGAGGCGTACCCCAAGAGAAGCATATCATCACAAACTAAGAGTGATTAAAATCTTCGACGTTCCTACCTATAGTCAAAACTTTTAACCTCCCATTAACCATGACGATCTCTGAATTCTTGTTGAGACTTTTATCCAAAATAATATATAATAATGGGGAGAGGGCTTATCCTTGCCTCAAGCCCCTTGAAGATGAAAGGAAATTGCAAGGAAAACCATTTACCAATGGAGCAATCCAAGGTATGCCAATACAAGCTTTTATCGATTTTAATATCTCTCTAGAGAAACCTAATTTCCCCAAGAATGAAAACAAAAGGAATGACATAATCTATCAAAAATGTTCACTATGTCTAGTTTGATAACCATACTTGGTTCACCACTTTGTTTATTGGAGTGAATAGCCTCCTGGACTAAAATAAGATTGTCCAGGATTTGTCTGTGCTTCATAAATCCCTCCTGGTTCTCTGAGATTATTGTAGGTAAGATATTCCTTAATATATCAGAAATCACTTTGATCAAAAGCTTGTAAGATGAATTACATAAGGATATTGGTCTAAAGCGTCTAAAGAAGGTAGGCTTCAAATTGTTTGGAATAAGGGAAAAGAAGGAAGAATTTGTATTCCTGCCCAACTTCCCTTTTGATGTGGAAGAGTTCAACATTCACAATAGGTCTTTCTTCATTAAGGCCCAAAAGTATCTATAAAAACTAATGGAGAAGCCATCTAGATTGGGGGATTTATCTGAATCAAGAGACAAAATGGTCTCAACAACCTCTTCTTCCTCGATCGGCTTGATGAGTTGAAGGTTATCCAAATCCAAAAAAATAGAAGGAAAGCATAAAATTAAAAATTTCTCCTCACCTAGATCATTTTCTTTAGTGTCTGAGTAAAGACCCCTGAAAAATGGGAAGGCTTCTTGCTTAATCTTAGAGAAGGAGGTAATTTTGGGCTGACCCTCCGGAGTGATTTCTTTGACATGATTTCTTCTTGAGATTCAACAAGATGATGAGCTTAGTGAAAAGTAAGCACCTTCACTAAGTGGGGCCCGTAGGATATTTTTAGGTGTATGTCTATTTTTAGACATGGTAAGCATATTCTATAAGTTGCAGGATGCTATTTGTAGATGTTTGGTCAGATGTGAAAATTAGATGAAATTCTATTTTTAGAATATTGGGCGAAGTCTATTTATAGATCATCGATCTAAAAATAGATGCATGTCGATTATTATTAGCTCTTAATAATAATCCAACAATAAACGTCAAATTATTCTCTTGGAGCACTTTATTTAAGTATACAGATTTGGCAAATCAGTGGGCTGAATAAATTACGCAATTCCTAGGGTTTATTGGTGGCTCATGCATGGAGGACTCACTTAGAACTGAAGTGGCAAAGTTATGATAGAGTTGGAAGAGTAGTTTATGGAGTTGTTATTTAGTTTAACTCAGTTAAGTGAGTTAAACTCATTTGAGATAGTTGTATCTAGTCTAACTGAAAGATACACTGGTGAGAGTTAAGTGAATTAGTTAGTTAATTAATTCAAAACTAATAACTCACTAAAAATTGAACAGAAAAAATAGTTAACTACAGTGCATGTCAGTTCCGGTGGAGACCGAGTGGAGACATAGGTGAAAGGGTGAGATGGTGTTGGCAATATGATGCAGAGTGTTGTCCTTGATGGCAACACACTTGATAGAGTGTTGTCCTTGAATGGCAACCCACTTGATGAAGATGATGGCAACCTACTTGATGAAGTTGTCCTTGATGGAAATCTACTCGATGAGTTTCCTATGATAAGCAACCTATGTGTCAAAGATGTAAGAATGATGTATCTACAGATCAGTTTAGATATGAAAGAGAAAAGAATTCCAGTAAGTACCAGAAAAATGATAAATATAATATATGTCACAATGTATACACTACTTTTGTGAAGGCAACCCGCGTATACATACAATGTATACGCTACTTTTGTGAAGGGAACCCGCGTATACATTCAGGGTTAGCATATACGCAGTTTTTATGAGGCGAAGTTGCGTATACACGCGGAAACGAACGCTAAAAGTCGTGTATGCCCTTTTGCGCTCTAAAAGTATGATACCAAGGGGCTTTACAATGGTATTGACCCATTGTATTGAGCGCTGGATTATCTATTTGATCCCGTCTAGGAATACCATTGGAAATAATGTGGTTTTGGCTCATGGTATTGAAAAAGGGTAAACCTATATAAGGAGAAGAAAATCATTGTGCAAAGTGTGTGCATGAGTCTGGGTTTGAATGAGTACTTCATTATGAAGTATATCTGTATGGAAAGGGTAACAGTTAGATGATCTGAATCTGTGATGCACCTATGAAGAAAATGATGAAGAAGTGAATCTAGATCTGAAATATATTTGTATCTTCTAGATCTGTTTATGGAATGTTCTGATCTGAGATGAGGCGAACATGTTTCTGAAGTAAAGGGTAATATCTGAGCTATGCATCTGTTCTGAAGAAATTGCGCTGAAATGTCTGAAGAATTATACGCTGGTTCGTTTCGGTAAAAGCGCGTGTATACGCGGATCTGATGAAAGAAAAGCGCGTATGTCCAGTTAGGGTTTTCTGAAGTATGTGCAGAGGTATACGCGGGTTTACATGCATGAAGGCACGTATATACGCAGGATCAGTGAAAGAAAAGCGCGTATGATAAACTAGGGTTTGCTGAAGTTGTGAGATGTCTGACCTGTTCTGCCGTCTTGCTGATATCTGTTTCTGATGTGTTACTGCTATCTGTCTATGATGATCTGGGTTGTTCAAAGATTGATTATGCTACTATAGAGCAAGTGGTTGGTTTGATGAATGTTCCTTGAGCTTAATTGTGTGGGTTGGATCCAGTGTGAAAATTGATGAAACGTGGTCCATAGAGGTGCTGAGGGTTGTAGCCTTCAGTCAGGGGGTTGTAGCTCCCTTCCAGGAGAGGCTGGTAAACGAGAGAAGGTTGTAGCCTTCTGCAGGTGGGTGCCTGCGTGCTGGTATGAGTCTGCGCCAGTACATTGTTGTAAGATGTTTTCTTTATAATAAAATATTGAAGGCTGAGACAACGACAGCGGTGGTTTTATCCCAACTTGGGTTTCCACCTAAAAATCTTGGTGTTCATGTGTGTGATGATTTATTCTGTTCTTAGTGCACATGTTTACTGTTTACTGAACATCTAATGAATGAATGATGGAATGATATAAGTGAAGAATTAATGGCATAATTAGATCTCTGTGTATACGCGAGTTTTATGAAGGATATACGTGTGTATACGCTAGTTGGCTTCAGGGAAGTAGCGTATGGGTTTTAGTGAATGGAAAAGTAAAAAGTTTTCAGTTTGACCTAAATACTGATTCACCCCCCCCCCCCCCTCTCAGTATTTTTCCCAACAGATGGACTATCCGTTGTGACTATAGTGATGCATTCAATGCATCTGACACACATTAGAGTTGCCAATGATAATTGTGCAGTCAAGGCAAGGCCAATTCAAATTCATTCAGGGGTCTTCTTCAGCAGGGATTGTGAAGTGGAGGCAGGCTGTCAAGAGGCATGAAATTGGTGCATGGAGATGCAAATTTCTGCATGACAATGTGTAATGAATCTACATTGTACTGAGAGCTTGATGTACTAAGCTTTGTATGAGATTATTACATGATTCCATTGATATACATAATATATGATAGTTGGGGTTTTTAGCTTTAAGCTTTCCCGTTAAATAACTGTGTTATGTGCGATTGAATTTATTCACGTGTTTGCAATTGAGTTTTAAATTTCCGCAAATTTAATTAGTGGAAGGATTATGTATTTTGCAAGAAGATAAATATTGTGAGATCAGGAGGATCCAGTAATACATCAGTATTAATAAATTTCTACATGGTATCAGAGCAGTATTGATTACTGGAGATTGCAATTGTGAATAAGTGTTGAGTTTTGTGCTGGTGGACAATTCAAATTTGCTGCATAAATTTCTTGGTGCGACAATTGAGTATTCATTGAAATGTCTTTCAATGGGTTGCGATTGGAGTATGCCCTTGAGGGTAGCTCAAATTACATACCCTGGAAGGATAGGATGAAGGAGGTGCTTGAAGACAATGGGCTGAAGGATTTCATCGATAGTAATGTTCCTAAGCCGGCTTCTAGCGATGCTGCAGGACTTGACACATGGCAAAAGAAGGTAGCAAAGACAAGAAGAATTTTGTTGGAAGGTGTGAAGGACCATATTGTGTCAAGCCTTCATGGGAAATCCACTCCATTTGCAATGTGGAAGGATTTGATAGATCTTTTCCAAAGCAACATTGACCAGAGGAAGTTGGCGCTGAAAGATAAGCTCAAAAAAATAAAAATGGAGAAGGGCGACAGTATACCAAAATATCTCACGAAGTTTTTCCATTGTAGGGATGAACTGGGAAGTTTGGGGATTACTATTGATGATGATGATTTGGTGAGCTTGGCTCTCCTTGGGCTTCCAAATAGTTGGCATAGCTACGAAGACTCTGTCAATGGACGAGAGAAACTACCGGGTTGGGAGCGACTTTGGTCGGATCTTGTGCAGGAGGAGATAAGGCGAAGTACCAGGGATGGCTCTTCATCGAAGAATGATGATGAAGAGAATTTCGCTTTGACTGAAAAATCAAAAAAAGGGAAGGGGAAGAAATTCCCTCCAAAATACGAGGCTAAAGGAAAGAAGTTGGATTTGTCCAAAGTGAAGTGTTTTCATTGTCATGAACATGGGCATCTCGCCACTAACTGCCCACAGAAAAAGAAGAACAAGAAGGCTGCTGGAGTTGTAGTTGGAGAGGCCTTAGCCTCACGATTTGAACTTGATTTCTCCTTGATCGCATGCTTGGTTTCAAGCTCAATGGGATCGGTGTGGTATCTTGATAGTGGTGCGTCTTTCCATATGACGAGAGACAAGGAGTTGTTTAGTGACTTGGAGGAGAAGGATCTCCAAATGCATATAGAGATGGGCAACGATGGCAGATACAGTGCGACCCGCATTGGAACCATTACCTTTGAGAGGGAGTCAGATAAACCGTTTATGTTGAAAGATGTTATGCATGTTCTAGGTATGAAGAAGAACTTGGTCTCGGTCGCAATGTTGGAAGATAGATGTTATGACGCTGTTTTCAACGAAGGAAAAGCTTTCTTGCGACATAAAACAACGGGTCAAACCAAGAGGATAAGGATTCGAGTTAAGAATCTCTACAAGCTGGAGGTAGATGGCTACGCTGCAATGATGAGCAAAGCAGAAGAAGTGGTGAGCCAGGATGAGGGCGAATTATGGCACAGGAGATTGGGCCATCTTCACCATGGCGCCTTGAAGATTTTGCAGTAGATTTCTACTGGACTTCCCAAGGGTACTCTTGCGCAGTCATATCAGTGCAAGGGATGTACTATGGGTAAGTTTGTGAAGACCACCTTTCATGAGAAGGAGAACCGTGCTTCGGTGATCCTGGAGAGAATTCACACAGACATGTGTGGACCTTTCTCGGTTGCTTCAAAAACAAAACATAGGTATTATGTTATTATTTTTTGATGACTATTCTCGTAGATGCTGGATCTTCTTCATGCAGAAGAAGAGCGAAACATTCTCAATGTTTTGTGAGTTTAAAGCATTGGTGGAGAAGGAGCTGGGGAAGCAAGTGAAGGCTCGACGGAGCGATAATGGTGGTGAATATATCTCAAACGAATTCAAATACTTCTGTAGCAAAGAAGGAATACGAAGAGAAATCATAGCGCCTCATAACCCACAGCAAAATGGGGTCACGGAGAGGAAGAAAAAAAAAATCGTGGGTGCTGCACGAGCTATGTTGCATGACCAGGGCCTACCAATGCACTTGTGGGTGGAAGCATGCAACATTGCGGTTTATGTGAAAAACCGTTGTCCTCATAGAGTACTTGGCATGAGTACACCTGAAGAAGCGTTTACTGGTAAGTAGCCTTATATTTCTCATTTGAAGACTTTTGGCTCATTTGTTTACATTCATGTGACAAAGGACGCCAGGAAGAAGCTAGAGCTGACTGCAGAAGTTGGGATATTTGTGGGGTACACAGAAACACCCCATAATTATCGTGTGTATTTTCCAAACAGTCGAATGACTGTGGTGCGACGGGATATAAAATTCGATGAGGTGAAAGCCATGAAGTTGTCGCTTGAGAGGAATCTACACTTGCATGCAGAGGAGGAGCTATTTGTTCCCAAAGATGAGCCTCTAGATGTGGATCATCCATTGGAGGAGATTCATGGAATGGAGGAGTCCACTCATGCAGAACCAAACATCAGAATAGGTAGAAGGCGTACCATAGAAGCTAAGAGACTGAAGCTTGATGTGGCAGAGAATGTAGGAGTTACTACATCACAGCGCAGACAGAGATAGTCACCTGACCGATTTACTGGATACATGGCTCTTATGAGCAAGTGTGTCGTGACAGAGCCATATTATTTTGAAGAAGAAGCGCAGGAGCCCACATGGGTAAATGCCATGGTGGAGGAGTATGATTCCATTGTCAGAAACAGTGCTTGGGAGATTGTTCCAAGGCCGGTGGGTAAATCAGTGGTAGATTTGAAATGGATCTACAAGGTAAAGAAAGTTGTTGATGGGAGCATCGAGAAGTATAAGGCAAGATCTGTTGCCTGGGGCTTCTCACAGATTGAGGGGATTGATTATGAAGAAACCTTTGCACCTGTCGCACGGTATTCTTAGATAAGGACCATCCTTTCTCTCTCAGTGCAGATGGGTTGGCACATTCATCAGATGGATGTGAAGACTGCGTTCCTTAATGGGATCATTGAGGAAGAGGTGTACATTGAGAAGCTTGAAGTATTTGAGATCTTCAGCAGCAAGTCGCATGTGTGCAGACTCAAAAGAGCATTGTATGGGCTGAAGCAAGCACCACATGCTTGGTACACACGGATCGAAAGCTATTTCACTAGACTTGGCTTCACCAAGAGTGAGGCGGATGCAAACCTATACCGAATTGTGGTGGAGGGTAAGATTTTAATCATTGTTCTTTATGTTGATGATTTAATACTAACGGGTGATGAGCAGTTGATACACTCATGCAAGGCAGATCTTGAAAAGGAGTTTAAGATGAAGGATTTTGGCCTCCTTCATTATTTCCTTGGATTGGAAATATGGCAGCGAGAAGGTGAACTGTTTGTGTCTCAAGGCAAGTATGCTCAGGAGATACTTGAGAAGTTTCACATGCAAGGCTGCAAGCCTATATTGATACTCCTCTTCCAGGAAATTGGAGGAAAGAGGATGCTACATCGGCAGAGGTAGTGGATGCCACTTTTTATCGATAGTTGGTGGGTTCACTCATGTATTTAGTTAATACAAGGTCGGACATATGCTACGTAGTGAACCAACTTTCACAAGCGATAGTTAAGCCTACCAAGCTCTTTTGGAAGGAAGACAAGCATGTCCTGAGATATCTCAGGGGCACATCTGAGTATGGCTTATGGTACAGAAGGATGGATGAAGTGAATTTGCATGGCTTCACAGATGCAGATTAGGCAGCCAGCCTAATGGATAGAAAGAGCACATCGGGAGGGGTTTTCAGTATCATCATATCAGAGATTGTGTGCAACGGAAGATCATGTTGCTTCAGTACATTCCTATGGAAGATCAAGATGCAGACATTCTGACGAAGGTGCTTGGCAGGAGAAAATTCGAATACCATAGAGGCAGGATCGGGGCACTGAAGGATAAACCTATCTTGTTGAGAGGGAGTGTTTATATTCAACAAGATGATGAGCTTAGCGAAAAGTAAGCACCTTCACTACGTGGGGCCATTTTTAGGTGTATTTATATTTTTAGACATGGTCAACATATTCTATAAGTTGCAGGATGCTATTTGTAGATGGTTGGTAAAATGTGAAAAATAGATGAAATTCTATTTTTAGAATATTGGGCAAAGTCTATTTATAGATCGTCGATCTAAAAATAGATGCATGCTGATTATTATTAGCTCTTAATAATAATCTGATAATAAACATCAACTTATTCTCTTGGAGCACTTTATTTCAGTATACAAATTTGGAAAATCAGTGGGCTGAGGGAATTACACAATTCCTAGGGTTTATTGGTGGCTCATGCATGGAGGACTCAATTAGAACTGAAGTGGAAAAGTTATGACAGAGTTGGAAGAGTAGTTTATGGAGTTGTATTTAGTTTAACTCAGTTAAGTGAGTTAAACTCAGTTGAGCTAGTTGTATCTGGTCTAACTGAAAGATACACTAGTGAGAGTTAAGTGAATTAATTAGTTAATTAATTCACAACTAATAACTCACTAACAACTGAAGAGAAAAACTAGTTAACTACAGTGCATGTCAGTTCCAGTGGAGATGGGCCAGTGGAGAGATAGGTGAAAGGGTGAGATGGAATATCCATTGTGACTATAGTGATGCATTCAATGCATCTGACACACATTGGAGTTGCCAATGAGGATTGCGCAGTCAAGGCAAGGCCAATTTGAATTCATTCAGGGGTCTTATTCAGCAGGGATTTCACAGTGGAGGCTGGCTGTCAGGAGGCAAGAAATTGTTGCATGGAGATGCAAATTTCTGCATGACAGTGTGTAATGAATCTACATTGTACTGAGAGCTTGATGTACTAAGCTTTGTATGAGATTATTACATGATTCCATTGATATACATAATATATGATAGTTGGGGTTTTTCGCTTTAAGCTTTACCGTTAAACAACTGTGTTATGTGTGATTGAATTTATTCACATGTGTTTGCAATTGAGTTTTAAATTTCCACAAGTTTAATTAGTGGAAGGATTCTGTATTTTGCAAGAAGATAAATATTGTGAAATCGGGAGGATCTGGTAATACATCATTATTAATCAATTTATACATTTCTAACTTCCCTGACTCTCACTTTATTATGGAAAAAGGAATTATTTCGATCTCCAACCCTGAGCCAAAGGCTTCTCAATTTTAGCTTCCAGTACTCCTCGTTCCTTCTTAGGAGGTAAATTTGTTTACTCATTTTCTTTTATTTTTCAATGAGCCATTATGAAATTGTACCATAATGAAATTGGGCCATTATTCATCGGATTTTGATGAATCTTAAGGAGTTTGATGAGTTCGTATTTTTCTTGAGTAGAGGCTGAAAGTTAGATTTTTCTTAGGTTATAAGGGCTTGCTTCACCATTTTTAGTTTAGTTTCCCACACAAAGTTGGGGGGTCCATTGAATGGATTTTCCCAACCTTGATTTATTAAATATATTACTCCTTCCTTCTGAAGTCACCCTAGGTTGAAATGAAACGAGATTGGGCTTAAGTCCTCGGGAGGGTCTATATTTAAATCAATAGGCTGGTGGTATGAATCCCACCAAACCAAAATTAAGGAGCACAAAATTCCTTTAACCAACCAATTGTTATGTATTAAAAAGTTATCCAACCTAGCCACAATATGCTCAGTACCACATATATGATTTGACCAAGTGTATTTCCCATTTTTTGGGGCTATATATAAAATATCCCATTTGCCAATGAGATCCTCTAATGTTTCTCGAAAGGGATCTCTAATGGCACTCCATCCACGTTTCTTTGAGGAGAGAAGAACAATGTTAAAATATCCACCTACTAAGTTGTCAATGTGCCATTGTTCCTCCTTTAACCTAATTAACAATTCCCAAAATTCACCCTACTCACTGTAGTTAGCCAAGGCATGTACATTTACAAAGGAGACAATTTCTTTGGTGCTCTTGTCTTCTAACCTAACGACCACCTAGAATATTGATTTGGAATTGGATTTTAACAAAAACAAGTACCAAACTAGAAAATATTCAGGCTTGCAGAAGCTCCACAAGAGCTTTCAGCTATACGAGAATTGATTCTCCAGAATGACCTAGATAGAGCTAGAATCTCCTCTTCTGCTAGTTTCATTTCATGCAAAAATAAGACTTGTGGTTTCTACATTTTAACTAAGTCTTTAACTACATGGGATTTTATGGGGTTTCCCAATCCCCTTATATTTGAGGATACAACTTTCATTTAAATTTAGAGGAATTTGACTTACCTCCTCCGAACTTGGTGCTCTCAAGTTCACGATTGTTCATGTTCTTTAGAATTTCGGTAATCAGTGGTTGGTTTCCTAACTCGATGTTTTTCTTCGATTCCATCTCCCTAAAATATTTCTTGGAGAGCCTTCAACTTTTTTTTTTAATTTTCCAGCTCACCGTTGGAGAAGTCACTTGCCCAGCTGAGCCTCTTTTTAACACTTCTCATGAGGACCTTCCTTGCTCCTTCCTTTGTTTCTTGGGACTCTGGGGTCGCATATTTTGATCATTTCTATCTCCTCTCCTGATTTTTGGAAGAGTCGAGGAGCTAGGTTGGATCTCAGATTGGGTGTTATTGATAAGAACTATTTCTCACCCCAGATCTTGTTCTTGAAACTCCCCTTCTTCTTCTTCTCCCTTTTCATCTTTAGTTCCTAAAGCTTATTTTCTTGTATTTGGCTCCATTTGTTCATTCTCTTCCTAAGATGAAATTTCATAAGGATTGGGCAATGTTGAGGCAATGTTCTAAGCTGGGGTTTTGGGATTTTTAACTTCACATTTTCCCCTATTGTCCCCTCCTTTTTTAGTGTTCCATTGATCATCTTGTGCTGGCATCATCCCGTTTCCATTTTTAGAATTAGCTTTCTTGCAATCTCAGGAAAAATGTCCATATTTGTGGCAAATTTTACATTTAAATGGGAATTGGTTGTATTCGAGAAACTAAATGTAGCCCCACTCCCCTTGGGTCAAGACTATTTTAGAAGGCTCACCTTTCTCGTGGTCCACTTCCACGAAAATTTTATCACATGCAAATTGATAGTATTTCGGCTCAGGATGGTCAAGATACTAACCAACACCATTGCCAATTGCCTTCAAGCACTCATCGCTCCAACAAGAGAGAGGTAAGCAAGGGAGAACCCAGACGGGCATGGTGATTGGAATGAAATCCAAGGACCAAGCATTCAAGTACATCCCCTGGAGTCGAAGAAATGCAGACCATATCGAAATATTATGTCTTAGTCCTCCTTGTACTCGAAGAGAAAGGAAAAAAATCCATTACTCACTACACAAATGCCAAGATTCCCTTTCATCATTGGTTTCCAAGCCTTGCCATACCACTGTTCAATGGACTTAGGCGTAGGCCACATACCTATGAATTTTTTGACCAGAGAATTGTCGGAAAAGGTCAGCAAATTTTTCTAAAAAGCCAAAGGAAGAACCATTGATGGAGTATTCTCTAACTTCTTAACGAATTTGGTATGCAACGCTTTAGGTGTAGCGTTACTTTTGAGAGACAAGACCAAGTCTCAAAAGGAAGACTCCTCATCGCAAAGAGGGGCATAGGCCCCCCTCCCTCCCCCTTCCCGGGATCGTAGCGATTTAACTTCAACGGGAAAGCCAACAACACTAACAAAAGAGGAAGGGTTTTAGGTCGTCATGGAGCAGTGATAGTGAGACTAATGATTTTACAGTAAATAATTAAAAAATAAATTTTCAAACAATACCAGTTTTAGATTTAAGAGTCCATTTTCAGTGTTTAATTTTCTATGGTACAAGTGGTCAAGACCATGGTTTCAATTAGATCATAATTTGAACTCCAAAAACAAAATTTATACTAGTGACAGTATCACTTTTTGATTTAAGAGTTGATTTTAAAGTTTTGTGTTGATTTTCGAAGTTGTGATTTCAAATAACACACAATTTTAACCACTCTCTAAAAAATAAGTACTAACAATAACGCAATTTTTTAAAACATGATTAAAAATAACCACTAAATGTAACCTCTAAAGAAAGAGAATTCTTGAAAGTTTTCATTAAATTGGTAAACTTGTTTTGGAGTCAAACTTGATTGCATTCTAGCACTCTACAATAAATTGTAAAGAAGTAATCTAAGTGAGGAGCATTCTCTAGTGAAAAATCCCACATAGCCTTTTTCTTTTTCTTTTTTTAATGGTAGAGTTGTCTTTTATGGAAATGGTTTTTTTGAGTGTGTATATTATTTCGGTGCGATCAATATCTTACCTGGTGGATGTTAAAAATAATTTATTTCTATATTCTTTCCATATCTTTTAATATAGATTATTTTAAAATATTTTTATACCCTACAGAGAGCCTCCCACAAAACTTTGCACGCTGGTACATTACGTCAATGCATTTTAAAAATATATGTTTGAATTGTTTGTAATATTGCGCTGTCTGTACGGTGCGGGGTCTGACTGGAGAGAGGTTGTGGTGCACTAATCTCGGATGCTGAAGTGATTCAATGGTTGTTGTTTAACACTAGTTTAAAAATTGATATGTTTAATCATAGGCCATGTGTGGCTCTTGATAACAATCAGAGAGCATTAAAAATTTGAAATTTGTAAAATTATTTCTACATATTTAAATAATAATATAATAGTAGTTGAATGTAGCTTTAAAAAAAATTAAAGTAATGGTACCAGAGGTACTTTTAGTTTAAGATAAAAGGAATGATGTAAGAGTGTATCTCAAATGAAACAGTGAACTAAATAATATAATATTAACATAACTGAAAATAAAATAAAATAAATAAATTAGTGCAATTTATTATATTATAATTTTATTTTTATTAATAAAATTATAAATAATGGTTTTTTGAAAACAAAATTTTAATATATGTATCATCAAGATAAATTAAAATAATAATAATTATAATAATATTATTTTTAAATGTATAATTAAAAAAAAAAATCCATATACATTAAGAAGTATATATAACATATAAATAGTAATTAAGATCCATTTTACTATACAAATTAAAATAGTGATTCATATTTGTAATCATCGTATTTTAGAACTTTAAATTTAAATGTAACATTCCCTCTCAACCCCTTGTATTATCTCAAGTTATGGAAGGTGTTACTCATGTTTTAATATGACCTTGAAGGTCTGTTATGAAAATGAGGTTACGAAAATATGCTTTTCCTAACTTCATTGAAACTCAAAACAAAAGTCACCAACGTGTTCGACTCGTTGAGAACTTTTCTCAATTCGAATCTCAGATTAAAAGTTATGATCGATTAAAGCTCAGTCAATCGCATGGCATTACATTGCCATGTGGCATCCATGTGGACTCAAAGCCATAGGTCCCATCAGCGTGACTCCACAGTGCATTTCCACAAATTCCTTTATATCTAGCCTTGAAGGAAAAATTGGGGCACACAAAATATTCCGTTAAGCATTATTTCCCAACCCTTGGATCGCTCAGATCCCAGATCTATCCCTTCTCGACTTATACGGTGGAACTCACAAGCATCCACGTGGCTACATTTTCCATCACGACATCCACACAATGTTAGCATTAAACAACCCAAAAACCACCACATGGCATCTACGTGGTATTGCCATATCAACATGACATGTTTTTACGTCATCAAGGAGTTACCACGTGGCACCCACATGTGAACCATGTGGAACTGCCACGTTACCTTGAACAATGCCACTTCACCCACAACACCAACATGGCATCCACACGACCATAGTCATGCATTCATGGCGCTTGCTAACTCAACCTAATTTGTAGCTCCAAAAGGGTCTGAACCCTTCATGTTTTCCAATGATTTCGTGTTATATTCAGTTCCGGAGAAAATCCACGTGTATCTAACTTTTGCACTTTAGCATCCTTCTCAGATCCATGGATCTCTAGATCACAACAACTCCAAAGGATATCTAATCCTGTGCAATTATTCCACTTTGTTGGGCCCCACCTCGAATACACTGCACTTCAATCTAGCCTTGTGCAAATAATCACTGAAGAGGACCCATCCTAAAACTTGAAGAAAAAAGGAAAAAGCCTCATGCTAAGTTTGCATCTCATCAGTAATGCATCAAACGATGGTTTGAGAAAAGACTACAGGTGATAAGGAATTTTGTGTGGGTGACCTTGTTTTATAATGGGATAAAGCTTATGAAGATAAGGGTAAACACACTGAATTCCAATCATTAGGGCTCGGTCCATTCCAAATCCATGAGAATCTTGGCCAACATACTTATATATTGCAAACCTTGAACAGGGAGATTGAGTCCCTCCCTGTCAACGACCAAGATCTAACACTCTACTTTCATTAATAGCTCTTTAAGTTGTTGTTTTATTTGTACATATTTATTTCCTTACGTCCTTTGGTTTGTTTTGTTTCATTCCATTCATTTTATCGCATTTTTTTTATCTTAAATGCACTACTCTTTTGATTTTATTACCATGCCCTTCTACATAAATAAATTTCCTAGAACCAATGGTGGTCTTTCAAATGTTTTAAATGAAACGTAGTAATTGTTTAATGATTGGCTAACATTAGGCCTCAGTATATAGGTTCAGTCCTAAATATCCTAATGAGTCAATGTTATTAGAATAGAAAATATGATTTGGATCATGTGAGAGAACTCTAAAAAGTTGCAATATCCCACATCCTTCATATGATGTCCATCACTTAAATTGGTCTTGAATTGATAAAAAGTGTGCCAAATGTGTCAACCTAATTGTTAGAGAATGGATAGAGAGAAAATACAAAGCGAGAAAACTCATTCAAAAAACCTTAAAGTATCTGAAACACAACGAACAAACTCTTTGGTCATAAAATAATCCAGGATCCCTCATCCATCCTGGTGAAATTAACATCCGAATTATGAAAATTTTATTAAAAGAAAATAAAAGAAAAGGGTAAAGGCTTGAGAAAGGTTTCCTGGACAAAGAGGTGATGCAAGAAACTTCCTCAGGGCTATGGACAATCGCTGGTAGTGCAAAAATGTTTGTGATTTCTTCAATAACTCCACGGTGGCTATGGACACTCGCTGGCAATAGATCAACACCAAATACCTACATCAAAACTTTGAACATCTTAAGCTTGTTTATATAATATCTTTGTCCCCTATCAAAACTTTTGGTGTCTGAATCAAATCTTGTGATGTGTATAAACTAGACCAAGGAAAGTGACAAAGAAACTAAAATCTATAAGTGGGCTAAAAGCTAAATTAGTGGAACCCATAGATCTGAATCAATACAGCCTAGTCATCAGAATCTATCATAATAAGGGTGAACAAAGATGTGTTGGAAATGTTGTCATTGATGGCAAAGGAGAAGGCAAAGGAGACAACATAAAAGCAGAGAAATAGCAAAAGAAGACAAACTGTTGGAACTGTTGACAAGGAGAACATTGGACATGAAGAAAGGCAAAGAGAGAAAAAGAGGAAACAAAGATGTAGAGAAGTAGCAGAGAGGTAGCAGAAATTTGAAGAGGATGCAGAGGATCGAGCAGCTGCAAAGCAGGGCCATTTGAAGCAGCCAAGGCAAAATACAGAGAAACAAAGCGTACAAAGAAACAAAGAAACGGTAGCAAAGATCTGTCACATTTGTCTTGCACTGACATGCACTGCCTGTGCACCATCATGCACAACAACCGAATGCAGAGAAACGGTCATGCCGAATAGGGTTTAAATAACAGTAAATTGCATGAAATCCCTGTTTGTTTATATCAGTTGAAGCCACAGCATTATCGAAGAAAAGGAAGGTGGAATTATAAACTGAGATGGAAACCTGAGATATGGAACTTTGATTTAATGTACAGAGGGACAATAATGGCGCAGCAATGAATTACAGTTATAACATAAATCAAATGTCATGTGTGTGGGCCAGATAATATGGTGAGGTATAATGTAAAATCAATGAACAATGAAGTTATAACGCAAATAAAACAGTTTTAACATAAATTCAAAGGTAACAAGGTTGAAACCCGAAAGACGGAACCTTGAGTCGGAAAGGAGTAGAATCTTGAAGCTACAGTAAACCCAGAGTTTGGAAACCAGTAGTATCGTGTGGTCGCATAAGCTGTAAGAAGATTTGTGAGAAAAAACACGATATTACTCGCTGGAGGACATGCGTCCTTAAGCAGTTTTTAAAATCCACTTATATCGCGCAATTTCTGAGCATTAACCTTCTGTGAGAAAAATAACGCGATATTTGTTTGCATTCATCGGGTCTTCCAAACCAACGCGATAAGCTGTCCGCTGTTGGATGTGAGCAACTTGTTAATAGAGGTGGGCCTAGATGTATGTACTGCGATGGTTCAATTATATAGTGAGAAATGGGGGGGGCCCGAAGGTTATTTTAATTCAAAGTCGTGGTATAACGTCTAAAAGGTCTTTCATACCCTTCCGGGTTGATATAAGTTGTATTGTGAATGCAAAGGGATACTGTGGGCCCAAGTGTAGTTACATGGAGTTTTTGAGTTTAATATATGGTCTAAAGGTAAGTTACATGCCCATGAAGTACCACATGTAGACTTGGTTTCGTAACCAAGTCGAACGTTAATATAATATAATGGTATTGATTTTATAAGACGTTGGATATTGATCCAAAGGCTTTGAAATATGTTGTGGGCCAGACTTTTATGTGTAACGAGCTATATGGTTATCTGGGGTTTAATAAAGTGCAGCGGGCCAGCATAATATTTGGGCGTAAAGTAGAGTCTTGATATGCGTTGAACAAGGATGTGGGCCCGAACACATTAAGAGTTATATAAAGTGAAACCCTTCTCCAAATGAAATATGGGGTTTGTATAGTCTTCATAAAGGAAATGCCGCACATAAGGATTGAAAATTAAAGGTTTACAATGGTCCAAAATTGTAATATTCAAATGATAATTCAACATTTTTATATGAATGATATGACTGATATATAGCGGCGGACGTGACTTATTTAACTCAAAGGTTTTGTGGTAAACCTAGTAAAAGGGTTCATCTCTTCTGAAATAAACCAGGGGTGAAGACTTTGGAATATGTGGGACCCTTGTTCATCGCACCGATTTGTTGGAGGGCACGATTGTAATATTGCGATTGCGATAAAGAAGCGGACCCGATATGTTATAAATGGTGACTCTTATGTGTTTGAGTTCCGGTTCAAAGGGCATCAAAGTGATTCATCGCATCAGAGTAAAACATAACAACGGATCATTGAACCATGCGATTGCGATGGTGTGATTAAATCGCAACCGTCCAATCCCAATCAATGGCAACCGTTGGATTCACAGTGAGTGATCGCATCAGAGATTGCCAATCGCATCAGCGCAACAGAGGTATAAGTGAATAAGGAATTATAAGTTGCGATTGTGATTGAAAAGATCAAACAGGCGGAGTGTATATGTAATGTGGGCTCCATACAAAAGGAAAATTAATATATGTTTACTCCAAGTTTTTGACCAAAGCTGAAGATTTAAAAGGAAACAAAGCGGTAAATATTTATGTGAAACAACATATATATATATATATTTACGCTTGTGAACAGTGAATCATCGCATTGGAGTGAAAGCAGAAGATTGGAACATACAACTAAAAGTTGCGATTGCGATTAATCGCAATCGGAAGTATTTGAGAGGAGCAATCGCAATCGGAGCATAAGAAAATTTTGGCTGGTGGGCTCGAAAGGGAATTTTATATATTAAACAGGTATTTTAGTATATCGACGAGAATTGATTTACGTTGTACTAAAAAGGCAGTTAAATATATGCAGGAGTTACGCAACAACAATGAACAACATAGCATACAGAGAGGAAAAAGACAGAGACAGTTGCAGAAAAGACAACACGCAGTGATCCAAAAAACTGAATGGGTTGATTTGTAATCCATATTGTAACTGAATGTAAATGTTTTTAATTGGTTTATATTGTTTGTGATGCACTGGCAAGTCTCCTTAGGAAACAAAACTCCACTGTAAAACTGAAATTTGTACAAATTGTTGTAGTTTTTCTAAATGAGCTGGACAAAGAAATGAGGAGGCAGAAGGCGAAGAGTTAGGGCTATTCACTTCGAATTCCCTGTGGAATACGAACAATGATGAAGCAAACTGTATAAAGGATATCACATTGATATGCATGGGGAGGTTAGAGAATGCAGAGAATGAAGAATTGAGGCAGAAAAGATAAGAAGAAGGAGGAGCAGAAAGAAATGCTGTGAAAAATAAGAGATGGTATAAGATAGATTTGAAGACTAGAGTATATCACAAAAGAAGGTACAGAACAGAGCTGATATCTAAGGTAAATCAACAAATGTTTTCTTTTGATAGAATGAGGCAGTTGGAGCTTCCCTATCAAGTTGTAGCTGACTGAGGTTGGAGCCTCCTATAGGTTGGTGCCTGTAGAAAATTGATGGGAGTTGGAGCTTCCTTGCAAGTTGTAGCTTGCAGAATTGAGGTTGGAGCCTCCTGTAGGTGGGTGCCTACAGAAAATCAGTGGTGAGAGGGAGTTGGAGCTTGCCTTTGCATCACAACAATAATAAGATGTGGTTTTCTCCCTTTGTGGGTTTCCACTTATATCTGCTGTCTTTGTGTGTGATGCTCATATGTTGATATGGTCCATTCAATTTGCTTGATACTTGCTGCTCTCATAATAAGTTTTCTATCATATTATCTAAATACTTGTTGCTCACATATTAAGGTTGTTCACATACAAAGCTGATCACAAATTAAGTTGTAAATAAGCTTAATGAAAAGTTGTAAAAGCTCATGAATGCATTAAACTGATTCCCCCCCCCCCCCCCCCCTCTCAGTTTAACTAAGGATTCAACAATATGTTGAGGTCCTACTCGTAAATTGGAAATTTTTGTAGCTACTACAACAAACCCAATTTTTCAACATTCTCAAAATATGGAGTACCCTATCTTGAACTTCCAAAGAATAAGTTTCAATGTTTTCTTTAAGTTTCCTTACCCTCATGATCCCTCTATGTTCTCTTTTACTTATTAAATTATGGAAAATACCTGGTTGGAACTTCTTGCAATTAGTTGCATCACAGATATATGATAAGAGTGCTTCCTCATAAACTAAGCTCCACTATCACACTCTAGTTTCCAAGATCGCGACTACTAGTAACCTATCACACCTTGTCTTGCAAAAGTGTGATTGTTGATGGTCCATCACACTGCCTTAAGGTGTCTCATAAATTTGTTTCGAAGGCACATTTAATGCCCCAAACTTTGCACCTATGGAAAAAAACTATATATAGGGGTCGCACCCCATATCACTTTTACACCATTTTTTGTTCTAATCCCGTAGTTGCATAATGCATAGAGCTTGAGATTTTTGCACCCTGCCTTTATAGTCTGCACCACCGACAAGAGCGTTTGGAACTAGGTAATTTATCACACCTTCCTTGATTTATTTGTGATTTCAATTGTTTGTCTTTCATCCCTTCAATTACCTTTCATTGATTCATTATCCTAAACCCTTTGTATTCCACCTTGCCCTAATTTTATATATAACTTAGAGACCTTTCATATCCATATTCTTTCCTAAACATTAAACCTCTCCCTCATTCCATACTTAACTGATTTTCATCAGCAAAGCAAGTCATTGAATCTAGAAGTATAGTTCATAAACCCTTCTCGCCCTTTCGCAATGGTGGATTTCTTGGAAACATACCTAAAGCCTTTACTCCTCAATAACAATGCAACAGATTCACTATCTATCACGACTTATATTTATTGCCATCGATAGAAATTTTGCTTCACCTGATTGCACATTGACTATGCTCTTTATAACTACACAATACATAGTTTCACTTATCTGGACTTATATAGGAACGCAACATAATACAGATATAATCATAAACACAAATATGCAACATAAATAAAACTTCATTTCATTAATATCAAAGAATTGAAATTTGCTTACATACAAAATGGAAATAAACTGGCTCGGGCGATGGTAGCTTATCTTTGAGAGGAGATGTGGTGGCTACATGCCTTTGAAATTTGTTAAAATGAGGCTCAAAGGCCTATTTATTATTGAGAAACAATGGAAAACCCTAAACATCCAAAAATCTAACCCTAGGAGATGAAGCACCAAAATTGTGGGCCCCATTGGGGTAAATTGGTACATCAACTTCTCGTGGTCATAAATTTGGCATACGATCTCCGTTTGACGCATACAATACCTCGTTAGAAATATTTATCCAAGAATACAACTTTCTACTATAAACTTCTTACATTTGATTGTTTTCCAAACAAACGTTGTTTAGGGCCTCAAAACTGATCCAGAAGTTCAGGACCCAAAATTTGCCAAAAATAGTAAAGTTTGCTACAATGAAGGAAACTGAAAAACTAAAAGAAAAAATCGTGCGGGTTCCAGTGGAATAGGCATGTGGACACCAATATCCACCTATATTAGTCCCCCCCTTAGGAAGTAATGGTCCCCATTACATTGAGTGCCTCCATGATATGAGGAAATTTTTTTTGAACTTGGTCCCTAGTGAGCCACTTGCCTTGGTGCAAGAGTTGACTAGCTTTGACCACCAAATATAGTTGCAACTTCTACTGATGAGTGGTCTTGATCTACGTGTCCATGATCCGATCAGTTTTGGCATGTTCCATGAAGTATGGGTTTAGCTCTGTTGGTGTGCGTTTTTCTGGAATGTCTGATGTGTCTAGTAATGGTGGAAAGTATGGTCAAAGGTGATCCACATTGAAGAATAGGTGTAGGCTAAGCAATGGTGGAATGTTGAGCTCGAAGAACTTGTCCCCTACAACCTTGGTGATGGTTTGTGTCCCATATCGTAGCGGGTGAAGTTTGCAGTGGAGCCCAGTGAGGTGCTCCTTCTGCAAATGTAACCGAACTTTGTCACCAACCTGAAACTTGTGTGGAACTCGATGCTAATCATGATGCTACTTGTACTTAGCATTGTAATTCACTAATATGTCATGGAACTGTTGGAGGATGTGATGAACGCTCTCAATGAATTTGTTAGCCCTGTCATCTTCAGACTAGACATGAATCGAATCTGCGTGAGTAACTGCAAATGGTATGGCCACATCAATGGGACATAGTGGTTGAAATCCCAACCCCACCTAAAAGGGGTTGTGGCCAGTTGAGCTATGGAGAGCTTTGTTGTAGTTATGCTAGACACAGGGGAGGCTTTCATCCCGTGTGTGTGGATTCTTCGAGTTGTACATGCACATAATGTGTACGATCATCTTGTTGACAAACTCTGTTTGGCTATCATTTTGTGGGTGGAAATTCATGGACTTAGTTAGCTTTCTATCCAACATCGACCAGAGGCTTGACCAAAATGTGCTCACGAAACTGTTGTCCCAATCTAAGATAATGGATTGTGGGATCCCAAAGTGTACCCACACTTGTTCAAACAATAGCTTAGAAGTGGCTTTTGATGTGATACTCTTCTTGGAGGCCGCTAGAATGGCCATATTAGAGAATATATCGATGACCACGAAAACACAACCATTTCCATGCTTAGTAGAAGGAAGGCCTAACATGTAATACATGGAGATAGATTCCAAAGGTCAACTAGGAGTAGGGATATGGATATATAGGCCTTGCTCCATGATGGTTGGTTTGAAAATGGTACAGGCAATGCAATATCTAATGTACTTCCCAAGATCTTGTCGAAGTTTCGACCAATAAAAATACTTTTGAAACATTGCCACTATTTTCTCTATTTCAAAATGTCTAGCGACACAACTGTAGTGCGCCTCCCAAATCATCTTGGCATGCTCACTTGAATGAACATAAAGGTGTCCCAGGTGGCATAACAATGCACCCTGGAGGTGAAAATTTGGAGCTTGTTTGCCTTCCACGAGCGTTTGGTATGTGTTGCCGAATTATGGATCACTCTTGTAAAGATGTGGCAACCCCAAAGTCTTGTTCCCATAAGAGTCAAGCACAGTGGTCAATGCCATGACCGACGATTACAACATTATTGGTGTTGCCCTTCTTTCACTTAATGTTCAAAATGAAACTATTGCAGGTATGTGTACCATTTCTAATGGTGATCATTCTGCAACTTTTTTTGTGTTTGTATGAACTGCAGGGGTTGGTGTTCGGTGTGGATAACCACTTCCTTCCCCAAAATGTAATGCTTCCATTTGTAACATGCTTGAACAATGGAATACATATGTTTTTCATAGGTGGGATACTTTTGGAGTGTGTTTGAAATTTTCTCGTTGTGATATGCCACTGGATGCCCCTGCCGAGTAATAACTGCACCAATATCATAGTCATAGGCATCTGCCTCAATCTCAAATGGTTATTGCAAGTCTGGTAATGTGAGCAAAGGTGCAAAGCAGAGGTGATGCTTCAACTTGAAAAATGCCTCCAGTTGGGATTTAGAACAAAATATTTTTTCTTTGGCTCCACCCTTGGTGACTTGACAAAAAGGCCAAGTGATATGAGAGAACCCCAACATGAACCTCCAGTAGAAATTGGCAAGACCTAGAAAGATGGGGAGCTCTGTTAGAGTGGTTGGGGCTAGCCAATCCTGAATGAATTGTAAATTTGTTGGATCCACATGCACACTCTACTCATCAATGATGTACCCCATATATTGAACCTGGGTTATATCAAAATTATGTTTCTCCAAATTGGTGCATAATTTGTGTTGTCGCAGGGTTTGAAGGACCTGTTGAATATGGTGGAGGTGCTCTTCCTAACTATGGTTGAAGATCAGGATTTCATCCAAATACACCACCATGAATGAGTTTGTTAAGGGTTGTAAGATGTAATTCATCAACCTTATGAAGGCTGTGGGGGAATTCGTCAACCCGAAAGGCATGATCATCAAAAAGGCCCTCCTTGGATTTGAAGGCAATCTTCCACACATTAGAGGGTTTGGTTGGTACCTCATGATAATAATACTTCAAGTCAATATTGTTTAAATATTTTTCCACCTTGAGCTGGTCTAGAAGGTCATTAATCCATGGGATTGGATACATATTCCAGACAATGATCTTATTCAATTCCCGATAGTCAATACAAAGTCTCCAGGTCTCTTCCTTCTTCTGTACCAACATGATTGGGCTCCCACAAGGTGATGATATTCGCCTGATGTGCCCTTTCTGCAAAAAATCTTGAATCTACCTCTTGATCTCATCATTCTCCAGAACATAGCATCGATAGATCGGTCTGTTGGGTAGAGGCACACCCGAGGTCGATGGAGTGCTTGACCTGACAATGGCGAGGTACCCCTTTGGGTGAGGTGAATATGTCCTTGTACTCCTCCATGACCTTGTCCATATTTTGTTGTTGTTTTCCATCTATTATATCCAAGCCATGGGATTGGATACATATTCCAGACCATGATCTTATTCAGTTCCTGATAGTTAATACAGAGTCTCCATGTCTCTTCCTTCTGTTGCTGTCATGCGGAGGAGCCCTGTCCGGAGGCCATGAATTAGCCACAAGATTCTTCTTTCCATAAGGGTGAATCATAAGGAAGACAAATTTCCTGGTTTGGGAAATTATCTTACTGCATTACTTCACAAAGATCAAAGAGATGGAGGTAGGCGGTGATACATCTGGTATATTATATAACTTATTTCCCAAAGTAATAATAACATTGTGGGGCCTAGACTCGCACACAATATGATGCTTCCACAAGTATGGTTGGCCTAATAATATATCACAAAATTCAAGAGGGGCAACATAACACATTACCTCATCTGTGAAGGGCTTGATGTTGTAGGGAAGGTGACATTGCTGGCTGACACAAAGATCTCATCCTTGGTGAAGCTACCTGATAGTGTATGACTGTGAGTGTATTGTGGTCGTTAGGCCCAACAACTTCATGACCTCTGCTGAAATGAGGTTATTTTGGATCCCGTTGTTGACAATTAACTATAGCAGAGAACCCTTCACCCACATCTGTGAGTGGAAGAGGTGCTCCCCCTCCTTTGGATCTTTAGGATTAATATTCTGTATCTTGGTGGTGGAAAAATTGGCACTAGGATCCACATCAATAATCTGCTTCCCTTTGTCATTCTACTTGTCGAGTTCTGACTCAGAGTCAAAACATGCATATTATTTAGAATCCTTCATCTTGGGCACCAGTGACTGCTTGGCCCGACACTAAGTGGTGTTGTGAGTGGGGTTCTTATGGAACTCACACCATTTTCCCATGTCCTTATTTGTCTTCGTGTTGTTGTTATTTTCTTGCGGCTTCAACAGGTTGTCTTGGGTCGCCTCGTCTTTTTTTTTTCCTTTTTACTATAGTTTGCGGGCACCTTTCCCTTGCTTCAGATTCACATATCCAAAGTCTCGCTTCTTTTGTTTAAATTTCTGCTTGATCTTGATAATGTATCGATAGGCGATGCCGAGCGAGGAGATGTCCAGGAAATCCATCTCATTCTGGATGTACTTGTGTAGACAGTGACATTTCTTGAGTACCAAATTCCACTCAGAATCCTTGATACCCAACTTCGTGTGAAGGGTATGAAAATTATTTGTGAACTCTGGCACCTCTTGGTCCCTTCTCTACCGCAACGTGGTCTACTTTATGTATTTATCTTCATAGCTCCCGACAGGGTAATACTACTCCTCGATGGCATCTTAGAAATAATTTCAAGTGGGTGCAGATAAAAATAGTGAGGGTTTCCTCTCATCCCTCTTCTCACAATAGGTTTCCCACTAGTCCTTGATGTGGGGGGCAACTTTGAGGAGTGCAAAAGTAATGTTTTCTCGATTGAAAAAATTATGAACTGAAAAATATCCTTCTAACATATCTATCCATTTATCTACGACATCCACATCAATCTGGCCTTCAAATATGAAGATATCATAGTTTACTTGTACCTTAAAGGGAGTGGTGCCTCCAGAGTGGATGTTGGATGAAGATGTGTCACATGTGGGTAGACGTCGAAGGATCTAGGCAAAGTTGTCCATCATCGCATTCCTCTATCGCTTGAGGGTTTCTTCGAGCAATATTTTGAAAGGATCTCCTGCTCCCTCGTCTTTCTTTTCTTTCGCCATGGGAGGTCGTCGAGGTTTGCGAGGATGGGCTTGCAAAGGTTCAACTAGTTCGAGCCATAAATCCTTATACCTTGACCTCGTTGGGGACATGCAAAGAAAAACAGAGAAAGAGACGATTACTCTGATACCACTAACCCAGAATTATATAGGAAAACAACAGAATACAAATATAACCATAAACACAGAGATGTAGTAGAAATAAAACTTCATTTCATTAATATCAAATAAATGAAATATGCTTACATACAGAATGGAAATAAATTGGCCCAGGCAATGGTAACTTATCTTTGAGAAGATATGTGTCTAATGCATGTTTGTGAATTGTGTTACAATGAGGCTCAAAGGCCTATTTATTATTGAGAAACAATGGAAAACCATAAACATCCAAAAACATAACCCTAAGAGATAAAGCGCCAAACTGTGGGCCACGTTGGGGTAAATTGGTACATCAAATTCCCAGGGTCGTAACTTTGGTATATGATCTCTATTTGACGCGCACAATACCTGATTAGAAATATCTATCTGAGGACTACAAATTTTGACTGCAAATGTGAGTCTAGCCTGTTTTCCAAAAAAAAAAAAAGTTGTTTAGGGCCTCAAAACGACTTTGAAATTTCAAGACCTGAAAAAACCAAAAAATAGTAATTTGTGTTACAATTAAGGAAACTGAAAAACTGAAAGAAATAATGGTGGGGGTCCAAGTATAATAGGTGGGTGACCACTAATATCCTCCTGGATCATGCATCTCCCCTAATTTCATCCCATAACCCTTTTCTCGCGATAACATTAACCCTTAGTGTAACCTATCTCTCAAAACTATGATAAACCTTTTTCCAATGTTGGCTACCCTTATCAAAACTTTCCCTTACAGTTTGTGACCAAGCCTATCACACTGTAATTTTACAGTTTGTGACACATGTTAAAATAATGAATTATTTTGTGATTTTTGCTAACAATTTTGTTACCATGAATATATTCGAAATGTCAAGTATAATTGATCTTAAGTGTTTCAACATCTCCTTGTCAATAGGAGATATGTCTCCACCAACTAGAGGAAGGCCCAGGAAAGAGATAGCTGAAAGTAGCATCGAAGGAGTTGTTGAAAATTCCTTTATTAGAGTTCCTATCTATGTTGAGATTGTGTGCTCTGTAGATAAATCAGTTCCTATGACGTGGAAAGGAAAATATCAATCATTCATCAGTAAAGAGGTTCCCGAGGATGAGGAATACCATGAAGTATATATCAATATCAATAAGTCATAGTTTCATAAGTTAGCAGTACGTTCGTCCATTCTAAAATGCACCAAGACCATTGAGTGGATTATCCATGGAAATAATGAGAATGATTGACAATTGGGAATGTCCATGGTGTACCAATAACAACATACACACCATCTGAATTTTTTGAATATTATAAGATGTTGAAACGTCATTTGGTTCATAGTGAAAAATGGTATTATAATTTTTCTAAGTCAACCAAGGACATCCTAAAACTTGGTGGCACGAGCCTAACAAGTTTAGATATCGAGCTAACAGAATTTACAAAAATAATATGTTAAGGAAAGTATACCAAATGTTGGCAACTCTGTGTTGTAGGGTATATAGGATACCGGACGCTTAATTCTTTGAAAATGAATGGGTGCCTATGATGTACACATGTGCCATTTAAGGAACGGTTTTCAATTGGGCAAAAATTCTAGCATCATCCATATATGGTAATGTTAAAAGAGCAAACAATACCTTCAATGTGGAACAATCAGAGTTCTATATGGCATCATATTTTCCAGATGCCATATGTGCAAGATGTGAATTTCATGCATTAGGATGGAAATGGAACTTTTCTCAAGAGATCCCACCCATGCAAATTTACTGTGAGAACTTGTGGGATACAATATACAAGGGAATGCATGATCACATTGTTGAGCATTTTAGATGCTCGTTATACTAGTATCTCTTTGATATAGGGCCTCCCTACTTGTCAAATAAGTTTAGGATGTCATTACAAGACGTTTTTGATTAGTTTACTCCCATAAACTCAACATACATAAGAGTATTTGGAGGTTATAAATCCCCTCATCAGTTTCCTTTGTTTTTCACTAATAAGATAGTATTACAATAGGTGGCATGGAAGTCAAATTTGAAGAAGAATATTGGGCATTGGATCTCTCGAGTTTCATATTTCAATAGTTCAAAAACAAGGTATCTAAAGAAAGGAAAAAGTACTTAGCAAGATAGTTGAGCAAGTCATTATAAATCACTACAGAGAAGCATATAGTGATGGACACCACAAACAATCTCACAGTAATAGCTTCTCTAGAGTCTACATTCTCTACTGCTATCGAGAAGAACATGGAATGTTTGGTAAATGAAGTGAAAGAGTTGAGAGAGAGCTTGGCCACTACACAATAAGAGAATGATAAGTTATGTACTGAGATCCAAACTTTGTCAACCACAGGTTCCCATGAAGAAAAAAATTGAGCAGTTGCTTTGAAGGAAATAAGAGTGGTGGAAAAATCCATGGAACAAGTTTATGGATCAGAAATTATCATCCTCCATAAGACAACCGTTTCACTAGCATAAATTCAAAGAGAACTCAAAGGAAAGGGGGCATTGGTAAAAAAGGCCTTAATAATAATAGATCAAATACATGGATGGAGCTTGGAGTACCTTAATGCACTGGCCGAATTAGCAAGAAAAGGTCAGATGGGTAGAAAGTGGGACAAGGCAAAGTTTAGATTTATTTTGCAATCACATGAAAAGTTGTGAAGAGATGTGGCTAAAATATTGAGTATATATCAACCTCTTCACAATGCATTAGAGTCCCTGGTTAAGTATTTCAAAATAACCTCCATTGGTGCACTAGGAGTAATGAGACTTGAACAAGAAAATATAGAAATTATAAATGCAATGAAACTGGCTGCTACACACGAATATTTGGAACCCAAAAAGAAGCAATTACAGATCATATAGTGGAGATGACAAGAATACATACTATGATCTTTGTGCTTTTAGGCGGAATACAAATAAATGAGAAGACTATAATGACAGACGATCTCGAATGTGAAATCGGATTTGAGAGGATACTATCAAGAAAGGTGTGATCTAGTGCCTTTGAGTACAAAGCATGGCACATATGCATAACACAATAACTAAAATTCAAGGTTCCTCATTTGGCTATCATAAAATTAGCACCATGAGAAAGTTTTCTTTATTTTAGTTTTCATGTAATTTTCAAATGAAGTAATAAGGTAATTAGAAATGAAGTGTCATGTAGGATATGAAAAGTCATGAGGGAAGATGAAACGTCATGGGAGATGAAGAGTCAACTCATTTTGTATAAATATACCCTCATGGCTAGTTAGAAGGGACTTTAGTTTTTGGAATCCTTGAGCACCTCTAAAGAAAAAATGATCCAAGTGGATATTGGTGGCCACTCGCCTATTTCACTTGGATCCCCACCATTGTTTCTTTCAGTTTCCTTAATTGTAGCATAATTTACTATTTTTGGCAGTTTTTCAGGTCTTGAACTTCTGAAGCCATTCTGAGGCCCTAAATGACGTTTTTTGGGAAAACTGGGGCCAACATAGGTTTTTGACCGATGTTGGCCACTTTAAAGTTGCAGCCCTTGGATAGATATTCCTAACGAGGTATTGTGCACGTCAAATGAAGTTCTTATGCCAAAGTTACGTCCCCGAGAAGTTGATGTACCAATTTACCCAAACGGGGCCCATAATTTTGACGCTTCATCTCCTAGGGTTAGGTTTTTGGATGTTTATGGTTTTCCATTGTTTTTCAATTATAAATAGGCCTTTGAGCCTCATTGTAACACAGTTCAGAGGCATGTAGCCGCCACATCTCTTCTCAGAGATAAACTACCATCGCCCGAGCTAGTTTATTTCCATTCCGTATGTAAGCATATTTCAGTCTTTGATATTAATGCAATGAAGTTATATTTCTACTGCATCTCTGTGTCCATTTTTATATTTGTAGTCTGTTGTGTTCCTGGATAAATTATGATTAAAAAATAGTACATTTTTTTTGAGAGATCAAGTGACAATTTGGTATTTCCACTATTGAATCTCCTGAATGCTTGGTGCAATGGTGTATTGAATATTTTAGCTAGTTTTGAGAAGGTCCTTGAGCCATAGGAAGCAAGTTCACTCATGTATTGTTGAACATCTTAAAACTTATCTTGTGGTAATTAAATGGTATGTAATCATTTTCATGTGTTAGATAATTAATGAACTATTTGGTTGATTTGAAACACATTTTTGTTGATTTATGCTTTCATAATCATTGTTGGTTGAGAACTAATTCGCAATTAATAACATATATTTTCCTTCTATTCATGTATCTTAATTGAAGTTTGCTTACAACCTTTTTTCAAGATTCATGTCCTTTTTTAGTCGTTGATATATTATATATATCTTGTTCTTAAAGTATTTCATAAAACTACTCTAGTTTTTTTCTATGAGAAGTTTTATCAGGTTTCTTTAACGTGGCTCATCTCATCCAAAACCATTTTTAAACAAACATGGTGGTTGCCAAACCCACATAACGGATGAGATTCCTATCCCAAAAAATGTAAGGTCTAATTGGGATCTTGAACCCGAGAAATCCCCTTAATGCCTTAATGTTGGTAGTACATTTTGGCCCGTCAGCATAATTTTTACCAACCAACATGACTCTTGTATACTAATCTTCATAGATTTGATATTTTAATGTTGAATAGAGGGCACCATTGGAACAGGGAAAAATTAAATGCAAACACATAGCACATGTATGTAAATGGATAGGAAGATGAGAGACCTCCAAAGTGCTCGCAATTTCACAATGCATGGTGTCGTGAGATGGCTCCATAAACAATTGGATAAGTATCCAAACTTGAGGGTCTTCATGAGAAATCTATCACCTAGGCAATTCTATAATGGGGATTGAAACTCAGGGGTCATTGCTATAACACCAAATTGTTGTCTGGAATTCAGTGTTTCTCACAACCGAGCTAGTGATCTAGCTGCTGAGAGTGCTGTTCAAGGCACAAGAATTGAAAGTTTACACATCAATAGAATTTCAGAGTTAAGGATGAAGCACATCTATCCAAACATGTAATATCCCGAATAGGAAATAGACAGCAATACAAGCATACAACTATATAGAAAAATGTCGGAAATAGATTATAAAGCAAGTACACATAAAATGCCAGGAATGCTAAACCATTTTATTAATTTGAGAATATAAATGGGTACAATGGATAATCAGAATAAGAGCACCTATCCTTGCACAAGGCAAGTGAAGAACCCTCTCAGAAACAGGAAATGGCTGCTACAGAAACTGCATCCCAGCTGTTGGAAGAAACTACCGTAAACTGCTGCTGCTGAAATGAACTGGAACTAGGGGCTGATCCCCTCACTGGAATGAGCTGAAAATATGTAAATCACCTGTACTCACTGCTCCGGACCAAACCCAGAAACCATAAACAGAATGGACCACCTCCGAAAATCACCCCAGAAACCCTCCTCAAGGAAAAACGCTGTCCCTCCAGGCCCAGCGCAGATGCCAAATGAAATATACTGAGATGGAGCCACAAACCCCTTAGGAAACTCTCCAACTGATAAATACTGAACCTCCACACCGAATAACACTGAATCTCCTGTAGAAAATCCCGTAATAGCACCCCTCCACCAAGAACTGCGTCCTCTCTCCTAGGGACTGCGCAGTCACCAAAAGGAGCCCAGCTCCTCCGCAAAACAACAACCAAATCCTCCGCTGAAAACTGTAGAAAAGACCTTGCCCGAGCAGGCACTCGAAGTCCCCCGGGGCTAAGGGTGAGAACTCCGACCGGAGACACTCAGTCGCACTAAACAGTGCTGCAGACAGGCTAAACAGCCAGCGTGCTCAAGAAGACAGAAGTCTAGCTCAAATATCATCAACAACAAGAATGCCAAATGAAATGGCTCTCCCACCTTTTATAATGCTAACTTCTCAAAAAACCCTAACGTGGTCCCCTCTCTCCACGTGCTCCTCCTAAGTCTGCGCAGATGCTCCTAGAGGCTACGTGAGGCCTCCCTCATACGTGGTGTGGACCCCCAAGGCTTCCCTTTAAGTCATAACGTTGCTCCTACTAGGGAAGTACTTTACTTTATTTAAGTGAGTTGACCCCTCTTTCTCACTTTTATTTATTAATTAGCTATAGGCGACAAAACTATACAAAAATCAAATATTCCAATTAGCGGTGCTAATTAGGAATATTACAATCTCCCCCGGCAGAACGTTGCTTGTCCTCAAGCAACGTCGACCACTCCTCCCTAGCCGATGCTCCCTACCGATACCGCAAAATGTGCCTGGGTCCCAGATGCGCCACGGAATCTCTTTTGACCTCCGCATCACCCTGATATGAAGGGATCTCTCAATGCCAGGATCCCGACCCGATCTCTCATGGTACCGGCCAACCAACAATCCTCCCGGATCCCATTGATGGCCAATAATCGCACCGGTCCCATGGCTCAGATTGTGCACTGCCTCTAGCTATGACCAATGCTCTAAGAGGTGAAGACCACCAACAAGCATCAATGCTCCCGGGCTCCTGCTGCGCTGTACCTATAGCTGCATATGCTACCCCTCCAACTGCATACCAACTCATCACCTCTCTCCAATCCAAGTTGTGACTCAACCCCATGCTGATCCCGCTCTCCTGAAATCGGGATGGGGTGTTGAAGAAATGATGATCTGTGTCCCCTTGCCAGTTGGAATCTAGAACATGTGCTATGTCCATGGGCCCCTGCTCCGCTGTGCTCCCTCCGAAGAATACCATAACATCAAGAGGGTACCAACTCATGATCTCCCGCCAGTCCGTCATGGAAGAAGAATCTGATGTAGCGATAACAACTGCATCTGGAACATGCCGGGAGTGCTGTCGCCAACTCGTAATCAACTCCCACTGCTCTGCCCTGTCTGCCAGTGAAAGCTGCCTGTAGAAGGAAGCCCCTCTCTCTATAATGGGCCAAAGTGGGCAAGATATGCTGCAAGCTCCATCGATGTACTCTTGGAGAGTGCTACACACTAAAAACACTGCAGCTCTGCTGACTGTGTGTGCACCTATCTGCGTCTCATCCCTGTGTCGACCCACAGATGGATGCTCCACCATATCCAACAACTCCTCCCACTCCTGATCAGGAATTTCATGCTCCCGCTGTCTACTGGTCCCCTGCAGAACAATCCCATCGACCTCCAAAACCTCTAGAGAATATGGATCTGCAGCTGCTGTCACCGTACTCGATGTCAGTGCATATGACTGTCCCACCTCGATGGCTGACCCCAATGTTAGCCGCATATCCCTCATCGAATCAATGTGGGCACCCATCTAGCTCTCTCTCAAAGGAATATCATGCCTAATGTAATTAGTGTCCTCCTCTGTCGACTCAGGCTCCATCACCTGCTGCTCTAGCTGAATTGTCACAAGTGACTCTTCACCCAGAGTATCTCCCGCAGAGTCCCGTGACTGCTCACCCTGGACACTAGAATGTAGCTCCAGTCTACTGTCACCATCTATGCATGACTGCTCTCGCTCCCCAGAAGCGTCCTCAACTGATCCTATGGACTCATATGAAAAAGAGTCCTCACCCTGGTATACAGAAGGAATGCCCTCTTGTTCTACCTCCGCCATCTCATCTACAACAAACATGCCACCCATCCTCTCAATAAAGTGTCGATACAGTGTCTGGGGCCCAAACACATACTGGGATGTTACCTCTGCTGTACCCAGTATCCTCTGCCCATGCATGTTCTCGACATGCCGTGAGGGAAAAGTGATGCATGTCTTCCTCATGACCTGCTCCCCAAGCGTAGGCTCAATGATGACTGATGCACCACCTCTGCAAAGGATCATCTCATCCCCCAACCTGTGGCTGTCAAATAGCACACCAACCCAGTGCCACTGCTGAGAAGTCTCTTGCCTAGTGTACTGAGTGTCATCCAAATATCTAGGGTGAACCTCGCGTACCCTGCTGCTCACGCCCAAAGTGCCAAAGGTCAAAAACATAATCAGCTGTACCTGTGAGTGATGTCGAAGTGAGTCAGGTGTGTGAGTCCCCACAGATATCGCCAAGTATTGCTCCTTTGTCTCTCCATCGATCCTGGGTGAACTACTACCAAAGGTAAGCCCGATGTCCCTGTCCATGAGTCTCTCTGGAAGCAATGCTCTAAGACCCTGCTGTGTAACACCGTATGCCCTCGCATACCACTGATCATCCATATACTCCTCAACATGCCATTGCACACTGAGGCATACCTCGGTATGCTGCTGGATACCATGTGCTACTGCTGTAGCACCCTGTATCGTCTCGTGCCCTTACTGTGTCCGGGCATCGGTCACTCTCCGCATGCTCTCAATGTGATGTAGGATACTCCTACTCCACAATGCAGTCCCACACACTATGGTACACCACCATGTTACTCCATGTCCACCGGCAATCCACCGCTCAATGCTAGAGGCTCCCACACATCCCTGGATGTGATGACCTAGAGCTGTGCCTCTACATGTCGAACTACCACCAATCGGTAACATCGTCTCCACCGCCGTATCACTATACCTGCCGATGAAAGGATCATCACTCCAAATCCTCCTCAAGGGGTCCGAGAAGTGAATCTCCTTGTGTGTCAGTAGTGTTACCACCACTGCTCGGCTCCGCTGCGTCCTCTGTGCCCCACACAAAGGTGAAGAATCCTTGGCCCCATACAAGGTGCCATCTGGTAGCCTGCCAATGCCACCTCCTCCGACAAGCTCCTGCCAAGGTGTGCTGACCACCCCGTGATCCCGTGTATGAATGTCATGCCAAGAATACCTAGGGAGTCTGCCCATAAACTGGTTGGCCACTGGAGCTGACCGAAACTGCACATGCTTTACTACTAGGCCAACTATACTCTCCAAGACATAGTCAGCCGACTTGCCTGGGAAACGATAGGTGATCCCACCTGGATCCCAATGCCAATCTGGGGTTCCTGTATTCCCCATGCATAGAAAATCCTGCTGAGCTACACTCGGATCCATCACTATCTCCATAGCCCGCTCCACCGAGTACCAACTCAAAATCTCTTGCCATCCAACCTCAACATGTGGATGCTGTACCCTGTGCAACTCTGATCGTCTCATACTGCTATCCAAGTCAACATATGAGATCTGACTAGGTGGCTCTGCCTCTCTCTCTCCAACGGGAAGAGATGACCCAACAACACTGCTAGTCCCATCCATGCATGCTTGAAGGGGAATGATCTGACGCTCCAACGTGCCCTCTGATTGTACCATCAGGGAATCCAGTCGTTCCCCAATGCGGACCAACTTGGCCGCCGACTTGGCACAAGTCACTCTCATACCCTCCAGCTCCTGGTCCTACAACAAAATGGCCTCCCGTACTGACGTGGCCTTCCCTCTCAAAACTCGAAGGTCTGTCCGAAGCCGATGATACCGCTATCTGCGACCATCATCCAATACCTCTGTACCTGCTAGTGCCTCATCGAAGGTGGATATATCTCCTAACGCCTCACCCATCTGTCGTGTGCTGCTACCACCTGAAGACTCGAACACGACTCCGGTCATCACCTCAATGGATGGCTCTACTGAGGTAGGCTCTACCTTCTCCACTACCACATCAACCGACATGGCCAAGGAGGTCTCCAATGAGGGTGAATCCTGTGTCACACTAGGTGTAACCTCAGACTCCCTGCAATTCTGTGTGCCCTCATCCTCCAAGTGCAATGTTGCCACCTTAATGGCCTATGACTGCGACATCTGATTAAGCTGGAAATAGATGTCCAACTTTTCTACCCAAGACTTTGCCGAACTGTTTGATGAGCCATCAAACGTGGGCAAATGAAATCTGCTAGCTGCGCGGTGGTCGTCATGATGATGTCTGTGTCCCCTGTGATGATCACGGGGTCTACCATCACACTGGAGCTGAACATAATCTGTAAATGAGCTAAGATCTCTGATCGCCGGCCCATGTGCCAGGTACTCTGCAATGTAGGCGTCCATCTGGCCAGGGTCAACCTCCATCTCCCGTTGTGTTGCTGCCCCTGTGTCCTCTGCTAGGAAAGTGGGCATAGTGGGTCGCGTGGGTGCATGCGATGCCATGATGGGGATAGCCTCACGCTCCGGCATATGGTGGGATGTGCCTGATCCCTCACCAACCTGAAAACCCCTTGGGGTTTCCTGCTGCCTAACCTCCAACGCAGTGAGTCTCTGTCCCACCGTCTCCATCTGTCTCGACAGATCCTGTGCTGATTTGAGGAGCATCTCCCAAAATTCCTTCGCACCATCATCGCCTGCCATCGGCTCTTTCTGCTATGTGTCTACAGGCTCCTCATGAAACTACACTGCTGCTCCAAGACTATACTGCTGCTTGTCTTCGACCTCCGATTTACCCACTGAAAACTACTCGGAAAATTCTAGGAATTTGGGAAGATGATCCTTGCCCAAAACCAAGAAAAACCCAGAAATGGTTTCTTCTAATTCCAACTTTCAAAATTTGACCCTTTATATTTTGGCCCTTTTTCCAATTTCGTTTTTGGTACTGCAACTGCTATTGCTCTCCAAAGTTCCAGCAAACCTCTGTATGATCTCTTTCCCAATGTCATAGACCACAGGCTGAGCCAGAATTATGCTTTGATACCACTATAATATCCCGAATAGGAAATAGACAGCAATACAAGCATACAAGTATATAGAAAAATGCCGGAAATAGAATATAAAGCAAGTACACATAAAATGCCAGGAATGCTAAGCCATTTTATTAATCTGAGAATATAAATGGGTACAATGGATAAACAGAATAAGAGCACCTATCCTTGCACAAGGCAAGTGAAGAACCCTCTCAGAAACAGGAAATGGCTGCTACAGAAACTGCGTCCCAGCTGCTGGAAGAAATTGCCGTAAACTGCTGCTGCTGAAATGAACTGGAACTAGGGGCTGATCCCCTCACCGGAATGAGCTGAAAATATGTAAATCACCTGTACTCATTGCTCCGGACCAAACCCAGAAACCATAAACAGAATGGACCACCTCCGAAAATCACCCCAGAAACCCTCCTCAAGGAAAAACGTTGTCCCTCCAGGCCTAGCGCAGATGCCAAATGAAATAAACTGAGATGGAGCCACAAACCCCTCAGGAAACTCTCCAACTGCTAAATACTGAACCTCCACATCGAATAACACTGAATCTCCTGCAGAAAATCCCGCAATAGCGCCCCTCCACCAAGAACTGCGTCCTCTCTCCTAGGCACTGCGCAATCACCAAAAGGAGCCCAGCTCCTCCGCCAAACAACAACCAAATCCTCCGCTGAAAACTGTAGAAAAGACCTTGCCCGAGCAGGCACTCGAAGTCCCCCGGGGCTAAGGGTGAGATTTTCGACCGGAGACACTTAGACGCACTAAACAGTGCTGCAGACAGGCTAAACAGCCAGCGTGCTCAAGAAGACAAAATTCTAGCTCAAATATCATCAACAACAAGAATGCCAAATGAAATGGCTCTCCCACCTTTTATAATGCTAGCTCTCCTCAAAAAACCCTAACATGGTCCCCCTCTCTCCACGTGCTCCTCCCAAGTCTGCGCAGATGCTCCTAGAGGTTACGTGAGGCCTCCCTCATACGTGGTGTGGACCCCCAAGGCTCCCCTTTAAGTTATAACGTTGCTCCTACTAGGGAAGCACTTTATTTTATTTAAGTGAGTTGACCCCTCTTTTCTCACTTTTATTTATTAATTAACTATAGGCGGCAAAACTATACAAAAGTCAAATATTCAAATTAGCGGTGCTAATTAGGAATATTACAAAACACAGCCACAAATCGAATAATGGATCTCAGGATTGTTTGCATTCGTGTCTTCTATGGGTCCCTGATACATAAAAGAAGCTCCTTTTTGCTCAGTTGTTGCTTCCACAACCAAAGAAACTGTCAGGGCAAATATGATGTTGCAACATTATTTTCCAAAGAACAGGATTTTATCTCTGGTTTGTGGAAGTTGAGTGCAACTGATAACTTTTCCAGCACGAACAAATAATGAATTCATAGACTTCTTATTATAAATTACAGTAAGTAAATGCACATTCCTTACTGTATCATATTGTCTATTGCCTTATCATTCTTTCAACCTATGAAAAAAGCGTGACAAGGACTAGAAGCAAATATCTTGTTGCAGTTGCCATTATTTTCATCTTCCCACTCAAAGCAGTTGGCAAATGCATCCTTGTGATTTTGCGGAAAAGGAAAGTTACACATTGTGGCATATTGAGTCGCCATATTTTTTCTCTATTAGTAAATCGATGTTGACTAGAAATTTTCCTATTTTTATTTTTTTAATCCAATAAACAGTACTTAGTGCACTTGTGGTTCGTTTCTACATTGGGACACTATACTTCTGAAAGTGTTGATTTTAAAACCCTTGGAAAAAGGATACGCCAACAAAAATCCTTTACAAATGGAATTTGCAGAGTTTATTTAAAAACCCTTTGGAAAAGGACCAGCCATTAGAATCCTTTACACATGGAATTTGCAGAGATTTTTCATTGCATTTGCATGTTCAACGGTCCAGACAATAGCAGGTGTGAAATTTGATTTTGTTTTCTTTTCAAATATCCCTTTCTCCACTTCTCCCCATTTTGTTTTAAACGTTTTAAATTAAAATATGAATTTGTTCTTAGACATTTTTTTAGCTTAAATAAGTAGACAAAGCCAGGGAACATATGGTGAGGGTAGCAAATGTTTGAAGTGATTTTTGTGTTTAATATTTAAGCTGTTTATAGTATAGGAGCTTAATTACAAATATGTTCATAGATGGGTTGGGTTGATTTTGGAATAGAGTTTTTAAAAACTTTAATGATTTATCTCGAAAGTACTTTTCTTTTTTGCTCAATTAATTAAATTGATTAATTAAAAAAATGTCATATGAACAAGTGTTCATTTGAAGTGAGTTATGGTCTTTGGGACATGTGGTATTGATAAACCATGATATTGACCCATGTTATTATAATAAGGTCTATCTACAAATTAAAAATTTACTATGTTGATTTTAGAATAAAGTTTTTAAAATTTTAATTCAATTATCAATAATTATTAGGTGGATGGTAGGATTTAACATCCTCCATCAAGTAGTTAAGAATATCCATAATAGTATTTAACATCCTTCATCAAGTAGTTAAGAATATCTATAGTAGTATTTAACATCCTCCATCAAGTAGTTAAGAATATCCATAGTAGTACTTTTCTTTTTTACTCAATTAATTCAATTAATTAATTAAAAAAAAATGTCATATGAACAAGTGTTCATTTGAAGTGAGTTATGGTATTTGAGACATGTGGTATTGATAAACCATGGTATTGGTCCATGGTATTAGAACAAAGTCTATTTACAAATTAAGAATCTATATAGTAGAGAGATAATACAATCTCCATGTTTAAGACTCTTTTTCCATTTTTTATGTATATATGTTTGGGTTATATATATATATATATATATATATATATATATGAAAAAACTGTAATTTTTATTAAGGAAATAAAAATCTGTAATTTTTATTAAGGAAATAAAAATTACATTATGTATGTGCAAATATGCACTCAAAAATAGTTTGTTAAACCATCATTCAAAAATATACATAACCATATGGTTGATTTGTAACCAATCCAAAGTCCATAACCATAGAAGGCAAATTGTGATCACACATATATGCATTATCTGCTTTCAAGCCTCATTGGTCTCATAAATACTATCATGAACCATGGAGAGAGTAATTTGCAAAACATAAAATATCTGAAAACCATCATTCAAACTATGTTATGAAGAATGTCCAGCTGGAGCCCTTCAATTAAGGGTCTGTGCTAATATTTTGAGGTGACTTCATTTAGTTGCTCATAGACTTTCCATAGCCCCAAAGCTTATGCAGTGCTAGCCTTAGAGAGAGCAGTTAGTGCTAATATTTTGAGGTGACTCCATTTAGTTGCTCATAGACTTTCCATAACCCAAAAGCTTATGCAGTGCTAGCCTTAGAGAGAGCATTTAAGGCATGGCTCTATTCCTTGTAAATATGACGACAAGGAATTTGATCAAAAAATTGTTTGAGTTGTAAAACATCCTCAAGATTCAGAAATAGTGTGCGCATGTGGCATCGCTAAAGCTCATTAAACCGATTAATAATGATCATAAAATCACCAAATATTTGCAAGGTGTGGCATTCTTTTTCAATGTCAAAAAGGAGTTTGAGGCTAAAGAGTTATGCATAATTGTTTGTTCCTTTGCCTAGTCTACTATGTAGCTTGAAGAAGTGATTTTCATGAATATATAGGACAATTGCCTCTCCACAATCTCCATTTTCTGAGGACGCTCCATCAAAATATACCCAAGGTTGAGACGTGTCAACCTCCTCATCAACAATATTTCGTGGAATATAAGCAACTTCAACAATTTGGCAAATTTCAAAATCAACAACTTTGGCTGCCACCTGGAATGGAAGATTTATCTTTGAATATGACATTGTTTCTAGCATTCCAAATACCCCTAGGGGGTGGTATATTCCTATTATGTCTAGGGGAGACCTGCTCCCACCATTGTTTCCATGTTTCTGTAAAAGATACACCATGTCAGTTCGAATCACAACCAATACTATTCTTGATAGAATTTTAGACTTCTATTGTGAATGGACAAAAAAAATAAAAAGTGTTCAACAATTTCTACTACATTTATGCATAGAGCACACCAACTCAAACCATTCATGTAGTGCCTTTGAAAACTGTCCCAACTATTTTATAAATAATACTAAAAAAAATTATAATATAAATAATTGTTATGATTTTTTAAAATTTAACAACATGAGATGTATAAGTGTTTTGATGTACATTATAGATTGATTTCTATTAACATCTACTAATCAAAGTTAATTTATATAGTTATGCTAACTATTTTATTTTATGTTTTGAAAAAAATTTAAACATATTTTTTAATTCATTTTATTTAAAATTTGAAAAATATTTATTAAAATATAAATTCAAATTATTTAAGTGTTATAAATATTTTTATCTATTACTTTTTGTTTTTAAATTTCATGATATATTTTTTTTAATTATAGAGTTAAATGATATAATATACCCAATTTTGTTCTTTTGTAAAAGCGTGCTTTCACAAATGAGCGTGATTTTAGGTGTGTACAACTATCTCAAGGCTATCAAAATCCGGGCACATCATATATTTTTTTAATGTATTTTTTAAAATGTATATTTATATGTGGAATGAGCCTCCGACAAACTTTACACGCTGGTGGATCGTGATTGGTGCCGTACGACAATGCAATTAAAAGAAAATGTTTGAATTAAACTTATTTTAAGTTAATCGTGATTGGTGTACAATGTAATTTAAAGAAAATGTTTGAATTAAACCTAAGAAATTGTTCATCTTACATATTTTAAGAGTAGTTTAAACATTGGTATGTTTACAAATTTGTGTGTGGCTACCATATGTGTTGAAGAAAGGTAATGCTTTACTTCATATTATTATTTTATTAGTAGATTTGTTGAATGATTGACTTTTTGTGATTTCTAATAAGTATAAGTAATATTAGTATATTTATTAAATATGTGTTATTATTATATTTATTAAATAGGTGCATGTTTGTTATAAATTTTCACAATGCATTAGTATTATAAAACTTAAAATATTAGATGATTAAATAAATAGTTAAATTTGATTAATGATCAAGATTAGGTTTAATTTAAATTTGATTAATAATTAATTTTGATTAGTATTTAATTAATCTTAAAATTTTGATTTATATTTATTAAGTTATATTTGAATATACTTACTAATATTAAATTATTATATTTTTGTGAATTTATAAAATTTATTGATATGACTAAATATTATTATTTTATTCTTTATTATCCCTTAGCTTGACATTCTCACCTTAAATTTATTTTAGGATTAAATACTATTACTTTATTATTTTATTTCTCTCACCCTCATTAGTTGTCTCATAAAGGTATTTATGGATAAGGCATGGGATGTGAGAATTTATGAGGGCAATGAAAGTGGGTGACAATGAAGTTGGTAGGTCAAAGGCTAACAAAGATGTAACATTTTTAGATGATAAAATCTTTTAAGTTACTTAAAAAGTATTTTCGGTTTTCAAAAATTGCCTAATGCATAGTCTAACTATTTGATGCTTTTGCCCTTAATTTTTCTTATTAATTGCTTCCCTTAGTTTTTCTTATTACTTGTTTCCATAAATTAGAGAAAGAGGGATATAAACAAATAAACATGCCTAGACATTTGATAGAAGATCAAATATCCTTATGACAAAATTGAAAAATATTAAAGAGAATAATACATAAATTTGGCTCACATTCTAGGCATATATTTGGAATTTATTTTTGTTGATTGGCCCTCCAAATTTTTTAATAAAAAAATCTAGAATGTTCTTGAATCTTTTCTCTATAATGATGGAAGCCTCTCGTAATAGAAGGATGTTTTTAGCAAATTATCAATGGTTAATTCTTTTGAATCATTGTACAATTTAACTACTTGCAAGAATTCTAATATTAATGTTTTGACTCTAATAACTCGTCGACCAATTTTTCCATTCTAATGTAAAATAGCATGAAAGAGGGCAGTGTTACCTTAACCCCCTATAAGGAGAGAAATCCATACTTGCTAATACATGAAGATACCTAATGGATAAACTTAGAACTAAAAACAAACCTATGGAGGACATCAAACAAGGAGTAATGGACTTAATGAAAAGCATTTGCTATGTCAATATTAACAAACATAGCTTTGTCTCTTTTGGACTAATTGAGTAAATTACTTTTAGGACTAGTATGATGCCCACAAGTTGTTTATTTTCCATAAAACCTCCTTGATTTTCTAAATATTCTATTAGCTACGATCTTGGAAACTATCTTATGCAAAGAATTGAACAATGAGATAGGCCTGAATCTTGAAAAAGAGGGGGGATTCTCCTCTTTTCGGGTAAGAACAAGGAGAGATGAATTTTTTGATCCCCTTATTCAATAATACTTGTGCACATATTGAAAACATATTACCAACTCAAAAAGAACCGTGACCTCAAAATAAGAACTCTAACTCAAGGGAAAAAATATTTTTGTATCAAAATTACCAAAATTGGCCTCCAAATAATAAAATAGTATTATCGGCAACACCCATTTTCTAGAGAGTAGTTAAAATTGTGACTTTTTCAAAATATTGACCTCTACAACTGACACAAATTATTTTTTTGGTAAGGATATACAATTTTTTATTATCATAAAAAAACACATGACATCTCATCAACTGTTATTGGTCTTCCACTAGGGAAACCAGACCAAGTTTTTTTTTCCTAAGGCTAGACACTTTATTATCATAAAAAAGTACATGACATTCCAACAATTGTTATGGGTCTTCCACTAGGGAAACCAGACCAATACAAGAGATTTAAATTTTCAAATTGTATGTAAAAAAAAACTATTAATCGGTTTCTCTTAGCACCAAGTAGAGTAGAACAAACCAATGTGCATTTAGCATGTGAAAACCTTATCATAACTACAAAAAACAACTTTATTTTTGTTAGCTACATAAAAAAACATAAGTCTATTAATCATATCAACTAGAAGGAGATCCCACCTTAATAGTAGGAGGATTGATGTTAGCTAACCTTTTTTCTAGGATTGATACTTTCATCTAATTTCTAAACTTTTTGCAAAACCTCATCAATGCATAACGAGAGTTCTTGTTGACCCTTTAAATGCTCCACAAGGAATCGTCTGAAGAGATTTTTTATTTTCCACTAGAGTTCAAGTGTTTGCATATATCAAGTCTAACAAGACCTACTATTGTCATGATGTATTATGAGTTTCATTTTTCACATGTCGATCAAGATGAATCATCTACTAAAGCACACTTCCGCTTCCATGCGTGGAATTTCCCTATGAATTTCCACCAGGGTGGGTTCATTATATCTAGCCATGGAGCAGCGAACCTTTGTCTATGCTTGTGATTGTGAAGAGGCTTGACCCTATCTTCCACCACATCTCTTAGAGGGAACCGTTGTGGTCCACGATCCTAACCAATGACAAAGGCGCAATGAATCCAACCCGAGAGGGAGATCCCGCTAAAAAGGAAAATTAAAGTCATTGATGATTAGAAACAAACCAAACAAACATAAACAAAGGATTTTCTAACGTTTCCAAATCATCCATAGTAGGCTTGGAAGAGGAGGCAGAAGTGAGAAGAGACCTCGAATGAAATAGAGACTAGAAAATTTCCCCAAAATCCCCTTAAACTCCTTGGAGAGTGGAGAACACCCCCCAAAAGAATTATAAGTCAATAATTTTGTGAGTGTACCCAGCCAACAATAGAAAGGTGGCCAATAAACAATAAGGGAAACACCCAACCAAAGAAAAAATGCCCCAAATTCAGTAAAATAATTATTTTCCCACAAAAAGAAACCCAGAGCTCGGAAAGAGAACCACCTAGCCAACATCCTAGATTTTCAAGAATAATGCCAATTTCCTAGGGGAACCCAGAACTTGAGAAAACCTTGTTTCAACAAAAAATTGAAAGTCAACAAGAAGACATAGGACATTGCAACCCAAACAACAAAGGAGAGGCATACTAAATTTTTGATCCAAAGAGTAATCCATTTAAAATAGAAAAATACTAAAATAGAGCAACAAAATCAACATAATTATTCCTCTATTAGTTGAAAAATTAAAAGGAAAACATCAAAATAACAATTCATACCAAGGAAACTAGCCAAACAGGTGTTTCTTTAATGATGCTTTTTGTATGGACGTCGAAAACCACTACCCCAAAGTATAATGACCATTTCCCTTCAGGTGACCAACCATAATGATGAAATATATTCTCAACAAAGTGGGCATCAGAACGAGATGTCTTGCAAGGACAACCCGCACCTAGAACTGAACCATGATGGAGATCTCCAAAATGAAACATAACATATCACATTCATTGGATGTCAGATGCCACTTGTGGGGAGTACTAAGCCCCCTCATAAATCTAATTGGCCACATCACGAGACAAAGACGTGGATCCACCTGAATGACATCCATTGTGGAGAAAACCAACATAAAACCTTAAAATCAACCCTTGAATTAAAAGGTGATAACATTGATTATAACCTAATTGAAACTATGGCCTTGACTACTTGTATTGTATTGTGCAAATAAAAAATTGAAAATTGACTCATAATTTTAAAAGTGGTATTACACAAAATCTGGTTTATTAATTTATTCAATTTTTAATTTATTTATTTTAAAATTTAATACATTGAAAAAATAAATTAAATTAAATTAAACTAACATTTTAAAAATGATTAAAATGAAAGAAAAAATAACTTTTTAAAAATAATATTATATAACATAATTTATTAACTTTTTAAAAATAATATTACATAACATAATTTAATAAATAAATAAAAAATCAAAAGGAAATAAAAATTCAAAAAAGTATGTGGAAGAACGCACAAATTAATTATTAAAAAAATAATTTTAAAAACACTTTTAAAAACAAAACAAAAATAAAAGAAAAGAAAAAGCTAAACTTTAATAATACAAAATTTGAACTCTCATATACTAATATCGATCAATCTTAACCACGAATCTCGCAAGAGGGATCAAAATAATATTTTGTGGTGCAAAATTAAATTGCATCGCAATATATTAAATGCCTGGAAAATCTCCAGCCACTTGGATTGTGTAGATTATATAGCATAAAATTGTAATTTCAACAAATTTTTGTTGGATTTTATTATTACCACTTTAGATTCATCTTAACCTCAGATCTATCAAGCACTAGGAGGGATCAAATCTCTTGAGGTGCAAATTTATTTTTTGAGTGCAAAAATTGATGAAATATTTGTGCCTTGAGAGATTTGATCCCTCTTGGTTGTTGATAGATTCGGGGTTAAGATGGATCATAGGCTGGTTTCAGCCATGTGCAGTCATGGAAAATTTGTTGAATGTCTAATTATTTTATGATCATTTTAAATAAGAAAAAAATGTTTAAGATTAATCTAGTCATTTTAATTTTAAATTTGCTCAATTATCTCAGTTTGTTGAGATGATAAGTCTGTTAATATCTTAAATGATGAAAATTATGAAATAATTTTTTTGAATGCAGAGTGGCTATGTTACAGTGTTGAATGATAGAAAATGTGAATAATAAGAATGTATTCAATTACAAATAGTCTCCATTGTGATCAATCACAAACAATTTTCTTTTATTGTTCTTATTGTGGCACTTGTTAGTTTTTCCATATTTTCATATGGACCATATGAAAAGGACAATTGAAATCGTAGTCCATTCAAATATTTAACACTAGATACTGCAGTAAGTGTCACACCTTGTCTTTCTTGTTCTTCAATACTAATATTAGCTTTCTTGAAATTCAATCATTGTGACTTAGGGAGTGTCAAACCCGAAGTAATTTTTAATGGTAGTTCTTTTCTATTCTCTCGTTTGAATGCAAAGTGACTAAGAAAATTCACGTAGAGTAAAACTGCTATTTATAATATGCTAAAACAATAGACTTGAATCTACTCTACTAATTGTAGAAAATAATTACGATCATGAAATCACAAAGCATACAAGAGAAATAATTTAAATCACACATTACACAATGTTTTCCTACGGAAAACCTCAACTGAAAACCCCACTATTTGTATATTGCATAAGTCAGAAAATATAAGAAGATTAAAATGTTTTCTCTCCAAGATGAGAAACCTCTGCACTATCTCTATCTGTCTCACTACTTCCTAGACAAGGCTAGGCCAATACTTAACCATTTTTTTGCTTTCCTGGATCCCTATTTCCTTATGATGCTTCCTTGGGTAATTAGCCCCTATTAATTAGGGAAATTCCCAATATGAATTTCGCAATACATCTATGTCCTTCCTTTGACTGCATGCACCACTTGTACAATTTGGATGATTATACAACTGATAGTATACTGCCCTTGAACTCCAATCTCAATTGGGTCTTTATATGATTTGACATGCATGATTTATTTATGGTCGATTCATCAGTTATATTATTGATCACTGCATGTGGTTCAAGTTCAAGTTCCACACTTTGACCTCTCACTAGTTCCTCCATTAATTGGAACTAGTTAAACTGACTTTAACTCAGATAAACTGAGTTAATTAATTACAAATAAAAATAAACTCAACGAGGGCTCCTATTTTGTAGGAGCCACTCTACATGACTCAAGTTAGACCCTCATCTTGAATTAATTGAGCCAACTAAGTCAAACTAACTTAGTTAACTCGTACAAGTTGTAATGAAATGTAGAATTACAATTTTATTCTAATTTAATTCAAGGGAAAATTAAATTATAATAGTTCTTGGTGCCATTTTCAACAACTAACAATGTTGAATTATAGAAAATGGGAAGAATAAGAATGTAGTCAATTACAAATATTTTACAATTTCAAGAAGCAAACATTTTAGGTAAGTGAACATTTTATTTAAGATTAAAATTCAAGTATTTTATTTGTGATTGAGTTATTGTAACACATAAATAAATGCACGTTGCCAATATTTTTTTTTGCGTTTACACTTAAATCCATACACACTATTAATATAATTACTTTTAAATTAATGTAAATCATACATCTAGTTATATCAATTAAAAAATCAACATCTATACTGAAATCTGTTGAGAATGACAACAAAAAATATTGAAAATGACATCAAAAGAGGCTTCTAATTTAATTTCCCCTTAATTAAATTAGAAAGAAATTGTAATTCCACATCACATGACAACTTGTATGAGTTAATTGAGTTAGGAAGACTAAGTTAGCTAAGTCAACTCGAGTTGAGGGTCAAACTGGAGGCATGTAGATTTTTCTCTAAGTTTTAGGGGGTCGAGTTGCACTTTACTTTGAGTTGTAATTGTTTAACTTAATTATTTGAGTTAAAATCAATTTAACTAGGTCTAATTGATGGAGGAGCTCGTGAGAGGTCCAGTGAATTAAATATTATTTATTTCACATGTAGTGATCAATCAGATAACTGATAATTCACTATAAATAATCGTTGCATGTCAATTCTAAGCAAGACCCAATTGAGATTAGAGTTGAAGGGAAGTATATTATCATTTATATAATTATAAAATTGTACAAGCCATGCATGAAGTTAGCAGGATGACTTGGATGTATTTTACAATCAATTATTAAGAATTTCCTAATTAATAGGGGCTCAATTCCCTTAGGAATGTGTAAGCAAGGTTGAGCAACCTAGAGGCAAGAAATTGGTTAAGTATTGGACCAAACTTGTTGGGATTAGAGTGAGAGTTTCAAAGATAGTGCAGATAGCTCTCAAGCCCGAGAGAAGCATTGTATTGTTTCATATTCTTGGCTTAATGCAATATACATATATCATGGTTTTTAGCTGAGGAATTCCCCAGATAAATATTTGTGTTGTGTGATTGAAATTATTTCTCTTTCTTGTTCACGTGATTGTGTGATCGTAATTGGCTTCTGCAATTTGTAGAATAGATTCAAGTATTTTATTTAGCATATTGAAAATATCAGTTTGAATCTACATGGATTTTCTAAACGGTATTAGAGCACTTTCTTGGGGAGAGTTGAGGAGATTTTTTTTTGCATTTTTTAGGCGGTGAGTTTGTAGAGCAGATCTGAAAATTATGGTGCAAAATTTTCGAAAACCAATAACATATATAGATTCCTTGAGAAAATACCCAAATTAAAAAAAAATTGATCGAATTAGAGTTCAGATGAGGGAGATATCACCGATTTAAAATCAAAATTTAAAAAAAAATTGTGACAACGGAACAATTACAACGCAGATCTGAGTTTCTAGAGTGCCCAAACTCACAGATGTTTTGTTTGCTCCAGGACTAAAGAATAATCTTGTTTCCGTAGCGGTTTTTGAATATCGTGGCTATGATGTGATATTTAGAGAAGGAAAGGGTTTCCTTAGACACATTGCCACGGGACATGTGAAGAAGATCGATGTGCGAGTCAAGAACCTATATGTTCTCGAGGTTGAAGATGCATGCAAAGCTTTAAGGAGTAAGGAAAATGTTAGAGATTTGGTGGTTGAGAGGGAGCATGAATTACCTCTCAACATGTAGCTTCAAAAGCAACCTCAACAAGTTGTGGAGAAGCCACAATTGGAGAAGCCGAGAGGAGATGAATTGGAGGCATCCCCTCAAGAAGAGACCTCCAGTAGGGGGGAATTTCGAGCCAAATGGGCAGAGGGAGCACATGCAACCATACCTCCAGATGAGAGGTCAGGCAATGTGAATTAATAGTCCCAAGAGTGTAGAAATTTGGGTAGGGTCCATTGAGATGTTTTGTCTCATGGATCATTACCTTGCTACAGGGGCCCATAATACACAGTAGAAGGATGGATCCTTGCTGGTTGATGCAGTCAGATGTCATAGTGACATGTGCAGAGACTAGCAACAGTCAGATACTTGGAAGTGCAGAGGAGAGTTGGCAGTAGTGCAGAGGGCACAGTGTAAAGTCAAAAAAAGTGCAAAGTTTTTAGTAGACAAGTGTAGTAGCTAGTAGCAGTCAGAGACTCAAGTGACATATGAATCCAACAAATCACAGTTGATTTAGTTTGGATGCTTTTTAATTTTAGATAGTTGCAGTAGCAACAAAACTAGAGAGAAGTGTTGTATGCAAAACATTCCAAAGGTAGCATATCGGGATAGAGTTAAATTCCTTTCTTTTTGAGAGGAAGTGTTGAAAATGACAACATATTGAAAATGGCATCAAAAGAGTCTTCTAATTTAATTTTACCTTGATTAAATTATAAGGAAATTGTAATTCCACATCACATGAAAACTTGTACGAGTTAATTGAGTTAGGAAGACTTAGTTATCTCAGTCATTTCGAGTTGAGCGTCAAACTAGAGGCATGTAGAGTTCTCTTTAAGTTTTATGGGGTCCAACTATAGTTTATTTTGAGTTGTAATTGTTGAAATTATTTATTTGAGTTAAAGCCAGTTTAAGTAATTCTAACTGATGGAGGAGCTAGTTAGAGGTCTAGTAAATTAAATATGATTTAATTCACATGCAGTGATCAATCAGATAACTGATAATTCACTATAAATAGTTGTTTCATGTCAGTTCTAAGAAATACCCAGTTGATATTAGAGTTAAAGCGAAGTATACTATCAGTTCTATCATTAGAAAATTGTATAGGTCATGCATGAGGTCAACAAGATGCCTTGGATGTATTACACTATCAATTATTGGAATTTCCTAATTAATAGGGGCTCAATTCCATTAGAAATTCATAAGAAATGCTGAGCAACCCAAAGGCAAGAAATTGGTTAAGTATTGGACCAAGCTTGATGGGATCAGAGTGAGACAGTCAGAGATAGTGCAGAGAGATATCAAACCTGAGAGAAGCATTGTATTGTTTCATATTCTTGCCTTAAGGCAATATACAAAGAGCATGGTTTTTAGCTGAGGCTTTCCCCAGATAAATATTTGTGTTGTGAAATTTAAATTATTTCTCTTTAGTATTCATATGATTATGCGATCGTAATTGGATTTTTAAATTTGTAGAATATATTCAAGTATTTTGTTTTAGCATATTATAAATATCAGTTTGAATCTACATGGATTTTCTACATGGTATCAAAGCACTTTCTTGGGCAGAGTTGGGGAGAATTTTTTTTTTTGATTTTTTTGCAGGCATATTTTGGGCGGTAAGTTTGCATAGAAGATCTGAAAATTTTCATGTAATTCAAAAAAAAATAGCAGATCTGGATTTCTTGCGAAAAAATACCCAAATTCAAAAAATAAATCGGTCGAATTGGAGTTTGGATGAGGGAGATATTGCCGATTTAAAATTAGCTCTTTTTTCAGAAAATTTTGTGATGATAAGACAATTATAGCGTGAATCTGAGTTTCCAGAGTTCCTAGACTCACAGATGGGTTATTTGTTCCAGGACTAAAGAAGAATCTTGTTTATATAGAAGTATTGGAATATCATGGCTACGATGTGATATTTAGCAAAAAAAATGTTCTCCTTAGACACATTGCCATGGGATGCATGAAGAAGATTGGTGTGTGAGTCAAGAACCTGTATGATCTTGAGGTTGATGATGCATGCAAAGATTTAAGGATCAAGGAAAAGGTTGGATACTTGGTGGTTGAGAGGGAGCATGGATTACCTCTCAATATGTAGCCTTAGAAGTAGCCTCAACAAGTTGTGGAGAAGCCACAATTTGAGAAGGAGAGAGGAGACTGAGTGGAGGAATCCACTCAAGCAGAGACCTCCATTAGGGGGAAATTTCAAGCCAAGTGGATAGAGGGAGCACATGCATCCATACATCTAAGTGATAGGTGGGGTGATGTGAAGTAATATTCCCAAGAGTGTAGAAATTTGGGTAGGATCCATTGAGATGTATTGTATCATGGATCATTACCTTGCTATAGGGGCCCAGAGTACATAATAACAGGATATATCAGTGGTAGTTGATGCAGTCAGATGTCAGAGTGACAGATGTAGAGACTAGAAGTAGTGAGATACTAGGAAGCACATAGAAGAGTTGGCGGTAGTGCAGAGTTAGAAAAAGCACATAGTTTTTAGTAGACAAGTGTAGTAGCTAGCTAGTAGTCTTGAGACTCGGGTGACAAATGTATCATACAAATCACAATTGATTCAGTTTGGATGATTTTTAGTTTCAAATAGTTGCAGTAGTGACAACACTAGAGATAATTGTTGCATGCAGAACATTCCAAGGTACCAGATCGAGATAGAGTAGAATTCCTTTCTTGTTGAGAGGAAGTGTTGAAAATGACAACAAGAAATATTGAAAATGGCATCAAAAGAGGCGTCTAATTTAATTTTCCCTTCATTAAATTAGAAGGAAATTGTAATTCCACATCACATGACAACTTCTATGAGTTAACTGAGTTAGGAAGACTTAGTTAGCTCAGTCAACTCTAGTTGAGGGTCAAACTAGAGGCATGTAGAGTTCTATCTACGTTTTAGGGGGTCTAGTTGTAGTTTATTTTGAGTTGTAATTATTTAACTTAATTATTTGAGTTATAATCAGTTTAACTAGTTCTAACTGATGGAGGAGCTAGTGATATATCCAGTGTAATATTCCAAATTTTACATCTGTTTATAGGAATATTAGAGTTCTTAATTATTTGTCTTAACTAAGTAAATAAATGGGTGGAGGGACCCATAACCCCTTAAGATGAAAAAATCCACTCCTAAGAGTGTGAACATGGTTAATTAGCTCATAAAGCTACATCATGGAATAGTGGAGAAGCTTATTAATGAATCAAAGAGTGGGGATCAAACATCATTAATAAGAAGAACATGGAGAGATGAAGGAGTCAAATAAAATCTAGGAGTAATCAAAGTAAGATCATAGAGCAATAAATGATGAGATGATGGAGGAAGTGGTGCATTAGTGCACCCATGATGGGGAGGGTGAACATTAAATTCAGAGATCATGGAGATCATGGAGAGACAACACAGTCAACATGGAGGCCTATGTCCACATGTGCAGTGCAGTTATGAGGTGGGCCAAGGCATGGTAAGGCTCACAATATATATAATGAATATGAAGGAAAAATTAGAGTCAAGCTTTGTATTATTGATTATTGATCTGTTTAGATCTAGATTTTTCATGTGACATTTCTATACATGCTTATGTTGTTTAGCTAGGTCTGCAGTGTTGTTTAGCACAGGGTGTTCCCGAGCGGGAATCCCACCCTTACCCATGGGGAACTTCGAGTGCCTACTCTGGGAAGGTTATTCTGAGCTGCCATTCATCATCAAGAACTGGTGCCACAATGTTCCTACTTTATGCATCCCATAAATCTTTAGAAATAACACATTTCCGCATTAGGGTTTGAGAGGAGGAGGTTGTCCTTTAGTATTTTAGCTGAGTAAATGGTGAATGATTCATCCTATCACCTTGAGCATCAATATCGGCCCTCCAGCACTTCATATCTGTATCAGGCATCAGGCCAAACACCTCACACCTCCATGTGGCAACAATCCCATCAAGGATTGCATAGTCCAGTCCTATAGATCCATTGGAGGGGAGAAGTTTCTAGTATTTCAGTTGGAAATCCTGTGAGGGATCTTCCCCTGACTTTGTATTTATCATTTCCATAATTATTTATCCGAGTAGACATATTTTATAGCAGGCATCAGCCTCTCCCTCCTAAACATCGCAAATTTTCCAGTTGTTGTGCATGCAACAATTGTCATCTTGAGAGGAGGAAGAAAAAGCTAGATCTCAAGATTATAGCTTGGAGATCTGAAGGAGGGATCATCCCTCATAGCATAGGTATGATCTATAACACATTGCGGAAATCTTACATCAGTTTATGCTTCATATCTGCATAATCCAGCAGTCAAGGGATCAAACCCTACGAGGGTGAATTTTTGATCTTCTTATATCTAGATTTCCTTTCTGGGTTATCTTGGGTTTCCATCATATTGCCCAGATTTGCAATATTGGCATCATCAGAGCTCCAGATCACCATGGATATAAACTTTCCCTTTCAGCCAGCAAATGTAAGATCATCATTGGCTGAAGGGACAACACAATATTCAACTTCTAGCAACTCCAGTTATGCAGTGTCTGCTTTGGCATGATTTCAAGGTCATTTTAGGCCACTTTCTTGGCTTGAGTGCTTCTATTTTATTCACTGTTGTATCTCTTATTCATATCCACATAATAAAATGGCTCACCTATTCTGTCTATATCTGTGTTGATCATAAATTATGTATACATAATCTGTTGTTACAAATATTTTATTTGTGTATTACTACATTCTCCCCTTTGGGATATTACAATTGTATCATAGCATGATATTTGGCTCATCTTGTGGAAATTATTGACAACATATGAAAAACAGATAGTAGAGATCTGTAAATAATGGAGGGATTAAGTTTTGTTGCATCTCTCTTTAGAAATATGAAGGATCTCTCCAAGGAGATCAATGAAATGAGGAGAGACAGGCAAAGAGAAACCTCAATAAGGTTTCAGAATGAGGACGGTCCCAGTACTTCTTATCAGCAACAAAGAAGACCAAAGAAGAATAAAGCTCCTCAAATATCCACTATGCCCACTTTCTTTGAAGAGGAAAGTCAATGGTATGGAGATAGAATAAATTCATAGTTTGAAACTCATGAGACTCTAAGTCTATATCTTGAAGAGTACAAAGCATAGTCTAGAGCATTCAAGGAGAATCTAACTCTCCAATAGTTTTTCCAACTTAAGGAAGAAAAAAGATCCTACAATAGTAATAGAAGGAAGAGGCACAATAGATTCTATTTGCTGACATTTGATGGATCTTCCTAAAGCACTGCAAAGGCTTGGCGGAAAGAGTTCGATGTATTTTTCAGGCTACATCCTGTAGCTGAGAAAGAGGCTGTTCAGATTGCAGCTCTTCACCTACAAGGTGAAGCAAATGAATGGTGGTTTGGTTACATGGAGCATGAAAAGGTGACTAAATATTCAAAATTATTTCAAAGGATAAGGAAGAAGTTTGATAGAAGAAAACCAGAGACATTTCACAAAGAAAAATTTCCTAAGAAGTCAAAGGAGAATGTAATTCTTGTCACTTTGGACAAAGAGTCACTAAATTCACCACCAACTACAAAAGTACTTGTATCCGAAGGAGAGACACTTGCATCTTTGAAAGGTAGCATTAAGCTCTTGAAATATAGAGCTCCATTCATGATTCAAGAGATGCATGAGGAAGAGGAGGCAAATTCCAGCGCTGTTACATTGACAGAAGAGAATCCATCACTCTTACCAACAGTTGGAGAGATCATTGCACCAGATGAAAGAATTTTTGTGGTCTTGCAAGATGTTCCCAAACATCAATTGGTCCAAGGTTCACAATCACTTCCATCCCATATTGTTTCAATGCCTCTTATTTAAGTTTGTGGGGACATATCATTAGGGCCACTACATATCCAAGGATCAGAGCAACATGCTGATTTGAAGCAGCAGCCTATCACTGCGTAGAGGACCCTTGATCTAATCAAGGAAAAGATGCATAACTATCCCATTTTTTCATTGTTGAGCTACACTTAACCTTTTGAGTTTAAGTGTTGAGTTTCAGAAGATGGGATGAGTGTGATCCTATGTACAATTCCTGGATATGAGTTCAACATTGTGCCTTGCTATGAGATAGCAGATACAATACTGTTAATGATAAGCATTGATGAGAAGAGGACCCATTCATTTTTGGAGAATTCCAATGGCAGCTTCACTCATGAAGCATTGGAGAGTCAGATGATAGATGGTAGACATATTGAGATGGGCAATCTTTTCCCTTTTCAAGATGTCACCTTCTCAATGAGCATCTCACATCTCAAAGAGAAACCTCTACCTACAACATATTAAAAAACTTCTGGGTTTTGGAGGGCCAATGATGAAAGGATCTCATGGGAGGTGCACTTCAACATATCATGGAGTGCAAAGATCTTTAGCATTTTGAGGAGGTTGGTGTCCTACAATGGGAGGATACCAAGATTTTATAGAATGAGATCCATCACCCACATTGGGATGACTAGACATTGATGTGGAGCAAGATGTTGCAAGGCCACTTGCAAAACTATGAGCTAGGCCAACAAGAAGCTTGGCTGCACTGGTTTCTCTTGGGTGGGTAGGGTTACCACCCAAAAACACATATTTCCATGATCCATGCCTTACACAACACTGAAGTAGTGAAGTAGGAGGCATGACTGCGTTGGCTACTCTTGGGTGAGTATGGTTACTACCCAATGGCTCATATTTCTTTGACTCATGCCTTGCATATCAATGACAGGATGCAATAGAAGAAGGCATGTTTACTTTGGTTGTTGTTGAGAGAGTTTGGCCATCACATGGCATTTCCCATGTTTATGTGTTTTGTATTTTTTGGAATATTGCATAACACTCTCATGATGTGTAATGATGGAGTTTGTTTGTATTGGGATGATATGACATTCCACATGTCAATCAATGTGTTGTTGCTCCATGATTCACATGATGATGTGAAGAGGTAGCAAGAGATCTTGTTGCTATGGTTACTCTTGGGAGAGTTTGGCTTGACTTCCCTACTTTGCATGGTAATGTTGGAGGATGGAAACAAGAGGCATTCCTATGATGGGTCTTATTGGGAGAGTATGGACACCATACTTGGTATAATGATGATGTGGTGGGGCAATAAGATGCATTGCTGTGTTGGATCCTCTTGAGAGGATATGGCCAACCTACTTGGTATGACGATTGTATGGTGTGGCAGTAAGAAGATTTGCTGCAATGGCTTTTATTGGGAGAATATGGTTTGACATATTTCATGTTCACCCATATGTCTCTACTTCTTATTTTGCACAATGTTGGGATGATGCTTGGATCCAACAAGGCCAACAGGGCTAAATATGAAAGCATGGAGAGACATAGTCTACTTCATGAAGCATGGGATGGATAAATGTTTTGTGAATTGGGGCTTTCCTTTTATGGGATGAACCAATTCATTTCATGTATCTCATGTATTGATGATGATTTTGGACATCATGTGGTTGTCACTTGGGACTTCATTGAGCTATCCCATTTTGTCATTGTTGAGCTACACTCAACCTTTTGAGTTTAATTGTGGAGTTTCAGAAGATGGGATGAGTGTGATCCTATGTACAATGTTTGGATATGAGTTCATCATTGTACTACCATAACAAAGCTACTACCATTAACAGATCAGATTAATATAGTCACATCCACGTGCACATCAACAATTACCATCGCAGAACATTATAATCGCAGCTAATTCATAGAGCACAGATACATTCGCAGCATAAATTAATAACAACCCAATTACAACCTAAGACATAGCCCGCGCACAACCGGCAGGGTCTGCACACATCAGGACTGAGGATCTTTGCACACACAGCCAACAGGAGTCCTAACCAAAAACAACCCAAGACAGATCTCAATAGTTTGTATGTAGCATCAATATTACTTCTTCTTTCCTAATAGACCCAACTATCTATCTGTTTATATCATCATAGCCTTTGAACCCTAGATTTACCCTTTAGCCCATTACAAAACATTGGGGGTTTTGACCCACCCCAAAACCCATACGCAAGACCAAGTATTACAAAATTATATCAAAAACGCAGCTTAGAGAACCCCGTTCCAACAGACCCCCAAAAAAATCTTGTGACTCGTCTTGAGTCACAACGGCCATGGGGTTTGCTTCTTCCCCTGAAGCTGCTTGATTGCATCGACCAGAGGGGGCAACACTCCTTCGCTCTGCACAACATCATTTTGTGCAATATCCACCAACTTCTGTGAAGTTGGAACTTCAGTAGCAGCAATGACACTTTCCAGGTGTTGTAGTGGATTAGTCGCATGGGTGTATGAAATCGCACTAGCTTAGAGAGTGTGGTCTACTCTCTAAACTATTGGTAACAGGTAGAAAGAGGGGGGAGCTCAAAAGCATAAAAATTAATGGAAATAGTATGTTGAAGTATGCTCTGATTAAACTAAAACTAAAAAACACAAATATACAGAAGCTATATAGAGAGTTCCAAATGATAATAATGCAAACGATGGCTCGATGGCCTCTTCTTATTAAACGTTCGAAATGGAGAATAAATTTTACCCACTCACCAAAAGGCACCTAGGTAATGGCTCTAGGTCCCGATGCAAGGATGTTTCCTTCCAAGCTCTGCCTCTGATGCAGTCTCTCTCTCTCTCTCTCTCTGCTGTGGTGGACTAAGATGTTGGGTGGCCAACTATCAAGTCCTCTTTAGCTCTAGCTCCGGGTCACACACAATGCTAGTGTTGCTTGGGGCAACTTTGGCCAACATAACCTTGTGATCACTATTTTTTCATCTCTTGGTGGGTTTATATAGGTGAGCTTCAAATCCTCCTTCCCTCCCCTGGTACATGATGGATGGTGACCCAAGGGAGAGGTGTGATTCCATTGTGTGCTCAAATATTCTTTTGTGTGCTCACATAATGTCTAAGGAGGCGCTGGTGGCTGTCCTTAGGCAGCTTTCACATAAGGAGTAACTTTCCTTTGCTTGTTGTGATCCCAGAAAGTGACCTTTTTCCATTTCCAGGAATGTGTGCTTATCGGGCAAAAAGGCGCGCAGAAAGTGCTCTTCTCGAAGGATAAAGCGCGCATTTGAGCATTTATGACTAGTTCAAATCTGATTTTCTTAAAACCTTAGAGATTTTAAATACTTCTTGATTCCATAATGTATTCCTATCCTGTAAATCCTTGGGCTCGACATTAATTAATGTCATCTTCTACTGTACGATTTGCTAGTGTTAACACCAGGGTCTGGTTCAATTGTTTAACTACAACATCCACTTCCTGAGATAGCTCGAGGGCCTCATCGGCTCATGGCTTGAGGTGGTCACTGAAACCTTCTTTTTGTGATGGAGCTCTTCAAGGTCATCTCTAAGTGCATGGCTGGTACGCAGTCATGCCAGGCGTTGAGCTAGGATCAAAGTGGACATAGTAGCTTCTAACTGCTAAAAATCTTCCTCATTCTGGCATAGTTCTTGAGTAAATTCGCGCAAGAGAGGATCACGCTGCACCTTAGACCACAGTTGCATAGCTGTCTCCAACAATTCCGCGCCTTGAGAAATTTGAGCTATAATGGCATTTGTAGCTTCAATGACCAGCGCAGCGCGCTGGGCTCGTACCTCAGGCGGAGTTTCTAGTTGCAATTTGGCCTGCAAGGCAGCAATCTACTGCTCCATCTCTGTCTTAACAGTCTAAATCTCGGTCCTAGAAGCCTTTAGGGCTACAACAAGCCCCTCAATCTTGGCATGGGGGTTAGTATAAGCTGGGATATATTCAGCCACATTTGTGCATACCCTGCTGATTAGATGTCCCAACTCAGTCTACTGTGTAGCGACAAGGGTGCATGCAGCCTGTGCTTGGGACACCTCGACGGTTTTTTCAATGATCGTCTGCTCAGCTGTACTGAGCTACCGATGCACCCGACAATCTCTGTGCTGGATCTCCTCGAAGAGGGATGTATGGAGGACTTGCAGCAGTTTGTGTGGAAGTTGGGCCAAATCCAATTGTACCTCTGCGCAGGCCTGGACTTGCGCAGATAAGGCAGATAGGCTCAAGGTGAATGCTGCGCGGGGTAGGGAGCAGAGGTGGATTTTAGTTGTGACAATCAGTTCACTGCTGGTTGCTGGGGGCATCCTCACCTGAATCATGCTTGTCTGCAGGGTGTCGGTTTTGAGCTATAGAGCTCGGAGCTCAGAGTGGAGTGCAGTGACCGTGGCCTTCTACTGCTCTTCCAAAGCCAACCATTTATCTTCTGAGGCGAGGGTGACTACATCTGCGATCTACTCCAGGTCTTCCTCCATAAAAGTAACTTTAGTCTCCCTTCCAGGCCTTGTAGCCCATCGTTTCTTTCGTTAGCCTTTGAGAGGGTTGGCGGTCCATTTCGTACCACGCGGGGAGTCAACACCCTGCGCATCCAGACCCTTTGTGTCCAGATCCTGCTGAGAGTCCTACTGCGATTCTTGCTCCGCACCCTTCTCGACGTCCTTGCCATGTGCTTCTATCTCTTTATAATTATCATGCAGGGTTTTCTTCTTGGTGCTTGTACCTGTAGTGTCGGCTGTACCTGATTTTAAGCCCAGTCTCCAGTGTGGTGGCCAAGTGGCAATGAGTCGGTCGATTTTATTGTCGGCGACCATGTAAGGCAGTGATACCCACGTCGGAGCCTTACAGCCCTGGATCTACACATTAAGAATCGTGACCTGGAACATTGCGATGCTCTTGTACTTGTCATAGATCGCTGGTGACAAGTGTGGCCGGGAGTGGATTGCTACTGCGAGCCCACTCTGAAATAGGAGCTAGAAGACTTTATTATCCTCAATGCACTACTCATCCTTTGAATCCCAAAAATTCGCGTATCACGCCCCCTCGCACATATCTAGCTTGAGCTCAAGGAGGACCGAGTCTTCATGGGCTTCCCATGTGACCAACGCTATTAGGGGCAGTAGCTAGGAGTAGAAGAATGCCTTTGCATGATCCTAGGCTTCACGCACGTTCTCCAAAAACTCGTTGCAAAGGAACTTGGACTAGTTGAAGCAGACCCCTTTTTCGCAGCGGCCAACCAAAAGAATGACATAAGTGGGAATGGTCGCAACCTGGCACTTGCGCATAATTTTACATGCCAGTAATAAGGTACCCATGTTCGCTCCGGGGTCGCTGATGGTGTTGATTAGGAACCCCCTATTTTTCCGCTCAACATGGTAGTCCTCGCACACCTTATCGGCAATTTGTCGCTCATATTTCTTGCTGACACGCTCCATGGGATTCGACCCTTCCATGGGGAGAATAATAATATGGTGAATGAGGGCGACATCAATGGGAATGCAGTCCTGGGTCCATAAGCTTCTGTCGTGGATCAGGGCTAGTAGCTGTCGCACAACTTGGTCAATTATACTATACCGGCCAAAATGAGGCATTCGCAACAAGTTTAGTAAACCTGATTTTGCTAGCTCGCATGCCCACGACATTGGGATGACCCGTAGCACATCGTCCTCTAGTATTCTTTCAAGGTACAACTCAGGTGCTAATTCAGGGAAGGCCTCTAGGTTAGCCAGGTCATGGTCATCAGACTTAATTGAGGCGAGCTTGCTATGTGCTTCTCCAATTATAGGGACTTCACCTAGAATCAATGGAATTTGCAGGTAAGAGCACATTCCTTCAAGGTTCTTAGGTGTGCACACTGAGGGCTAGCGAGGCCGAACGTAGGGTGGCAGCTAAGTGATTGGTTCAACGATCTGGGCCTCTTCCTGAGCAGACAGAGGTCTCTTCGTTGGGTTAGGCGAACGTGCCTGGGGCACCGTTTGGGGGGACTTTACATTCCAAAGGGAGGTGTGTGGCTTCCCTCTAGCCCATTTCGTAGCCCTCCCCTACCCTTGCTCCTGGCCTTTCCCTTTACCCTTATTTTTCTCAACCTGCTTCCCTTGGTTGGCATGGACACAACCTCTTCAAATTCAGGGGTGACCTCCAATACTTCATCAGAGGAGGCCACGGTCTACGATGATTCATCTGGATTGGTTGCGGTCATTCTCACTCGGAAGACAAATTCGGGATTGCTACTATCAAAAGGAGTAGCTCGCCCAGACATTAATAGAGCGCAATAGTTACAGAATTTTGTAAAGTACAAAATGTTCAAGATGCATGAAACCCACTTCTAATCTACCCTTCTGCTTTTATAGCCTTGGATATCAACCAATGGTTGGATGAGGCTTATTAGAAACTTACCATCAAACAAACGGTAAAAAATCTTCAGAAATCGCCTCATTAATTGCCGATTGCCCGCTCCTTCCAGTGGTAAAATTTTCTTTTTACCTAGTATTACTGTTCCAAAGGCTAGTTTTTGCAGTTGTGTATTACCCCTGCGCGCCCAGTGCACCTCCCCGGGCTTCCAAACCTGCGATCGACACCTACGCTCCCAGTGCACCTCCCCGGGCTTCCAAACCTGCAATTGACACCCGCGCTCCCAGCGCACCTCCCTAGGCTTCCAGACCTGTGAGCGCCCCTTGCCCGTATAATGGAGTTTCCCGCGTTTTTCCTCCTACCTGTGCATCTTCCACCCAATACAACTACGTCGACCATATAGTCATTTGATTTGGTATGGTTTGAGCTGACTGCCATTAACATACCCTGGTACAATGTCACCGCGCAGTGTAGCTAGCCAGACAATTCCTGCGTCATTGTTTTCCTCAACCATATAGGGACCTAGCCAGTGCTGACAGAACTTCCCCGGGTGGTTTACAAACTGGCTATCATATAGCAAGACAAATTCGCCCTCTGAAAAGATCTTTTTCCGAATATGTCGATCATGCCATGCTTTTTCCTAGGCCTTCTTGTTGATCAGCTGTTGTCATTGATGTCAACCCAAGCAGCACCAGGGGCTAACCCAATATTGAATGAGAAGTTTGACCTACCAAATTAATATATTCTGGGTCAATAATACTTTTGATGGTTTCTACCTGTCGAGATGTTTTCGTTGATATATGGCACACCATGTAATTCTTCACGGTTTGAGAGATATTCATGTTTGAAGTTTGTACCCCAGTTAGTGGGCTAAAACCCCATGGGGTTGGGGCATGGGTCATTGAAAAGTCATAATTAATATTTTTTAAGCTCCTAAAATCCCTCCCACGTTCACTTGTTGAATCCCCTCTCAACTTAAGCATTCATATATATTGTGATCTTCATTTCCTCCTTATGTATGGGATTTGGCCATTTGAAACAGGTCATTGTGGAATTTTCGCTCTAACTTTTTTTATACGAAGGCTCAGAAGCTGAAATTTTTATGAGGTGAAGCCGAAATCTCAAGGATGCTGCAGTAAAAATTTCAGATCAAGTTGCACAAAGTTCTGGAGATATGATCTGTGGAAGTAAGGGTTTTTGTATGCTCCTAAATTTCATTTGAAAGAAGTGACCTTGGTAAAATCGTCATAACTCTCTTTTTGAGTATCGGATTGGAATGCCATAAAATGTGATGGATATTGCACAGTATGTACTTTTTTCTCTATCAATTTTAGAAACAAATGAAGAAACAGTGACATGTGGAATGCCGTACAAGTGCGCTCTTCTGAAATAGTCCATAATTAGGTCATTGTGAGAGATTGGGTATAACTCTCTCTTCAAGAATCCAAATTGGGTCAGACCTGTGGCATTGGAAAGATGACTCAGAGGACTACTACAAGACCAAAAATTAGATATTGAGGATCTTAAATGACAGAGATACACCAGATTCAATATCGAGCTCCTAGAAGGCAAGAAAAAGCTAGATCATGTGTTGTCAAGGGTTGCAAAGGACCAGACTTTCTACGGCAGAAAAGCAAAGAAAGGTGCAGCAGAGGGTAGCATGAAAAGATCAGCAACCAAGGTGCATAACAGCAGCAAGAAGTTCATCATATGAAGTCTTCAAGTGGGCAGCACTGCATACAATCATTGTAAAGGTATCATTGTACTTAGTCATTGTAAATACATTATTGTACAAATTGTACTAGTGTCTATCTGCCAAGGTTTGAGGAGGAAGTATTGGGAGGTCTAGGATCATCATTAGGTGGTTGTGTCAAAGTTGGGGTTATGGTCTAGTATATATTATTCTTCTACATCATTCTATATCATTGTAAAGTGGACCATTTTCCCTGGTACGGGAGTCCATTCTTCTTTTATTCTTCTATAGGGTGGTAGGGTGGTGCTAGGGTGAGTTTTAGCTCATTGGGTGTTGGGGCATCCATTCAGTGACTACTGAAGAATCTTGGGTGTTGGAGAATCCATCCAGTGGGAGCTGAAGAAGAATGCTTTTCTAGATTCTAGGAAGTTGGAGCTTTATTTTCAATTGGAGTTGAAAAGAATTATTAGAAAAGCATTAGGTGGTTTTTGTCCCGGAGTGGGTTTCCACCTTAAAAATTGTGTGCATTTGTGTTCCTCTTTTTCGCTGCTATCATTGTACAAAAACTGATAATAATTGAAGATTAACTAATGCTCTAATTGAAAGAAATAATGATTCACCCCCTCTCTCAGTATTTCCAACAATTGGAATCAGAGCTTGGTTCCTTCAATAGCAGTTTAACAGTTGGAAGGAGGTCATGCAGCATACCAAGAATGGTGTACCTCTATTCAATGAAAATAATTATGCACTTTAGAAAGGAAGAATGGAGGTCTATCTCTTGGTGCAAGGTTACGAAGTATGGGACACTGTTCAAAATGGATTTACATCAACCATGGATGAACAAGGTAAGAAGAATTTGGTAAATGATGCAAAAGTAAAGAATATTATTATCGGTGGACTTATTGAATCTGCTTATCATAAGGTGTTGGGTTGCAAAAATGCTAAAAATGTATGGGACAAGCTTGAGAATATATATGCAGGTGACTCAAATGTCAAAGAAGCAAAGCTTCAAATCTATAGAGCAAAATTTGAGCAACTTAGAATGAAAGAAGATTGCAACATTGTTGCATACTTTCAATACGTTGATGAAATAACCAATACTCTGGAAGGATTGGGAGAGCCAGTTGATGAGAAGACTATTATACAGAAGATTCTTAGAACGTTACTAGGGAGATTCAACCCAAAGGTATTGGTCTTAGAATACAGTGAAAATCTGGACAAACTTAGCAAAGAGGAATTACATGGAGTTCTCATAGCATATGAAATGAGACTTGATGAAGAAGAGGGTACTTCGCATCTAGAAACTGTGTTCGTTGCATCTAATAAAACCAATAAGGATAAACAACCTTCAATTGAAAAGACATGCACCTGCAAGTGTGAAGAAAAGGTAGAAGATGAAGAAGGTCTTTCAGATGAAGAATATGTTTACTTCACGAGAAAACTACAAATTTGTAAGGGACAATTCAAAGGTAAACTTCCATTGATATGTTTCAGCTGTAATGAGGTTAGGAATTTTGTAGCAAAATGTCCAAACAAAAGTAATGGAAACTCAAAAATAAAGAAAGGCTTTAAGAAATTCAACAAGAAAGGATCCAAAAGGAACTTTCTCTCTAAAGAAGATATCTCATCATCCGATGAAGACAATGATAGTGAAGAAGAAGCCAATGAGAGAGTATTGTTTATGGCCAAGCACAATAAACCCAAGCACAATAAGCAAGAGGTATCAAACAATGAAGAAGAAGGATGGACCATAGACAAATTTTATGAGGAAGCAATCAAGCTTATAAAATATCTCAAGGCGGAGAAGATCCATTCCAAAACTCTTGAAGAACAAGTTCAAGGTCTCAAAATTGAAGTTGAAGAACACAAATGCATTGAAGAGTCACTTCAAAAGAAGTTGGAAGAAAGCAACCAAGAAAGGGAAGAATTAGAAGCCCAAGTAGTCTCGCTGCGTGAGGAAGTGAAGAAAGGAAAAACTATCCAAAACTATGCCAACAGCTCAAGGGCATTGGAAAAACTCATCAACAATCAACGATCTTACAATGACAAAACTGGCATTGGTTACAAAGAAGAAGAAGCAGGACCTTCTACAACAAAATACAATGAACCTATGAGATCTGACATGCATGAAGACTTCATTGGACAAGATTCGCAAGAACAACCTTGGAAGACAATTCCTCGACGAAAATTTCCATCCAGGTAGCAACATATTTTTTATGGCTATTGTTATTCATGTGGAAAATTTGGTCATAAAGTTGTAGAATGTCGCACATACCCTAGGAACGAATAAAATTCCAGGAGATCTGTCAAATATGAACCTCCCAGGGCTCAGCGAAATATCAATAGATTTGAACATTTAAGAAATAATATTGAATGTTACAAATTTCAAAACTTTGGACACATAGCCAAAGACTGCAGACTTGAAAATCCTCCAGAAGAATCTTCGAAGCCACATAATGAACGAACATGGAAGAAGAAGAAGAATGATAATTGTGCTCTCGCTCTCAAGGCTCAAAAGAACAAAGATGTGTGGTATGTTGATAGCGGTTGCTCAACGCATATGACTGGAGATAGAAATAAATTTGTATCTCTGAAAGAGAAGAAGGATGGAACCGTGTCTTTTGGAAATGATGGATCTTCAAATGTTATAGGATCAGGTACTGTCACTCTCGGAAGCAAAGATGTTCTAGCCAAGAATGTTCTATTGGTTGAAAACATGAATCACAATCTGCTCAGTGTTGGACAAATGTGTGATCAAGGACACACAATACTATTCAACTCCACGAAATGTGAAATCGGGAAAGGCGTGTATGGTGAAATTGTGGCTACAGCAAGTCGAGCTCCAAACGACATATATGTTCTGGATGAAGCAACTAAAGCATGTCTAATAGCTAAAGAGGATGATACAATAATTGGTAGCAATGATGATCATCTAAGTAAGAATTTTGCTACAAAGGTGCAAAGTGATTTCGAGATGTCTTTACTTGGTTGCAAATTAAGCATAGACGACTCATCTAAGGATGTGGATCAAAGGTTGTACATATCTATGATTAGTAGTCTTCTATATGTAATAGCCTCCCGACCAGATGTTATGCAAGCAGTTGGACAAGTAGAAATATTCCAAGCAGCACCAAAAGAATCACATATCAAATATTCGCCAGAAGCTTGGGATTCTCCCAAGTTCTCATTAGATTTTAATTTTTCAGAATATAAAGGGGGAGTGGAAGTGTGTACAGGTTTGCAGGACGGTTGTGTGTCAGCGCGAGTGGAAGTGTGTACAGGTCTGCAGGATGGTTTTATTTCAGGGGGAGTTACCCTTTTCCATTGATGTCAAAGGGAGAGAGAATGTTGGAGGAAGAGGTGTCATGATCATAGGGGGAGTACTTCTGTTTCCATCAATGCCAAAGGGGGAGATTGTTGATCAGCGGCTGTCATTGATGTCAACCCAAGTAGCACCAGGGGCTAACCCAATATTGAATGAGAAGTTTGACCTACCAAATTAATATATTCGTATTTCAATGCTTTTGATGGTTTCTACTTGTCGAGAGATGTTTACATAGAGATATATGGCACGCCATGTAATTTCTTCACAAGGAGAGATATTCATGTTTGAAGTTTGTACCCACAGTTAGTGGGCTAAAACCCCATGGGGTTGGGGCATGGGTCATTGAAAAGTCATAATTAATATTTTTTATGCTCCTAAAATCCCTCCCACGTTCACTTGTTGAAGCTCCTCTCAACTTAAGGATTCATAGAAATTGTGATCTTTATTTCCTCCTTATGCAAGGGATTTGGCCATCTTAAACAGGTCATCTTGGCATTTTCTCTCTAACTTATTTTCTACGAAGGTTCAGAAGTTGAAAGTTTTATGAGGTGAAGCCGAAATCCTGTGGAAGCTACAGTAAAAATTTCAGATCAAGGTGCGCAATATTTTTGGAGATATGATCTGTGTAAGTAAGGGTTTTTACAGGCTCCTGAATTTCATCTGAAAGAAGTGACCTTGGTAAAATCGTCATAACTCTCTTTCTGAGTATCAGATTGGAATGCCGTAAAAAGTGATGGATATTGAACAGTCTGTAATTTTATCTCTATCAATTTTAGAAACAAATGAAGAAACAATGACACATGGAATGCCATACAAGTGCGCTCTTCTGAAACAGTTCATAATTAGGGCATTGTGAGAGATTGGGTATAACTCTCTCTTCAAGAATCCAACTGGCCGACCCGTGGCATTGGAAAGATGGCCAGAGGAATAATAAAATATCGAAAATTAGATATTGAGGATCTTAAATGAGCAGAGATACACCAGATTCAATATCAAGCTCCTAGAAGGCAAGAAAAGCTAGATCATGTGTTGTCAAGGGTTGCAAAGGACCAGACTTTCTACGGAAGAAAATCAAAGTAAGGTGTAGCAAAGGGTAGCATGAAAACAGAAGAAACCAAGGTTCATAATAGTAGCAATAAGTTCATCTATGAAGTCTTCAAGTGTGCAGCATTGCATACAATCATTGTAAAGGTATCTTTGTACTAAGTCATTGTAAATAAATTATTGTAAAAATTGTACTAGTCTATTTGCCAAGGGTTGAAGAGGTGGTCTTGGGAGGTCTAGGATCATCATTAGGTGGTTGTGTCAAAGTTTGGGTTATGGTATAGTATATATTCTTCTTCTACATCATTCTATATCATTGTAAAGTGGACCATTTTCCCCGGTACTCGAGTCCATTCTTTTATTCTTCTATAGGGTGGTAGGGTGGTCCCAGGTGAGTCAGTAGCTCATTGGGTGTTGGGGCATCCGGTCGCTTGACTACCGAAGAATCTTGAGCATTTGGAGCATCCATCCAAAGGAGTCAAGAGGAATGCTTTTCTATATTCTAGGAAGTTGGAGCTTTATTTTCAATTGGAGTTGAATATTAAAGAATTATTAGAAAATCATTAGGTGGTTTTTGTCCCTGAGTGGGTTTCCACCTTAAAAATTGTGTGCATTTGTGTTCCTTTTGTCTACTGCTATCATTGTACAAACACTGATAATAATTGAAGATTAACCAATGCTCTAATTGAAAGAAATAATGATTCACCCCCCCTCTCAGTATATCCAACACTTCTGAACTTGTCGATGAAAGTTAGCAATGAATCGATATTCCTCCAATGCAACGAGCTGCGCCAAGCACTCCTCCATGATATTAGGCTCAGCCATGTTGGTAAAGGCTACGATGCGTAGGCTAGGAACAATATATTCCATGGGCATAATAGCCTCGTTTCCATAAACCATCCGAAACAGTGTTTTCCTGGTCAATTTCTTGTAGGTGGTTCGATAGGCCCAAAGGACCAATGGGATATGCACGTCCCAATCACTTTGCTCAACATTGAAAATCTTGGTTAGTGCCTGTTCCAAAATTTTATTAAAAGCTTCCACAGTTCCATTTTCCTGCGGGTGATATGGGGTACTTTTGGCATGGTGGATCCGAAATTCTTTAGTCAAGGCCTGTATTGTCTCATTAACAAAATGTGTACCTCTATCACTCAACAAGACCTTCAGACAACCAAACTTGGTTAGGATATGTTCAAAAATAAAGTGCGTAGCAGTGTCTGTGGTAAAATCCTTGACAGCTTGCGCTTCGACCGATTTGGTTACACAATCAGTTGCAGTGATGATGTAGCGGGAACCTGTCTTCTTTCCTAGAGGGTTGATGTGCCCAACGAAGTCCATGGCCCATTTGTCAAATTCTTGCAGGGCCATCTGCGACTGCAAGGGAATTTTGTCTCTGCGTGATGGTCTTCCTGTCCTTTGGCATGTGTCGCAGGTTTTACAATAGTCATGAGAGTCACTATGCAGTGTGGGCCACCATAGCCCAACTCTCAAGATATTCTACGCCATCGCTTTCCCTGCGTAGTGACCTCCTGCTATGCCATCATGGGTTTCTGCCAAGATGGCCTGCCTTTCATGCTCTAGATCGTATCTTCGCAGTACCTCATCAGCTCCCAACTTATACAAGTGTCCTGCTACGATGGTAAAGTCCGCTGCGTGGGTTACCAACTCTTTTTTCTATTGTACGAAATATTCTGCAGGTGCCATCCCCATAGTTATGAAGTGGATGATGTCGGTGAAGTGCACATCAACCACCTTAATAGAAAATAGCTGCACATTGGGAAATCCTTCCTCTAGGTTGGTTGGTTCCTCATCACTCTCGATTCAAGATAATTAGTCCGACCCAACATTTAGTTTCCCCGGCTTCATGATGATCTAAAAGTCATATTCTTGAAATAGCAGTAGCCATCGGAAAATCTCCCCCCCCCCCCAACACAGGCTTATTTACTAGGTACTTCAAAGCTGAGTGATTCGTGAACATCTTAAAGTGTCCTCCCAACAAATAATGCTGGTATTTCTGCAGGGAATATACTATGGCCAACCCCTCGCGCTCAGTAGTGGAGTAGTTATGCTCTGCACTAGAGAGTTTTATACTAGCAAATGCAACCGAGTGGTCGGGTCCCCTTCCCTGGGCTGCATGAGGACAAATCCCAGGGCGATCCCTGAAGCATCTACATGGACATGGAAAACCTTTGCCCAGTCAGGAAATATGAGTATAGGTGTAGAGACCATCTTCTCCTTGAGTAATTCAAATCTCTGCTGGCACTCCTCATCCCAAAAAAACGAAACATCGTTCTTTAGCAACTTCTCCATGGGTGTCGTTGTTGGTGTCCAGATGTAAACAAATATTCAAACCCTTTTTCCAAATAAATTATCAACCCAGGGGTGTTATTTATTTCAAGACTAATGCGCACAGTATATGGAAGAGCAATCACATAACCTGCTATTGAATCACAGGCTTTAATTAATGAACAAGAAAACTATTGTAGCAACAATTAAAATGGATTACAGAATTAAAAAGGCATTCATATAAATTTTAGAGTTATACTGGAACAACAGTAACGATAAAAAATCAAAATATAAAATCAACAAAATAAAGATAATGCAACACCTGACTAGAAGAGTGGGCCCAACTCTCTGATCAGGGCTGCGACAAAATCACAATTTATAGGTGAAACAAAAGAATACCGTGCATTCAATTAATTGGAAAATGCTTTTGTTACAAAATTTGTATATTCTTACTTAACCCCGATTCACAGCCCGAAGGCCCTCTTTATACAATTTTTTAGGAAATCGTAGATTTCCTTTAACAACTAAATATTTACAATTATACAATTCGTTACAACAACAACCTAGTTGCCAAAAGGAAACCATGAAAAAGCCTGAAATACTGCTGGGGTAAAACGAAGTCTATTGCGCTGTAGCAGCAAGTAAATATAGTGCTGGAAATTAGGAGCTACTCCGTGGCTCATAGCTGTAATCCCCTTGCTTTTACCAAATATGTAAAAATATCAGAGTTAATGCTTGCAAAGGTAAAACCTCCATAACTATTACTTCATTAATCAAATATTCCATGTAATATAGAGGAAAAGGGTTTACCTCATGTATTTTAGAATAATTAATGATGCAAAGAGATAGAAATATGGGCGAAAATGGGAGAGAAAACTATAAAAATTCGGTACCCAACATCTCCCCCCAACTGGTTTATCTGCATGTACTCATGCAACTCGTCATCTCCTCAGATCTGGGTTGGATTGACTGTGACTGGCATGAAGCTTTGTGAGATCATATTCTTCGGCCATTTCTGTCCCAGAGAGTTTATAAACTTCCGCCAGAACAACATCCTTCCACCAGTTTGGGTCAACGTTATATGGAGGAGTATATTTCTCGGCTGGCAACCAAATAAGGGGAAACTGAAACCTCAGCCCCATCCATCTGACCCCATAATTCTGAATGCATGTCACAAAATGTGGCATCCTTTCTAGTGCCCATACAAATTTAGGTGCTCCAAATGGTTCTCGACCTTTGACGGCTGAAGATGACAACATCCACCTCCTTTGAAAACTGTCTAGTGCTTCCTAACAGAATGTTGTAATATTCCTGACATAGAGGTCAATACAACATTTTTGGGTTGTCAACATGTGTCCTCTATGCCCCTCAATTTGTAGAAAGGTAAAATGCTTGTCATAAATATTTTCTGACTGGCCATGCTCCTTCCTCATCATTATCGTCCTTGTGACTTGGTTTTCCTTAAACGTATCATAGGCCTTTCTCCATTTAATCAGATTGATGGTGTAGGAGGCAAAAGATCTTAAAATGAATATCCCCCATGAATGGAACGGGGTTAAAAGCCTGATCATGCCTCAAGAAGTAACCATGCATGTAGAGCTCACACATTAAGTGATGTCCTATGATATCCTAAATTTTCAAGATACGGATAAACTAGATGGGATCCTCAATCTCGTGCCAAATTTATTTATATATAATCTCAAGACAAAAGAAAATAAATTGTTCATGAAGGAATAAGGCATAGCTATGTGCAGGAGGTCTACAAGCCATTACCTACTGCACTAGGGAAAATATCTTCTCCTTATTGGATTGCAGCAACTGCACTTGTTCTTCCAACTCTTATATCTTGGCCTTTTGTTTTGGTTGCCTCTGCCGCACCTTATCCAACTGGTCTATATATCCTATAACGATCCCAACAGCCTGTTCTCGGACCCTTAATGTCTCCTTCTTATGTCCATTTGCAACAGACTACCATCTCTAGATTTCAGCAGCCAGGAATAATTCCCGGCCTTCAAAAAACTATTCAATCAGAACAGTCTGTGTAGCTGTAGAGGAGACCTCAATTTTTGGCTTTACTGCCTTCCACTTGTAGACGTTTACCTTCTTCTTCAACTGGGAAACTTTCCTCTTCAATTCCCGAACTTCCTTCTTCAATCTCATGGTTTCATTGAACTGTAACTCATACCTTTTCTTGAGAGGTAATCTTCTTTTCTCACACTTTTCGATCCTTTCATGTTTGAAAATGAATTCATTTTCCAGTCTTATAACAGGCTCAGGAGGCGGTAGAATGCTGTCGGTATTATCAACTAGTTTTTCTGTTAGGTCTTTCTGGTTTGGCTTCCTATCTTAAGGGGCATCCTCCTCTATATTTTCCTTATAGAATCCTTCCGTTTGGTCAACACTTCCATCGAATATCCTATATTATGGGGTTTCCATAGGAATTATGTCTCCCTTGCGAGGCTCTGGGTGCTCCAGCTGAGATACAACAATTACTGGGCCGATATTGGCCATGTCCTTCCCCGGGTTGATGAAATTAAGCACTGGTGGAACAAATATTTCCTCCATTAATCATTGGGATGAGCGAAATACCCTCGCCCCTCTAGGAATCATAGACTAGAACAAAGAATGGGGAATAGCTTCATCATCCTCATTTCCAGCTTGGGCTGGAATTTCATGTACTGCTACTTTAGTCGGGGTTTACGCTAGTTCTTGTGGAACAACGTCAATTTTGAGGATTGTTTCCTTTCTATCCTCCTGCCCTTTCTGCATTATTTCCTCCTCTGCAGTCGATACTGGTTCTTGTGAGACAGTATTGACCTCGTAGGTTATTTCTCCTATGTCCTCCTATTCTTCATGGATTGCTTCCTCTTCTACGGTCGACATTGGTTCTTGTGGAACAGTGCCAACTTCATAGGTGGACTCTTCTCTATCTCCCTATTCTAGCTGAATTGGGGGTGGTTCTTGTGTAACACCCCCACTTAATTCGATATTTATTTCTGCTTGGGTAGGTTATGCTATTTCTTGCGAAACAACATCACTTGCCATCCCTCTGTCTAATGTTCCTCCTTCTTGTTCTTTATTAATGAAAGTTGATGACTGTAAGACATTCTCAAATTCATGCACTATATCCACAATTTCTTCATCTCTAGGTTCTTTAGGCAAGGATGGTTCTTGTGTGAAAACCTCGACTGTGTCGCCAATTGTCTCCTCCATTCTCATTTCTTCTGGTTCTTCCTGATCAACCTCCATCTCGATTTATTCTGGTTCTTCCTGGTTTATTTCCATGTCCTTTGAATGTTATTCCTCTGTTAAACCAATCGGAGAGACTGGTTCTTCTTCTCTAGCAACAATGACAGTTGCTATCTCTTCTTCCGATGATTCACATAGTTTTTCCCAAGAAACACAAAATCAAACTATTGCATGCATGACTAGTAAGTAAAGCAGTCTGTGATTGGAGAGAACTGCCGGCATCCGGCGCAAACGCTGAGTGGACTGTGCCATGTGCTATAACTATTTTAATAAAAATAAGGGCATGTTTAAGAATGCACCTGAGCTTGTGGAAATTGAAGGTGAGATAAAATTTTAAAATGATATTTAAACAAAGTTGTGGCCTGACCCTCGCAAGCTATGTATTTAATTACAAAAAATGCAAATTCGTTCCATTGATATGGTACAAACTTGTGCTCATATCCTCTTCCCAATTGAACGGCGCTTTTCCTGGCCTGCAAAAATAGTTTGGGAAACTATGGAAGAGGAACTCTCCGAGCAAACCAATGCTGCCCTTGCTGTTTCAGCCTGCTAACTTCCACAATTAATTCTTCTGTGGCAGGAATTTCCAATCCTCTGACCCGCGAGCAATTCTCCTCAAAATTAAGTGCAAACTCCATTGTGATTCCTTTATCAAACCCCTGCAATCTATCAAAGTAAATATCCCATCCTGCATCGACAAAAACTTGCCACACCTCTGGATTGCTGCGAACCGAGACTGTGTTTTCAGGTTCACGCTACAAAGCCAGTCCGCCCATCCTATAGAGATAGTAACAACACTCTAGAATAGCAGAAAATTGGACAGAGTGGTGGATACCAAATTTGAAAAAATAGCATGGTGAAAAATGAGGGGTAGAAATGGTAAATACGGATGGTAATTCTTGGTAAACGAGGAAAATCACGAAAAAGTATGGTAAGTGTGATGAATGGAATAGTAATTATTTCATATGAGGTGGAAAGGACGTGTGGCGGATCCCAATATGTATTTAATGAATATATAGAGTATGGTAAGGATCGTAGGGTGTACCACATGTTGTTCCTTGAGAAACAATTTCTTGTTGTGAAAAGAAATCCGTGCTCAAGACATTAAAGATTACGTCACAAAAAAAAGTATATCTGTCCCTGTTCTATAAACCTTCAAACATTAATTATATAATCTTCAAATATTAAACCCATGGAAGGTTCTGCAATGCCATATCCTCCTTATGCTGAAATGAAAGGATGGAAGAAACAAGAAAGAAAGGATTTTAATTTGATATGCTGGTTGAAACAGAATCTATCAGTGTAAAATCCTGAAGGAATGAGTAATGATAACGTTAAAATAGAGGAGCGCCCATTAAGGTTTATTTAACTCTTAAATACACATGTATCTAGAGACCTGCAGCTCAAATTACTCTATTTTACTCACAGATATGAAAAACATAATGAAAACTGATAAACTATTCAGCATAAACAAAATGAAGGAAACTTGCAAAACTTTCCATTAAATCAGTATTCTTCAGTACAAAATTTTAGCTTCAAGGTCCAAAACTCGGAACCTTCATCTTTCTTCAAATTGTCTTTTTATACATTATCACGAAACAGTTTCCAATAATGAAACTGATTCTAACTATTCTAACTAACTCTAACTGCCTAAACTATTAACTGTTATAGAGGTACATGCCTCAAAAAAGTCTTATTACATTTGCATAATCCTGAGAAATGACATAATGAGAATTTTTATAACTTCTAATCTAAAGGAACAACTAGTCCTGAAGTGGCTGCAGAATCGATGACTACTTTTGATTTATCCGTTGGGATCTTTTTTGCTCTGTCAATGGAGAAGATTTTGCATTTTTTCCAAAGTTCACTTTGAGTTGTAGGAGAATTCCTGTTGGATGTGACAAAGCCATCCTAAATTGATCCTTTTCAAGATCCATTACAGTCAATAATCTGGTCTGATCAGTAGCTATGAGATGTTCTACTTGCACTCCTACATTAGTTTTAATCCTCTCGTTTCTTTCTTCAATATGTGAAAATATTTGTTTTACTGGCGACATCTTTTCTGAATAAAGTTCATGTCCTCTAGGAGAAGAGGGGACATTTTTTTCTTCATTGACATGGAGAGTAAAACCTAGCGAATTGGAAGAGTGATCTTCTGCTAATTTGGTTCTCTTTTCCTCTCTAGGCTCCTCATCATCTATTTCAACAACATTTTCTCTACCTCTTTTGATTGTCTTTTTCATAATAGCAGGCGTTTGAATGATGGTTTTTGATGCACTTGTTTCACCTGGATTTGCAAGCTTCTCTTGATGAGGTTTTCTTACATGGGAAAATGCAGCGTATCCATTTTCAATTCTTCTCTGAGAGATTATTGCATGCGGATCATAAGACCATTTTTCTCCTAGCAGCAACTGTGTCTCCTTCAGCATTTTAGAAACTTCATCAAAATCTTGTCTCGAATTGACCACAAAAGGCCCCACACTCATAGGCAATTTATACATAACACCTTTCTTCATGGGAAGAAAGTGTATCTGATCCACATTAAGGCTCTGTCTTATGAATTCCAATGTGAAAAGCCGCATGGGTACAAAAGTTGGGAGCCTATAGGGCTCAATGCTAGCTCCATACAACCTTATCTCTGAATACTCTTCAAATACAAAACAATCTCCAAATCTGCAATTAGGTCCTAGCTGTAGGAACTCCCTGGATTTTGGTAAGAAGCATGGAGGAAGAACTCCATTCAAGACTTTATAAGAAATAGTCATGAAATGGCTAGCAAACTCAAATAGTCCTGCTTCATTTTCTTCTTTTCTTATCATGTCGGTCCAGAACAGAACTTTTTGTTTATGTTTATTAACATCAACTATATTCAATCCCAAACTCATAAATTCTTCGACATTCTGATATAAAAACAAGTAAACAATCAATGACGGGAATATGAAAAAACCTGTGAGAGGGAGGGCCATCAATTGAGAATTTACGATTTCCTGCCAGAAAGATGGAATGTCGAGAACCACCCCTGGTTTCATCATCAGCGCGAACATCCCCAAGACTGATTTATCAACTGTCTGGTCATTGTCTTTACCCAAAATCTCCGCAATGCAACTAAGAACTGGTCTATACTCAACATTGAACATTTCCAGGCTAAATTCTTCTCCTTCTAACTGAGCCTCCTTTGAATTTGGTTTCAAGTATGACATGTACAGACTGAATTCTTCATTTGAAAGGTCTTCAAAATAACGAGCCAGTGAATCTTTAGAAAATTGCAGTGATGACTCATTTTCGGGAAAGCACAATGCTTGACGGATCAATTGCGTTGATACCTGCAGAACATTTTCTCGTTGCGAATTCATTATGAAACATTTACCAGGGTACATTGAGGAGACAAGCCAGGAGATGAACTCAGGAAACAAGTGGGTTTTTGGAATACAGGCGGACAAAACACCAGAACTCTTCATGGCCGAAAACACTGGAGATTCCTCAGTGTTTAGGGTCACTTGGTGATACAGCAAGGGATGATTGACAGATGACAGGGTATCATGAATTTCCCTGTCACTGTCCATGAGAGAACTGAAGCTTGATGAACCAGATAAAGAGGCTCGTTTTTCCATGGCTGACAGACGATGAAAACAATACGGGGGTATTGGGTAATGAAAAGGTGGCGGGAGCACGACTCAAAGGGAAAAAGAACCACAATCAAACGAGAATGGGACAAAGAACAATTTAACGGCTAAGAAAAACCATAATAAATGCCGAAATGACGTCACTACGGGGGGTCCAGGAGTACGGCGGAAGACATCGACCTATACCCCCCGTAATGAATCTCAACCATTGATCACGGCTCGCCCAAGATTTTGACCAGTCAACTACGGGGGATCCGATTTTGATAATTAACGGGCTATTTTCCCCACCGTAATAACTAATCCGGAACCACTCTCCCACGATCACCACTTCCGCTCGGGAAGTGGTTTGAACTTTAAGCTCGAAATAAAACATGTATTTCAATAAAGTTTAATAATCATCGAGCTTTGAAACACTTCTTTTAATGAGATAGTATAAAAACCTTATGCTATAACATATGTTTTTCTGATTTTCTAATTTTTTTGTATTTTTGATACTCAAAATAAAGATTGAAAAGGATATGCAGATATGATCCACAACATCTGGCTCCACCTGGGGATAGTGTTTTTGCCACGAAACATTAAGAACATACAGATTAGTGCCTTCACTTCGGGCATGGAGTCACATATTGCTTGGTGGAAAATGTACAATGATCACACCGGATATATACAATGATGGTGAAACATCTTCTTTAGTGCCGGAAGTAATGCTTTAGATATTGCCCATTCACAGGCATATCTAATACTTCTCCTTCAAGATTTTCCAGCATGAAAGTGTTATTCATCCTGACTTCATTGATTTTGAATGGACCATACCACAAAGGATCAAATTTGCCATGTTTCCCTTTGTCCTCCCTTTGTACATCCCATCTCAATACTAAGTCTCCCTTCTGAAACATGATTTCTTTTGCTTTCCTGTCAAATATTGTCTTCATCTTCTGCTGATAAGTGAGCAAGTTGTCCCGAACTTTATTTCTATTTTCACTTAGTTCCATCACATTGTTCATTCTTCTGATCATAGCATTCGGTTCTGCTTGAGCATCTTGGAGGACGAAAATCACAGGTTTCATCAACTGGGTGGGAAACAATGCTTGAGTACCGTATACGAGCTCATAAGGAGACTTTCCCATATACCTCCTAGTAGTCATCCTTGTTGCCCATAGAGCAAAAACTAACTTTGTATCCCAATTCTTCTGATTTTCATTGATTGTTTTCTTCAGAATTCTTACCAATGTTTTGTTAGAAGATTCTGCCAAGCCGTTCCCCTGTGGATGATAAGCTGTAGAATGAGACAATATCACATTGTAAGTCTGACAGAAATTAATGAACCTTAGTGAGCTGAAAACTTGGGCATTATCTATTACAATATTTACTGGACATCCAAACCTGCTAAAGATATTTTCTTCTAAAAACTTCATAACAACCAAATCATTTTCCTTCCTGGTGGGGATTGCCTCCACCCACTTTGTAAAATAATCCGTAGCAGTAAGGATCCACTTAAATTTCCCACTGGATGGTGGATTGATTTCCCCAATGAAATCCAATCCCCATTGTCTGAAAGGTTCTTCAACAAAAACAGGGAGAAGAGGCAATGGAGCTAACTTCTTCTTCTCTGCAAATACCTGGCATTTTTGACAACTCCTGACTGCTTTATAAACATCAGCAAAAACATATGGCCAATAGAATCCTGATTTAAAAACTTTATGAGCAGTTACCTTCCAACTATAGTGTCCCCCACACAAGCATTCATGATGTTCTTTGATTACCTCTGGAACTTCCTCCTCTGTCAAACACAACAATAATACACTAGCAGGATCTTTCCAATATAACTTTGCTTCGATTATGACATAAGGCTGAGCCTTAATTTTTAAAGCCCTGTATTTAGTTCTATTAATTGAAGGGGGGCAAGAAAGAAAGCATAAATAATGAACAATATCCTTATACCAATCCGAGCAGAGAAATTTATACTTAATTGCTATCTTTGACTGATTATCACCTGTTTCTCCAATGACTTCATCCACATGGGCCAATAAATTAATTCCTAATGCTTGGAAATTTGACTCTGTCAATAATTTGGCCAATCCCAATCCTTTGACCAGTTTAGTTGGTTTTACATCTAGGTCATATTCCTGGATTTTAGCAATCCATTTTCCTCTTTTTCCTTCCACATCACTCTGTACTAAGACATCCTTTACAGCTGAATTGGGAACATATGCTAAGATTTGAGAATGAAGGATATAAGTTCTAAAAGCTTTCAATGCTTTCACCAGAGCGTAAACTTGTTTCTCCAATATATTATATTTCAATTCTTCATCTTGGAGAACTTTACTAAAATATGCTACAGGCTGTTCATGCTTTTCTTCATTTCTCTGTAACAACACAACTGCAATCGTCGAGGGAGATGCAAAGGAGAAAATTTGAAATGGCTTCAAATAATCCAGATTGATGAGAATAGGCGCTTCCTTTAAAGCTTCTTTAATCCTTTGGAAAGATTCTCGCGCTTCTTTGTCCCACTTCACTTCGGCATCCTTTTTCAACATGTTGGTTATATTTTTGATGATTTCTGCGTAATTGGAAACAAATCTTCTTAGAAAATTAATTTTTCCAAGAAATCTCTGAATATCTTTTTTGCTTCGGGGAAGTGGAATGGACTGTATTTCTTCAACCCTCGCTGGATCTATTTTCACACCTTGTTTTGAAACAATATGACCCAACAGTTTACCTTCTTCCAGGGCAAACAAAGATTTTTTATGATTCAACGATAACCCATACTTTCTACACTTCAGGAAAGCTTTCTGCAAATGCTGCAAGTGTTCTTCATCAGAATTTGAAAAAATTGTGACATCATCCAAATAAATAACTACAAACTGATCTCCAACAAATGCAATATCCATCGCTCTTTGGAATGTAGCTCCTGCATTCATTAGTCCAAAGGGCATCCTAGCATACATGAATGTTCCCCATGGCGTAGTGAAAGCAGTTTTCTTCTGATCTTCTTTTTCCACAGCCAGCTGGTTATACCCTGAAAAGCCATCCACCATAGATAGTCTATAAGCTCCAGTCACCTTCTGTAAAACAAAATCCATCTTCGGCAAAGGGTAATTATCTTTCAATGAAGCCCTATTCAAATTTCTGAAATCTACACACAGCCTTATCTCTCTGTTTTTCTTTCGGACTGGTACAAGATTGGAAACCCAATCTGAATATCTAAGTGGAACAATTATTTTGGCCTGCAGCAATTTTTTTACCACCTTTTCGATCGGAGCCAACAACAATGGATTGATTTTCCGGAGCTTCTGTTTATTCTGCTTGACTCCATCCTTCAGTGGGATTTTATGTTGTATGATACTCTTATCATATGTCTTCAAATAATCATAAGACCACTCAAATACATCTTGGAATTGTTTGAACAAATCTACGTACCTTTCTTTGTAGTCCTTCGAGACCCCTTTGAACAATTTGATCATTTTAGGCTCCTGTTGAGTCCCTAAATTGCAATCTTCCACCTGCTCATCTTGGTTTGCTTTCTTCTGATTTATTGCAACGTCGTTTGCATCAAACAGTCTTTCCAGAGGCACTAAGCCTCTTGGCAAAGCATTGTCTTTCAACTGAATGATTTCCTGACCACCAATCTTCTTTTTAAGAGTCTTACCAACCAATTCATCTTCATCAGTTTCCAAATCAATCTGATGATCTTAAAAATCCTCAATCATCAACAGGAACTGCTTAATCTGTTCATCGTCCTCAAAGACCTGCCAGTGTTTAATATTGTCAGGAATTGAAGGTCTATGTCTCATCTCAATTTCATACCTTAGTCTCGGACTGATCGGAGGCTTGAATGTACTTGCTGCAATCGCCAAAGAATCAGCCATTCTATTTTCTTCCCTTGGAACAAACTGTAAGTTGAAGGCTTCAAAGTAATTTTCGATCAGATCCCAAACCTCATTCCGATATGATCTTAACCTGGGATGTTTAGTTTGACATAAATTCTTGATCTGTCTTATAATTAATTCTGAATCTCCAAACACAGTCATAGACTGAATTCCCATTTGCTTAGCTGTATGCAAACTAATGATTAATGCTTCATATTCTGCAACATTATTAGTGGACTCAAACTCCAATTTGAAAGAAAAAGGCACAAGGTTGCCTTCAGGAGAAACAAAAATGAAACTAGCTCCAGTGCCTTCTTTGGAAAACACACCATCAAAATAACACTTCCATAGCTTGTTCGAATGCAGCTCCTTATGCACAATTGCTGAAGGAAGCTGCCCTTGCAATTCTTCAGCAAATTCTGCATCTTCATGCAGCATGAAGCAAGAGAGGTCATCCTTCTCTTGGCCATAAATTGGTGAATTACCTGCATCTTTCTTGGTAGTAGTTTTTTGAAATCTAGTCTCTCTATACAACCTCCTCTCTTCACCATTGAAAACGAGAATGATAGCATATGTAAAATCTAGCTTCAAAACTCCTCCAAGCTTTGCCCCCTATGATATAGATAATAACATACCAAACCTGGCAGGAATATCTGCCACTACAACATCCATCATAATGCTTTTGGCTGGGATTTGAGCCAATGTAACAACCATATCCTTAATCAGACCCACACACTTTACCCTTTTTGAGTCAAAAGAGTAAAGATCTCAATATGGCTTGGTGATTTGCAAATTCAACTCTTTCATCACACACAATGGCATCAGATTGTGGGACGCACCAGAATCTAGCATGCAGTTATGTAGAACAAAATCATGTAACAGAAGTGATATATAAAAATGAGGGACAGATGAATCTACCTCTTCAACAAGAGGTCCAAATGTAACCACTGGTTTCTCTTCCTGTAGATTTACTATATCACCTACTTCATCAGACTGAGATAAATTGATAATCTCGGCAATATTTTTCTTATAGGCAGGTGTTTTCATTAACTCAAGAAGAGGTACTTGAATCTTCACTTTCTCCAACTCTTTCGACAAACTGAAAGTTTGATTTGATTTTGTCAACTTTTCAGGTTCTTCTTGATATTTCTTGGAATTTGAGTTTTTATTAGAAACAGTAACCACTTTCTCCAAAATATTAGAATCTCTAACTTTTGTTTGAGAAGCTTCTGCTTGCTGCTTTTCCTTCTCTTTTTCTTCGTTCATGGGATTTTTCCCCTTATCTGTTTTCTTAGTTTGATCTTTTTGGAATGGAGTCGCCATTGGAGCAGGTGCTGCTTCTGATTCTTTTTCTTCATTGTCTTGAGTCCTTAGTCTCTTCTTTGACCTCAAATCATACTTTTTATGCAACTTAGATTGCATGAAGCCTGTGAACTGTCTGCAGTAATCATCCATCTCTTCTTGATCAAATGAAAGATCATTTTCTTCCACTTCTTCTTCTTTAGCTTCTTCTTCTGTTTCATCGTCTTCCATATACACAGCAGAAATTTGAGCATCATCCTCTCTCTCATCATCATCATCTGCTGAACGGGACGGGGCTGCCTCTATGTACAAAGGTGCTTGCACCTGATCTAGATCTTTCTTCTCTCTTTGCAGAATTTGTAGAGGCTGTTTTTTAAATTGGAGATTAAAACCCCTCTGTTCTGTCTTGCAGGCTTACTATCTATTTCCAATTTCACCAATTTATTGGACAGATTTTATATAACCTTAGTCATATCATCAATTCTTTGTTCTTGAGCCGAGGTTTCTTCTTTAGCTTTTCCTTTATCTTGGACTTTACCAGCAGCGGACATATTAGCCTCAATCTCCAGAGCATCAGTTTGAATCTGCTCCAATGTAGGTGACCTCCTTTTCCTCAATGTGAAACTGAATTCTGGTTCAAAAGCACCAGCAAAAACAACCCTTGCTCCAATAGGAGGGGGTTTCATTTCAACAGGTAAACTATTATACAATTTATTAAATCTTTTCACAAAATCTTTCATGCTTTCATCAAATTTCTTCTTTATTGCATTGAACTCTGTCAAAGAATAGCCATGGTCCCTTTTTTCACCCCATCTCTTAATGAAACGCGTTTCTAGGGCATCCCAATCATTTATGGTACCATTAGGAAATCCTTTAAACCATTTCCTTGCCTCTCCACTTAGAGACTGGACAAAAAGTCTCATTACAACGTCCAAATGTTCAACATTTAAATTCTCGGCAAATGTGCAAAACAGGGGCAAGTGCTGTTCTGCAGTTATTTCGTCTTCACTAGTAAATCTAGGGAGTAACTTGAGATACTACTGAGGCATATCATGCAGTGGTTGGGGTAGATTCAATGGTGCATATCTATTCATCAAGAAAGCAGGGGCTGCAGGGACTGCCACGTTTACGCCCGGGTTAACTGCTCCTTGAGCGGGGGTAAAATGAATACCAGTTGTAGGAGAGGATGAATGAGGTGGAACAAATGATATAGGATTTGGAGTATGAATTATTGCAGAAGAGCTGGCAACTATATGGGGCTGAGTTTCTGTAAAAGGAAAAGACACAAACTCCAAAGATTGCTCTTCTAATGTGGGTTCTTGAAAATGAACGGGTGATGGTGACGACTCTTCTTCCGAGAAAGTGAGTTTCTTGGATATGAAAGTGAGTGAACTGCTGCCTGGTGCGAGCAGTGTAGTTTCTGGTGTATCAAATATTTTTAGTTTTTGGCCCTTCTTTGAAACAAGCTTCTCAGGATCAGACAAAACAGGAATGGTTTGCTGAGAGGAATCCGACCTCGTGTGAGGTTTCTTGGGAGCCAGAGCTATTTTCAAACAAACACACCGTACTATTTCCTCCTCTCTGAACAACCAGAGGAAATTTAAAACAAAACCCAGGGAAAATCTTCGAATCTTCGAATCCCCGGCAACGACGCCAATTAATGTTGTTCCTTGAGAAACAATTTCTTGCTGTGAAAAGAAATCCGTGCTCAAGACATTAAAGATTATGTCACAAAAAAAAGTATATCTGTCCCTGTTCTATAAACCTTCAAACATTAATTATATAATCTTCAAATATTAAACCCATGGAAGGTTCTACAATGCCATATCCTCCTTATGCTGAAATGAAAGGATGGAAGAAACAAGAAAGAAAAGATTTTAATTTGATATGCTGCTTGAAACATAATCTATCAGTGTAAAATCCTGAAGGAATGAGTAATGATAACGTTAAAATAGAGGAGCGCCCATTAAGGTTTATTTAACTCTTAAATACACATGTATTTAGAGACCTGCAGCTTAAATTACTCTATTTTACTCATAGATATGAAAAACATAATGAAAACTGAGAAACTATTCAGCATAAAAAGAATGAAGGAAACTTGCAAAACTTTTCATTAATTCAGTATTCTTCAGTACAAAATTTTAGCTTCAAGGTACAAAACTCGAAACCTTCATCTTTCTTCAAATTGTCTTTTTGTACATTATCACGAAACAATTTCCAATAATGAAACTGATTCTAACTATTCTAACTAACTCTAACTGCCTAAACTATTAACTGTTATAGAGGTACATGCCTCGAAAAAGTCTTATTACATTTGCATAATCCTGAGAAATGACATAATGAGAATTTTTATAACTTCTAATCTAAAGGAACAACTGGTCCTGAAGTGGCTGCAGAATCTACGGCTACTTTTGATTTATCCGTTGGGATCTTTTTTGCTGTGTCAATGGAGAAGATTTTGCATTTTTTCCAAAGTTCACTTTGAGTTGTAGGAGCATTCCTGTTGGATGTGACAGAGCCATCCTAAATTGATCCTTTTCAAGATCCATTACAGTCAATAATCTGTTCTGATCAGCAGCTATGTGATGTTCTGCTTGCACTCCTACATTGGTTTTAATCCTCTGGTTTCTTTCTTCAATCTGTGAAAATATTTTTTTTACTGACAACATCTTTTCTGAATAAAGTTCATGTCCTCTAGGAGAAGAGGGGACATTTTGTTCTTCATTGACATGGAGAGTAAAACCTGGCGAATTGGAAGAGTGATCTTCTGCTAATTTGGTTCTCTTTTCCTCTCTGGGCTCCTCATCATCTATTTCAACAACATTTTCTCTACCTCTTTTGCTTGTCTTTTCCATAATAGGAGGCGTTTGAATGCTGGTTTTCGATGCACTTGTTTCACCTGGATTTGCAAGCTTCTCGTGATCAGGTTTGCTTACATGGGAAAATGCAGCGTATCCATTTTCAATTCTTCTCTGAGAGATTATTGCATGCGGATCATAAGACCATTTTTCTCCTAGCAGCAACTGTGTCTCTTCCAACATTTTAGAAACTTCATCAAAAGCTTGTCTCGAATTGACCACAAAAGGCCCCACACTCATAGGAAATTTATACATAACACCTTTCTTCATGGGAAGAAAGTGTATCTGATCCACATTAAGGCTCTGTCTTATGAATTCCAATGCGAAAAGCCGCATGGGTACAAAAGTTGGGAGCCTATAGGGCTCAATGCTAGCTCCATACAACCTTATCTCTGAATACTCTTCAAATACAAACCAATCTCCAAATCTGCAATTAGGTCCTAGCTGTAGGAACTCCCGGGATTTTGGTAAGAAGCATGGAGGAAGAACTCCATTCAAGACTTTATAAGCAATAGTCATGAAATGGCTAGCAAACTCAAACAATCCTGCTTCATTTTCTTCTTTTCTTATCATGTCGGTCCAGAACAGAACTGCTTGTTTATGTTTATTAACATCAACTATATTCAATCCAAAACTCATAAATTCTTCGACATTCTGATATAAAAACAAGTAAATAATCAATGACGGGAATCTGAAAAAACCTGTGAGAGGGAGGGCCATCAATTGAGAATTTACGATTTCCTGCCAGAAAGATGGAATGTCGAGAACCACCCCTGGTTTCATCATCAGCGCGAACATCCCCAAGACTGATTTATCAACTGTCTGGTCATTGTCTTTATCCAAAATCTCCGCAATGCAACTAAGAACTGGTCTATACTCAACATTGAACGTTTCCAGGCTAAATTATTCTCCTTCTAACTGAGCCTCCTTTGAATTTGGTTTCAAGTATGACATGTACAGACTGAATTCTTCATTTGAAAGGTCTTCAAAATAACAAGCCAGTGAATCTTCAGAAAATTGCAGTGATGACTCATTTTTGGGAAAGCACAATGCTTGACGGATCAATTGCGTTGATACCTGCAGAACGTTTTCTCCCTGCGAATTCATTATGAAACATTTACCAGGGTACATTGAGGAGACAAGCCAGGAGATGAACTCAGGAAACAAGTGGGTTTTTGGAATACAGGCGGACAAAACACCGGAACTCTTCATGGCCGAAAACATTGGAGATTCCTCAGTGTTTAGGGTCACTTGGTGATACAGCAAGGGATGATTGACAAATGACAGGGTATCGTGAATGTCCCTTTCACTGTCCATGAGAGAACTGAAGCTTGATGAACCGGATAAAGAGGCTCGTTTTTCCATGGCTGACAGACGATGAAAACAATACGGGGGTATTGGGTAATGAAAAGGTGGCGGGAGCACGACTCAAAGGGAAAAAGAACCACAATCAAACGAGAATGGGACAAAGAACAATTTAACAGCTAAGAAAAACCATAACAAATGCCGAAATGACATCACTACGGGGGGTCCGGGAGTACGACGGAACACATCGACCTATACCCCCTGTAATGAATCTCAGCCATTGATCACGGCTCGCCCAAGATTTTGACCAGTCAACTACGGGGGGTCCGATTTTGATAATTAACGGGCTATTTTCCCCACCATAATAACTAATCCGGAACCACTCTCCCACGATCACCACTTCCGCTCGGGAAGTGGTTTGAACTTTAAGCTCGAAATAAAACATGTATTTCAATAAAGTTTAATAATCATCGAGCTTTGAAACGCTTCTTTTAATGAGATAGTATAAAAACCTTATGCTATAACATATGTTTTTTTGATTTTCTATTTTTTTTGTATTTTTGATACTCAAAATAAAGATTGAAAAGGATATGCGGATATGATCCACAACACCACACACGGAATTGTAATAATGAATTTTTAAAATCATCATTATGCCGTCGTTAGGTTATGATGGCACCCCCCCAACTTAAATATTTCCGTACGCAGTATTAATGTCTTCACATGGAATATTTAATTAAATCCATAAAATTCAAGTGGAGACGTACTTGGCGGCCTACCTGGAAGAAGTGACAATTGGTAGAATGATGGCGCAGTAATGATGTAGATGGAGTAACAACAGTACGAGTAGCAGTATCCGGAGTAATAGCATTTGGAGTAATAGTAGTGCGAGTAGTAGCATCCGGAGTAACAACATCTAGAGTAACAGTAGTGCGAGTAACAACATCCAGAGTAACATCATCTGGAGTAACAACAGTGCGAGTAACAACATCTGGGGTAACAACATGGCGAGTAGCAACATCCGGAGTAACATCGTATGGAGTAACAGTAGTACGAATAGAAACATCCAGAGTAACAACATCTGGAGTAACAACATGATGATTACCAACATTCGGAGTAGCAACATCTGGAGTAACAACAGTGCGAGTAGCAGCATCCAGAGTAACAACATCGAGTAGTAACGACATGATGAGTAGCAGCATCCGGAGTAACATCATCTGGAATAACAACAGTACGAGTAGCAGCATACAGAGTAACAACATCTGGACTAGCAGAAACCAAGGAGTAACAACATCGAGTAGCAGTAATCAAGGAGTAACAACAACATGAATAGCAGCAATCGAGTAATAACATCATGAGTAGCAACAACCAAGTAAAAACATCATGAGTAGCAGCAACTGAGCAACAACATCATGAGTAGCAGAAAATGAGTAATCAACATCATGAGTAGCAACAACTGAGTAACAACATCATGAATAGCAACAACTGAGTAAAAACATCATGAGTAGCCACATCCAAGGAGTAACGACATCAATACTTAGAAGAATTTTTTTATCTTTAAAACATTACTCCTTAGTAGTAACTCCTGCAAAAAGACAAAAAAATAAATAGTAATTGTATTTATTCATTTATTTATTATTATTATTATTTTTAGAGCAAGGATGTAGAGGAAGAGTTCTCTACCCTGATAACCTTCAAATCAGATTTCTGAGAGAGATGTTTGATGAAAGCTTCCTTAGAGCCTGGGCGGTGGTATAATCTCAGGCAATGTCCATTCGCTATGAATGAAGCACATGTATTGTAAATTGTGACTAGCCTGATTGTTCCATTATCAAATACAACGTCCACCTTGTAAGGTCCCATCCAGCGAGTGCAAAGCTTTCCCTTAAAATCCTTCTATGAAACACCTTGTTTTTGATAAACTTGTCGTGCCATTTCCTTCTCTGCTGCTGCATCACAGTAGTCCTCTATAAAACCATTGAACGGATTTCATCTAGTTCATTAAGCTGGACCTGTCGGTGTTTCTGGGCGTCTGACAGATCCAAACCAAATTCAAGAGCTGTTCTGAGTGTACTGATTTAAAATTCTATTGGAAACAACGGGGATTTCCAAAAAACCAACTCAAATGGTGAAAACCTAGTTGTGTTATGCCATGTTGTTCTGTACGCCCAGAGAGCTTCACGCAGCTTTTGAGCCCAATCCCAATGATTGTATGCCAAAATTTTTGTCAAGATATTTTCCAATGTTTTGTTTGTGCTTTCCACTTGTCCATTCGCCTGGGGATGGTATGGAGATGTCACCCTGTGTTTGAACCCATATTTCTGCATAAGCTTTTCTATCATGTGTGATGTAAATTGTGCTCCTCCATCTAAAACAATCTCTCTTGGAGTCCCGTAACGAGAAAAAAATTCTTGAAATAGAAAATATAAAACCACTTTCTCTGTTGCTTTCGCAAAAACTTTGGCTTCTACCCACTTAGTCATGTAATCTGTATAGACCAAATTGTGAACCTTTTGCTGGGAGGGTGGGTTGAAGGGTCCAAAAAAGTTGATAGCCCATTTCTCAAAAGGTTCGAGGACTACCTGTGCCTGTAAAGGCATTTCATCAGCTTGATCGGGCTGCCCCATACGCTGGAAAATATCACACCTCCTGACATAATTCTGTGCATCCCAAAAGATAGAAGGCTAGTAATATCCCATTTGTAGCACCTTATGGCCTGTTCTTTTGTTCGCAAAATGCCCTCCACAAGGGCCATCATGGTCAGCCTTCAATACTTCATAAATATCATCCTCAGATACACAACGTCAAATCTGATTATCAACTCCTGTATGAAAGAGGTACCCTTCCATCCAAGAATATCAGACACCGTGATGAATAATTTTTCGCTATTCCCTGTATGAAAAATGATGAGGCACCTTCCATGTAGTAAGATAGTTAGCAATATCCACATACCACAGAGGTTTAGTAGAAATTTCAAAAAGATGCTCATCGAGAAAAATATCTTCTATAGGTGTGCATTTGTTATTGTTATCCATTCTAGACAGGAAATCGGAAACTACATTATCTTTTCCTGGTTTGTTTATTATTGTAATATCAAATTCTTGAAGCAATAGCAACCATCTTGTAATACGGCCAGGAGTGATAGGTTTATTCATCAAATACCTTATTGTTGCATGATCAATATGTACAAAAGTAGGATACCCGATGATGTAGTGCCGGAACTTGTTGATAGCATAAACGACAGACATAAATTCTTTCTCCGTAACCGTGTAATTTAGTTCAACAGGAATTAAATTCTTGCTGACATAGTAAATTGCATACAGTGTTTTGTCTACCTGATTTCCTAAAATAGCTCCTACTGCTGTCTGAGAAGCATCAACATGTATTGTAAATGGTAATTCCCAGTCTTCAGTCCACAAGAATTCTGCATCTTTTGTTAGCAATTGAAAAAGTGGATGTACTATTTTAGCAAAATTTTCTATAAAGTGTCTGTAATAACCAACACAACCAATAAAGCTACGTACCTGTGTGGGTGTCTTAGGTACCGGGAAGTGTAATATTACCTCTACTTTGGCTGGGTCAACTTGAATTACAGGAGCTGAGAGAAAATGTCCCAATACTATTCCTTCTTCCCTCATCATATGGCATTTGACTATACTCAGAGATACATGGGTCTGCTTACATCTTTTGAGTACTTTCTCTAGATTTTCCAATCCCTTTTCAAATAAGTTTCCATATGGAGTAAAATCATCCATATAGATTTCAACGCTGTCATTGACCATATCAGAAAATATTCCTAGGATTGCCCTCTGGAAGGTTGCAGGAGCATTACACAGGCCAAATGGGAGGACCCTGTATGCAAGGGACCCCCACGAGCATGTGAAAGTTGTTTTATCCTAGTCTTCTAGGGCTATCTGGATCTGGTTATATCCGTTGAATCTGTCTAGGAAGGAAAAGAACTTCTTCCCAGCCAAGGTGTCCAGGACTTGGTCAATGAATGGCAAAGGGAAATGATCTTTTTGAGTTGCCTTGTTTAGCTCCCTGTAATCTAAACAAATCCGCCATTTACCATTATTTTTAGGAACAACTAGCAGAGATACCCATTGGCTATCCAAGATGGGGTAAATGAAACCGACATCCAAGAATTTTTGTAATTCTTCTTTGATAATGTTCTTTAGAGCAAGATTCATTCTCCGTTGGGGTTGTCTACAGGGTGGAAATTTTCCTTAATATAAATATGATGAGTACATAAGTTAGCAGGGATTCCCTTCATGTCGGTATAATCCCAAGAAAAATCTTCCTAATGGTCTTGAAGGAATTTTAAGAGCTGTTTTGTCTGGAATTCAGACAGATTGGGGTTTATATTGAGTGTTTTCCCTGGTTCAATTTCAATCAGGATACTATCATGGAATGAAGTTACAGGAATTTCTTCAATTTCATCTTCTGGTTCAATGTTTTCCCGTGTCTCATAGCTCATAGTAGATTCTAAAATCTGGCGAGTAGAACTGGAAACAGAACCAGGATCATTAATAAAAGTGTTAATAGTATCATCCTCAGTTTCTGTTTTGAATTGCAAGGCCTGCCTAATATTGAGGATTGGTCTAAATTCTTCATTTTCAGGTTCAGGCTCTTCTATTGGTAGAGGTTTATGTTTGGCTAATAATTTTTCAGATGGGCTAGGTTACGCAGGGGGGTAGAGAGTAAGGTTCTTCGTAACCATCCCATTTGATATAATCATATGCCCAGATCGACACTCTATGTAGGTGTCTGCAGTTGTGAGCCAAGGTATTCCCAAGATCAATGGGTGGCCACCAACTGAGGAACATGTCTTTAATACAAGGAGGTCCACAGGGTAGTGCCATGAATCCACCGAAATAGTCACATCTTCTAATTTCCCTACCAGCTTAATTGTAGACCTGTCTGCTAGTTCGAAGATGGTAGGGGTTGGCTTAATTTTTCCGAGACCTAATGTATTCATTGTTTCAGAGGTAATAATATTGATGGAAGCACCCAAATCTACTAGTACATTTGGGATTTCAACCCCATTGATTTGTATTGTTAGAATTGGGTTTCCTGGGTCTCCATATTTCACAGGCATAGTCTTTCCTAGCATAATGTTGGAGAGTCTACCCAACATATATTGAATAGTTAATGGATCCCTTGGTCTCTTCCCAGGTTTCTTAGAGCAGTAATCTTTGAGAGTTTTTGCATATATATGTACATCCCTCATACACTTTAGAAGGGGTATTTTGACAAAGAGATTTTGCAATTCCCCCAGGAAATCAAACTCTATTGGAGGGTTTTGTTTATTCAAGGTCAGTCTTTCAGGATATGATGGAGAAATTGGATGACCCTGATTAAGAACAGGTTGGCGAGGTGTCTGATTTGTTATGTTTTGGTCTACTTTATTCCCAACTATCTTCTGTTCTGGTTCTATAACTTCACTATCAATCTGTTCTATGATAATAGGTGAAGTGGGAGCACTTACTACCCGACCATATCATAAGTTTATTTCGTTAAGTCTTGCAGTAGAAATGATATAAGATGGAAGGTTAAGAGTGTCTATTTGTTGGACCCATTTATTATTAGGATTCAGATTGGGCTGGATAGGAAGTTGGGATCGAAGGGTTGGGTTGCCTAGAGGTACATTGGAGGGTAACTGAAGTTGCTATTGAGGCATAGATTGGGGAAATTTCACAGTAGGAGAGGGTCCACGCCAGTTCTGATTCCATGAAGGATTAAAACTAGTCTGGGTAGCCCATTGTTGCCAGGGGGGTATTGATACTAAGACCAGATATGTTAAAAAGGTACTAACTGGGGGACCATATTAAAATTATTAAAATACTAAGATGGGTCTAGAGGCATACCTAGATTCATAGCTGGTGGTCGAGATTTCCATGGCTTTCTTGGCCCCATCAAGTATAATTGGTCTACTTCATTTTCTTCACTTGCCCCTTGAAAAACTGCCTTCAGTCCTGGCAAGGAAGGGCATGAGTTGGTCGCATGATTCTGTTCACAAATCATGTAGGCTTCCACTGTGTTTAGTGGGAATTCTTTCAAAGGATGCTTCTTTCTGCACTATGGGCAGAATATAGCCATAGTCTTCCCCAGCTCTATTTGTTTCTGTTTTTCTTGCAGAGTGTCCATCTGGGTGGATAATGTGCTTAGGATATCAGTCCTTAGGTTATCTAGTAGGTTTCCGATTTCTACCTTTGTAACCCCTCCACCAGAAATCATTAATGACCGAATTCCCTGTCCACTTCTTGCAGCCCCTCGTGAACACTGGATGCATAAGTCACAGATGGTGTCAAATTATTCTTTTGAAACATCCCCCTTTCCTACTATGTTCAAAATTTGCAGGGAATATTCCCTCAATGCCCGGAGAAGGATGATTTTCAGGATATATTTATCCAGGTCACTATGGCCTGATCTATGCAATATATATTTGAATCGTTCCACAAAATCTTCCATGTTCTCATCCTCCTTCTGTGAAAACTTAAAAATCTCGTCCTTGATATCACAGGATTTACAATAGTCCTCGTATTTTTCCAAAAATATTTCTTTCATTGCATCCCATGAAGAAATAGTGTTTCCTCCTAAACCCATGAACCATCACAGGGCTTCCCTTTTAGGGTAGCAGGAAATATTTTTAGTTTCTGAGCATCAGAGATATAATCATATCCTCAAAACATAATGTCAAATTCGAAGAGGAATGTATCAGGGTCTTCAGAAGAAAGCCCATGAAAATCAGGTAGAGCCGTTAAAGGAATGGGCTTCATCGGTGCATCACCTATAATGTTTCCAATTGGAAAATCAATAGAAGAACTTGTAGGTGCCATAAATATTCTCCAATACTCACCTGTGATTTCAATTGGTTCTGTGAGTGGTACTTGGGGTGATTCGACTGTAGGAGGTTTAACTGCACTCCGCTGGTCCCTTGGTGACGCAAAATCCCTCAGGAACTCTCTTTCCAAATCGAAATTTCTTAGTTCAACTGTAGGAGGCTTTACATTAACACTCCCTTGGTCTCATGGTGACAAAAAACCTTTCGGAGTTTCTTCTTCCCAATTGGAATTTCTTAGTTATTCCGACCCTCTACTTGCTATTCCTTTCCCTTTTGTTGACAGTAGGGATGTCTTCTCCACTGATACCTTATTTGCTACTTCTTCGGCCGTCGAAAGAACTTCCTCTGGTACTGTGGATGGCACTGGCTGTTCAATTGACTGCCCTTCGAACTTCATTTGAACCCTTACCTTGACAACAGCGTGAGAGGATGCTTCAGATTTAGCCCTTTCGATGATCTCCTGGATATAGGTCTTCCTCCCTAGATCCTTTCCTTTCTTTGGGGGTCTTCCTTTGCCCCTCTTATTCAGATATTTTTTCATACAATTGGTGAGAAGAATTCATAAAAATAGAAAAAGTGCTCAAGACCCAGAGCATGATAGATAACTTCCTCCCCGGGATGAGAGAGTAGGTTCAAGCATAAAATTAAATAAACTAAAAGAAAATCAAAGTTTAGGACCTTAAGTAGGGTAATCAAATACCCTCCCCAGGACGAGAAGTTGGCCCTTTCAGAAAAATAATCAAAAAGCAGAAAAAATAAATACTATGCTCAGGATAAAAAATACCCTCCCTAAGACGAGAGATCGGTTCTAATGAAAAAGGAAAGAAAAGAGAAACAACACACTATGCTCAGGACTTAGAGCAGCGTAATGGATGCCCTCCCCAAGATGAGAGATTAGTTCTAAAGAAAACATTAAAAAGTAGAAAAACACAGAACACTACACTCAAGACTTGGGGTAGGGCAATAAATTCCCACCCCAAGATGAGAGATTGACCCTTAGATCAATTGCAGATCGTGTTCTTGCACCTTGTTATCCTTCCCCGGTAGCGACACCAAAATGTTGGTGTCTGGATGTGAACAAATATTCAAACCCTATTTCCACATAAATTATCAACCCAGGGGCGTTAGTTATTTCAAGAATAACAGGCACAGTATATGCAAGAGAAATCACATAGCCCGCTATTGAATCACAAGCTTTAATTAATGAACAAGAAAAATACTGTAAAAATAATTAAAATAGATTGAAAAATTAAAAATGCATTCCTAGCAATTGCAGAATGATACTGGAACAACAATAATGATAAAAAATCAAAATATAAAATCAACAAAAGAAAGATAACGTAGCACCTGACCAGAAAAGTGGGCCCAACTCTCTGATAAGGGCTGCGGCAAAATCACAATTTACAGGTGAAACAACATAATACCGTGCATTCAATTAATTGGAAAATGCTTCTGTTACAAAATTTATATATTCTTGCTTAACCTCGATTCACAGCTCGAAGGCCCTCTTTATACAACTATTCAGGAAATCGTAGATTTCCTTTAACAACTAAATATTTACAATTATACAATTCGTTACAACAACAACCTAGTTTCCAAAAGGAAACCATGAAAAATCCTAAAATACCGCTGGGGTAAAATAGAGTCTGTTGCGCTGTAGCAGAAGGTAAATATAGCACTAGAAATTAGGAGTTTCTCTGTGGCTCACAGCTATAATCCCCTCGCTTTTACCAAATCTGTAAAAATATTGGAGTTAATGCTTACAAAGGTAAAACCTCCATGACTATTACTTCATTAATAAAAAATTCCATGTAAGATAGAGGAAAGGGGTTTACCTCATGTATTTTAGAATAATTAATGATGCAAAGAGATTGAAAGGTGGGCGAAAATGGGAGAGAAAAGTATACAAATTCGGTACCCAACAACCGTGATCAATGCGTACCCTTGAATGAACTTCCTGTAGTAGCCCGTGTGTCCAAGGATAGGGCGTAGCTGTTTCTCAGTTGTAGGGACTGCCAGGTTGATGATAACTGCTACCTTGGCAGGGTCAACCATTAGTTCCTGTCGACAGACTATGTGGCCTAACAAGATCCCGAAAGGGACGGAAAATATGCACTTCTTAATATTCAAGGAGATTTGTTGCTTACTACAAGCGTCCAACATCATGCGCAGGTTTGAGACGTGATTCTTTACCAAACCAAATACTGTCCAATCATCAAAATATACTTCCAATAACTTATGGATGAACTCCTTGAATACTGCGACCACCACCTGCGAAAATATGGCAGGGGCATTCTTGAGCCCGAACGACATGACAGTGTACTGGAAGGATCTCCATTAAGTGGAAAACGTAGTTTTATTTCTATCTTCAGGTGCGATCTTGATTTGATGGTAGCCCAAGAACCTGTTAGTGAAGAAGTACACTTCCTACCCTCCCACACTATTGAGAATTTCGTCAGAGAATGGCATAGGGAAGGGATCATCAACGTAGGCATCATTCAATTTGCGTAGGTCAACACCGATTCTTATTTCTCCTTTAGGATTTTTTTCCTGGACCACCAAAGGGCTTACCCAATCTGATTGTTCTACTTGTTCGATGATACCTGTGACTATCATTTTGTCAATTTCTTCCCTGACTTTCTATTTATACTTGGGATTCAATCGTTAAGGTCACTGCTTAACAAGGTGCGCATCTGTTTTTAAAGTGATACGCATGACCCCTGGGTGCCCTGTAATCCCCTTGAGTTCTGAAATTTCGTAGGAAACAGGTCCTAGTACTCTGTGAGAAGCTCGACGAATTTCACAATAGTATCATCATCCCAGTAGTCCCCAATTTTAGCTAGATTAGGTTGTTGCTATGTTCCAATATTGACTTCTTTTAGCTTAAGAGGCTTGGTCACATCGACAGTTTGCAGCGGGGGACCAATGACTGCCCGTTCTCCCTCCGATTCTAGGATAGTGATATTTTGCGGGCCTTCATCACATTCCTCCATTGATAGATTGCAGCAGTTAACAATATCCTGCATCTGCGTGTCTAAAGCTGGTGCCCCGTACTCCACACGTGGCTGCGATTCATCAAATACTAGGGCATATATATCCTGCAGGGCCTTGTATAGTGCCTCAGTTCCGCCTATCAACCCTGAATTCCCCACAAAATCGTCTTTCATGGTCTTTCAGTGGAGGGTATGCTGATGTAGTTCTGCATCCAGATACCATGCAGTAGGGATCGGCGCCAAGGCATGAATAAACAGGTGGACCCATTCGTTCCTAGTCCTTTTACACCATGCCTCCATCCATGCGGTCACGTGCTTGCACAGGTCTCCTTGCCCAATGAAAGTATCCATGCGTAGGTGAACCGGGGGTTCGAACCATAAGATCATCATTTCACGACATTATTCCTAATCCTGGAATGTCCCCTTATGAGTTTCCCACCATCACGCAGGGGTTGCGCGCATAGCTAGTTTAAGTGCCCACATTCTTCGCTCCCTTGGGACTTCTGCTTCAAATGTTCTTAGAAAGTCCTTAATACTACCAGACCCATCAAAATAAGGCAACTATCTTGCCTCTGAGGAGATACATCGGAAGCTCTTCGTGATCCTCAGACATCGTAGCGCAGATACATCATGTAAATGATTCTGCCAATTTTCAATCTCCCCGTCGGAGTTAGAGAGGCATTCACTATATTTCTCCCAGAAAAGCACAACATTAGCTGTAGGATTAATCCAATCCTCATCTCAGGAAGTAAGTTTATAAATATGATCTACGTCATCTTCTTCGCGCATAGGCTCTGTATACTTCTCTCCTTCCGCAGGGTCTAGAGGGACTATTACTCTCGTACACTCATTTTCAAAAACCATGTTTCTCTTCTTCATGTTGATAATGCCTCCCATGTCTATCACCCAATCCAGTACCAGGAGTGTAGGATAAGGGTTTGTATCCTCCACAATCTGAGTTACTTCAAAATCCGCGCGTACCTTAACCCCTGCGATATCTACCATAATCTTTGATAGTCTTCCCAACGGTATGATCTTCTGTTGGTTAGCCATGCGTAGCTGTATAGTAGACCATTCCATCTTAGGTTCTCCCATCCTCTGCCATGTCTTCTTGGGAAGGAAGTTTGCATCAGATCCTAGATCGAGGATGACCTGATCCATCTCATAATCGCCAATATGCGTCGTTAGCCGCATTTCCTAACCAGTGCGTTTCTTATGCTTGTATTGTTTGTGAACATCGTTAACTTCTGTGGGAGGGTCAATTCTCTTTGCGCAGTTTTCTATCAGTTCTTGAATATTTTCTACTGTCTTCTGGTTGCGTAGAAGCTTCATACATGCTTGTAGGAAAGGTTTAACTTCATCATCTGCTCTTAGGCTTGTAGGAGCCTTGGAGGTAGATGCCTCATCCTTGGTAAAGTCTTTGTGAGCTTCGATGAAGGTTTCTTTCTCCTTCTGCAGATCCAAGCTTTCCTATTTGATAGTAGCTTTCTAGATGAAGGGTTCAGCTGCAGCCCTTTCCTCAGCTCCTCCAGTATCCATGCCACTGCATGTTATGACATTAATATTGGTTCCTTCATCATGTGGTTCTGCCTTAATGCTTTGCACATGCTGCATTGGTATCTGCTATTTTTTCTGCATTTTTGCTATCATTACTAGACAATCTTCAATCGCATGATCCAATTGTCTACAATATTAGCAAGATTGTCATGTAGGTTTCAGACAGTCCCTTGAAAAGTGTCCTACTTCTCCACAGTTGTAACAGATCAATTTCCCTCTTCCCCGACCTGCGCCTCCACCCCTTCCCCATCCCCTACCTATGGTTGGGGAGCCTCCTCTTCCTGAGGGAGATAGTGGTGAAGAAGGGTCAGCTTGTACCCTGTATAGGTTTCCTCAGTCTATCATTAAGTCATAGGTCCGACAGTTATGTTCGTCATGCCCCACAGATGAGAAGAATCAACACCATTGTTGCTTCAATTCTGGAACATAAGCACCAAGATGGGGGCAGTGGTTGGTATCATGTAGTCCAGCTATGTGGTAGTCAGTGCACCATAATGTCAGACCGCTTGGTCCCATAGCCTCTTTAAGGCGCAATGGGTTGGGCCCCCCATCCTGCATGTAGTTCGCTAGCAGAGGACACTGATCCTTGGTGTGGCCAGACACCCTGCATCTAATGCACCATACATCTGGGCTAGCCTCTTTTCCATGTTCCTTCTGCAAATTTTGGATTTCGAGGTGCATTACCTCTGGCTATCCCTGGATCTGCTGTACCCCAAACTGGGCATTGTCTCTTGGTGCAACTTCTAGCTTCATCGAAATCTCCAACGATTTCTCTTGCATCTCAATCGCTTGCTGACCCATAGGTCCACGCAGGTGAGGTAGTATCATGGAAATGAACCATTCCTTGTGCTATCTATCATCATACTTAAATTCCCCATCCCTGATAACCTTCTTGAGCTGCTGATCAGCCTCCCATACTGACTTAGTGGGTCCTTATCTAAAGCATTTTAAGTCAACCACCAGTTGAGAGTAGGATTTAGGCTTTCAGAACTGTTGTTTCAAAGCATTCTTAATCTCTTGAATAGATGGATCTGCATGCTGGCCTACGTACCCCATGTACCAATCTAGGACCCTTCCTTCAAAGGAAAAGGATAGCTGCGCCCTCTTTACAACATCACTAGCCACATTCTGCGTGGTCCATATTGATTTTGCTACAAACTAGAATCAGTCCATATCTTCATCTCCTACGCCCTTGAAAGTGGGTAGCTTCATGTGTGCAACCATAACTTCTTCTGGTGGTGGTAGAAGAGTGGGGGAGTTCTTGTCCCTATGTTGACTTGAAGGAAGTTTAGCCAGAGGACTACTTCCTACGTGCGCAACCGACTCTCTTAATGGGATGTAGATGGACCTATCCCATTCTCGGTTGGTTCGGTAATAATTACCACTTTGTGTTGTACTCTCGCTTTGATCAGAGGTCATTCATTCGCTGTGGCTACACAAAATTCCCTTTTCGAACAATAATGTTTTAATTATTAATGGAAATGTTCGCAAGAACTTACCCTGAAATCCTTTGAAGAACCTCCGCTCTGCCTCATAATAGGATACAAATTGATCAACTACGAATTCCGTTACAAAACCTCCTAGCATGCTATCCACCCAATTATCTACCATACAGGTGATCGTATTGTTAGTCTTCTCCAACTGTTGAATCAATTTCATGGTCCACTACGTAATCTGATTGTCCTTCCAACACGTCTGAAAGTCTATGAGCCTTGCTAACCACTCCTGGAGCTCATGCGCAAATGTTACAAAGAAGATTTCATATACTTTGGTGAAAACATATCTATTCTTCCACTTTTCAGTTGTTAGCTTCGTGCTGCGATTATCCTTTACAGAAAATTCCTGAATCTGTCTTTCAAACTAGTCTTCGAGCTCCAATTTCTTAGGTCTCCAATCACCTTGTGGCATTACCCGATCTCTCTATCAAATTCTCCCGATCCCAGCAAGAGAACCATTTGTTGGCTTGAGGGGTCTTGACCCAGGTTCGGAAGTTAAGGTTTGCCAAAAAACCATATACTACTAGCCCTTTTGGCAATGACCTACTTTCGTAGGCCAAGGTCTCACCTGAAGTAGTATGGGAGGGTGCTGGAACCAGGTTTCTGCACCCTGGGAGAGAGTAGGTAATTAAGGCTGATCTTCGTCGAACTATCAGGTTCGCATAGAATGGGTCTATTATCAGTCTTGTAACAATATAATCAGCATATAACCATAATAAAGCTACTACTATTAACAGATTAGATCAATACGGTCGCATCCACATGTGCATCAACAATTACCATCACAGAACATTATAATCGTAGCTAATTCATAAATCACAGATACATTCACAACATAAATTAATAACACAGATGCACTTCAGTAATAAGCATGATCAGTCCAGATATCACAAGATACTTCAACTAGATTCCGCATTCATTAGTAGCCAAAAACCCAATTACAACCCAAGACACAGCTCGCGCACATAGCTAGTGTGGTCCGCACACAGAAGGACTGAGGATCTTCGCGCACAAATCCAGTAGGAGTCCTAACCCAAAAAAAACCCAAGACATATCTCAATAGTTTGTATGTAGCATCAATATTACTTCTTCTTGCCTACTAGACCCAACTATCTAACTATTTATATCATCGTAGCCTTTGCTATTCGATGGTTTGCAAACCACGGTTTGCGAACCCTAGGTTTACCCTTTAGCCCATTACAAAAGATTGGGGGCTTTGACCTGCCCCAAAACCCCTATGCAAGACCAAGTATTACAAAATTATATAAAAAATGTAGCTTAGGGAACCCCGTTCCAACGCTCAAGCAATGTAAAGGTCTGGAGGAAAGAGTTCGATGTATTTTTTAGGCTACATCCTATAGCTGAGAAAGACACTATTCAGATTGCAGCTCTTCACCTACATGGTGAGGCAAATGAATGGTGGTTTGGTCACATAGAGCATGAAAAGTTGACTAAATATTTAGAATTATTTCAAAGGATAAGGAAGAAGTTTGATAGAAGAAAACCAGAGACATTTCACAAAGAAAAATTTCCTAAGAATTCAAAGGAGAATGTCATTCTTGTCACTCTGAACAAAGTGTCAATACATTCACCACAACTACAAAAGTAATTATATGCAAAGGAGAGACACTTGCATCTTTGCAAGGCAGTATTAAGCTCTTGAAATATAGAGCCCCATGCATGATTCAGGAGATGCATGAGGAAGAGGAGGTAGATTCCAGCGCTGGTACATTGACAGAAGAGCATACATCACTCTTACCAGCAGTTGGAGAGATCATTGCACCAGATGAAGGAAATATTGTGGTCTTGCAAGATGTTCTCAAACATTAGTTGGTCCAAGGTTCACAATCATTTCCATCCCATATTGTTTCAGTACCTCTTATTGAAGCTTGTGTGGACATGTTATCAAGGCCATTGCATAACCAAGGATTAGAGCAACATGCGGATTTGAAGCATCAACCTATCACTGCACAGAGGACCCTTGATCTAATCAAGGAAAATATGCATAGCTATCGCATTTTGTCATTGTTGAGCTACACTCAACCTTTTGAGTTTAGTTGTGGAGTTTCAAAAGATGGGATGAGTGTGATCCTATGTACAATGCCTGGATATGAGTTCTGCATTGTGCCTTGCTATGAGATAGCAGATACAACACTGTTAATGAGAAAAAGTGATGAGAAGAGGACCCATTCATTGTTGGAGAATTCCAATGGCAGCTTCACTCATGAAGCATTGGAGAGTCATATGATAGATGGTAGACATCTTAAGATGGGAAATATTTTCCCTTTTCAAGATGACACCTTCTCAATGAGAAACTCACATCTCAAAGAGAAACCTCTACCTACAACATATTCAAAACCTTATGGGTTTTGGAGGGCCAACGATGAAAGGATCTCATGGGAGGTGCACTTCAACATATCATGGAGTGCAAATATCTTTAGCAATTTGAGGAGGTTGGTGTCCTACATTGGGAGGATACCAAGTTTTTATAGAATGAGATCCATCACCCACATTGGGATGAATGGATGTTGATGTTTAGCAAGAGGTTGGAAGGCCACTTGCAGAACTATGAGACAAGCCAGCAAGAAGCTTGGCTGCGCTAGTTTCTCTTTGGTGAGTATGGTTACCACCCAAAAACACATATTTCCATGATCCATGCCTTATACAACACTAATGTAATGAAGGAGGAGGCATGACTGCACTGGCTGCTCTTGGGTGAGTATGGTTACTACCCAATGGATCATATTTCTTTGACTCATGCCTTGCATATCAATGATAGGATGCAATAGAAGAAGGCATGTTTACTTTGGTTGTTGTTGAGAGAGTTTGGCCATCACATGACATTTCCCATGTTTATCTGTTCTGTATTGTTTGGAATATGGCATGACACTCTCATGATGTGTAATGATGGATTTTGTTTGCATTGGGATGATATGACATTCCACATGTCAATCAATGTGTTGTTTCTCCATGATTCACATGATGATGTGAAGAGGCAGCAAGAGATCTTGTTGCTATGGTTACTCTTGGGAGAGTTTGGCTTGACATACTTCCCTACTTTGCATGGTAATGTTAGAGGATGGAAACAAGAGGCATTCCTTCAATGGATCTTATTGGGAGTGTATGGACACCATACTTGGTATAATGATGACGTGGTGGGGTAGCAAGATGCATTACTGTGTTGGATCCTCTTGAGAGAATATGGCCAACCTACTTGGTATGATGATGGTATGGTGTGGCAACAAGAAGCTTTGCTGCAATGGATTTTATTAGGAGAATATGGTTTGACATCTTTCATGTCTACCCAAATGTCTCTACTTCTTATTTTTCACAATGTTAGGATGATGCTTGGATCCAACAAGGCCAATAGGGCTAAATATGAAAGCATGGAGAGACATAGTCGACTTCATGAAGCATGAGATGGATAAATGTTTTGTGAATTGGGGCTTTCCTTTTATGGGATGAACCACTTCATTTCATGTATCTCATGTATTGATGATGCTATTGGACATCATGTGGTTGTGACTTGGGACTTCATTGAAGATGAGGGACATCTAGCTACGTAGTTGGAGGTCACTCTAGACATTCTAGAGAAAAAACTTTGGAGATGGGCATGCATAAAATATTGCAGAAAATGGGGAGGCCTTCCTTGTGAGGATGCCATTTGGGAGGTGATAGATGCATGGAGCATCTAATTTTGCAGTTTCTTGAGGACCAACAACATTTTGGTAGGGAGGATTGTAATATTCCAAATTTTACATCTGTTTGTTGGAATATTAGAGTTATTACTTATTTGTCTTAACTAAGTAAATAAATGGGTGGAGGGACCCATAACCCCTTAAGATGAATAAATCAACTCCTAAGAGAGTGAACATGGTTAATTATAAAGCTAAATCATGGAATAGTGGAGAAGCTTAAAGAGTGGTGATCAAACATCATTAATAAGAAGAACATGGAGAGATGAAGGAGTCAAATAAGATCTAGGAGGAATCAAAGTAAGATCATAGAGAAATAAATGATGAGATGATGGGGGAAGTGGTGCATTAGTGCACACATGATGGAGAGGGTGAACATTAAATGCAAAGATCATGGAGATCATGGAGAGACAACACAGTCAACATGGAGGCCTATGTCCACATGTGCAGCACAGTTATGAGGTGGTCAAGGGAATGGGAAGGATCACAATCTATATAATGAAGATGAAGGAAACATTAGAGGTAGGCTTTGATTATTGATCTGTTTAGATCTATATTTTTCATGTGACATTTATATGCACGCTTATGTTGTTTAGCTAAGTCTGCAGTGATGTTTAGTAGAGGGTGTCCCCATGCGGGAATCCCACACTTACCCATAGGGGACTTCGACTGCCTACTGTAGGAAGATTATTCTGAGCTTCCATTCATCATTAGGCATTGGTGCACAATTTTCCTACTTTATGCAGCCCACACATCTTCAGAAATAACACATTTCTGTATTAGGGTTTGAGAGGAGGATGTTGTCCTTCAGTATTTTAGCTGAGGAACCAGTGAAGGATTCATCCTATCACCTTGAGCTTCAAGATAAACCTTCCAGAAATTCAAATATGTATCAGGCATCAATAAAAACACATCACACCTCCATGCAACAATAGTTGCATCAAGGATTGCACAGTCCAATCCTGTAGATCTATTGGAGTAGGGAAGTTTCCAGTACTTCAGTTGGAAATCCCGTGAGGGATATTCCCCTCACTTTGTATTTATCATTTACATCACTCTTGAGATGAGTAGACATATTTTTCAGTAGGCATCAACCTCTCCCTCCCAGACAACACATTTTTTCCAGCTATTGTGCATGCAACAATTGTCATCTTGAGAGGAGGAAGAAGAAGCTAGATCTCAAGCTTCTAGCTTGGAGATCTGAAGGAGGGATCAACCCTCAAAGCATAGATCTAATCTTTAACACATTGGAGCCATCTTAAATTATTTTATGCTTCAGATTTGCATAACCCAACATTCAAGGGATGAAACCCTAGGAGGGTGAATTTTTTATCTTCCTAGATCTAGATTTCCTTTCTGTGTTATCTTGGGTTTCCATCATAGTGCCTAGATATGAAATCTTGGCATCATCAGAGCTCTAGAGCACCATATATCTACAATTTCCCTTTCAACAAAAAACTTTAATATCATCATCAACTGAAGGGACAACACAATATTCAGCTTCCAACAGTTCCAGTTACGTAGTGCCTGCTTTGGCATGATTTTAGGGTCATTCTAGGCCACTTTCTTTGCTTGAGTGCTTTTATTTTATGCATTGTTGTATCTCTTATCCATCTCCCCATAATAAAATGGCTCACCTATTCTGTCTATATCTGTGTTGATCATAAATTATGTGTACGTAATATGTTGTTACAAATATTGTGTTTGTGTATTACTACATTCTCCCTTTTGGGATATTACATCTAGTGAATTAAATCTGATTTAATTCACATGCAATGATCAATCAAATAACTAATAATTATATAGAAGTAGTTATTTCATGTCAGTTCTAAGGAAGGCCTAGTTTAGATTGGATTTAAAGGGAAGTATACTACCAATTGTATAATTATAAAACTGTACAGGCCATGCATGAGGCCAACAGGATTCCTTGGATGTATTGCGTGATCAATTATTGGGAATTTCCTAAATCATAGGGGCTCAATTCCATCATGAATGCGTAAGCAAGGCTGAGCAACCCATAGGCAAGAAATTGGTTAAGTATTGGACAAAAATTTCTGTGATCAGAGTGAGACAGTCAGAGATGGTCCAAAGAGCTCTCAAGCCCGGGAGAAGCATTGTATTGTTTCATATTATTGACTTAATGCAATATACAAATAACGGGGTTTTTAGTTGAGGCTTTCCCCACATAAATCGTTTTGTTGTGTGATTGAAATTCTTTCTCTTTCTCATTCATGTGATTTTGCGATTGTAATTGGTTTCTGCAATTTGAAGAATAGATTCAAGTATTTTGTTTTAGCATATTACACATATTAGTTCGAATCTATGTGGATTTTCTAAAAAATCAATGCATCTAGTACAACCATTCAAATATAATTAAAAATCAGCATCTACATTGAAATGAATGCATCTAGTGCAAGCAATAAAATAAGATTAGAAATCAACATCTACATTGCATTAATGCATCTAGTGCAAGTAATCAATAGGATTAGAAATAAAAAATTACAAATAAGTCAATGTATCCAGTGCAATCAATCAAATAGGACTGACGAATCAACATCTATACTAAAATAAATGCATATATTTTAGTGAATAACATTGTATCTCTGTCTCCCACCCCCCCCACCCTCTCTCTCTCTCCCCAACCACCCCCCCCCTCCCCCCACCCTCTCTCTCTCTCTCCTCCCCCTCCCCCACCGACCCTCTCCCTCTCTCCCACCCCCCAACTCTCTCTCTCTCTCTCTCTCCGCCATATATATCTATATCTCCCTACATCTCTCCTTCTTTGTATCTCTATCTCACCCTCCCAAACACACACTCTCTTTCTCCATTTCTATCTATCTCTCCCTCCCTCCATTTCTCTGTCTCTCACTTCATCCCTCTCTCCCCACTCCATATATATATCTATCTCCATCTTTGTATATCTATGTCACCCCCCAACAATACACACACACACACACTCTTTCTCTCTCTCTCTCTCTCCTCCTTTTTTCTCTCTCTCTTCCCCTTCTCTCCCTCTTCTCTCTCCTTCTATCTCTCTTCCCTCCCACTCTCCCCTCTCCTTCACTCTCTCTCCATCTATCCCTTTTAACTCCTCCCCTCTCTCTCTATGTTCTTCTTCTTCCTCCCTCTATCTCCCCTACCGACTTTGAAAATATAAACTTGAAAACCAATATTTTGTAAATAAAACCTTAAATCAAACCTTAAATTGAAATGCAGTATTACTTAATGTTTCTAAGATTAAAATTACAAATTATCGAAATTGTATTTCGATAATTGATATTATTGCAAAGACAAATCTTAAAAACAAAGATAATTATAAACAAAATCATTTTTAAAAAAATTATAAAAATAAATAAGAAGATTAGAAGAAAAAAATCCAAACTAAAAATATGATGTTAAAATATAAATATAATAATAATAATAATAAAAACATAATTATTAAAAGCCCACGAGGTGTAGAATAGACAGTGATGGGGTGTACTATCAAGGAACTTTGTGATGTGAAGGTCACTCGTTCAAAACAAGATATTTAATTTTCATTCATGTTTACTATTTATAAATACAACAAAATTACCAAGTATTAGTATTAATGTTTGAGTCATTTGGTACTATATGTGTTTAGCTTTCAAAATTGTTTCTCTTTCCTAATGCTCCATTTGCACCAATTTTTGAATTATTACACATTTATTCCATAGTGTGTCAAACTATAAATATAAATAAAAATAAAAATGTGTGTGTCTTTTTAAATAAATATGACTCTGTATGTATAATTTAAAAAATAATCACCTTTAGTCATCATTTTGATGATAGTTTTTTTTGTTGAATATTCCTGTAACATAAAACAATTGAAATCTCCTCAAAATTAAATGTTAAAGATGCATTTATATGTATTTAAAAAAAATATGAAAATTGAAATCCCTTTAAAATTCAAATATTAAAAAATTATTATATGTATTTAAAAATAGCTCATTTTGATTTTACCCAAAATAGTTGGATTTTTGTCTCACTATTGGGGGCAAGGTAAAAAATGGGACCCACAACAAGTTGGGAAAAAACACTATGGAACGAAGAGAAAAAGCACACAATTGAAAACTTATATTATCATCATTATGCCGTAGCTTATTCTCAAGTATTCAAGTAAGTTGGTGCTTGAGCTCATTCCCAGCAATAGCATAAGACCAACCATTGCCATTATCCCTTGCATTCATCAAGGAAAATGTATTGTGTTTCAATAGAGATATAGCATATACAATCCTACCTCTTTCTTTACTATGACTTTACCATCATTAATAATTTCATTTGGGGTATTTCAAGAAATAGGTAGAAGATGTTGACACCTAATATTTGGGATTAGGAAAATTATGTAAATATTGTAAATAACAAAAATAAAGGAAGTTAGAAGATGAAACCCAATAGTCTTCCTCTCCTTGTATATATACATGTTTTATCTTAACGCAAATACAATAATTTCATTTGGCGTTACAACTGGCCTCACATGGTATCGAATTCAGCTCCCATTTTTTTTGTGTGTTGTAACTCCTGTCAGAGTCTGCCATCTCTTCTGATGGTAAACCCTGTCATTGCAAATTTATAAATTTCATACATTACCAAATTAATCCTACGTTGTGAGTTATGTTGCTGTTGCTGTGGACGATGATAAGTAGATACCATGACACTGTCATTGTGCAGACCCTCCTAGTCAGACAGTAGTGTCGCCTTCCCTACAACATATCTCCTTCCTTACATAGATCACATATGTTGTTTTATGTGTCAGTGTATATAAAGAATAAGTGTACCTCTCATGTTATCAGAATGGTATTGCGCAATGATAGTTTCATTGTATCTCCCTATCATGGTCCACAACAACAAGCACAAAAATCACAGTGTAGCGTTACTCTGGTAACGTACATAACTCACCTTTCAACAGAGGTCATTAAGCAGTTGGGCCTACCGACCACACCACACCTACAACCATACACCATCAGGTGGCTCCACCAAGGACAAGATCTTCACATCAGCCAGTAGTGCCACCTTCCCTACAATATCAAGTCCTTCAAGGATGAGGTACTATGTGATGTTTCTCCTCTTGAAGTTTGTGATGTGTTATTATGCCAACCATACTTGTGGAAGCAACATGTCATGTATGAGTTCAAGCCTCACACTATTATTATCAGTTTGGGAAATATTTTATCCAGGATGCTAGAGGTAGCTTGCCTACTGCCATCTCTTTTATCCCTGCTAAGCAATGCAGTAAGATCATATCCCAGACCGGGAAATTTTTTTTCTTTCTTATTTGCTCTCAAACTAAGGGGAAGATAGTGGCCACATCCATGGCCCCCAGGAAGGGTTCCCCCATGCAGTAGAAGCATGTGGATAAGGTCATGGAAGAATACAGGGACATCTTATCCTCACCCACCGGGGTACCTTTGCACTGTCATGGAAGAATACCGCGACATCTTATCCTCACCCACAGGGGTACCTTTCCACTGTCATGTCAAGCATTTGATCAATTTGACTCCTGGAGAACCTCTTCCCAATGGGTTGATATACCACCACTCCATTTTGGAAAATAAAGAAATCAAGTGGCAGATCTAGGAGCTGCTGTAAAAACGGCACATCCAACCAATTTACTCACCTTTTGGGAGCCTTATTATACCTATATAGAAGAAGCATGGAACCTAGAGGCTCTGTATTGATTATCAGGAACTTAAAATATCACTATTAGGAACATGTATCCAATCCAAATGATTGATTACCTTCTTGACCAGTTCAAGGGGGCAAAGTATTTCAACAAGATCAATTTTAATTCTAGCTATCACCAGGTTACAATATAACCCATGGCTGTATGGAAGACCACCTTCAAATCGAAGGAGGGCCTTTTTGAGTGGTTGGTAATTCCTTTCAGGTTGAAAAATGCACCTGCAACTATTATGAGGTTGATGGATGACATATTTAGGCCCTTCAATAACTCATTTTTGGTTGTATATTTGAACAAAATCCTTATATTCAACAAGAGATGGGAAGAATACCTCCAACACATTCAAGAGATCCTTCAAATCCTGCGGTAGCAGAGACTATGTTTCAACTTGGATAAATTCACCTTTGGCATGATCCAGGTCCTATATATGGGCTACATCATTGATGGGAAATGCGTGCATGTGAATTTGACTAAGATTCAAGTTATTCGGGATTGGCCACCCCCAACCAATCTAATAGAGCTTCGCAAATTTTTGGGCCTTGCCAATTTTTATTGGAGGTTCGTGTTGGGATTCTCTCATTTCACTTGGAATTTGAGCTTGGTTACAAAGGGTGGATCAAAGGAAAAGTTTTTCTGGTTTGAGTCCCAACAAAAGGTGTTTGGTTACTTAAATCACCGCCTCTTCCTTTCACATGTACTCACATTGTCAGACTTGCAACAACCATTTGAATTTTAGATAGAAGCCTCTAACTATGTTATTGATGTAGTCCTCACACAATATGGGCATCCATTAGCATATCACATTGAGACACTTTACGATACAATTCATAAATATCTCACCTATGATAAATAGATGTATTCTATCATGCATGCATGTCGACAATGAAAACATTAAATTCTCGGGAAGGAGACATTTATCCACACATATCACTGACCTCTTTAGTTTATATAGACACAAGGGAAGTTGTTGAATGATCAATATTAGAAGTGGTCTACATATCTACAACAATTCCACTTGAACATTAAATACATGAAGATAAACACAAATCTTGCTGCAAAGTTTCCTCAATCGGCCCCCAGTTGCAACACTGGCTATTTTTCTCAACTCTTGTGACAAAAATTGCTTCGGATGGCCATCACTATACAAAAATGATCCATATTTCACCACCACTTACATATTCTAGTGGCTGGCAAGCTAGTTCTATCAAGGACCAAGTTTAGCATAAGTTTCCCCATCTCATAGAGGCACTCAATGCAATGGGGACCATTTCTTCCTAAGGGGGGAGGATTGATCCAGGTGGATATTGGTGGCCACCCACCCATTCCACTTGGACCCCCACCATTTTTTATTTCAGTTTTCTTGATTGTAGCAAAATTTACTATTTTTAGCAGTTTTTTGGGTCTTAAACTTCTAGAGCCACTTTGAGGCCCTCAAAAACGTTTTTTTGGAAAATGGGTAGATATGTTTCTAAAGGTAGGAGTCAATTGTAAAAATTAGTTTTCCTTTGATAAATATATCTAACAAGGCATTGTACACAACAAACAGAGATTGTATGCCAAAGTTACAACCCTGGGAAGTTTATGTACTAACTAACCCCGACGAGGCCCACAAAATTTTGACGCTGCATCTCCTAGGGTTGGGATTTTGGATGTTTACGATTTTCCATTGTTTCTCAATAATGAAAATGCCTATGAGCTTCATTGTAACAAAGGTCAGAAGGCATGTATCCACCACATCTCTTCTCAGAGATAAGCTACCATTGCCCGAGCTAGTTTATTTACGTTTTGCATGTAAACAATTTTTAATACTTTGTTTTAATGAATTGAAGTTATGTTCTTTTTGTAGATATGTGTTTTTATTTATATTTGTATTTTATTTTGTTCCTTCATAAATATGGATCATATATACCTTTGGTTTCGATGGGAGCCTTCATTTCTAGTTTCCTTGGGTAATCTTTTTCCACACACTGGGTATGAACTAAAATATTTCCACAATCCTTACATTGAACATGAGATTATTTGATCAAAGGAAATTCTAGCTTCCCCATGTCCTTTTTGTGGAGTCAATATTTTCCCTCGCAAAAAAATATTTCACTTGTATAGTTGTTATTTTACAATGGGCCTTAAATCGAAAATCAAGAGTATTATAATAATATCTACTTTCTTTGCATAATTATAAATGTGTGTAATTTCTTATCATTATTTTTTCAAGTAAGAGTTAATAATGAAAGTGTTGGGTGATATTTAACATAAACTCTTGATGTGGACAAATCATATTTAAAATTCCATATTCATGATCTCGATGTTTATCAAATTTTCATATTCATGATCTTGTTGTTTTTTAAAGAGTAATTGATGTAAAGGCATGTCTATAGAGAAAGCATGCTCATTCATTGATATATACTTACATTATCAAAGTAGAATAAAAGCGTTAAAGTTGGTATTTATGTTAATTTGAAGTTTTTAACATTAAACATAATTAATGAAGAATGGAAATTGAGATCTCGTTAGCCAGTTTATCTCAAGTTCTTAATGGTTTTGTATTTGTATCATGTTATATAGTTGGGTGATTTCAAAAATTAAGGAAATTATAATATATATATATATATATATATATATATATATATATATATATATATATATATATATATATATATATATTTGTAATTTGAATTTTCCAAATAAACAAATATATATTATTATTATTATCTCTATTGAAATATGATTGGGTATGTGTTATATTCTTTGCACATATACCTTCATACATTATAAATTTCATCAGACATAGTGGGGGGGTTAGAGAGGGGATGGCATAACCCTCTTTTAGGGGGGTTCAAGGGCAATTACCTTGATAAAAAAAGGAAAAATAATTCTTCGCTTTCGCTTTATACACAATTTTTGCTTTTAGCAATTTTGTGGCACAAGTTGGCAATTCTCATTAAGAAAATATGCTTGTGTTCAAATTCAGGGTAGATTATTGGAGGTTTATGGATATTGTTGCAAGATATAAATATTGTATTATAATATATAAAGACGAGATATATACTGCAAAATATTTCTAGTTCTCCCAGTTTGGCTTTGTAAGGTGAAATATTTGTCCTAATTTGTTTGTGTCATTGCATCCTTTTGTTTCATTAAAAATTTGTTTATAACAATTAATTGTATAAGGTTTAAACCAACATTTTGTATCAAATAAGTTTTGGATTCAAGGGGACACTTTCATGGCTAAGTGGTTTGGCTTGGACCTGTGGTAGAGAATGTTACAGTGGGAGATTTGCATAATAAATTATTATGGTGAAAAGTAATGGTGAGCAGTCAAAGATAGTGATGAAGAAATTCAATGGGAATAATTTTGAGTTATGAAATCTAAAAATAGAAGAATTGTTGGTGGAGAAAGATCAGTGAATCATTTTTGATCTACGTTCTGCAACAACAAGGATGTTGATAGAAGATTGAATCAATGTAGGTCATTTTGGATCTGAGTTCTGCACCGACAAGGATGTTGATAGAATATTGAATCAACGTAGATCAAAAGGAACTAATCATAACATGATTGTCTCTTATATTGCTAAATATTTCAAAAGAAGTTATTGTGAAGGTATTATGGAACAAGTTAGGGGCTTTGTATCAGTATAAGTCCCTGACCAACAAATTTTTCCTATGAAAACAATTGTATAACTTGAGAATGAAGGATCGAGACTAAAATGAATCTAAATGCATTCTATTCTATGGTAATTCAACTATTATATATTGATGTTTTATTATTTTGTCATATTCTTTATGAGACTTGTGGGATAGTTTTGTTGTTGTTATAGGTAGTAATGCCACTACTTTAAGTTTCAAAGAAATAGTCTCATCCTTGTTATCAAAGGACATGAGACATAAAAACCTGGAAATTTAGAACATGGATTCCTTGTCTACAAGAGGACACTCTAGAATAGAAAAAAAATCATTCCTCAAGTGGGATATATAAATCTACGGGAATATGTAAATCAAGAAAATTTGTACGTTGTGTTATCACTTGGATTTGAACCTTAGGTTGAGAAAGACAATTTTGAGATAACCTCAAACCACACTTACCCAAGTAGCTAGCCCTAATAGGCTAGGAGAGGGCTCTCTCCATATGGATCACAACCAAGATGACTGCGGAAAGAAGATATTAGGCTAGGTATAGTAGTTCAGGGTTTTTGATTTTGATTGTGTAGGGTTTTGTTGGATCAGGAGGAGTCAAACAGCGAGGGCAAGGAAATTAGGTCAAAATCTACAGGGTGTTCTATGGGGCAAGGTAGGTACAATTTTTAGCACTTTAGGGTTTTGATGATAGGATGACCAAGACAAGTGAGGAGCTAAAAAGAGCATGGTGAACTCATGATTTCTTTCTAAACTGAAGAAATTACAAATTATGAATGTTTACCCAAAACAGAGCATACAAATTATGGATTATGTTCATCAAACTTGAAAAAATTCATTCAATAGAAATGAAATGATGGATGTAATATAAAAAAATTCTAACATATGAACACAGAAGAAGAAATTGAACTAAACACAATACCACATGGATCCCATAAAAATAGCTGCAAATTTGATTAATATCTAGGCCAAAATTGATACAAAAGTATGTCTCTTAAGATGCCAAGCCTCCAATGAGTCCAACCATTACAATGACTGAGAAAATACATCATATAGACCTCAAAACCACTCTCCCTAGCCTCAAGGAGTGGAATACATGAGATGGGAATCATTTTCACCTACTCCCAAACAAGAAACTGAAGACTAGGAAGACCCAACAATTTGCCTCTAGAAGAGAGAAAACTGATTCATTTGACCTCTAGAGGACTCACCTAATGTATCTACCCTAGATAATAGTAAAAACATGAAATTTACATTTATCTTGACCTTTTACATCAGTAATTTTTCATTTCCCAAGACGAAAAGTCAAACTGGAGCGAAAATCAAAAAATTGCTGAAGACTGAAAATTACTTTTTCCTTGAAAATTACATTTTCCTGGAAAATATCCTCTTTTGCAAGCAAATTTTGGTGGCCTTCCCAGTTTCCAAATCATCTCCAAGATATCTCATTGTTAATCTATCTGAGTATAGTTTCAAAATATGCCTCCATTTTCCAAAATTGTGCTCATAGTCCCTATCAAAAAGTGAATCTCCCAAGACTGGTAAATGCGCAATGCCTAGGTCAAAAAGGAGGCAGAAACATGAAAATTCGGTGGTTTTTTTCACTTTTGAGGGACCATTTCTCCTCTAATTTTTTTGAAACTTGCTAGGGTTGATGTATTCATCATTCTGAACATGATGGTGGTGGCCATTTTTCATTTGGATTCCCCAAAAAAGAGCACAGTGCCAAGGACGTTGCGCCTTTGGCAGATTTTCTGTGTGCCAAAATTGCTCAAAAACCCAAAAATGCACTAAAGTGCCAAGTGTGCAAAATTTTTTCCGAAATGTGTGAGTTTACTTGCTTATCAAGTGCTTGAGGTATGAAGAGACACCTCAACAAGGATTTCTAACCTCTGTTTCTCCTTTTTCTTGGTCAAAGCTTGAATTTTTGCATGGGCTCGTTTGAGCTTGTCCCTTGCAATTTTGTTCCTCATGGCATAGTGCTTTTCCATTTTCCTCTATATATCATTGTCCTTTTTGGCCTTCTCTAGAAAAATATCTAGATGAAAATTGGCTCTATCAAGCCATGACTCTCTATCCTTGCTAATCTCTAGGGCAAGCAGCTCACTTGGAGTGAGCTGCTCTTCCAACTCAACTTCTTTATGTATCTCAAGGGCTAGAGCTCTTTTCAGCCCTCTAGTCTTTGGTTTCCGTCTTGGAGGCTGATCCTCCTCATCATCAATCTCACCAAATCTGTCCAAGGTCTTGTCCACCAAGGCCTTAGCCTCTTCTGCCTCTCTTTTTTCTTTGATGGTCTTGACCTGATTGATAATCTGCTTGGTTTTCAGCTGCCAATTTTCTTGCTCAAGAGAATCAATCACATAATTTTCTCTGTAAATATTAGCTCGAAGTTCACTAATATTTTCTTCTTTGCCTTTTTTTGTTTCACTTATTATTCTATCCTCATCCTCCTCATCAAGGTCAATCAACTGAAACTCCTGCTTTGTTTCATGTTTATCCTCATGCTCATCAATGATTGGCTCTTTAGCCTTTTCCTTGCCCTTGTCCACCTGTTTTGCTAATGAAGAAGGCATGGCCTCTTTCACTCTAAGTGAAGCAAACACATGCCTTTAGCTCTCTGATAGGTCTTGGGAAATGGCTCAAAATCAGTCAAATTAGCCCAAATTGCCTCAATGTCCTTCTCACTACTTGATGACTCAGTATCATGATGTGATGATGAGGGGTTATGGAAAGGTGAAGAAGTAGGATCAACATGAGGTGAATGCAACTGACTAGGTGATGATGTATGAGCAACAAGATGAGATGGAGGAGTGGATATGGGAGGATGAGATGATGAAGGGGTACTCTGCTCATGCTGACTAGGTGGGGTAGTGGAGATTTCATTTGCTATGAATGTGTCCCACGAAATGTTCTTTTGCTCAAGCTGATGCATGACAATCATATTGATGAGGGAGTGATGGAAAAGACTCTACATTTGATGATTATAATCCCTCTTTTGTACAATGTATGCCATCTTGTCAATTTCGCGGGAGAGATAGTAGGGTATGTGAAGCATTTTGACTCTAGTAAAGTGCACGAGGAATCATATATGATATGAATAGAGTCAAGAAAACCTCCCCTCACAGGTGAATTATTTCATAATTATCTTCATCATAGGGACATATCAGTCAAGGAGATGAGAGAAAGGAAAAATGGTCTTCTTGTAATACTTGTATCTAGGTTTGAGATATGGTTCATAATAGCTCAGATCAAGGTTTCCTTGTTTAAACCATTTTTCTCCCACATTAGGGATTCCTATAGCAGCTAAAATGGCATTAGTGGACATGGTAAAAGTGACCCTAGCAAGAGTGACCTGCCTATCATGAATATTTGTAATGAACAACCTTGTCAACATAGGGTGATACTGAATCTGCTTCACTTTCACACAAAACTGAAAACAACCAACATATTTAAGACATGACAAAGTGAGAGGAGAAGCCATGAGGTCCTTTGTGGTTACTAGTTCATATTTGTTGATTTTCCCTCCTTTGTGGTCACTTCTCTTTGGTGTTTTTTCCTCAATGACACCTCTGTCCTCCTCTTCAGACATTTTGAATTTGAAGGCTTTGGAAACCCTAGGGTAAATGGAATGAGATGTAGGGAGTGAGAGATGAGATGACTAGCTTAGGAAAATGGAGGGAATGAATGTAAATGGAAACCTAGGTCTATGAAAATCCTAGGATTTAACAATATTTATGATTGATATGTGTTTTAGGAATATGAATAGGGATATGGTGCATGAAAAATGGGAATGAAATGAAAGGTAGGGTTTCGTAGCATCAAGCACTTCAAGTTTTTTATGGAACACCATTTATATTTAGAATAGGGGTGATTAAGGGTGCACTTACTGTTTTAAAGCCTCTTGAAGAAATTGGTGAGGAGATTTGAGCTTGCTGGAGGTGATGAAACCTTTTGAAACCCTCTTTGTGCAAACGTGCAACGTTCTAGATAAATGCGCAGCGCCTCTGGGTAAACGCGCAACACGAACATATTTTGGTCTGGAGTTATCGGGCAAACGAACACTACCTCTAGGTAAATGCGCAACTCCAAGACAAACGCGCAATGCCTGAGTGCAAACGTGCAACGCCCTTGAATTTTGACCCAAAATTCTCAGAAAACTTAAAATTTCTCCTTCGCTGGAAACTTCTGATGCCTGAATGGATACAATGACTTGATTTTAGGTGTTTTGAAAGGCTTTATAGCATAGTGGATTTGAAATTTCAGTTTCTATCACCCACTTTTATAATGTTCACTTTTCCCTTTGGACTTTGGCACTAATACTCTTTAACTTTTTGACTTTTTGGCATTCCAAGTTGATCAAACATGGAGTTTGGATTTCTTTGCTCCACTTAGGCTGGACATGATTGCATTTGACAACTTGGGATTGAATTTATTACATATGAGAACATAAAATTTCATTTGAAAAAACATAAATAAATTACATATTTGAGTTTTGTATCAAAATGACATTTTGATATAAAATCATTAAACTAAAAAAATACAACTTTGAAAGTATGAAAATTACATCATGATGATCTTATTTAGTCCCTCTCATATATGTGCTGACCTCATCTGAAATGAAAGAGTGACCTTGAGAAATATAGAACCTAATGACCTAATGGGACTGCTTTAGACTTGAATTTCATGAATGAGATTTTGACTTAAAAGGTTTCCAAGTGAAAAGTGCATTTCCATAGGTGTTTTTATGCTCAAGGGGACATGAGAATGAGTCAGCCAATATGATCTTCTGAGGGAGAATTAAGCTTGTTGACAAGGACAACCACCAGTGAAACAATTTTATATCATGACCTAATGGAATGATGGAAATTTTCTTCAAAGTGGGACACCTAAGATGCACATGCAAAATGTGTTTTTATCCCTGGTGGAAGTATGCAAATACTGACACTAACACGTTGGAGATGGAAAAAAAAAGAATTATAAGAAATATTGTAGATTCATAATTGTTGGGAAAGGGAAGGGATTTGATGATACTCCTTCTACATAATAAAAAACCTCCTCACGTGAAGGATGGGATGTGTGCTTGGCTTCTTAATTACACACGTAGAACATGAGGCATGTTTGGTCGATTCAAGGGAATCCTTTCATATGAATCCTCACAAAGAGTGGGCTTTCAAGTATGAAATATATGTTGGTGGTGATATTTTCCTAGGAGATGACTCGATATCCAGAATCATAGGATGAGGAAAATTAAATTTGAAGCTCATAGGTGAAAGGATTAGAACACTACCTACTGTTCTACACATCCCAAGATTGGAAAAAAAATGATTTCTAGAAACAAAATGAGTGATACAGGTTTAAAAGAAGTTTTTGAAAAGGATACCCACAATATGGTTTGAGGAGAATTGATATTTCAAATGGGAGATCGAATTTCAATTATGTATAATTTCCTAGGAATCATTATTAGTGATGGGTGCAACAATTCCATTTTTTATAATAGTCGAGCTTAAGAACGATAAACTCTTATTGTCTTTGGAGAAGAAACTATGTTGTGGCATCAATGAATGAGACAGATCATAACGAAATGCCTTCAAGTACTACATAATAATGGTATGGTAGAAGGTATGTCTAATTTCTCTTTAGATTTTCATTTTTGGAAACATAGCTTATATTGGAAGGAGAAATCGGTAAGATTATCCTCTGGTGTTACAAGAACATACAAAATATTACAATTGGTGCACGACAATGTATTTAGACATATGTTGGTTCCATTCATATGTAATTTTGTGTACTATGTGTCATTTATAGATGATATCTCAAGGACTACATGGATTCATTTCATCAAGAAGAATTATGAAGTCTTTGAAAAATTAAAATAATTTAGGGCTCTTTTGGAAAATAAAATAGATAAAAAAACTAAGATGTTGAGGATAGATAATGGTGAAGAATTCTAAGGGAATGAATTCAAATAATTATGTAAGAAGTGTTGTATAGAAAGATAGAAAAATACTTCATACACACCTTAGAAGAATGGATTTTCACAAAGGATAAATAAGACATTGATGGAGAAAGCAAGGAGCATACTCAATGATGTCACTTTAAGACAATGATTTTGGGTATAGGCAATGGATATTGCACATTACTTGGTAAATAGATCACCCTCATCAACATTGGATTAAAATACTCCACATGAGGCATGGAATGGTAATAAACCATATATTAAGCTTCTCCGGGTATTTGGTTGTGATCTTATGTCCACGTTCCAAATGATAATAGAAATAAGATAAATAAGAAAGTTGAAAAGTGTATCTTTGTTGGATATAAATATGGTCTAAAATATTAGAAGCTTTGGAACCAAGAAACTAAGAAGGTTTTGTATAGTCAATATGTGGTATTTATAGTCAATGGTTCTTAGCTCGAGTGGTCAAGATGGTGGTTTTCCATCCCACCCACCCCAACTCAAGTCTCTAGAAACATGGAAAATCATAGTAAGGCTAAAAGGATAGGCCTCCTAATGGAATCTAGGATCCAAGCTCTAGTTTCCAGTGGTATTCGGATGTCTCGATCCTAGTTTGAACTATGAGTTTTTGATACATGTGGCTTGCAGGTTGTTACATATATCTAGGGAGGTTTCCAGTTCCCCATCTAAATTTGTAATTTATTAAATTTATTCATAATTTTTCAAGACCACGACATGGAATTTTTATTCTCTAGTGCAACAGGTAGGGTTTGGCCCTAGTCGACGACTCCTTCCCTCTATATCAAGTGCATTGCAGATGGAGGCACTCTTAGCCCTCATGTATTTTGATTCCTTGATCTCCTCTGTGTCCTTGACTATTCCTCTATTTTACAACTCAGTCATGCGTTCTTCTATGACCGAAAGTATGTATGTTCTTCCTATTTTGGGCATGAGTCTTTCATCCTTTGTTCCTCACCCCTTGTTTCCTTCAACTCTAGTTTATAATGTTTCCAAGGGTGAAAAAAATATCTCAGTTTTCATTGTTAGTCATCTCTATTTTGACCTTTGTTATAGTTTTTGGTGGCTCGAGCACCACTCCTCCCTCAAGTCATGAGGGCTCTCAATAGTCGGCGCCCCCTCATTCCTTCTGCAATATTATGAAATATTTTTTCTTGCGAAATGATGAATCCTATTGTCGGTTCCTCTTCTTCATGAATGCTTGTTATTGAATATCCCTCTATTGAGGTTCTTTTGTGGGTTGAATCTCAATCAGAAGAATTTTTTTTCTCAGATATAGGATTGATCTATAGATTCAATGGTTATGGTTGAGGCTCGTAGACATCCACCTTTGGATTTTTGAGTAGTGGAAGCCTCCACTTTTTCATTGTAGTATTTGAAAATGTTGAAGATCATGCATGGATTTCTAATTTTAGCCTATGTTTTTGGGGTAGTGCAGGACTCTCTTTTCAACCTTGGTTCCCCTCCTTTGATTCTTTGTCGACATCAATTTTGACAGCTCTGGTATGGGTAAGGATCCCCAATCTTCATTTGAATACGTGGAACTTAGCCACTTTGATTGCAATTGGTAATTCCCTATGTATATTCTATTGTAGAATTGAAGATAAAAAATATTATCTAAAGCCCACATATGATCGCATTTGTGTGGAAATGGATTTCAAAAATGTATTTCCTATTGAAATTAAGCTAATTGGTTCAAGTTATTCATGGATACAAACAATGGACTATGAAAACATCTTTTTTTATGTAGATCTTGCTATGAGACCAGGTACTCTTTTAAAATTTCCCAAAGCTAGGAAGTTCAAATCAAATAATTTCATTTGTAAGGAAATATGGTTGGTGGGTGCTAACTCTGTTGGATGTGGAACCTGATTATCTTCCTGTTTAATAGGTATTGTTTCAACCGCATTTGGATCCCAATCCATTATCACCAAAGTACTATGGTCCTTACAAGGTGTTGCAAAAGATTGGTACTATGGCATACAAATTGGAGCTTCCTGCATCTTCACGAGTGCATCCAGTTTTCCATGTTTCATGCTTAAAGAAGGTTATAGGTGAAAATATTCCTATTCAAACAATATTGCCAGAACTTGATGAGGAAGGAAAAAACATATTGGAACCTGAAGCGGTCACGAAAACAAGAACTCGACAGCTACGAAATCGATCAATTTCAGAGTATCTCATAAAATGGAAGAACTTACCCACTGAAGATTCTACATGTGAGGATGAGAATTTTATACAAAAGCATCTGGAGCTACTTAAGCGTTGAGGACAACATTTGTTTGAAGGAGAGGGGCATGTTAGGTCCCTATATTACTAGTATAGTCCCTTATTGTTGTTAGTGTAACCCCCTTATTGTTATTATTGTACCCCTGTAACCCCCATATTGTTATTATTGTGCCATTAAATTATTATTGTTAGGTCGGCTAGGATTACATTGTGGCCCCACTAGGATTATAATGTGGCCCCATGGACTCCTATATATAGAAAGGAGGTTTTTTAATTTTTATCATCCAAGAATTGTTCATTAATGTAATGTATTGGAGGTTTCCCCCTCGAAGTGGCTTATTTCTAAGGCGTTGATATCTCTTTTCTTCTATTTTTGGAGCTAGTTTCACAACAGGGGAGTGTGGGGGGGCTTTCCCCCCATTATTACTTCTTGGGGGATCCAGGGGGGTTGCATCTTTGTATCCCCACCATAGAAGGGGATTGAGGGTAGTGCCATTGAAGATAAAAATAGATGAAAAATTGTAAAAAATAAATCAACACATAAAACAAATAAAAAACCAAAGACATAGAAATGACAGAAAAGGCCTGAGAGCCTTATGAATTTCCTCACATATTCTTCTCATTATTAAAAGAATTTAATAAAAAAATTAAATAGATGAGTAATTTGTCTCAAGATAGTGTGTCTATCTTGGAAAAATTGATTGAGAAAATATCTCAACCACACACACTAATTAGGAGCTAAGTTAGGTAGGCCTAAACTAACTCCCAATTAAGAGGACCCAACATAATCTAGAAAATTAGGCATAAAATCCTAATTTTCAATATTAATTAATTTAATTTATTTTAGATTTATAATTGTTTATGAGAAAGAGGCTAACATTCCCCCCCTCAATGATAAATCCAAAATAAGAACAAGGAACCATCTTCCAAGTTCTCATGTTGATCCTCAAAAACATTGCCTGAAAAAATGCCAAAGTTGGATGCCGAAAAAACTGCAATCCGAAGAGACCATGAGTCAGATGCATGTCCAAAATAAGAACAAGGAACCATCTTCCAAGTTCTCATGTTTATTCTCAAAAACATTTCTTGAAAAACCGCCAAGTTGGATGCCGAAAAAACTGCAATCCGAAGAGACCATGAGTCAGCTACATGTCCGATTCATCTATGAATTTCTCCTGACAACTCCATCACGTTCCAAGATGCAAATAGATCCATATTTCCTTTTTTTTCACTCAACATCCTTTTTCCACTGACAAAATTTGAGAATGCCCATTGGCGAATTTTCTTGTCCACTAACAAAATTTTGAAGACGCCCACTGGCGAATTTGCTGATGATGATAGCCCACTGGTTGATGATGTTGATGATGTCAAAAAATAACTCACTATTTCTTTTGTTGATGATGTAAAAAACTGATCATTGTTGATGCCCACTGGCTTCTTGGATGTTTGAACACCCATTAGCCGTTGAAGATGCCCACTCGCTGCTTTGCTGATGTTGTCAAGACTTTTAGTCTGACAACCACCGTCAGTTTCATTAACATTTCCCCCCCTTTTTCAGCTGAAAGGAGAGACAATCATCTGAAAATTATTTCTAAACTCCCCCCTTCAGGTGCAGGAGTGTTGCACTGGTGTACTCCCTCATTCAACTACATGAAAGTACCATCTTATTTTGACTATCGGCTGCACTAGGTGTGATTGAATTCGGTTGTAGAACTTATACAATATTTTGACTTTGGACGACCATTCCCAAGGATAAATCCATTCATAATTTATCTTCAATCTGGCTAGTTGGTGTTGGTTGAAGCATTTATCTGATGAATGATTATGCTCTCCACAATGGCGACAAGAATGGAGATCAGAACAACGATCTTCCATATGACCCGTTCTTTGGCAATGTGAGCATTTTGGTTTGACTGCAATTTTGGTTTGCTTGCATGTTGGTTTGTCTGAAACTGTCGCAGAATTTGTTGATGTGATTTTTTCAAGAAAGCTTGCACGGAAAAACTTGATGGGATTTGAATAATATGGGATATGTAAGCTGTCGCCATATTTGACATATCCTAATCCTCTTCGATTTCTGTTACTTTGAATTTCTTCCCATGGCCTCATGATTGGTTTGGAAGAAAGTTGAACTTGAACAACTTCGACACTTGAAGCTGTTTGGATGAATGGCTTATCATCTTTATTTGTATGGTTCAAAGACTCAGAAGCATCACTCTTCTCTTGCAACTCATTTCTTTGTAGTTGCGACTCCAGTTGATTAAACTAAATCATTTCATTTGTCTGTTGTAGATGCCGTGAAATATCAACAAGAGTTTCTTTGTTGATTTGCACCATGTCTTCAACACTTGATAGGATCAAATTGTGAAGAAATTGTAATAGATGGATGTGTTGCGCCATATGAAATCGCTCTCTTGAATTCAGGCTCACTTATTTTGATCTTTCTCACTTGATTGGAAATTTTTGGATTGAATTCACTTGGTTGATTTGAATGATGCGCTCGCTTTCTTTGGAATTTTCTTGATCTCTTACTTGGTGAAACTTGTTTTGCTTGTTTCACGCTCATTGGAAATCACACTGGCTTGCTGTAGATTTCAAATTTCTTGAGTGTTGTTTTAATATTACATATACTTGCGTTAAAGTTGAAGTCGCTCGCTTTCTTTGATAGTTTCTTTAATTAAATTCATGCTGGCTCGCTTAATGCTGTGAAATTTGTGCTGACTTGATTGTGCTGATTTGCAGAGGGTGTCGAACACTGTCGAAAATGCACCCAAGAGACAAATGAAAAGTTCAATCTTGATGACTCAGTTGAAGACTTACTTGAATTACTGTAATCACCTTACCAATTCAAATTAGGGTGTCAGTTTCAACCGAGAATTCACCCGTACAATTTAACTTAGTTACAAAAATGTTTAGCGGTGAGTGATACAAAAAGTGTTGTTGATGTCGATGTCATCTTTTCTTGGAATTCTTGATTTTGTAGCGTCTTCAACTTGATTTCTTTGATTAAAAGATGTGATGTGAATATCTCTTTATCGAGTTGATGATGTGTCACATAAATTTGTTGTGCTTATTTATGCTTGTGTACTCCAACTTGATTTCATGAGCTTGATTAATTAAGTGTGATGAAATGCATACTTAAGCTTGCTTATGTGCATGTAGTTGTGTAATTTTGTGTACCATATTACAAGAAGAGTGGTTTCAGAAATTGGACACAAATCATGCACAGGCATTCACTACACACGGTGTACCTAAGATCCCCTTATTCAATTTCGGGTGGATCTAGGATGCAAGTACCATAAAAAAATATGTCTTTATTAATTACTAGAGTACATCATCTTTAAGAATTTGAAGAAATGATAATGCCAAGACCTAGCTTCAAAGTTAACTTCAATATTTGCTTTACTTATCTTTCACCTCTACCCTCACTTTGCTCACTTGGCTCACTTGACATTGTGACTACTCAATTACAACTTTGATTTTGAATTGAATTTGAAATGGACTTGATTGACCTTGACTCTTTACAAGAAATTCTTCAAAGGAAAATCTACCCTCTTTGACTTACAAGACTTTTGAATTTGGATGACTTCAAAAAAATTGTAAACTTCACTTGATTTTAACATCAACTACCAAAAATATTTTTCAAATCCCACACTTATCACTTTAAACCTTCACAAATATTAAAATTTTTTTAATGCAACTTATCACTCCAAAATCACTTATCGCTCCAAAATTACAAAAACAATAATTTCACCTTATCACTCCGCTACAAGAAAATAAGCCCTCATTTTATAAAAGTCCCACTTTACTCCAAATATTAAATATTACTCAATATTCAAATGGGTCTACATCAAATATGTCTTAGATTGAGAGTCAAAGATAAAGTCCTGATTAAAACTTGGTTGAATCAAACTAGTGCAAGGGAATTAGATAAACTATTAAAGGAAATTAAATATAAATATTTTCTGCAACTCACAAGAATACAACCTTAGCAGTAACATCTACCATTATCAATAAAAGGCTTCAATATAGGCTTCAATACGAGGCTGAATCATAATGCTGCAACATTTAAAATGTGCGTCGGATTCATGGTGTTGATGTCTTCTTGAAGCTGAGATTGATTCTCCAGGTGCCCTTTCCCAAATTTGAAGGCGATCCCTTGCACCCTCTATATTAGGAATCTCTGCAACAATTCCACACTCAATTTTTTATATGATTTCAGCAAATCAGCCTTGCATAAAGGATCAAATTGGCCTTCAAAATTTGAATTGATCCCGGCTCTCTATCTTGCCCTCATAGTTGTGGCATCTTGTTAATGACAGTAGTAGAGGAGGCACCAGATAATTGCACTCAAAATGTATTTAATGCCAGACACATAAATATTAACATGACTTGACATTAAGCGCATACTAATTGAAGGATTAACGATACAAAAAATTCTATGAGAAGGGCCTTGAGCCTCATTCCATTGCTAATCTCTAGAGCTTAATATACGCGCGTTATTTTTTAGGAAGTTGGAAGGTGATTGCATCTAAGCTGGAAGTTATGAATTAGACTATCATGACCAATATTTCATGATGTTACTGGTCCAGTTGGAATGGTTTAGTTATAGGATGGCTTCCCTTTATATTATCTAGTTTGAATGGTTTAGTTATGTCCATTAGTAACTTTGTCTTTGGATCTAGTACTTTAAAGTTTGATGATTTTGTTGGTGCCATCGTTTGCAAGGAAATACGATGGAAAATTTCCAGTGAGACATCAGGTAATTATTTTAATGTAGAGACTAGGGGAAGAAAAATTTAAAGAGAAAGGAGCCCAATAAATTGCAATAATTTAAGAAACGGAAGATCCAAATATATATTAGGGATAGTGTGTTATAAATATGGGAAGAAAGGACATTTGAAGAAATAATACAAATCTCATAAGGTAAAAGAAGGAGATGGACAACAAGAGAATAATCATGAAGCGAATATGACAGGTGATGTGTTCCAAGATGTTTTGATTATTTCATTAGAGAAAATTATTGATGCCTAGGTGGTAGATTAAGGGGCCTCATTCCATGCCATCTGATAGGAAACATTTTCATGGCTATGTTCAAGGAGATTTTGGACAGGTTCGTCTAGGTGATGATAAAACATGTAAAATAGTTGGAATGGGTAAGGTTTTATAAAGAAACAAAATAGAAACCAATGGCTATTGAAGGAGGTAAGACATGTCTCAGATCTAAAGAAAAATCTAATTTCAATAGAGCAATTAGGAGGTGAAGGTTGTGTAACTACTTTTATAGACAAAACCTGGAAGGTCATTCAGAGGATCCCTACTAATAGAAAAGGAGAAAAGGTTGGTACATTGTATTTATGCAATGATATATATAATTATGTTAATGATTTAACCTCCACAGGATAAGATACAACACTTTGGCATCATAGGCTCGGGAACATGAGTGAGAAGGGGATGCATATTCTTCACTCAAGAAATTTGTTGCTAGATATAAAGCATGTTGATTTGGATTTATGTGAAAATTATGTTTATGGAAAACATAAGAGAATCATATTTATCAGAGTTGCGAAGGAAAAGAATAGTGAAAAAATAAAGCTTATGGTTTTCAAGGTTCTGTGGTTATCGTTTATTGATGAAATCTTCGGATTATCCACAATGTTATAAAACAATGGTCGACATTTCGAATCCCAACGGGGATCCACCTTCAGGATAAGATGATGGATGAAGAATGAAAGAAGGACAAAGGTCAAGGTTTTAATAGTGACAAAGAGAGAATAAGAAAAGCCGACAATAACTAACTAATTAATATTTTATTTATTTATTTAATAAATTTAATTCCAAGTAATAATTTATTTAATAAATTTTAATAGTTTCTATAGTATCATTAATTCAATAATAATTATATTAATTATTTAATTTTAAGTAATAAAACCTAAATTTTACAAAAAAATTGAAATTATATTTATTACTAACAAACTTAAAATTCTCTAATTAAATTAACAAATATTAATAATAAATGTTAATATAAGTGTTAATAATACTAATTTAATAAAATAAATTCTTTATTTTATTTTATTGAAGAATATTATAATATATTATCCTAGAAGACGTGACAACCCTAGATGATGATGATGATGATGATGATGATGATAATAATAATAATAATAAGAGTTATTTACAAAATTAATAATTAATAAAATTTAGTAAATAAAAATAAATAATAGTTAATAAATTAAAAAAATAATAGTTTACTAATTAATATTAACATTAATTTATTCAAAAGAGTAAATAAATATTTATTATTATTATTTATTTAATTTTAATAATAATGATTTAATTATTATTATTATTAATTTCTTTTATTAGGAAAAGAGAAAATTGATTTAATCCTAATTAATCTAATATTATTAGGATAATAAAATTGATTTTAATCATGATTAATTTAATTTATTAAAACATTAGATACTAATAATAATTGTTAATTAATCAATTTTTATTAATAGAAAATAAAAATTAATTAATAGGGATAATTATTAAAAGTAAATAATTCAATTAGTTTTTTGCTAGATCTAAAAAGGACTGAACCCTAATTTTTTTTGGAAGAGAAGCAAACCTACGATCCCATACCTGGGATGAAGATGAACTCGAGGAGCACATCTATCGAATTAGAGGCTGGAAACTGTCACTGATCTCGTATCCTCCATCCCTGTTAATGTTATGCAGATGTTTTATAATCTCAAGTGTTTCTCTAATTTTTCTTCTTCGATAATGTTCCTCCCTGGCAATGATTCTAAAATCCTTTAGACGCAAATGATGTTTACTTTTCGAGGAGTGATCATCAAGGGCCGAGGTGAGAGATCACTCTGCTTAATATCGGCTATGTGTTCTTTAAGATGTTTTTGAAGCGAGGTCCCGGTTTCACCAATATAACTTTTACCGCACAAACAATCAATCTTGGAAACTCCTTTAAGTTGCTTGTGACTAATACTATATTTAATTGGTCACATTTTTTGTCTTATTGTTCCTGCTGCTGAAAATTTCATGAAAATGTCATTCCTTCCCAAAACGTTGGTGATATTATCTGTAACACCCTTAATGTATGGTAGAAAAACCCTACCACAACTTTCTTGAGGTCCTGGGCACTTCTTGGATAGGAATGAACCCTCAACTCTATTTATGGCTGTTATAATATCTTTTTATTTATAACCTATACCCATGAGAACATATTTCAAGTGAGTGATTTCATCTTTCAGGTGCTCCTCATCCGATATCCTCAGGGCTCTAACAACAAGAGTATTAAGGACACCAAACTTTTGAGTAGGATGATGTCATTGTTAAAACCTTGACCTTTGTCCTTCTTTCATTCTTAATTCATCATCTTGTCTTGAAGATGGATTCTCGTTGGGATTCGAAATGTCAACCATTGTTTTATAACACTGTGGATAATCTATAGATTTCTTCAATAAAATAAAGCTTATGCATACAAATGTATGGGGACATGATCATGTATCATCTCTCAACGACTCTCACTATTATGCTACTTTTATTGATGATGCAACTAAAAACTTGGATTTATTGTATTCAAAATAAATATGATGTATTTGATAATTTCAAGAAAGGGAAAGATTTGGTTGAGAATGATATAGGAAAGAAGTTGACATGTCTCATATCATTCAATGGAGGTGAATATTGCAGCAAAAAATTTGATAACTACTATTCAAAGCATAGAATTCGTAGGTAGAATCTAGTTCTAGGAACACCATAGGAAAATGGTGTATCAGAAAGGATGAAGATGAGAATAATGGAGCATGAATGGTGCATGCGATTGCATGCATGATTTCCCTTGCAATTTTCAGAAGATATTGTAGATATTGTTTTTTATATAATAAACATAGGTACTTCAAGTTCCTTGGATGGTGGTATTCCAGAGGAGGCATGGATAGGTAAAAAGGTAAAATACTCATTTTTAAGTACTTTCAGTTGTGAATCCTTTGTCCACATCAATAAAGAAAATAGAACAAATCTTGAGGAAAAATCAGAGAAATGTACCTTTATTGGATATGGTGTATGTTGGGAGTAGTATAGGGAATATTAATAGACCAAAATTTAATTTTCAATATGGGAGTTCGTGAACTTCAAGGCGCGGCACTAGAAATTCCAGAGATATCCCCCAACGCCCTGCAAATACAACTCTAGTCTAACTTGCGCATCAATCTCAACTAATTAAATTGAATCTTGCACTTCAAAGGAAACTTGAGAAAACACCAATCCTAACATTTTAAAACAAACTTAATTCAAACATTTGAAAAATAAAAGGAAAACATGCACTATTATAAATTGCGAAAGGAAATCCTAATTATTGGCAAATAGAAGGTAAATCCTAACTATTGTTTGACTAGAAACCAAGCAATGCCTGAACAACATTGAAAAGGAAGACTGAAATTGCTGAAAGAAGTTCAAGATCTATTCAAAACCATTCTTTGTGCAAAGAAAATTAAGAAAGAGAAGAAAAAAAACCTTATAACAAGTCTGCACTAATTATGCCTCATTTATCTTTGTGTAACAAAATACGTTTCCAAAAATTAAAACCTGAAAGCATCATCAAACATTGGCAAGTAAATTTAATGTGTAAACAAATCTATGAAAGAAATTGATCTAATAAAAAGTCTCTCTCCTTCTTTGTCTCTCTGTAAAAAAAATAAATCCTTCTGGGGAAGATGACCAAAATTTTGATGGCAACTACAATGTGGGAAAAACATTATCGATCTCAAACATATGTAGTTTCCTTTCATCAACGTCGAATCTACAACATACATGAATCACAATTTCAAATGACAAAAATATATATGTGGCCTCTGCTCCTGAGGAATAGTGGGCCTCTCTAAACAAAATTATATAAAATTTGATAAATACACTAGGATACAATTTCACCATCCATACACCTCCAATTTAAATCACAATTATTCAAATTAGTAAGGCGAAATCGATCTCGTATTCTGGAGCATTAACCCATCGGATATAAACCAATTTAAAAGATTTGAATTGCGCATTCAAAGTTTGTAGAGGCAAGGTATTAAAGCATAATCCGATGTTGTGAATACATAACAACAATAGGGACATACCATAACGCACAATTCGATCTAGTATTCAATATAAAGAAATCTTTTAAACTACAAGAACAATTTTCCAATATCGCATTCAACGCAACAAATCAAATGACATCAATTTTAAAGAAGGAAAGAGACTGAAAAGAAAAAAAGTATTACGATATGATCATACACACACTTCTCACACATTAAAATACAAATTAAACAAAACCCAACCTAATCCTGAAAAATTCAGAATGGTGTCGAGCTGGTCTAGCGGCCAACCCAGCCAGCTCGCACCCTCTGTCAACGATCTAGTTCACACAGAGATTATAATCATAAACACATAGAATAATTAAACATGAGATAGCTTGAAGTGATTTGATTAATATTTGAAATATCATTCTTTACATGGTGTAAAAAAATATCAGACTCCAACAAATAGAGGGAGTGATCCGCAGATCAACTATACTCACGTAATGCTACCTCGAGGCCGTCTCCTTCCCTTCTTCGTGTTTTGGCTCCCATTGATCTTTGAGTTTATATAGAAATTGAAACTACAAATAAGGCTATTAACAATCCAATCAAAGTAAAAAATGAAAAAATTACAAATCATAACAGTTTTCCATAGATAAAATCCGATTTGGTTATGGTGCAATTGAATGTCGAATGGAGGAGCTGAATCTGGTACATGAGGGAGTGTTTTGGTAAATGTCTCCTCTTTTCTCAGTCTGAGACTGATGGTGAACTAAGTGCGATGTTGACCAACAATTACTTCCCAAAATATCCTTGAGCTGATATTCAAACCGTTAGCTAAGTAGTGTCCTTTGGATATGAAAAATTAAAGTAGTCTACACATTCCTTGACTCCAGTTCAAGAATGCGAATGCAGTGAAATAAATTGATGCATGGAGTAGGAACTCTTAATATTGTGGGAAATAAATAGCAAATTGGTGCAGGAATCCCAATTGGTACAGGAATCTGCTACATAAACAAATTCATTTAAAAACAAATTATAAAAATAAATAAGAAGATTAGAAGAAAAAAATCCAAACTAAAAATATGATGTTAATATATATATATATATATATATATATATATATATATATATATAACAAAACATAACTATTAAAAGTCGACGGGGTGTAGAATAGATAGTAATGGGGTGTATTTTCAAGGAACTTTTTGATGTTAAGGTCACCCATTCGAAACAAGAGATTTCATCTTCATTCATGTTTAATATTTATAAATACAAAAAAAACTACCAAGTATGAGTAGCAATGTATGATTCATTCAGTACTATATGTGTTTAGCTTTCAAAATTGTTTCTCTTTCCTATTGCTCCATTTGCACCATTTTTTGAATTATTAAACATTTATCTTTCTAGTGCGTCAAGCTATAAATATAAATGTGTGTGTCCTTTTAAACAAATATGACTCTATATGTATAATTTAAAAAATACTCACAATCAATCATCATCAATCATCATTTTGATGATAGTTTTTTTGTTGAATATTCTTGTAACATAAAAACAACTGAAATCTCCGCAAATTTAAATGTTAACAATGCATTTACATGTATTTTAAAAAATTTATGAAAATTGAGATCCTTTTAAAATTGAAATATTGAAAATTAATTATATGTATTTAAAAATAACTCATTTTGATTCTATCCAAAATAGTTCGATTTTTTGTCTCACTATTGGGGCCAAGGTAAAAAAAGGGCCCTACAATAAGTTGGGAAAAAACACTATGGAACGAAGAGAAAAAGTACACAATTATAAACTTATATTCTCATCATTATGACTTAGCCTATTCTCAAGTATTCAAGTAAGTCGGTGCTTGAGCTCATTCCCAGCAATAGCATAAGACCAACTATTGAAATTATCCCCTACATTAATCAAGGAAAATGTATTGGGTTTGAGTAGAGATATAACATATACAATCCTACCTCTTTCTTTGCTCTGAATTTACCATCATTAATACTTTCATTTGGGGCATTTCAACAAATAGGTAAAAGATGTTGACACCTAATCTTTGGGATTAGGAAAATTATGTAAATATTGTAAATAATAGAAATAAAGGAAGTTAGAAGATGAAGAGACGTTGGGAGATGAAACCCAATAGTCTCCCTCTCCTTGTATATATACATTTCTATCTTAATAAAAATAAAATATTTCATTTGGAGTTACTCTTGGCCCGACATGGTATCAAATTCAACTCCCAATTTTATTTTTTTGTGTGCTGTAACTCTTGTCGGAGTCTGCCATGGGCCTCTACTGGTCAGCCTCGTCCTTGCGAATTTATAAATTTTGTAAGTTACCAAATCAATGCTACGTTGTGAGTTATGTTCTTGTTGTTGTGGACCATGATAAGTAGATACCATGACATTGTTATTGTGTAGATCCTCCTAGTCAGCCAGTAGTGTCGCCTTCCCTACAACATATCTCCTTCCTTACATAGATTGCATATGTGGTTTTATGTGTTAGTGTATATAAAGAATAAGTGTCCCTCTCATGTTATCAGAAAGGTTCTGTGCAATGACACTGTCATTGTATCTCCCTATCATGGTCCATAACAACAAGCACAAAACTCATCGCGTAGCGTTACTCTGGTAACGTACATAAATCACATTTCAAGAGAGGTCATTAAGTGGTTGGGCCTACCGACCACACCACACCTACAACCATACATCATTGGGTGGCTCAACCAAGTACGAGACCTTCGCATCAGCCAGTAGTGCCACCTTCCCTACAATATCGAGTCCTTCAAGGATGAGGTACTGTGTGATGTTTCTCCTCTTGAAGTTTGTGATGTGTTATTAGGCCAACCATACTTGTGGAAGTGACATGTCATGTATGAGTTTAGTCCTCACACTATTATTATCACTTTGGGAAATATGTTATATAGGATACCAGAGGTAGCCCCGCCTACTACCATCTCTTTCATCTCTGCTAAGCAATACAATAAGATCATCTCCTAGACTAGGATTTTTTTCTTTCTTTCTTATTCACTCTAAAAGTAAGGGGAAGATATTTGCCACATCCATGGCCCTTAGGAAGGGTTCCCCCATGCAGTAGAAGCATGTGGATAAGGTCGTGGAAGAATACAGGGACATCTTATCCTCACCCACAGGGGTACCTTTGCACTGTCATGGAAGAATACTGGGACATATTATCCTCACCCATAGGGGTACCTTTGCACTGTCATGTAAAGAATTTGATTGATCTGAATCTCGAAGAACCTCTTCCCAATGGGTTGATATACCACTGCTCCATTTTGGAAAATTAATAAATCAAGCGACAGATCCAGGAGTTGTTGTAAAAAGGGCACATCCAATCAATTTCCTCACCTTTTGGGAGCCTTGTTATACCTATACATAGGAAGGCTGGAACCTGGAGGCTTTGTATTGATTATCGAGAACTTAAAAAATCACTATCAGGAACATGTATCCAATCCAGATGATTGCTAACCTTCTTGACCAGCTCAAGGGGGAAGAGTTTTTTAATAAGATCAATTTGAATTCTAGATATCACCAAGTTACATTATAACCCATAGATGTGTGGAGGATTGCATTCAAATCCAAGGAGGGCCTTTTTGAGTAGTTGTTCATGCCTTTCTGGTTGAAAAATGCACCTGCAACTTTTATGAGGCTGATGGATCACATCTTTAGGCCCTTTACTAACTCATTTTTTGTTGCATATTTCAACAACATCCTCATATTCAACAAGATATGGGAATAATACTTACAACACATTCAGGATATCCTTCAAACCCTGTGGTAGCAGAGAATATGTTCCAACTTGGAGAAATGCACCTTTGGCATGATCCAGGTCCAATATATGGGCTACATCATTGATGGAAAAGGCATGCATGTGAATTTGACTAAGATTCAAGTCATTCGGGGTTGGCCACCCCTAACCACTCTAACAGAGCTTTGCAGATTTTTAGGCCTTGCCAATTTTTATTGGAGGTTCATGTTGGGATTTTCTCATATCACTTGGACTTTGAGCCTGGTTACCAAGGGTGGAGTGAAGGAAAAGTTTTTCTGGTCTCATTCCCAACAAAAGGTGTTCGGTTAGTTAAATCATCGCCTCTTCTTTTCACATGTACTCACATTGTCAGACCTGTAACAACCATTTGAAATTTAGATATAATCCTCTAACTATGCTATTGATGTAGTCCTCACACAGTAAGGGCATCCAGTGGCATATCACAGTGAGACACTTTTTGATACAATTCAAAAATATCTCACCTATGATAAATAGATGTATTCTATCACACATGCATGTCGACAATGAAAACATTACATTTTGGGGAAGGAGACATTCATCAACACATATCACTGACCTCTTTAGTTTATATAGACACAAGGGAAGTTGTTGAACGATCAACATTAGAAGTAGTCTACATATCTACAACAATTCCACTTGAACATTAAATACATTAAGATAAACACCAATCATGTTGCAAAGTTTCCTCAATTGGCCCTCAATTGAACCACTGAATATTGTTCTCAACTCTTGTGACCACAAGACCTTCAGATGGCCACCACTATACAAACATTATCCATATTTCTCCACCACTTACATATGCTAGTGGATGGTAAGCAAGTTCTAGTAGGGACCAAATTTAGCATAAGTTTCCCCATCTCATAGAGGCACTCAATGCAATGGGGACCATTGCTTCCAAAGCGAGGATGATTGATCTAGGTGGATATTGGTGGCCACCCACCTATTCCACTTGGAACCTCACCATTGTTTATTTCAGTTTCCTTGATTGTAGCACAATTTACTATTTTTGGTAGTTTTTTGGGTCTTAAACTTCCTGAGCCATTTTGGGGCCCTCAACAATGTTTTTTTGGAAATTTGGTAGATCTATTGCTAAAGGTAGAAGTCTATAGTAGAAATTAGTTTTCCTTGGATAAATATATCTAATGAGGTATTGTACACATCAAACGAATATTGTATGCTAAAGTTACAACCCTGGGAAGTTTATGTACCAACTAACCCCAACAAGGCCCACAACATTTTGACGCTTCATCTCCTAGGGTTAGGATTTTGGATGTTTACATTTTTCTATTTTTTCGCAATAATGAAAATTCATACGAGCCTCATTGCAAGACTGTTTAGAAGGCATGTATCCTCCACATCTCTTCTCAAAGATAAGATGCCGTCACTCGAGCTAGTTTATTTACATTATGCATGTAAACAATTTCAATATATTGTAGCTCTGTGTTTCTATTTCTATTTGTATTTCATTTTTTTCCTTCATAAATATATATACCTTTGGTCTCTATGGGAGCCTTCATTTCTAGTTTCCTTGGGTAAAACTAACATATTTCCACAATCCTTACATTGCACATGAGCTTCTTTGATCAAAGGAAATTCTATCTTCCCCATGTCCTTGGTGTGGTGGAAATAGTTTCCCTCACAAAAAATATTGCACTTGAATAGTTGTTATTTTTCAAATTGGCCTTAAATCGAAAATCAAGAGTATTATAATAATTTCTACTTTCTCTGTAGAATTATAAATGTGTGTAATTTCTTATCATTATTTTTTCTAGTAAGAGTTATTAAACCAAGTTTTGGGTGATATTTCACATAAACTCTTGATGTTGCCAAATCATATTTAAAATTCCATATCCATGATCTCAATGTTGATCAAATTTTCATATTCATGATCTTGGTGTTTTTTAAAGAGTAACTGATGTAAAGACATGTCTATAGAGAAAGCATGCTCATTAATTGATATATAATTACATTATCAAAGTAGAATAAAAGCGTTAAAGTTGGAATTTATGTTAATTTGAAGTTGGTATCATTAAACATAATTAATGAAGAATGGACATTGTGATCTTGTTAGCCAGTTTATCTCAAGCTCTTAATGGTTTTGTATTTGTATCTTGTTATATAGTTGGGTGATTTAAAGCACTAAGGAAATTTTAATATATATATATATATATATATATATATATATATATATATATATATATATATATATATATATATATATATATATATATATATATATATATATATATATATAATTTGTATTGTCATCTTTTTTGAATTTTCCAAACAAACAAATATATATTATTATTATTATCTCTATTGAAATATGATTGGGCATGTGTTATAAACTTTGCACATCTACCTTCATAAATTATAAATTGCATCAAGCATAGTGTGGGGGGTCACAGAGGGTATGGCATAAACCCTTTTAGGGGGGTTCAAGGGCAATGGCCTTGATAAAAAAAAGGAAAAAAAATTTCTCTTTCGCTTTATACACAATTTTTTCTTTTAGCAATTTTGTGGCACAAGGTGGAAATTATGATTAAGAAAATATGCTTGTGCTCTAATTCAGGGTAGATTGTTGAAGGTTTATGGATATTGTTTCAAGATATACATATTGTATTATAATATATAAAGAAGAGATATATACTACAAAATATTTCTAGTTTTCCGTGTTTGGGTTTGTAGGGTGAAATATTTGTCCTAATTTGTTTGTCATTGCATCCTTTTGTTTCATTAAGAATTTGTTTACAACAACTAATTGTACAAGGTTTAAACCAAAATTTTGTATCAAAGAAGTTTTGGCTTCAAGGGGACACTTTCATATCTAAGTGGTTTGGCTTGGACCTATGGTAGAGTATGTTATTGTGGGAGATTTGCGTAATAAATTATTATGGTGAAAGGAAATGGTGAGAAGTTCAAATATAGTGATAAAGAAATTCAATGGGAATAATTTTGAGCTATGAAATCTCAAAATAGAAGAATTGTTGGTGGATAAAGATCAGTGGGTCATTTTGGATCTGAGTTCTGCACCAACAAGGATGTTGATAAAAGATTGAATCAATGTAGATAATTTTTTATCTAAGTTCTGCACCGGCAAGGATGTTGATAGAATATTGAAGCAACGTAGATAAAAAGGAATTGATTACAACATGATTGTCTCTTATATTAATAAATATTTCAAAAGAAGTTATTGTGAAGCCATTATGGAACAAGTTAGGGGCTTTGTATTAGTCTAAGTCCCTGACCAACAAATTGTTCCTATGAAAACACTTGTATAACTTGAGGATGAAGGATCGAGACTCGATGAAAATGAATCTAAAGGTATTCTATTCTATGGTAAGTCAACTATTATATATTGATGTTTGATTATTTTTTCATATTCTTTATGAGACTTGTGGGATAGTTTGTTTGTTGTTATAGGTAGTAATGAAACTACTTTAAGTTTCAATGAAATAGTATCCTCCTTGTTATCAAAGGACATGAGACATAAAAACATGGAAATTTAGAACATGGATTCCTTGTCTACAAGAGGACACTCTAGGATATAAAAAAAAAAAATCATTCCTGACGTGGGAGATATAAATCTATGGGAAGATGTAAACCAAGAAAATTTGTATGTTGGAGATGGAAAAAAAGGAATTATAAGAAATATTGTAGATCTAGAATTATTGAGAAAGGGAAGGGATTTGATGATACTCCTTGTATATAATCAAAACCTCCTCAAGTGAAGGATGGGATGTGTGCTTGGACTCTTAAATAAACACGTAGAATATGAGGCATGGTTGGTCGCTTCAAGGGAATCCTTTCATATGAATCCTCAGAAAGAGTGGGTTTTCAAGTATGAAATATATGTTGGTGGTGATATTTTTCTAGGAGATGACTCGATATCCAGAATCATAGGATGAGGAAGATTAAATTTGGAGCTCATAAGTGAAAGGATTAGAACAATACCTAGTGTTCTACACATCCTAGGATTGGAAAAAAAATGATTTTTAGAAATAAAATGATTTCTAGAAATAAAATGAGTGATATAGGTTTAAAAGAAGTTTTTGAAAAGGATACCTGCAGTATGGTTTGAGGAGAATTGATATTTCAAATGGGAGTTCGAATTGGAATTATGTATAATTTCCTAGGAAGCATTATTAGTTATGGGTACAACAATTCCATTTTTTATAACAATGGAGCTAAAGAACAATAAACTATTATCGTCTTTGGCGAAGAAACTATGTTGTGGCATCACAAAATGAGACATATCATAAAGAAAGGCCTTCAAGTACTACACAATAATGGTATGGTAGAAGGTATGTCTAATTTCTCTTTAGATTTTCATTTATGGAAACATTGTCTATATGGGAAGGAGAAATGGGTAAGATTATCGTCTGGTGTTAGAAGAACACACAAAATATTGCAATTGGTGCACGAAAATTTATTTAGAAACATGTTGGTTCCATTCATAGGTAAATTTGTGTACTATGTATCATTTATAGATGATATCTCAAGGAATACATGGATTCATTTCATCAAGAAGATATATGAAGTCTTTGAAAAATTAAAATAATTTAGGGCTCTTTTGGAAAATCAATTAGAGAAAAAAATAAGATGTTGAGGATAGATAATAGTGAAGAATTCTAAGGGAATGAATTCAAATAATTATGTAAGAAGTACTGTATATAAAGGTAGAAAACCACTTCATATACACCTTAGAAGAATGGATTTTCACAAAGGATGAATAAGACATTGACGAAGAAAGAAAGGATCATACTCAATGGTGTTGCTTTAAAACAATAATTTTGGGTAGAGGCAATGGATATTGCACATTACTTGGTAAATAGATCACCCTCATCAACATTGGATGAAAATACTCCACATGAGGCATGGACTGGTAATAAAACATATCTTAAGCTTCTCTAGGCATTTGGTTGTGATATTATGTCCACATTCCAAACGATAATAGAAATAAGATAGATAAGAAAGTTGAAAAGTGTATATTTATTGGATATAAAGATGGTCTAAAATATTATAATATTTTGAACCCAGAAACTAATAAGGCTTTGTGTAGTCAATATGTGGTATTTATAGTCAATGGTTCTTAGCTCAAGTGGTCGAGATGGTGATTTTCCATCCCATCCACCCAGGTTCAAGTCTATAAAAACATGGCAAATCATAGTAAGGCTAAAAGGATAAGTTTCCTATTGGAATCTAGGATCCAAGCTCCAGTTTCCAGTGGTATTTGGATGTCTTGATCCAAATTTGAACTATGACTTTGTCATATATGTGGCTTGCAAGTTTTTTCATATATCTAGGGAGGTTTCCAGTCCCCCATCTAAATTTCTAATTTATTAAATTTATTCATAATTTTTTTTTACTGCGACATGGAATTGTTATTATCTAGTGCAACAGCTAGGGTTTGATTCTAGTTAACGAATCCTTCCCTCTATGTTAGGTGCATTGTTGATGGAGGCACTCCTAACCCTCGTGTATTTTGATTCCTCGATCTCCTCTGTGTCCTTGACTATTCCTCTATTTTACAACTCAGTCACGCCTTCTTCGATGACCAAAAGAATTCTTGTGCTTCCTATTTCGGGCATGAGTCTTTCATCCTTTGTTCCTCACTCCTTATTTCCTTCAACTCTAGTTTATAGTGTTTCCAAGGGTGAAAAAAATCTCTTAGTTTTCATTGACGGTCAACTCTATTTTTATCTTTGTTATAGTTTCTAGTGGCTCGAGCACTAGTCCTCCCTCAAGTCGGGAGGGCTCTCAACAGTCAATTCCCCCTCAATCCTTTTTCAATATTGTGAAATATTTTTCTCATGAAATGATGAATCATGTTGTCAGCTCCTCTTCTTCATGAATTCTTGTTATTGAATCTCCCTCGATTGAGGTTATTTTATGTGCTGAAGCTAAATCAGAAGAATTTTTTTTCTCAGATCTAGGATTGATCTGTAGATTCAATGGTTTATGGTTGAGGCTTGTAGACATCCACTCTTTGATTTATGAGTAGTGTAGGCCTCCACTTTTTCATTTTAGTATTTGAAAATGTTGAAGATCGTGCATGGATTTCTAATTTTAGCCTATGTTTTTGAGGTAGTGCAGGGCTCTCTTTTCAACCTTGGTTCCCCTCCTTCGATTCTTTGTCGGCATCAATTTTTACAGTTCTCGTATGGGTAAGGCTCCCAAAGCTTCATTTTAATACATTGAACTTAGCAACTTTGATTGAAATTGGTAATTCCCTATGTGGACTCTATTCTAAAGCCCACATATGCTCGCATTTGTGTAGAAATGAATTTCAACAATGGATTTACTCTTTAAATTAATTAGCTAATTGGTTCTAGTTATTCATGGATACAAACTATGGACTATGGAAAAATATTTTTTTATGTAGATCCTTCTATGAGACCAGGTAATCTTTTAAAAATGTCCCAAAGCTAGGAATTTCAAATCAAATAATTTCATTCGTAAGGAAATATGGTGGGCAGATGCCAACTCTATTAGATGTGGAGCCTGATTATCTTCCTAATTAATATGTATTGTTTCAACCGTGTTTGGATCCTAACCCCTGATGGGGGGGTGTCGGGGGGATTTCCCCCCATTATTACTTCCTGGGGGGTCCAAGGGGGGTTGAATGTTTGGATCCACACCATAGAAGGGGATTGAGGGAAGTGCCCTTGAAGATAAAAATAGTTGAAAAAATTCCTTGTAAAATATTGTAATTTTGTAGTCAATCTGGGTCGTTCATTAGGTGGATGATCTGATGTTAGAAGTCATGTTTAATTTAAGATTTTTTTCCCTAGAAGGCAACCCCTCAGTTTATATGAGGGAATTGTATTGCAGATGTGTATGATTATTCTGAGTGATAAAGAGAGAGGAGATTGTGTGAGAGCGGAGAGAAAATTACAATTGATATGCTATAGGTTTTATCTCTTCATTTTTCTGGATAATATAAAAGGAAGGACTATTTTTTTCTCTGTGGATGTAGCCCAAATTGGGTGACCCATGTATATATGTGTCTCTCTTGTTTTATGTGTTTATATTTTTGTGTTTCCACAATATTTTATGTATTTCATTGCTTCATTAATTAATTTATAACAATTGGTATTAGAGAGGAAGGTTTATTTGGCTGATAAACTCGCAGGAGAGAAGGGTTCCTAGTTCGAGTGGGAGCAATGGCGGAAGATGGTAGGTTTAGTGTCAAGAAATTTAATGACAAAAACTACCAGTTGTTGAAGATGCAGATGGAATATTATCTATATCATAAATATATGTAACTACCATTGAGTGGAAAGTCAAAGAATTTGATGAGTATGATGGCAAAGAATGGGATATTCTTAATATAAAGTCACTAGGAACAATACGATTGTGTTTGGAAGCGTCGATGGCATTCAACATTTCAAAGGAAACGACAACAACCGGTTTAATGATGACATTGGAAAAACTATTTGAAAAAACCTTGACCTCAAATAACGTATTTCTTATGAAGCATATATTTAATATGAATATGTTAGAAGGTGGATTTGTTGCTAATATTGTAAATGAGTTTAATATAGTTACCAGTAAATTATGTTCTGTAGGGGTAAATTTTGATGATGAAGTTAGGGATCTATTGTTTCTGTGCTCATTACTAGAAATTTGGAATGGTTTAGCTATGTCCATTAGTAAATTTTTCTTTGGATCTAGTGCTTTAAAGTTTGATGATTTGGTTGGTGCCATCCTTAGCGAGGAAATACGACGAAGAAGCTCCAGTGAGACATCAGGTAATGCTTTGAATGTAGAGACCAGGGAAGAAAAATTGAAAGAGGAAGGAGCCCAAGAAATTGCAATAATTTAAGAAAAGTAAGATCCAAATACATATTAGGAATAGTGTGTTATAAATTTGGGATGTGTAATATTCCCAATTTTTGCAGCTAATGGGAATATTGCATTTTAATTTCAGTTTTCTTAACTCATGAATAAAAGTATAAAGGAGGAACTCTAAAACACCTAATCAGAAAAATAAATCAATGCCCAATGTGAACATGGACAAATCTGGGCTATTTCAATAAAATACACTTAGGTGTGAAAAGGAATGAAGAAGGTTGACTAGGTCAACATGACCAAATCTCAGCAGTGTCTAGATGCATTGAACCTCCTTATTGATCAGCGTAGTTTTAGATGGAGACCCTTCATGTGAAAAGGGTTAACTCATTGGAGGTGGTTTAGGGTTTTCTAAGCCCTAATTTTATAAAATGAAGAGGAAGGCCACAAGGAAAAGGTTGTTGAAGATAATTCGATTTTGAGATTGCTTGGGCAACTCGAAATCTTTGGCTGTTTAGCTAGGGAGAGGAATTTCCTGTTTAGGAATTACTCCTCCTTCATTGAGAAGTTCTTGAAGGAGTATGTTCTGAAATGCCTCAAATCTAGGCTTGAGGCAAAGCATCCTCCATCAAGACATTTATGCAGCAGAATAATACTGTGTTGGTGGGTGTTGTAGTGAGGGGTTTTCAACACCACTTCCAAATCTAGTTTTGTAGAAAAGGGAGCATTCCTTTCTCTGAAAGATTAGTGAGGAAGCATTGAGCTTCAGTTCCAGATCTTGGAATTAGGACAAAGGACCTTCCAACATCAAATACGTTTTATAATTTAGAAACTGCGTTATTTTCCAGTGCATTGTTGTAGCAGGGTTTCTACCCTAGTTTGGTGCTCATTTCCTTGAGGAAGGGCCATCCCTTCTTCCAGAAAGTTTGTACTTCAGCCTCTTCTGTAATTTTGTTCATTTCAGCTCATATATTCATATTTTCAGCGATTCTACATTTTTAAAATCCATATTCTGTAGATCTGATACTTGTATGTGTTCTTTCATGAAATCCCCTTGCTGGGTGATCTATTTGATGTATAAAAGGAGCTGAATCTCCATTTTTCTTCATGACAAGTTATAATAAATTTCAGATCTGATGTTTCAAAAATATTTTGTCTAATTTCTTCAGAAATTACGCTCTGCATGCTTCAGCCATTTTCTGCATACTCAAAGTCATGGGAAATCAACATTTTTAAGCATATACGGGGATGGAGGAACTGTTTAACATAGCTAGAATGATTTTTTTGAGTTGAAATTTGGAGAATAGGTCCCTCACAACCTAATATAAAATAACCTCCCACCATTTATCTTAATTTTACGCTGATTTATGAATACATCTATTTTAGGGTCAAAATCACTGCTTTTCTCCACTTTTTGGATCCTAAATTCAGATCTGAGTTGTTGTTGTACTTGAAATCAGTTTCTGAGTGTCTATCAGCACATTTTATGCACTGATAGCTCTCTTCACTTTCATTATAGCGTTTTACTTTGCTGCAACCCCTCATTGGGCCTTCTCTTGAAGATAACTAGGTGTGGGAGATCTGTTTAATGCACCTAGTCTTATTTTTTTTAGCTAAAATATTGGATTTAGTTTTTTTATTGTCTGATATAAAGGATCCAAGAGTTATTTTCCTATCCTAAAGTATATTTTTCTGAAAATGTGTTTTTAAGTGCATGATCCATGAGTTGTTCCTAAATAGGAATATTACAGTGGTAACAAAGCAAGATCTTTGGCTCAGCTTGTGGCTTCAAGCCAAAGTGCTGAATCCCTGAAGGAGTGATATTTCAAGGTCTATAGACAGAGTCTACAGATGGCCAGGTAGCCTCTGGATCTCATCCTTTTTTCAAAGGTGACATATCTAGTAAATGCCCCTGCAGTTAATCTCTGGAATAGAATTTTGATATTCCTGAAAAGGGAAATTTACAATGGTATCAGAGAAGATAAGAAGCAGAGATAAGAATGATGGAAAGGATGAGTTTACTCTCATCAGTGTTCATATCTAAGAAGAGCCTCTCCAAAGAGGTAAATCAGAAGAGAGAAAGAAGATGTACCGAGACTCCTAGAGGGTTTCGAGAAGAAGCAAGCTGTAGTGATATCTGCATGAGGATTCAAGAAGAATAAGGAAGCCCCAGCACTTCCTATCAGCAAATTAGAAGACCAGAGAATCCTAGAACTTCTCATAGATCCACTATGCCCACTTTCTTTGAAGAAGGTGAGAGGTATAACAATGAAGAAAAGAGATGCAAAGAAACTCCTTAAGGGTTTCAAGATGGAGAGGGAGAAATATACACTTCCTATCATCACAAAGAAAAGGAGAATGTCAATCTTGTCACTTTGGGAAAGAGATCTCCATTTTCACCATCTACTGCTAAGGTGCTTGTATCTAGAGAAGAGGCACTTGCATCTTTGCAAGGTAGTCTTGAACTCTTAACATATGGAGATCCATGAGGAGGAGAAGGAAGATACCAGTGCTGGTATGCTTGAAGAAAGGAGGCCATCATTATTGCCAGTAGTTGGAGGCATCATTGATCTAGATGGAGGAACTCTTGTGTTCTATCAAGAGGTTCCCACATATCAGTTGATCCAAGGTATGCATGAAATTTTAGCACATATTGTTTCAAGATTAATGCATAGCCAAGGATTAGATCAAAATGCTGATTTGAAGCAAAGATATGTCACAGCGCAGAGGACCCTTGATCTAATCAAGGAGGAGATTGGAAACTATCCCTATGCATCATTTTTGAGCTACATTCAATCTCTTGGGTTGAGATGTAGGGTCTAAAGAAAGGGGATTAGTACTATCCTATGTTCAATGGCTGATTGTGAGATCAATAATGAAATTTTCTTTGAGACAGTACATGCACCACTTTGCAGATCTACAGCGCTGTCACTTAGTGACTGTGACAAAGAGGCTTCATCTCTCTTGGAGCATTATAGAGGCAGCTTCAACCTTGGGGAAATGGAGAAGAAGAAGATGAAGAGTAGACATCTCGAGATGAGAAAAATTTTCTCCCCTCTAGATGACACTCTCTCAATGAGCATGCTACAGCTCAAAGAGAGACTTCTACTTACTACAGATTCAAAGCCTCACTGGTTTTGGAAGGCCATAGATGGGAGAGAGGTATCACTAAGAGATCTCAATAGAGATTCATTTCAATATTTCATGAGATGCAAGGTTCTTCATTGGTTCAAAGGAGATGGTATTCTACAAAGGGAGGATGCCATGATTATGCAGCACATCGCTCATCTTCCATATTGGAGTGAGTGGGTGAGGATGATGAGAAAGAGATCACATGATCACTTGCAGACATATATGGGCCAGAAAGCTTGGTTACGCTGGTTTCCCTTGGGAGACTCTTATCACTCTCCAAAGGCACCTATTTCTCTGATCTATGCCTTGAAGAATGGTCATGAAATGAATAAGGACGCATGGCAGCGCTGGTTGCTTTGGGGTAAGCATGATCACTACCAAAATATTCTCATTCTCTCATATCATGATTTATGCATCATTAATAGAGTATATGAAAAGGAAGCATGGTTGATGTGGTTGTTAAAAGGAGAGTTTGGACATCACATGTTAAATCTCATGTCCATGTATTCACCCATGTTTGAAATATGTCTCATTTATCCACATGTATTTATGTTGGATGTATGTTTCATGCATGAACTTTGGCTTGGGAGGAGAAATGACTCCCACATGATGTGGTATGAGGGAGCTTTCTTGTACTATGTTGATGAGACATTTCACATGTCCATCATTGTTTTGTTGTTTCTCCATGATCCACATATTGATAAGGCAAGAAGGCTGCAAAAGCCCTTATTGCTATGGCTACTCTTGGGTGAGTATGGTTACTACCCAATAGCTCATCATTTTCTGAATCATGCCTTGAATTTCAATGTTATGTTGTAGCAAGAGAGGGCATGTACCATTTCTATTCACTTGAGAGAGTATGGCCACCACATGACATCTCCTATGTCTATGTGTTTTGCATTGTGTAAAATTTGGCATCTTGATCTCATGATGTGCATTAATGATGATACTATGTATTGGGCTAATGTGACATATCATATGTCCATCAATATGGTTTGGTTTCATGATGCACATGAGGAGGAAAGAAGGCAGCAAGACCTCTTGTTGCTTTGGGTGCTTTTAAATGAGTACGGTGACCACCCCATAGCTCATCATTTTCTGATTCATGCCTTATGTATCAAAGATAAATTGTAGAAAAGAGAGGCATGTACATCATCTTTTAGAAAGCTTGGCTTGCCCATCTTATATGGAGGAGATGGAGGATGGCAGCAAAGGGCCTTGCTCCGGTGGTTATTATTAGGGGAATATGGTTTGACATCTTTGTCCATCCATGTTGATCCTTCACTTCTTCTTTTGCATAATGCTGGAATGATGGAGTTTGGATCCAAAAAGGCCAACAGGGCTAAGAATGAAAGCATAATAATGCTTAATCAAGTTCATAAAACATGGATGGAAGAATGTTCTTGCATGATGAAGCTTTTCCTTTATGGAAGAAACTACTTTATTTTATATCTCTCATGTGTTTATGATGGTGTTGGACATCATGTAATTGTCATTTTGTACTTCATGATAAGAAGAGGACATCTAACCTTACAGTTGGACGCCATCTCATGCATTTGTGGAAGAAAGCTTTGGAACCAAACATACATGACCTATTGCAACAAATGGAGGAAGCCTTCCTTACGTGGATGCCATTTGGAGGGGAAAAGATGGTTTGCATCTACAATAAGAGTTTCTTGAGGGCAAGCAACATTTTGCTGGGGGAGACTCTAATATTCCCAATTTTTGCAGCTAATGGGAATATTGCATTTTAATTTCAGTTTGCTTAACTCATGAATAAAAGTATAAAGGAGGAACTCTAAAACTCTTAATCAGAAAAATAAATCAATGCCCAATGTGAACATGGAAAAATCTGGGCTATTTCAATAAAATACACTTAGGTGTGAAAAGAAATGAAGAAGGTTGACTAGGTCAACAAGACCAAATCTCAGCAGTGTCTAGATGCATTGAACCTCCTTATTGATCAGCGCAGTTTTAGATGGAGACCATTCATGTGAAAAGGATTAAATCATTGGAGGTGGTTTAGGGTTTTCTAAGCCCTAATGTTATAAAATGAAGAGGAAGGCCACAAGGAAAAGGTTGTTGAAGATAATTCGATTTTGAGATTGATTGGGCAACTCGAAATCTCTGGCTGTTTAGCTAGAGAGGAATTTCTTGTTTAGGATTTCCTCCTCCTTCATTGAGGAGTTCTTGAAGGAGTATGTTCTGAAATGCCTAACATCTAGGCTTGAGGCCAAGCATCCTCCATCAAGACAACGTTATTTCTGCAGCAGAATAATACTGTGTTGCTGGGTGTTGTATTGAGGGGTTTTCAACACCACTTCCAAATCTAGTTTTGCAGAAAAGGAAGCATTCATGTATCTAGAAGATTAGTGAGGAAGAATTGAGCTTCAGTTCCAGATCTTGGCATCAGGCCAAAGGACCTTCCAACATCAACTGCGCAGTATACTTCAGAAACTTCGTTATTTTCCAGTGCATTGTTGCAGCAGGGTTTCTACCCTAGTTTGGTGCTCATTTCCTTGAGGAAGGGCCATCCCTTCTTCCGAAAAGTTTTTAATTCAGCCTCTTCTGTAATTTTTTTAATTTCAGCTCATATATTCATATTTTCAGTGATTATGCATTTTTTAGATCCATATTCTACAGATCTGATACTTGTATGTGTTCTTTCATGAAATCCCCTTGTCGGGTGATCTATTTGATGTATAAAATGAGCTGAATCTCTATTTTTCTTCATGCTCAGTTATAATAAACTTTATATATGATGTTTCAGACATATTTTGTCTAATTTTTTCAGAAATTACGCTCTGCTGCTTCAGCCATTTTCTGCATACTCAAAGTCATGTGAAATCAACATTTTTAAGCATATCCGGGGATGGAGGAACTGTTTAACATATCTAGAATGATTTTTTTGAGCTGAAATTCAGAGCATAGGTCACTTACAACCTAATATAAAATAATCTCCCACCATTTCTATTAATTTTATGCATATTTCTGAATTCATCTGTTTTAGGGTCAAAATCACTGCTTTTCCCCACTTTTTGGATCCTAAATTCAGATCTGAGTTGCTGCTGTACTTTAAATCAGTTTCTGAGTGTCTATTAGAAAATTTAATGCACTGATAGCTCTCTTTACTTTTAGTAGAGCATTTTAATTTGCTGTAGCCCCTCATTGAGCCTTCTCTTGAAGATAACTAGGTGTGGGAGATCTGTTTAGCCCACCTAGTATTATTTGTTTCAGCTCAAATATTGGATTTAGTTTGTTTATTGTCTGATCTAAAGGATACAAGAGTTATTTTCATATTCTAAAGCACATTTTTTTGAAAATTCATTTTTAAGTGCATGATCCATGAGCTGTTCCTAAATAGGAATATTACAGGATGAAAGGACACCCGAAGAAATAATATAAATCTCATAAGGTAAAATAAGGAGATGGGAAACAAGAGAATAGTCATGAAGTGAATTTGAGCTGATGTGTTCCAATGTGCTTTGATTCTTTCATTAGAGAACATTATTGATGCCTAGGTGGTGGATTCAAGGGCCTCATTCCATGCCACACCTGATAGGAAACATTTTCATGACTATGTTCAAGGATATTTTGGATAGGTTCGTCTAGGTGATGATAAAATCTATAAAATAGTTGGAATGGGTAAGGTTTTTATAAAGAAACAAAATAGAACCCAATGGATATTAAAGTAGGTAAGGCATGTCTCAGATCTGAAGAAAAATCTAATTTCAATAGACAAGTTGGGAGGTGAAGGTTGTGTAACTACTTTTATAAACAAAACCTGGAAGGCCATTCAGAGGAGCCCTAGAAATAGCAAAAGGAGAAAAGGTTGGTACATTGTATTTATGCAATGGTGTTTCTAATTATGTTAATGCTTTAAGATCCACAGGACTAGATACAACACTTTGGCATCATAGCCTGGGGAACATGAGTGAGAAGGGGATGTAGATTCTTCCCTCAAGAAATTTATTGCCAGATATGAAGCATGTTGATTTGGATTTATGTGAAAATTGTGTTTATGGAAAACATAAGAGCGTCATATTTATCAGAGTTGGGAAGGAAAATAATAGTGAAAAAATAAATCTTATGGTTTTCAAGCTTCTGTGGTTATTTTTTATTGAATGAATCTCTGGATTATTCACAATGTTATAAAACAATGGTTGACGTTTCGAATCCCAATGGGGATCCATCTTCGGGATAAGAAGATGAATGAAGAATGAAAGACGGACAAAGGTCAAGGTATTAATAGCAACAAAGAGAAAATAAGAAGAGCCGGCAATAACTAACTAATTAATATTTTATGTATTTATTTAATAAATTTAATTCCAAGTAATAATTTATTTTAATAAAATTATAATAAATTATAATAAATTTAAATAATTTATATAATATCATTAATTCAATAATAATTATATTAATTATTTAATTTTAAGTAATAAAACCTAAATTTTACTAAAAATTTGAAATTATATTAATTACTAACGAACTTAAAATTCTCTAATTAAATTAATAAACATTAATAATAAATGTTAATAAAACTAATTTAATAAAATAAATTCTTATTTTTTTTATTTAGTGAAGAATATTATAATATATTATCCTAGAATATGTGATAACCATAGATAATAATAATAATAATAATTAGAGTTATTTACAAAATTAATAATGAATAAAAGTTAGTAAAAAAAAAAAAATAGTTAATAAATAAAAATAAATAATAGTTTACTAATTAAAATCAAAATTCATTTATTCAAGAGAGTAAATAAATATTAATAATGATTATTTATTTAATTTTAATAATAATTATTAATTTATTTTATTAGGAAAAGAGAAAATTGATTTAATCCTAATTAATCTAATGTTATTAGGATAATAAATTGATTTTAATCATGATTAATTAATTTATAAAAAACATTAGATACTAATAATAATCATTAATTATTTAATTTTTATGAATAGAAAATAAAAATTAATTAATAAGGATAATTATTAAAGTAAATAATTCAATTAGTTTTTTTCTAGATCTAAAAACGACCGAACCCTAAAATTTTTTTGGAAGAGAATCAAACTTGCGATACTGTACCTGGGATGAAGATGAACTTGAGGAGCACATCTGTCGAATTAGAGGCTACTGAATGTCACTGATCTTGTATCGTCCATCCTTGTTAATGTTATGTGGATGTTTTATCATCTCAAGTGCTTCTCTAATTTTCCTTCTTCGATAATGTTCCTCCCTGGAAATGATTCTAGCATCCTCTAGATGCAAATGATGTTTAGTTTTCGAGGAGTGATCATCAAGGGCCAAGGTGCGAGATCACTCTACTTAATATCAACTCCATTTTTTTTAAGAATTTTTTGAAGTGAGCACCCGGTTTAACCAATATAACGTTTCCCACACGAATAATAAATCTTATAAACTCCTTTAAGCTTCTCGTGACTAATACTATCTTTAACTGACCACATTTTTTAGTCTTATTGTTCGTGCTGCTAAAAATTATGCGAAATGTAATTCCTTCCCAAAACATTGGCGATCTTATCAGTAACACCCTTAATGTATGGTAGAGAAACCCTACCACAAATTTCCTAAGGTCCTTGGTGCTTCTTTGATAGGACCGAACCCTCAACTCTTTTTATGGATTTTCTGATATCTTTTTCTTTATAACCTATACCCATGAAAACATATGTCAAGTGAGTGATTTCATCTTTCAGGTACTCCTCATTAGCTATCCTTAGGGCTCTTACAACAAGAGTATTAAGGACACCAAACTTTTGAGCAGGATGATGTCACTATTAAAACCTTGACCTTTGTCCTTCTTTCATTCTTCATTCATCATCTTGTCCTGAAGATGGATCTATGTTGGGATTTTAAACGTCGATCATTGTTTTACAACACTGTGGATAATATGGATATTTCTTCAATAAAATAAAGCTTATGAAAAGAAATGTATGGGGACCTTCTCAAGTATCATCTCTCAGTGATTCTCACTATTATGCTACTTTTATTGATGATGCAACTAAAAACCTAGATTTATTGTATTCGAAATAAATATGATGTATTTGATACTTTCAGGAAAGGGAAAGATTTGGTTGAGAATGATACAGGAAAGAAGTTGAAGTGTCTCATATCATTCAATGGAGGTGAATATTGCAACAAATAATTTGATAACTACTATTTAGAGCATGGAATTCTAGGAACACCATAGGAAAATGGTATATCAAAAAGGATGAACATGACAATAATGGAGCGTGAAGGGTGCATGATATTGCATGCAGGATTTCCAGTACAATTTTCGAAAGATATTGTAGATACTGTTTTTTATCTAATAAACATAGGGACTGCAAGTTCCTTGGATGGTTGTATTCCAGAGGAGGCATGGACAGGTAAAAAGGTAAACTATGCATTTTTAAGTACTTTCAGTTGTGAATCCTTTTTCCACATCAATAAATAAAATAGAATAAAGCTTTAGGAAAAATCAAAGAAATGTTCCTTTATTGGATATGGGGTATGTTGGGAGTAGTATAGGGCATATTAATGGACCAAAATTTAATTTTCAATATGGGAGTTCGTGAATTTTGAGGCGCAACGCTGGAAATTCCAGAGAGACCCCCCAACAACCTGCAAATAAAAATATAGTCTAAGTTGCACATCAATCTCAAAAAATTAAATTGAATCCTGCACTTCAAAGGAAACTTTAGAAAACAACAATCCTGACAATTGAAAATAAGCTTCAATAAAACATTTGAAAAATAAAAGGAAAACCTGCACTATTAGCAATTACAAAAGGAAATCCTAATTATTGGAAAATAAAAGGTAAATCCTAACCACTGTTTGACTAGAAACCAAGAAATGCCTGAACAACATCGAAAAGGAAGACTGTAATTGCTGAAAGAAGTTCAATATCTATTCAAAACCATTCTTTGTGAAAAGAAAATTAAGAAAGAGAAGCAAAAAATTCTCATAACAAATATGCACTAATTCTGCCTCATCTATCTTTGTGTAAAAAAATCCTTTTCAAGAAATTAAAAACTAAAAGCATCATCAAACCTTGGCAAGTAAATTTAATGTGTAAAAAAATATATGAAAGAAATTTATCTAATAAAAATTCTCTCGCCTTCTTTGTCCCTCTGTAACAAAAATAAATCCTTCTGAGGAAGATGACCAAAAGTCTGATGGAAACTACAATGTGGGAAAAACATTATCGATCTCAAAAATATGTAGTTTCCTTTCATTAACGTCGACTCTAAAACATAGAGGAATCAAAATTTCAAATGAAAAAAATATATATGTGGCCTCTGCTCCTAAGGAATACGCGGCCCTTGTAAACAAAACTATTTAAATTTTGATAAATATAATAGGATACAATCTCACCATACATACACATCCAATTTAAATCATAATTATTCAAATCAGTAAGGCGAAATCGATCTTGTATTCTGGAGCACAAACCTGTCGGATCTAAACCAATTTAAAGGATTTGAATTCCGAATTCAAAGTTTGTAGAGGTAGGGTCTTAAAGCATAGGCCAATTCTGTGAATACATAACAACTAGAGGGACATATCATGACGTGCAATCTGATCTAGTATTAAATATAAAGAAATCTTTTAAATTACAAGAACACTTATCCAATATCGCATTCAACGCAACAAATCAAATCACATCAATTTTAAAGAAGGAAATATACTGAAAATAAATAAATATTATGATCTGATCTTACACACACTTCTCCCACATTAAATGATGAATTAAACACAACCCACCCTTCTTGAAAAATTCAGAGTGGTGTCAAGCTGGTCTGGTGGCCAACCCAACCATCTCACACCCTCTGTCAATGATCTAGTTCATATAGAGATTATAATCATAAACACATAAAATAGTTAAACATGACATAGCTTCAAGTGCTTCGATTAATCTTTGAAATTTCATTCTTTACATGGTGTAGGAAAATATCAGACTCCAGCAAATAGAGGGAGCGATCCACATATCAACTATACTCGCACAATGCTACATTGGGACCGTCTCCTTCCCTTCTTCGTGTTTTGGCTCTGGTCGATATTTGAGTTTATATAGATATTGAAATTAAAAATAAGGCTATTAACAAGCCAATCAAAATACAAAAGGAAAAAATTATAAATCATAACAGTTTTCCAGAGATAAAAATTCAATTTGGTTATGGTGCAACTAATTGTCGAATGGAGGAGTCGAATCTGGTACAAGAGGGACTGTTTTGGTAAATGGTTCCTCTTTTCTCAGTCTGAGACTGATGGTGAACTAAGTGCGATGTTTACCAACAATTACTTCATAAAATATCCACTAAATTCTATTCAAACCACCAGCTAAGTAATGTCCTTCGGATTTGAATAATTAAATTAGTTTACGCATTCCTTGACTCCAGTGCAGGAAATCCATAGTAAACTGGTGCAGGAATCCCAATTGGTAAAAGAATATGTTGCATAAACAAAATAATTTTTAAAAAAATTATAAAAATAAATAAGAAGATTAGAAGAAAAAAACCCAAACTAAAAATATGATGTTAATATATATATATATAACATAATTATTAAAATCCCATGGGGTGTAGAATAGACAGTGATGGATATAACAGAAACATAATTATTAAAAGTCCACGGGGCGTAGAATAGAAAATGATGGGGTGTACTGTCAAGGAACTTTGTGATGTGAAGGTTACCCATTCAAAACAAGATATTTCATTTTCATTCATGTTTATTATTTATAAATACAACAAAATTACCAAGTACTAGTAGTAATGTATGAGTCATTTGGTACTATATGTGTTTAGCTTTCAAAATCGTTTCTCTTTCCTATTGCTCCATTTGCACCATTTTTTGAATTATTAAACATTTATTTCTATAGTGTGTCAAACTATAAATATAAATATAATTATAAATGTGTGCGTATTTTTAAACAAATATGACTCTATATGTATAATTTAAAAAATAATCACCATCAATCATCATCAATTATCATCATTTCGATGATACTGTTTTTTGTTGAATATTCCTGTAACATAAAAAAAATTGAAATCTCCTCAAAATTAAAGGTTAAAGATGCATTTATATGTATTTTAAAAAAATTATGAAAATTTAAATCCCTTAAAAATTCAAATATTGAAAAATAATTATATGTATTTAAAAATAACTCATTTTGATTCTACCCAAAATAGTTGGATTTTTTGTCTCACTATTGGGGCCAAGGTAAAAAAAGGGACCCACAATAAGATGGGAAAAAACACTATGGAACGAAGAGAAAAAGTACATAATTGAAAACTTATACTCTCGTCATTATGCCTTAGCCTATTATAAGTATTCAAGTAAGTCGGTTCTTGAGCTCATTCCTAACAATAGCATAAGACCAACCATTGCCATTATCCCCTGCATTCATCAAGGAAAATGTATTGGGTTTCAATGGAGATATAGCATATACAATCCTACCTCTTTCTTTACTCTGAATTTACCATCATTAATAATTTCATTTGGGGTATTTCAAAAAATAGGTAGAAGATGTTGAAACCTAATCTTTGGGATTAGGAAAATTATGTAAATATTGTAAATAACAGAAATAAAGGAAGTTAGAAGATGAAGAGACATTTGGAGATGAAACCCAATAGTCTCCCTCTCCTTGTATATATACATGTTCTATCTTAATCCAAATACAAAAATTTCGTTTGGAGTTACTCTTGGCCTGACATGGTATAAAATTCGACTCCCAAATTAGTTTTTTTTTGTGTTGTAATTCATGTCAAAGTCTGCCATCTCCTGTGCTGGTCAGCCCCGTCCTTGCGAATTTATAAATTTTGTACATTAAAAAATTAATGCTACCTTGTGAGTTATGTTCCTATTGCTGTGGACCATGATAAGTAGACACCATGACATTGACATTATGCAGACCCTCATAGTCAACCAGTAGTGTCACCTTCCCTACAACATATATCCTTCCTTACATAGATCGCATATGTGGTTTTATGTGTCAGTGTATATAAAGAATAAGTGTCCCTCTCATGTTATCAGAAAGGTTCTGCGCAATGACAATGCCATTGTATCTCCCTATCATGGTCCACAACAGCAAGCACAAAAAGCATAACATAGATTTACTCTAGTAATGTACATAACTTGAATTTCAGCAGAGGTCATTAAGCGTTTGGGCTTGTTGACCACACCACACCTACAACCATACACCATCAGGTGTCTCCACCAAGGAAGACACCTTCGTGTAAGCCAACAGTTCCACCTTCCCTACAATATCAAGTCCTTCAAGGATGAGGTACTATGTGATATTTATCCTCTTGAAGTTTGTGATGTGTTATTAGGCCAACCATACTTGTGGAAGCAATATGTTGTGTATGATTCCAGGCCTCACACTATTATTATCACTTTGGGAAATATGTTATACAGGATACCAGATGTATCCCCGCCTACTACCATCTCTTTCATCTCTGCTAAGAAATGCAGTAATATCATCTCCCAGACCGAGAAATTTTTTTTCTTTCTATTCACTCTTAAAGTAAGGGGGAGATAGTGCCCACATCCATGGCCCCTAGGAAGGGTTCCCCCATGCAATAGAAACATGTGAATAATGTTGTGGAAGAATACATGGACATCTTATCCTCACCCACAGGGGTACCTTTGCACTGTCATGGAAGAACACTAGGACATTTTATCCTCACCCACAGGGGTAACTTTCAGAATTGTCATGTCAAGCATTCGATCGATTTGACTCCCAGAGCACCCCTTACCAATGGGTCGATATATCGCTACTCCATTTTGGAAAATGAAGAAATCAAGTGGCAGATCCAGGAGTTGCTGTAAAAAGGGCACATCCAACCAATTTCCTCACCTTCTGGGAGTCTTATTATAAATATACAGAAGGAGGATGGAACATGGAGGCACTGTATTGATTATCGGGAACTTAAAAAATCACTATCAGAAACATGTATCCAATCTAAATGATTGATGACCTTCTTGACCAGCTCAAGGGGGCGAAGTATTTCAACAAGATCAATTTGAATTATAGCTATCACTAGGTTACAATATAACCCATAGTTGTATGGATGATCGCCATCAAATCCAAACAGGGCCTTTTTGAGGAATTGGTCATGCCTTTCGGGTTGAAAAATGCACCTACAACATTTATGAGGTTGATGGATGACATCTTTAGGCCCTTCACTAGCTCATTTTGGTTTTATATTTCAACAACATCCTCATATTAAAAAAGAGATGGGAATAATACCTGCAACACATTCAGGAGATCCTTCAAACTGTGCGGAAATAGAGACTATGTTCCAACTTGGAAAAATGCACCTTTGGCATGATCCAGGTCCAATATATGGGCTACATCATTGATGGGAAAGGCATGCATGTGAATTTGACTAAAATTCAAGTCATTCGGGATTGGCCACCCCGACCACTCTAACAGAGCTTCACAAATTTTTGGGCCTTGCCAATTTTTATTTGAGGTTCATGTTGGGATTCTCTCATATCACTTGGAATTTGAACCTGGTTACCAAGGGTTGAGCGAAGGAAAATTTTTTACGGTCTGATTCCCAACTAAAGGTCTTCGGTTAGTTAAATCACAGCCTTTTCTTTTCACATGTACTCACATTGTCAAACCTGCGACAACCATTTGAAATTCAGATAGAAGCCTCTAACTATGTTATTGATGTAGTCCTCACACAGTAAGGGAATCTAGTGGCATATCATAGTGAGATAATTTCTGATACAATTCATAAATATCTCACCTATGATAAACAGATGTATTCTATCATGCATGCATGTCGACAATGAAAACATTACATTATGGGGAAGGAGACATTCATCCACACGTATCACTAACCTATTCATTTTATATAGACACAAGGGAAGTTGTTTAACGATCAAAATTAGAAGTGGTCTTCATATCTACAACAATTCCACTTGAACATTAAATACATGAAGATAAACCCCAATCTTGTTGCAAAGCTTCCTCAATCGGCCCCCAATTGCAACACTGACTATTGTTCTCAACTCTTCTGACCATAAGACCTTCAGATGGTGTTATGGGCAAAGATACCCTAAGGCCTTGGGTTGAGATACCTAACAGAGTAGATGACATGTCATCACAAGAATGAATATAATTACCAGTTTTTATGCTTTAAACTAGAAAATGAGGATTGTGGATCTTACCCGTTTATCCTTCGTTTGAGGTCGATCCCGTAAGGTTCAAACCCTCTACTACTCCTCATGCTCCAGAACCTACAAATCAGTCAAGAACAAGAACAAAAACTAGTTGTACAACATATATGTCCTAGATGTCATCATATACAATCTCATAAAGATAATATGAAATAAACTATTCAAGATTATTAAGCATGTATAAGAGACACATAACACATGAACATCCGGAAAATTATGGTACTTATTTCATTGATAACATGTACATAAAATAGTGTAGAAATCACCTGAGATATGCCACGGCCTTGAGAAAAAATGTCCTCCGGATTCGTCCAGCCATAGCCTCACAAAGCTTCTTCCATAAACGATGCATAAAGGATTTCACGTAGAATGAGGATGATCATTACAAGGAAACAAGGGTTTCCTGAAATTGGGAAGTGCATGAGGCACAAGGGAAATATCAGACTTGATTAGGGCTATAACAGGCTATAATATCAATAATATTCTCTCTCTCCTCCTTTAGGCCATTCCCTTGAGGTGTATTTATACTTCCTCAAATTAGTTTTTTCAGTTGTGGAACAATTAGGCCATGGGCTGGGGTAGTTAAGTTACAGGAAAATACCATAAACCATGCCTCATTAATAGGGAATTATATGTTTTTTAATATTTTAAATAGCATATGCAGTTTAGCTATGGATGGAACTACGTGTGCACGCAAAAAAAATTGGGCAGAATCACGTATGGATTTTAAAATATTGTTTTTTGAGAAATGTGACCAAGTCTGAATGGAAGGGCTGCCCAAGGTCAATGCATAAGTCATCAAGTATATAGAGGTGATAAATTATGTTGAAACAGATGCCCCGTAATATATGAGGTCAATGTATTATGTGCATAGAAAGAACCTTACAAGGACTAGAGAGGACTTCACCAGATTTCAGCTTGCCAAAAACCAATGACAGAAATTAGAAAGATAGCTCATGTCTGAGGCAAGCATACCCATGCTCAGTGAAAGAAAAGCATGTCAAATATCATGTATGGAGTGGATCCAATATGCATACAAGTATAGTTGAAATGTAAATTACACAGTGAATCATCTGATCACTGCCCGGAAGTACAAGTCAAAATCATGTCCAAGTATCACATATAGAAAATTGATCAATGATGTTGCATAGATATCTGATCACTGAAGTCACCACTAAATCTCCAAGTACCAAATTATAAGTGGTGGAAAAAATGGTACAACACACAACTTGGGTGCCAACATATAAGATGTTGTTGTGATGAGACTGCAACATATAAGGGGGGATGGTGTCATTGGCAGAAAACTAAAGGAGCTATCAAAGTGAACCAAAACATTCTGATGCAAACTCGAGGTCTTCACCGATCACCATGGCACAATTATACACAATGAGACTAAAGGAGCTGAGGTCGACCATGTGATAAATCATTTGATTACCGGTCATTGATGTATACCATTAACAAACACAAGACATCCCACCGATAATGATAATGAGTGTCAAGGGGCCCCAATACAATCTAACAAGTGTGAATAAATGAGTTGAAGTTGAACACTTGAGAGAAGCTACCAATAAGGAGACATTGATGTATTCTCACTGTCGATAGCGAAGGAGTCTGCCACTGATGACTGCAAACCCTAAGGTACTGAAAAAAGGACTCTAGACCTTATTCCTAGAGAAATGACTCAGAGTCGATGGAAAAATATCTGCTGGAAGGAAGGCATTAAGGCATCCTACTTCAGTCCAGCGTGAGTGTAACCCGCAAGCCAAGATTTGGAAGGAATCAGATGAAGAAAATTGAGTAACCAACCTGAAGTACGTTTCTAGCATGCACAAAATGTAGCTAATGCACGACAGAAAAGCTCTCAACCAACCAGTAATTAAAGCTGAAAAAAAGGCGAGATATCCACCAATAGGGTCAAATGGAAATCAAGGTACTGCATGAATCCCAGGTGTGATAATGTAAGATGAAGTCGAACACAAGGGAAACCACTTAGTCAAAGAACCATGATGTTGATCAAATGCCGAGCACAAGGTCACCTATCAATGATGTAAATAGGGCCAGGGTGCAGCTCTAGTTTTACTCTCAAAGAAATATGTCGAAGTCGATAAGAGACAAACCCGCAAGCAAGAGGTCAATGGAGACCTTCTCAAAATAATACGAGAAAAGGATCAAATAGCTGATGTGATAGAACAAGATACTGACAGACTGGGATGACCGACTGAAAAATGAGTCAAGAGACACCGCAGAAAGGCCGACTCAGGTTAACTTCCCTTGAACAAAAGCACAACTCATTCTGACTATGGAAACAATTGATAACTCTATATAATTTTGTCATGCAGGAGGCATAAAAAAACCCTCCATATGATTGGAAGAGATAACCAACTGGGGGAGTACAAAATCGGTAACAAGGTTATGGCTTCTCCAAAGTCAAAAAGTAAAACCATCCAAAATGGAGAAAAGACTTAGCTTTTTTGTGCATTTTTCAAGGGCCACAAATGACTCTTTAGCTGCCATCAAATATGGAAGTATTGTCCCATTCCCGCTCTTTTTCAAATATTTAATTTCTTTATCTTTTTCATATTTCAAAGCCTAAAAAGGAATAAAAGAATGCCTATAGTACAATGGATAGAACTAGTGTCGGTAAATAGATGCACTAGTTCCTTCAAGAGGAACATTCCTATGCTCAATGCAAGGTGGAAAAAACTGGTAAGTGACACAAAGGTATGTTCCATCCATGGGTAAAGGGTGTCAAGTTGCGAAGGCTAAGTGATTGCATGGATAACTTGTGCAGAAATACATGGTCAAAAGATGGCTTAAACATGAGTCCACATGAAGTCGGCTAAAGGAAAAGATAAACAAGTGGTCAATATGCAATGTAGCAATACAACTCGACAATAAAATGGGAGCCTCTAAGGTATATGGCCAAAATAAAGATAGCATAGAAGAAGAAGAATGAAGCTTCAATGCATAAGTCATGGTGGGACTAAAGAGGACTCCTGAGCCTACTCAGTTTGCAACATGGGCAACAAATGCTAACGAGGAACTAACTAAGAAGCCCATGTCAAGGATGGCTCTACCATCATATCATGATTTAAAAATCAGCGAGTGAAATAGGTTAAATAGTCATAATATGATGGGGTCGACCCTATGGAAGGTGTTCAGAATGGAGGCTAGTATGCATAAGTGCAACAGAAAATAAATTCCCTAACCTGTATGCCAGTTCAAAATCAAATACCTGCCATGATAGGTCAGCGGTCATGGATCAAAGACAAACTGAAAATATCTCAAAATCACTAGAATGGACCTGAAAATTACTTTTCCCAATACTTACAAGGCAAAAGGTTAAACAACCTTAAACAAATTCGAAAAATAGACACAAATGAAATTTGCGAAATTTTTTCAAATTTTGGGCATAAATAAACATTTTTGACTTACATTTGGTCATCTGTGCAGCGCAGATGTGGAGAAAGAGCTATGGAGAAAAAAAACCCCCTTCTTGCAAACAGAGCAACCAATCACTGAATCAATCCAAACTAGTCCAGCAAGCCTCACACTCAGCTTGTTTTTCAATTTTATTGTCATTTCAAGAAATTTTTGGGATTTTTGACCATAGGAATATGTGTTTTTTTTTTAAACCCTTTGCATATACGCGAGTTCGTCATGAGGAACTTGTGTATAGACATGACTGCGTCCGAATGAAGTTGTGTATGCACAGAGCGGAATACAAAAATTGATTTCTAATTGGTCAATTGATGAAATGATTCAAGATGACTATCAGTTGGAGGGAAAGAGAGCACAATGCTATAGACAATGAGGTCATTCAAGACCATCAATCATTGGATATCCTTCGAGGATGCAGATTGTTAAATTTTTTGAAAATTCCAAAAATGAAAACTAACACTCGATTTCTCGAGATGTTGGTTAATTATTGGGATCCAGATGAAGACTGCTTCATGATAGACCAGATGCCATTAAGAATTGAGCCGGAAGACATCTATTTCATAACTGGATTTTCCTGGAGGGGAGAAATAGTTGATTTCCATGGTAAGACCACAAGAGGGCTTAATGTAGATGACTATGTCTAGGTGTACTATGTTTATGGTGCAAAGAAGGTGGGGACACAGATCCCAATCAAAGGTGTACGAGACTTGTACATGAAAATACTTCTTTTCACTATTGGTAGAGTGGCAGGATCAACATCCCTTCACTAGGCCTCATGATCCGGATTTATGTAGGAACGCAAAATAATACACATATAACCATAAACATTAAGATGCAACAGAAATAATGCTTCATTTTATTAATAGAAAAAGACTAAAATATGCTTACAGACTTAATATAAATGAACAGCTAGGGTGCTCATAGGCTTATCTCTGAGAAGAGTATGGCGGCTACAAGCCGCTGAACTGTGTTACATTGAGGCTTGGAGGCCTATTACAGACATAATTGAATTGAGCAAGTGAGAGCACTGGTAGCATATCTCTGAGAAGAGATGTGATGGCTACAGGCCCCTCCAGAGTGTTACAATACAGACATAATGGAAATAAATGAGCTAGGGCACTTGTAGCATATCTCTGAGAAGATATGTGACAGCTACAAGCCCCTCAACTATGTTATAATGATGCTCAAAGGCCTATTTATTTTTGAGAAACAATGTAAAACCTAAAATGTCCAAAAACCTAACCCTAGGAGATGAAGCGCCAAAATTTTGGGTCCCATTTAGGTAAATTGATGTTTCAACTTCCTGGGGACGTAACATTTGCATTTGATCTCCGTTTGATGCACTCAATAGATCGTTAAAAAGATCTATCCAAGGACTACAAATTTTGAGTGATCAACATGGTCTGCAACCCATCTTACTCCCAATTTTCCCAAAAAACATCGTTTAGTGCCTCAAAACGGCTCTGGGAGTTCACGACCCGAAAAACTGCTAAAAATAGTAAGTAGTGCTACAACTTAAAAACAAAAATAACTGATGGTGGGGGCTCAAATGGAATAGGTTGGTGGCCACCAATATCCACCTGGATCATTAGGGCCCCAAAATGTCTTGTGAAGTGCAGGACCCGAAAACCTGCTAAAAATAGTAAGTTGTGCTGAAAGTGAAAAGCTGCAAGAATTGATGGTGCGGGTCCAAATGGAATAGGTGGGTGGCCACCGATATCCACCTAAATCATTCCTCCCTCCTTAGGAAGAAATGGTCCCTATTGTGTTAATTTCCTCCATGAGGGGAAAATTTTGCTGAACGTGGCATTGGATTTTTCTTGGATGTCGTGGACCTGTTGGTGGATGTGATGGATGTATATGTGCCACAGGTGGGCTGCCATTGCAGGATCTAGGAAAATTTATCCATCATCGCGTTCCTATGTTTCTCGAGGGCCTCGTTGAGCAATATTTTGATAGGATCTCCTACTACCTCGTCTTTCTTTCCTTTCGCGGTCGTCGAGGTTTGCGAGGCTGATCTTGTAAGGGTTCAACCGGGTCGAGGTCGAACTCCTTATACCCTAAATGCGTTAGGGACATGCAAAGAAAAATAGAGAAAGAGCAGACTGTTCTAATACACTAAACCAAATTTACATAGGAACGCAACAGAATACACATATAACCATAAACAAAGAGATGCAACAGAAATAATGCTTCATTTTATTAATAACAAAAGACTGAAATATGCTTACAGATTTAATAGAAATGAATAGCTAGGGCGCTGGTAGGCATATCTCTAAGAAGAGATGTGGTGGCTACAAGCAGTTGAACTGTGTTACATTGAGGCTTGGAGGCCTGTTGCAGACATAATGGAAATGAGTGGGAGAGGGCACTGGTAGCGTATCTCTGAGAAGAGATGTGACGGCTACAGGCCCCTCAACTGTGTTACAATGCATGCATAATGGAAATAAATGAGCTAGGGCACTGGTAGTGTATCTCTGAGAAGATATGTGACGACTACAAGCCCCTCAATTGTGTTACAATGAGGCTCGAAGGCCTATTTATTTTTAAGAAACAATGTAAAACTTGAAACGTCCAAAAACCTAACCCTAGGAGATGAAGTGCCAAAACTGTGGGTCCCGTTTGGGTAAATTGGTGTTTCAACTTCCCGAGGATGTAATATTGCCATCCGATCTCTGTTTGAAGCGTTTAATAGCTCGTTAAAAATATCTATCTGAGGACTACAACTTTTCAGTGAGAAACATCAATCTAAAACCTATGTTGCTCCCAGTTTTCCCAAAAAACGTCGTTTAGGGCCTCAAAACGGCTCCAGAAGTTTAGGACCCAAAAAAATGGTAAAAATAGTAAGTTGTGTTGCAACTTAAAAATGGAAATAATTGATGGTGGGGGTTCAAATGGAATAGGTGGGTGGCCACCAATATCCACCTGGATCATTAGGGCCCAAAAATGTCTTTGGGAGTGCAAGACCTGAAAACCTGCTAAAAGTAGTAAGTTGTGCTGAAAGTGAAAAACTGCAAGAATGGATGGTGCGGGGCCAAATGGAATAGGTGGGTGGCCACCGATAACCACCTGGATAATTCCTCCCTCCTTAGGAAGCAATGGTCCCCATTGCGTTAAGTTGCTCCAAGAGGGGGAAATTTGCTGAAATTAGCATTGGATTTTTCCAGGATGTCGCGGACCTGTTGGCGGACATGCTGGATGTAGATGTGCCACAGGTGGGAAATTGTTTCATGATTTGGGAAAATATATCCATCATCGCATTCCTCTATTTCTCAAGGGCTTCCTCTAGAAAGATTTTGATAGGATCTCCTACTCCCTTGTCTTTCTTTCCTTTTGCCATGAGGGGTTGTCGGGGTTTGTGAGGCTGATCTTGCAAGGGTTCAACCAGACCAAGCCCGAACTCCTTTTATCCTGACCACAATGGGACATGCAAAGAAAAACAGAGAAAGAGCAGACTGCTCTGATACCACTGATACAAATTTATGCAGGAATGCAATAGAATACACATATAACCATAAACACAGAGATGCAGTGGAAATAATGCTTCTTTTGATTAATAACATAAGAATTAAATATGCTTACAGACTTAATAGAAATGAACAGCTAGGGTGCTGGTAGGCTTATCTCTGAGAAGAGATGTGACAGCTACAGATCACTGAACTATGTTACATTAATGCTTAGAGGCCTATTATAGACATAATGGAAATAAGTGGGCGAGGGCACTGGTAGTATATCTATGAGAAGAGATGTGATGGCTACAGGCCCCTCCACTATGTTGCAATACATACATAATGGAAATAAATGAGCTAGGGCACTAGTAACATATCTCTGAGAAGAGATGTGACAGCTACAAGCCCCTAAACTATGTTACAATGAGGTTCGAAGGCCTATTTATTGTTGAGAAACAATGTAAAACCCGAAACGTCCAAAAACCTAACCCTAGGAGATGAAGCACCAAAACTGTGGGCCTCGTTTGCGTAAATTGGTGTTTCAACTTCCCGAGGATGTAACATTGGCATCTGATCTCCGTTTGACGTGTTCAATAGATTTTTATAAATATCTATCCGAGGACTACAACTTTTGAGTGAGAAACATTGGTATATAACCCATGTTGCTCCCGATTTTCCAAAAAAACATCGTTTAGGGCCTCAAAACGACTCCAGAAGTTTAGGACCCGAAAAACTGCTAAAAATAGTAAGTTGTGCTACAACTTAAAAATGGAAAAAATTGATGGTGGGGGTTCAAATGGAATAGGTGGATGGCCACCAATATCCACTTAGATCATTAGGGACCTAAAATGTCTTCGGGAGTGTAGGACCCGAAAACCTGCTAAAAATAGTAAGCTGTGCTGAAAGTGAAAAGCTGCAAGAATAGATGGTGATGGTCCAAATGGAATAGGTGGCTTGCCACTGATATCCACCTGGATCACCTCACAAACCCACATGAGTCTAGTAGTAGATTTCTTGACCACACTTTATGGTTGGTGCACAACCTTATTGGAAAATCTGAAGAAACAACTGACTTCTATTTGGCAAGCCAAAACAATTTTTTTTGGATATGGTACCATTCTTCTGACATTATTATTTGAGAGAGTCCTAGAGCTTCTTCCCAAGATCATCTCAACCATCATTAGCCCTCATGATCCGCAAATAGCTAGATGGGCACACTTGATGAAGAGACTAGGGAGAGGTGAGATCCCCGAACTACATGGGATGATAAGTTCTTCCAGTGGTGGGGAGAACAGGTCATCTCAGCAGAGGATTATCCCTATGATGGGATGGATTTTAGAGAAGAGCCAGATTTGGTTCTTCCACTCGGTGCAACATGGCGTGCATTTGGTAATATTGCACAATGATTTTTTGATTATATGATTTTTATTTTTATTTTTTGAATTATATGAAAATGAAAAATGTTTTTGATAGGAAAATATGACTTAAATTTTTTTAATGATAATGATGCAAACATGGGACCGGTGAGACTCAAGGGTTTCCTAAGACACAAACGCCGCGAAAGAGAGGTGGATGATGGTAAAGACCCGGGAAGAACCCTCCATGACATCCAGAGAAACTTGGAGATTTTGACTCGCCAAGTACCCATGGAATCCATAGAGGATATTCCTGAGGCTATCTAGAGGAAAGTGGTTGGAGTGCCACAGGAGTGGGTGGGATTATTCCACAGTGTAGCTACTTCCATTTTGTTCTTCCGTAACACGTATCCTGGGTAGGGCCCTTGGGGATAGATTTTAGATTTGATCGGATGACTATATTATTTTTTTATGATAGACATGATTGCGCGTAAGCCCTAATTTTGTAGGACATGATGGTCCAATTTTTGTATATTTTGAACACACTTTGATATATATATATATATATAGCAATTTTATATGATTTGATTGTCCCAAATGTACAATGATGAATGATGTTTTTGATATTTTTAAAGTATTGAATGATTAAAGTGCCAATCAAGTGCTTGATTAGCTAATGAGTTTGCTAACCAATTATCATATCGAGGAATGTGAATGAACGTAATAAATTGAAATAAACGTTGTAACAAACACACTCTAAAAAATAATCGAAGAAAAATGGGTCTCTAACACGATAGGTGTTGTTTAATTATGAAACCACCAGTTGTGAATTCAAGTAAACTACTAACGAATCAAAACCAAGAGATATTTCCGAGAGTAGGTTGACCACTACAATGTATTCTTCCACATTGTTTGAAGTAGGAGTAATGCATACACCCCTTGAGACTAACAACTAACTAGATGGATAGTGAGTTACCCAAGCCACAGAAGCAAGGTTCTGGGTATGTCTACTAGCACCATCGGCAAAGCCAAAATGACTCATCTCATCCAATAATACCTGCAAAATTAGATCAAAATCATCAAAGTCACACCAAAAATCGAAAAATAGACATGTACAAAAATACAAAATATACAACAAAGAAAATGCTAGGGTGAAGCCTAGGCATAATACTTCTTCAAATAGAGCCCATTTCTAGGCTCAGCTAGCTCATTTCCATCAAAATTGACCAAGGCATAAGCGCTCTTTTTTAGAACCTTCTTAACAATAAAGGGGCCATACCACATCGATTTGAACTTGCCTTCCCCCAAGGCACCCTTCTCTTGGGCATAAACCAAGACAAGGTCATATTCAAAGAAAACCTTAGGCTTGACTGCCTTATCATACTGAACCTTCACTTGTTTCTTATGATCCTCATTCATCGTAGCTGCATCTCGGCGTTGCTCATCTAGATGTTCTAGATGGACAAGGCATTCTTTGAGACTAGAAGTGTCAGGAAGAATCTCAACTGCTAGCTTAAGGGAATGAATTTCACATTCAACAGGAAATATAAATTCCAGCCCATAAACTAGTTGAAACAAAGTGAAACTGGTTGCAGTCTTCACAGACATCCGGTATGCCCAAAGTACAGGGTACAACATGACATGCCAATTGGATCTGGATTTATCAATTTTTTGTTGAAGGATAGTCTTCAAGGATTTTTTTATGGCTTCAACCTTCCCATTGGCCTGAGGATAGTACGGAGATGAATGCTCCTGTCGAAAACCCAATTTGAGAGCCAATTTAGCCATCACACTATTCTGAAAATGACTGCCATGGTCAGTGATAATCTCTTCGGGGATACCAAAGTGAGAAATGACTTGGTTGAATAGAAACAGGACTGTTGTCTCATCATCGTTCGCAAAAGTATGCATAGCCTCAGCCCACTTCGTAAAGTAGTCTACTGCTACAATAATGTAATTATGACCCTTAGCTGAAGGTGGGTTACAAGTAGTATAGTAAATACCCCACTTTTTGAACGGACCGGAGTGATGACAGGAAAGAGCGGAGTTGGATAAGCGCGCATCTTCCGAGTATAGACTTTACAAGGATGACACTTTTTGACCACCTCAACACAATATTTAAAAATTGAGGGCCAAAATTATCTTGCACGCAAGATTTTTTGGGTTGTAGCAAGCCTGATTAAATTACCACCACAATCTCCACTGTGGCAATCATTTAGCACAACCTCAGCTTCTTCGAGAGTCAAGCAGCGTCTAAGGATCGAATTGATCCCGCAACGATATAGAGTGTCACTAATAATTAGATAACTTTTAGCTAAGTTATGCAACTTTCGACGCTTATCTTTCGAAAAAGCTAAGGGAAACTTTGTAGTGTGGAGATAAACAATGTGATCTCCATACCAAGGATCCTATGAAGAAATGAGGAAAAGATGTTCATCAGTGAATGACTCTTCATAAAAATTCTCATATCTATCGGGAAACTCAGAAATCAACTTCGAAAATACCAAAGACTTTTTGGATTTGGTAGACAAGAATTCAAGATCAAAATCTTGCAAAATAAAAATCCATCGATTGTATTTTCCCCCAATCACTCGTTCACTGAGAAAAAATTGAAATGGATTAAATGCTACCAAAACATAATTTTTGTGAAGAAGGATATAATACCTGAGTCGTTGGACATCATGGAAAGTTGGCAAATCTATTTTCTCAATTGGACAGTACCGAAGTTTAGGACCCACCAAGCCTCGACTAAGGTAGTAAACAACATGCTCGCAAAGAGCATCGTCGTCATGAACCAAAACCATACCAATGGTAGATTTTTTTGTAGTGAGATATAAGAGGAAATCTCTGTTATAATCAGGTGGACTCAGTAATGGAGCAGAGGTCAATGTCTTTTTCAAAGCATTGAATGAGCATTGAGCAAAGTCATCCTAGAAAAATGGAACTCCTTTCTTCAACAACCTCATAAATCCCTTTGTAACCTTAACATAATTCACGATAAATCTTCGTAATAATTTGTCTTTACCTTGTAGACTTTAAAGTTGACAGATTGAAGGTAGGGGATGCAACTGAAGTATTGCCTCAACCTTGAAGGGACCTACGCGATTCCCTTCCGTAGACACGATGAATCCCAAAAACCAACCGGATGTGACGACTAAAACACACTTATTAGGGTTCAACTGAATTTTATAATAACAAAATCATTCAAAAACTTTACGAAGGTGTGAAGGATGATCAATTCTCTTTCGAGAACGAGCAGCTAAATCATCCAAATACGCTTCGATAATATGCTTGATGTCGTGGAAGGCATATGACATAGCTCGCTGAAAGGTAGCTCCAACATTTTTAAGGCCAAAAGGCATCTTTTTGTAAGCAAAAGTACCCTATGGAAAAATAAAAGTAGTTATATGCTGATCTTGAGGACGGATAGTGATCTCATTATATCCCGAGAAACCGTCGATGAAGGAGAAAATCTCATTCCTTGAGCACTCATCATTAATTTAATCTATAAATGGTGTGGGGTAATTTTCTTTAGGACATGCCTTATTCAAATCCCTGAAATCGATGCAAACTCAAATAATTCCTTGTTTCTTGTCCACAGGAACTGGATTTGAAACCCACTCAGTTAATGAAACGAGGTATATGAAACTTGCCTTTAGCAGCTTCTCAACCTCGGCCTTGATAGCTGCAGCCTTCCTAGGGTTGATCGGATGAAGTTTTTGCCAAATAGGCTTATAATTTTCGTAGGTCTTGATCTCATGCTGGTCAACATATGGATCTATACCAGGCATTTCCTCATAATACCAAGCAAACACATCCCGAAATTCTCGAAAGAGATTAGTGTAAGTCTGAATCTCTTCAGGGGAACATTCAGCTCCAATGAATAAATTCTCAATAATGTTTGGATCTCTGTATATTTTCACCATGGTAGTAGCAGAAATGACAACCATGTTCCTTTAAAAAAAACCTGTGCTGGTGCTAAGGGGTTCAAGACTCGGTAAACAGGTCCAGAATACTAAAAGCTAGACAAACTTGTTTCAAATTCTCGCAAGTTTGGTAGAAAATATGACTGGTGATGCAAATCATCCCATGGTATTTCCACACCATTCATTTCTTCAAGGATGGCCTCTTCAGATGGAAGAGTGGTATCAAGGCAATCCTGAGCAGAAGATGAACTAAGAGTCCAAGTCGGAGTCACATCTCCATACAATTCCTTTGGTGAAAGAGACACTAGAATGGAGTTTGCAGAGTCAACAATAGATTGATAGGAAATCTTAGCTGCAGACATAGGAAATTCCATTCCACCCACTTGACCTTCCTCTAATGTGGAGGTAGGAGAAGGCAAGGTCCAAGGGTCCGAAAAATAATGAGTTTGAAAGAACTCTCTTCAAGTACTGGAACCCTGGAGGATGAGATAGCATGAATATGAACCCAAGGAGGTGGAATATCAAAAGTACCCATCAACGATGTACACATTCTATCTCCCAAATTCTCAACAAATTGCTTGGCATCATTCACCAAGGGTACAGTCTAGTCAGTAGATGCATTTGGATTTACAGGAGAACAGTCCATTTGATCAATAGTGAAAATCCTCCCTTCGTGGGGAAAACATAAAATGTGAAATAGTGAGGAAGCAATAACATCCATCTCATAAGTCCAGTTTTTCCCCAGCAGAAGGTTGTAGTCTAGATTTTTATCAACTATCTCGACCTCGATATTGAAAGTTTTACCCCCAACACATATGGGTAAAGCTGGAACAATGAAATGTGGCCTATGAGAATGACCATCAAATGCAATCAGAAGAGTAGCTGAAGGGATAGTTGAAGGAGATCCAATAGCCTTCCAACATGAGATAGACATCACACATGTGGAATCACCCTCATCGACTACTATTCGAAAGATATTGATCTTATGATATGTAGACTTAATCTAAAAATCCATATGATGAGGAAGTCTCTTTTTAAAAGTCGACATGTCAAATGTGATCATAAGAGAAGTTTTTGGATCAACAACTCTAATGGAAGTGAGCAATGCTCTCCTTTGTGGAAGACACGACTCGAGTACCTCTAACACAGACATGGAAAAAGGGATTTGAGCCAAATCTTATACAATCGAGTAGTTTTGGGCAGCCTTGGCATTAGGATTGATCATCATACATTTTGTAGACCCTTTTGGTATCTGAGGTATAGGCTCAACTATAGGCCTCTCAATATGGAGTGACTCAGAATTATTAGGAGTAGCTTTAGCTTTCGAAGACTCAACTTCACCATAATCATGAGATCTCATAACGATTTCTGCGTGAGCACTCATCATGTAGTTTAATGAATTTTCCCCTTCCTGGTTGCCCTTAGAGGGAGCTCTAGTATTCGCATTCACGCCATAAAGCAGCTGCTGCCCTTGGGGAAAAGGGTTTGTCAATATAACCTAGGAGCTAGAAGAACCTTGCTGAGCTAACAAGCATTGAGAATCCTAAATTTTCAGGTAGAGGTGATTAATATGGTCTCCAGTGCATAACTTTCATCGAAACTTAACCTTCTTCTTATTTTCCCTCATAACCTCTCCAACATGATCGTTGGATCTGTTCACATTTCCCTTCCCATCCTTGTCTTTCTTCTTATTATTTAGTCCCTTCTTCTTCCCATCATATTATTGATTTCCTTTGAGGTTATAAGCTTGAACGTCATTAATAGTCAAGGGCTAAGAAGAAGTTGACATCGACAGCGTAGCCTGATAAGTTAAGATAGAATTAAATTAGAATTGTGCTCTATTTTCATAAGTTTAGAAGATTTTAATGGATAATATAGGAAATGATTTCATCTTGTCATTTGAATGCAATTAGATCTAGAATAATACTCTGTTTTAAACTAATTAAATATTTTTCATAGATGTTCCACCGATCTACTAACATTATTCAAAGTTTGATTCATTTTTATGCAAAATAAAGAAAATATGGTTGTGTTCTAATTCAGGGTAGATTATTGGAGGTTTATGGATATTGTTGCAAGATATACATATTTTATTATAATATATAAAGAAGAGATATATACTGTTAGCCACCTATAATATTTGTTATAGCAAAAGGTGGCTAAGACTTTTTGAGCCTTCAAAGAACAAATTTTATTACTAAAAAGTGTTGGCTCTTGAAGACTCTTGAAGGCCTCATGCCTCTGTCCAAAATCTTCATTGTTGTTCCCATTTTATACTCAGAAATTCTGCTAATTTCACGAGAAAGGACGGCTGAAAAACCATCATTTTCCCCCTTCTCCCACTCAAAGATAACCTTCATTTTCTCCCCTTTTTTCTCCATAAAACTCCTTTGTTTTCATGATTTCTCTTCTTCCCTTCATGAAAATCACTTTTACAAAGTTAAAGACTCACTCTTTAAACTTACCGAAACCCCCAAATCCATTTAAAACTCTAAAAAAATTCATAAAAAACAAGTTTTGATTACTATGGGCTTAAGACCCTTTGGGCTAAGTCCTAACCTTTTCTCCCACATGCCCACACCCTGGAATCTAGCACTAATCCTGTTCGGCGCTAATCACATCGGAAATTTTCAAATGTGCGAGTCTTTGCCATGTTACAAAGTTCTGATGCAATTAAGCTTTGCATCATATAAACTCCAATGTGATTAGCCTTTATATAAATATACCATGGGCCCGCCTTTGCGCTTAAAACATTGAAAATTCTTTCCCCATCAGTTTTTTCCTTTGTAAAAACCGAAAACCCATTTATCCAAAGTTTGATTTAAAAATGCCAAAATCACGTGTTAAATATCAAATGGGTAGATTAAAAAGACCGATCGCGCAATCGCATCGGGGAATTACAATGGGTAGATTGAAAAGGATGCATCAAAATTTTCTGATGTGATTAGGGCCCATATATATTAACTCCCCCTGCCATTTTATTTTCATATGAATTTTCCCCCAGGACGAAGTGTTGAAGTCCTGAGGCGCTAAATCGCATCGCAATTTTTCAAATGGGTTGATTGAAACGCCCAGGCCCGAAGGCCCGACCCAAATTAGCCCCTATATACATAAGCCCGGGGCCTATCGAAGGTCTATATAAAACCAGGCCCCGCAACCAGGCGCCCAATCTCATCAAAACTTTTTCTTTGGTGTGGTTTAAGTGTTTACCACCACCGATTGTGATGGCCCGATCGTGCAATCGCATCGGCCTTTTCTCCGATCGTTCAATCGCATTGCCTCACTCCTGACTGACGATTGTGATTTCCCCCGATGTTTCACCCGCGATTGATTTTATCTATAGATCGACGGTATGCAATTAATTGCATCGCAACTTTCGATCGGTGCAGTTGCTCGCCACCCCCAATTGCGATCCCCCGATCGCGATCCTCCGATTGGATCTGGACAGTCCACGTGTCCAGATCGGACGGTCCAAAATCAATACGTCTCATTCATTCCCCCGCTCTTCTTTGACCTCTTCCAAAGTAAATCTCCACCGTTGGATGCTTTCATCCAACGGCTACGCTCCTTCCCCACCTTCTGAAGCAGTTAAACCTAAAAACGCAGGATTTTCTAATATTTTGTGAATATTTGCAGGGATGAATGGTTTTTCATTATAACAAAAGAAAATTCAGAGGCTGGGAAAGATGTTTCATGTGCCTTTGATTCATCAAAATAAGCCGTTCGTAGGGTTCAAGATCTATGTTTTGTCAATGCTCTATGAGCATTGATGCCATGAAGAGACCTGTGCGGCCTGCACATCGACAAGACACTATGATTTAAATCACATTCAAAAGAGTATCAGTTTTTGAAGACATAGCACAGCAGAATGAAGATTGAAGACAGATTTTGGAATTACGGCTAAGAATGATTATCAAAAGCCTAATTTCCAGAATTAAAACACCATTAAAAGAACATCATAAGTGTTCAACAGACAGAAAGGCCTCCACCGTCACATTTGAGGCGAATTGATTCCTCTCGGCTACCACAGAGCCACCTGTTGCCTCAAAACATTCAAACAGAGACCGAAGTTATTGATTAAGAAAATATCTGCCTCACAGCGCAGCCAAGCAATTAATTCCGCTAAGGAAACTAATGCAAACAAATATCAGCGGAGTTATTTCGTCCTGGATAGAGCCTAAAAGTCAATAAAGCTCCCACCGGGCTTTGATATTAATTGTAAAATAGTTAATATAGTGAAACACCTGTAAAATTCATCATCGAGCCCTTCAAAGGCCGAGAAGTCATCACTCTGTATTAATTGTCCTTAAGATATTTTGTTAGATCTCACCTCCTCATCCTTCTATAAATACTTCTGTAGAAGATGAGAAACTGTTGGTTGCAAAAATTTGAAATATATCTGAGCTTAAACTTATGACTGTAAATAGTGTTCACTGGCCCTTGGAGCTCTGTTTGTGTTAGTTTTGTTAGGCTGGATAGTGAAGATGATTGCTGAACTGAAACATTGGATCTGAGTACTGTAACTAGTTTGACATCAATAAACAAGCTCTTTCTTGGGATCCTGGTCTATATCACTGGTGAAGTTCCCCTTCTTTGTTATTTTTTTCCTTTATGTATGTCATATTGTTCACTATTCTCTGATAAAGAACAACATTTATAGAGTTAGGACTTGCTGTACATTAGTAACCTTCTCTGACTGAAAAGATTTATCTCAATGTTTTCCTCCAAATTGTTTATTTAAGAATGATTCAATACAGTTTAAGCAGTTAGGAATGCTGGAGTTCCCTCGTCCTACTGTTTGCTTTAAACATTGTTCTTGAAAGTTATTTTCCTTATTTGCTTATTAAAGTTAGACTAGAAAGTGATGGTTTGCCTTGTTTCTAGCTTCTATTCTCCAAAGGTAGATTATGAAAGTTTCCCTTGGTGTTAACTGAAAGTAGACTAGGTTTAAAAGTACTTTATCTGATCTTAATTTTATACTCTGTCTTCTCTTATATGTTTTCATACTTTCTAAAGGTAATTATGTGGATTACTAGATTGTTTGTCAATTAAGCTGCTTTAATACAAACTCGCCAATGGTTAGCCCTGCACTTGGTTGGTTTTAGACAGTTACTTAAGAGGATTTTCTTCTTTGGACTGACTATAAATCCTTTGTGAAATTATTATTAGTTTCCACCTCTCCAACACCTTATTGTTCCCATTCCATCATTTAAATTTCAATAATATTGTGGTGTAGATGACTTGCCCCTTGGATCACTCTTGATGTTGTTGCTCAATTAAAGCCCTGTTATAACTCCATAGCCCAATGGACTAAAAACCAGCGTTATATCTATCTTTTTAGCCTAGATGTTCTATTCACTTGCAACTTCTCACCTCTGAAACTCTTTTCACTTAGGACTTTCCACCTCAAACAATATTCATGCTCAACCATCCAAAAACAAACAAAACCCTTGGCCTTCATAACTAGCCTAATATTATTACCCCAAATTTCAAAGACAAATCCATCTTTGCACTTATTGGAGAGATCCCTCTCTGGATTCAGGAGGGCTAGATCCTAGAATCCCAAAGTTGGTTGAAACGATGTTGTTTCTGTGATTGGACTTTGCCAATCTTGCTGATTATAGATTCCTAAAATATACTACAAAATCTTTCTAGTTTTTCCAGTTTGGGTTTGTAGGGTGAAATATTTGTCCTAATTTGTTTGTGTCATTGCATCTTTTTGTTTCATTAAGAATTTGTTTACAACAATTAATTGTACAAGTTTTAAACCAACATTTTGTATCAAAGAAGTTTTGGCTTTAAGGGGACACTTTCATGGCTAAGTGGTTTGGCTTGGACCTATGGTAGATCATGTTACAGTGGGAGATTTGCATAATAAATTATTATGGTGAAAGGAAATGGTGAGCAATTCAAAGATACTGATAAAGAAATTCAATGGGAATAATTTTGAGTTATGAAATCTCAAAATAGAATAATTGTTGGTGGATAAATATTAGTGGATAATTTTGGATCTGAATTCTGCATCGACAAGGATGTTGATAGAATATTGAATCAATGTAGATCATTTTGGATCTTAGTTCTGCACCGGAAAGGATGTTGATATAATATTGAATCAACGTAGATCAAACGAATTGATCACAACATTATTGTCTCTTATATTACTAAATATTTCAAAAGAAGTTATTGTGAAGCCATTATGAAACAAGTTAGGGGCTTTGTATCAGACTAAGTCCCTGAACAACAAGTTGTTCCTATGAAAAAAATTGTATAAAGTTGAGGATGAAGGATCGAGACTCGGTGAAAATGAATCTAAATGCATTCTATTCTATGCTAAGTCAACAATTATGTATTGATGTTTTATTATTTTGTCATATTATTTATGAGACTTATGGGATATTTCGGTTGTTGTTATAGGTAGTAATGCAACTACTTTAAATTCAATGAAATAGTCTCATCCTTGCTATCAAAGGACATGAGACATAAAAACATGGAAATTTAGAAGATGGATTCCTTGTTTACAAGAGGACACTCTAGAATAGAAAAAAAGTCATTCTTGAAGGGGTTGATATAAATCTACGGGAAGATGTAAGTCAATAAAATTTGTATGTTGGTGATCTAAAAGGTCTGTATTAGTTTTGATGTGCTAAGTGTCTTTTCAGTTATAAACATGTGCATACTTGTCTCATTATTTTGCTTAAGGATTGAGGATTTTAACCATAAATTGTAGATGATTTTAGTGAATTAGAAGAATGAAATAAGCACAAATAACAATGAAAAATAGTGTAAAATAGAGAAATAAGTCACCAAATAACATTTCCACAGCAGGCATGATGAAGCAGTTCACCCCTCCTGGGCTACATCTACTGGTCCAGCGAGTAATGGCATGCCCATCTTTCATTATGCTCAAAATTTTGAAAATACGTGTAGTTACAGGCCTCTAATGTCTATTTTCTCTACACCAATGGTTACAGAATGCTCCAATTAGTCAAGAATGAATCTTCATTCACTCTGCATGGGCGAAAATTGAGTCTCCTACTCATTTTCCTAGTTACAACTACAAAAGATCCACTAAAAGTGGAGAACTCCACTTAACTAGAGTTAATTTAGCAAACTCCACCCAAAAATAGGTGTGCTCCAAAAATCCCACCAAAACTAACTGTTACAATAAATGTTATGGTTAGGGGTGGCCACATACGCACCCCAAACCTCGGCCTGACCGTAACGGTCGGCAGAACTAAGGCATGTAACTGCGAGTTGGTTGGTCGGAACTCCAGTTTAAGTCATGGGTTAGGTTAACCATTATATAACCGCGCGGAGTTTTTGAGGCCATGTGAAATATATAACATAAAACTTGTGGAGTTTTTGATAACTGTTAGTTAAGTCATCGGTCGTAACATTCGTTTTAACGTTCCATGTGAACACCGTTGTGGGACTGCTAGCGGGTTGGGACCGTCGGAAGTCCCCACCCCTAAATGTAATTGCAATAAAATTTAAATTAAACCCGTGAACTATAAAGCTTAAGTTCTAATGCGTAGCGTGGGTGGTGTGGCGGGTTCCTGCGTTGCTGGAGGTTGTCAGGTCAAACCCTATGGACCTTCCAAAAATTCTAATATGCCATTTAAGGGACACATGGCGGCCTCAGGGATGGCCACATGTCACCCCCTGATTGGCCCTTCAGAAAAAATGTACAACCATTTTACCAATAGGATTGTACCACATGTCATCCTGCAGTTGGTTCTAAGGAAGGAATATTCCCTTTTTTTACTGTGCAATCCACCTTGCTGACTGGGCATCCCAGTCAACCCTGTTGCAAAATTTACCTATTTTTCTTTTCGATCAGAATGTGATATATCCCTTATACGACATCAATTATTCAAGTTCACGGTACCGGAATCAGGAATACGAGATCTACGCAACCATCTTGGTTTCAACCCAATCTTGTAACTTTGAATTTTATGAACTCCTAATCACTCCTCCCCATTGGGAAGCTTTTGGACCCTAAAAGACTTGATTACCTATTCAGTAGATGAGGGTACAACTCCCTCACCCTTCCAACCTCCATCCACTTTCCCTTACTTGGTTTAGTGCCTCTAAGCCCAACTCGAAGGTAGTCAACACTTCCCCTCTTGGATGCTCTTGTCCTCCTGTCAAGAATTGTATCTTCTTTGAGCTTATCCAGAAATTCTGGTGAGAATATTCAATAGAAGGTAGCTAAACATCACTTCCTTGATCATCGATCAAAGTTGGTTCATACAAATGTAAGTTTTCAACATTAACAACTCAATACATTTTCATATATGAAGGCAAGTCAAGTTGGGCATATATGAAGCCAACTCAAGTTGAAGCATTATTACCAACTTGCTTTATGATCTTGAATGGACAATAGAAAATGGGTTTGAGCATTTTACCTTCCCCTTGCATCCTTTCTTTGATAATGTGAAACCATACCTCATCTCCCTCTTGAAACTCGTGATCAACTCTATGTTTGTCATGATTCTCTTTGTATTTTCTTTGACATTTCTCAAGCTATTCTTGAACTTGTTGATGTATAATCTGAATTTTTTCAATGAAATTTCAAGCCTTGTTAATATCACTATGGCCATCTATTGCAACATCCTTCCCAAAGATGAAGTCCAATGGCGATTTTGGAAAATAACCAAAGCATACTTCAAAAGGAATGTCTGTGTAGAAGAGTGATTTGCCTAGTTGTAAGCATGTTAAATGTAATACAGTTGCTCATCCCACAACTTAGGATGTTTGCTGCAATATCCTCTCATTATATGAACAACGGTTTTGTTCACCACCTCGGTTTGTCCATCGGTTTGCGGATGAAAAGCAATACTCTTTTTCAACTTTGTGTCCATCATACTCCATAGATTGGACCAAAAATTCCCAATGAACCTGGAATCCCTGTCACTAACAATAGAAGTTGGCAATCCAAAATGAACCCAAACATGTTGAAAATTAAGTTCAACAGTTTTTTTCAGCAGTAATGGTTTTCTCACATGGCATAAGTATACACATTTTACTGAATCTATCCACAACTACATAAACATAATCATTCTGATTTCTTGACATAGGTAGACCTCCAACAAAGTCCATGGAGACACTCTCCCATGGCCTTGATGGTACCGTTAGTGGTGTGTACAACCCAAGCTTCCTATTACTAGGCTTTCTTGTTGCACACATTGAACAACCTCTTAGAAAACGCGACACACTATCTATCATGCGAAGCCAATAGCGATACCTCTGTGGATGTGCCACTGTTTTGCTTACCCCAAAGTGTGCAGCAATAAGAGATGAATGAGATTCTCTCATGACACTTAGCCTCTCTCCTTGTGGTATAAACAACTTGCCCAAATGAAGCAACAAATTTTTATGCATGTGATAATATTTTTATTCAACTTGATTCCCTTCACTCAAACTAGCATACACATCTTGAAAATCAACATCATGTGCATATTGTTCTATGTAACTCTCATGTACAATAGAATTATTTTTGAGTAAAGTAGATGCACTAATGATTGTTCTTGAAACCATATCAACAAATTTATTGAAAATACCTTTCTTGTACCTTATAACCAAGTGAAACTATTGAAGAAATCCCATCCACCTGAAATGTCCTTATTTTTGCAATTTTGTTTGCCACTACAAATACTGTAATGGTTAGTGATCAATATGCACAATAGTTTCTTTTCCAATCAAGTAGTGTTTCCACTTCTTGACACTTTGTACCAGCGCATATATTTCTTTATAATATGTAGGATAATTTGTCACAACACCATTAAATTTTTCAGAATGAAAAGTGATAGGCTTACCATGCTGCAAAAGTACTGTGCCCATGGCATAATCACTGGCATCGGTTTGAATCTCAAATGGCAGTCTCAAATTTGGAAATGTAAGGATTGGAGCTGAATTGATCTTGTCTTTTAAAGCTTCGAAAGCTTGTTGTTGTTTTCCTCCCCATTGGAAGCCTTTCTTCACACTTGTCACTGCATGCATAGGAGTTGCGATGGAAGAAAAGTTAGCTATAAACTTTCTCCAATACTGATCTACACCTAAGAAACTTCTTACCTCAATTACTATTTTGGGTGTGGACCAATTCACAATGGCTTCCACTTTAGAAAGATCAATTCTCAACTCTCCTCCTCCTACAATGTGTCCCAAGTAAACCAAAGAAGTCTTTCCAAACTCACACTTTGACATGTTAAGAAACAATTTCTCTTTCTTCAAACATCAAGCACTCTATTCACATGCAAGACATGTTCTTCTCTTGTTTTTCTGAAAATCAATATGTCATTTAAGTACACAATAAAAAATTCGTCAAGGAATGGACACAAGATAATATCCATAACACGTATGAAATTTTTTGGTGCATTACACAAACCAAATGGCATAACTAACCACTCAAAGAGTCCTTGTTTGGTTTTGAATGCAATATTCCATATATAAATTTTTGCAATTATTACTTGATGATATCCACTTCATAAATATAACTTACTGAAAAACTTTGCTTCTTTTAGCTGATCAAGTAAATCACCTACTTTTGGGAGTGGGTAATGATTCTTTACCATTATCTTGTTCAAAGCTTGGAAATATACACACATGTGCCAAGTCCCATCTTTCTTTGGAATGAAGAATATGGGTGAACCACATGGAGAAGTGCTTGGCCTTATGATTCCTTTTTCCAACATCTCTTTGACTTACCTCTTTATTTCAACATTCTCCATTATCGACATGCGATAGATACCGATGTTTGGAAGAGGAAAATCTTGCTGCAATTGAATCTCATGTTAAGTCTCTCTTTTTGGAGGCAATCTTGTTGGCTCCTGAAACATCTCATGATGTGCATTAACTAAATCATATAAATTTGATTTCAACTTAGGATCACATCCCTGAAATGATTCATGATTAACATAAGCTTTAGGCTTAATCATTAGAAGAACAAAATGCTTACTTGAATTTACCAACCTCTTTACTTGTCTAGCATATACCATAGCAATACACTACAATGAAAAGGCCCTCTAGCAGATGTTTTTGGAGAACCCCTTATAAAAATACCCCATACATCTGTTTCTAGGTGGGCGGAGGGTTTTGCAGATGTTTTCCGCTCAGTGCGCTTATCATCCAAAATCACACCGGTGCTCTCTACAAGAGAAAGCACCGGTGCACACAAAACATTGGCACATTGGACACCGTGCGCTCTGTACATACCCGCTTGGTGTGTCCTATTACTATAGTGCACCGGTGCTTCACAACTCTTCCGTGCTGGTGCATCATAAAACACCACACCAAAACAGAAACTGCTTGGTGCAGTATTAAGAAACCGCACCGGTGCATCATAAAACACTGCGCCAAAACAGAAACCGACCGGTGCGTTTGTAAGAAATAACACTGGTGCACCTATAAACCACGCACACCGGAAAAGGGTTAAATAAAAAAAAAATTATGGCCAAAAAACCACATTTTCACTTTTTTCAGTGCTCTAGAGCTCTCAATCACCGGTGCGCTCTACAAGAGAAAGCACTAGTGCACACAAAACATTGGCACAATAGACATCATGCACTCCATATACACCCACCTGGTGCATCTTATTACTGTAGAGCACTGTTGCTTCACAACTCTTCTGTGCCGGTGCATCATAAAACACTGTGCCAAAATAGAAACCGCCCAGTTCGGTGTTAAGAAACTGCACCCGTGTATCATAAAACACCATGCCAAAACAGAAACGGACCAGTGCATTCATAAGAAAAAGCACCGGTGCACCTCTAAAACCCGCGCATCGGAACAAGGCTAAATAAAAAAATAATGGCCAAAAAACCACTTTTTTCACTTTTCTCAGTGCTCTAGAGCTCTCAATCACCAGTGCTGTCTACAAGAGAAAGCATCGATAGCATAAAATATTAGCACATCGGACACCGTGTGCTTCGTACACACCTGCCCAGTGTGTCCTATTATTATATATCATTGGTGCTTCACAACTATTCCACCCCAGTGCATCATAAAACACAGTGCCAAAACAGAAACCGCTCGGTGCGGTGTTAAGAAACCGCACCGGTGCATCATAAAACACCGCACCAAAACTGAAACCGCCCAGTGTGGTCTTAAGAAACTGCACCGGTGCACCTATAAAACCCCGTGCATTGGAACAGAGTTAAATAAATAAAAATTATGGCCAAAAAACCACATTTTTCACTTTTCTCAGTGCTCCAGAGCTCTCAAGCACCAGTACAATTTATCCTTGTCTGAGCTGCCCTGACATCGGTTCTCCCATTGCACCCATTGCCCGCATTGTTGCTGTGCATCCCCCACCAATCTCTAGCTTTTATTTTGCAAAACGGTGGGAAAATTTTCTTTTGCAAATTCTATATATAGCCAATATGCCTCCTTGACAGCGAAATGTACAAGTATTTTTCTTGTTTTTCCATAATTAAGCTTTTTAGCAGATTAGAATTTCAAATAACCTTAAAATTAACCAATTAAAATATTTATATTTTATTTTTTATTTTCTTTTCGCGTGGTGCGCACGAGCCATTTGGCTTGTACCGATAAGCGGTATTTTCACTGTGTCTGGGGCAGTACCGAAAGGCCTGCGTTATTTAAAATTAAAAAAAAAGTGCAGTGCGGTCATTTAGTCGGTTGCACCATTGACCATGGGAATAGCAGCACGGAGCATTGACGGAAATATCTGCCACAGTGTCTTTCAGTGCACCGCATTCGGCATTTCGACAGGGTCAATGGTGCGGCTTGGTAAAAGATCGCACTGTTGACTATGTAATTTGTCAGGAAGTTGGTGCGCTGGCACAACTATACGCTCCGGGGCATATATTTTAGTCAACACCCTTTTCTTCTGACACCATATATAGTCAATGATGCTTTAAAAAGTTTTAGGTGCACTACATATGGTGCGTTTTATATCATCTAGGGCACCACCTCCGGTGCGCCACAAATAAACGCCACACTGGCACCGGTGCATGACTATTTTTGCGGCGCACCGACTGGTATTTTTTTTTTCCAAAAAAATTTATATATGTATATTCCTAAATACATGTATAATTTAATAAAAAAAAATTATTTAATATGTCAATGATTTAGAGAGAAGAGGAAGAACAACATCAACAACAGGCGGAGCAGTATGACATGGTTCATTAGTGGGAGGCACGATAGAGGGAGAGAGATGCGTACCCTCGCCCTATTACAGAAGATACCCAGGGGCTCCTAATGCAGGTAGGCCTCCTAAAGTTCTATGAGGAGGCTACTTCCCTAAAGGCCAATAGTGTGTTTTTGTGACATCTTATCCGTAGGTGGAATGCCCATCGACAGGCTTTCCAGGTTGGTCCTAACTAATGGTACACACCCATTGAGGAGTCCATTTATATTTCATTACAGGGCTATCGAGGAGAGGGGTGGATTTTCCCTCATTCCAAGAGGTTCCAGCTGGTTGTGTAGCAGGGAGTCAGTTAGTTTACTCCCAGAGATACATTGGAGCTTCAGTACTGTCTCCTTAAGAGTTTCAGGTCACTGGAGGTCAGTTACGTATTGGTGCATTTGGTAGTGAGGACATGCAGTGCCTCTCACTTCTCATTTCGACCATTTCACACAACACCAATGACGGGAAACACATTAGTTGCTCACTTATATATTATGTTGATTCTTTAGTATAGGAGCCACAACTTGTCAGGTGATCAGCCATTTTTTTTGCGGTAGTTCTGTACAACCTTAGATAGATGTCATGCTCATGCACAAGGGAGGGTCAACTTCCCTTTTGCTTCAGAGATTTTTTGCTTATTTTTTCAGAGGTTTCCAGAGATGAGGCCTACTTTTGTTCGGTAGCCTCGTAGGCCGATGTTGGAGGCACACATGCACATGTGGGGGAAAATGATGCCCAAGAGGGGAGAGACTATGTTTCCAGCTAGGATATCACATGATACATTGGAATTACTAGCTAGTGTTGATGAGCTGAATCCCTTGATTATGGTCCCTTGTCCTTATGCTGGATTGGATTGGCGAGGGTGTGCCAACATCCTCTTCACAGATGATGAGTCACCAGATGATAATGGTAATATTAATGTTTTATTTATATTTATTCTAACATGTTCTTTAACTTGTTTTTATTAAATTGTGTAATGAAATTGTCTAATTTTTGTTGTGTACTTGTATACATTTTGCAGACATTGGCTCTTTTGATGGTGAGGAGATGCCAACACCACAACATGATCCAGATGTGGATCCTGATGACGATCAGGGCATGCCAGATACTAAGGATCATCAGGAGGCTAGTGCAGAGAGACATGCTCTTGTTGGTGCGTCGGTACTGCCATTTGCAAGGCGCGGTCGACCTGATACTAGATACAAGATGGAGTTGGGTGACCAACTCAGTGCATTGATTATTGAGGTGGGGATCAAGCTCACTCATTATAGAGACATACAGGCCGATGATATGCTATTACATATGTGGAAAGGCATGTTGCGTGACATGTAGAGCCTGATGCAACATGTCATAGGAGCTATGACAACAGTTACACGACTGAGGAGGACTATTGCACATTATAGGCATGGTCGAGATGCAACATTTGATGGACAATACATGAGAAGTGACTCATCATCTCATGATCGTTCACCTCACGTCACACCAGATGAGCATGAGGCTCCACTAGCATCTAGTAGTCATCATGGAGATGAGGCTGGACCATCGACCACGTCCAGTCAGCAGCCTGTAGCATCCATCAATACTAGTCATGATCATGGGCATGCTGGACCATCGACCATCGAGTCTGCACCATTGATTGAGCATGCCTCCACTAGTACTTCTTGTTATTGCTTAAATCTACCCCAGGCTGAAGGAAGGCAGAGTTCAGGGTAACATCAAACCACGCTTAATCTGGTAGCTATCCCTACCAGATCAGGAGAGGCCTCTCTCCGGGTCAATCTCAGCAAAGATAATCAATAAGGTTTGAGATGACTTAAAATAAAGGCTTATTTTAGGCTAGGTATATAGGTGAAAGGGTTTGATTTTATTTTGTGGGTTTTTGTTGGAATCAAAGGGAAAGGCAGTTTTGGGTCCGGGGATGAGGCCCAGTTTTTGCAGAGTTTTGAATTGGGAAAGGAAGGAAATTGTTTTGATGCTTTGGATTGAATGAATGGATAGCTCATACTGGTGAGGAGCTGAATAGGGCAAGAATATTTCAAGAATCCTCTTCAAACAGATGAAAAAATGGAAAATTAAACAAAAACTTCAAGGCAGAGCACTGCAAATCTAATGAATTCCACCTTTATCACTTATTTGTTTAATTTGAGAAGAAAGGAGAAGGGAAATGATATACATGAAACATTAGTAAAATTACAATCATAGAGATAAACACACCATCAAAACATAGAGCCACATGGATCCCAAAGAGTGCTACAAACCCTGGTCTTTCCTTTGCCAAAACGCAGAGATGAAATGTACAATGGAGCTCAAAGCAATCCCAAGTGTCCAAACATGAAAATGATTGAGAAAATACAAGATATAGACAAGCCTAACTCATCCACATTCCTCTAAGGGTCGAGCTCACCATTCTAGGAGCTTTTTCAACAAGATCTAAAGTAAGAACTAGAAAATAGGCAGTGGAACAGCTTGCCTCTATAAGGTAGGAAACTGATTCATTCAGTTACATTTCACTTTTTGGTGAATGAATCTACTTGCATGAGTAAAAATGTGCCAAAATTACATCAAAGTCATGAAATTACATCAAGTTACATCAGGAGTTTCACATTTAGAGATAAAAAGTCAAACTGGCCAAGACTAGGCGAAAATCTGAACTGCTGAGTGAAAACTAGGCCAAATTTCCCAATGCGCCGCGCCTGAAATCTCTATGTGTCGCGCCACTTTGAGGCTGATTTTGAGAGCCTTCCCTAAGTCCAAATTGAGTGCAGGATAGCTCGTTATAAATATCTACCTGTCTACTTTCCAACCCAAGTGGAATTTCTAAATTTGGTTGCTATTTTCCCCTCCAAAAATCAAATCTCCCAACACCGCTTCTTGTGTGTCCAAAAAGTGGCAGAAAGGCAATTTTTAAGGTGTTTTTGACCCTTCAAGCAACCCAAAAATTGTTAAAATCCTTCGGTAATGGGTAGGAATGCATAACGTTTGATGAAAAATCTAGAAATACAAAGTTTTCTTCAAGAGGAGCTGCCAATTATAAGCGCGGGCCAAGTGGCATGACGCGTCGGGCAGGAAAATCTGTGTTAAGGCCAAAAATTTCAAATTGACAAAAAAATTCCCAAATTTCTTGAAATTTGGGCTGAAGGTCCACTATCAAGTGCTATGCTGAGCCAAAGAAGCTTTGACCAAAATTTGGAGTCTATCATGCCTTTTTCGACGCTTCAGTGCCCTCTTTAGCTTTGCTTTCAGGATTTTAATTCGCGCCTTGCAAACATGATTCCTCGCCCAATAATGATTCTTCATGTGCCTGAGCATGTTATTTTTCTTGTTGGCCTTCTAGGTGCATGTAGTTTAGTGGTGGAATCACTGTCTCGGTCATAGGATGTATCGACATCTGTCTCCATGATGTCTAAGGTCTATGTTGTCTTGGATGAAAAATGAAAAGTTTGGTGTTTTTGATTTGATGGCCAAATATGTGATAACAAGTGAGGGACTATGGAGGGATAGGGTAGTGTAAATGATAGACTATTGCCAAGTGAAATTTTTTAATTGAAGATTTTTGGAGAAGTTACTTGGTTTCTTGGAATAACATTGGGATTTGGGGGAAATTTACAAGTGAGATGGGGATAATGGAAATGGGATAGGGATTGATTGACTTGGGGATATAAGGTGAATAGGAAAAAGGGGAATGTGGTGAAAAGATAAATAGTGAGGAGGGGAAAACAAAACAAGGTGGAGAATGGAAATATTTGGCCCAAAAAAAGTTTCAAAACCCTAAGGAGGTAATTCTCAAACAAGATAATAGGGTTTGAGTTTTTGCATTTAAATTCTCATAATCAATACCATACACATGTTCATGGCAAAGGAGAGGTCACATGAACTTACTAGAACAAGAAGGGACCGAGTCAATTTGATGAGATGGAAGAAATAGCAAAAAATTTTCTCTCTGCCATGTGCGTCGCGCAACCAACCCAATGTGCCACGCCTCCCTGATGTGTCGTGCCAGTGTATTTTTTACATTGCAGAGGCTGGCCCAATGCGCCGCGCCTGCCTAATGCGTCGTGACAGTCACCCAACGCGTCACGCTCTGAAAATTTAACATAGTCTGCCCCAAAATTGTTTGCTTCGACCTCCATGATTTATCCTTGGCTTACTCCAGTTTTGCACACCACATATTTGAGCACATTTGGAAATTTTGGAGAAGTTTATGGTGAAATTGGGCTTCCAGCTCTATGCGTCGTGCCACAAGCCCAACACATCGTGCCCTTTTGAAGGAGACTTTTGGAGACCTTCCTAGTGTCCAAATTGGGCGTGAGATAGTGCGTTGGAAAGCTTATTGAATCTACCTTCCAACCCAACTATAAATTTTCAATTTTGAGTTCAGTTTCCCTGTCAAAAATCAAATCTCCCAAGACTGGTCAAAATGTGCAAAATGAGGTCATTTCTAAGGGTATGTCATATAAACAACTTTTGAAGGTCTTCCCAACCACCTGAGCTAATGATATTTATTGAAAATATATCATAATTAGTTATAATTTTACTCATCAAGAAAGTAATTGGCTATTAACCACGAGGAGAAATCTTGATTTTCCCAGTCACTTCTCGTAGGCACCAATTTCTCCAAATCAATATTTTAATATTTTCAAAACCATGTATAACTATAAAACGTGAAGAGAAGTTTTCGGACTATTGTGGACAAAATATCTCTAATTTTTCCCAAATTCATCTTTTATTTCTCAGAAACATCATTGGAGTAAAACTTATCCCGATATGTGGAACAAGGGATTTGTCGAAATGAAGTGAAATGAAGGGGATAAGGGGCTTCTAAATTCTTGAGAAAATTTTGGGAAGTAGGGAGGGATGTTAGGAAGCATAGGAAAGTGGAATTTAAAATATTTAGTGAGGGGAAGGGGTCCAAAAGGGAAAAACACAGGCCTAGCCTAGGAAATTGCCAAGTTGTAGCAAGAAACTAGGGTTTGTGCGAAAATGATGAATTTGGGGGATCTCAGTGATGGGAAGTGTTTAATAAGGTACATTAAGGATAGGGGAAGGTGTATGAACATCAGGATACAATTTTTGCAAATGATTTGACCATCCAAGAGAAATTACCTCCAAAACCCTGGGAGAGGGAAATGGACCTTACCTAGGCACAACTGAAGCATGAACAAGGTGTAAAATGACCCAGTGGAACTTGACATGATGATGAAAACCCTCTGAATGATGGTACACTCAGCTGAATGGTGAAATGGACTGACATTTTGACAACTTTGACAGGAGTAAAAGCAAACCCTAGACATAATACCTAGTGACCAAATTTTACTTGAAGACTCACTGAAATGACAAAATTTGACTTTGGCACCTTAAAATCACTTTGTAAGAGCATGTTTGATCACTGGAGGAAGGCTACAAAGGCTGACACTAACATTGCTATTGATGTTGTACTACCTCTAGTTGATCCATGACATTTATATTATAGTTGTATATTTTTAACATTATTCAGTTATATATATATGTATATGTATATATATATATATATATATATATATATATATATATATGGTCCATGTATTTTATGTTCATGTTGTTGTTGTACTTAATTTACATGTTGGTGATCATCATGATGTGTATATTGTTAGGTCATGTTAGATATGTTCATTTAATCTGTAGCTTGTAGATAGATGTGTATGTGATAGCATGAGTTATTTGACATGAGATGTATATTTGATGTTTGTGTTGTGATGATGTTAATATATAATGTTAATTTGGTGTTTGAATGTGTTTTTTAGTCGAATATGATGTTTGTACGATGGTTATTATGATCGTGATGTTTATTAATTAATTTAATATTAAATGACCATGATATTTATTAAATATTATGTCGTGATTGTAATTGAAATTGAAATTTTAATTGTATGTAAAATTGTAAAATTGTATTTGTATTTGCAATTGTAATTTTAACTGTAATTGTATGTAAAATTTTAATTGTAATTGTAATATTTAATTTATTGTGAAATGATTGTTATTGTAATTTTAATTATAATTGTATATATGACAAATTTTAAAATTGTAATTGTAATTGTAATTCTAATTGTATGTAAAATATTTGTAAAATTTTAATTGTATTACTGTGAAAAATTGATTGTAATTGTAACATTTTTATTGTAAATATAATTGTATGTAAAATTAAAATTGTAATTTTAATTCTAATCATAATTGTATGTGAAATTGTAAAATTTTAATTGTAATTGTAATTGTAATTGTATGTAAAATATTTGTAAAATTTTACTTGCATTAATGTGAAAATTTTAATTGTGTTAATGTGAAATGATTTTATTAAAATATTTAAATTTGTAAATTTGTAAATAATTGTAAAATAATAAATCTAGAATAATATGAATTTTTGTAACATAATAAAGTTTAGAAAATAATGCAAATAAATTCATGTACATTAGAATTATCATTATTTTATTATGATCTTACATAAAAAAAATGAACTTTATACAGTCTGGTGCACTTATCGTCATAACACGCACCAGTGCTTCACAAATATTCTGCACCGGTGCGTCATAAAACACCGCGCCAAAACATAAAACTCGATCTTACAAACCGCATCGGTGCACCTATAAAACCCCGTGCACCGAAACAGGGTATTAGTGAATTAGAAGAATGAAATAAGCACAAATAACAATGAACAATAGTGTAAAACAGAGAAATAAGTCACCACATAACATTTACACAGTAGGCATGATGAAGCAATTCACCCCTCCTAGGCTACATCTACTGGTCCAGCTCCTAATGGCATGTCCATCTTTCATTATGCTCAAAATTTTGCAAATACATGTAGTTACATGCCTCTAATGTCTATTTTATCTACACCAATGGTTACAGAATGCTCCAATTAGTCAAGAATGAATCTTCATTCACTCTGCATGGGCTAAAATTGAGTCTCCTACTCATTTTCCCATTTACAACTACAAAAGATCCACTAAAAGTGGAGAACTCCACTTAACTGGAGTTAATTTAGCCAAATCCACCCAAAAATAGGTGCGATCCATAAATCCCACCAGAACTAATTGTTACAATAAATGTTATGGTTAGGGGTGGCAACATATGCACCCCAAACCTCGGCCTGACCATAAAGGTCGGCGAAACTAAGGCATGTAACTGCGGGTTGGTTGGCCGGAGCTCCAGTTTAAGTCATGGGTTAGGTTAACCGTTATATAACTGCGTGGAGTTTTTGAGGCCATGTGACATATATAACATAAAACTTGTGGAGTTTGCAATAACTGTCAGTTAAGTCATCAATTGTAACATTCGTTTTAACGTTCCATGTAAACACCATTGCAGGACTTCTAGCGGGTTGGGACCGTCGACAGTCCCCACCCCTAAATGTGATTGCAATAAAATTTAAATTAAACCCGTGAACTATAAATCTTAAGTTCTAATGCGTAGCGTGGGTGGTGTGGCGGGTTCATGCGTTGCTGGAGGTCGTCGGGTCAAACCCTATGGACCTTCCAAAAATTCTAATATGCCATTTAAGGGACACATGGTGGCCTCAGGGTTGGCCACATGTCACCCCCTGATTGGCCCTCTAGAAAAAATGTACAACCATCTGACCAATAGGATTGTACCACATGTCATCCTGCAGTTGGTTCTAAGGAAGGAATATTCCCTTTTTTTACTGTGCAATCCACCTTGCTGACTGGGCATCCCAGTCAACCCTGTTGCAAAATTTACCTATTTTTCTTTTCGATCAGAACGTGATATATCCCTTATAAAACATCAATTATTCAAATCATTCACGGTGCTAGAATTAGAAATACAAGATCTACGCAACCATCTTGGTTTCAACCCAATCTCGTAACTTTGAATTTTATGAACTCCTGATCACTCCTCCCCATTGGGAAGCTTTTGGACCCTAAAAGACTTGATTACCTATTCAGTAGATGAGGGTACAACTCCCTCGCCCTTGCAACCTCCATCCACTTTCCCTTGCTTGGTCTAGTGCCTTTGAGCCCAACTCGAAGGTTGTCAACACTTCCCTTCTTGGATGCTCTTGTCCTCCTGTCAAGAATTGTATCTTCTTTGAGCTCATCCAAAAATTCTGGCGAGAAATACTCAATAGAAGGTAGCTAAACATCACTTCCTTTATCATCGATCAAAGGTGGCTCATACAAATGTAAGTTTTCAACATTAACAACTCAATACATTTGCATATATGAAGGCAAGTCAAGTTGGGAATATATGAAGCCAAGTCAAGTTGAAATGCATTATTACCAACTTGCTTTATGATCTTGAATGGACCATAGCAAATGGTTTTGAGCATTTTACCTTCCCCTTGCATTCTTTCTTTGATAATGTGAAACCATACCTCATCTCCCTCTTGAAACTCGTGATCAACTCTATGTTTGTCATGCTTCTCTTTGTATTTTCTTTGACATTTCTCAAGTTATTCTTGAACTTGTTGATGTATAATCTGAATTTGTACAATGAAATTTCAAGCCTTGTTAATATCACTATGGCCATCTATTGCAACATCCTTCCCAAAGATGAAGTCCAATGGCAATTTTGGCAAATAACCAAAGCATACTTCAAAAGGTGATGTCTATGTAGAAGAGTGATTTGCTCGGTTGTAAGCGTGTTAGATGTAGTACAGTTGCTCATACCACAACTTAGGATGTTTGCTGCAATATCCTCTCATTATATGCACAATTGTTCTATTCACCACCTCGGTTTGTCCATCAGTTTGCGGATGAAAAGCAGTACTCTTTTTCAACTTTGTGTCCATCATACTCCATAAATTGGGCCAAAAATTTCCAATGAACCTGGAATCTCTGTCACTAACAATAGAAGTTGGCAATCCAAAATGAACCCAAACATGTTGAAAATAAAGTTCAACAGTTTTTTCAGTAGTAATGGTTTTCTTACATGTCATAAGTATACACATTTTACTGAATCTATCCACAACTACATAAAGATAATCATGCTGCTTTTTTGACATAGGTATACCTCCAACAAAGTCCATGGAGACACTCTCCCATGGCCTTGATGGTGCCGGTAGTGGTGTGTACAACCCAATCTTCCTATTACTAGGCTTTCTCGTTGCACACATTGAACAACCTCTTATAAAACACGACACACTATCTATCATGCAAAGCCAATAGCGATACCTTTGTAGATGTGCCACTGTTTTTCTTACCCCAAAGTGTGTAGCAGTAAGAGATGAATGAGATTCTCTCATGACACTTAGCCTCTCTCCTTGTGGTATAGACAACTTGCCCAAATGAAGCAACAAATTGTTATGCATGTGATAATATTTTTATTCAACTTGATTCCCTTCACTCAAACTAGCATAAACATCTTGAAAATCAACATCATGTGCACATTATTCTATGTAACTCTCATGTACAATAGAATAATTTTTGAGTAAAGTAGATGCACTAATGATTGTTCTTGAAAGAATATCAACAAATTCATTGAAAATACCTTTCTTGTACCTTATAACCAAGTGAAACTGTTGAAGAAATCCCATCCACCTGAAATGTCTTGATTGCTGCAATTTTGTTTGCCACTACAAATACTGTAATGGTTGGTGATAAATATGCACAATAGTTTCTTTACCAATCAAGTAGTGTTTCCACTTCTTGACACTTTGTACCAACACATATAGTTCTTTGTCATATGTAGGATAATTTGTCACAACACCATTAAATTTTTCAGAATGAAAAGTGATAGGCTTACCATGCTGCAAAAGTACTGCGCCCATGGAATAATCATTGGCATTAGTTTGAATCTCGAATGGTAGTCTCAAATTTTCCAATGCAAGGGTTGGAGCTGAATTGATCTTGTATTTTAAAGCTTCGAAAGCTTGTTGTTTTTTTCCTCCCCATTGGAAGCCTTTCTTCACACTTGTCACTGCATGCATAGGAGCTACGATGGAAGAAAAGTTAGTGATAAACTTTCTCCAATACTGATCTGCACCTAAGAAACTTCTTACGTCAGTTACTGTTTTGGGTGTGGACCAATTCACAATGGCTTCCACTTTAGAAGGATCAATTCTCAACTCTCCTCCTCCTACAATGTGTCCCAAATAAACCAAAGAAGTCTTTCCAAACTCACACTTTGACATGTTAAGAAACAATTTCTCTTTCTTCAAAACATCAAGCACTCTATTCACATGCAAGACATGTTCTTCTCTTGTTTTTTTGAAAATCAATATGTCATTTAAGTACACAATCACAAATTCATCAAGGAATGGACACAAAACACTATCCATAACACGTATGAAAGTTTTTGGTGCATTACACAAACCAAATGGCATAACTAACCACTCAAAGCGTCCTTTTTTGGTTTTGAATGTAGTATTCCATATATAACTTTTTGCAATTATTACTTGATGATATCCACTTCATAAATCTAAATTACTTAAAAAATTCACTTCTTTCAGCTGATCAAGTAAATCACCTATTTTTGGGAGTGGGTAATGATTCTTTACCATTATCTTGTTCAAAGCTTGGAAATATACACACATGCGCCAAGTCCCATCTTTCTTTGGAATCAAGAATATGGGTGAACAACATGGCGAAGTGCTTGGCCTTATGATTCATTTGTCCAACATCTCTTTGACTTACCTCTTTATTTCAACATTCTCCATTATCGACATGCGATACATACCGATGTTTGGAAGAGGACAATGTTGCTGCAACTGAATCTCATATTGAGTCTCTCTTTTTGGAGGCAATCCTGTTGGCTCCTGAAAAATCTCATGATGTGCATTAACTACATCATATAAATTTGATTTCAACTTAGGATCACATCCCTCAAATGATTCATGATTAACATTAGCTTTAGGCTTAATTATTAGAAGAACAAAATTCTTACTTGAATTTACCAGCCTCTTTACTTGTCCAGCATATACCATAGCAATACACTACAAGGAAAAGGCCCCCTAGCGGATGTTTTTGGAGAACCCCTTATAAAAATACCCCATACATCTGTTTCTAGGTGGGCGGAGGGTTTTGCGGATGTTTTTCGCTCAGTGCGCTTATAATCCAAAATCACACCGGTGCTCTCTACAAGAGAAAGCACCGGTGCACACAAAACATTGGCACATTGGACACCGTGCACTCCGTACATACCCGCTCGGTGCGTCATATTACTATAGCGCACCGGTTATTCACAACTCTTCCGCGCCGATGCATCATAAAATACCGTGCCAAAACAGAAACTACACCGGTGCATCATAAAACATCGCGCAAAAACATAAATCGACCAGTGCGTTCGTAAGAAACAACACTGGTGCACCTATAAACCACGCGCACCAGAAAAGGATTAAATAAAAAAAAAAAATTATGGCCAAAAAACCGCATTTTTACTTTTTTCAGTGCTCCAGAGCTCTCAATCACCAGTGCGCTCTACAAGAGAAAGCACTAGTGCACACAAAACATTGGCACACCAGACACCGTGCGCTCCGTATACACCCACCTGGTGCATCCTATTACGGTAGAGCACCGGTGCTTCACAACTCTTCCGCGCCAGTGCATCATAAAACACCATGCCAAAACAGAAACAACCCAGTTCGGTGTTAAGAAACTGCACCCGTGTATCATAAAACACCGTGCCAAAACAAAAACGAACCAGTGCATTCATAAGAAAAAGCACCGGTGCACCTATAAAACCCGTGCACCGGAATAGGGTTAAATAAAAAAAATTATGGCCAAAAAACCACATTTTTCACTTTTCTCAGTGCTCTAGAGCTCTCAATCACCAGTTTTTTCTACAAGAGAAAGTACCGGTAGCACAAAATATTGGCACACCGGACACCGTGCGCTCCTTACACACCTGCCCAGTGCGTCCTATTACTATATATCACCGGTGCTTCACAGCTATTCCACTCTGGTGCATCAAAAAACGTCGTGCCAAAATAGAAACCGCTCAGTGCGGTGTTAAGAAACCACACCAGTGCATCATAAAACATTGCGCCAAAACTGAAACCACCTAGTGCGGTCTTAAGAAACCGCACCGGTGCACCTATAAAAACCCACGCATTGGAACAAAGTTAAATAAAAAAAAAATTATGGCCAAAATACCACATTTTTCACTTTTCTCAGTGCTCTAGAGCTCTCAAGTACTGGTGAAATTTATCCTTGTCTGAGCTGCCTTGACATCGGTTCTCCCATTGAACCTATTGCACGCATTGCTGCTGTGCATTCCCCACCAATCTCTAGCTTTCATTTTGAAAAACGGTGGGAAATTTTTCTTTTGCAAATTCTATAGCCAATATTCCTCCTCGACGGCGAAATGTACAGGTATTTTTCTTGTTTTTCCATAATTAAGCTTTTTAGCGGATTAGAATTTCAAATAACCTTAAAATTAACCAATTAAAAGATTTTATTTTTTATTTTTTATTTTTTTTTCGCATGTTGCGCATGAGCCATTTGGCTCGTACCAGTAAGTGGTGCTTCCTATAAAATTTACAGGCTGCACCACAACCGGTGCTAATGGTATCCACACCGTGTCCGGGGCAGTACTGAAAGGCCCACGTTATTTTAAAATTAAAAAAAAAAGTACAGTGCAGTGATTTAGCCGGTTGCACCATTGACCATGGGAATAGCAGCGTGGTGCATTGATGGATATATCTGCCTCGGTGTCTTTTAGTGCACTGCATTCGGCATTTCGACAGGGTCAATGGTGCGGCTTGGTAAAAGACCGCATCGTTGACTATGTAATTTGTCAGGAAGTTGGTGCGCTGACACAACTATATGCTCCAGGGCATATATTTTAGTCAACGCCCTTTTTTTCTGACACCATATATAGTCAATGGTGCTTTAAAAAAATTTAGGTGCACCGCATACGGTGCGTTTTATATCATCTAAGGCATCGCCTCTGGTGCACTACAAATAAAAGCCGGATTGGCACCGGTGCATGACTATTTTTGTGGTGCATCGACTGGTATTATTTTTTTTTCTTTTCCAAAAAAAATTATATATGTATATTCATAAATACTTGTCTAATTTAATAAAAAAAAATTTATTTAATATGTCAATGATTCAGAAAGAAAAGGAAGAACAACATCAACAACAGGCGGAGCAGTATGACATGGTTCACTAGTGGGAGGCACGATAGAGGGAGAGAGATGCGTACCCTTGCCCTATTACAACAGATACCCAGGGGCTCCTAAGGTAGGTAGGCCTGCTCAAGTTCTATGAGGAGGCTAATTCCCTAAAGGCCCATAGTGTATTTTTGAGACATCTTATCCGTAGGTGGAATGCCCACCGACAGGCTTTCCAGGTTGGTCCTGACTAGTGGTACACACCCACTAAGGAGTCCATTTATATTTCATTACAAGGATATCAAGGAGAGGGGTGGATTTTCCCTTGTTCCAAGAGGTTCCAGCTGGTTGTGTAGCAGGGAGTCAGTTAGTTTACTCCCAGAGATACATTGGAGCATCAGTACTGTCTCCTTAAGAGTTTCAGGTCACTGGAGGTCAGTTACGTATTGGTGCATTTAGTAGTGAGGACATGCAGTGCCTCTCACTTCTCATTTCGACCATTTCACACAACACCAATGACGGGAAATGCATTAGTTGATCATTTCTATATTATGTTGATTCTTTAGTATAGGAGCCTCAACCTGTTAGGTGATTTGCCATTTTTTTGCGGCAGTTCTGTACAACCTTAGATAGATGTCGTGCTCATGCACAAGGGAGGGTCAACTTCCCTTTTGCTTTAGAGATTTTATTTTTATTTTTTGAGAGGTTTCTAGAGATGCGGCCTACTTTTATTCAGCAGCCTTGTAGGCCGATGTTGGAGGCACACATGCACATGTGGGGGCAAATGATGCCCAAGAGGGGAGAGACTATGTTTCCAGCCAGGATATCACATGATACATTTGAATTACTAGCCAGTGTTGACGAGTTGAATCCCTTGATTATGGTCCCCTGTCCTTATGCTGGATTGGATTGGCTAGGGTGTGCCAACATCCTCTTCACAGATGATGAGTCACCAGATGATAGAGGTAATATTACTGTTTTATTTATATTTATTCTAACATGTTCTTTAACTTGTTTTTATTAAATTGTGTAATGAAATTGTCTAATTATTGTTGTGTACTTGTATACATTTTGCAGACATTGGATCTTTTGATGGTGAGGAGATGCCAACACCAAAACATGATCCAGATGTGGATCCTGATGACGATCATGGCATGCCAGATGCTGAGGATCATCAGGAGGCCGGTGAAGAGAGACATGCTCTTGTTGGTGCGCCGGTACCGCCGTTTGCAAGGCGCGATCGACCTGATACTAGATACAAGATGGAGTTGGGTGACCAACTCAGTGCATTTATTATTGAGGTGGGGATCAGGCTCACTCATTACATAGACATACAGGCCGATGATAGGCTATGACATATGTGGAGAGGCATGCTGCGTGACATGTAGAGCCTGATGCGACATGTCATAGGAGCTACGACAAGTGTTACACGACTGAGGAGGACTGTTGCACATTATAGGCATGGTCGAGCTGCAACACGTGATGGACAGTACACGAGTAGTGACTCATCGTCTCATGATCGTTCACCTCACGCCACGCCAGATGAGCATGAGGCTCCACTAGCATCTAGCAGTCATCATGGAAATGAGGCTAGACCATTGGCCACATCCAATCACCAGCCTGTAGCATCCATCAGTACTAGTCATGATCATGGGCATGCTGGACCATCGACCATCGAGTCTGCACCATTGATTGAGCATGCCTCCACTAGTACTACTATTGATGTTGTACTACCACTAGTTGATCCATGACATTTATATTACACTTGTATATTTTTAACATTATATATATATATATATATATATATATGGTCCATGTATTTTATGTTCATGTTGTTGTTGTACTTAATTTACATGTTGGTGATCATCATGATGTGTATATTGTTAGGTCATGTTAGATATATTCATTTAATCTGCAGCTTGTAGATAGATGTGCATGTGATAGCATGAGTTATTTGACATGAGATGTATATTTGATGTTTGTGTTGTGACGATGTTAATATATAATGCTAATTTGGTGTTTGAATGTGTTTTTTAGTCGAATATGATGTTTGTACGATAGTTATCATAATCGTGATGTTTATTAATTAATTTAATAATAAATGACCATGATATTTATTAAATATTATGTCGTGATTGTAATTGAAATTTAAATTTTAATTGCATGTAAAATTGTAAAATTGTATTTGTATTTGTAATTGTAATTTTAACTGTAATTGTATGTAAAATTTTAATTTTAATTGTAATATTTAATTTGTTGTGAAATGATTGTTATTGTAATTTTAATTATAATTTTATATATGACAAATTGTAAAATTGTAATTGTAATTGTAATTGTATGTAAAATTTTAAAATTGTAATTGTATTTGTATTTGTAATTTTAATTGTAATTGTATGTAAAATATTTGTAAAATTGTAATTGTAATTGTAAATGTAATTCTAATTCTAATTCTAATTGTATGTAAAATATTTGTAAAATTTAATTGTATTACTGTGAAAAATTGATTGTAATTGTAAAATTTTAATTGTAAATGTAATCGTATGTAAAATTAAAATTGTAATTGTATGTAAAATATTTGTAAAATTTTACTTGTATTAATGTGAAAATTTTAATTGTGTTAATGTGAAATGATTTTATTAAAATATTTAAATTTGTAAATTTGTAAATAATTGTAAAATAATAAATCTAGAATAATATGAATTTTTGTAACATAATAAAGTTTAGAAAATAATGCAAATAAATTCATGTACTTTAGAATTATCATTATTTTATTATGATATTACATACAAAAAAAGGAACTTTATATAATCTGGTGCACTTATCATCATAACACGCACCGGTACTTCACAAATCTTCTGCATCGGTGCGTCATAAAACACCGCGCCAAAACATAAAACTCGATCTTACAAACCGCATCGATGCGCCTATAAAACCCCGTGCATCGAAACATGGTATTAGTGAATTAGAAGAATGAAATAAGCACAAATAAAAATGAACAATAGTGTAAAATAGAGAAATAAGTCACCACATAACATTTACATGGGAGGCATGATGAAGCCGTTCACCCTTCCTGGGCTACATCTATTGGTCCAGCTCCTAATGGCATGTCCATCTTTCACTATGCTCAAAATTTTGCAAATACATGTAGTTACAAGCCTGTAATGTCTATTTTCTCTACATCGATGGTTACAGAATGCTCCAATTAGTTAAGAATTAATCTTCATTCACTTTGCATGGGCGAAAATTGAGTCTCCTACTCATTTTCCCAGTTACAACTACAAAAGATCCACTAAAAGTGGAGAACTCCACTTAATTGGAGTTAGTTTAGCCAACTCCACCCAAAAATAGGTGCACTCCATAAATCCCACCAGAACTAACTGTTACAATAAATTTTATGGTTAGGGGTGGCCACATACGCACCCCAAACCCCGGCCTGACTGTAACGGTTGGCAGAACTAAGGCATGTAACTACGGGTTGGTTGGTCGGAACTCCAGTTTAAGTCATGGGTTAGGTTAACTATTATATAACTGCATGGATTTTTTGAGGCCATGTGACATATATAACATAAAACTTGTGGAGTTTGCGATAACTGTCAGTTAATTCATCGGTTGTAACATTCGTTTTAACGTTCCATGTGAACACCATTGCAGGACTGCTGGTAGGTTGGGACCGTCAGCAGTCCCCACCTCTAAATCTAATTGCAATAAAATTTAAATTAAACCCGTGAACTATAAAGCTTAAGTTCTAATGCGTAGCGTGGGTGGTGTGGCGGGTTCCTGCGTTGCTGGAGGTCGTTGGGTCAAACCCTATGGACCTTCCAAAAATTCCAATATGCCATTTAAGGGACACATGGCGGCCTCAGGGCTGGCCACATGTCACCGCCTGATTGGCCCTTCAGCAAAAATGTACAACCATTTGACCAATAGGATTGTACCACATGTCATCCTGCAATTGGTTCTAAGGAAGGAATATTCCTTTTTCTGACTGTGCAATCCACCTTGCTGACTGGGCATCCCAGTCAACCCTGTTGCAAAATTTACTTGTTTTTCTTTTCGATCAGAACGTGATATATCCCTTATACGCCATCAATTATTCAAATCGTTCATGTTTCCGGAATCAGGAATACGAGATCTACGCAACCATCTTGGTTTCAACCCAATCTTCTAAGTTTGAATTTAATGAACTCCTGATAACTCCTCCCCATTGGGAAGCTTTTGGACCCTAAAAGACTTGATTACCTATTCAGTAGATGAGGGTACAACTCCCTCACCCTTCCAACTTCCATCCACTTTCCCTTGCTTGGTTTAGTGCCTTTGAGCCCAAATCGAAGATAGTCAACACTTCCCCTCTTGGATGCTCTTGTCCTCCTGTCAAGAATTGTATATTCTTTGAGCTCATCCAGAAATTATAGTGAGAAATATTCAATAGAAGGTAGCTAAACATCACTTCCTTAATCATCGATCAAAGGTGGCTCATACAAATGTAAGTTTTCAACATTAAAAACTCAAGACATTTGCATATATGAAGGCAAGTCAAGTTGGGCATATATGAAACCAAGTCAAGTTGAAATGCATTATTACCAACTTGATTTATGATCTTGAATGGACCATAGTAAATGGGTTTGAGCATTTTACCTTCCCCTTGCATATTTTCTTTGATTTTGTGAAACCATACCTCATCTCCCTCTTGAAACTTGTGATCAACTCTATGTTTGTCATGCTTCTCTTTGTATTTTCTTTGACATTTCTCAAGCTATTATTGAACTTGTTGATGTATAATCTAAATTTTTTCAATGAAATTTCAATCCTTGTTAATATCACTATGGCCATCTATTGCAACATCCTTCCCAAAGATGAAGTCCAATGGCGATTTTGGCAAATAACCAAAGAATACTTCAAAAGGTGATGTCTTTGTAGAAGAGTGATTTTCCTCGTTGTAAACTTGTTAAATGTAATACAATTGTTCATCCCACAACTTAGGATGTTTGCTGCAATATCCTCTCATTAGATGCACAACGGTTCTGTTCACCACCTCGGTTTGTCCATCGGTTTGCGGATGAAAAGAAATACTCTTTTTCAACTTTGTGTCCATCATACTCTATTGATTGGACCAAAAATTCCCAATGAACCTGGAATCCCTGTCACTAACAGTAGAAGTTGGCAATCCAAAATGAACCCAAACATGTTGAAAATAAAGTTCAACAGTTTTTTCAGCAGTAATGGTTTTCTTACATGGCATAAGTATACACATTTTACTAAATCTATCCACAACTACATAAAGATAATCATGCTGCTTTCTTGACATAGGTATACCTCCAACAAAGTCCATGGAGACACTCTCCCATGGCCTTGATGGTACTGGTAGTGGTGTGTACAACCCAAGCTTCCTATTACTAGGCTTTCTTGTTGCACACATTGAACAAACTCTTATAAAATGCGACACACTATCTATCATGCGAAGTCAATAGCGATACCTCTGTAGATGTGCCACTGTTTTGCTTAGCCCAAAGTGTGCAACAATAAGAGATGAATGAGATTCTCTCATGACACTTGGCCTCTCTCCTTGTGGTATAGACAACTTGCCCAAATGAAGCAACAAATTTTTATGCATGTGATAATCTTTTTATTCAACTTGATTCCCTTCACTCAAACTAGCATACGCATCTTGAAAATCAACATTATGTGCACATTGTTCTATGTAACTCTCATGTACAATAGAATCATTTTTCAGTAAATTAGATGCACTAATGATTGTTCTTGAAATAATATCAACAACTTTATTGAAAATACCTTTCTTATACCTTATAACCAAGTGAAATTGTTGAAGAAATCCCATCAACCTGAAATGTCTTGATTGCTACAATTTTGTTTGCCACTACAAATACTGTAATGGTTGGTGATCAATATGCACAATAGCTTCTTTACCAATCAAGTAGTGTTTCCACTTCTTGACACTTTGTACAAACGCATATAGTTCTTTGTCATATGTAGGATAATTTGTCACAACACCATTAAATTTTTCAGAATGAAAAGCGATAGGCTTACCATGCTGCAAAAGCACTGCGCCCATGGCATAATCACTGGCATCAGTTTGAATCTCGAATGGTAGTCTCAAATTTGGAAATGCAAGGATTGGAGCTGAATTGATCTTGTCTTTTAAAGCTTCGAAAGCTTGTTGTTGTTTTCCTCCCCATTGGAAGCCTTTCTTCACACTTGTCACTGCATGCATAGGAGTTGCGATGGAAGAAAAGTTAGTGATAAACTTTCTCCAATACTGATCTGCACCTAAGAAAATTCTTACCTCAGTTACTGTTTTGGGTGTGGACCAATTCACAATGGCTTCCACTTTAGAAGGATCAATTCCCAAATAAACCAAAGAAGTCTTTCCAAACTCACACTTTGACATGTTAAGAAACAATTTCTCTTTCTTCAAAACATCAAGCACTCTATTCACATGCAAGACATGTTCTTCTCTTGTTTTTCTGAAAATCAATATGTCATTTAAGTACACAATCACAAATTCATCAAGGAATGGACAAAAAACACTATCCATAACACGTATGAAATTTTTTGGTGCATTACACAAACCAAATGGCATAAATAACCACTCAAAGAGTCCTTGTTTGGTTTTGAATGCAGTATTCCATATATAACTTTTTTCAATTATTACTTGATGATATCCACTTCATAAATCTAACTTACTGAAAAAATTTTCTTCTTTCAGCTGATCAAGTAAATCACCTATTTTTGGGAGTGGGTAATGATTCTTTACCATTATCTTGTTCAAAGCTTGGAAATATACACACATGTGCCAAGTCCCATCTTTCTTTGGAATCAAGAATATGGGTGAACCGCATGGTGAAGTGCTTGGCCTTATGATTCATTTTTCTAACATCTCTTTGAATTACCTCTTTATTTCAACATTCTCCATTATCGACATGCGATACATACTGATGTTTGGAAGATAACAATCTTGCTGCAACTGAATCTCATGTTGAGTCTCTCTTTTTGGAGGCAATCTTGTTGGCTCCTGAAACATCTCATGATGTGCATTAACTAAATCATATAAATTTGATTTCAACTTAGTATCACATCCCTCAAATGATTCATGATTAACATCAGCTTTAGGCTTAATCATTAAAAGAACAAAATTCTTACTTGAATTTACCAGCCTCTTTACTTGTCCAGCATATACCATAGCAATACACTACAAGGAAAAGGCCCTCTAGTGGATGTTTTTGAGGAACCCCTTATAAAAATACCCCATACATCTGTTTCTAGGCAGGTGGAGGGTTTTAAGGATGTTTTCTGCTCAGTGCGCTTATCATCCAAAATCGCACCGGTGCTCTCTACAAGAGAAAGCACCAATGCGCACAAAAAATTGGCACATTGGACACCGTGCGCTCCATACATACCCGCTCAGTCCGTCGTATTACTATAGCGCACAAGTTCTTCACAACTCTTTCGCGCCGGTTCATTATAAAACACCACGCCAAAACAAAAACTGCTTGGTGCAGTATTAAGAAACCGCACCGGTGCATCATAAAACACTGCGCCATAATAGAAACCGACCGATGCGTTCGTAAGAAACAACAGTGGTGCACCTATAAACCACACACACCGGAAAAGGGTTAAATAAAAAAAAATTATGGCCAAAAAACCACATTTTCACTTTTTTCAGTACTCCAGAGCTCTCAATCACTGGTGCGCTCCACAAGAGAATGCACTAGTGCACACAAAATATTGGCACACCAGACACTGTGTGCTCGATATACACCCGCCTAGTGCATCCTATTACTGTAGAGCACCGGTGCTTCACAACTCTTCTGCGCCGGTGCATAATAAAACACCGTGCCAAAATAGAAACCGCCCGGTTCGGTGTTAAAAAACCGCACCCGTGCATCATAAAACACTGCACCAAAACAGAAATGGACCAGTGCATTCATAAGAAAAAGCACCGATGCACCTATAAAACCCGTGCACCCGAACAGGGTTAAATAAAAAAAATTATGGCCAAAAAACCACATTTTTCACTTTTCTCAGTGCTCTAGAGCTCTCAATCACCAGTGCTGTCTACAAGAGAAAGCATCGGTAGCACAAAAGATTGGCACACCGGACACCCTGTGCTCCGTACACACCCACCCAGTGCATCCTATTACTATAGATCACCGGTGCTTCACAACTATTCCACCCTGGTGCATCATAAAACATTGTGCCAAAACAGAAACCGCTCGGTGCAGTGTTAAGAAACCACACCGGTGCATCATAAAACACCATGCCAAAACTGAAACCACCCAGTGTGGTCTTAAGAAACCACACCAGTGCACCTATAAAACCCCGCGCATTGGAACAGAGTTAAATAAAAAAAAATTATGGCCAAAAAACCACATTTTTCACTTTTCTCATTGCTCTAGAGCTCTCAAGCACCGGTGCAATTTATCCTTGTCTGAGCTGCCCTAACATCGGTTCTCCCATTGCACCCATTGCACACATTTCTACTATGCATTCCCCACCTATCTCCAGCTTGCATTTTTCAAAATGGTGGGAAAATTTTCTTTTGCAAATTCTATAGCCAATATGCCTCCTCGATGGCAAAATGTACAAGTATTTTTCTTGTTTTTCCATAATTAAGATTTTTAGCTTTTTATATTTTCTTGTTTTTTCCATTTGGCTCGTACCGGTAAGTGGTGCTACCTGTAAAATTTACATGCCGCACCACAACCGGTGCTAATGGTATCCACACCATGTCTGGGGCAGTACCGAAAGGCCCGCATTATTTTAAAATTAAAAAAAAAAGTGCAGTGTGGTCATTTAGCCAGTCACACCAATGACCATGGGAATAGAAGCACGGTGCGTTGACAGAAATATCTGCCCCGGTGTCTTTCAGTGCACCGCATTCGGCATTTTGACAGGGTCAATGGTGCGGCTTGGTAAAAGACCGCACCGTTTACTATGTAATTTGTCAGGAAGTCGGTGCGCTGACACAACTATACGCTATGGGGCATATATTCTAGTCAATGCCCTTTTCTTCTGACACCATATATAGTCAATGGTGCTTTAAAAAGTTTTAGGTGCACCGCATACGGTGCGTTTTATATCATCTAGGGCACCGCCTCTGGTGCACTACAACTAAACGCTGCACTGGCACCGGTGCATGACTATTTTTGTGGCGCACCGACTGGTATTTTTTTTTTTCCCAAAAAAAATTATATATGTATATTCCTAAATACATTTCTAATTTAATAAAAAAAAAATTATTTAATATGTCAATGATTCAGAGAGAAGAGGAAGAACAACATCAACAATAGGCAGAGCAGTATGACATGGTTCACTAGTGGGAGGCACGATAGAGGGAGAGAGATGCGTAGCCTCGCTCTATTACAACAGATACATAGGGGCTCCTAATGCAGGTAGGCCTCCTCAAGTTCTATGAGGAGGCTAATTCCCTAAAGGCCCATAGTGTGTTTTTGAGACATCTTATCCGTAGGTGGAATGCCCACTGACAGGCTTTCCAGGTTGGTCCTGACTAGTGGTACACACCCACTGAGGAGTCCATTTATATTTCATTACAAGGCTATCAAGGAGAGGGGTGGATTTTCCCTCGTTCCAAGAGGTTCCAGCTGGTTGTGTAGTAGGGAGTCAGTTTGTTTACTCCCAGAGATACATTGGAGCATCAGTACTGTCTCCTTAAGAGTTTCAAGTCACTAGAGGTCAGTTACGTATTGGTGCATTTGGTAGTGAGGACATGTAGTGCCTCTCACTTCTCATTTCGACCATTTCACACAATACCAATGACGGGAAATGCATTAGTTTCTCACTTCTATATTATGTTGATTCTTTATTATAGGAGCCAAAACTTGTCAGGTGATCTGCCATTTTTTTGCGGCAGTTCTATACAGCCTTGGATAGATGTCATGCTCATGCACAAGGGAGGGTCAACTTCCATTTTGTTTCAGAGCTTTTTTGTTTATTTTTTGAGAGGTTTCCAAAGATGAGGCCTACTTTTGTTCGGCGGCCTCGTAGGCCGATGTTGAAGGCACACATGCACATGTGGGGGCAAATGATGCCCAGGAGGGGAGAGACTATGTTTCCAGCCAGGATATTGCATGATACATTGGAATTACTAGCTAGTGTTGATGAGCTGAATCCCTTGATTATGGTCCCCTGTCCTTATGCTGGATTGGATTGGCGAGGGTGTGCCAACATCCTCTTCACAGATGATGAGTCACCAGATGATAGAGGTAATATTACTATTTTATTTATATTAATTCTAACATGTTCTTTAACTTGTTTTTATTAAATTGTGTAATGAAATTGTTTAATTATTGTTGTGTACTTGTATACATTTTGCAGACATTGACTCTTTTGATGGCGAGGAGATGCCAACACCACAACATGATCCAGATGTGGATCCTGATGACTATCAGGGCATGCCAGATGCTAAGGATCATCAGGAGGCTGGTGCAGAGAGACATGCTCTTGTTGGTGTGCCGGTACTACCATTTGCAAGGCGCGGTCGACCTGATACTAGATACAAGATGGAGTTGGGTGACCAACTTAGTGCATTGATTATTGAGGTGGGGATCAGGCTGACTCATTACAGAGACATACAGGCCGATGATAGGCTATTACATATGTGGAAAGGCATGCCGCGTGACATGTAGAGCCTAATGCGTCATGTCATAGGAGCTACGACAACTGTTACACAACTGAGGAGGACTGTTGCACATTATAGGCATGGTCGAGCTACAACATGTGATGGATAGTACACAATCAGTGACTCATCATCTCATGATTATTCACCTCATGCCGCGCCAGATGATCATGAGGCTCCACTAGCATCTAGCAGTCATCATGGAGATGAGGCTGGACCATCGGCCACGTCTAGTCAACAGCCTGTAGCATCCATCAGTACTAGTCATGATCATGGGCATGCTAGACTATCGACCGTCGAGTCTACACCATTGATTGAGCATGCCTCCACTAGTACTGCTATTGATGTGTTACTACCACCAGTTGATCCATGACATTTATATTACAGTTGTATATTTTTAACATTATTCAGTTATATATATATATATATATATATATATATATATATATGGCCATGTATTTTATGTTCATGTTGCTATTGTACTTAATTTACATGTTGGTGATCATCATGATGTGTATGTTGTTAGGTCATGTTAGATATGTTCATTTAATTTGCAGGTTGTAGATAGATGTGTATGTGACAGCATGAGTTATTTGACATGAGATATATATTTGATGTTTGTGTTGTGATGATGTTAATATATAATGTTAATTTGGTGTTTGAATGTGTTTTTTAGTTGAATATGATGTTTGTACGATGGTTATCATGATCGTGATGTTTATTAATTAATTTAATATTAAATGACCATGATATTTATTAAATATTATGTTGTGATTGTAATTTAAATTTAAATTTAAATTGTATGTAAAATTGTAAAATTGTATTTGTATTTGTAATTGTAATTTTAACTGTAATTGTATGTAAAAATTTAATTTTAATTGTAATATTTAATTTATTGTGAAGTGATTGTTATTGTAATTTTAATTATAATTGTATATATGACAAATTGTAAAATTGTAATTGTAATTCTAATTGTATGTAAAATTTTAAAATTGTAATTGTAATTGTATTTGTATTTTTAATTGTAATTGTATGTAAAATATTTGTAAAATTGTAATTGTAATTGTAAATGTAATTCTATTTCTAATTCTAATTGTATGTAAAATATTTGTAAAATTTTAATTGTATTACTGTGAAAAATTGATTGTAATTGTAAAATTTTAATTGTATGTAAAATTAAAATTGTAATTGTAATTCTAATCATAATTGTATGTGAAATTGTAAAATTTTAATTGTAATTGTAATTGTAATTGTATGTAAAATATTTGTAAAATTTTACTTGTATTAATGTGAAAATTTTAATTGTGTTAATCTGAAATGATTTTATTAAAATATTTAAATTTGTAAATTTGTAAATAATTGTAAAATAATAAATCTAGAATAATATGAATTTTTGTAACATAATAAAGTTTAGAAAATCATGCAAATAAATTCATATATTTTAGAATTATCATTATTTTATTATGATCTTACATACAAAAAAAAGAACTTTATACAATCCGATGCGCTTATCATCATAACACACACCAGTGCGTCTTAGTATTCAGATGCACCGATGCTTCACAAATCTTCCACACGGGTGCGTCATAAAACATCATTCTAAAACATAAATCTCGATCTTACAAACCGCACCAGTGTGCCTATAAAACCCCACGCACCAAAATAGGGTTATTCTGTAAAGTGCAGTATTGGAGCAGCAAAGGGTTCGAATCTTGGGCAAGAATTTTTCTAAGGAGATGAGGGTTTGAAAAGACGAGAGTTTGAATTTCGGCTGAGAATTTTATAGCTGAGAAAATGAGTGATTCAAATAGAAAGACGAACAAAGAAACTTACAGGGATGCAGACGGCTATAGAGATCGACAAAGTACAAAAGGAGAAAAGGAGTACAAGTTGAGACCGGTAGAGAGCATTCGATTAAGGCCAATGATAGGATTAAGAGGTCCCATGATGGAGAAATGGAGAGCAGAGTTGGTGGCAGAGAAAGATCAATCAAGGCAGTCGATAAAGCTAAGAGGCACCATAAAGGGAAGGATTCTCATTCCCTTAAGGACTGAAGAGAAAGATCAATTTATGTTGTTAATCAGGCTAGTAGGTCCTATGAAGGGAAAGATTCTCCAAAATGTGTTTAAAAGCAGCTAGGAGTATTGTCCGACCTTCGGTTGGCTTACATCAAATTATATCGACAAAGCTGACGTCGCATAAAATCACATATTCAGCTTTCAATTGAACTTGAATGTCATTTCTAACTTGTTTGAGTTGTGATCCTGTGGATGAAACCAGTAAAAATTCTACTTGTATTATAAATGGAAATCCAGTGACCATTTCTGTGGGAAGAAAGCATAGATACCTGCAGCTACCATATTTCCACCTACAAATCGGTTTCCCATTGGAAAAGCTAATGTAATAGCCCATTTTGCAATGTCTTTCCTCTGCTCAACCCTATACTCATTTTTTATGGGAAACCATTGCCTCCACATGTAATAAATGCATCGTCTAGTCGAAAATCAGTCTTCTTCCGCTAACAAATGCAGAATCAAGGACTCGTTGTCATTTCTCTCGGAACATTGAAGGTCAGTTTCTTGTAAAACAAAGATTGTATAAATTTTGTTAAGTTCAAGATAGAAAGAAAAAAGGAGAAAAGAGGAAATTGGATGCCAAGATGGAGGAGGAACTTACAAATGAGCAAGCAGATCATGGGGCACATTTTCTTGTTGCAGGTTATGGAAAGGTTCAAGTTTCTTTTTCTGAAAGAAGAAGAGGTGTAGTTTTGAAAAGAAATGGCCCAAATATTTTCACAGCAAAATGTACATTTCCAGCATGTCTAAAAACTAAAATATCTCAAACTTCAATAAACTGCTCAGAAACAAAACTTTCCCAACCATTTGTGAAAACTACCCACGTCTTAGCATAGCACAGGTTCACATGCCACAATTGCCCACTTGGGCCCTATAGTATTGCATCTTCACATGCCCCACATTGCATTCTCTCCACATAATCAGTGGGGACCTCCTACAATAAACAAAATGCATTGGAAGAATAGTTATTTCCATCAAGAATTTATCCAATTCCAATTCTCAATTTTAATTCTAATTCTATTTCTCAAGAATAAACAAAATTGTAATTCTCAATTTCTATGGTTGGAGTTCGCCGAATTTTGGTGTACACACCTAAAAGTAATTTCGGTGCCTTAACCAAAAATTAGTGCTACTGCACATATAACCGCACCGGTGTGTTTTAGTTACTGCGCATTGGTGCCGATGTTACAAAAGGACACACCGATGCAGTGCTATTAAGTGACGCACCGGTGACAAATCAATGCAAATAAAAAAAGCGCAATTCTATTTTATTTAAGTGAAAAAAAAGCAGCAAATTGAAAAATGGGCGGCAAATTATTTTCAAAAATCTAATTTCATAAAATAATTCTTTAAATACTAAACACTTTTCATTATTTCACTATTGTTGCTAAAATTTTCAGCCAGAGATTTGCAGGAGACATACCTGGAGAAAGAGAGCACGAGAGCACTGTAGAGCAGTGAAATACGTTCGAATAGAAGTATTCATACAATCAAAAACTAAACCTCTTGTGATTCAAACCCTGTATCATAGAATTTCAAACCATCTCATGAATAAATTTGATTATTTTTTTTACTTTTTCTGGAATTTTTTTATTTTTTTCTGTAGTTTTATCCATTTTTACCCTAAACCCTTCATTTTTTTGTTTTTTCCCTTTCTTCTCCCTGTTTCTGTGATTTCAGAATTATGGATTTTCATTTTAGATTGACATCCAACCCACGGGACGACTTGCATAGTCGGATCCCAATCTATTCGGCCATTGCGTGAATTTTTGGAAAAAATAGATTTTTTTTTTATCGGTGCACCCTGCGTAACCTAGAGCACCAGTGCGTTGTATTATATAGCACACCGTGCAAGTACTGTGTAATAAAAATTTTGAAAACAATTTTTTTTAAATCAGCGCGCCATATCTCAAATAGGGCACCGGTGCTCCATGTTACAACGATAGCACTGTATGGTCTATTACACTATTTGTGTGGTGCATTTATAATACCCCCACACACCGTACGGTCTATTATACTATTTTTGCGGTGCATTTTTAATACCCCCACTCATTGATGGCGGTGCATACATCATGAATGGCGCACCGGTTTCTTGAGATTTATTTTTTACCTGAAAAGTTGAAAATTTATTTATAAATATATTAATGAATGATATGGTACAGGTTTCAGATTGATAAATAAATGACTGACAAGAGATCAAGTAACAAAAATACTAATAACACATCAAGAAAAGCAAAAAAGACAAGTTATTTGTAATTTTTTTATAAGAAATATTATTTTTGAACTATATGTAAGTTTAACGAATATGTATTGTTTACTGTGTATCATGTAGAGCCACAAAATGACGAAGCTCGATAAGATTATTTCTGATCTAGGACCAGAAAAACATAAAATATTGATGGAAAAATTGCAAAAGGATGAATCAAGTGAATGAAAAAATACTATCAATCCAATATGAGTTTCTTTTTTTAATTATCATTAATAATATACTTAAAATTATTAGATAAAATGTGTCAAACAGTCTATTAATTCACATTTGGTTAATGTTCTACAGAGACCAACAACTCAGAAAAGGAATGTTGTTCTAAGAAAAGAAGAAAAATAGAACATGAAAATGAAAATGAATTGCTTTTTAGCTCATCTGGAGTGGTGTTGGAGGAAACGAAAGGGGGAAAAACTTTTACAAAAGTTTGAGGGATCTAGTGGAATGAATGTATAGACGTTCTTTCCACTTACAATAAAAAAACCAATCCAATGATTCCAAGAACCAAATTTTATCTAAACTACAGGAAGGGTTTCCAGAGAATTGGTCAAGGAGACATGTCAGACTTTTAATAGCAAAAACGTACAACAAAAAAGAAGAAGGAATGAAAAAGTAATATTCCTTTAAATGTTTGTCTAGAATTATTTATAAATAACATTTTTGTTATATTTACTTTTCATATATCAATATAAAAATTAAATATTTTATAGTCATGTTACATTTTCAGGAATATTATGAAAATCTCAAAAGATGAACGAGCTGATATCAGAAATATGCCAATAGGAATGTCCAAAAAGGTGTAGGAGGAGATGGTCAAAGAAATGGACAAGATTGCATCGTAGGAGGAGCCATCTCAACAACAACGTTCAAATGTAATATGTAATCATTGAATTTTTCGATCATTAGGTACAATAAATAAATAAATAATTTAGCATTAAATATTAATTTTCAAGAATTTTCTTACAGAAAAGAAAAGAAAATGGAACCCATTCAGCACATAAAACAAGATGACAAGGAAGAAGAGAATTGCTATCTAAGTTTGTGAGTAATTGTTACTTCCTTATAAAAACTTAACTAGATTTCATTTTTGTAATTTTTAAGTTGTTTTATAAAAATAATCATTGAATGTCTTCAAACAGGTGCTAACATACAAAGAAGAACCATCAAACGAATTGATTGAAATTGGGTTAAATATGGGTTGTGAGTATATGTTGGAATATCAGAAATTAATTGTGGAATTTGTAAGCATCTATCGATCTTGTTTTACTTAACTCCGTATATAATTAATAGAACAAAAAAATATTTTATATTAAATATATGATTTGTTATGGGGTATAAAACTTGCAGGAAACAAAGTATGGAACTGCGCCAACAGATGAAATTTTGAAATATGACATGGTACATGGTTTTGAAAGAATGTGTGTAGTTTATGAGTCAATTGTTACTATGGTACGCCATTTTTCTTTTCGATTTACATTGATGTATATTATTTAATATTGTAATTTTATTTATTCTCACCAATGTATATAGACTCATTTCAGTTTATTTTTATTTTTGTAGATGGAAGGTGAAGAAGAAGAAAACAATCAACACCATGAAAAAAACATTCCTGAAAAATAACCCAAGTGATGGAAGTAGCTCTAGCAGTGACAACAATTCAAGTGAAGAATGATGATCACTATGTTTGGATATCAAAGCAAGGCATTGTATTTTTGAAATATGTCTGTGAAATCAGACATTTTGTTTAATGTAATGGACACAGTGTCCCAATTGAAAGACAAAGGGATACCAATAACTGTCCCATTTTGTATGAAAAAGACTATCTTATATATATATATAATAAAATAAAATGTATTTAATTTATTCTATTGCTTTCCTCCATTGTCATTCTCAAATGCACTAATAAAAATTTAATTAATATGAATATTGTTATAAGATGTGTCGACTTTTGATGAATAATGAATTTAAAACAATCACAATAATTGCACTGTCACAGGTCGATGTTTCTAAAAAATACAAAATGAAAACCGGTGCGTGTCGATTCTTGTACACCCATCGTTTGTATTAAGACGCAGGTGCATTTTATACTACTATGGGCATTGCACAAATACAGAAATAAATTTAATATTTAGGTACGTTTGTGCAGTCCCTGTTCTTAGGTGCGTTTATGTGTCTATACACACCGGTGCTATTGTATGACCTATGGGCATTGCACGAATACCGATACCAATTATAAATCTTAGTGCATTTGTGTGATACTGCGCACCAGGGCATTTATGTGTCTATACGCATCGGTGCATTTGTACGACCTATGGGCACCGCATGAATACCGATACCAATTATAAATCTTGGTGCATTTGTGTGATATTGTGCACTCGTGCGTTTCTATAAGTCTATGCACCAGTGCGTTGATACAACCTATGGGCACTGCACAAATCCCAAGACTAATTAGAACGACTCCTTGCGTTGCATCACCAATACTATGCCCGGTGTGGTTTTATACCTTAATGGTCTGGTGCATTCTCCTTCGACTGCCCTAGGGCACCTTTTACATGTACACACAAGTGCGTTAAAGCCAAAGTAGCGCACTGATGAAAAAAAACATCTGTAATAACCTCCGTCCACCCTTTTTTTTTTAGTTGTGTTGAATTTCTGTGAAAGCTCAGCCAAAACCTCCATGACCATAAATGGATGTTGTAGAAAATATTTTTTTGAAAATTTTGGCCAATTTTATAACACTAAAAACCTCCTTTATAACCTCCGCTAGAGGGTCTTTTCCTTGTAGTGATATTTGTCTTTTTGCGATGTGCTCTAAAAATGTACTCCTTGCCATCTTTGAATAAATGATATTTGTTCTCATGGCAATGGAAGATCATTTTCCTGTCATACAAGTAAGGACTCCCCAACACAATACCTATTATGTCAAGTGGAACCACATCTAATTCAACTATGTCAACAAAATTTGTAGTGATTGTAAACTGCAATATGCATTTCTTTGAAACCTGTAAATTTGCATCCTTACAAATTCAGCCCAATGGATATGGTTTTGGATGTGGTATGGTCTTAAGGTTAAGTTTCTTGAAAAATTCTTCAAAGATTAGGTTTGTTTGTGACCCACTGTCAAACAATGTGTCAATATTGGTATGTTTGGATATGGCCCTCACATGAAACAATTCAATTCTTTCTTCTTCATTTGGAGCATGTATGTGACAGTTTGATGTACTAGTATTGGGTTTAGTTTCAATTTATTTTCCCTTCAGTTTCTTCAATCCCATGGTTGTAATCTTAGATTCATCACCTCAATAATCTCCTAAATCATGTTGAGTTGTAGCAACAATTTTATATTTCCCTTTGTTGTTGTCTTTCTTCGGCCTCATTTTAGGATGTAATTTCCAACAATGAGTTTAATCATGGACTTCTTTTGAACAATTTTTACAAACCACTTTTTCTCCCTCTTTCTTAACAAATGCATTCTTTTTTTTTTACCTTTTGAGATCTTCTCTTTGTTTTTACCCTTTAAATATTTCTTTCTACCCTCTTCAGAAATGTTCTTCCCTCTAGCTTCTAGATGTGTGGCCTAAACACATACTTCATCTAGACTTGTGGGGTTAAACATGAGAATAGTATGTTTTAAGTAGCTATGTAAGGCTCCTATGTACTTGATAAAAGTATCTTAGCTCTGCAAATCTACTTCTAATAAGAGAGCTCTTCTCCTAAATTCTTGGGTGTATTCTTGCACATTTTGTCCCTTCAATTGCCTAAATTTTTTCCAATTCATTATGAATTTCTGCATATGAGCTAATGGATAAAACTGTTGTTTTATCGCAGTAATGAAATATGACCATGATAAAATAATCTTACCATTTTTTTTGATCTCCTCCTTTGTCTTGGCTTCCCACCAACAAGTGATACACCTTCCATTCTCAATGAAGCTAATTAGATTTCGGTATCATCATCTTGAAGGTTTTGGATTCTCAAATAGACCTCCAATTGCCTAATCCAATTATCAAGATTTTCTGCATTGAATTCACCATTAAGCATTGGCAATTCAAACTTAACATCAAGTTTTAGAAAATGACTTTTACCAGTGTTCTTTGACTTGTGTGGCTGATGTACTGAAGTGGAAGTAGATGATGATGATGATGATGAGGGTGAGGATGATGGCTCTCCATTTCCTCCATTTACTCCTTTGCCCTTCTCTAACTTATCTTCATCATTGTGACCTCCTGAAGATCCCTGTCCTTCCATGTGAAGTTTGAATCCTTCTCCTTCTAGTATATCATTCCTTTCTTGATAAATGATTCTAACCATTTCAGCCATGTCAAGGAATGCTTTCCTGAACACTCTTTCTTCCTTTTTGGGATTGACTTCTTCATAGATTTCTCCTTCTCTATGAGACATACTTAATGTAGCTTATGCTTCCTTAAGAGGTGAACTAGGTGGTGGGGATTGTGGCAATCTTGATCTCCTTAGATTTGGCTCTTCTTGAGACCTTTCTGCTCCCAACAATTTCCCTTCTCCTCTTTTGAGCTTGAGCCTAGTAAGCATCTAAAAACTTGCAAACAGTTAATTTTTTTTTTGCACAAAAAAACACCAGAGAATAAACTCTAGCTCTGATACCAATTTGATATGGAAGGATTTTATTAGTTTTTTTGTGTTAAGTGTCTTTTCAGTTTATAAACATGTGCATACTTGTCTCATTAGTTTTCTTAAGGATTGAGGATTTTAACCATGAATTGTAGATTATTTTAGTGAATTATAAGCATGAAATAAGCACAAATAACACTGAACAACAGTGTAAAATAGAGAAATAAGTCACCACATAACAGTTACATAGAAAGCTTGATGAATAAGTTCAACCCTCCTAGGCTACATTTGTTGGTCCAACTCCCAATTTCATGTCCATCTTTTATTATGCTCAAAATTTTGCAAATACATGTAGTTACAGGCCTCTAATGGTTTTTTTCTCTACACCAATGGCTCCTGAATGCTCAAATTAGTCAAGAATGACTCTTCATTCACTCTACATGGGAAAAAATTGAGTCTCCTACTCATTTTCCTAGTTACACCTAGAAAAGCTCCACTAAAAGTGGAAAACTCCACTTAACTAGAGTTAATTTAGCCAAATCTTCCCAAAACTAGGCGCGCTCCATAAATCCTGCTAGAACTAACTATTACAATAAATTTTACGGTTAGGAGTGGCCACATGCGCACCCCAAACCCTAGCCTAACCGTGACGACCAGCGAAACTAACGCATGGTCGGAACTCCGTTTAAGTCATGGGTTAGGTTAACCGTTATATAACCGCATGGAGTTTTTGTGGCCATGTGACATATATAACATAAAAATTGTGGAGTTTCCGATAACTGTTGCTTAAACTATTAGTTGTAAAAAAAATTTTAACGTGCCATGTGAACACTGTTGCAGGATTGTTGGCAGGTTGGGACCACCGGTGATCCCCACCCCCAAATGTAATTGCAATAAAATTTAAATTAAACCCGTGAAATATAAAGGTTAAGTTCTAATGCATAGCGCGGGTGGTGTGATGGGTGCTTGCTCTGCTGAAGGTTGCCGGGTCGAACCTTGCGGACCTTCAAAAAATTTTAATATGCGATTTGGGGGACACGTGGCGGCCTCAAGGCTAGCCATGTGTCACCTCCCGATTGGCCCTTCAACCAAAAAGTACAACCATTCAACCAATAGGATTACACCACATGTAATACTGCAGTTGGATTTGAGGAAGGAATATTCCTTAGAATATTCCTTTTGCTGACTGTCCAATCCACCTTGCTGACTGGGCATCCCAGTCAACCCTATAGAAAAATTTACTTGTTTGGATTTTCGATTAGTATGGGCTATCTCCCTCATACGATATTGGTTTTTCTAACTATTCATGGTACCGGAATCAAGAAGACACGATCTATGCAACCATCCTAGTTTCAACCCAATCCTGTAACTTTGAATTTTGAGAAAAATTTATGAACTCCTGATCAGTTGGAGATGGAAAAAAAGGAATTATAAGAAATATTGTAGATCTAGAATTGTTGAGAAAGGGAAGGGATTTGATGATACTCCTTCAAAAAATTCGATGAGTATAACAAAAAATAATGGGAGATTCTTGATAGAAAGGAACTAGGAACAATACAATTGTGTTTGGAAGTGTCGATGACATTCAAAATTTCAAAGGAAATGAAAACAACAGGTTTAATGATGACATTGGCCAAACTATTTGAAAAACCCTCAACCTTGACTAACGTATTTATTATGAAGCATCTACTTAATATGAATATGTTAGAAGGTGAATCTGTTGCTAATATTGTAAATGAGTTTAATAGGATTACCAATCAATTAAGTTTTGTAGGGGTAAATTTTGATGATGAAGTTGGGGCTCTATTGTTTCTATGCTCATTACAAGAAATTTGGAATGGTTTAGCTATGTTCAGTAGTAACTTTGTCTTTGGATCTAGTACTTTAAAGTTTGATGATTTTTTTGTTTCCATCTTTAGCGAGGAAATGTGACAGAAAAGCTCCGGTTAGACATCAGGTAATTCTTTGAATGTAGAGACTAGGGGAAGAAAAATTGAAAGAGGAAGGAGCCCGATAAATTGCAATAATTTTAAGGAAAGGAAGATCCAAATATAGATTAGGGATAGTGTGTTATAAATGTGGGAAGAAAGGACACCTAAAGAAAGACTATAAATCTCATAAGGTAAGAGAAGGAGATGGACAATAAGAGAATAATCATGAAGCGAATGTGACAGGTGATGTGTTCCAAGATGCTTTGATTCTTTCATTAGATAACATTATTGATGGCTAGGTGGTAGATTCAGGGGCCTCATTCCATGCCACACTTGATAGGAAACATTTTCATGACTATGTTCAAGGAGATTTTGGACAGGTTCATCTAGGTGATGATAAACCCTGTAAAATAGTTGGAATGGGTAAGGTTTTTATAAAGAAAAAAAAAAAAAAAACAATGGCTATTAAAGGAGGTAAGGCATGTATTAGATCTGAAGAAAAATATAATTTCAATACAACAGTTGGGAGGTGAAGGTTGTGTAACTACTTTTATAAACAAAACCTGGAAGGTCATTCAGAGGAGCCTGGTAATATCAAAAGAAAAAAAGGTTGGTACACTGTATTTATGCAAAGTTATTTCTAATTATGTTAATGCTTTAACCTCCACAGGAGAAGATATAACACTTTGGCATCATAGGGTCGGGAACATGAGTGAGAAGGGGATGCAGATTCTTCACTCAAGAAATTTGTTGCGAGATATGAAGCATGTTGATTTGGATTTTTGCTAAAATTGTGTTTATGGAAAACATAAGAGCGTCATATTTACCATATTTGGGGAGGAAAAGAAGAGTGAAAAATAAAGCTTATGGTTTTCAAGCTTCTATGGTTATCATTATTGAAGAAATCTCTGGATTATCCATATTGTTATAAAACAATGATCGACATTTCGAATCCCAACGAGGATCCATCTTTAGGACAAGATGCTAAATGAAGAATGAAAGAAGGACAAAGGTTAAGGTTTTAATAGCGAGAAAGATAAAATAAGAAGAGCTGACAAAAACTAACTAATTGATATTTTATTTATTTATTTAATAAATTTAATTCCAAGTAATAATTTATTTTAATAAAATTTTAATAAATTTTAATAAGTTTAAATAGTATCATTAGTTTAATAATAATTATATTAATTATTTAATTTTAAGTAACAAAACCTTAATGTTACAAAAATTTTGAAATTATATTTATTACTAGAAAACTTAAAATTCTCTAATTAAATTAATAAACATTAATAATAAACAATAATATAAGTTTTAATAATACTAATTTAATCAAATAAATTCTTATTTTTTATTTAGTGAAGAATATTATAATATATTATCCTAGAATATGTTATAACCCTAGATAATAATAATAATAATAATAATTAGAGTTATTTACAAAATTAATAATTAATAAAAGTTAGTAAATAAAAATAAATAATAGTTAATTAGAAAAAAGTTTACTAATTAATATTAACATTCATTTATTCAAATGAGTAAAAAAATATTAATAATTATTATTTATTTAATTTTAATAATAATAATTTATTTATTTAATTATTATTATTATTAATTTTTTTTAATAGGAAAAGAGAAAATTGATTTAATCCTAATTAATCTAATATTATTAGGATAATAAAATTTATTTTAATCATGATTAGTTTAATTTATGAAAACATTAGATACTAATAATAATTATTAAATAATCAATTTTTATTAATATAAAATAAAAATTAATAAATAAGGATAATTATTAAAAGTAAATAATTCAATTAGTTGTTTGCTAGATCTAAAAACGACTGAAATTTTGACACCAAACTTTTGATCATGATGATGTCACTATTAAAACCATGACTTTTGTCATTCTTTCATTCTTCATTCATCATCTTGTCCTGAAGCCAGATCCCTGTTGGGATTCGAAACGTTGACCATTGTTTTATAACATTGTGGGCAATCCAGAGATTTCTTAAATAAAATAAAGCTAATGCATACAAAGGTATGGGGACCTGATCAGGTATCATCTCTCAGCGGCTCTCGCTATTATGCTACTTTTATTGATGATGCAACTAAAAACCTGGATTTATTGTATTCTAAATAAAAATGATGTATTTGATACTTTCAAGAAAGGGAAACATTTGGTTGAGAATGATACAGGAAAGAAGTTGAAGTGTCTCATATCATTCAATGGAGGTGAATATTGCATCAACGAATTTGATAACTACTATTCAGAGCATGAATTCGTAGAGAGAAGACAGTTCTATGAACACCATAGGAAAGTGGTGTATCATAAAGGATGAACATGACAATAATGGAGCGTGAAAGGTGCATGAGATTGCATGCATGATTTCCCTTACAATTTTCAGAATATATTGTAGATACTGTTTTTATCTAATAAGCATAGGGAGTTAAAGTTCCTTGGATGATGGTATTCCAGAGGAGGCATGGACAAGTAAAAATGTAAAATACTCAATTTTAAGTACTTTCAGTTGTGAATCCTTTGTCCACGTCACTAAATAAAATAGAACAAATCTTGAGGAAAAATCAAAGAAATGTACCTTTATTGGATATGGTGCATGTTGGGAGTAGTATAGGGCATATTAAAGGACCAACATATAATTTTCAATATGGGAGTTCGCAAACTTGGAGGCACAACACTGGAAATTTCAGAGATACCCCCCAACAATCTGCAAATAAAACCCTAGTCTAAATTGCGGATCAATCTCAACAAATTAAATTGAATTGTGCACTTCAAAGGAAAATTGAGAAAACACCAATCCTGACAATTGAAAACAAGCTTCAATCAAACATTTGAAAAATAAAAGGAAAACCTGCACTATTAGCAAGTGTGAAAGGAAATCCTAATTATTGGAATATAGAAGGTAAATCCTAACTATTGTTTGACTAGAAACCAAACAATGTCTGAAAAACATCGAAAAGGAAGACTGTAATTGATGAAATAAGTTCAAGATCTATTCAAAACCATTCTTTGTGAAAATAAAATTAAGAAAGAGAAGAAAAAAAAATCTCATAACAAGTGTGCACTAATTTTGCCTCATCTATCTCTGTGTAACAAAATCCTTTTCAAGAAATTAAAACCTGAAAGCATCATCAAACCTTGGCAAGTAAATTTAATGTGTAAACAAATCTATGAAAGAAATTGATCTAATAAAAATTCTCTCGCCTTCTTTTTCCCTCTGTAACAAAATTAAATCCTATCGGGGAAGATGACCCAAAGTGTGATGGAAACTACAATGTGGGAAAAACATTATCGGTCTAAAACATATGTAGTTTCCTTTCATCAATGTCGACTCTATAGCATACAAGATTCACAATTTCAAATGGAAAAAATATATGTGTTATCTTCTCTTGAGGAATACATAGCCTCTGTAAATAGAATTATTTAAAATTTGATAAATACAATAGGCTACAATCTCACCATCCATGCACGTCCAATTTAAATCATAATTATTCAAATCAGTAAGGCGAAAGTGATCTCGTATTATGGAGCATGAACCCATCAGATCTAAACCAATTTAAAAGTTTGTAGAGGCAGGGTATTAAAGCATAAGTTGATGCTATGAATACATAACAACTGGAGGGACATACCATGACGCGCAATCCTATCTAGTATTTAATATACATAAATCTTTCAAATTACAAGAACAATTTTCCAATGTCGCATTCAACGCAACAAATCAAATGACATCAATTTTAAAGAAGCAAAGAGACTGAAAAGAAATAAATATTATATTTTTATCTTACACACACTTCTCACACATTAAATAATGAATTAAACACAACCCAACCTAATCCTGAAAAATTTAGAGTGGTGTCGAGCTGGTCTGGCGGCCAACCCAACCAGCTCACACCCGCTGTCAACAATCTAGTTCACATAGAGATTATAATCATAAACACATAAAATAATTAAACATGACATAGGTTGAAGTGCTCTGATTAATCTTTGAAATATCATTCTTTACATGGTTCAGGAAAATATCAGACTCCAACAAATAGAGGGAGTGATCAGCAGATCAACTATACTCCCGTAATGCTACATTAGGACCATCTCCTTCCCTTCTTCGTGTTTTGGCTCCGGGCTATGTATGAGTTTATATAGATATTGAAATTAAAAATAAGGCTATTAAAAAAAAATCAAAATACAGAAGGAAAAAATTACAGATCATAACATTTTTCCATCGATAAAAATCAGATTTGGTTCTGGTGTAACTGAATGTTGGATAGAGGAGATGAATCTAGTACATGAGGGAATATTTTGGTAAATGGATCCTCTTTTCTCAGTCTAAGACTGATGGTGAACTAAGTGCAATGTTTACCAATAATTACTTCCCAAAATATCCTCGAAATTTTATTCAAACCGTTAATTAAGTAATGTCCTTTGGATTTGAATAATTAAAGTAGTCTACACATTCCTTGACTCCAGTGCAGGAACGTGAGTGTAGTGCAGGAACTTTATGTGTGGTGCAGGAACTCTTAAAAGTGTGGGAAATCCATAGTAATCTGGTGCAAGAATCCCAATTGGTATAGGAATTTTCTGCATGGTACAAGGAGGTGAATGCAAGATCAAGCCCTATTGGCATATCCATAAAAATATAATCAACTTAGTATAAAACTGCAAACACACAAGCTATTATTAATGATTCTTTTAATGTTTAAATCTCATTAAAACAAGGGAATCATGGAAAATATTAAATACTTACTCTATTGTCTTCGAGAATGCACAAAATCACGACAATAACCATTCATACTAAACAAAATCATGAGGGATTTTGAGTAAAAGGTTATATAAAGCAAGAAAAAACAGAGGCCTAACATCCCCCTATGTTGATCATCTTGCATTTCCTCATGAAATAAAATCAATTGGTTTACTATTGCTCCCTTGCAAAAAAACAAGATTAAAACATTTATGGGCACTCATAATAATGTTCCTGCAATTCTATGTGATCAACATTTCCTTCGCTAGATAGAGCTTGTTATAAAAACAGAGTGTCTGTTGGACTCTTTATTTATTTAGACCAATTTTAAGAAATTATAACACAAGGGATGCCATAAGAAAATTTAAAGGATGGTGTTATTACTTGAATAATACTTGAATAAAATTTCCATAAACATCGCGAGGGAATCCTTGATCAGAATTTTGACTTTAATATCCTCATTGTAAATATGAGTGACATGATTTGAAAGCCATGGTGTTAAAAGTAGATAGAGTAATACCTTCCCATAGTGAAAATCTTACCATAATTCACATATAGTTAAAGCTCCTCTTTTCTGGGCAAAGTGAATTATCGGCACTAACTTGGGTCCCACGTCCATAAAAAAAATTATTTCAAAAAGATAGAACTTCAAGGCATAACACTAGAAGTATCTTAAAGTCGTTCTCAAAGGGATATGATAATGAATTCAGGGGAATATAAAACAACCAAGTAAATCATCATGTAAAATTAACTTTAATACCACAGGAATGAACCTATTGCTAACAGGCGTCAATAGCCTCAACAGGGATGCATTTTAACCCCACAAAATTCTTGTGTCCCATCTATTATATATAGATTCAGAGTCGTTTGAAATAATTTACATTTTTTTTTAAATTAATTGAAGGCCACAGTCTTGGCTTGGTAACCAGCTAACGACAGTGCCATTCACAAGAACTAATAAGAAAGAACAGTTCAGCTCATGATGAGACCTCTTGTCTTCCATATTTCAACTGAAAGCCATTACCCTGGCTTGGTCACCAGTAGCAGTAATTTTTTTCTCGTTAGGACCCATGGTCATGGTAGGTCGGCTCATAGTGAGATCTCCTATCCATCAATTAATCTATCTTATGAAAAATACCTTGATTATAATCAACCTTAAATAGGTTACTTAATAGTTGGGGAGGTGATTATGCTCCTTAAGAGCATGAGATGGTGGGAAAAATAAATTTTTTGGAATAAAATATCTTAGATAATGACTAAAAAATTCCTCAAATTGATCATGCCAAGGTTCTTATGAAAGCTTGTTAGATTTTTGTAGGCATGGTCCACCATAAGAGGATTCTCATGAGTACCTTCGAAGAGGAACTTGGAAAGGTTTCCTGGATGATATTTTTTTAGAATGAATAGGTAAGAAGTATGTTAGGAAGTATTAAAAATAACTATAACAATAGCCCTCACTAACATATTGGTCAATAATCAAAGTCACTTTATAAAATATGAGGCATTAAGAGTGAATTTCTTCTGACAAGTCTTACCACAAGAGTGTTTAATGACAAATATTTCAATAGTTGTGCCTTAGGGAATCACAATTTAAAGAGTGCTGCTATGCAATTTTATTTAAGATGGCATCTTTGTTCATTGTTATTATATTACCCCACCCTATTTTAAATAGAGGAAGATCGATTTTAAGTGTAGGCGTACTTCTAATGTAGCCATGTGCATAACAAAATGCTAAATATACTCACATTTAGTTTTAAAGAATAAACTGCAAGACATACCAAAGTATGAGAAACCAGTTGCTTTAATTGATATGGTACCAAGAGTTGTCGAATGATGTGAGCTGATGACTGCTTGAAATCAGGATTCAATGAGATCCACATATTCATGATTCTCCAACTCGTACAAATCTTCCACAACTTAATGAACACTCTCTTGGAGGAATACTGAATTAGGAGAAACAAAAAAGAAAACTCCCTCAAGTTCGGGCTCAAATATCTACTTTTCAGATTGACAAGAATGGTTAAGTGAAACTCTAAGGTTTTGAGTTTCAACAACAATTTTATAATTGGTTTCGATCAAATATTTCTCCTCAAATGGTCCTTGATCCAAGGCCTCTTCCCAAGATAAAGCTTTTGTGGTAATGGGAGATGTTTTGAAATTCACTCCCTTCCCGAATATGGAATATGTAAGATTTCGTTCAATAGGGGAATCAACGGGAAGAATAGCTATTTCAAATTGTTGTGCAACCCACTGGTTTGGATTAGGGGGGCTATGGGTTGGGCTAAGGCTTAGACTAGGATAAGTTGGGTTAGGGTTTGGACTAGGGCTAGGACTAGGGCATGAATTAAGGTTAGGGTTAGGGTTTAAATAAGGGCTAGATCTAAGGTTTGAATGAGGGCTAGGTTTAGGGTTTGAAGGAGGGATAGTTTTATGGTTTGAATTAAGATTTTGACTAGGGTTAGGTCTAGTGTTTGACTTAATGTTTTGACAAGGGTTAGGATCAGGGCTAAGGTATGGGTAAGGATAAGGAGTAGGGTATGGAATAGGATATGGGGTAGGGTATGGATTATGGTAATATTGCACATGTAACTGGGACCATGGAGGAGAATGAATTGATAGTTCATTGAATGAAAATTGTGATTGTTGTTATTGATTATATAATTGATTTTGCATGAAAGACTTATCTAGAGAAAAATATCCAAAACCATTCTTGAGGACAAGGGGATATCTGACTTGAAGAGGAGGGCCACTGTGGCCATGAAGTAAGGTATTTAATTGCAGGAGGATTAAAAGTTTTCCATGAAATTGCAAGATTACAAACACGTTGAGGAACCTGCTCAGGAGAACAAGCATTAATCCAAGTATTGAATGATGACAAGTTTTTATTTATACCTGGAAATTGATTTGATTCCTTACTTTATTTCCTTAGTACCTTTAGCAATCCTAGTAGTGATGGTAAATGCTTAGTTGAATGAGCCTCCTATCAAATTTTTCAATCTTTTGGACTACTAAGTGGACACCTTCCAAGGAAGTGTTTTTTTCATACAATTGGCGCAAAATATTAACAATGGTTGTTCACCCTTCTTCTGTTCTTCCTGCAAATCATCCAAATTTGAAATCAACGATTTAATAATATTATATTAATGTTCAATAAAAATACAAAATTTTTCACTTATGATTTCATCATTGGATGATTTCTATATGTCTATAGCAGCATCAAGACTCCTCATTGAATGATTCCTCAAAATACCATTTTCTTGTTTTCAATAAGCTAACTGGTACATTTGTCAGCACAGGAATAATGTATATATATGTAGGGGGGTTCTTACAACACCAGAGAAAATGAAAGCCCTTAAAATAGCCAAGTTGTGTAGGAAATAAATAACTTAAAAGAACATAAATTTGCAAGAGAAACTAGGTTGAAAACAAAATAAATGCAACATGTCACCAAGGTCAATCCCCTTAGAGCCTCCCCGAAAACGACACCAAAATTTTGGGAGTAATATAGGGCATATTCATGGACGAACATTTAATTTTCAACTTGGGGGTTCATGAACTTTGAGGCGCAGTAGTGAAAATGCCAGAGAGAGACCCCAACAACCTGGAAATAAAACTATAGTCTAACTTATGCATCAATCTCAACAAATTAAATTGAATCCTGCACCTCAAAATAAAGTTGAGAAAACACAAATATTGAAAATTAAAAACAAGATTCGATCAAACATTTGAAAAATAAAAGGAAAACCTGCAGTATTATCAATTGCAAAAGGAAATCCTAATTATTGGCAAACATAAGGTAAATTCTAACTATTGTTTTACTATAAGCCAAGCAATGCCTTAACAACATCGAAAAGGAATATTGTAATTGCTGAAAGAAATTCAAGATCAATTCAAAACCATTCTTTTCCAAAGAATACTAAGAAAGAAAAGAAAAAAAACCTCATAACAAGTCTGCACTAATTATTCCTCATCTATCTTTGTGTAATAAAATTGTTTTCAAGAAATTAAAACATGAAAGCATCATCAAACCTTGGCAAGTAAATTTACTGTGCAAACAAATACATGAAATAAATTGATGTAATATAAATTCTCTCACCTTATTTGTCCTTCTGTAATAAAAATAAATACTGCTTAGGAATATTACCAAAAGTCTAATGGAAACTACAATGTGGGAAAAATATTATCGATCTCAAACATTATGTAGTTTCCTTTCATCAATGTCGACTCTATAGCATACATGAATCACAATTTCAAATGACATAAATATATATGTAGCCTCTTCTCCTCAGGAACACGTGGTCTCCATAAACATAATTATTTAAAATTTGATAAATACAATAGGATATGATCTCACCATCCATACACCTCCAATTTAAATCATAATTATTCAAATCAGTAAGGTGAAATCGATCTCGTATTCTGGAGCACAAACTTCTGAGATCTAAACCAATTTCAAAGATTTTAATTTCTCATTCAAATTTTGTAGAGGCAGGGTCTTAAAGCATAGACGATGCTGTGAATACAGAACAACTGGAAGGACATACCATGACACACAATCTAATCTAGTATTCGATATAAATTAATCTTTTTAAATTACAATAACAATTTTCGAATATCGCATTTAACGCAACAAAAAAAATGACATCAATTTTAAATAAGGAAAGAGACTGAAATAAATAAATATTACGATCTTATCTTACACACACTTCTCACACAGTAAATGATGAATTAAATGCAATCCAACCTAGTTCTGAAAAATTTAGAGTGGTGTCAAGCTTGTCTGGTAGCCAACCCAGAAAGCTCACACCCTCCATCAACGATCTAGTTCACACACAGATTATAATCATAAAACACATAAAATAATTAAACATAACATATCTTGAAGTGATTTTATTGATCTGAATGGAATGTATTATTTTTGCTGTGCTAAGTATCCAAACAGTAATTAAATTGTGTGCATAAGGTTCACTGAAGTTTGCAGGTGAAACAAATGGTTTTAACTTAGTTAAAAATATTTTTATGTGAGGTTAAAGCACATAAATTAGCTTGTATAATACTGTGCAACAGTAAATAATAGAGAAATAAACATCACATGTGAAATACTCAGCAAGAGATTCACCCCTCCTGGGCTACATATGTCGGTCCAGCTCCCAATGGCATGTCCCTCATATATTATTGCTCAAAAAAGGTAATTACACGTGATAAAAAACCTCAAATGGCTATTCTCTCTATAAAAACAGCTTCAAAATGCTTGAATTAGTCATGAATGACTATTCATTTTCAGAAAATAGAGAATGGATGCCCAATACACTGAAAACACCCTGGTGGCCCTCGTGGCTCCTTGACCTCTCCTGAAGAAACAACTGCACAATATGACCTCTAATGGCTTTAAAACCTATTCCAATGTGTTCTAAATGTTGAAATGATCCAAAACTGACTATTTATTCATAAAAAATGGTTGAAATATCCAAGAGTTATGACCCAAACAGTAATTTTTCCAATCACTCCTAAGAAAGCTCCACTAAAAATGGTCGAACTCAAGATAAGTCTGACAAAAATGGAATTGACCACCGAAATAGTGGTTCCGCCAGTGGAACCTACGGGCGGACTATCAATTAAGTTAAATGCTGAATAAACCGCATGTGAACAGACCTCACATCAATCGCTAGAGGTTGAACTAGCTACCGGTTTAAACTTTTATGCCGCGGGTTTAAGAGCCATGTGAACTTTGCCTAGTTAACCACTGGACTAACCATTTCTTCCAATCGTCAATAGTATTTGGCCCATGGTTTTTAGCGCTGGGTCTCGTGGAGTGGGGGTTGGCCCCCTTTTGCCTCCATTGTAAATCCTTTCAAACTTTATAATGATGTGCTGCCACCATAGAGTTAAGAATCAAGCTGTGGTGTGACGGTCGGGCATGTGCGCTCGATGCTAGAGGTCCTCTCTTCGAATCCTGTGGTCTCCAAAATTTTACAATAACATTTGACCTCCAGCCTGGGGCCATGTGGCAGCCTCTGGGCTGGCCACATGGCACCCCCTCATTGGCCCGAAAAACTTTAATATAAAAAATATTTTTTTTGAATATATATATTTTTTTGATTTTTTTTTTATACAAAGTCAAACTAGGTCAAATGACATTTTTTTTTTAGTTTACTGGGATTTTCAAACCTTAATAACTTTTGCATACGACCTCCATTTTGTGAACCATTCGTGGTGATAGAATCGCAGCGACGAGACCTTTCTGGTCGCTCAGGTTGTAAACACTTTTGAGCAATTTCATTTTTCAGCATTTTTGAACAATGGACATGATCTCCTGCTCACACCTCCCCACTAGGAAGCTTTTGGACCCCAAAATCTCTTTGGACTACTAAACATGAAGATTAGGAGACTATGTCCCCGCTCTTCCAATCTTAATGCACTGAAATTTCCCTAATTTCATTAATTGGAGCTTTTCACAAAACGAAATTTTTTTCCTTGATTATGTTGACCAACGATTGTTGATTTTGACATAGTCATGCTACACATTTACTGAACTTGCAGAACAAAAACTTAACTTTGTAGTAAAAATCATGTTTCTACATTGGTCTATAATCAAAGGAAACTTGAGATTACTCTCACCTTGCATCTTTTCCTTAAGGAAATTTTTTGCTGAACTTGTGTCGATTCCTGACCAAGTTTCTTCGCCACAGTACTATGCCTTTCTAAAACCAACAACGATCATTGTTGAATCTTGTGCCTTATTTATTAAGTTTCTTTGCCATCTCTTGGAGATTTGCAACTTCTTGCACCGACACTTTATTTTCAACATCGTTCAACACCAATATCAACTGCTACAACTGCTTGTCATCTTCTTTCAAAGACAACCTGCTTTCAAACTGAAACAACTCATTACATATATCAGCATTTACATGAAAAGGATTATGTAAAAATTCTCTTTGTTTAATCATCATCAATGTCAAGTTTTGACTTGCATTGATGAACCTCTTCATCTGCCCTGCATTACCTAAAGAAGAGTCTAGTTTTTTACGATGAGCTCTCACAATGTACTCCTTTCCATCTTTGAATAAATGGTATTTTTTCTCATGGCGATGAAAGATTGCTTTCCTTTCATACAAGTAAGGACTTCCCAACACCATACCTGTTATATCAAGCGGAAAAACATATAATTCAACCGTGTCAATGAAATGTGTTGTTATTGCAAAGTGCAACATGCACTTCTTTGAAACCTATAAATTAGCATCGTTACAAATCCAACCAAGTGGATATGGTTTCGGATGTGGAATGGTCTCAAGATTAAGTTTCTTGACTAAGCCTTTTAGAGATTAAATTTTCTTGTGACCCACTGTAAAATAATGTGTCAACCTTGGTATGTTTGGAAATGACCCTCACATGAAACAGTTCAATTCAATTTTCTTCACTTGGAGCTTCTATGTGACAGTTAGATATACTAGAACTGGGTTTTGTTTCAATCTCTTTCCCCTTCAAGTTCTTTAGTGCCATAGCTATGATTTTTGTTTCATCTCCTGAATCTGACCCTAGGTCTTGTTCATCTATTGAAACTATCTTACCTTTCTCCTTGGCTTTCTCTTTGGCTTTAAAACTTTCTGGTTTCAACTCTGGATGAAATTTCCAACAATGGTCCTCATCATGGCTTGTTTTAGAACAGTTTTTGCAGAATAATTTCCCCTTCTCTTTTCTAGTATTTGAATTTCTCTTTTTCTTCCATTTTACTTTAAACTCATTTTCCTCATTCCCATCTAAGTTTTGTTTTCCCCTTGCCTCTAAATGCGTGGCTTGAACAAAAACCTCATCTAAGCTTGTAGGGTTAAACATGAGGATTGTATGTCTTAGGTAGGTATGTAACCCTCCTATATACTTGAGCAAAGTTTCTTGGCTACGAAAATATACTCCTAGTAAAATAGATCTTCTTCTAAATTCTTGAGTATACATTAGTACATTTTGTCCTTTCAATTGTTTAAAATTTTTCCAGCTCATTATGGCTTTCTGCATGTGAGCTAATGGATAAAACTGTTGTTTTATTGCAGAAATGAAATCATCCCATGATAAAATAATCTTACCATGTTTTTTGATCTCCTCCTTTGTATTGGCTTCCCACAAAACAAGTGTTGCACCTTCCATTCTCAATGACGCTAGTTGGATTTTGGTATCATCATCATGAAACTTTTGGATTCTCAAATAAACCTCTAATTGCCTAATCCAATTATCTAACTTTTCTGCATTAACTTCACCATCAAACATTGGCAATTCAAACTTAACATCAAGTTTTAGAAAATGATTTTTACCAGTGTTCTTTGACTTGTATGGCTGATGTATTGAAGATGATGTAGAGGATGATGAAGATGAAGATGAGGGTTACGATGGCGAATTTCCACTGTCTCCATTTCCTCCATTACCCTTCTTGGATTTATCTTCATCATTATGGCCTCCTAACTATCCTTATACTTCCTTGTGAAGTTTGGACCTTGCTTCTTCTATTATTTCATTCCTTTCTTGATAAAGGACTCTCACCATTTTAGTCATGTCAAGGAATGCTTTCCTGAACACTCTTTCTTCCTCTTTGGGATCAACTTCCTCATGGGTTCCTTCCTCCCTTGAAGTCATGCTTATGGCTTCTTCTATTTCTCTTTGAGGTGAAATTGAAGGTGAAGATAATGGCACTCTTGCCCTCCTTGGCTGAGGATTACTTTGAACTTTCACCAATTGACCTTCTCCTTTCATAACTTTCAGCCTAGTAAGCATTAAAACTCTTGAAAACTGTTAAAAAAATCCTTTGCACAAAGATTAAACAGAGAAAATACTCTAGCTTAACTCAATCTCAACCTAAGCTCTGATAACAACCTGATCTAAATGGAATGTATTAGTTTTTCTATGCTAAGTATCTAAACAGTAATTAAATTGTGTGCATAAGATTCATTGAAGTTTGCAGGTGAAATAAATGGTTTTAACTTGGTTAAACATATTTTTATGTGAGGTTAAAGAATTTAAATTAGCTTGTATAATACTATGCCGTAGTAAATAATAGAGAAATAAACATCACATGTACAATACTCAACAAATTTGATGAAGCAGTTCACCCCTCCTGGGCTACATCTACTAGTCCAGCTCCCAATGACATGTCCCTCATATCTTATTGCTCAAAACTGGTAAGTACGTGTGATAAAAAGACTCAAATGTCTATTCCCACTATAAAAATAGCTTCATAATGCTTGAATTAATCAGGAATGACTATTCATTTGCAGAAAACAGAGAATGGATGCCCAATACATTGAAAACACCCTAGTGGCCCTTGTGGCTCCTTGACCTCTCCTGAAGAAAAAACTACACAATATGACCTTTTATGGATTTGAAACCTATGAAAATGTGTTCAAAATGTTGAAATTAGCCAAAAATGACTATTCATTCATAAAAAATGGTTGAAATATCCAATAGTTATGACCCAAACAGTAATTTTTCCAATCACTCCTAAGAAAGCTCCACTAAAAATGATCGAACTCCAGATAAGTTTGACAAAAATGGCACTGATCATCGAAATAGTGGTTTTTCCAGTGAAACCACTGAGAAAATTGGCAGTTAAGTTAAATGCTGACCAAACCGCATGTGAACATACCTCGCATCAACCGCCGAAGGTTATGGTTGAACTAGTCGTCGGTTTAAACTTTTATGCCGCGGGTTTAAGAGCCATGTGAACTTTTCCGGACTAACCATTTCTTCCAATTGTCAATAGTATTTGGCCCGTGGTTCGTAGTGACGGGTCTCGTGGAGTGGGGGCTAGCCCCCTTTTGCCTCCATTGTAAATCCTTTCAAACTTTATAATGATGCGCTACCACCATAGAGTTAATAACCAAGCTGTAGCGTGATGGTCGGGTGTGTGCGCCCGGTGCTAGAGGTCCTCCGTTCAAATCCCATGGTCTCCAAAATTTTACAATAACATTTGACCTTTGGCCTGGGGCCACATAGCAACCTCCGGGTTGGTCACATGGCACCCACTCATTGGCCTGAAAAAATTTAATATAATTTTTTTTTTGTTTTGAAAATATATATTTTTTTGAATTTTTTTATACAAAGTTAAACTAGGTCAAATTTCATTTTTTTTGGAGTTTACTAGGCTTTTCAAACCTTAATAACTTCTACATACAACCTCAATTTTGCGAACTATTTACTGTGACAGAATCGCAACGACGAGACCTTTTTGATCACTCAGGTTGAAAACACTTTCGAGCACTTTCATTTTTGAGAATTTTTGAACAATGGACATGATCTCCTGATCATTTATTAATCTTTGAAATCTCAGTCTTTACATGGTGCAGGAAAAGATCAAATTCCAGCAAACAGAGGTAGTGATCCGTAGATAAACTATGTTTGCGTAAGGCTACATTGGGACCTTATCCTCCCCTTCTTCGTGTTTTGGCTCCAGGAAATCTTTGAGTTTATATAGATATTTAAATTACAAATCGTTCTATTAACAAGGTAATAAAAATAAATAAGGAACGAATTACAAATCATAATAGTTTTCCATGGATAAAAAAATGAATTTTTTTTTCTGGTGCAATTGAATGTCGAATAGAGGAGTTGAATCTAGTACATGAGGGAATATTTTCGTAAATGGCTCCTATTTTCTTATTCTGATACTGATGGTGAACTAAGTGAGATGTTGACCAACAATTACTTCCCAAAATATCCTCAAAATTCTATTCAAACTAGCAGCTAAGTAATGTCCTCCAAATTTGAATAGTTAAAGTAGTCTACACATTCCTTGACTCGAGTGCAGGAACGCGAGTGTAGTATAGGAACTTGATGCATGGTGCAGGAACTCTTAAGAGTGAGGGAAATTCATAGTAAACTAGTGCAGGAATCCCAATTGGTACATGAATCTGCTGCATAGTATAGGGAGGTGGATGCAGGATCAAGCCATTTTTGCATATGCATAAAAATATAATCAGCTCAGTATAAACCTGTGAACACACAAACTATTATTAATGATGTTTTTAATGTTTAAATCTCGTTAAAACAATGGAATCATGGAAAATATTAAATACTTACTCTATTGTCTCGGAGAATGCACAAAACCTGTAACAACCCTGGTAAAAATCCATGTAAAAATATATATATAAGACCACGGTGGACGGGACATGTATTCCAAGTTGAATGGTGGGAAAGACATCCTGGTGGGTGCTCATTCAGTTTATTATGGCTAAGGAAATTGGAAAAGGAATGAGGCATTAATTGACATTTTATTTATGAAAATAATGGAAAATAGGAGGAAAGGAAGGTGAAAGTTCACAGATTGCATGTGAGGAGAAAAATGAAGGAAAATAACGGGAAATGAAGAAAATAGATGCCTCATTAATAAAAAGGCTTCTAAGGATCAGTGGGAAAGGCTTGGTCAGTTCAGTTTTGGAGTCTCATTATTCTTTCTCTCTCTCATAATCTTAAGCACTTGGAGTATTCTTGGATCACTCTTGGAGAGTGTGGCATATTTGGACATTTGGATCAATAAAGCAAAGAAAAAGCAAGAAAGTGCAGAGGACATCGAGATCAACATCTATAGTAGATTCTGAGTGTCAATACCAAGTTGCATGTATGATTTCCTCACTAGTTTTTTCATGCATGGTATTGCATGTGGTTTCTTGATTATGATCTATCATGGGCATGGAGGATGGTCAGGATTGACAGTGGATTTTCCTAGCCTTGCCATTTCCTCAATAGTCATGCTGATTATGGGTTTATTTCCATTGATTGTTTTTTCATTGGTTCTCTTGGTTCCTTTAACTGTTGTGTTGAGTTATTAGTTCCTAGAGGCTTGGTTGGAAAAATGCTTTAGAGCTCGGTGGGTAGTTTTTGCATTGAGTTACTAGTCTTGGCGCCTTGGTTGGACAAACACTCTAGAGCCCTAGCTGGGTTGAGTTACTAGTCCTAGAGTCTTAGTTGGAAAAAATCTCTGGAGCCCAGGAACAATGGGGGTTGAGTTACTAGTTCTAGAGCCTTGGTTGGAACAAACACTTTGGAGCCCCATAGCATCTTGGATGGAGACCAATCCATGAAGTTTAGTGACGTCCGACCATGAGGTGGAATCACTAGTTTGGGGTTGAAATGGTTTGGTCTCTGTAGCCCTGGTTTGGTGTTGATTGATGTGTTTGATAAAGTCCCACATTCATTCTTGGAATATGGCACAGGGCTGACTGGCTAAAGTGATATTTGGCTCAGCCATGTCTATGGTCAGGTGGAATGTGGAAGTCCCATTCCAGGTTGGTTTTTACATTGATTACTAAAAGGTTCAATGCCTTGGTATTTGATGCGTATATGAAATGGTTTATATATGGATTCTATTTATGATGTATCCACCGCATTTATGTTGGAATTATGTTGGTTATGAGCATGCATTGTGATAGTGATGAGGTATAACTCTCCATGTTTTTAGTTGTAAACGAATACTTAATGCATTTTTGGTCAAATTTATTGTATGATAGCTTATGATGTAGGGGAGCAATGCTTCTTAGCCATTCTTAGATAAGAAAGAGACCCCTTTGTTTATATCTGTTGTTTATACCTGTAGATGCTATGTTTGTGACATGTTTGATGAAATGCATGTCATGGCTCGGCAGGGTTGGATGATTTCCAATTGATGTGATGGCTTCCATATGTTTGTTGTACTGTTATTTACCCTCTCCTAAAGTTACAACATGTTCTGGGCAGTGACCTGGGCTTAAGGGCTGAAAATGTGGCACAAATATTGAAGCTATAGGTGGAAAATTAATTGTTTTAGCGTTAGCCGCCACCTTGACAAGGCTAGCCCGTGGCTATAGGGTCTATATTCGCTCCCATTCCCTTACAAGCCCATGAATAAGCCTCAAAGGGGATAAAAATTAGTCCACTCTCAGGGAAAAGGGCCTTGGAAGGTTGGGTTACCTCCTAGGATGTCAACAATCTAGTGTAAGGTGTGCTTTTGGTGTTTCCCTCGGTTCCACTTCCTTAATGTCATCTATGAGGTTGAATCTCATATTAGTAGCCTCTCATCACATGTTTACCCTGATTGGCCAGTTACTTTGGTAGATGTGTGAAGAGGGTGTTATAGACTAGTATCAGAGCCAGGTTGTGCTCTCCTTGGTTGTGTGTGTTCATTGTGCAATCATGTCAATTGCATATATGTTCCTCATGCTTATGTTCTATGTTCTTGTTGTGTATGCATGATGGTGGTGTTTGGTTTCTATTCTCTGTGTGTGATATCTCATACCACAAAGTGGTATCACAGCATGGTTCAACCCTTGGACTAGATGGGCAGTGTGTGGATCATGCGTTTATGTTAGTTGCATGCATGTAGTCTATATGTGCTTGTTGCATTCATGTTCTGCTAGCCATGGTGGCACCAGTGTCACCATGGAAGGGTTGATGATGCTATTGTCAATGTGTTTTCATGATTGTATGATTGGTTATGTGTTTCTCATGCTTATGTATTGACCGTGTATACTTTCTTACATGTTGATACATGTTATGTATGCATTTCTTTTTTATGCTAGGTCACATATTGGTCATGTTTAGGTGTTGTCCGTGTATGCTTGCTTAGCTGATGCTATATGTGGGACATGAATTGGTCGTTGATGATTGATTATACATGTCAAGTGGGTGCATGTGGTCAAGTTTGCATTTGTTTTATTGAGGTTATTGTTTTTAAGGTCATTGTATGTAATTTGGTCATCATGATGATAGTGGTATGTTATGATGCTAATGTGTTGGTTGAGATAGATTAGGAGATTCATATCGGTAAAGTGAAGTTGCAAAAATGGAATTGGGGTAAGAGAAGATCATCATACAAGCATGCAGGTATGTGATTCATGATTGTTGTAAACATTAGGGTTAATTATATTTTTTCCATTCTATTATTATTTTGGTTACATGTGTGATAAATTCTAGTTGATTAGCGTAGTCATATGCATTATGGTTATGTGCATGCCTTTCATTCTATTGATGTTATGATTACATACATGATAGATTTTAGTTAACTAGTGTGATTATATGCACATTTGTTGGTTAGTTAGGCATGATATTAACTTCATCATTATGTTATATGTTATTGATGATTATGTTACATGATTAACTTCTTGTTGTTTATGATTGGTTAACTTGATGATTATGTTATATGTTGTTGATGAGTATGTGTTATTTAACTTGATGATTATGGTTACTACATTAAGATTTTTATGTTATATATATTATGCTAAAATATGACCAGCCCATGCAACTGGTTAGGGTTATGAAATTCAATTGTGATTCGACGTAATCATGATAGTGTGATGCATTAATCTAAACTAATTGTGCATATTTGATTTCGATGCATGAATGACATCTGTTTATGAGTCTATGATGTGAACTTGTTAGCTAGTTACTATTATGAATATCATGACCTTATTTGGGTTGAGTTGATGTGTCGTGAAGTTATATTGTGCTAAATTAGATTTATTGTGCAGATACGATAGCCTCCCCTAAGATACATCAAGGTATGAGTTTGCTTATGACATGTACTTGATGCTTAAGTGTTTGATTATCTCATCTATTTGGTGTTTGAATGATTTGGTGTCTATTACATCATCTAGTTGATTTATTTAGCATGGTATGTTTGCAAGCTGTTTGAATGTTTGATTAATTGCATGATATGAGTATATGTGTCTGTAAGATTGCATGACGAAATGGTTTTTTTTTAAGATGGTTTTACTAACATACATGTGTTTGGATTGATGATATGTACCTGAGTGTAAATAGGTGATAGTTGTATCATTATATATTATGACCAATGAATGTGAGTTGACTGATGGATTATGACATGGTTGTTATTATTGGTAAAAGTTGATTTCGAATTGATAGATACATTGTCTTGATGTTGATACATATGGTTGACATGTGTGTTCAGTTACAGGTTAGTGTGCTTGGCACAACAAAGTAATATAACAAGTATATTGGTATATTTATTTATGCGTTGATAGTTGTGTGGTTATGGCAGTACGATGTAGGGGATTGTATGGCAAGAGACTGCCATTAAATCTTGAAGAAGCCTTAGGTTGAGATTTCCTTGGAAGTATTGGGAACCATGGGGATTGATTCTTGGTTTTTGTTATAAAGTCTTGTGCTTTCAGTATTTTTATTTGTTGGCACTTGATTTGTAGTCTTGATTGTGTTTGGTGCATAGCTATGCCCCTTTGTTGTGGTGTCGTATTGATTTTGGTTCTCATTTTCTTCTTCTTGTTCATTTTTGTTCTTTCATTTTGTTTGAGAGTCTTGGAAATTGGTTGGGAAAGAGGAAAGTTAATGGAGCTTGGGGAGAGATCTGTGGTACCCAACAGGTAATGTGAGACATGAATGAGGCTTAGTGCGTGAGTAAGCACAGCGTAAGGTAAGAGTATGACAATCGGTTGGATTGGTTGGGTCCATTGTGGTAAATGGATGGTGCTAGTACATACATGAGAAAGGAACATAAAAGGTAAAATGAATGAGGTGTTAGCTGCCTTGGTTATGTTGGGAACTATTATTCTCAAAGTTGTGCATGTTGTTCACAAATAAGGAAGTTCTCTTAACCTAGACCTTGTGATATCTAGCCATTGCATTGTGATCATGATTTTGTTGATGTTTACATATATCATACATGTATGCATGTATGTATGTATGTATGTCGTTTATTGATAGGGTCATCATGGATCTTGATGGGTTTATGTTGATGGTTTGTATGTATATATGTATGTATGTATGACGTTACCTAACAGGATCATGATTTTTTTATGCTAATGATTATATATTTATGTATCTATGTATATATGTCACGGCATGATAGGGTTTCAAGGATCATTCTTGTGGAGGAACGATTACTTATGCATGTGAATGGCATGAAGAGGTTCCTGGCTATGAGGAATCAAGTGGTAGAGTAAATTTGATAGATCTATGAGGTCATTATGATGTGGATATGATTTAATGTTATATTCTTGTACTATGCCTATATTTATAGATAGGTAATGTTGAGAGGTACATCAATGATGTGAAAGTAGTGTGATCTACGACATGCTAGGATAAGCATGGATAATGGAAAGACACTAGAAGCAAGGTTTCTTGTGGGGTTAGTGTCTGGTCTATGGATGTACAATGCTATTGCTTTGTATATGTTGTGCATGTCATATATTCAGTGATTGCACCTATGGACAGGTGTAATGTTTCATATGTGGTATTGTGTGCATATGAAGTTGTATGCCTGCTGTATATATGCTGTCGTGTGTATATTGCATATGAAATGCTAGGTATATATGGTTCTATGAAATTTTTGGATATGCGGTGCTATGTAGGTATTGTACTGTGCGCATGTTGGCTATGTGGTGTTGTGTGCATATGGTGCTATCCACATGTTGGATATGCGGTGTTGTGTACGTATGGTGCTATGTACATGTTGAATATGCAGTGCTATGTATATACGATGTTGTGTGAGTGATATACATATGGTGCTATGTGCATCTGGTGTTGGGTGCATGAATGTACACATGGTGTTGTGTGCATCTCGTGTTATGTGCAGGCGGTGTTGTGTACATGTCGTGCATGTGGTGCTATGTACATGTGGTGTAGTGTACATGTCGTGCATGTGGTGATGTGTACATGTGGTATTGTGTACACATTGTACAGGTGGTGCAATGCACAAATGGTGTTGTGTACACATTGTGCAGGTGGTGTCATGTACATGTGATGTTATGCACATGTTGTGCATGTAGTGTTGTGTACATGTGGTACTATATACAAATGGTATTGTGTACATGTTGTGCATATGTTACTAGTATACATGTGGTATTGTGTGCATGTCGTACCTATCATGTAGTACTATGTATGTGCATGGTGTAGTCGTGGTATCATGACATGTGTATTCGTCGTGTTGTACTCTGTGCACGTATAAGTATGTATGTGCATTGTGTTGTGTTGTACACCAGGTGCAGGTGTATGTGTTGTATGTCGGTGTAGGCATATGTATTGTGTTGTCTTGTACTACGGATGTCTGTGTATGTACATGTATTGTATTGTACATTAGGTATAGGTGTATATATTATGTTGTGTTATACATCGGGCATTGGTGTATGTATTGTATGGTGTTGTACACCTTGTGTGGATGTACGCATTGTGAATTGTGTGTAAGTGTACATATTTGAGGAGAATGCACTGGGTGCTTGTTAGCTGTGGTAACCGATCTAGCGTGTGTATAGAAAGAACAATGGCAGAAATTAGGACTGATGAAGGATAAGCATCAATATTTTACTTCAGGTCTATTCTGCATGTGATATGTGATTATGACTTATGATGATTACATGTGATTTATGATTATGGTTTATGATTATTGCATGTGATTTATGATTTTGATCTATGATGGTTGCATTTTGAGCTAGCTCAATATGATATGTTTGTACGTGATGGTTTGATCAAACAAATAGTTTGACTTGTGTGATAATGTACATTACCGATGAAGCTACCAATGAGGTATGATGTGAGTTTATTTAAACTTATTTTGATTCTAATGGAAATTATGTGCTTGCTATAGGAAAGTATGCAATGTCCAGTTTGGAATAGTTGAAACTGATTCCAAGCATTAGCGGAAAAAACAAAAGGAATTGAAATATGCAGCAGTGTGCTGGTAAAGCACTTCAGGATCAGGGCCATTGTGGGACACTATTACCCAATAGTGTTGATTGATTTCCATGAGCATGTTATGACCGTTATGATGATTTTGAGGTAGGTATATGAATTTGTTTTTAGATCTTCTGATGCGAGGAAGCATTGCCAAGGGATGGACTGCCCGGGATGGGGGTGCCAACGGAACTTGGAAGGTGAGTGACTGCACGAAAGGGGATTACCGGATTGCCTGAGGGACTATGTAGCAGAGAAGGGAAGGTAGGGGATGGATTGGTTTTGTTCATTAGCATTGGCAGATGGAATCAAATGCACATTGGGAGTGTGCCTTGTAACAATGAGCTGATAATTATTCACTGAGAGGATGATTGGTGCAGGATTGTAACGCTGGAAATTGGATTGTAGCCGTGGACAATGGAGTAGATTATGGACTTCCTGGGAAGGAAGTGAATCCTCATAATACCTTGACGGTGGAGGTGTGAGCCTCTAGTTTCCCTTGTTTTTGATATGGCCATTGTATCCTTCTATTTTCTAGTTGAGAAAATGTGTATATGTGTATATTATTGTAAATATTGTATCGAGATGGTTTATAAAGCTCCACAGACAGTATGATTATTTTCTAGTTGAAGAAAATGTGCATGAGTATATGTGGTTGTTATTGTAAATACCGTAATGAGTTTTGTTATAAAGCTCCAATACACTATATGATTTCCATGATGGGTTTTTCTTTCGAGTAGGTTATTCATTGTAAATACTACAATGAGCTGTGTTATAAAGCTCCATAGGCAATATATTTTTTTTAGCAGTTTTCTAGTTTGTAGGTGTCATTGAACACCGAGGATGGTGTTCCTGCAAGGGGAAGGGTTTTGTAAAAAATATATATAAGGTCACGGTGGATGGGACACATATTCCAAGTTGAATGGTGGGCAAAGACATCCTAGTGGGTGTTCATTCGATTTATTATGGCTAAGGAAATTGGAAAAGGCAAAGGTACAAGGCATTAATTGGCATTTATTTTATGAAAATAATGGAAAATAGGAGAAAAGGAATGTGAAAGGTCACCAATTGAATGTGAGGAGGAAAATGAAGGAAAATAATGGAAAATGAAGAAAATAGAGGCCTCATTAATAAAAAGGCTTATGAGGATCAGTGGGAAAGGCTTGGTCAGTTAAGTTTTGGAGCTCTCATTATTATCTCTCTCTCTCATACCCTTGAGCACTTAGATTATTCTTGGAGCACCCTTGGATAGTGTGGCATATTTGGAGGTTTGAATCAAGAAAGAAAAGGAAGAGCAGGAAAGCACAGAGGAAATCAGGATCAACATCTATAGTAGGTTTTGAGTGTAGGCACCGAGTTGCATGTATGATTTCCTTACTAGTCTTGTCATGCATGGTGTTGCATGTGGTTTCTTGATAATGATCTGTCATGGGCATGGAGGATGGTTTTTAGTCAATTCAGTGTCCTAAATTGATAGCATAAATTATTGACCAGGGCTAGTAATCTGATGAAGTGTAATGCGCTATATGTGCCTAAGTATCCCTTTTTCCTCCTTCGTTGTTTTTAGTGTTTTATTGATGTTTTGGGGTTTTTATGTTTGATTATTAGTATGCTACTCTATTGTAAGAAGATGAAGTTGAATCTATGTCAAAAGGGAGAAAAGGAAATCTTAATAAATGAATTAAAATAGAGTTTATTTGCAAATTCTGTTCCTAATTAGAAAATGATGAAAACAGAGAGTCCTAATCCATGGATATTAAATGAACATTTATGAAATGAAAAATAACTCAAAACACTACAACTTAATCTGATTCATTTAATTAGAGATTTGTTGGAAGAGCTTGTGAAAAAGATTAATTCTAATGCAATGAGGATCTCCTAAAACATAAAAAAGAAGTGCTGAAACAAACAGTAACTTAGAAAATTACAGTGAAATATCAATCATATGATAGAGGTTTATTGGAAGAGCTTGAGAAAATATTACTATAATGTAATAAGGATCTCCAATGAAATTTTGAAACAACTTATAACATTACAACTAAATCTCATTCATGAGTTAGAGGTTTGTTGGAAGAGTTTTTTGAAAGAGATTAATCATAATGTGATAAGGATCTCTTTATGAAGAGAAACAATCAATAACTCACAATATTACAACTAAGTCTCATTCGTGGATTAAAGGTTTATTGGAAAACTTTGGAAAGAGACTAACTGTAGTATAATGAGGATCTTCTTTTTAACTAAATGACAGAAAATGAAATGCTAATAACTCAGAATATCACAATTGAATCTCATTCATTTAATAGAGATATATTGGAAGAGCTTGAGAAAGATACTAACTACAATACCATGAGGATCTTTTATCTAAGCAAATGACATGAAACATAATGCTAAAAGCTATGATTTTAGAAAGAAATTTAAGTAAGGAAATATGACAAAACAGAATTGAAAATGACTTATCTAGAAAACATGTAAAACCTCCTCGAATAGATTTGGAATCTACCTATGTGTGCCTTTTCTCCAGATGACACCTGTAACATAATTAAACACCAAAAGAGCTACGGAACGCTTGACTAGCTACAAAATGACTGTATTTTGTAGCTAAACTGTTCAAAAATCATTAGGATAGAAAAAATCACAAAAGTACAATAAGTTAATCATTGTATGCAACCTTTAAGTAATCTTAGTCATTCTCATTGAGTTTAAGGTTTATGAAATGATAAAGGAATGATGAAATGAAGTGAAGTTTGGAAAAAGAGAAGACAATTTTAGGGCTCAACATACCCCCACTGCAAAAATCTTGCATGTCCTCATGCAATTTCATCAAAACTTTATTCCATTTTCACTGATACTTCTGCAAGAACATCCAGCCTCCTTTTTATACTTCTTTTAGTATTCAATGCCATTCTAGGTTTCCTCATGAATAATTTGAACCTAAGATCAATGAGTGCCCTATTTAGTTTCTTGTTTCCCTTCTTTAACTTCTTGTTTTCTTTATACAGTGTTTTCATTTGTTGAGAGAGACTTTTGTTCATGCTACTCTTCAATTTGACCTGCTCTCTTAGGATTTCATTTTCATTCTTGATATGTTTATTTAGTATCTCCAATTCATAATTATCTCTTCTCAAAATTTCTATTGGAGGTTCTTGTGGACTGAGAGATCTTTCTCGATTTTCTGGGGCCCTTTTCTCTAGTGATTCCACATAGTCATAAATCTGTTTTTGAGCTAGATCTATATCTGGGTTCTTCTATTAGGGTCTTTTTCATACTGGTGTAAATGAGATCTATCAACTGGTGATTGGATTGGAGATTCTTCTTCTTCAATATTTATGACCCCTGTTTCCTTAGTCCCTGTCTTTTTCATCATGCCTTTTAATCTAGAGCTTCTCCTCAATTTGGGTGGATTTTCATCTTTTTCCTCAGCAAATTCACTTTTTAATTACTCTTTTCTTTTAACCCTGAATTGTCTCTTGATATTTGTCAATTTTTCAGAGAGTACTTCTTCACTATCTTCCTGTGTTGATGTATCAGGTTTGATTTCAATAGATTTATCAATTTTTCCCCTCCTACCTCTTCTTACAGTTTCTTTTCTAGATAGTGTTTCTTCTGGTTCTTCAAAATGGTTTCTTAGAAGAAATTCATCCGAACTATCTCCTACTTTCTTCAAATGGAACTCAATCAGTGTTTTGATTAGGCCATGATGGTGCATAGTAGTTTCTAGGAATTGGAGTCTTCTATGAACATTAGAGGCCATCCTTTTCAAATTATTAAGTAGGAAGAAAGGTAAATTTATTTCATCATTTAAGAAATTCATCATCAGTCTGATATGATAGACATACAAGATGCCGAACCTACCCTCACATGTTATGAATTTTCATAAAATTAACAACATATTCCTCCATTTATTTTTTGAAGCTGTACTAGGAATCCCTTTTCTAAACACCGAAATGTCCATACCTGATATTTTTAGCATTTGTTTCCAAGTTTCATTATGGAACTCCTTGTTTTTAAACCAACATTCTCCCTGTCTTGGAAATTATGTGGCTTTAGCTATGAATGATTCTGTGATTGTGAACTTAATATCCCAAATTTATACCTCTAATCTATCGAATGACCTAGCAAATGATTTCATGACTTCTTTGTGGAATCCATTGAACTTCTCCACAAATTTTAGCCCCCCAACCTATTGTAATAACCCCTTAACCTGAGTGTATCCTTCTAAATATTTGATCCCAATTGGTTATGATCTCACAATTAGCCCCGTTCCTCCTTGGTACTGATTTCTTCCTTTATTTGACTTAGGTCGACTGCTCTGTCTCTGATCCTGTGCCTGAAGAAAGAGTAACTGTGGAAGGTTGTTTTTTCCCTTAAAATGACTTCTCTACAGATGAAACTGGCTACGAAATGTAATGGAAATGAGTGGATACGGATGAATGAACAAGGTAATGGTGAATTATGAAAATGATCGAGTTAAGAGTTTGATATGAAATGAAATACTGCAAAGAGAGTTTATGATGATTTTCAAAAATCATCAATAAATGATATGATCTAAGGACGTGACCTAATAGGTCACATCTAAGTTTTTGACCGTTTATTCAATTAATGATGAACCATTATGGAGCAGATGGTAAGGGATATGGTTGAAGTGTGTTTTTTTATTATAGGCAAAGATCAATTCGAATGATAGATTAACTTTAGGAAACATATGATTTAACCATATTATATCTTTCATGTTTTGCTATCAAAATAATTTCACATAGTTTACCTTAGCTCTTTTGATTTTGTTGCTTGTTGTAGTTGTCCTCCATTTTGTAAAATGTTGATCTTATAAGCTCCATAATTCCTTTGACTATTATCCTTTGTGTATTGGCTTGCAGGGTCAAATTGGCTGCAGAACATGATTGGCTATAGAACAGCCAGCTGCAGAATGTACCTGTTAAAAATTATGGAATATGGATATGGAATGGAATGGATCATGAATATGGAATGGAATGAGATGGATCATGAATATGGAATAGAATGAGATGGATCATGCGTGTGAAATGGAGTGAAATATGAATGAAATAAAATATGAAGTGAAAATGAATCTGCAATTTGTGATTTTATGATATTTAGTTGCAGAACAAGAACAATTTGAAAGTATAAAGTGTCGAGAGAATTTTGATTTTCACCTTACACCTTTTGTATAAACATGCCAATCAATGATTGGTTTTCATATTTATACTTTTATTATTTATTTTATTTTATTTTATTTTTTATTTTATTATTATTATTGAAGAAAAATACAATTAAGTTAGTGAAGAAGAAGAGTTCTTCTTCTCTAAATTCATATCAATGTTATCTTGAAATTTCTTGACAAATTCTTCTCTTGAAAGTGGCTTATGGTACAATTTCAGTCTGTGTCCATTTACAAGAAATGCTACCTTTCCTTCATCTATTGTCCTGATCTTTATTGCTCCATTTTCAAATATTTTCACAATCTCATATGGCCCAAGCCAATGAGTTTGAAATTTACCTTGAAAATCCTTGAATTTTTAATCAAACAAGAGTGCCCAATCACCTTCTTTAAATTTATTTTCTTTGATATACTTATCATACCATCTAGTCCTTTGCTGTTGGACTATGCTTGTTCTGTGGACTGCATCTTGTCTGATCTCATCCAATTCATTAATCTGCTCCAGTCTATGCTTCTGTGTTTCTGTCAAATCAAGTCCTAGCTGGACTGCCATTTTGAAAGTTTGGATCTAAAACTATATAGGAAACAGGACTTGATTTCCATAAACAAGTTCATAAGGAGTGTGTCCTGTTGTGTTTCTCCATGTAGTTCTGTAGGCCCATAAGGCTTCAGGAAGCCTTTCTTCCCAATCTCTTCTATGTAAATGAACAGTCATTTTCAGGATCCCTTCAATCACCTTATTGGTAGATTCTACTTGGCTATTTGCTTGTGGATGGTAGGGAGTGGATTTCCTGTGTCTGATTTTGTACTTCTCTACCATTTGTTCCACCATTTTTGATGTGAATTGAGCTCCTTGATCTGTAACAATTTCTCTTGGGACACCAAAACGAGTAAAAATATCCTCAAAAAGAAAATTAACTACAGATGTTTCAGTAGCAGAAAGTAATTGCTTGGCCTCTACCCATTTGGTAACATAATCAGTGAAAACTAATATATATTTCTTTTGCTTTGATGGAGGATTAATAGGTCCTACAAAATCCAAAGCCCATTTCTCAAAAGGTTCAATATGTACCTAAGGTTGCAATGGCATTTCACCTGAAGGGGAAGGTTTCCCTACCCTTTGGCAACTGTCACACCTTTTGACATACTCTTTAGCATCTTTGAAGAGGGATGGCCAATAATATCCTTGGTGAAGGATCTTATAAGCTGTCCTTTTATTAGCAAAGTGTCCACCACAAGGTTCATCATGACATGCCTTGAGAATTTTAGGCATCTCATCTTCTTGAACACATCTTCTGATAATAAAGTATGGAATTGTTTTGTATAACTCATTAGAAATCCATGAATATTTTGCACTATCATAAATTATTTTTCTTTTGTCTCTTGCTTTCATAATTGAAGGAAATTTTCCTGAAACTAAATAATTGGCAATATTAGCAAACCAGGGAGTTTGAGTAGTAATTGCAAAGAGATATTCATCAGAGAATTTATCTTCAACTGGAGTATTGTCTTTAATGTTTTGGAGTCTAGATAGGAAATTAGCCACCGTATTTTGTTTTCCAGGCCTATCTAGAATGGTGATGTTAAATTCTTGTAAAATAAATAACCATCTTGTGACTCTGCCATTAGTAATATATTTGTTCATTAAATACCTAATTCCAAAGTGATCTATGTGGACAAAGGTTTCATAGCCTGTTATATAGTGTCTGAATTTATTTATGGCATGAAAAACAACTAATAACTCTTTTTTAGCTACAATGTAATTCAACTTTAAAGGAGTCAATTTTTTACTTGTATAGTAGATGGCATAAGGAATCAAGTCTTTTTGTCCTAGCACAACTCCTAGAGTTGTATCTAAGACATCTGTCGAGATGTGAAAAGGTAATTTCTAGTTAGGTCCCCTTAGAATAGGTGCTTCAGATATTTTTGTTTTCAGGGTTTCAAATGCTAACTGGCAGTCATGATTCCAATTGAATTCACAGTCCTTGGAGATTAGATTAAAAAGTGAAGATGCTATCTTGGTGAAGTTTTCTATAAATCTTCTGTAATATCCTGTAAATCCTAGAAAACTCCTAACATCTTTCTGGAAACTTGGAACTAATAGTCTAGAGATGAATTCAACTTTTGAATCATCAAATCTAATCCCATCTCCTGAAATATGATGTCCTAAGAAAATCCCTTCAGTGAACATCATGAAACATTTTTCATGACTTAACGAAAGGTTTGCTTCTTTACATCTTTTTATAACTTTTTCCAAGTTGATTAAGGCTTCTTCAAATGTGTTTCCATAGACTGTGGAGTCATCCATGTATACTTCTACATAGTCATGTACTAGATCTGAAAAGTTTCCCAATACTGCCCTTTGGAATGTTGCAGGTGAATTTCACAATCCAAAAGGTAATACTCGATAGGCATAGGTATCCCAAGGACAGGTAAATTTAGATTTATCTTGATCTTGAAGTGCAACTTGAATTTGATTGTAACCACTGAAACCATCCAAAAATGAAAAGTACTTTTTTCCTGCTAATGTATCTAACACCTGATCTATGAAGGGTAAAGGAAAATGATCTTTAAGAGTAGATTTGTTTAATTCTTGATAGTCAATGCATACCCTCCATTTACCATTTTTCTTGGGTACAATCACTAAAGGAGAGACCCACTGACTGTATGAAATGGGATAAATAAAGTTGACATTTAACAATTTCTGCAACTCTTCTTTAACAATCTCCGTAAGGTTTGGATTCATCCTTCTCTGAGGTTGTCTGATTGGTTTAAAATTTTCCTCTATATAGATATGATGAGTGCAAGTCTTAGGGTTGATCCCTTTCATGTCATTGTACTCCCATGCATATGCAGAATAATGTCTCTGTAATATTTTGACTAGCTTTTCCTGTTGAAATTTTTCTAGGTTTTTGTTTATGTTTAAGGTTTTTTCCTGGAAATATCTCAATTGTAGAGCTACCAAATTCTTCCATGGAGTAAAGAGACATTTTTCTTGAAGAAAAAAACTCAATGTTGGATTCTTCTTGGAATTGTTCATGTTTGTATTCTAAAGAAGATTCATGATTTTCTAAGGCATTCATAATCTGACTATCTTCACTAATTTCTGAAATAGTGAAGAGAGGTTGTATATCTTCTTCATCATCAATCCATTGAGTATCATCTAATTCTGTGATTGTTCTTGCTGGAGTATACAAGGTGAATTTCTTGGTCGAACTTCCATCAGAGATGTACATATCACCGGATCTACAACTAATGAAAGCATCAGCTATAGCTAGCCAAGGTCTTCCTAATATAATAGGATGTCCTCCTAGATCATTTTTAGGAGTTAGGATCATGAAATCCACAGGATACTCCCAAGAATCTAAGGACACTGGAATGTCTTCTAATACCCCATCTGGTTTGATTACAGAACTATCTGCTAATTGTAATAGTGTGGGTGTAAAAAGAAGATTAAGAAGTTTTAGTTTTTCCATGATTTGCCTACTCATGATATTGATTGCTGCTCCTAGATCAATAGGTGTGTTTGGAATTTCAATTCCATTGATATGTATCTTAACAACTAGATTTCCGGGATCTAGATATTTTGGAATGGCAATCTTTCCCATCATTATGTCTGCTATTTTTCCTACTATTTGTATTTTATTTATCTCTTTTATTCTTTTTCCTATTTTTTTCATACTCAACTCTTTTATTGTCTTTGCTAGAATTGGGATTTCCTTGATGGCCTGTAATAATGGAATATTAATACAAAAATTTCTTAACTCATCTAGGAAATCATAGTTAGGCATCATAATTTGTTTCTCTACACCTCTATCAATTTGTAATCTCTCAAGAAAAGGAGGTGTAGTAGTAGAAATTGATGGCTGTTCTAACATAGGAGTTGAAATTATTGGTTCTTTCTGTTTTTCTTTTTCAATGTTTTTGTCTTGAAGAGATGTGCTTTCTTCAAAAATTTTATTTACCCGTAGAGAATCTTCATCGGAATTGTTTTGTTCTTATATAGCTACAGAAGGTTTCTTTCTTTCAAGTATTCTTCCAGACCTAGGTTGAACATCATTAAGGTCTAAAGGAGTAATCAAATAGGTTGGAAATCATTGACCTTCTATCATATATGTATTATGAGGGTTTTTATTGTTGGGGTTTGGTATTGGCTGGGTAGGTAACTGATTTGTTTTTTGAGGAAATGGTAATGGAAGTACTGGATTTTGATTTTGATTTTGATGTTATGGATTTTGCTGAGGATTTTGTTGAGGAGGAATGTTTGGATATGATGGACATGATGGATAAGATGGTGGATATTGATAATACTGGGAGAAACTTCCATAAGGATTTTGTGCTCCTTGAGCCCAAGGTTGAGATTGATTTTAAAATTGGGGCCAAGGTTGCTACCAAGAGTTCCAATGAGGTGGGTGTTGATTATACATTTGATTATGAAACCCTTGTGTTTGAGGTCCCTCTAAGGTATTCTAGAGACAAAATTAAGAGATTCTATGGAATTTGTGGAATTTGTGGTTGTTTCTTCTTGAAAGACAGCTTTAAGGCCAAGGATTGAGGGACAATTCTTGGTCTCATGTTTTTTTGAAAAAATTGCACAAGTCTCTATTACTTTTGCATCCAAAGGACACTCTCTTAAGGCATGCTTCTTCCTACATTTGGGACAAAAGATTGCTAAGGCATCAGTTTCGGCTTTTTGCTTGTTTTGTAACTTAAGGGTGTCTATTTGCTCACTAAGACTCCCTAGAATGTCAGTTTTGAATTCATCAAGCATATTTCCTATTTATGCCCTACTTACTGTTCCAGCTGCATATTTGCTTGCCCTTGCAAGAGCAGGGTCTCTTAGTACTTTTAGAATCTTAGATTTTCCTCTTGAAAGATTAATACATAATTCTGCTATATCAGGTAATGAAAGTTGAGATATGTCTCCTTTCCCCATAATATTAAGGATATCTATCCATTCATCCCTAATTGTCTTCAACAAAAGAGATTTCAAAGTATCTTGGTCTAAGTTTTCCATTTTTGCCCTCTTGATTTTATAGTTAAATCTTTCCAACAAATCTTCTAGATTTTCATCCTCTTTTTGCATCATCTTGAACACTTCCTCCTTATGGTTTATTGGTATAAATTAATCCAAACATCTGTCTAGAAATTATTTTCTCATTTGATCCCATGTCCCAATAGACCTAGTGATTAAACTCATAAACCATTTTAATGATGTTCCTTTCAATGTTGAAGGGAACAGTTTAAGTTTCTGAGCATCTTGTAGGTAATCATAGGTTCTACATAGAAATTAAAATTCAAATAAGAAGGTCTCAGGATCTTCAATTTTTAGTCCATGAAAGTTTGGAAGAACAGAGGGTGAGATATTTTTCATAGTTTCATTAGTCTCTTCATTTATTATAGGGAATCCAAAAGGACTTCCAGTTTCCCTTCTACCTCTTCCTCCTTTTGCATTTCCTCTTCCTCTACCTTCTTCTGTACCTCTACCTCTTCCTCTATCTCCTCCTCTACCTCTACCTCCTCCAAATAGTGTAATTTCTCCATTAAATACTTCTCCTTCCCCTTATTCTACCATGATAGACTCTTCTGAACTGATATAGGGTTCAATTGGAAGAGCTAGTTGTTATACTGGTTCTTCTATCAAGGGTATATTGAAGAAATAGTCCTCTTCTTCCTCTTCACTAGGGATTTGTAATGCTTCTGCTGGAATATATTCTCCTATGGAAGTGGAAAAGGTTATCCCTTCTGTAGGATTCATTGGATCTTCTTCCTCTAGAATTTCTTCAGTGGATGAAGTGGGAGATCTTCCTGATGGAATATCTGTTCTTGAAACTTTTGGAAGCCTATGACTAGTATAGTATGGAATGTGGGTTTGAGTTGGAGGTGTGCTACCTCTTGGTCTTGGTGGAGTGAGTGGAGTTGTGGGAATTAAGCTTCTGCCTCTTATAAATCTACCCCTAGAATTTCTTTCTCTACGCATATCATTGTTTTTGGAAAATAGGAAATAATGCTACCTAGTTACAATTCCCCAGCAACAATGCAAAAATGTTTAGTCAATTAAGTGTCCTAAATTGATATCATAAATTATTGACTAGGGATAGTAAACTGATGAAGTGTAATGCACTATATGTGCTTAAGTATCCCTTTTTCTTACTTCATTGTTTTCAGTGTTTTATTGATGTTTTGGGGTTTTTATGTTTGATTCTTAGTATGATACTCTATGCTAAGAAGATAAAGTTGAATCTATGTCAAAAGGGAGAAAAGGAAATCTTAATAAATGAATTAAAACAAATTTTATTCGCAAATTCTGATCCTAATTAGAAAATGATGAAAATAGAGAGTCCTAATCCATGGATATTAAATGAAACATTTATGAAATGAAAAATAACTCAAAACACCACAACTTAATCTGATTCATTTAATTAGAGATTTGTTGGAAGAGTTTGTGAAAAAGATTAATTCTAATGCAATGAGGATCTCCTAAAACATAAAAAAGAAGTGCTAAAACAAACAGTAACTTAGAACATTACAGTGAAATCTCATTCATATGATAGAGGTTTATTGGAAGAGCTTGAGAAAAATATTACTATAATGTAATAAGGATCTCCTATGAAATGCTAAAACAACTTATAACATTACAACTAAATCTCATTCATGAGTTAGAGGTTTTTTGGAAGAGCTTTTTGAAAGAGATTAATCATAATGTGATATGGATATTTTTATGAAGCAAAAAAATCAATAACTCACAATATTACAACTAAGTCTCATTCGTAGATTAGAGGTTTATTAGAAAAACTTTGGAAAGAGACTAACTGTAGTATAATGAGGATCTTATTTTTAACTAAATGACAGAAAATGAAATGCTAATAACTTAGAATATCACAATTGAATCCCATTCATTTAATAGAGATATATTGGAAGAGCTTGAGAAAGAGACTAACTACAATACCATGAGGATATTTTATCTAAGAAAATGACATGAAACATAATGCTAAAAGCTATGATTTTAGAAAGCAATTTAAGTAAGGAAATATGACAAAACAAAATTGAAAATGACTTATCTAGAAAACATGTAAAACCTCCTTGAATAGCAGGGGCCCTCTGCTATCAATTTGACATTAATATTTTAACTCCTCAAGGTTGTATTCAGAACAACATCAAGGAAAAAACTCCTTTTTATTAATCACAAGTCTTGAGAACAGAGTATCACCGTAATGATAAAATAAGTATCAACTTGTTCCTCTTGGTATTACAGAACTTAATTTATATGTAAATTCATAACTAACATTGAAAAAAAATAGGTACAGGTGTAGGTTTGAAGTTAAAATAAAATTAGGACTCTTTTGTGACTCATGATTTGCTGTAAAGCAAACTAGGAGTCCTGATTCATGTAGAAGACAACTTCCTTGACCTTTGCTTTGACCACGTGCTCAGGCACCTCCAGCTATCGATCCAGTCCTCGTGGAAGGGAAGGAATGATGTAGGAAAGATTTGGAATCCACCTATGTGTACCTTTCCTCTAGATGAAACCTGTAACATACTTAAACACCAAAACAACTACGGAACACTTAACTAGCTACAAAATGACTGCATTCTGTCTAGCTAAACTATTCAAAAATCATTAGGACAACAAAAATCACAAAAGTACAATAAGTTAATCATTGTATGTAACCTTTAAGTAGTATTAGTCATTCTCATTGAGTTTTAGGTTTATGAAATGATAAAGGAATGATGAAATGAAGTGAAGTTTGGCAAAAGAGAAGACAATTTTAGGGCTCAACAGATAGCCAGGATTGAGAGTGGATTTTCCTAGCCTTGCCATATCATGGATAACCATGCTAATTGTGGGTTTATTTCCATTGATTTTTTTTTGGTTGGTTCTCATGGTCCCTTTAGTTGTTGGTTTGAGTTACTTATTTCAGGAGCCTTGGTTGGACGAATGATCTGGATTCTGACGGAAAGTTGTTGGGTTGAGTTACTAGTCATGAAGTCTTGGTTGGAAAAATGATCTGGAGCCCTAGGTGGGTTGAGTTACTAGTCCTAGAGCCTTGGTTGGACAAATGCTTAGGAGCCTAGGAACAACTGGGGTTGAGTTACTAGTCCTGGAGCCTTTGTTGGAACAAACACTCTGGAGCCCTAGAGTAGCTTGGATGGAGACGATTTTGTCTTTGGAGCCATGTGTTGGTGTTGATTGATGTGTTTGATAAAGTCCCACATTCATGCTTGGAATATGGCACGGGGGTGAACGACTGATGTGAGATTTGGCTCAGGCATGTCTATGGTCAGGTGGAAGGTGGAAGTCCCATTCCGAGTTGGTTTTTACATTCATTACTGAAAGGTTCAATTTATTTCTATTTGATGCATATTATATGGATTCTATTGCTGTTCTATCCACCATATTTATGTTGGTATTATGTTGGTTATGAGAATGTATTCTAACAGTAATGAAGTATGGCTCTCTCAATGTTTTTACTTGTAAATGAATACTTAATGCATATATGGTGAAATTGATTGTATGGTAGCTTATGATGTAGGGGAGAAATGCTTCTTAGCCATTCTTAGATAATAAATATACCCCTTTGTTTAAATATGTTGTTTATACCTCTAGATGCTATGTTTGTGACATGTTTCACGAAATTATTGTCATAGCTGGGTGGGGTTGGATGAGTACTAGCTAATGTGATTGCTTCCATATGTTTTTTTAATGTTATTTACACTCTCCTAAAATTACAAGAATTTCTGGGAAATTATCTGGGCTCAAGGGCTGAAAATGTGGCATAGATCCCAGAGCTACAGGCGGAAAATTTGTTGTTTGGGCCTTAGCCGCTACCTTGACAAGGCTATCCCATGGCTATAGGGTCTATAGCCACTCCCTTGCCCTTACAAGCTCATGTCTAAGCCTCAAAGGGGATAAAAATCAGCTCCCCCTCAGGGAGTAGAGCCCTGGAAGGTTGGTTTACCTCCTCGGTATGTCAATGATGCAATGTAAGGTGTGTTTTTGGTGTTTCTTCTAGTTCCACTTCCTTAATGTCATCTAGGAGGTTGAATCTCATATTAGTATCCTCTTGTCACATGTTTACCTTGGTTTTTTGGTCACTTGGGTAGATGTGGAAAGAGGGTGTTACAAAACCACGACAATAACCATTCAAACTAAACAAAAACATGAGGGATTTTGAGTAAAAGGTGATATAAAGCGAGAAAAAACAGAGGCCTAACAGTGTAAATGATTTTGTTTATCGCTTATCTGATTATGAAAATCACAAAATCATTAGGAGCAGATATTTCATATTCAATGAAAAGGTCTTGTATAAGGATCAGATGCAGTGAAAGAAACAAGAAAAAGAAAAAAAATAATACACAGTGATTGATGAGATCACATAAAAATTAAAGGTGTTTGAAAATAATAATTATCGGTATCCACAACAACAACAAAAACCACAACAGCAAAAGGCACCTCAAAAACCTAAAAGTGGTGTTATAATATCTACCAAGATAAGTAGACCCCTTGAATGATACTCTCCTTCATTATATTATGTATTTTTGACTGATTTTTGTGAACCAGAAAGATATGAATACGTAATGTAGGTAGAAACCAGGAAGAAGTGGGAGCAATCCATCGAAGAAGAGATGGACTCCTTGATGCATAAATAGGATTGGAAATTATTCAAGTTTCTTGCAGGTAAAACAACATTGAATAATAAATGGGTTTACAAGTTGAAGGAATAATATGGAGATAAAAGAGGTATAAGGCTAGACTTGTGGTGAAGGGATTTGCACAAAATAAAGGTATAGACTTTGATGAAATTTTTTCTCCTATTGTTAAAATGACTTCAATCAGAACTATTTTAATTCTAGTGGCAGTAGAAGATTTTCATATTGAGTAATTATATGTAAATACAACCTTTCTCCATGGTGATTTGGAGGAAGAAATATATATGCGATAGGCACAAGGGTATGAGGTAAAAGGGAAGGATAAATTAGTGTGAAAATTGAAGAAGAGTTTTTATGGCTTAAAATATGCTCCAAAGTAGTGGTATCTAAAATTTGATAGGTTTATGTCTGAACAAGGTTATACTAGATGTTACTCTGACCATTTTCTTTATCTTAAAAATCAAAATTATGGAAGCTATATTATATTGTTATTTTATGTAGATGGCATGCTTGTTGCAGGGTCTAACATGAAGGAAATAAATGTGCTCAATGGAAAATTGGAAAATTCATTTGCAATGAAGGATTTGGGTGCTACAAAAGAAATCCTTGGTATGAGAATAACTAGAGACTGGAAAAATCACAAATTAACATCATATCATAGTGAGTACATAGAAAATGTGTCAGAAAGATTTAATATGCAGAATGAAAACCAGTTAGTAAAAATTTTGCTAGCTATTTCAAAAAAAGTAAGGATATGTGTCCCAAGACTTAGGAAGAGATGGATTATATGTGTAAAGTTAGATATGCATCAACAGTTGGAAGCTTAATGTATGCAATGGTCTACACAAGGCCTGCTATTGCACATGCAGTGGAAGTTGTAAGCAGGTATATGAACAATCCAAGAAAATAGCTTTGAATGGTAGTAAAGTGGATTCTCATGTATTTTAGAGGTACCACAAATCAAGCATTATGCTTTGTTGGTTCAAAAATTTCTCTACAGGGACATGTTGATGCAAATATGGCAGGTTATAGAGATAACAGGGGGAGAACCACAAGGTATGTGTTTACTATAGGTGGAACAACTGTTAGTTGGGTTTCAAAATTAGAAAACAATGTTGCACTTTCAAAAACAGAAGTAGAGTATGTTGTTGCTACAGAGGCTAGTAAAGAAATGATTTGGTTACAAAGGCTTATTGATGAATTGGGAAAGAATAAGGAGATGGGAATTTTATACAGTGATAGCCAGAGTGTCATTCATATTGCAAGGAACTCATCATTTCGTTGCAAGACTAAACATATACAACTCATGTACCATTTCATATAGTTAGTGTTGGAAGATGGACAGTTGAAGCTGGAAAAGATACACACTAGCAAGAATATTTCATATATGTTAACAAATTTTGTAACTAGGGAGAAAATGAGTTACTTCTTAGTTTAAACTAGCCTTCAATAATAATTATGAAGATTAGAAACAAGTGGGTCCAAAGTGGAAGCATTTTCCAGCAAGTGAAACAATGATGGAGTTGATATAATCAGTCTCCAAGTGGGAGATTGTTGGATGTGGAGCCTGACTACCTTCTTGATTCATAGGTCTTGTCTCAACCATGTTTGGATCCCAATCCTTGACGAGTGTGGGGGATTTCCCCCCAGTATTGCTTCCTGGGGGTAAATTTCCCTATAATATATTGTAATTCGTAGTCAATATGGGTTGTTCATTAGGCTGATGATATGATGGTAGGGGTTATGTTTAATTTAGGGTTTTTTTCCCTAAAACGAAACCCCTTAGTTTATATGAGGGAATTATACTATGGATGTGTATGATTATTCTAAGAAAGAAAGTGAGAGGAGACTGTATGAGAGTGAAGAGGAAATTAAAGGGGATATGTTGTATGTTGTATCTCTTGTTTTATTCATTTATGTATTTTTGTTTCCACAATATTTTATGTATTTCATTAATCTGTTAATCAATTTCTAACAAATTTTGATCATTACACAATCTCAAAGGTGAATTCCCCTCTATTTCATCATAATAAGGCCATCTTGCAAAATGGTACAAAATATTTTGAGATCAATATTGATCCCCTACAAGATCTCAGAGTTTCAATAAAGAAATAATCAATGTATTGCAATAATGGAGTAGTTTTCATTTCCACAAATAAACTAATGTTTCACCGAAGATTTGTCTTTAAAAATACTATTGGAATTGAACACACAAACTTGGACAAAGGAAATACCACAAAAACAAAACACAAATCATCTGTGTGTGTGTTTTTTTAGAAGTCAACATCAAGAAGGATCCCCCCTAGGTTGAATAGGCAGAAGCAGAATACCCTTCTTTAGGCCAAAAGAAGGAAACAACTAGTAGAATTTCATCAAAGCAGGGTAATAGTCTATATTCCATACAAAAATTTAGTTGGACCCAACTAGGAAAAAAGTTGAAAAATAACTCTCCAAGGATAACGAGAAGTCATACAAAGTTAAAAATTTAAGTTGTGAATGGGTTGAAAATATATCTAGATTCTAGGGGTATTTTGGAAAGTCTACAGTTGGAATGAGAAAAATTTCTTTATTGTGAGGTGTTCTCTAGCAAGGTTTTGGGTTGACTCTTGCATGTTCTAACCCAAACCTTCAAGGAGTTTTGGCATTTCATGTTCTCAAAAGAATTGTATCAATTTTGGATTGGATTCCATATTTATTAATATATTTCTATCTATATGTTTCTTTAATATATATATTTGTGTGTGCGTGTGGTATTTATCAAATTAAAATATATTTTCAAAGATGAATTCCTACCAAGGGAGAAAGAATTGAACAAGATAGCATTTGAATTTAAGGATGATGTGTTGGACAATTAGCATTGTTTTGATGGCCAGTGGCAGCTCGTATGTTGGCAAAGATGTTAACCATATTAGCATTAGTTGTGTTGGCAACAGATGTCCACTAACCTAGTTGTGATGGCAACTGGGGCTAGCATTGATATGCATGGTGTGTAAATCTCGGGGGATTCTGATGGCTGTTACAGTCTCTTGTAGGTAATCATCATAGTAGCAGGATTTTTATAAATCCATAATTTTATGAATATGATGATTGGGAGTTTAATGCTTTGAAGAATTTTTTTCCTCAGGATTTTAGCTCAGATGCTCTTCAAAGTGGCATAGTTGGATTTTTCTTGGAAGGATCTTTCCAATGGTATGTCAAAGTCTGAAAATGTCATCCTAGATCACAATTTAGTGCCAGTCAAATTTTAGGTTTACGAAAGTCAAATTTGTAGTGTTAAAAGGGTTGGAGGACCCCTTGGAGTGTGTTAGTTTGGAAGCCAGATAGAGTTGATGGAGGATTTTTACTAGAGTGGCTAAGTAATGGATTGGGTGGATGTGACCAAATACAAAAACAACAAGGAGAATTTTGATTAGCCAACAATGGACCCTTTGTACAACTAATCCTGGAGGGTGGACGTTGGAAGCTTCATAACACACACAGGGGAAGGACCAGTTTGGAAGTGAAGGGCTTGCGTGGGCAGTCCATAGAGAAGTAGTGTAGGTGGCAAGGTCATTTTTTGGAAGAGGTTTTAAAGAAGAGAGGCCCAAATGAAAGCTAAGGCTATGGGACTTACCCCAAAATATTTAAAGGGGAGAAAAAGGTGAAGGTCGGGATGGAAGTGGCAAGCGGACATGGACCTAGCAGCAATAGGGATTTTTTTCACTAGCCAGTGGTGGAGCCCTCCCTACATGTAGGTTCGACGGGAGTACCCCAAAATTATTATTAAGTGCACAAAGATGAAGGTTGGGATGGTAAGTTTTGGGAAACGTGGAAATAGTGAAAAAAAGTAGGGTAGAACAGAGTTAAAGAAATGGTCGGTACCGTTATAAAAATTAACAAAAAATTACCGCAAAACACAAGGTTAGGACCCTTTTCTCACTCCTCAAAGCAGGAACATGGTAGTATTTTATTGGATCATGAGGATGTGAGCCTGATGTCGTCTTGGAGGCTCTACCTTGGAAGGTTTAAAAGGCACACATAAAATAGCGGCAGGGATGATGTAAGCCATGGATGATGTCATCATGACGTAGTAGTACATGGGACACATGGCAGGAAAAACCGACATTTTTAGGTGGCTTAATAAGCCTAATCCATGTAACACGTTTCAGCACTCTGGAGGCACCATGTGGTAGTAATGACATAAGAATGACATCTTATTTATGTATGAACCCTTATTAACATTTGATCAATGCTTAGAGGAGTCAGCAGGATGAATTGGAAACAAGCTACATGGTAGTAGATGATTGGCTCACGGGTTTAAGAGGTGGTCCCATCGATAAACATCATCTTAGAGGCTACATCTTGGAATTTTTTCAAGAGCACATGGAGGATGCTACAAGCTGATGAGAAACTAGGCCAACACAGTAGATCCAAGGGCCAATGAGAGATGAGGAAGGGTGGCCCCATAGAACACATCATCCATTAGGACTTGACCCTCGAGGAAATAAAAGGGCACACATATTTTTGGTTGGGATACAAGCATTGGGGCATGTTGGCATATCTAGTGCAAAAAGTAGTGACCAATCAAAATGAAGGCAGGTGACCCTGCAGGACATGTCATCCCACAAGGCTCATCCCATAGGAAAATAAGGGCGTGTAGTTTATATAGCTACGATAAAGGTGCAGGGGCCCAAACACAAGTGCCAAAACTTATTTTTATGCAACTGTGTGACTAAGCACGCAGAGGAAAATTTCGGAGCTAAAAGTTTAGCACCAATGGACAGGTATTATATGATGACAAGTTTGAGGGTGAGGATATTATGGTGCAAAGGCACAATTTAATGGTTAGGGACTAAGGAATTGGTCATTACACATGGTCATATGGGCCTAAGGGGAAAATATTTAGGTGTTTGGGATCATAGAGACATATTAGGATATTAGGAAACTAGGCCAAAATTTTCCATTATCCATATTTGGAAGTCCGCTACAAAACAAGGAAGACATCCAATAGCTCTTTGGCACTGTGTGCTAGATTTATAAGTTATGTAGAAAATGGCCATTTACCATAAGTTGATTATACAAACATGGTTGAGTCTATATCTGGTGAAGAGCTTATCACCTCTAAGCATGAAAATGAGTTGACAACTAGAATTGATAATTGAAGTCAAAGACAATTGTTGAGAAGTATTGGTGTGGGGAAGTAAGGACCACAATGTGCATAATGAATTAATGTAGCCTATCTTGAATAGAAGCAATCCATCCCCGATATTCCTTGCACACCATGAATAATTAAATGGATAATATTGTTGATTGTAGAATATTTGATCACAAAAGAACATAGCGATGCTTGAGGTACATTTTGTGTTATGTGGGAAATTAATTAACATGGAGATCCTTGTTGTAGTGTGTAGCTTGACTAAGTTTATTATTAGTATGGGAGACACTCAAGTGGCCATTCTTGGTATTATTTGAGTTTTAGTGGCTATGTAATTATATGCAAAAATAGGATGGAGAACCATACTGAAAGTACTGTAGAAATATGGCGATTGAATTGTAATTGCTCAAGAAATCTAATTTAAATCAAGAGACACAATTCTACTCTACTACTCTGCGGAAATTAATTCATAATTTAGAAAAAACATTTTCAAACATGCAACAATAATATACACAAGTACACAAATTTATCAAGAGGAAACCAACTTGTAAATACCCCTTAAATCTTCTTGCATTAAATATAAGATGAATAGAGAATGTATTACAATTATTTTCTCGCTCTGAGCTTAACCTTCAAAAGAATATTTTTTCTCTCTTCTCAATGAGAATCTCTAACCCATACTTATTCAATTTATACCTTCACCTAAGCTCCTATTTTTTTGCGCAAAATCTGAGGAAATTGGCCCTTATTCTTTAGTAATTTCCTCCAAATTGATTGTGCGATTCCCAAGGATTGATCATTGATTGCATGCAACACATGTACACTAAATACTAGTATAAAATTGATGTTACATTGTCTTGGAATCTCCACCATAAATGAGAAATTTGAATTCCTTGCATGCATGAGATATTTTTGGTTGATTGATCAGTTAACTAGATTATCACTAGGTTAGACTATTGTCCCACCACACAACTGACCTCCAACTAATTATATTAAGAGTTAGAACTAGTTTAAATGAATATAAATAGAAATAATTGAATTGGATTGCTAAAAATTAGTAATCACACATGCATAACTAAACTCCAATCCCTCTAAATTAAATTTATTGAGCTAAATGAGTGACAAGAGCCATGTCACCTTAGTTAACTTCCTCCAAGTTATATAATGATGTGGAAATTTCGTATTTACTCAATTTGACCGAGGTAAATTCAAATTGAGCCTTTCTTATACTTCCTAACACTCCCTCTTAGCAAGAAAGGGATTATCAACCACCCCTATCCTGCACCTGTGGAATTCAAAATTCCCTCTTGAAAAATCCTTTGTTAAGATTTCAACACCTTGTTCCTTTGTGAGAATGTATTGCAACAACATTATCCTCCTCTGCACACAATACCATAAGTGATGATATCATATATCTATATTCTTGTATCAACCATGAAATACCATATTATTAGAGATATTAATAAAACTCTGATTATCACAATAGATCATAGTTGGATCCATATCCTAACCAAACAATCCCACAAGTATCTTTCTCATCTAGATCGATGCCTCACATGTTGCTTGACTTGGAGCCATGTATTCAACTTCTGCTAAACTGAGTGCCACATACCTTTGCTTCCTACTTTACTAGGAAATAGTTGTAGACACAATAAAGAAAATTCCACTTGATGTACTCTTTAAATCAGATGGACTCCCTACCCAATCTGTACATTTGAAGCCACACATCTCCACTCCCTATGTTCGTCTTTACTATAATCCATATTAAGTAGTGCCTCTGAGGTTCTGTAAAATATGGTTTATTTCCTCCCAATAGAAAATTTTCAGCCTAACCATAGCTTGAATCACCTGGTTGACTGCATAACACATATTTGGTCATGTGTTCATAAGATACATTAGTGAAACCACTAACCATCGGTAAATGGTAACATCAACCTCTTCACCTGAAATGGAATTCTCCTTCCTCCAGTTGGTCTCTAGAGGTGCCTCCATGGGCTTACAATTCTCCATGTGAAATCTTTACATTATCTTGTTGACATACTTTCCTTGACACACAAACAATTCCCCATCACCTTGTCATACTTCCAACCCGAGGAAGTAGTGCATGAGAACCATATCTTTCATCTCAAATTCTCTTGCAAGGTCATCATTGCAAGAGATAATCAACTTCTCATCACTTGTCAATATTAAATCATCAACATATAAAAAAATGATAAGTAATTTACATTTTATCAAAATATAATAGAAGTTCACATTCACTTCACTTTTTGTGAAGCCTAATCTAGTGAGATAACTATCAATCCAGGTGTACCAAGCTCGGGGTGTTTGTTTAAGATCATACAATGCTCTCCTGAGTCTACACACATGATACTCTTGATCAAATGTATCAAAACCTTATTTTTTCTCAATGTACACTTACTCTTCAATAACACCATTGAAGAATGTTGTTTTTACATCCATCTAGTGGATCTTCCACCCCATCTGCGCAACCAGTGCAAGAATTGATCTGATGGAAAAAACCTCGTAGCCAATTCCAGCAACTTGAGAGAATCCTTGGCCAAAAATATGTTCTTATACTTGTTTATGCTTCCATTTGTTGCATGTTTAACCTTGAAGATCCAATTTCAAACCCACAACTGATTTATCTGTCAATCTTGGGACCACTTCCCAAACACTATTCTTCATGTTGGATCTGTATTCTTACCCCATTAAATCAACCCAAACTATTTTCTTAACTTCTTCCTAAAAAGAGGATGGATCATTCTCTACAAGCCTAGTCATTAGATCCATGTATCCAGTGTATCTCTTAGGTGACCTCCTTTTCCTGTGAAAATTTGAAGGAGCTCCCACCCTCACATCCTACACCAATATATCAGCTTCTTTGGTTCTTTTTATACCTTCAATAGATGATTATGCTTCAATGGATGTGTCCACTCTTCCTCCCCTCTAATCCTCCATTTTTGGTTTCTCCTTAACTTCCCGAGGCTCCTCTCGAGGCTTCTCCTTTGGAGATAAAATCTCCTCTTATAGTGGGATCTGAAGCTCCCCCTCAAGAGAGCATCTCATTACTTTCTCCTCGTCAAAATTTACATCCCTTCACACAAATGTTACTCTAAGAGAAGGTAAGTACACCCGATAATTGTGTGGAGTTTTGATGTAACCCAAAAAAACTCCCAACCATGTTGTTAGCTCAAGTTGCTTCCTATAATATTTGAATTCATGGCAGTAAACATAGGCTCCAAAATTTTTGAAATGAGACACATTCAGATTTCTCCATGAGAAAGAATCCTCTAGTGTAATCATACCAAGAATTCGATGAGGACTCTAGTTCTACAAGTATACTATTGTGTTAAATGTCTCTTCCTGAAAATACAGTGGTAGGCCTTGGTCGTGTCACATAGCTCTTGCAACTCCCACAATGCTCTGGTTCTTTCTCTCAACTACCCCATTATATTGTGGGTTTTTGGGAGCTATGAGTTCAATTTGAATTGATTCTTTGGAGCAAAATTCCTTGAAGTCATTCGAAACATACTCACCTCCATTGTTGCTCCTCAGAGCCTTCACCTTATTTTCATTTTCTTTCTCAACTAGTGCCTTGAATTCTAAAAATTTTGAGAATGTCTTATCCTTATTTTGCATGAAGAAGATCCAACACTTCCTTGATAAATCAACAATAAAAATATCATAGTAATTTCTCTGATAGTGGAGGTTTCCGAGAAGGGTCTACAAACATCATAGTGGGCTCTCTCTATGACTGCATGTGCTTTGTTTTCTCGATCATGGAATGGGTATTTTACATACTTCCACAAGGTACAACCATTTTAGACATCATGTTTCTCAACTGATACTTTAGGGAGGAAAGTGGTTATTTTTTGCATATTTTTTAAGACACCATTATTCGAATGGCCCAATCTCCTATGTCAAAGTTCATCGAAATCAGGACTCTAAAATTTATATGCCTTACTACTTAATGTAGCACAATATTACACACCAATTTTATACATGTTCTTCACATGGACCTTGATTTGCTAAACTTTCCCAATAGCTATGTGTCTCATAAATTATTTACCTTTACTGAAGATTACATCATATCCGTGGTCTTCCAAAACTTCTACGGAGATTATTTTCTTCTTCAGGCCTAGAAAAAACATGACATCTTTGAGGAAAAGAGGGGATCATGACTCCCTCTCAAAGGTTATTGTATAAATACCAGTAGCGTTATACCTTCTGTTGTCCCTGTTAGATTCAAAATATGCATTCTACCATTAGTGATCGATTTCATTGCTTCATTTCTCATGTTAGGTGTCTCATTCTGAAATTTTTATAGCATTCCATTAGGTCATGCTATAAATTATTTCACTGATGGTAGCTTTCCTAAATAAAAATTCACTCTCCTTTAGAGAAATATATTTTTCTGACTCACTCCCATGTCCCCTTGAGCATAATAATACCTATGAAAATTCTCATTTCACCATGCCTTGTCTCAGTTAAAGTCAGTCATGAAAATCAGGTCTTAAGAGTTTCATTAGGTCATTAGGGTTTTGTTTTTCAAGGTCCAAAATGCATTAATCCATCCAAATAAAGTCAAAAAACATATGAAAGTGACTCAGAAATTTTATCTTCCTCTACAGAAGATCATCACTTTGTAACTATTCTATTTTTCAAGTTGTAATTATTTCAATGATTTTAATATCAAAATGATATTTTGATATAAAATCAAATATGTAATTTATTTTTCATTTTTCAAATGTAATTTAATTCTTTTATATGTAATAAATTATTCCCTAGTTGCCAATTCAATCATTCTTTCCAAATTGAAGCAAAGAAAGTCAAGCTCCATTAGTTAAATCAACTTGCAAAGCAAAAAAAGTTAGAAAGTTCAAAGAGTATCAGTGTCAAAGTTTGAGAAGAAAAGTGAACAAAAGGAAAGTGGGTAATTCAAATTATAAATCAAATCCACTAGATTATAAATCCATTCAAAACCTCAAAGAAAAGTCTATTTGTTTCATTCATCCTTCAGCAATCCTCAAAAAAGGAGAAAATTCGCATTTTCAGTGAGCAAATAAGAAAATTTCTAGGGTCACTACGCATTTGAGATAGTCGCTGCACGTTTTAGGGAGACATTGTGCATTTGAGAAGGGTCGTTGTGTGTATGCCTAAATTTATCAGACTATTTTACCTCAACGCTATGTGTTTGAGAGGGGTCGCTGCGCGTTTACAAAAAATGCTATGCATTTTCTCCAGACACTACACGTTTGCTCAGAAAGTAAAAAAATTGTCTTACAACCTCCCACTCCATCAACCAATGCAATACCTATGCATAGGTTTTCTTCAAGGCTCCATTTATCAGCGAGTAAGCCCTAGACATTATATCATTGATGCATTCTGTGTTTTATAATCATTTGAAACTTTTTATAAGGAAGAAACCCTAGTTCTCATTTCAAAACCAATCCCTAAACTGTTATATATTTCCCTATATATTTTTCCATATCCCTATTCCCTAAATCAATACCATTCCTAATACCTCTAAATCCTGTGGTTTTCACTAACCTAGGTTCCCATTCACATTCCCATTCCCTCCATTTCCCAAAACACTTCCTTTCACTTCACATTTCCTCCATTTCATTCAATCACCATTTGGTTTCTACTTCAATTATGGCTGAAGAGGAGAGAAAAATTATTAGTGAGGAACAAAGACCGAAGAAAAATCCATATAAAAAGGGAGGGAAAGTCATTAGACATGAAACAAAAACCACTAGAGAGCTTATGACATCTCCCCTCACTATGTCATGTTTCAAACATGTAGGCTATTTTGAATTTTGTGAGAAAGTGCAAAAGATCTAGTATCATCCTATGTTGACAAGATTGTTCATTTCCAATCTTCATGATAGACAGGTCACTCTTGCTGGGGTTAATTTCACTATGTCCACTAATATCATTGAAGCTGCTACATGGATCCCAAATGTAGGAGAAAAATGGTTTAAACAGGGAAACCTCAATCATTGCTACTATGAGCCATATCTTAAACCAAGATACAAGGATGACAAAAAGACAAATTTTCCTTTCTCTCATCTCCTTGACAGATATTTTCCCATGATGAAAATCATCATGAAATATTTTATATGTGAGGGAAGATTTTCTAGACTCTATTCCTATCATATCCAGATCTTCATGCACTTCACTAGAGTCAGAATGCTTCACATACCCTATTATCTCTCCCGCAACATTGAAAAAATGGCATATATTTTCAGAAAGAGAGATTATGGTCATCAAAGGTAGAGTATTTTCCACCACTCCCTCATCAAAATGATAGTCATGTATCAGCTTGATCAATTGAACATTCCATGGGACACCTTCATATCAAATGAGATTTTTACCACCCCAGCTAGTGAGCATGACAAGAATTCCCCTTCATCATCTCATCCTCCCACATCTATTCCTCCATCTCAACCTACTATTCATACATCATTACCAAGTCAGCTTCATTCACCTCATTCACTTCATATTAACCCTTCATATTCACCTTTATATAACCCTACATCATCATCACATCATGATTCAGAATCATCAAGCAGTGAGGAAGATATTGAGGCAGCATGGGCTAGTTTGGATGAGGTTGAGCCTTTTCCCAAAACTTACCAGAGAGGCTATAGGCATGTGTTTGCTTCACTTGGAGTGAAAGGGGCCATGCCTTCTTCATCAACACAACGGGTCTATAAAGGTAAGGAAAATGTAATAGAGCCAAACATTGATGATGAGGAGGGAAAACATGAGACAGAGCATGAATTTCAGTTGATTGACTTAAGTGAGGGAGATGAAGATAAAATCATCAATGCAAAAATTAAATTCAAAGAGGAAAATATTAATGAACTTAATATTAATATTGAGAGGGCAAATATGTGATTGAATTTCTTGAGCAAGAAAATCAGTAGCTAAAGACCAAGTAGGACATCAATGAGGTGAAGTGTATCAAAGCACAAAGAGAGGCAGAAAAGGTTAAAGCCTTGCTTGAGGAAAAATTGGAAAGGTTTTGTGAACCTTATGATGAGGAGGATCAGCCTCCAAGACAGAGACCAAGGACTAGAGGGCTGAAAAGAGCTCTAGCCCTAGAGAGACAAAGGGAAGCTGAGCTAGGAAACCAACTCACACCAAATGAAGAAATTTCCCTAGAAATCAGCAAGGACTTGGAACCACGACTTGATAGAGCCAATATAAAAATGGAGAAGTTACTAGAGAAGGCCAAAAATGACAATGACTTGTCGAGGACAAGGGCCAAACTTCATGCATGAAAAAGAGAGAATTGCATTGGCCAAGATCAAAAGAGCCAATGCTAAAATTGAAAATTTGACCAAGAAAGGACAGAAAGAGAAGTTAGCCATACTTGCTAAGGTGTCACTCCATGCCTCAAAAAATTGATGAGCAAGTACCCTCACAATTTTGAAAAAATTTCAGCACACTTTGCACTTTTGTTCATTTCTGTGTTTTTGAGTATTTTTGCACATGGAAAATTTTCCAAAGGCGCAACGACCTGGATGCTATGCTATTTTTTGGGACCTACAAATGAAAAATTGCCACCACCAATAGGTTCATATTGATGAGAGCATCAACCCTAGAAATTTTTAGATTTTTTGGAGGAGAACTGGTCCATCAAAATCTTACAAAACCATCAAAATTTCATGTTTTTGCCTCCAAATTTGCCTGGTCACTGCGTGTTTACCAGTCTTGGGTGAACAGTTTTTTTACAGGGAAAATGAACACCATTTTGACAACTGGAGGTAGTTTTGGAAAATAGACTGAAAGGGCTTTCCACTGAGCTATCATGGAGCTTATTTGGACATTGGGAAGGCACTCAAAACTAGCCTTGAAAAAAGGTCATGTTTTCTGCCTGAACACTACGCGTTTGAAAAAGGAAAATGCATTTTTCATAGTCTTTAGAAATTTTTGAAGTTTCACCCCAGTTTAACTTTTACTTTAGAAAATGAGGAATTTACTTATGTAAATGGTCGATATAAATGTAAATATCATGCTTTGAATTTTATCTAAGGTAAATACATTAGGTAAGTCAATCAATTGAGATGTAATGAATCAGTTCATTAGAGATAGGATTGAGTGACTTTTCTCATCCTATAATCTAGCTATCAGTTTAGCATTTTGTGTAATATCTCCCTCACCTCATGGATTTGACCCCTATGGATGAGTGGAGGTGGTTTTGAGGTCTATTTAGCTCAGGTATTCAGAGGATTCAAAGGTTGGTATCAGTTTGAATGTTAGTGTATTGATCAAGAACTAGTTTGGCATGGATAATAATGAAAAATTGTAGCTATTTCCTTTGGGATTCATGTGGTATGAATGTTTGGCATAGTTTTTTCTCTGTGATCATTGGTATGAATGTTTTGTAAGCTCATGAACTTTTCATGTATATTATATGATAATTTTCAAGTTGATAGGCAGAATACATGTTTTTCATTCTCTGTTTTGGGAAAATTATTATAATTTGTCCATTTTCTTCAGTTTAGTAAGAACTCATCTTCTATGCTCTTCCTAGATCCTCATCAGTGTTAAACCATCTCACAAAATCACCTTCAAGTTTTGAGCCTTCTACCTACCTTGCCCCATCGAATGGACTACAATTTCATCTCATTTTCCCTAATCTATTCCCTTTGACCTAATCCTCATTCAGTGAGCCCAAACCCAATCAAAACAAATCAAACCCCTTGCACTCATTAGCTAGCCAAATTTTTTTTTCATCCAGCCCTCTTGGCTATGATTTTTGTGGAGAGAGCCCTCTTCGACTTGGTAGGGCTAGATACCAAGTCAAAAACTTGGTTTGTGGTTACCTCTATTGGGATTCCTTGCTCAACCTTGGGAATCTAGTGGAGTGATAACATAATGGCGCCATTGTCGGGGAATGAAGAGACAAAATTTTCCCTGGGTGTACGAAAAATATCATGTTAGGTCCCTATATCACTAGTATAGTCCCTTATTATTGTTAGTGTAACCCCCTTATTGTTATTATTGAACCCTTGTAACCCCCATTTTGTTATTATTGTGCCCTTAAATTATTATTGTTAGGTCGGCTAGGATTACATTGTGGCCCACTAGGGTTACATTATGGCCCCATGGACTCCTATATATAGAAAGGAGGTTTTGTAAATTGTATCATCCAAGAATTGTTCATTTATGTAATGTATTGGAGGTTGCCCCCTCGAAGTGGCTCATTTCTAATGCGTTGATATCTCTTTTCTTCTATTTTTGGAGCTGGTTACACAACATTTGGTATCAGAGCTTTGGATTCTAGGGTTTCGCTGCTCCAAACAGGTCATCGTGGAATTTTCGCTATAACTTTTTGTCTACGAGGCTTAAGAAGCTGAAATTTTTAGGGTGCGAAGCTGAAATCTTGAGGAAGTTTGTCTAAAAATTTCAGAGCTTGGTTCGCAATATTTTCGGAGATATGATCTGTGGAAGTTAGGTCTTTTTTCAGGCTCCTAAACAGGTCATCGTGGCATTTGCGCTATAAAAAAATTTCTACGAAGGTTCAGAATCTGAAATTCATATGGTGCGAAGCTGAAATCCTGAGGAAATTTGTCAAAAAATTTCAGATCTTGGTTCGCAATATTTTTGGAGATATGATCTGTGGAAGGTAGTGCTTTTTCAGGCTCCTGAATTTCATCTCAAAGAGGTGATCGTGGGAAAAGTTCAATAACTCTCTCTCTGGGCATCGGATTGGAGTGCCGTAAAAAATGGTTGCAATTAAAAGGACTTAATTTTATTTTCTATCAATTTCAGAGACGAAGGATGAAACAGTGACACGTGGAAAGTCGTACAATTTCGCTCTACTGAACCAGTCCAAAATTGGGTCATTGTGGGAGATTGGAAATAACTTTGTCTTGAAGAATCCAAATTAGATCATACCTGTGGCATTTGAAAGACAGTTCAGAAGGCTACTACAGCAGTGAATTTCAGATATTGACGATTCTCAATTACAGAGATAATTCAATTTCAATACAGAGCTCCTAAAAGGCAAGTAAAAGGTGTGTATTTTTTTCCGAATCGCATAAGTCTTGTTTGAAGAATCAAGTTGAATTGATTCCAAGGGAATATTGAAGAATAGATATCAGTATTGGATTCTAAAATGGCCCCTAAAAAGAATTCAACTCCCATTAAGCCTTTATAAGGCTCTACTGTGACTCATGAAGATGAAGAGTGGCAACATGACATATCAAAATTACAAGAGCAAGTGCAACAAATTTCTCTCTCGCAAAGAACAACAAAAAATGAAATGGAAGTTTTGAAGAAAGGCATGGAAACTAAGATGGATGGTTTGAAGAAAGGCGTGGAAGCTAAGATGAATGGTTTGGAAGATAAGATGGATGGCATGGAAGTGGGCATGGAAGCTAAGATTGATGACATGGAAGCTAAGATCGATGAAAACATGAAAGACAACATGGAAAACATGAAGAATGATCTAAAAGCATACATGGAAGGTTTGATGACAAGATTAAAACAAGAAACGATTCCTAATGGCGGAAATATAGTAGAAGAACCTCATGATGAGAACAAAATAAATGTTAATCGTGATTTCATAACCTCTAATTTTGGCGGGAAGAACCACCATATTCCAAAAATGGATATGAGGAAGTTTGATGGAAAGGATCCTGTAACATGGATACTACAGATGGAGCAATATTTTGATCTCCATAACATGAAAAACACACAAAAGGTATGCATTGCAACTTTACATTTAGAACAAAATACATTTGTATGGTATCGATGGCTTTGCTCCCGTAAAAAAATTGTCACTTGGTCAATTTTTACTAAGGAAATGATAGCACATTATGAGGATACAAAGAGAAACACCTTCTTTAGCCAATTGATAAATCTCAAACAAAAGGGTTTAGTGGGGCAGCACATTGAGGACTTCCAAAAATTGAATATAAGGGAAACTGATATTCCAGAGGAACATAGGATCGATCTCTTCATAGGCACTTTAAAGGATAACATCCAACATGAATTTCGTGTTTTGGAACCAAATTCATTGGAGAAGGCATTCAGGTTGGCAAGAAAATTTGAATGTAAAATAATGGCGACAAGGAAGCCTACCACTCAATTCTATAAAGAAGGAAGTGTTGCTACGTCTAGATTTCCACAACCTACAAGGTTGACACCACAACAATTGGAAGAAAAAAGAGCAAAAGGGCTTTACTACAGTTGTGATAGCAAATACACTAAAGGTCATAAGTGTGCTGAGAAGAAATTATTTTACATAGATTGTGAAGAGGAAGAATGAAATGAACAAGAAGAGGATATACACCAGGAACCAGCCCTAGAAGAGGAAGAAGTGAGTCTGACCATATCGTGTAATGCATTGGCAGGAATTACCACTCCTCAAACTCTCAAGATAGAAGGACAAATCAAGAAGAAAAAGGTAATAGTGTTGATTGATTCATGTAGCACCCATAATTTTATTCATTGTAAGGTAGCCAAGGAATTAAATTGTTTCCTATACCCAGCACCAGAATTTCAAGTGATGGTTGCAAATGGAGGAACTATAAATTGCTCTGGAAAATGTCATAATATCAAGCTAACCATGGGGGAATATGTATTGAATATTCCAATGCTTTCCATTCCTATGGGAGGTGCCGATGTTGTACTAGGAGTACAATGGTTACAATCTTTGGGGACGGTAGCTTTTAATTTTCAAGAACTTTTCTTGAATTTTTTTTCAGAAGGAAAGGAAGTCGAATTACGGGGTATTGAAGGGAATCCAGGAAGGATAATAAGCTCTAATTTCATGACAAAGCTTCTAAAGAAAGAACAACGAGGCGTAATTGCACAATTATGCTCACTAGAAGTTCCGACATCAAAATCATCTATTTCTGCAGATCTCCAACAAGTCTTGGACAATCATTCCAAGGTGTTTGAAACTCCCAAAGGACTCCCACCTATTCGTGATCATGATCATGCTATTCATTTGATTCCAGGAAGTGTTCCTCCAAAAATCAGGCCTTATATATATCCTTACTTCCAAAAGAGCGAAATTGAATGTATGATTGCAGAAATGTTAGAGGCGGGTATAATTCAACCTAGTCAAAGTTCTTTCTCTGCTCCTGTAGTATTGGTACACAAGAAGGATGGATCATGGCGAATGTGTCCGCATTATAGGGAGCTCAATAAGCTCACCATTAAAGATAAATTTCCCATTCCTGTGATTGATGAATTATTGGATGAATTACATGGAGCAATTTATTTTACCAAGTTGTATCTTCATTCAGGATATCATCAAATTAGAATGAAGACCGAAGATATTCCAAAAACATCATTTCGAACTCATGAGGGTCATTATGAATTTTTGGTCATGCCTTTTGGCCTTACCAATGCACCTTCTACATTTCAAGGGTTGATGAATTCCATTTTCAAACCCTTTCCTTAGAAAATTTGTGCTAGTATTTTTTGATGATATACTAATCTATACTAGGTCTTGGAAGGATCATGTTGAACATGTTGACAGTGGTGCTCAAACTATTGGCAGGAGAAACAATTATATGCAAAAAAATCCAAATGTTTCTTTGGAGTACAAGAGGTGGAATATTTGGGTCATATTGTATCTCACGAGGGTGTTAAAGTAGACCCTAACAAAATTAAAGCCATTAAGGAATGGAAAGTCCCCACAACCATAAAGAAGTTGCGAGGATTTCTCGGGTTAACAGGGTATTATCGCAAGTTTGTTAAGAATTATGGGAGAATAGCAGCACCTCTAACAACATTATTGAAGAAAGATGCATTTTCATGGAATCCTGAAGCAACTAAGGCCTTTGAACGTCTTGAGGCAATGTGCCATGCACCGGTCTTAGATACACCAGACTTCACAAAAACCTTTATTGTGGAATGTGATGCCTCAGGAAATGGAATTGGTGCAGTTTTAATGCAGGAAGGAAGACCCATTGCTTTTGAAAGTTGTCCAATCAAAGGAAAGTATTTACAGAAACCTATTTATGAGAAGGAAATGTTAGCAATACCGCATGCACTAAAGAAATGGCGAACTTACCTAATGGGAAGACACTTCAAGGTACAAACTGATCATGATAGTCTTAAACACTTTTTGGAACAAAGACTATCTTCAGAAGAGCAGCAAAAATGGGTCACAAAGATGTTGGGTTATGACTTTGAAATAATCTACAAAAAGGAAAAGCTTAATGTTGTTGCAGATGCACTCTCAAGAAAGAATGAAGAGGTGGAAGCATTGCTTTGTGCCATTTCTATTATCCAACCAGATTGGATAACTGAAGCAAGAGATGAATGGAAGAAGGACAAAGATGTATGGACACTAATTCAAAAGTTGCAGCAAGATCCTAGTACATCTGATACATTTAGTTGGAAAAATGATTCCTTATGGTACAAAGATCGCTTATATCTTTGCAAGAATTCCCAACGAAAACAAAAGATTCTTCTGGAATTGCACACTTCTCCTTTAGGAGGACACTCAGGATTTTTAAAAACTTACCACAGGGTGAAGAAAGAATTTTTTTAGGATGGCCTTAAATCTGATATTCGAAAGTTTGTGGCGGAATGTTTGGTTTGCCAGCAGAATAAAGTGGAAACAATTAAGACCCCAGGACTTCTACAACCTTTATCCATTCCAAGTCAAAGTTGGGAGGAGATTTCAATGGATTTTATCACAGGTTTACCTAAGTCCGAAGGAAAGAGTGTCATCATGGTGGTAGTTGATAGACTTACCAAGTATGCACACTTTTGTGCATTATCTCATCCATTTAAAGCAAGTACACTTGCTACTACATTTATGGACAGAATTCAAAAGCTACATGGAAGCCCAAGGGTTATTGTGAGTGACAGAGATCCCATTTTTACTGGAAATTTTTTGACGGAGTTATTTTCTTGTTTGGGTACTCAATTAGCTCATAGCTCATCTTATCATCCTCAATCTGATGGTCAAACTGAGATAGTAAATAAATGTTTGGAAGGATATCTTCGTTGTTTTGTATCTGATAAACAAACACAATGGGTCAAGTGGTTACCTCTTGCCGAATGGTGGTATAACACTTCCTTCCATACTGCAGCAAAAATGAGCCCATTTATGGCACTTTATGGATATCATCCACCATCCATCACATCATCTTTAAGGGAAAATTCGAAGGTTCAAGCAGTGGAAGATCACATCGAGCATCAGCAAGAAGTTCTCCAACTCTTAAAGGATAACCCGAATTTGGCACAAAATCGAATGAAACAACAGGCAGATCAACATCGCAGCGAGAGAAGTTTTGATGTAGGAGATTGGGTATTTTTACGGCTACAACCATACAAACAAATGCCCCTCAAGCAAGCTAAGAAGGATAATAAATTATCACCAAAGTACTATGGTCCTTACAAGGTGTTGCAAAAGATTGGTTCTATGGCATACAAATTGGAGCTTCCTGCTTCTTCGTGAGTACATCCAGTTTTCCATGTTTCATGCTTAAAGAAGGTTATAGGTGAAAATCTTCCATGTCAAACAATATTGCCAGAACTTGATGAGGAAGGAAAAATAATATTGGAACCTGAAGTGGTCATGGAAACAAGAACTTGACAGCTACGGAATCGATCAATTTCAGAGTATCTCATCAAGTGGAAGAACTTACCCACTAAATATTGTACATGGGAGGATGAGAATTTTATACAGAAGCACCCGAAGCTACTCAAGCATTGAGGACAACACTTTTTTGAAGGAGAGGGGCATGTTAGGTCCCTGTATCACTAGTATAGTCCCTTATTATTGTTAGTGTAACCCCCTTATTGTTATTATTGAACCCTTGTAACCCCCATTTTGTTATTATTGTGCCCTTAAATTATTATTGTTATATTCACTTAGATTACATTATGGCCCCATGGACTCCTATATATAGAAAGGAGGTTTTTTAAATTGTATCATCCAAGAATTGTTCATTTATGTAATGTATTGGAGGTTGCCCCCTCGAAGTGGCTCATTTCTAAGGCGTTGATATCTCTTTTCTTCTCTTTTTGGAGCTGGTTACACAACATATCATTTGGAAAATGATCTGCTGGATGATAGGATCGAGTTTCGAAAGGCTTATTTCACAAGTGCAATGCCTCACAACAGATTTGGCTTCTACAAGATACACCAGATCGAATCCAGACCCTGATCTAGTTGATCCCATTGATGATTTGGAGCAGTGATTTCGAAGACACATATATCAAACTCCGCAAATTCACTCAGGACCAGCTCCACTGGTAAGATCAATATCTCTACCTGCAAAATTGCTTTCTCTAGAAGATATACCCTATGACATAAAGTTTGAATTATCTTTATTCAAGTCCAAATCTGAAACTTCCTTGCTTGATATAGTTTTTGATCCTCTGAGATTATCCAAAGTAAAATATTTGTTAGAATTAGATTTAAGTTCTTTGAGAGATTAGTTTTACGAAGAAATCAAGCCTAAATTTGACCTAGACATTAAAGAGTGGATCAAATTTAATCCTCCTAAAGAAATTTTTGTTACATCTAAAAATGAAAATCAGTTAATCTTAGTCTATTCATCTGTACCTTCAACTTCATCATACATACCTACTACTTCAGCACCAACAATTTTAGCTCCTTTACCCATTCAGCCCATCCCTTCGGTTGTTAACCCAGTACACCATCCATCCAGAATTATGGCTTGTTTTGGACCATTAATGCTCCCTAGTAATCTTGCTGATCTGGCTCAAGGGTATGGTCAAAGGCTTCCCCTTTTTTATGAGAACTCTGAAATCGCTGTCTTTCAACATATAGTTAAACTCAAAACCTTTATAGATTTGGAGGAGTTAGATGTAGATGATGCCAAGATGCAGATCATTGCACAAAATTTTTCAGGTGAAGTCAAATTCTGGTTCCGTGCCCTAGCAGCAAATTCAATTATTACTCCCGTTGAATTGATTAATGATTTCTTAGCCAGGTGGGATGAAAAGAAAAACCCTTTACAGATCCTTTCTAAATATGATTCCTTGAGACATAATCCCAATGAATTAGTGCCTGATTACAATGCCTGATACATCATAATTTATAAAACCACCTCCTGGTTTATCCCTTCTACGTTATCTTGATGACTTTGATCCAGATATGGTCTATTCATTGAGAGAAAGAAACCCTGCCACCCTTGAAGATATGATAAAGAATTTAGTGAGTGTTGAAGAAAATATTTTAATTAAGAAGGCTAAACTTAAAGGTGAACGCAAAGTTACTATCAAAGAGGAACCCTCCACTTCATATGATACTAAATTTGATGCCTTACTGGAAACCATGGAGAGAATGGTTGATAATATGTCTATTTCAGACAGACATATTGAGCCTAAAATTAGAAATCCAAACTTCTGAGGTCAGCAACAACCTCAGTTTTGAAAAAGGTAGCGAGATAAATACCTCTTGAAGCACAGTAGCAGCAAATCAGAACACCACTTCAACAGAACTACGCCAAAAGTGATGAAGAAGAATATTCAATGGTAGAAGAGAATCTTATTTTCACAACTGATGGTCAGCCCATTGTTCTCACCGAGGATGAAGAATATGTGGAGAATACAAGTTCATCTAATGAAAAAAAATTCATAATGGAAAATGACCATGAATTAGATGTAGAATCTGATGACTATCAGAGAGGGTACCTAAATGCATTGAGTTCCCAGCAAAGACAATATAACTTGAGAGGTCGAGATGTTCCAATAACTCCACTATCGAAGAAAACAGTTAAGTAGAAAGAAGCAGCACCAAAACAAGTTTAGAATAAGGGTAAAGAATTGTAGCACTGAGCCAAAACATAAATAATCAACCTACTACAAGTGCACCAGTCAAATAAAAATACATTCAGAGAAAGGAATTTGCACCCAGAGATCATGTCGAAAAAAGGGATATTATCACAAAAGAGGTTTCCAAAACTACATCTTTTAATTTCGAGTTGAAATTTCTAAATTAAAAGTGTCTATTCCTCTTACCGATTTGGTTAAAATTGATAAGTTCAAAAACCATGTAGCCAAAAATTTAAAAGTTGACCCTTTATCCGATATGGTCAATGTAGAGGATGATCAACCTGAGTTGATATTTGGTCCTGCCATTTATGGCCAATCCGAAGACAGTGAAGTCCCACCATTCTATTTGAGTCTTAAAATTCATCAGTGCATTCTTCATAATACTATAGTAGACTCCGGGGCTTCTCACAACCTCATCCCTAAAGCCATCATGGAGAAGCTTGGCCTTGATATTACCCACCCGTATCATGATATATACTCTTTTGATTCTGTTCGTGGCTGCTGTTTAGGTCTGATCAGAGATATAGTTGTGTCCTTAGAACAAATCCCAACCAAAAATGCCCTTATGGACGTGGTAGTTGTTGATATTCCACCACATTTCGGTATGTTGTTGTCAAGATCCCGGGGGGCCAAAGTAAGAGGTACATTATAGTTAGACTTTTCCTATGCCACTATCCCTATCTTTGGTCAAATGAGAAAGCTTTACCATGATACCAAAATTAAGTACATGATCACTAATAAGGAAAGGCCTTACAATCATCCAATCAACGTTGTACATACTGATCTAGAGTCTTTTATATTGTATAATGATTTCGATTTAAATGATATAGATTGTCAAATAGTAGAATTAGAGGATGTTCCCAAAGTTTTGGATTGTATTAGAACAGTGCTAGAGGAAAAGAAATAAAATATGCCCACTGTAACCCAAAAGCCATCAGAGAAAGCAGATAAAAATTTAGAGCAATATGAAGAATTAGAATGCCAAATAGTGTCAAATCAGAATCAAGAATTTCAGCACCTAGAAGAAGAAGAAGATGGTATTTGGAGCATGGAATTTGATGGTTCCGTTGGCAAAGATAGAGCTAGCATAGGTTTGTTGATCCGTAGCCCATGGAAGCAGAAAAACAAGGTTCCAAATAATGTAAGGTTCTGTTCCTACAAACTAGCATTTGATTGTACAAATAATGAGGTTGAATATGAAGCACTCGTTACTGGTTTGAAAATTCTGAATAAATTGGGAGCGAAGAGAATTTTAGTCTATGGAGATTCAGAGCTAGTGATAAAACAAATTAAAGGTGAGTACTAAGCTAATCACCCGAGAATGAGGCAGTATAGGAATGTAGCACTTGACATTTTAAAAATGTTTCCTGAATACACCCTTAAGGTAGTGCCTAGATTGCAAAACTTGATGGCTGATTCACTAGCTATCGTTGCGAGTAATTTCAGATCTACGATGTTTTATAATAAAAATTTTGAGATCCATATAAAGCACAGGCCCCCTATTCCGGATAACTTCAAATTCTGGAAAGTTTTCTAGGATGATAAACAAGTGAACAACTTCCTGTAGAGTGAGGGAGAATTTGAAAATTGTTCTATGGATGAGGTATATGATAAAGATGACCAGGTTATTGAAGCATATTAGATTGATATTCTTCAACTCAAAGACAATAACATTCCAAAAGGTCTCATACCTTTGGAAGAGTTATTTGATCAGAATGATGTGGTGGGAAAACCAACTTTGGTTCCCACAGAGAACGAAGTAGAAGATGTGAATATAGGAATATTTGATCAACCAAATCTCATCAAACTCTCAAAGTCCTTGCCATCAGAGGTAAAGCCTAAATATATTGATTTTTTTACTAAGTTTTTTGATTTATTTTATTGGAATTATTCATACTTAAAGGTGTATAATCAAGATATCATTTAACACACAATCCCGATCAAGCTAAATCAAAAGCCCTTTAGACAGAAGCTTAGGAGCATTAATCCAAAATTGTTGCCATCCATTGAGAGGGAGGTAAATAGGCTTTATAAGGTAGGCATCATTCTTCCAGTCAGATTTTCAGATTGGGTCTCTAATCTGGTGCAAGTGCGGAAGAAGACCGGTGAGATTTGACTTTGTATAGATTTCAGGAATCTGAACAAAGTCTCGTTGAAAGAAAATTACTCGTTGCTCAAGATGGATCACATTATTCAGAGAGTTGTATGAGCCAACATGATTTCATTGTTGGATGGCTATTCGGGTTACAATCAGATCCTAGTACATTAAGATGACCAAGATAATACAGCATTCACTACACCATGGGGGACCTTTAAATATGCCAAAATGCCATTTAGCTTGAAGAACGCTAAAGCCACTTTCGAGTGGGCAATGGACATAACTTTTGATAATGAAAAATATGTCTTCCTAGTAATTTTTTTAGATGATATTACTATTTATTCAAATTCAGATGAAGAGCACTTACATCATTTAAGAGTTGTATTCTAGCGGTGTAGAAAGTTTGAGATTTCCTTAAATCCTAAAAAGTGCTTGTTTTCTATGGAAGAGGGTAAGTCATTGGGACACACCATCTCAAAAGGTGGAATCTTAATAGATCTCGCTAGAGTTGAAGCAATTCAAAAAAACAGATTTCCCTAGAAATAAAAAGGAAATTCAAGCCTTCAATGGTAGGTTGAATTTCCTACGTAGGTTTATTCCCAACCTAGAAAAACATCTCAGAGAATTGACCAATATGCTAAAGAAAGAAAATGATGTTAGATGGTCAGAGAATGCCCGTAAATCATCCATCTCAGTAATTTTTTTCTTTAACTACTACTCCAGTGTTGACAAGTCCTGATTATTCTTTAGATTTCATCATATTTTCTTTTTCTTCTAAGCATACCTTGGTAGCAGTGCTTATAGAAAAAGAATGGGACAAAGCTGCCTATAGATTTTTTCAATCGCACCAGAAGAGATGCATATCTTCGATATAACATAATTGAGAAACAAGCATTGGCCTGAGTCAAAGCACTCAAAGACTTCCATGTTTACATTCTGCACTCTCATATTTAGCATATGTTCCAAATGTAGCAGTTAAAGAAGTACTTATGCAAACAGATGAAAAGGGAAGAATAGGTAGGTGGATAGCAACACTTTTGGAATACGACCTTGAGATCAAGCCAACCAAGCTGATCAAAGGGCAAGGTTTAGCCATACTCATGGTTGAGTTTGATTTGCATGCACTTGATATAAATCTCATATCTAAACTGTTTGATGATGAAAAAAATGTAAGTTTAGTTTAGATATCAAATATTTTTTCATCGTGCCCTCAGTATACTGATATTATTTATTTTTTACAACATTTGAATCCTCTTTAGAACAAGCATTGGCATTCAGAGCTCGAAGTGAAGGCCATGGAGCTTCATTGAAGTTTCTACTTTTTTCAAATTAATTTTGCATTAGGGTAAGTTCAGTTTTTGAGTCTTTATTTTAGTCAAGTCAAATTGAGTTAGTTTCATTCCGTTTGTGTCATTTAAATCTCAGAAAATGAGTCCTACTTTTCAGCTTCAGTTATTTTTGACCGTATTTGGCCCAATGGAATAAAACACTGATCTGCTCAACTCAGTGACCTGTGGTTCTTGACACCTCTGTCAGAGATGCCATCCCCAATAATGCCAATGTTAGGGTCAGAATATGCATTTTTCCTCCAGTGATCGATTTCATTGATTCATTTCTCATCTTAGTTGTCTCATTCTGAATTTTTTATATCATTCCATTAAGTCATGCTAAAAATTATTTCACTGATGGTAGCTTTTCTAAATAAAACTTCACTCTCCTTCAGAGAAATATATTCTTTTGACTCACTCCCATGTCCCCTTGAGCATAATAATACCTATGAAAATTCACATTTCACCATGCCTTGTCTCAGTTAAAGTTAGCCATGAAAATCAGGTCTTAAAAGTTTCATTAGGTCATTAGGGTTTTGTTTTTCAAGGTCCAAAATTCATTACTCCATCCAAATAAAGTCATCAAACATATGAGAGTGACTCAAAGAAATTTTATCTTCCTTTACAGAAGATCATCACTTTGTAACTATTCTATTTTTCAAGTTGTAACTATTTCAATGATTTTTATATCAAAATGATATTTTGATATACAATCAAATATGTAATTTATTTTTCATTTTTTCAAATGTAATTTTATGTTTTTATATGTAATAAATTATTCCCTAGCTTCAAATTCAATCATTCTTTCCAAACCGAAGCAAAGAAATTCAAGCTCCATTAGTTAAATCAACCTGCAAAGCAAAAAAAGTCAGAAAGGTCAAAGAGTATCAATGTCAAAGTTTGAGAAGAAAAGTGAACATAAGGAAAGTGGGTAATTAAAATTATAAATCAAATCCACCAAATTATAAAGCTATTTAAAACATCAAATAAAATTCTATTTGTTTCATTCATCATTCAGAAATCCTCAACAAAGGAGAAAATTCACATTTTCAGGGAGAAAATTCACATTTTCAGTGAGAAAACAAGCAAATTTCCAGGGTCGCTACTTGTTTGAGACAGTTGCTATAAGTTTGAGGGAGACGTTGCGCATTTGAGAAGGGTTGTTGCGCGTTTGATCGAATTTCTTAGACCATTTTACCTGGACACTATGGATTTGAGAGGGGTCGTTGCACGTTTGCAAGGGATGTTGCGTGTTTGCTCTGGACACTGCACATTTTCTTAGAAAGTAAAAAAACTGCCTTACAGCCTCCCACTCCATCAGCGAATGTCAGACCTCTACATAGGTTTTCTTCAAGGCTCCATTGATCAGTGAGTAAGCCCTAGACATTATCTCATTGATACATTTTGTGTTTTATAATAATTTGAAACTTTTTCTAAGGAAGAAACCCTAGTTCTCATTTCAAAACCAATCCCTAAACTGTTATATATTTCCCTATATATTTTTCCATATCCCTATTCCTTAAAGCAATACCATTCCTAATACCTCTAAATCCCAGGTTTTTCACTAACCTAGGTTCCCATTCACATTCCCATTCTTTCCATTTCCCAAAACACTTCCTTTCTCTTCACATTTCCTCCATTTTATTCCATCACCCTAGGGTTTCTACTTCAATTATGGCTAAAGAAGAGAACATAAGTATTAGTGAGGAACAAAGACCGAAGAAAAATCCATATAAAAATGGAGGGAAAGTCATTAGACATGAACCAACAACCACTAGAGAGCTTATGGCACCTCCCCTCACTGTGTCATGTTTCAAACATGTAGGCTGTTTTGAATTTTGTGAGAAAGTGCAAAAGATCCAGTATCATCCTATGTTCACAAGATTGTTCATTTCCAATCTTCATGATAGACAGGTCACTCTTGCTGGGGTTAATTTCACTATTTCCACTAATATCATTACAACTGCTACAAGTATCCCAAATGTAGGAGAAAAATGGTTTAAAAAGGAAACCTCAATCATTGATACTATGAGCCATGTCTTAAACCAAGATACAAGGATGAAAAAAAGAAAAATTTCCCTTTCTCTCATATCCTTGACAGATATGTCCCCATGATGAAAATCATCATGAAATACTTTACGTGTGAGGGAATATTTTCTAGACTCTATTCCTATCATATCCAGCTCCTCATGCACTTCACTAGAGTCAGAATGCTTCTATTAGGGGAATTTTAAGGTCTAAAATGGGCCTCCTAAGAAAAATGTACAACCAAAATGAAATTTATGAGAACTAATAGGATTCAAGATGATGATGTCAACCATAGGGGATGATTCACCATTTTATAAGTAAGAGGGTAAAAAGATTAAAAATAATAAAATAATAAAACTGATTTTTCAACTCGTATTTTCATCTTATCTCCCAAAGTTTTTACTCAAAATGGGAAATACATTAGAAAACGTGATTGCAATCATGTTTTTCATGTATTTCTCATTTTTTGTGTAGCAGGGTCCATTGAAAGTATGCAACATGGGTACTCCTTGGATGAGGGATTAAATTTTTCATCCAACGAATAGTCATACTCGAAATTTGAGTAAAAAATTTAGGAGATAAGTTGAAAATACGAGTTGAAAAAGTAGTTTTTTTCTTTTTTCCCTCTAAAATTTGATGATGTAATCAAATATTATTTTATTATTTCCACTATTATTTTATAATTTCCTTAGGAGGCCCATTTTAGACCTCAAAATTCCCCTAATGACATACCCTATTATCTCTCTCGCAGCATTGACAAAATGGCATATATTTCCCAAAAGAGAGATTATGGTCATAAAATGTAGAGTATTTTCCACCACTCCCCCATCAAAGTGATAGTCATGTATCAGCGTGATTAATTGAACATTCCATGGGACACCTTCATATAAAATGATATTTTTACCACCCCACCTAGCCAGCATGACCAAAATGCCCCTTCTTCATCTCATCCTCCCACATCTATTCCTCCATATCAACCTACTATTCATACATCATTACTAAGTCAGATTCATTCACCTCATTCACCTCATATTGATTCTTATTCTTCAACTTTATATAACCGTACATCATCATCACATCATTATTCAGAGTCATCAAGCAGTGAGAAAGATATTGAGGTAGCATGGGCTAGTTTGGTTGAGGTTGAGCCTTTTCCCAAAACTTACCAAAGAGGCTATAGGCATGTATCTGCTTCACTTGGAGTGAAAGGGGCCATGCCTTCTTCATCAACACAACGGGTAGATAAAGGTAAGGAAAAGGTAATAGAGCCAAACTTTGATGATGAGGAGGGAAAACACGAGACAAAGCATGAATTTTAGTTGATTGAATTAAGTGAAGGAGATGAAGACAAAAGCACCAATGTAGAAATTAAAGGAAAAAAGGAAAAGATTAATGAACTTCAAATTAATCTTGAGAAGGCCAAATATGTGATTGACTTACTTGAGCAAGAAAATCAGTAACTAAAGACCAAGTAGACCATCAATGAGGTGAAGTGTATCAAAGCAAAAAGAGAGGCAGAAAAGGCTAAAGCCTTGCTTGAGGAAACATTGGAAAGGTTTGGTGAACTTGATGATGATGAGGACCAACCTCCAAGACAGAGACCAAGGACTAGAGGGCTGAAAAGAGCTCTAGATCTAGAGAGACAAAGGGAACCTGAGCTAGTAGACCGGGTCACACCAAATGACCAACTTGTCCTAGAAATCAGCAAGGACAAGGAACCATGGTTGATAGAGCCAATCTAGATTTGGAGAAGTTGCTAGGGAAGTCCAACAAGGACAATGACTTGCTGACAACAAGGGTCAAATTTCTTGCATGGAAAGAGAGAATTGCATTGGACAAGCTCAAAAGAGCCAATGCTAAAATTGAAAATTTTACCAAGAAAGGAGAGAAAGAGAAGTTAGACTTACTTGCTAAGGTGTCACTTCATGCCTCAAACACTTGAGGAGCAAGTACCCTCACAATTTTGATTAAATTTCGGCACACTTCGTGTTAAGTCCCTATTTTAATAGTGTATTCCCTTATTATGTTAGTGTAGCCACCCTTATTGTTATAGTTGTACCCCTGTAACCCCCATATTGTTATTATTTTTCCCTTACATTATTATTGTTAGGTCAGCTAGGATTACATTGTGGCCTCATGGACTCTTGTTATTATTTTTCCCTTACATTATTATTGTTAGGTCAGCTAGGATTACATTGTGGCCTCATGGACTCCTATATATAGAAAGGAGGTTTTGTCATTTGTATCATTCAAGAATTTTTCATTCATGTAATGTATTGGAGGTTTCCCCCTCGAAGTGGCTTATTTCTAAGGCATTTATATCTCTTTTCTTCTATTTTTGGAGCTGGTTTCCCAACACTTGGTATCAGAGCTTTGGATTCTAGGGCCTTTGCTGCTCCAAACAGGTCATCGTGGTATTCGCGCTATAAATTTTTGTCTACAAAGTTTTAGAAGCTGAAATTTTTAGAGTGAAAAGCTGAAATCTGGAGGAACCGTGTCCCAAAATTTGAGTGCTTGGTTCGCAATATTTTTGGAGATATGAGTTGTGGAAGTTAGCTATTTTTGCAGGCTTCTGAATTTAACCTAAACAGGTTATCGCGGAATTTTCACTATAATTTTTTTTCTACGAGGATTAAAAAGCTGAAATTTTCACAGAGTGAAGCTGAAATCATAAAGAACCTCCTGTCAAAATTTTAGATCTTGGTTCGCAATAGTTTTTGAGATATGACCTGTGGAATTTAGGATTTTTGCAGGCTCCCGAATTTCATCTCAAAGAGGTGACCGTGGGAAAAACATCATAAATCTCTCTTTGAGCGTCAGATTGTGATTATGTAAAAAGTGGCCTCAAGTACGTGGAATGTAGTTTCATGTCTATAAATTTCAGAGCCGAAGAACGATAAAATGACACGTGGCAAGTCGTACAAGTTCGCCCTACTGAACCAGCCCATAATTAGGTCATTGTGGGAGATTGGAAATATTGTTGACTTGAAGAGTCTAAATTAGGTCAGACCTGTGGAATTCGAGAAACGATTCAGAGGGATAATTCAAGGCCAAATTTAAGTTATTGAGCATCTGAAATCACATAGATAATTAATTTTCAATATCGAGCTTCTCAAAAGCAAGAAAAAGGTGTGTATTTGGTTTTTAAAATTGCATAACGTTTGTTTGAAAAAGTAGTTTGAAGTGATTCCAAGGGCATATTTTAGAATTTTTATCAGTATTGGGTTCTATAATGCCTCAAAAAAATAATTCCATACCCATTAAGCCCTCAAAAAGCTATACCATGACACATGAAGAGGAAGAATTGCAGTATGAGATATCAAAATTACGGTATCAAGTGCAACAAATTTCGATCTTACGAAGAGCAACCAAAGATGACATAGATGGTTTAAAAGTAGAAATGGAGGCTAAGTTGGATGGTTTGAAGGATCAAATAATAGCTAATATGGATGATAAATTAGTGGAATATCACATCGAGCATCAACAACAAGTTCTCCATCTGTCAAAGGATAACCTAACTTTGTTGCAGAATCTAATGAAACAACAGGAAGATCAACATCACATCGAAAGAAGTTATGAAGTAGTCATAGAAACAAGAACTCGAAAAGTATGATCAATGTCAGAGTATCTCAACAAGTGGAAGAACTTTCCTGCAGAAGATTCCACATGGGGGGATGAGAATTTTATAAAGAAGCATCAAGAAATAATCAAGCATTGAGGACAACACTTGTTTGAAGGAGTGGGGCATGTTAAGTCCCTATATTAATAGTGTAGTCCCTTATTATGTTAGTGTAGCCCCCCTTATTTTTATTGTTGTACCCCTATAACCCCCATATTTTTATTATTGTGCCCTTACATTATTATTGTTAGGTCAGCTAGGATTACATTATGGCCCCACTAGGATTACATTGTGGCCCCCATGGACTCCTATATATAGAAAGGAGGTTTTGTCATTTGTATCATCCAAGAATTTTTCATTCATGTAATGTATTGGAGGTTTCCCCCTCGAAGTGGTTTATTTCTAAGGCATTGATATCTCTTTTCTTCTATTTTTGGAGCTGGTTTCACAACACTTCACACTTTTGTTCATTTCTGTGTTTTTGAGTATTTTTGCACACAGAAAAATTTCCAAAGGCATAACGACCTGGACACTACGCTCTTTTTTGGGACCTCCAAATGACAAATGGCCACCACCAGCAGGTTCATATTGATGAGTAAATGAACCCTAGAAATTTTTAGAGTTTTTGGAGGAGAAGAGGTCCATCAAAAGCTCAAAAAACCATCAAAATTTCATGTTTCTACCTCTAAATCTGCCTGGTCGCTGCGCGTTTACCAGTCTTGGGAGAATAGGTTTTTGAGAAGGAAAATGAGCACCATTTTGACAACTGGAGGTAGCTTTGGAAAATGTACTCAAAGGGATTTCCAATGAGCTATCATGGAGCTGATGTGGACACCAGGAAGGCACCCAAAACTAGCCTTGAATAGAGGTCTTTTTTTCTACCTCGACGTTGCGCGTTTGACAAGGAAAATGCATTTTTCATAGTCTTCATAAATTTTTGAAGTTTCACTCTAGTTTAACTTTTACTTTAGAAAATGAGGAATTTACTTATGTAAATTGCCAAGATGAATATAAATATCATGTTTTTACTTTTATCTAAGGTAAATACATTAGGTAAGTCCATCAACTGAGGTGTAATGAATCTGTTCATTAGAGATAGGATTGAGTCACTTTTCTCATCCTATACTCTAGCAATCAGTTTAGAGTTTTGTGTAACAACTCCCTCACCTCATGGATTCAACCCCTATGGATGAGTGGAGGTGGTTTTGAGGTCTATTTATCTTAGGTCTTCATAGGAGTCAAAGGTTGGATCAGTTTGAATGTTAGTGTATTGATCAAGAACCAATTTGGCCTGGATATTAATGAAAAATTGCAGCTATTTCCTTGGGATTCATGTGGTATGAATGCTTGGCATAGTTTTTTCTCTGTGATCATTTGTATGAATTTTTTTTAAGCTCATGAACTTTTCATGTCTATTATATGATAAATTTCAAGTTGATAGGCAGAATACATGTTTTTCATGCTCTGTTTTGGGAAATTTTTCATAATTTTTCCATTTTCTTCAGTTTAGGAAGAACTCATCTTCTATGCTCTTCCTAGCTCCTCATTAGTCTTAAAACATCTCACCAAATCACGTTTAAGTGTTGATACTTATACCTAACTTTCCCCATCAAATGGACTGCAATTTCATCTAATTTTCCCTAATCTAGTCCCCTTGACCTAATCCTCATTCAGTGAGCCCAACCCCAATCAAAACAAATCAAACCCCTTGCACTCATTTGCTAGCCTAAATTTTTTTTCATCCAGCCCTCTTGGCTTTGATTTTTGTGGAGAGAGCCCTCTCTAACTTGGTAGGGCTAGATACCAAGTCAAAATCTTGGTTTTTGGTTACCTCTATTAGGATTCCTTCCTCAACCTTGGGAATTTGGTGGAGTGATAATAGTCTCCAAGATGAATATGCATCTGCAGATATTTCTCCTCCAAGTCACTGAAAAAATATCTACACCCTACCATGTGGAACAAGGCACATTATTCCAAGTACCACACACTCCTCATCACAATGTTGGGCATACATGCGATCAGGATGAAATCTAGCTCGAACTATGAAGCCAATTCTTTACCCACTGTAGTTAAAATTGTGAAGCCAATTCTTCACTTGTTGCTAGTCCTGAGTTCTTATTTCTATACTTTTTGTGTGGACACTTTGTAGCATATTGCCCGAATTCGTGATAATTGTAGCATTTTTTTTAGCAAGTCTTTCTTCTTGCCCCCTTGGCTAGATTTTGTTTTAGTTTGAGACTTCTTCCTTTTTCCCTTCTTCCCCTTTCCAACCAATGAAAATTTTTCTTTTTCCTCTCCCTTAGATGGAATTCCATATCTAGTATTCTTCCTTATTTATTCTTGTACCAAATCGAACCATACACATTCCTAATTCAGTAATTTCTCCCTCTCGTTCATTAAGTCCTAGTAGTTATGCCAAATTTTGGGAAGGATTAGAAGAGCTAGGATTATTAAGTTATCTTTTGTAACATTCACACCAACCCCTCCAAGTTCATGCCAAATATGTGTAAATATGGTGAGATACTATAGAATAGTATCACTATTTTACATCTTAATGGTTCAAAATGTCTTTGAGGGCCAGTTTTCTATGGTTGCTGCTATTCTAGAATAGATTAGTCACTTCCTTCCACATTTCAAAAGGAGTTTCTTTCCCATGGAGATTTGAGACAATGCGGTCTCACACTCCCTCCAAGATTATTCTCCTTGCCTTAGCTACATATTTCTTCCATTGGGATAGGTTATGGGCATGAGCTAATCCTGGTTTTGGAATGTTTGTCTTGACATATTCCAGCAATCCATTGTCATCAAGCACTATCTCCATGTGATCCTTCCATGAAATTTTTCCTTCCAAGTCATAATATAATCTCAATCCGTTGAAGGCCATTCTCCTAAATCTGAAGAAATGTTGCTGCATTGAAGCTGAAAATTCGAACCTCCTAAGGAAACACTTCAAAATTATTGTTCTAATTTGAATCTTTCTATGATAATATTTAGAAATATGGTGAGAGAATTGCAACTCCTCAAGAAATTTAATCTAAATCAAGAGACACAATTCTACTCTACTTCTTTGCGGAAATTAATTCACAAACTTGAAACAATCACATACAAAAGTACACATATTTATCTAGGGGAAACCAACTGTTAAAAGCCCCTTAAGCTTCTTTTCATTAATAAGATGAATAGAGAATGTATTACAATTGTATTCTCATTTTGGGATCAACTTGCAAAAGAATAATTGTTCTCTCTGCTCAATGAGAAGCTTTGACCAAGAATTAGTCAATTTCTGCTTCCACCTGAGCTTCTATTTCCTTGCACAAATCCTAAGGAAATTAGCCCCTATTCTTTAGGATTTTCCTCCAAATTGATTGCACAATTCCAAAGGATTGATCATTGATTGCATGCAACACCTGTACACTCAAGGCTATTCTACAACTAATGTTACACTTCCTTAGAATCTCCACCACAACTAAGAAATTCAAATTTTTGGCATGCATGAGCTATTTTTGGCTCATTGATCAGTTAACGGGATGATAACTGAGTTATATTGTTGTCCTACTGCACAATTGAACTCCAACTAGTTCTATTAATAGTTAGAACTAGTTTAACTAAATACAACTGGAAATAACTGAACTGGATTGCTACAAATTAGAAATCACACATGCATAATTCAACTCCAAGCCCTATAACTTGAATTTTTCATAGCTAACTGAGTGACAAGGTCCATGTCACCTCAGTTAACTATCTCCAAGTTGTATGTTGATGTGGAAATTTTTAATCTACTCAATTTGGCCAAGGAAAAGTCAAATTTAGCCTTTCTTTCTACACTTATCAACAAGTACACTTAGGAAATGTGGATGATAGAAGAGATAGTGTCATTCACTGTGTTATAGTGTAACAAAATCTTGGATTGCAATTTTTCAAAATGGGAGAATGTGGCAATGTTGTGTTAGCTGATATTAGAGCAGTGTGTGTTGCGATGAGAGGCCAATAGTGCATATGTAGAAGAGAAAGGCTGAGAGCAGCCAAGTGATGATTGAATGAAGGTCTATATTTTAGTTGAATAAGCACGTTTTTGTATCGTGAACATAAGACAAAGTGTTTTTTGGGTTTTGGATAAGTTAAGGAAGCGAATGAGGACAGAAGGTTGTAGGGGAGAATAAAAAGTTGAAACAAGGAAGAGTGAGTTCCAAGAACAATGAGCAGTAGTCACTTATTAAGTGTGGATTGGATCCTACAAAAGAAGGAGGTTTTTCTTCCATCTTAGTGTATATTGATGAGCCCCTATATTGCAACAAGAGTGTTGTAACTCCCGAGGTTACCCGATTTAATTATGAACCTGGGGTTTGTACACACTTAAGATATGATAATGATATATGCACATTAGGTCATGTTATACTCATGCCACCTTCAAGGAATGGAATAGTTAAAGGCATACAGAGACCACTCTATCAACTGACTCAAGGAAGGAAATTTCATGAAAATAGATTTTTTCTCTAACTGCAGAAATGAAAATATTGTTCTACTTGCAAAAGGAGTGAAGACGCTACTTGTTCAAATGTAAATGCTAACCCTAGTTGCAGGAACAGAAAGTTTATACTATGTGCAAAATGGAAACATTATTCTGCTTTCTAAATGTAAATTATATGCTACTTGTAGGAATGTAAACATTAATCTAATTGCAAAATAGAAAAGTTGCATGAAAAAGGAAACTAACCTATGTGATAACAATGCTTACAATTAAAATCCTAATAGAAGTATTAATGCAAGAGAAATATTTCTAGTATACCATGCATGGATAAATCAAAATTTAATACAACTTTAGTGATAGAGTTAATTATGCATTTCATGAGGCAATCAAGAAGATCAATTATTGTATCTCTAAATTCATAAATATGCCCACTAACCCTAGTTGTAGAATTGTTTTGCAGTGAAGAAAAGACAAGTATTAAGTGGTATTTGGTCTTCCTCAATCATAATTTCGGAACCTAGGGGACATTATTCAAGGCTAAGGGGAAAAATTCAAACTTTTGGAGCAAATCTGGTCAAGTTTATATGGTCCTACAATATGCTACAACTTTGTTACGTGATTGTCTTGTCTTGATACACGACGTGATCCATGAGCATTATGAGTGTGGAAAATGTGATATAAAGGTGGGAAAGGGTAGATGAAGGTATATGAAGGTTGTATGAAGTTTTTTCCAATCTTACCACCTCTGAGAGGCCCATCTTGCACAAAAATAAATGCACATAGTGTCCTTCAATGACCCATAAATGTACTTTCATTGGAAGAGCTTTGAGGGCGTTGTGAGGTGAGGAGAAAGAGGTTGATGATGTTACGAGGAATGTAGGATTAATATTTCAATCCTGCAATACATTAGTAGTACCTTCACACCAGACAAATGATTCTTTTTGAAACTTGAAAAGACTGGAAAACTGATAACCAAATTGTAGCAAAATGAACTAAATAAAAAAGGATGAATTGAAATTTATGAAACTAAGTAAAAAAGGATTAGTTGAATTTTATTTGCATCAAAATACATCTATCTTGTAGCATGAATATGACCTACATCCATGAAATATTGTGATTTAATCCCTAAGTGTGTAGAAAATAGAGCATGTAAAAGAGAATTAGTCTAAGATCTAACAATTGCAAAGGAAATTAACCACATGTTTTTGGCTTGCTAATACATATTCCTCAACCACACTTCCCAAAAGAGAGCTGGTAGATAAACATGCACCAATGAATTTTATAAGAAAAATTCTATCAAGAAAGAAAAAGAGATATTGATATGAAAAGCAATGCATGGATAAAATACAGAAAGAGAGACTAGATTCTCTAGGTTGGGACCTAACCCAAGGGGTCTCATCCCTTTGAAAAAACTCAGATGGAAGATAACAATAATTTTTTCATTTACCTAAAATCAATTTCAAGTACTTCAAGTAGAGAAAATGAAAATGACAATCTCAAGATCCTAGCTCTTAGTAGCTCATATCCACTCCAAAAGCTCAAATCCAATTGAGCCCTTAGGATTGCTTATTTATACAAAAATGAATGAGGGGCAACCTCGTTTGAAGGAAGATTGCTTCCCTCCAAAATCTCTAAAAAAATGGATCTAAATCCCTTAGATATTCGCAATTAATTGAGTGCATCGACTGTTAGTAGACCCTCGAGTTGTAGGTGAGTGATTTTATGGATCAAATGGAGTTGTAGGTGAGTAAATGCAGGGGAAAAGCCTCATACATATCCTCCAACTACCTCCAATTTAGCTTAGCATAAATGCACTTGAAAGCACTATTTTCCTGCACATTAACCACATTAGTCCATGAAGTATGACAAACATCCTTTAGTCTCCCTATTAAGCACACTTTTTGTCAAAAATGTATTAATAAATGTGAGAAAAGAGAAAATTATAGGTCGAATGATGGAAAAATGGACCTTATGATATACCTATTGATGGGGCCCATCATCACCCCCATGTTGAAGGTGTTTCTCACCCTTTGAGCAACTTTCTCACTAATATATAGCTCATGTATGGCCTTGGTGGCCTCTTTGACATCCCAAAGCCCCTTAGAGGTTGTACATTCTTGTGGATAAAAAATTGTAGTTTCCGCTATTGTTTCCAACTCCCTTTGTTCCTCTACCTTATCTCTTCTTTCCTATAGGCCCAATAACAAGGGAGGACTGAGATTTAACCCTATGCAGTTTATCTTCAATATTTTAACAATTCTCTTGTAGAGTGGGTTTCTTTCTAGGGAATTTCTCAACCTCTCAAGGGAGTGGTATTTCTCGATTTGTATATTGTTGGGCATAGCATACCATCTCCTTTGGTAGGCCTGCAAACTCTTGGTCCCCAAAATCCTAAAAGTATCTTCAAAATGGAGGATGGCTTGATCTTGTTTCTCTAAGTAGTGAGGGGCTAATTTAGAGTCTACAAATATAAGGCTATGGTTTCTTATGCCAACCTTGTGACTTGTTAATTCTGATCTCATATATAGAAGCTCAGTTGATTCATTGACCATATCCTTCTTCACTTCCTTATCCCTTTCTTCCTCATGGAAAATCCAATAGGCTAGGGCCATTAGTTATGCATCTCCCAACCTTGAATTGGGGTCCCAAAATTTCATATTCGTGAGGATCATGCTATGCATATAAAACTTAGCCAATTTGGCCCTATCTAAATTCTGACATATTGGAAAAAATCAATAAATTTCATATAGTCCTGAAATGGGAGAGAGCCATATTTTGCAAGGGTTTTTCATTTGAAATTGCATCCATTGTTGTTTGAAGAAGATTGCATATGATTTGGATGGTTTTCCACATTGGATGGCCTCCTTGGCCAAGATTTCCATGGTGGAAAGTGGTGAGACCTTATATTGCAACAAGAGTGATGCAACTCCCAAAGGCTAATCAACTTTACTTAATCAACCCGGGGTTCGTGCAAACTTAGAGTTGACAGTGCTATATGCACAATAGCTGAGTTCTACACATGCGATCCTCATCTAAGTTCTACAATGAGGTGCTACTTCTAGGGTCACGCATCTAAATGTAATCTAAGACTAGAAATTAATCACGACAATTACTCTATTAACAGGGAAAGAAACTACTCTAGATCACACTAATTCATCTAGCTAATTGGAAGAAATATAAATTCACACTTATGTTAATGCAATAAAGGAAATTGCACTAAGTGGCATTTAGAAGCTAGATTGATAAATTGAATTGCAGAAAAGGAAACTAATCTAGAGCACACATACTTAATCAAATGACTAATTGAGTCCTATCTATCTCATGCTTAACTACTATGTTTAATGATGCATATAGCAATGAGCTAATCACACTTTTAAATGACTATGTTTTGCAGCAAAAGAAGGAGGCGTTGAGGTGGTCTAAGAGGGACCCTAGACCAGAGGTTGAAAGCTGAAGGTATATTGGTGCCTTTACTAGGCTTAGATGAGGTGAAAGAGTAATTTTTGGCTGAAGGAGAGATATTTTGGCACTGTTAGAGGAAGTTGCAATAGGATTTTGTGGTAGTGCTACAGGATGTCCTAAAAAGCTACAGGAAATGGGTTGTGTAGAGTTTGAGGCTAGAAATGGTGAGGAAAATGTTAGGAGATGTGGGTTAAAGGTGGGTCTAGGTAGATGAAGGGTATCCAACCCCTTTTCCAAGCTCAAAACTCTTCACAAATCCTGTCTTGCACCTTCAAGGTGGCTCTCGGTGATGTGGTGGTGATTTATAAAAATAGGGTTGTATGTGACTTGGATGGAAGGTGGTTGATGAAGGGTGGAGACTGAAACTGATGGTGCTAAAGGGGTCCTCCTCTACTGCTCTATTCAAACCTGCAATCAAAATAGTTTTTCATGCATTCATCATTGATAAACTTATCATAAAAATGGTGGAAACGATGAGTTGAATTTAAATAAGCCTACCTATGCAACTGAAACAGAAATCTACCTTAAGAAAAGTAAACTATCTAACTTTTCCAAGAAATCATAAACTAAAAGACATTTTTTGTCTTTGGTGGAAGACCTTTCTCCTCAAGCTCCAATGGAAGAGGTGAGAGAGGTGGCTTAGAACAAAATTTTGAGGTTTTATATACTACTCAACATAAAATGAAAGAGATTAACTACTGAAACATAAGAGAAAACACAAGTACATAAGAGATACTAAGGCCAATGGATTGGGCCCTAGCCCACAAGATGAACTCCCTGAAACTAACTCAGTGGAGAAGAAACCAAATGCTCATTTTATTTTGTAACTAGTCTTGTACATAACACATGAAATTCATAAATGCCTAATACAAGAGCCAAGAGTGCTCTAGCTACATCCAAAAATCGAATCCTAGTGATCTCTTTCTCTAGCCTATTTATGCTAAAGGGTAGCTACCAACAGTTCCCTAAAAAGTAGGTATTTTTTCCCTTGGAACGTGAGAGAAGTGGAGCTTGGATCCCTTTGATATTTAATTTTCTTGGTTGCCTCTAATTTCAAGTTGTTAGAGGATAATATTTAGGAGATATTGGCTTCCTTTAGGAGTTAAGGAGGTGGTCAACCCTCCTACAAGCACTCCTTTTTTTCTACTTCGAGCCCTTATTCTGCAATATTCCTGAAAAATGGCATTATTACCCTGATTTTCTTGCATTTAAACCACATTAGGCCTCGAAGAATGAAAACCCTAAATACACCATTCTCACTAGGAAAAATATAAAAAAATGCAAATAAATGTGTGAGAGAGATAATAATTAAGGTAAAAAGGTGACAATGAAACCTTAGAATGTACCTAATGATGGTGCTTGTTGTGGCTCATTCACATTTTTCTTTATTTTATTTTCAAAATACAAAAAAAGCATCTATGATAAAATGAAAATCCTTCATATGTGTGAAAGTCATTTTATATTTGCATATTGATAAATTAATATGTTTTTGGAGCATGTGAAGGTGGGACCAAGAGTTCCAGCTAATACCTGTGTGAGTTGGCGGGTGGGATTAAAACCTGTTTCATTTGATGAAGACCAGCAGGAACCTGCGGACACAAACAACCCGCAAGTTAGTAGGAGAGGTGCCTCCGCAGTGGACCTCGCTAACTAATAGCAGATCAAGAATCAAAGGTTCTGATTCACTGAAGGGGAAAGACCTTGACGAATGTTATGTACCCCCAAGCGCTCCCGTAGTGATGTATGCATCCAGTTGGCGACAACTCATCTGTAATGTCATATGTACCGTTACTTGTCCGTTTAAACATTAATTCAACATTAATTCTTGAACTCCGCGCCATATATTTAAAGGATTCAAGTATTTATTTCTTCTATCAGTCTCTTATTATCAGTCTTCTAAGAAGTCATTCTAGTCTTTCTATTTTCTTATCTCCGCATACCATTTTTCACCAACCTACATTATTCCATGGCAACGCAACCTTCCTTCTCTCATTCTTCTAGCCATATACCTCTCATGGATACTGAGAAAAATATTCAGGACACCATCTGTACCATTGAGAATTTTCCCTTCTACCAGAAAATTATCTTGAATGAGAAAAATTCCCCCATCTATTCAGCTATGGCTAATTCTGGTGTTCTCTCTGCATGCATCCCAAAAAACTATCTTTTTTCCAAATTTGTGCATTGGTTAGTGTCTGTGATGTATCTCGATAAATTTTTGTGATGAATTTATTAGGGGAAAATGTTCTTCAAGTTTCAGCCCAGTTAATTCGCCAAGCCCAGTGTTATCCTCAGTCTGAGTCTTATGTCCAGTTCACTAATGAATCATTGGTAGCATTCTATGATAATATTGTAGGACAGGAGTTTCCCAAGGTCATCTCCTTTTTGAAGCCGAATATGGAGCAATTTGTAGTAGATGATAAAGAATTCCCATTAGTAAATTTTGACACAGAAGTCAGGCTAGTGCTACAATCTCTATCAAATATTCTTGGAAAAGAATATGCCACTCAAATTGATAGGTAAGTGTTGGGATTGTTTGCCATGATGATGAAGTCTAAAGTAGTGTTGGGTATTTCCTCTTACTAGCAAGAGGTTTTTAATATTTAGCTCATGAGCTTGTCCCTCACTGGGTCCTTCAGGTTCCCCTCACTTATCACTTATCTATCTCTGTATCAAAATGTAGAGGAATTTTTGCATTTAGGATTGAACATAAGGGATGCGAATAAGAAAAGATAGTCAGTAGTTTTCTAGACTGATATTGTAAGAAATGAACCAGATGAGGGAGGGATGTTTTATTTTGCTACTTATTTGATATCATTTTCTTATAAGGTTTTAAATGGGGTTCCTCCTCCATTCTTCCCGCCCAAAGCTCAGGAGTGTCTTCAGTTAAGTAATAATTGTAAATTTTGGGATTGGTTTGTATATGAGGATTATTCAGAGATTAGATTATATGGAGCTAGAATAGAACCTTATAGATTACCAACTTTTGTCCCTATGAGTTTGTTTGCATTGGAATTTATTAGACAAAGTCTGAATGTAGATCAAGTTCATTTTCTTCCAATGAATAAGGGTCATTTGCTTAAGTTTCATATGTCTGTGGGTCCATTTGTAGTTAATATGAGGAAATAATTTAACGAAGCTAACAGGATGTTAGAAGGTATGCACTTGTTACTAGGTGAGAAATGGGCCTATGACCTTCACAAGGTGGTTTCTAACAAAAGGGTTGAAAATGGTTATTTTTCTTTCATTCATGATAGTAAGCCTGAACTTGAAAATTTGGCTAATAAAAGTTTTGCAAGTTTTGTTAGTTCTAGCATACACACTCCCATCATCTCTGAGAAATTGAGAAAAATAAGTAAAGAGACAACTGTTGATTCTGAAGATGAGGAACAGAGAGCTGAGAAGAGGACAAGACTGACTGAAGAAATACCAAGCACTCAGCCTGGTATCCTCCTTCAATTAGGAGAGGAATAGAATGTACCAGCTTCACCTACAAGACATGAAGATATTCAAGATCAAGTCCCTCTGATCAAGCAGGTTTTTGCTCAGATTGCAGAGAGGAATCAACAGATGAAATCTAGTATGGAAGTGTAAGAAGAATATCAGATTACTCTTGAACAAACTAGATTATCTACTGCCATGGAATTATAAAAGGATCAGTTTAAAATTGATTTTTCTCACCCATCTGAAATGACAGTAGCGTCATCAAGTAGTTTTAAAACTATTAATTTGACTGTTTATGTGAAGCAAATTACTTTACCTAATAAAGTTAATTTACATTTGCAGATAAGGAAATTGATTGTTAATGATTTAACCAACTCCAGTGCAACTGCTCAAAAAGCATAACAAATGCTAGGAAAAGTGATCAAGCAGTTGAAATTTGAAAAGGATAATTCCAGGGCTCTGTCAACTTAGAATGAAGAATTGAAAAAGATAATTGTAAATATTGGAGTGAATCCTAATGATAATTCGACTATACAAAAATTGTTACAAAGTGTTGAGTCAGAGATAAATGTGCCGAAGAATAAATTAAAGTTGCCTATAGGAGAACACTCAATGGCAGCAGAGGTAGCAGAGGTTGAGAATGAGAAAGAAAATATTTTACAACAGCTGTTACAAAAAGAGAAGGAGATCTCTAAGTTAAAGGATTTTGTCCTTAACTTGGAAACTCAAATTGATTCTCATTCTTGTACTATATTCATGCCATCCAAAACTGATGATCCAGCAGCAAGATTATCTCAGTTGAGTACAGAGTTGAATATGACATAAAATGATCTCAAGAAGGCTCAAAGTGACTTGGAGACAATGACAAAGATAATGCAGTTCCAAGAAGGAGAAGTCAATAAGTACAAATCAAATTGTCAGATGGCCAATAATGAAATCAAGAGTTTAAAGGAAAAACTGAAAGGAAATATAACTATGATCCAAGAAAATACATTGTATGCAATGAAATCATTGAAGCTATGAGAATAGCTTGGGAGTCGCTGACAATAGTGTCAAAGGAAAAGAACATTATCAGATATTTAGAGGAAATTGTTATGGCAGATAAATAGAAGAATCTTAACAGACCCTTATGGGCAAAGAAATTCATTGATTTCATCAATTCTAAGATAGATCAAGAGTTGGAATAAAATGAAATTAAAGACAGGACATTATGTGTCCTAAAGATGAATAAGTTGATTGTAAAAAATGCTTGCAGGAAGTCGGCAGAAAAGAAGTTGGCAGAGATTAAACAAGATGTAAACAGGTTTGATAACATATTTTACAAAAGGGCTAGCACAGGATTGCCTTCGTGCTGGGATCTCAAAGGAAGTATTTTGTCATGGGATTTGCCTATGAGCCACTGTTAGTGCTAGAGAAGAGTAAAATTGATAATACCCATGAGAAGACCGCTATCCTGAAAGGAGCTACAATTGTTAATTTCTTACAGAGGAATTTTCTATTTCTTTGGATAGTAAAGAATTTGTTCACAAAATGACCCAATTTCAGTAGGATCATAGTCTTCAGGCTTGAATATCATAAGTTGATCAATTATCCCAAAACCAGCATCGAGATACGGAAGAAGTGTAGAGCATGGATGACTGATTCATCTAGTGACACCTTGGCATCACTGAAGGACACGTCAACAAATCCAGAGAATATAGTGGCATCCAATCAAATTAAAATTCAGCAAATAGATTGAGGCTTTAGTTTTAATTATCTTTTTAAAAGATCCATATTGTAATGAAGTTGTTAATTGCCATGTAATAGTAAGTTTATGCAGTTTTAGGTAGTTTGAGCAATTACAAGTATTTTTCAGTAGTTACAATTGTTTTGTATTGTACTTAAAGAAATAAAAAAGAAAGAGGAGGGTTCCGAGTTTTGGACCTATGGATGACTGTAAATTTTGTACTGAATTTTCTGAAAATTAATGAAAGAAGATCAGGTTTCTTGCACCTGTTGATGTTGATGTGTTTTTCCAGTTTCATCATATGTTTATTCTTCTATGAATGAGGTGAATTAATGGTGTTGCGGGTCTCTTTTTACATTTGTAAGTAAGAGTTAAATGTCCTTAATGTGTGCTCCTTCACTCCAAATATCTTGTCTCATAAAGTTTCTTCTGATATTTAAAGTGATAGATTATATTATTCAACATATCATTTTGAGTTCCTTTCCAATTTCTTCCTTCCATTTTAGTGAATATCAGCAGATAATGGAATTTTGAAGACTTTCATTATATCAGATTATTTAGGGTTATAAATAATTAATTTCTAAAGGTGTTAAAAAAATACCATCTGATATCTTAATTTTGTGACATACATTTATAAATGTCTTGAGCATTGATTCCTACCACATCCAAGGGATTATTTCTTGAGAAACAATATTTTTTGGCACCGTTTCCAGGGAGCGAAGAAGCGAAGTTCATTTCCCTAGGTTCTCTTTCTGTTTCCTCTGGTTTTTTAGGGAGGAGGAAATATTCGGTTTTTTTTATTCTTTTCAGAATTCTGGCTTTCAAAAGGCCACACACGAGGTCAAATACCTCGCAGCAGAAAGTCCCTACTTTGTAAGACCTGGAAAAATTGGTTTCTAAAAATGCTTAGAAACCAAAAGCCCCTTCGAAACTTGATCCTACATTGTCTACTCCTGGCAACAGTTCTCATAATCCCTTATTTGAAGTTATTTCCAAGAAACTCTCTTTCTTGGAACAAGATTCTCCTTCCACACCCACTCATTTTCAAGAACCCAAGTTAGAAGAACATTATTTCGAGTCTGTTTCTTTTACCTTTAGTTAGAAGCTCAACCAAAATTAGTTGTTGTTTCTTTTTCCATCGTTCATCAACCCACTACCATATCAACCTTATCACCACCTTCGTTCACTTTCACAGCAGGTACACCAACCTCAACTACCCAAGGAAAAATTAACCAAGGTGTCAATATGGCAGCACCAGCTTTCTTAATGAATAGATGTGCACCTTTAAATCTTCCACAACTAATGAATTCCATGCCTCAAGAATACCTCAAAATACTTCCTCGTTTCACTGGAGAAGATGAGGTAACTGCAGAACAACATTTACCTTTGTTTTTCACTTTCGCATAGAATTTAAATGTTGAACATCTGGATGTTGTGATGAGACTATTTGTGCAGTATCTAAATCAAGAGGCTATAAAATGGTTCAAAATTTTACCAAATGCTTTGATAAATAACTGGGATGAGTTGGAAACTCAATTTACTCAAATATGGGGAGAAAAGAGAGATCATGGTTACTCATTGATAGAGTTTAATGCAATCAAAAGAAAGCCTGATGAAAACATTTCTCATTTTGTAAAGAGATTTAACAAATTGTACAATAGTTTACCTATAGAAATGAATCCCCCCCCCCCTGTTGGAAAAAATGTAGTTTTTGCTGGGGATTTTGAAGCTGAATTTAGTGTTATATTGAGAGAAAGAAGAGCCCAAAATCTCAAACAAATACAAATTGTTGCATTGGAGATTGAGGCTAACATGACTACAGCTAGAAAAATTAAAGAGAAGTAGTCATTTCAAGATAAGGGAAAATCAAAGGAAGAATCACCATAGGATCAAATAATTGATGATATGACAAAGGTGATCAAAAGTTTTCAAAAAAGGTAGTGAATATGGAGTTAGCAATTAAGAACACCCAAAGACCTGCACAACAAAATAGAGGAGGATTCAATCCTCAATTTAGTAAACAACCCCTGCAAATTTTGCAGAGCGAGAGAAGAGATCAAGACCAAGTTTAAGCACCATTGTACATTGAAGCAGCACTTGCACAATCAACAGAGGCTAATAAAAAAGAAGTTGAAGATCAAATATCTACTATATACATAATAGAATATGAAGAAGAGGAAGAATGTGAGGGATAATATGTTGAAGCAGAGGTGTCTTTTGATCAGGATGAGATGGATGAGTATTGTAGGGAATTTGCAGATTTTATGCAAGCTGAGTTGCATAAGAAGTATGATTTGAGATCTATAAAAAGATCCGGGGTACAATATGATGAAGGTGAACATCAAGATTCTTTTCCTTCTCCAATGGCGAATCCACCACAAAAGAACTCAGTAACACAAGCAAACAAAGGAAAACAACCTGTGAATTCAGTGAACAAAACAAAAGTGAAACAACCTAAATCCTCCCAAAGCAAGTCTGATGATACTAATATTTTGGAGAAGGTAGTCCATGTACCTGAATAAGTTTCAAATCCTTGAAGAAACGAAGAAGAACATGAGAAGAATGTCAAGCAGATTCAAGCTTTAAGTCTATCAAAATAACTGTAGAAGGTCAAAATTCAGGTGCCTCTCCTTGAATTAGCTAAGACATTAGGTTACAAAAAAGAAATCGTTGAATTCATTAATCTCGCACAGATTGAAGACATAGGTGATGCCTTAAATTTGCAAGAAGAAAAGCCAGTGGTCACTTTTTGTCCTCACGTTGAAGAAGTAGATTCTTTTGTTCCTCCATTTTACATTTCATTGCTTCTTCATCATTTTCTCCTCCATAATTGCATGTTATATTTAGGTGCTTCTCACAACCTTATTCCAATGTATGTCATGAAAGAGTTTAATTTTTAGATCACTAAACCATACAAAGACCTGTACTCATTTGATTCTAAGAGGTTGAAATGTGTTGGGGTAATCAAAGACATGGTAGTATCTTTGGCTCAGATTCCAGTGAAGAGTATTATGATGGATGTAGTGGTTGTTGATATTCCAGCTATATTTGGAATTCTCTTGTCAAGATCATGGGGAGAAAAGTTGGGAGTTTTAAAACCGGACTTCACGTATGCTATCATTCCTGTTCTCAATGGGGAAGAAAGGAGGTTGTATAGAGAAACAATATTTGTGAAAATTACAACAAAGAAAGATGCAGGAAACTCCCCCATTTACAATCAGGAAAAAGAAGATCTTTCTTGTTTTTTACTGCATGAAGATGAAAAATTTACTGAAGACACAAAGAAGCAGCTCTCTTCAGCAATTGTACATAAGGAATTGTATTCAAAATATGTTTGGAAATGCTTATTTTGATGGTGCCTACTCAAAAGATGGCACGGGAGCTAGATTCTTATTGATATCTACATAAGGTAATATTATGTATTTTTCTTTTAAGTTAGAATTTGATTCAACAAATAATGTGGCTAAATATGGGGCTATGATCCTAAGTCTACAAACTTCCAAACAAATGGGAATTTGATGTATGTCTATTTTTGGTGATTCTGAATTAATTATAAAGCAGATTAAAAATCAATGTGAAACTAAGCATCCAATGTTGAGATCATATAGGAATGGAGTTTTGGATTTGATTCAAAATTATTTCAAAGATTTCAAGCTATAATTTATTCCAAGGGAAGAGAACAGATTGTTAGATTCATTGGCAATAGCAGCCAACACCTTCAAGCCACCTATAAGTCCAAGATTGAGGTATGAGATTGAAATTAGACACATGCCTTCCATTCCTGACAATGTGAAGCATTGGTAGGTGTTCGAATATTATGAGAAGATAACTCACTTCTTGACCCTAGTTGAAATTTTTGAAGATGATGAGATAGATCAAGAAGAATAATAGATAGAGCAGAAAGGAGAAATAAGAAATTTGAAGCAATCAATAGGTGAGCAGAAAATTATCTAATTAAAAGAAAATGTATTTCCTAAGGGATTATTTCCTTTTGAAAGATTATTTGATTCCAATGATGTTGTTGTCAATTCAAAGAAAATTCAACAAGAAGGAGAGATGGAAGAATGTAATTTTGGAACCCAACAGGAGCCAAAGACGGTGAGATTATCCAAAGGTGTTCCAAAATATTATAAAGAGAAGTACATTGATCTCTTCAAGAATTATATGGATGTGTTTTCCTAGACATATGAAGATTTAAAAACACATGAAAAAAGTATAATTCAACACAAGATTCTGTTGAAGGAAGGAATTAAACCTCATAGACAGAAACTCAAACAGATCAATCCATTGTTGCTAGCTCCAATTGAGAAAGAAGTGAAGAAGTTGCTGCATGCAAAAATTATAGTTCCTCTCAGATATTTAGATTGGGTTTCAAATTTGGTTCCTGTAAGGAAGAAGAATGAGAGATAAGGTTGTGTGTAGACTTCATGAATTTTAACAGAGCATCCCTAAAGGATAATTATCCATTGTCGAAAATTGATTCTGTATTACAGAAGGTGACAGGTGCTTACAGGTTGTCTATGATTGACGGATTCTTCGGGTATAATCAGGTAGTAGTGGAAAAGCAAGATCAGAAGAAGACTACTATCACAATGCCCTGGGGCACCTTCATGTATTCAAGGATGCCATTTGGCCTTATGAATGCAGGGGAAATATTTCAGAGAGCCATGGACATAGCATTCGTGTGGGACAGGTTTGTAGTTATATATCTGGATGACGTAACCATTTTCTCTGGGTCAGATGATGAACACTTGGATCATTTAAAAAATACTTTTCAAAAGTCTAGGAATTTCATGTTGTCATTAAATCCCAAGAATTCTTTATTTGCCTTAGAAGAAGGTAAATTATTGGGTCATATAGTTTCAAATCAAGGAGTAAAAATTGATCCAGCAAGGGTGGAAGCCATTCAGACAATTCCTTTACCCAAAAGAAAGAAATATGTCCAGAGATTCTTGCGAAAAATAAACTTTCTGAGGTGATTTGTGGCCAATTATGCTGAGATTGTGTGAAGCATAATGGATATGTTGAAGAAAAATGCAGAAGTGAAATCAAATAAAGAATCAAGAGAAGAATTTGCTAGAATTAAGGAAGCATTGCAGGAAGCTCTAGTTATGATTAGCCCAAACTATCAGAAAGACTTTCAAGTATTCTCATTTGCATCCCATACTACTATTGTTGTTATATTGTTGCAGAAAAATGAAGATAGTAAGGAGAAACCAGTAGTATTTTTCAGTAAAGTTCTCAGAGATGCTAAGCTCAAATACAATATTCTGGAAAAACAAGTATATGCTTTGGTCAAAGCATTGAAAGCCTTCAGGACTTATGTGTTACAGTCTCAAATAACAACTTATGTCCCTAATTCTGCTGTAAAAGATGTGCTGGTTCAAAGTGATGTTGAAGGAAAGAGGGGAAAATGGATAGCAAAAATCCAAGAATATGATTTGGATATCAAACCCACCAAGTTGGTCAAGGGACAGGGTTTAGTGAAATTGTTGACAGAAGCAAATTTTCAAGCCCTGGGAGTTAATCTGTTGTCACCAGTGGATGGAGCGGTTAATGAAGAAGTTCAGAGCGAGTCTAAGACAGACATTCAATACAAATTTTTGTGCTTTGATTGGTATAAATTTATTGTGCATTAATTGTGTTTCTTTTCTTGTCCAACTTCACTAAATAGAAAAAAATATAGAGCTCTGAAGCTCTAATCTCAGCCATATGTTATATTGGAAGCAAAACTATACTAGAAAGATCCTACTGGTATTTTGCTGTTGTGTTTGATCGAAGCAGAATCTACTAAAGTCACCAAAGAATATCATGAAATTCTGTGTGGAGGACATTATATATGGAAGGTCACATCTCATAAGATTCTCAAGTTAGGCTTCTATTGGCTAACCCTATTTGCAGATGTCTTTAGACTGGTTAGAAGTTGTCAGAAGTGCTAGTTGTTTGCTGAAAAGAAAAAACTTTCTCTGTTACCTCTCATCCCAATATTCATTGAAGAGCCTTTTAGGAAATGGGGATTGGATTTTATTGGAGAGATCAATCCACCATCAAGTGGATTCTAACTACCATTGATTACTTTACAAAATGGGTTGAAGAAATCCCCACCAAGAAGGCGAATGACCAAGTAGTGATGAAGTTTCTAGAGGAAAACATTTTCAGTAGATTTGGATGTCTAGTCAAAATTGTGACTGATAATGCTCAAGTATTCAGTTTTGCTCATTTCATTAATTTCTGTCAAACATATAATGTTATTTTATCACATTTCAAATCGTATCATCCCCATGGGAATGGATTGGAAGAGTCTTCAAATAAGACATTGGTCAGAATATTGAAGAAGACAATCACCGAGAATCAAAAGGATTGGGATATCAAGTTGAATTTTTCTCTCTAGGTAGTTCGAGTTACTACCAAAAGATATACTGGTAATTCTCCCTATGAATTGGTTTATGGAACTTGAGCATTATTTCCTACTCAGCTAGCTAAACTAGTAATTCCTTTTCTTCAAGAAGCACAGGAATAACATAATTCTCTGATAAGAATATTGAACAAAGTAATTGAGTTTGGTGAAAATAGAAACAAAATTAGGGATAACTTGATTACTTATCAGCAAAAGATGAAGTCAATATTTGATAGGAAAGCAAAAGAAATCATTTTTCAAGCAGGATATTTGGTATTGAGGTGGGACAACAGACGAGAAGAAAATGGAAAGCATGGTAAATTTGATCCTCTCTGGTATGGTCCATACAGAATCTCTGAGACAAGGTCAAATAACACATTCATTTTGGAAGACCTAGATGGAGAGTCATTATAGCTGCCTGTAAATGGGCAGTGCCTGAAGCACTATTTCCAGCAATAAGAGTTTGATGGTTCACCATTGTACATACCAAGAGTTTTCACTGTTCATATATCACCAAGTAATATTTGACTCCATGCCCGAAGTGAAGGCACTAATCGGTGGTTCTTAGTGTTTCGTGGCAAAAAACACTATCCCCAAGTGGAGCCAGATGTTGTGGCTCATTCACATTTTCCTTTATTTTATTTTCAAAATAAAAACAAAATCATATATGATAAAATTAAAATCCTTCATATGTGTGAAAGTCATTTTATATTCGCATATTGATCAATTAATATGTTTTCGAAGCATGTGAAGGTGGGACCGAGAGTTCCAACTAATACCCGTGTGAGTTGGTGGGCGGGATTAAAACCTGTTTCAATTGATGAAGATTAGTGAGAACCCACAGGAAAAAACAACCCACATGCTAGCAGGAGAGATGCCTCCACAGTTGACCTGGCTGACTAATAGCAGATCAAGAATCGACGGTTCTCATTCACTGCGTGAGCAAGACCTCGACGAATTCTTCGTACCTCCGAGTGCTACCACAGTGATTCATGCATCCAGTTGGTGACAACTCATCTTTCATGTCATATGTACCATTACTTGTCCGTTTAAACATTAATTTAGCATTAATGTTTGAACTACGCACCATCTATTTAAAGGATTCAAGTCTTTCTTTCTTCTATCAGTCTCTTATTCTCAGTTGTCCACGAAGTCATCCTAGTCATTCTATATGCTTATCTCTGCATACCATTGTCCGCCACCCTAAATTATTCCATGGCTAATCAAAATTCCTTGTTTGGCTCTTCTAGCCATATCCCTCTCATGGATACTGAGCAGGATATTTAGGACACCATCTGCACCATTAAGAATTTAACCTTCTACCAGCAAATTATCTTGAATGAGAAAAATTCCCCCATCTATTCAGTCATGGCTAATTTTGGTGTTCTCTCTACATGCATCCCCAAAACATATCTTTTTCCTGAATTTGTGTGTTGGTTAGTGTATGTGTTGTATCTCGGTAAATGTTTTGTGATGAATTTCTTAGGGGAAAATGTTCTTAAGGTTTCAGCCCAGTTAATTCGTCAAGCCCTGTGTTATCCTGAGTCTGAGTCTTATGTCCAGTTCACTGATCAATCAATGGTAGCATTCTATGATAATATTGCAGGAAATTTTTTTACCTAGGTCATCTCCTTTTTGAAGCTGAATATGGATAAATTTGTAGCAGATGATAAAGAATTCCCATTAGTGAATTTTGACGTAGAAGTCAGGCCAATGCTACAATCTCTGTCAAAGATTCTTGGAAAAGAAGATGCCACTCAAATTGACAAGTCAGTGTTGGGATTGTTTTCCATGATGATGAAGTCTAAATTAGTGTTGGATATTCCCTCTTACTGGTGAGAGGCTGTTAATACTCAACTCATGAGCTTTTCCCTCACCAGGTCCTTCAGGTTCCCCTCACTTATCACTTATCTATTTTTGTATCAAAATGTAGATGAATTTTTACATTTGGGATTGAACATAAGGGATGAAAATAAGAAAATACATTCAGTAGTTTTCTGGACTGATATAGTAAGAAATGAAGCATATGAGTGAGGGATGTTTGATTTTTCTACTTATTTTATGCCATTTTCTTATAAGGTTTTAAATGGTGTTCCTACTCCATGCTTCCTGCCCAAAGCTCAGGAGTGTCTTCAGTTAAGTAATAATTGTAAATTTGGGGATTGGTTTGTATATGAGGATTATTCAGAGATTATATTATATGAACCTAGAATAGAACCTTCTAGATTACCAAATTTTGTCCCTACGAGGTTGTTTACATTGGAATTTATTAGACAAAGTCTGAACATAGATCAAGTTAATTTTGTTCCAATGAAGAAGGGTCATTTATTTAAGCTTCCTATGTCTGTGGTTCCATTTGTACTAAATATGAGGAAAGAATTTAATGAATCTAACCTGATGTTAGAAGGTATGCACTTGTTACTAGGTGAGAAATGGGCCTATGACCCTCACAAGGTGATTTCTAACAAAAGGGTTGAAAATGGCTATTATGCTTTCATTCATGACAGTAAGCCTGAACTTGAAAAGTTCGCTAATAAAAATTTTGCAGGCTCTGTTAGTTCCAGCATATAGATTCCCATCATCTTTGAGAAATTGAGCAAAATAAGTAAAGAGACAACTGTTGATTTTAAATATGAGGAACAGATAGCTAAGAAGAGGGCAAGACTAATTGAATAAATACCAAGCACTCAGCCTGGTCTCCTCCTTGAATTAGGAGATGAACAGAATGTACCAGCTTCACCTACAAGACATGAATATGTTCAAGATCAAGTCCCTTTGATCAAGCAGGTTTTTGCTTAGATTGCAGAGAGGAATCAAAATATGAAAGCTAGTATGGAAGTGCAAGCAGAATATCAGATTACTCCTAACCAAACTAGATTATTTACTGTCATGGACTTAGAAAAGGATCAGTTTAAAAATTATTTTTCTCACCTATCTGAAATGACAATAAGGTCATCAAGTAGTTTTAAAATTGTTAATTTGACTATTGATCTGAAGAAAATTCCTTTACCTGATAAAGTTAATTTACATATGCAGACAAGAAAATTGATTGTTAATGATTTAACCAAGTTTAGTGCAGTTGCTCAAAAGGCAGATCAAATGCTAGAAAAGTGATCAAGTAGTTGAAATTGGAAAAGGCTAATTCCAGGGCTCTGTCAACCTGGAATGAAGAATAAAAAAATATAATTGTAAAGATTCGAGTGAGTCCTAATGATAAGTCGGTTGTACAAAAATTTTTACAGAGGGCTAAGTCAGAGATAAATGTGCTGAAGAAGAAATTAAAGTTTCCTACTGGAGAACACTCAATGGCAACATATGTAGCAGAGGTTGAGAATGAGAAAGAAAATATTTTACAGGATATGTTACAAAAAAAGGAGGAGATCTCTAAGTTAAAGGATTCTATCCTTAACTTGAAAACTCAAATTGATTCTCATTCTTTTACTATAGTCATGCCATCCAAAACTGATGATCCAACAACAATATTATCCCAATTGAGTACAAAGTTGAAGATGGCATAAAATGATCTCAAGAAGGCTCGGAGTGACTTGGAGACAATGACAAAGATAATGCAAGCCCAAGAAGGAGAAGTCAATAAGTACAAATCAGATTTTGAGATAGCCAATAACGAAATCAAGAGTTTAAAGGAAAACTTGAAAGGAAATATAATTTTGATCCAAGCAAAAGACATTATATGGAATGAAATCATTGAAGCTATGAGAACAGCTTGGGAGTCCCTAACAATAGTGTTAGAGGAAAAGAACATTATTAGAGATTTAGAGGAAATGGTTATGGAAGATAAACAAAAGACTCTTAAAATAGCCTTATGGGCAAATAAATTCATTGATTTCATCAATTCTAAGATAGATCAAGGGTTGGAAGAAAATGAAATTAAAGACAGGACATTATGCGTCCTAGAGATTAATAAGTTGATTGTAAAAAATGCTTGCAGGAAGTCAGCAGAGAAGAAGTTGGCATAGATTAAACAAGTTGTAAACAGGTTTGATAACATATTGAGTAGGATTTCCTTTGTGCTGGGATCTCAAAGGAAATATTTTATCATGGGATTCCTATGAGCCATTGTTAGTGATAGCGAAGAGTAAAATTTATAATACCCATGAGAAGACCGTTATCCTAAAAAGAGATACAATTGTTAAATTCTTGCAGAGGAATTTTCAACTTCTTTGGATGGTAAGGACTTTGTTCATAGAAAGACCCACTTTTAGCAAGATCACAACCTTAAGGCTAGAATATCATAAGTTGATCAATTCTCCCAAAACCAACATCGAGATATGGAAGAAGTGCAAAGCATGGATGATTGATTCACCTGGTGACACCTTAGCATCACAGAAGGACACATCAGTAAATTCGGAGAATATAATGGCATCAAATCAAATTCAACTTCAGAAAATAGATTGAGGCTTTAGTTTTAATCATCTTTTTAAAAGATCCATATTGTAATGAAGTTGTTAATTTCCATGTAATAGGTAGTTTATCCAGTTTTAGGTAGTTCGAGCAGTTACAATTAGTTTTCAAAAATTACAACTATTTTGTATTGTTTTTAAAGAAATGAAAAAGAGAGAGGAAGGTTTTGAGTTTTGGACCTCTGGATTACTGTAAATTTTGTACTAAATTTTCTGTAAATTAATGAAATAAGATCAAGTTTCTTTCACCTGTTGATGTTGATGCGTTTTTTCAGTTTCATCATATGTTTATTCTTCTATGAATGAGGTGAAGTAATGTATTTGTGGGTCTATTTTTACATTTTTAAGTAAGAGTTAAATCTCCTTAATGTGCACTCCTTCACTCCAACTATCTTGTCTCATAAAGTTTCTTCTCATATTTGAAGTGATAGATTTTGTTTTTCAACATATATTTTGAGTTCCTTTCCAATTTCTTCCTTCCATTTTAATGTCTGCAGATAATGGCATTGTGAATACTTTCATTATATCATATTATTGAGGGTTATACATAATTAATTTCCAAAGGTGTTAAACAAAGACCATATGATATCTTAATTTTGTGACATACATTTATAAATGTCTTGAGCACTAATTCCTTACCACAACCAAGGGATTGTTTCTTCAGATACAACAGCGCTCATCATCACCCCCTTACAAAATGGTTGCTCATCCTATGAGAAACTCAGTCCTCTTTCTTCATTTATTTTAGTGCCCTTGTGGCCTCTCTTAGATCCCGAGGTATCATGGAAGGAGTACCTTCAGGAGGGTAGAACCCTGCATTCTTTTCTTCCTCCTCCTATTATTTTTCCTCTTTAGCTTGATCTTTTTCTTCACCCAGTCCCAAAAAAAAAGGCGTACTGAGGTTTAATCCAAGCCATTTTATATTCATTGTTTGCATAGCCCTTTTGTACAAAGGTGATCTTTCTAGGGAATCCCTTAATCTGTCTATAGTATGATACTCCATGTTTCTTAGGCTAAGAGGGAGGCCATTCCATCTTCTCTGACATGCCATCACACACTCCTCTCCAAACATTCTAGATATGCCATCATAATGTGAAATTTCCTGTGCGTGGGTGTTGAGATATTTGTCTGCAAGGTTGGCATCATTGGCTATTATTTGGTGGTTGTTTATGACCCTTGTAGGGCTAATTAGCTCTGCCCTGATTTGGAAAGGCTCTTTTCCTTCTCTCTTCATCACCTTTTTTTCCTCCTCTACCCTAGCTTCTTCATTTGATATCCAAGAGGCTAGGGCCATCAATTTCATATCCCCCAACCTAGAGTTTGGGTCTGAAATGTTCAGATAAACTAGGACAAGTTTATGCATGTAAAACTACGCAAATTTGGCCCTATCTTCTATGGTGGACTGATTGCAAAAATCAATAAATTTCCTGTATTTATGGAAAGGCAATGACCCATATGATGCTAGTGTTTTGATTTGGTGACTATAGCCTCTGCTCCTTCAAGTAAATGGCATAAGATTTTGAGGGATTCATGTGTTGTATTTCCTCCATGCACAGGTCTTCCATGGTGGAAATATACTTGTATTTTTTTTGTAGTTGGCCATTCAACCTTGCATTTTCTGGTTGGGCTTATTGTATCTCCTCTTTCAACATTGCCTCCCTAAGTCTAACATCAACCAAATCTCTCCCTTCTCAGTGAGTTTTTTTTCCATGATCCCTACATTTTCCACATTCTTAGTTTTTGAACTTTGCATGAAGTGGTTTATGCACGCTATCTCTTTCTATAACTCATAGAATAGGGGAAGTGTGAGATTTTGAGGGATCATCCTCCCTCCTTTAATGAATGTGTAATAGGAGCTAAAGTTTGGCTATGGGCTAGGATGTGGAACTTCTATAATGTCTTTTGGGATAATTTTTAGATAGGCTAGTTTTTCATTTGGTTCCTCCTCTTCCTTCTCTTGTTTCTCAATTTTGGCATTCTGCCCCTCATCGTCTGCCTTGTTTTCATCACCTTGGGCCTCCTTCCCTTCCAATGGTGTCTTTTTCTCTTCTCCCATGCCTTTTTTCTCTTCTAGTAGAAAATTATGAGTTTCCTATAGCAAAATTTGTGTTTCCTACTACCCCTTCTTTCCTTTCTCTTGGAGGTTTGTGGGTGTTGGTGCTTGTTTGAGGGATTCTAGCCTTGGGAGTGCCTCCTTGTATAGGTCATAGGTGTCATTTTCGGTGAAGTGACATCTTGAATATTTCCCTCCTCTGGCCCTATTTCTCCTTTCTTAATTGGTGATTCTTCAATTGTGATGAGGATCTTGGTTGGAGTGTGATGTATCCCTTGTTTCACCCTGGCACTCTTCCTGGTCTTGAAGTACATCGAGGTGTGCCTTTTTCTCTTTGCTTTCACATGGGTGCTTAGAGTGTCCAAAGTGGTAGTTACTTCATTTTCAGTGGTCCTTGGTGAAAGGTTGGTTTGTTGAGGGGAGATATAAGTGGTAAGCTTGGGGTCTAGTATCTCCTCCTATTATATATTTCCTTATATTCATATTTCTCTTCCTCTTATTTTTCATATTCTTATCCTTTTTAATGTTTCTTTTCCTCCTCTTCTCTTCCTTCATCTGCTCCTACATTTTCTATTGGTTTTCCCTCTGTTTCCATTTCATCTTCTTCCACTTCTTCCTCTATCCTTTCAATCCCTTCCTCTTCTGCTTTGATGCCCCTTTATCCAAGGATAGAGGCAATGGTCTCTCCAGGAGTGATGTTTTTTGTCCCAATGAATGATTATTTGTCCATGTCAATGAAGGTGGACCAAGGTACAGGGATTTTGAGTCTGTTGAGAGGATCTCCCACTATGATTTTAATGAGACCATGATGAGATAGGTGCTGATAATTTATTTCCCTTACCCTTTGGCTCATATCTCTGATCGAATGGAGGAGGAAGTATGGGATATTGAGTCTTTTATCTAAGGGAAAATCACCTTTGAACCTAAGTTTACGCAACAACTTAAAATGGTATACATAGACCACACTTAGTCTTCCCTCACAGGATATATATTTAATGATGTGGTAGGCTACCTCATCCCATAGGTAATGTAGAATTTCTCTTCTTACCCCATTTTTATCCTTAATGTATTCCTAATTGGGAAAGAAGAAACTCTTCTTAGAGGTAGTACCAGAGACTATGTCCTCTATGTTCCATTTAACTGCTAGAGGTAAGGTGGTGACTTTGCTAATGAACTCAGGGGTTATGGTAATTTCTAGCCCTATTACCACTGTGGTGGCCCTATCATATGCTTGGGAGTGCAAGGCTACTACAAATTCTTGAGCTGTTTCATCATTAAAGCCTTTTAGGAGCTCAAATAATCCCAACCATTGGTGATTTATAAAGATATCAACCACAAGAGGGTGTAGTCTAATTAATTTTATATGTGTGGGCTCCCTTCTATTGAAACCTCCCCCCATCTTGTGACTATGTCAGAGAGATGGTTGTCTGTGGCTTCTTTCCAAAAGTACTGTGATATGGGACCCCAAAGGTTTTATCTTTACACACAATGTGGTTTTATTATCCCTACTCCTTTGAACATCCTTTTAATTTCCTAAATTATGGCTTCACTGTGTGTAAATTACCATGAAAAATTTTTGCAACTTGATTGGGTGATGGCCACTTACCTCTAAAATTATGATGATCTATAGCTTGAAGGATTTTTTTTGGGAGTCAATACACTCTGAGGTTAGCCTACATGAAACTTTCTAACACTTTGTGGCCTCCTTGGAAACTTCCTGTAGCAACAATAGACTTTCTTGTAGCACGAGATGCATGCAAATCTCAACCATGGATCGAAGCTCCTCGGTGTCTCCTATCTATGTCCTACCATAATTGATCTCAAAATGCACAATAGCATGAGGGGGAATGAGCCAAAGTACACTTTTTATTCCAATTCAAACAATCTAGGAGCACATGGTGATGTGGATTTGACATGAGGTTTCCTCATTTGGACCGTTGGTCCCACTTGAGCCAATGATTCCCTCTTGCCTCAAAATCAACTCCAACTCCTTGTGATCTTTCCCTTAACTGATGTGATAGCTCTATGTGGCATGAAAACTCCACTAAATTTGTATTTTAACTATTCAAGGGTGGCTAAGTTAACTTGCCACCTTTTTGCCTATTAAAATCTCTTTTATCGACATTTACTCATTTTAGTAAAATGATGCATAACGAGAGGGTGAGGGATCCATACTTGCGCCTACCTGATGTCGATGAGTGGCAAGATTATTTGATGTAAGGAGCTGGAGCACTATGATGAGCACATGTGATTTTTTTTATTTGCTGTGTTTTTTTTATTCTTTTTCTGAGTGAGGGGCTTATTTTCTAAGTGAGGGGCTTATTGTCCTTTCTTGTTGATTCTTTTGTAGGTGCTTCATGAGATCCTAGGATGTTTCTACTAGTGCAGCTTCTCTTCAGGAGCCCTATGGTGATCTTCAAGAGCCATCTTCATAAGTCATCTCATGCCTTTTAGATGTGTTTATTGCATGCACACATTTTCTATAGGAAGTGATCATCTTCCTGTAGAAGTTCCCTTGTTGCAGTTTTGGAGCTCAACTAACCTAAGGAATGAAGAAAATTATTTTATGGATGATAGGGGAAATTCTACAAAGTGAATGGAGTGGTGTAATGGAGGAGGATATGAGAGGAGAGGCCCTATGTGAGGATTTATCTAAACTAGCTCATAATGGCGAAATAGAGGGTTTGATGAGTGAATCTTTATGCATGGGGTGGAGTGATGGTTAGTAATGGTATAAATAGGTAAAAAAAATATTTTTTCATGAATTTTTGAAGGTTAGGTGGCCTTGGTTGAGCTTATTCATCCTCAATGACTTTCCTGTAGCATTTCGGGGTTTCCTGTAGTAGCCTAGGAAATTGTGTAGCATTGCAGGGAGTAAGATAAAAATGGAAATTTTGCTCACATGGTGGGAGAAATGGATGAATGGATGCATGATGGGGTTGGAAATGGAGTGGATATGTAGAGGAGAGAGAAAGAGAGAGAAGGAAAGTTTCTCCTTTTGTCCAAATTGTCCCTGATCAGAAACTTGTAAAACTGAAGTAGGTTAGTGCATTGGTGTTGTGTCACTCTTTTGATTTTTTTCTTTCTTCTATTTTTTTTTTGAAGACACACGGGTTGTCTCAGTAGAGGTTTTAAACCCACAAGGCTTCCTTGGGCACCTCAAGGATTTTTTCACCCAAGGATCTTTTATTTCTCTTTTTTTTTTTCTCCAGGATTGCCTCATGGAGGTTTTCAACCCGGAATTTGGCCTTGGGTGCCTCAAAAAGGTTTTCACACATGTCTATTTATTTTTCTTTTTTCTTTTTTTCTAGGAAAATGATGGGCTGGAAACTATGGAGCTCCCAATGATATTCACCTCATTTATTGTATTGATAAACTCAGCCTTAGACTGGGGATTCTTGTAGATTTTTAGCCTCTAACCATTGATAGGCAGAGGAATCCCCTCCTTAGCTATGGTTCTAATCTAAAAAACCCAATTTTCATTGCATTTCTCCACTTGGTAAGGCCCTAGCCATATTTTCATTAAATTTCCCTTGAAGTCCTTGAATATCGAGTCATAGAGAAGAGCCCAATATCCTTCCTGAAATGTATTTTCTTTAATGTTCTATTCATTCCAAATTTTTCTTTGCAACTGGATTACTGTTGGGTGTGGAGCCTGATCATCTTGTTTATTTTGTATCATAGCATTGGAGCCTTGTACCTTAATGGGGCGGTAACACTTCCCATCATTAAATGTTGTCTGGGGGGTCCAGGGGGGGTGGCTGCGACTTTATGGATCCCCCCCTAGAGGGGGGTTTCGAAGGCAGCGCCCCCAAATCTAAAAATAGATGTAAAATTGCCTTATAAAAGTATAGTAATTTCTAGTCAATCTAGGCCGTTCATTAGGCAGATGATATCACGGTAGAAGTTATGTTTAGTTTAGGGTTTTTTGCCCTAGAAGGCAACCCCTCTCTTGTATGAGGGTATTGTATTGCGGCTGTGTATTGTATGTGTATTCTCGGAGCAAGAAACAGATAGGGAGACTGTGACAGAGAATAGAGGATATTACAGCGGATCTGTTGTAGGTTGTGTCTCTTCATTTTGCTAGATAATAGAAAGGAAGGACTGGCTGTTCGAGGTGGACATAGCTCAAACTTGGTGAACCACGTATATCTGTGTCTCTCTAGTTTTATGTGTTTTGTGTGCTTGTGTTTTCCGCATATATTATGTGTTTCATTGCTCTGTAATATATAATTTTCTAACAACTGGTATCAGAGCCGAAGGTCTATTTGACTAATAAACTCATAGGAAAGAAGGGTTCCTGGTCAAGTGGGAGCAATGGCGCAAGATGGTAAATTTAGGGTTGAGAAATTTAATGGCCAAAACTTCCCGCTGTGGAAGATGCAGATGGAAGATTATTTGTATCAGAAAGATCTGTACCTACCATTGAGTGGAAAAACAAAGAATCCAACGACTATGACAGATGCAGAATGGGATATTCTTGATAGAAAGGGACTCGGAACAATACGGTTGTGCCTTGCAGCGTCAGTAGCCTTCAATATTTCGAAGGAAACAACAACAGAGGGTTTGATTAAGGCATTGGCAAAACTATATGAAAAACCCTCGGCCTCAAACAAGGAATTTCTTATGAAACATTTATTTAATATGAAGATGTCAGAAGGTGGATCTATTGCAGACCATTTAAATGATTTTAATACAGTTACCAGTTAGTTAAGTTCTGTAGGGTTAAACTTTGATGATGAAGTTAGAGCTCTGTTATTTTTGTGCTCGTTTCCAGAAAGCTGGAATGGTTTAGCTACGGCCATTAGTAACTCTATCTCTGGATCTAGTAATTTAAAGTTTTATAATGTTGTCGGTGCTATCCTTAGTGAGGAAATGCGACAGAAAATCTCTGGTGAGACATCAGGTAATGATTTGAGTGCAGAGTCTAGGGGAAGAAGAATGGAAAGAAGAAAGAGCTCTAGATATCGCAATAAATCAAGGAAAGGAAAATCCAAGTCTAGATTGGGGATTATGTGTTGGAAATGCGGAAAGAAAGGACACCTAAAGAAAGACTGTAGAACTCGGAAGGTAAAAGAAGGAGATACACATCAAGAAAACAATCATGAAGCAAATGTGATAGGTGATGTGTTACAAGATGCTTTGATTCTTTCTTTCGAAAATGTTACTGATTCTTGGGTTGTATATTCAGGGGCCTTAATCCATGCCACACCTGATAAGAAATATTTTCATGACTATGTTCAAGGAGATTTTTGACAAGTCCGTTTGGGTGATGATAAATCCTGTAAAATTGTTGGAATGGGTAAGGTTCTTATAAAATAATAGAATGGAAACCACTGGCTATTAAAGGAGGTAAGGAATGTTCCAGATATGAAGAAAAATCTGATTTCAACAGGGTAGTTAGGCAGTGAAGGTTGTGTGACAACTTTCACAAATAAAACTTGGAAGGTCACCAAAAGAGTGTTGGTAATAGCAAAAGGCGAAAAGGTTGGTACATTTTATTTATGCAATGATATTTCTAACTCTGTTAATGCTTTAACTTCCAAAGGAGCAGATGTAGCATTATGGCATCATAGGCTCAGACACATGAGTGAGAAGGGGATGAAGATTCTTCACTCAAGAATTTTTTTTCCAAGTTTGAAGAATGTTGATTTGGATTTCTGTGAGAATTACATTTATGGAAAACAGAAGAGAGTCAGATTTCTCAGAGTTGGGAAAGAAAAGAAGAGTGAAAAATTAGAGATTGTGCATACAGATGTATGGGGACTTGCTCAGGTATCATCTCTTGGTGGCTTTCATTATTATGTTACTTTTATTGATGATGCAGCTAGAAAAACTTGGATTTATGGTATTCAGAAAAAATCTGATGTATTTGATACTTTTAAGAAATGGAAAGCTTTGGTTGAGATTGAGACAGGAAAGAAGTTCAAGTGTCTCAGATCAGACAATGGAGGGGAATATTGCAGCAAAGAGTTTGATAGGTACTGTTCAGAGCATGGAATTCGCATAGAGAACACAGTTCCAAGAACACCACAAGAAAATGGTGTGTCAGAAAGGATGAACAGAACAATCATGGAGCGTGCAAGGTGCATGAGATTGCATGCAGGATTGCCTTTACAATTTTGGGTAGATGTTGTAGATACTGTTGTTTATCTAATAAATAGAGGGCCTTCAAGTTCCTTGGATGGTGGTATTCCAGAGGAAGCATGGACAGGAAAAAAGGTAAACTACTCTTTTTTAAATCCTTTTGGTTGTGAGGCCTTTGTCCATATTAATAAAGAAAATAGAACAAAGCTTGAGGCAAAATCAAATAAATGTACCTTTAATGGATATGGTGTTAATGATTTTGGTTATCACTTATATGATTATGAAAATCACAAAATCATTAGGAGTAGAGATGTAATATTCAATGAAAAGGTATTATATAAGAATCAGTTGCAGGAAAAGAAACAGGAAAAAAAAACAAAGAATACACAGTTCTTGATGAGATCACAGAAAAGGTAAAGGCGCCTAAAAATAATAATAATAAAGAGCTAAAACAACAACCACCACCACAACAGCAACAAGCACCTCAAACACCTGAAAGTCGTGTTAGAAGATCTACCAAGATAAGTAGACCCCCTGAACGATACTCTCCCTCATTATATTATTTATTGTTGACTGATTATGGTGAACTTGAATGTTATGAAGAAGAAATGTAGGTTGAAAGCAGGAAGAAGTGGGAGCTAGCCATGGAATAAGAGATGGAATCCTTAATGCATAACCATACTTGGGACTTAGTCAGGTTGCCTGCAGGTAAAACTACATTGCAGAATAAATGGGTTTACAGGCTGAAGGAAGAAGATGGAGGAAAACAGAGGTACAAAGCTAGACTTGTGGTGAAGGGGTTTGCAGAAAATAAAGGTATTGATTTTGATGAAATATTTTCTCTTATTGTTAATATGACTTCAATTAGAGCTATTTTAAGTCTTTTAGTAGTGGAAGATTTACATCTTGAACAGTTAGATGTAAAGACAACATTTCTCCATGGATATCTGGAGGAAGAGATCTATATGCAACAACCAGAAAGATATGAGGTCAAATGGAAATAAAAATTGGTGTGCAGGTTAAAGAAGAGCTTGTATGGCTTAAAATAGGCTCCAAGGCAGTGGTATCTAAAATTTGACAAGTTTATGTTTGAACAAGGTTATACTAGATGTCACTCTGATCGTTGTGTTTATTTGAAAAGGAAAAATGATGGCAGCTATATTATATTGTTATTGTATGTAGATGACATGCTTGTTGTAGGGTCTAACATGTAGGAAATAAATGTTCTCAAAAGAAAATTGGCAAATTCATTTGCAATGAAGGATTTGGGAGCTGAAAAACAAATCCTTGGTATGAGAATAACTAGAGACAAGAAAAATCGCAAATTAACACTGTCTTAGAATGAGTACATACAAAAGATGTTGAAAAGATTTAATATGTAGAATGAAAAACCAGTTAGTACACCTTTTGCTAGCCATTTCAAACATAGTAAGGAGATGTGCCCCAAGATCCAAGAAGAAATGGACTATATGTCTAAAGTTCCATATGCATCAACAGTTGGAAGCTTAATGTATGCAATGGTATGCACAAGGCCTGATATTGCACATGCAGTGGGATTTTTAAGCAGGTACATGAACAATCCAGGAAAAGAACATTGGATGGCAGTAAAATGGATTATCAGAGATTTGAGAGGTACCACAAATAAATCATTATGCTTTGGTGGTTCAAACATTGCTCTACAAGGATATGTTGATGCAAATATGGTAGGTGATAGAGATAACAGGAGGAGAACTACTAGATATGTATTTACTGTAGGTGGAACAGCTGTCAGTTGGGTTTCAAAAATTCAAAGTGTTGATGCACTTTCAACAACAGAAGCAGAGTATGTTGCTGCTACACAGGCTAGTAAAGAAATGATTTGGTTACAAAGGTTTATGGATGAATTGGGTAAGAAGCATGATATGGGCACGTTATACAGTGATAGCCAAAGTGCCAATCATATTGCAAAGAACTCATCATTTCATTCCAAGACTAAACACATACAGCTCAAGTACCATTTCATAGGGTCAGTATTGGAAGATGGACAGTTGAAGCTAGAAAAGATACACACTAGCCAGAATCATGTAGATATGCTAACAAAAGTTGTAACCAGGGAGAAACTGAGATTATGCTCAGTTTCAATTGGTCTTCAAGGATGATGATGAAGATGAGAAATAGCCAGGTCCAAAGAGAAGTCATTGTCCAACAAATGAAGCAACGGTGGAGTTTCTACAATCAATCTCCAAGTGGGATATTGTTGGGTGTGGAGCCTGGTTATCTTGTTTATTTTGTATCACAACGTTGGACCCTTGTACCTTAATGCGGTGGAAACGCCGCCCATAATTAAATGCTGCCTGGGGGGTCCAGGGGGGTGCTGAGAGAGAACAGAGGATATTACAGCAGATCTGATGTAGGTTGTGTCTCTTCATTTTGCTAGATAATAGAAAGGAAGGACTGACTGTTCACGGTGGACATAGCGAAAACTAGGTGAACCACGTATATCTGTGTCTCTCTGGTTTTATGTGTTTTGTGTGCTTGTGTTTTCCACATATTTTATGTGTTTCATTGATCTGTAATATATAATTTTATAACAATTACGTCTGTGTGAAGGAGGGCTTGCATTATAAATTCATCCAAACCATTTAGCTACAAAAACCTTTCTTGTTGTTCCTTTGTGATGTCCAAGTCCAACTGAATTTCCATCCTCAGGGTGTTATACTCAAACTCAATAGAAATTAAAGCTTTCTTCCCATAAACTATATCATATGGAGTAAACTCTGTAGTTGTCTTCCAGGTGGTATTGTAAGCCCAAGTGGCTTCCACAAATCCGTCTGCCCAGTTTCTCTTGCTACTTCTCACAACTTTGGTGGGGATATTCTCCAAGGCCGTATTTGTCACTTCCACATGGCCATTTGCTCAAGGATGATATGCAGTGGAAATCTTGTGCCTTATTTTGTGTTGCCTCATAAGGCTCTAAATGAGATGAGATGTAAATTGAGCCCCCTGATCGGTGAATACCTCTCTCTGGGGTATCAAAAATTATTGAACACATTCTCTATCAAAAAATAAACTATCTTCTCTTATGTTGTTTCATTTACAACTCTTGTTTCATCCCACTTGGTCAAGTAATCGGTGCAGACCATGATATATCTCTTCTGCTTAGATTGTGGATAAATGGATCCAATGAAGTCCATGCCCCACTTTTCAAATGGCTCTAAGGCCACCTGAGGTTGCAAAGGCGTTTGATCCCTCGGTGTATGTCTCCCCATCCTCTGACACTAATAACATATACTAGTGTATTTCTTGGCATCCTGGTGAAGGGTAGGCCAATAATAACCTGCTTGAAAATATTTGAAGGTTGTCATCTTAGCAGTAAAATGACCCCCACGGGGACCACCATGACATGCTAAGAGGATGTCAAAGACATCCTCTTCCCTCACACATTTTCTGAGAATTTTATCTGGACCCAATTTGAAGAGATTTCCACTAATCCAAGTGAAAGGGGCTCTTTTCCTTATAATCCTTCCCTTTTATTTGGATAAGGCTTGGAAGAAACCTCTAAAAAACCAAGTAGTTTGCTATTCTAGAAAACCAAGGAGAGAGTGTCAAGATAGAGAACATATTTTCATCCAGAATTTGATCATCTGCCATTCCTTCCTCATCTGCAGATAAAGTTAGTCTAGATAAGAAATTTACAACAACATTTTCCTTTCCTGGTTTATCAATAATTGTCAAATAAAACTGCTGCAATAACAACAACCATCTAGTGATTCTAACATTAACATCAGGTTTATTCATAAAGTACTTGATTATTGCATGATCGATATCTACAAAGGTCTGATAACCAGTAATGTAGTGCTTGAATTTTTTTAGGGAATGGACAATGGCTAAGAGCTCATTTTCAGTGACATTGTAGTTAAGTTCAACTTTGGATAGATTCTCGCTAATGAAATAAATGGAATAGGGTAATTTGTCTTCCAATTTCCCCAAGGCTTCCCCCAAATATTTATCCAATGCATTTGTATGAATGTGGAAGGGCAGGGACCAATTGAGACCTCGAAGAATAGGGGTAGTGGATAGATTTTCCTTGATGAGATCAAAAGCCTCCTAACAAAGAATAAACCAGAAAAACTTAGAACCTTTTGTCAACAATCTGAACAATGGCGAAGCCACTTTACTGAAGTACTCAATGAATTGTTGGGAAAAATACTGAGAGGGGGGGGGGGGGTGAATCAGTATTTAGAGATGACTGACAATTTTTTAGTTTTCCTTTCTCTTAAAACCATATGTTACATTACTGCATCCAACTTGTATGTCCAGAGATCTTATCAAGTCTTTACTTAGATCATTGCATCATTTATTCATCAGATAAGTAGCAAGCATGAATAGAAATAACTGTACAAACCATCAAACATAAGAAACACACATGAACACCAGGATTTAAGGTGGAAACCCAATTCGGGAGAAAACCACCGCTGTTGAAGTCTCCGTCTTCAATATTTTATTACAAAGAAAACATATTACAATTTCTGTGCTGGTGCAGACTTATACCAACACGCAGGCACCCACCTGCAGAAGGCTACAACCTTCTCTTGTTTACCAGCCTCTCCTGGAAGGGAGCTACAACCCCCTGATCATAACATCAGCTTCTTTATACATAAGGCTTCAACCGTCTGGTCCACTGCAGACCACTGGTTCAAACAGTTTCAATGCAACCCTTTATTCAATTATCAACAAACATGTTTGACCAATTCTTCTTAATAGAACAGTGCAACCACTGTAACCTATACATCAGAAGTAATCCAGACTTCATAGAATATATGCATTCAACATCCTGTGTATCCTTCTGTGTATATTAATCTTCAGAAACCCCAACTGTCATATGCACTTTCAATGTAGATGGCTCGCATATATATATATATATATATATATATATATATATATATATACATATATATATATACATATATATATATACATATATATATATACATATATATAGATATATATATATACATATATATATGTACATATATATATGTACATATATATATGTACATATATATATGTATATATATATATATGTATATATATATATATGTATATATATATATATGTATATATATATGTATATATATATGTATATATCTATATATGTATATATATGTATATATATATATATATGTATATATATATCTATATATATATATATATATATATATATATATATATATGCGGTTCTTGTATAGACCTGTAATAATAATATGTTTGCAGAGCAGGCCAGATATACAAAAACTTACCCGGATTCATATGTGTTCTTTTAGCAGACATGCGCCAGTTCTTCATAACTTTGTCCGTCGTTTAAGACCAGAGGTTCATTCAGATTTTACAATTAAGAACAGAATTTTCCCATCCAGATATTCCTTCGAGAGCTTCATTCATTCATCACCCTTATGCATGCACATGTTCTTCATCCTTTCGGTAGTCGATCTAATCATTATATTTTCATGTGCACCATCGATCCAGATATATCATGTTTCTCCCTTCAGATCTCTCCAAAGGTGATTCGTTTTCTATCAACCTTTTCGCGCACCTCCTTCTTCATAATTCTCATTACTTTATATAGTTTTCGCCCTTATTAAAAAGCACGAGTCAAAACTATTTTAACCGCTAATGGTAATCTTTTTACAATATTTCCATTAGTTTGGCCCTCGGGGTTTTTATATTTTTTTTTAATAATTTGTTTATCAATTTCGAAGAAATTTACAAACAAAAATAATATCCAATGCTTTCAAATAGATTAATATTTCAATAAACCTTTGACCCCTGGCCCACATATGCGCCCCTTCGTCCCAAAATAAACTTTGCGCAAGTCCAGTGCCCGATCACCGTTGGATTGTGAGCCTCCAAGATCGACGGATATCGCTTGGGAAACTTGCACGAGAAATAACGCACGATGGCACGTCGTACTTGTGTTATTATTTGCGCATCTTGATTAAACTCCAGGCAAGTCCAACGCACGATCACCGTCTGATTGCCCCCTTTTAGATCAACGGCGCAAAAGCAATTTCGCTAGTCGTCTTGGTATGGGCTTTAACACGCGAAGGCGCATTTTAAAGGGTGGTTTTGAAATTTCTCTTGGGACACGTGTTGAATACTGAATGCAATCACTGCCAATTCTTAAATACCACCAATTGTCCAAAGGTGGTGCGAAGAAACCCGGAAACCACCTTCACTATTCACTCGCAGGTTATATATATATATATATATATATATATATATATATATATATATATATATATATATATAATGTGCTCTGTACATACAGAATGCGTCCATGGCTCACTATATCGAGACCTTAGCAACCCGATAAAAGCATGAATCTATCCATAGATCATCACACAGAGTTGTAGGAAATATCGTACGAGAATTGAACCAATCAAAGCCCCAATTGCTCTGGGTATTAACAAAGTATCACCGAAACTCAACCATACATAGATTTTCTTTCTCCTCCATACATTATATTTATACATGAATTAAATTTCGCAGGGATTGTAATTTCTGTAAATTCAAATCAACCCTGTCTTCGAACAATTCTTCTTCAATGTATTGCTTGTCTCTGTAAATGCATTTTTTCTGTTCTTTGCTATTGAACTTGCGGATCGTTTATCTCTACAACTCTGTTGTTCTTCTTCATTGCCCATGCCTTTGCCAATTTCTTTGCCACATCCTTTATCATCAATGACAAAATTCCAATGATATTCCCATATCATTCTGTCTTCAATACATTACCTTCCATGATATGTTCTAAGTTCTTCATTAATTAGGTTGCCATCAAGGACAACACATGGCATCATATTGCCAACAATCTCCCCCTTTAGACTTGATGGAAACCATGATAGTGTTTGATCATTACAGCAGATAGATACATTGATTCAAAAACCATGACACTCTCCCCCTTTGACATCAAGGGCAAAGGTTGACAATACCATGCTCCCCCTAAGGTCATGCCTTGTCATATGACCAATGCTCCCCTTAGCCTGTGCATTCAGAGATGCCCACCAGCACATCACAATCAATTTAGTTTTCTGTAATTAAGTAGACCGGATACTCTGCATGGCAGAGACTACTCCCAGTTTCTGTCTGAGATATTCAAACGCTTCCCTGGGTAGAGGTTTGGTAAATATATCAGCAACTTGTTCTTTGGAGGAAACATACTCCAATTTTACCTTTTGCTCAAGCACCTGTTCTCATAAGAAATGATATTTGATGGGAATGTGCTTGGTCTTGGAATGCATAACAGGATTCTTTGAGATACTGATGGCACTTTTGTTATCACACATAATGGAAATAGGTGGTGAACATTTGATTTGAAAATCTTGTAGGGTTTGCATCATCCAACGAAGTTGAGTGCAACATGATGCTGCAGCCACATATTCTGCTTCTGCTGTAGATAAAGCAATGGAGCTTTGCTTTTTGCTAAACCAAGATACTAACCGGGGCCCCATATAGAATGCACCACCACTAGTGCTTTTCCGATCATTAATACTTCCAGCCCAATCTGCATCAGTGTATGCATGAAGAGTAAGATCAGCATTCTTTGGATACCATAGTCCAAAATCTTGGGTTCCTTGTAGATATTTGAATATCCTTTTCACAGCCTGAAGGTGAGACTCTTTTGGATTGGCTTGAAATCATCCAACAATCCCAACTGCATGCATAATGTCTGGTCTTGTCCCAGTGAGATAAAGTAGACTTCCTATCATAGATCTGTATTCTGGTTGATTTACGGTGGGGGAATCATCATTAGAACTGAGATTACATCCAGTTATCATTGGTGTACTTACAGGTTTGCAATCTTCCATGCCATACTTCTTTAGGATTTGCTTGAGGTACTTTTCTTGTGATAAGAATATACCATCTGTTGCTTGTTGCACTTGCAAGCCAAGAAAGAATGTTAGTTCCCCAAGTAAAGACATTTCAAATTCTTGCTGCATATCAGAAGCAAATTTCTGACTCATAGACTCTTCATTACTTCCAAAAATGATATCATCAACATATACAACCACGATCAATAGTTTGTCATTTTCAGTTTTTGTGTATAAGTTGCTATCAGCAGACCCTTTTGAAAATCCTTGTTGATGAAGATATTTGTCAAGACGATAGTACCATGCCTTTGGAGCTTGTTTGAGACCATATAGAGCCTTTTTAAGTCTACAAACAAGTTTTTCATCATTTCCCAAAATGAATCCTTCTGGTTGTTCTATATAGACTTCTTCTTCTAGATCACCATTGAGAAAAGAAGATTTAACATCCATTTGATAAACTTTGATTTGTTGGAAGCTTGAAAAAGCAAGAAACATTCTTATGGCTTCAAGTCTGGCTACAGGAGCAAAGGTTTCTTCAAATTCTATACCTTCTTGTTGAGCATACCCCTTGCAAACAAATCTAGCTTTATTTCTTATAACATCCCCATTCTCATTTAACTTGTTTTTGAATATCCATTTAGTTCCAATGAAATTTTTGTCATGAGGTCTTGGTACTAGTTCCCAAGTGTGATTCTTTTCAATTTGATCAAGCTCTTCATTCATGGCTTGAATCCAACAATCATCTTTGCTAGCTTGACTAACACTGTGAGGTTCAATAGTGGACAGAAATGCCAAATTGCTCGAAGATCCCACAAGAGTCCTTCTTTTTTGTACACCTGATCCCTTTTCTCCCAAAATTTGAGATTCTGGATGATTCTTTTGAACATATCTAGAGGGAGCCTTTTCAGACAAACCATCTTCGAGTTCTTCACTAGGTTCACTGTTTGTATCATTACTATTTGATGTAGAAGGATATGTGTCATCATCATCTTCATCTGTTGTTTTCTTTTCTTCTTTTGGAACTGCAGGAGACTCATCAATAACAACATCAATACATTCAACAATCTTTCAAAGTCTTTTATTGTAACATTTATATGCCCTACTCCTAGAGGAGTAACCAAGGAATATCCCTTCATCTGCTCTGGGTTCAAACTTGCCAATTTTTTCATCATTATTCTTGATGAAGCATTTGCTTCCAAAAATTCTAAAATTCTTTATAGTGGGAGGATTACCATACCAGAGTTCATATGGATTTTTATCACTATTTACACGAACATGTGCTTTGTTGAGAATGTTTGTTGCTGTATGTGCTGCTTCTGCCCAAAATGTGTCAGGTGTTCTAGAGTCATCAAGCATAGCTCTAGCCATTTGTTGAATTGTTTTGTTCATTCTTTCTGCAACACCATTCTGTTGTGGAGTGCCAGCTACAGAAAACTGTCTTTTTATGCTGTTTTGTTCACAGAATTAAAGAAATTCTTTGGATGTATATTCTCCTCCTCGATCGGATCTGAGACACTTGGTATTTAATTCTAATTCATTCTCCACTAGTGCTTTGAAGATCTGAAATTTCTCAAATGCTTCATCTTTGTGTTTAAGCAGCCCAATCCAACACATTCAAGAGAAATCATCAATGAATAAGATATAGTATTCTTCACCACGGGGTGAATTTTTCTTCATAAGTCCACATATGTCAGTATGAATGAGTTCCAAAGGCTTACTTGATGATCCTTCCTTGGCATTAAATTGTACCCTGGTTTGCTTACCGAATTGGCAAGATTTGCATATGATATTTTCAGGTAGAGTAATATTGCGAAGATCACGAATAGCTTTAAGTCTGCTTGATTTGTTGATTTGAGAGAAGCTCATATGCCCCAACCTTCTATGCCACAGCCAATTTTCTAAAGATTTACTCAAATAACATTATTCTTTGGGGTTCTTCAATATATACAGGTTGTTTGGAGTTCTTTTTCCTTTTATAATTGCTTTACCTGTATCAAGATCACGTACCACACATTCTTTTGAGCTAAAGACAACTTCAGTTCCTTGATCACACATTTGACTTACACTTAACAAGTTATGCTTTAATCCATCCACATACATGACTTCATTAGCTTTCACCTTATCTTTTAGGAAAACAAACCTTTTCCTTTAATGACCGCAGGAGTATCATTTCCAAATGTAACATTCTTCTCCTTTTCTAGAGCACTATATGCAAGAAATTTGTCTTTATCACGTGTCATGTGTCTTGAGCATCCACTATCAATGTACCATTGGTTTTCTTCATCTTCTGCAAATAACGCTATGCCACAATTTTCCACTTGTAATTCCTTCTTTTTCCATACTTTGGAGCTTGAAAGAACGTGTTCTTTTGGCTGAACTTTGCTCTTGCATTCTGATTCTTCATGGCCAAAGTTATTGCAATAAGCACATTCAACTTCATTTTGAAGAGGAGAAAATTTGTTATAAGTATTCTTCATTTTTTCAATATCGATCCTTTTCTTTCTTGCTTCTCTTGTCATGATAGTTTTATATGCAACACATTGAACAAATTTATGACCAAAATTGTGACATGAGAAACATTGTCCATTGAAGAAGAAATTTCTGCGATCATAAAATCTTCTATATGAATTTATTTGTTGATTGGTGTTTCTTTGAAAGCCATTCCTGTTAGTGTTCTTTGAATTGAGATGATCATGTTTTACTTGTAAAGATTATTTATTCCCTTGTTGAGTGGCAGCATGTTGTAAACCAGTTGTAACTACTTTTAGATAATTTGGTGCTGAAGCCTGGGAAGATTCTCCAATAAATCCAAGACCTGTCTTTATAAGAGGAGAACGTTGTACCTTGATAATCTCATCTAACGTTTCAGATCCTTTAGAAAATCTAAGATTTAGAGTTTTTACTTTCTCAAGTTCTTTTCTTAGGCTTACTACTTCACACTCTAATTTCTCATTGTGTCTTTCCTTTTCTTCAAGCTAATTTTTCAGAGTATCTATGGTTATTTTACTCTCTTCTAAGAAAATTTTGAGTTTATTGTTTTCATCAAGAAAATCACTGTCTTCTAGAGCATCCTCAAAAGTATCCTTTTCTTCTCTAGAATTTTTTTCAAATGCCATGAGAAGTCTAAGATCTTGTTCACATTCTTCCTCACTATTAGATAACCCATCACTATCTTCATGAGTATAGTAACTCTTTTTAGTGCTAAAATGATTCTTATTCCTTCTTGTAACTTCCTTCCCCCTTTTATGCATTTCTTTATAAGGACACTTGGCTGCATAATGGCCAACGCTTCCACAATCAAAACATTTGAAAGGAAGCTTACCTCTGAACCATCCTGTCCCAAGTTGAAGTTTCTTTACAAAGTTTATCTCTTCTTCTTCTGAGATATATCCTGATCCTTCTAGTTTTTGTACTTCCTTCCCTTTTGTAGAAGTTCTAAAGACTGCTTCTTTGACTTCAGATGGTCCTCCTCTTCTCATTTCATATGCAGTTAGTATGCCATGAAGTTGCACCACTGTAAGATTTTGAAGATCCTGCTTTTCTTCAAGAGCAGAAACTTTTGACTCAAATTTTGTCGTTAGTGATCTTAAGACTTTCTCAACCAAAGTAGATTCGGTTATTGTTTCTCCCAGATTTCTCATACGATTTACAATATCATCAAGACGTAAAAAGAAATTGGCAATGCTCTCCTCATTATCCATTTTTAGATTTTCATATTGAATTCTGAGAGTTTGTAGTTTAGCACTTTTTACCTTTGCATCACCTTCATAACTTAGAATGATCTTGTCCCATATTGCCTTTGCTGTATTCAGTTGCATGAATTTGACAAATTCTGATTCAATTAGACTTACCAATAGAGAATTGATCGCCTTTGCATTTGTTTCATAGTTATTTCTTTCCATTGGATCTGTTGGTACTGCAGCTGGATATTGATATCCTCCTTCAACAATTGCCCATACCTCTGCTCCTAGAGACTAAAGATAAGATCTCATCCTTGTTTTCCAGAAGATTAAATTGTTTCTGTTGAAGAGTGGAGGCCTGATAGATGCTATTCCATCTTGATTGCTCATCTTGCTTGATCTTCCTTCTAGCGGTTAAGCCTTTTCAGAAGGACCTGCTCTGATACCAATTGTTGGGAAAAATACTGAGAGGGGGGGGGGGGGTGAATCAGTATTTAGAGCTGACTGACAAATTTTTAATTTTCCTTTCTCTTAAAAACATATGTTACATTACTGCATCCAACTTGTATGTCCAGAGATCTTATCATGTCTTTACTTAGATCATTGCATCATTTATTCATCAGATAAGTAGAAAGGATGAATAGAAATAACTGTACAAACCATCAAACATAAGAAACACATATGAACACCAGGATTTAAGGTGGAAACCCAATTCGGGAGAAAACCACTGCTGCTGAAGTCTCTGTCTTCAATATTTTATTACAAAGAAAACATATTACAATTTCTGTGTTGGCGCAGACTTATACTAGCACGCAGGCACCCACCTGCAGAAGGCTACAACCTTCTCTCATTTACCAGCCTCTCCTGGAAGGGAGCTACAACCCCCTGATCATAACATCAGCTTCTATATACAGAAGGCTTCAACTGTCTGATCCATTGCAGACCACCTTTCATCAATTTTCACACTGGTTCAAACAGTTTCAATGCAACCCTTTATTCAATTATCAACAAACATATTTGCCCTAATTATTCATAGTGCGACCACTGTACCCTATACATCAGAAGTAATCCAGACTTCAGAGAATATATGCATTCAATATCCCATGTATCCTTCTGTGTATATTAATCTTCAGAAACCCCAACTGTCATATGCACTTTCAATGTAGATGGCTCGCATATATATATATATATATATATATATATATATATATATATATCTGTGTGTGTGTGTGTGTGTGTGTGTGCTGTTCTTGTATAGACCTGTAACAATAATATGTTTGCAGAGCAGGCTAGATCTAAAAAAACTTACCCGGATTCATATGTGTTCTTTTAGCAGACATGTGCTAGTTCTTCATAACTTCGTCCATCGTTTAAGACCAGAGGTTCATTCAGATTTTACAGCTAAGAACAGAATTCGCCCATCCAGATATTCCTTCGAGAGCTTCATTCATTCATCACCCTTATGCATGCACATGTTCTTCATCCTTTCGGTAGTCGATCTAATCATTATATTTTCATATGCACCATCGATCCAGATATATCAGTGTTTCTTCCTTCAGATCTCTCCAAAGGTGATTTGTTTTCTATCAACCTTTTCACGCACCTCCTTCTTCATAATTCTCATTACTTTATATATTTTTCGCCTTTATTAAAAACCACGGGTCAAAACTATTTTAACCGCTAATGGTAATCTTTTTACAATATTTCCATTAGTTTGGCCCTCGGGGTTTTTATACTTTTTTTTAATAATTTGTTTATCAATTTCGAATAAATTGACAAACAAAAACAATATCCAATGCTTTCAAATAGATTAATATTTCAATAAACCTTTGACCCCTGGCCCACATATGCGCCCCTTCGTCCCAAAATAAACTTTGCACGAGTCCAGTGCCCGATAACCGTTGGATTGCGAGCCTCCAAGATCGACGGATATCGCTTGGGAAACTTGCACGAGCAATAACGCGCGATGGCACGTCGTACTTGTGTTATTCTTCGCGCATCTTGATTAGACTCTGGGCAAGTCCGACACACGATCACTGTCCGATTTCCCCCTTTCAGATCAACGGCGCAAAAGCAATTTCGCTGGCCGTCCTGGTATGGGCTTTAACGCGCGAAGGCGCATTTTAAAGGGTGGTTTTGAAATTTTGCTTGGGACACGTGTTGAATATTGAATGGAATCACTGCCAATTTGTAAATACCACCAATCGTCGAAATGTGGTGCGAAGAAACCCAGAAACCACCTTTACTATTCACTCGCAGGTTATATATATATATATATATATATATAATGTGTTCTGTACATACAGAACGCGTCCATGGCTCACTATACGGATACCTTAGCAACCCGATAAAAGCACGAATCTATCCATAGATCATCACACAGAGTTGCAGGAAATATCGTACGAGAATTGAACCAATCAAAGCCCCAATTGCTCTGGGTATTAACAGAGTATCACCAAAACTCAACCATACACAGATTTTCTTTCTCCTCCATACATTATATTTATACATGAATTAACTTTCGCTGGGATTGTAATTTCTGTAAATTCAAATCAACCCTGTCTTCGGACAATTCTTCTTCAATGTACTGCTTGTCTCTGTAAATGTATTTTTTATATTCTTTGCTGCTGAACTTGCAGATCGTTGATCTCTGCAACTCTATTGTTCTTCTTCGTTGCCCATGCCTTTGCCAATTTATTTGCCACATCCTTTATCATCAATGACAAAATTCCAATGATCTTCCCATGTCATTATGTCTTCAATACATTACCTTCCATGGTATGTTCTAAGTTCTTCATTAATTAGGTTGCCATCAAGGACAACACATGGCATCATATTGCCAACATGAATATCCTATAGTAGCCAACCAAACCTATGAAAATTTTGACATCTCTCTAATTTTGAGGAATAAGCATCCTTTTGATGATGGTGAGTTTTTTTGGGTCCACATGTATTTCTTCTTGTTATATTGAATGGCCTAGGGCTATCCCTTCCCTTTTTAGAAATTCACAATTTTCAGGACTTAGGAATAGATGCATTTCAATTTACTTCCTCAACACTTTTCCAAGATTGGATAGAGCCTCCTGGAAATCATACCCATAAGGTGTGAAATCATCCATGTAGATATCTACAGAATCATGGAATAGTTTAGAAAAAATGCTCAGGATTGTTGTCTAGAAAGTACCAGGGGCATTTCACAAGCCAAAGGGAAGGACTGTGTAAGCGAAAGTGCCCAGGAACATGTGAAAGTGGTATTGTCCCAATCCTCAGGGCTAATTTGAATCTGGTTATACCCACTAAATCCATTAGGAAAGATAAAAACTTCTTCCCTGCAAGACCATCTAGGACTTGATCGATGAAGGGCAAAGGGAAATGGTCCTTTTTAGTGGATTTTTTTAGTTCTTAGTAGTCAACATAGATTCACCACTTCCCATTTTTCTTTGGGACTAGAACAAGAGGATACACCCACTCATTGTCTGATATGGGGTATATGAGACCTGAATCCAACAACTTTTGCAGTTCATCCTTCACTATGTATTTTAAGGTTTGTTTCATCCTCCTTTGGGGCTATCACACAAGCTTACATCCATATTTAATATAAATATGATGTGTGCACACTAATGGATGAACCCATTTCATGTCTTTGTAGTCCCAAGAAAAAGCTTCTATGTTTTCCTTCTGGAGATGGGACAGTTGCTCTTCTTCCTTGGCCGAGAGGCATGAGTTAATCTTCAAGGATTTTGATCGGCCAAATTCCACACCTTTTTTTGCTTCATAAGTTGAGTCAACTGAGTGCAGCTCAATCCAAGGGTAACTTTCAGATTCTCTCACTAGGTCATCGAGTGGAATGGCAGTAGGGGTCCAAATTTGAATGATGTGGTCAATGAGATCATCCTCATCGGGTTTCCCCCATCTAAGGATAGTATCTATGGTACAAATGGGGTAAGGTATGGTACTTTACACTTCATCCTCTTCTTCTTCATACTCCAACCACAAGTGTAGGTCATGGTCAATAGAAGGCTAGGCAGGAGGATATAATACCAATTGTTTGGACAAGGACCCATTCTTTATAGTCATGTTTATAACCCTACAACTGATATAAGCATCAGTAGTGGCCAACCAAGGTCTTCCTAAAATGAGAGGATATCCATTAAACTCACGTTTTGGCTGGAGGAACATGAAATATATGGGGTACTCCCAGGAGTCAATCTAGACCATCAAATCCTTAACAATTCCTTCTAGAGCTACTGTGGATCTGTCTGCAAGTTGCAAAATAGTGGTGGTATTTCTCAAGGCTCCTTGGAGGTTGAGTTTAAGCATATTTTCCATGGTCATCACATTGATGGCAGCCCCAAGATCAATTAGAGTGTGGGGGACTATGACACCATCGATGTGTGCATCTACTACTTGACTTCCAACATGCAGGTACTTCGGGAAGCTCAGTACACTTCCCAACATTAAGTGGGAAATTTTTCCCATAACATTGATGGTGGGGGTGTCTTTCATATTTCTCCCAGGATTTTTAAATCATTTTTCTTTGATGAGTTGTGTTGTACCTCTGAGATAATTCTTGGTTAATTAATTATTCCAAAGCACCTAAAATATTTTGGTTGTTTGAAATTTTTTTGGATGACCAATGTTTAGAACTTATAAAAATAGGTGTTTAAACCTTAATAAAGCTTAAATATCCAAAAAGGGTAGATGCATTACCTCTTGAAAGTAATTTAGATTTTTAAATATGGTTGTAAGGTGGAATTGTAAGACATTATGATTTTTTTAATATTCAAATAGAATATCTACTTAATCATATAGAATGATGCAAGTAAAAAATGTTTAAAAACCAAAAAAATGTATTTAATTTCATGAAGAAGTGACAATTTATTTATGTAGGGGAGTCACTAAGACATACAGTCCAATAACTAATCTTTGTAATAATTTATAATTTCACAGGGGATTTAAGAGAAGTTGACATTCAGCTTAACTTACCCAATTTCTTCACAAAAAAGTGAAGACATGAAGAAACAACAAAATGGAAATGAACTTAAGAAGAAATCACAAGATAACAAATTATTTTGAAGCAAATCTAGAATCCTTTCATAAATATGAAGTTAGTTCAAATTGATTCCAATTTTTCTTTAGAAGCTCATCCCAAGGGTTCAACCCTTTGCAATTCGAATTTGGAAGTATTTATACAACTTCTTTACAAAAATATATATTCAAAAATCTAGATTTGTCTTAAAAAATATCTAGAATGGTTTTACAAAAATAATGCAAAATAATGCTAAAATAAAATTATTGAAATGGCTGGCACTATTTTCAAGGATTCTAGTGATGATCTGGCCTGATTATGTTGTTTCTTTGTTGTTGACCATGTTGAATCATGGCTTCAGTAATTTGCAAAATTATGCCCACTTGTCTTCATTTGGAATAGTATACTTATTACAGAGTAATTTGTCACTCTTCTCACTTCCCATCCCTAATCCTAAAGTTCCCTGTGATGAATCCTGTGCAGTATATCCACCTGGGAAAAATACATAAAGATATCCTCTAAAGACTCAAAGAAAGTCTCATTGAAATATCACTAGAGAAACTTAGTCAAAACCCTAATTTTCTGGGTCAACGCACTTCTCTAGTGGCTTGCTCGTGCTTATGGTAGGTTGACAGTTTTGGCCTACCACTATCAGTGCTATTTTTTCAGGGAAAACTATGTTGAACTCTTTTTGGTATTGTTTCCTCAAATGGAGGAGAAGCTTCAACCTCTAGAATTACTATGGTGGTGAGTTGTCTGTTAGTCGGTGGTGATAGGATTGAGGTCTATGATTTTAGAGCTTTGATCTTATCAATGGGTGTTTATCCCTTGGAAATTGGGCCTTTATCCTTCTTTCATGGGCTCCCAACCTCTTCTCCATTCCTGTAAATTGATCCCCATCCTTCCACTCCTAGTTGGTCATTGTTGGGGTGGTCTGATCATTCATTTTCGTTGCATCCCTGTATTGTGATAACACCTAAGATATCTGGGAGAAGGCGTGATTTAACAGATTCAGTGAAGGACTCAGATATCACCAAAGGGAGGCCTCTAACATCAAGGCCACAATTGTAATCTCTATCTTTCATATTTATTAATAAAACATATGGTGTCTACTTTTTATACTTGTCTAATCATTTATGCAAATAGTATAATGTTCCTTGATCTGTTAGATAATCGTTATTCAATGTATATTTTGTATTGGATTATGTTTAATGTTGTTTCTTGATCTCCTGCAGGTAATCATACACCACTATTAGCGAGGAGAAATCTTGAAGGATTGTGGATCGAGGCCATCATCAAGGGATTCAAGCATAGCATCAGGAAGAGGTAGGCCTATTCCCTTTCTCATATTGTTTTGGATATTAGCTAAGAAAGCTTCCATTATATAGTCTCTTAAGTTGGTAGACGCACTCTAGGGCTAGAGAGATCGCCTCTATCCATAGAGGGGATTTATCTTCACAATAGAATTGGCCACTCCAATGGGGAGCTTTAGCCTCTTTCCTTTCCCTTTCCTGAGTTGGTTTCTGATCAGTTTAACTGATCATCAAGATCTAAGTTTTCTTGGGTCTCTATAGGTCTACATAGGATTTGATAGTTATTTCACTGTGTCAGGTCTAGTTTTGGTGTGAAATTATTTTTTTTTTTTCCTTTTTTAGTGCTCAATGTGTTTTCTGCCTTTACAATAGCATTGACAATGTTGTTTGATAGAAATCAGCCATGCTGATTCACCTTTCAACATTGTTCTGTTCATCACACGTGCATTGATCCTAGGGCTAGGAAAAAGTTAGGGTTTACCCCTATCTTCTCAGTGTGTCTTGACCCCTAAGAAATTATGTCGAGTCTAAATTACCTCTTACCATTGTATTTGGTTTGTTTGTGTTTTTTGAATGGTTTGTTTTGTCTCACTGCCTTGGTTGTGGTTAAAGTGAAGTTTAAACATTCTCTAGGTTTTCCAGTCAATTTATCTTCACTTGTCACTTGTGTTTATCGTCAGAGGGTTGATAGGATCTACTTTAGAGTTCTATTCCAATTAGTTCAAAAACTGTCACATATTGCTTCCGGTTTGTTTTGAAGTTGTTTTCATTTGCGCTAGTCATCACCACACTTAGAGATCACCTTCAATTAAGTGTCAAGCATAAGATAGAGATTGTTTGATTCACAAGTTTGGAAGGGTGTGTCTTATTTAGTTCTCGAATTTGAAAGAGTAAATTGAAAGTGATTTTCATTTTGAAATTTGGATTTGTTTTTTTTTTCATTGTTTTGAAAAAGAGTGAAAGATATTTTCATTTGTGCAATTTTTTTGAAGCGATGTTTTTTTCCATTCGATAGAAAGAAAAGTGAAAAAGATTCTTTTACATTTCTTTGTTCATTTGGTTTATTTTACTTTAGTTCACTAATTTCATTTTCATTTTGAGATTTCAAAGTAAAATAAAAACAAAAAAGTGTTATTCATCTTAGTGAAAAGAGAAGAAATTTCATTTTTCAATAAGTTTGCATTTTGGGGAATAGTGAAAGTGAATTCAATCTTAAAAGCAACATTTCAGTAGCTTTGACCTAGTTGTGGGGGGGGTGGGGGCATGAATCATTATTTGTTGCATTACTGTCACTCTTTTTTGTGTTTCTTCCCACATTAGTTTATAATTCATCGAAATGGAAATAATCTCTTTTAGAATTTAGCTGCATTATAGGGTTCAGGTGACATCGATATTGAACCTTAATGATCTTAAAATGGGTTGGATAACTTGTTATGCTTTTCAAGAACCTCCCACTCAATTAAACAAATCAAATATCTAGCTTGTACTTGACATTTGTGGAATTTTATAATTGAAACAGGTGTATATTTTTTAACTGTTTAAGTGCTTTAAGTCTATTTTTTTTGTTGAAATTAAACATGTGTAATAGAAATATAATGCAGCAAATAAAAATCCACACATAATAGCAAAATTAATCTAGGATTTCACCCGAATATCATGGGCTACGTCTCCTTGGGCTCTTGTCATCTTGACTTGGCTCTTTGGGATTATGGTAAAGTTTCTTTTACAAGTTCCACACTTAAATCCAATGGTTACTTAACTGAACCAAAGGGGTTATAATACCATCTATATCCCTGTCATGGTTTTTATCACTCTGAAAACAGATGTAGGCTTCCTTAGAATTGATTCCTTTTGTCGGTACTCTGGGCTACACTGAGCTTCTCTATGGCACTAACTCCTTTAGAATTATTTTACTATCCTTGAAACCTTACCTAGTATCTCCAGCACACATTAGACACCAAAAGTAGACTAATTGTTTTCTCAAAATGAGCACTGTATCCCCAAACTAGGCCTCCCTCCACAGTTTTCCCTGGGTTACCCAAAACTTCCATGTAGCTTCTCGAGCTTCAGAAGTCCTCTACATGCTCTACAAACCACACCATTAGTTCCAGAACATCTGAAACATCAAAAATTTACTATTGTATTTCTAATAAGGCCTTTAGCTCCCCTAGCTAGGCCTCAAACATGGCCCTAGTGGCCCCTTGAACTTTTTTGAAGTAAAAACCAATTCAAAAGTCCTCTGATGGATCTGCAACCCTCACCAGTGAGTCTGGAATGTCTAAGATAGTCAAAATTGACTATTTTCACTCCAAAATTGGTCGAATCTAGCTCAAGATAGAGCCTGAACTCATTTTGCCCAATGCCACCCAAAAACGCTCCACTAATTGTAGAGAACTGGACTTAACTACAGTTAGATTCAGAAATTTCCGCCAAAGGTGGAATGCCCACCAGAATATCCACCAAGTATTAACCATAGCAATAAAGACTAACCATTGCATGTGAACAATTACCAAAACCGTCGGGGTTTAATAAAACTGTAACCGTCGACTCCAACCGCACAATATAATGTTAACCATTGGCATTTAATTTCATGTGACAGGTTCATGGGTAGGCTTGCGAAGACGACGAAGAAAATGGTTTATTACCATTATGGTTTACGAAACTTCCGACATAAATTTAACATGTGACCATGCAAACTCCATGCTGGCAGTTAGGCATCATCCTTTGGGCTATGGTCACGATGCTTTGAGCACATGGGGAGGGGATGGCCCCTCCAACCCCCAAACGAAATGCATATAAACCTTAAATAATATGAGCTAACCTATGGTGTTAAGAACCATGGTTAGAGGAGTTGGTAAGAGAGGTGCATGTGCAGCAGCAAGTCTCATGGTCGAACCCTTGGAACTCCAACAAAATTTTGTACCACGACTCTTGGGCCACGTGGTAGCCTCCGGGCCTACCACGTGGCAGCCCATGATTGGTTTAAACATCAAAAGTCAACCCACTGACCAATAATACAATGCCACATGTCAGCCTCTGATTGACTAGATCAAATAGAATATTTGAGGAATATTCCCTAGAATATTCATTTTTTAATTTTCCAGAATTCCAAGTCAAACTTGGTCAAAGTCCAAAAATTTGCAGTTTACTGGACTTTTCAAACTACGATAACTTCTTCATACTGTGTAAGTTTTTAAAACCATTCATGGTGCCGGAATCAGGAAGATGATATCTATCTGGTCGCTCAGGTTCAACACACTTCTGGATACTTTAAATTTTGAGCTATCACTTAGGTCCATGATCCAGTTCTGATCACTTAAAATGAGACTTAACTGAAGATCAACTTTTAAATTTATCCAATTAACCTTAAGGAGCATTTGAAATTAATGAAAACATTTAGAGGTCTATGCTAGAGACATGTTCTGACATCATTAAATGTAGAAGTTGTTGCTAACAGTCTGTGTTACATTCTGGAGGTAAAACTCCGTCCCACGTATGGAATTATATAGAACTATGCTCAACATATGAAAAGTATATGGGGATGCTCTCATCATATGATTACACATTAGACAATACTACTACGGACTAGACTCCCATGTACCATAGAGTATATATGGGGAGACACCACTAGGTTGCAAGCCTGCCATAGGTAACTGAGTTGGCTGTATTGTAGACATGATACACCGAACACATCATTTGGGGAGATTGGTTGTAGTGAGTTAAGTCCTTAGTAATTTTTTTCTATCATTTATCACCAAGGTGTATATTACAGTTCATTGATACCTGGTAATCCTTTATACCTAGTTCACCCTTTTTGATTTATTTTTTGTTTAATTTCTAAAATCAACTGCCCGCGATAACATCTTACATGTGTAGTTCTTCGGCCTCATATTTTCCTTGTTAATGAATTTTAAATTACTAAAAATTGATTCACATTTTCTCTATTTGATCTTGCCTTAAAGGTCATCATGGATGAATCCATCGGATTCACCTCCTTCCTCTTCTAAAGGATCTCAAGACCCTCCTCCTGAGGTCGCCCAATTTCCAATTAGACCCCTTGAAGCTCAAGATGTTGAACTTGGAATTGTCATAAGTGTAAGACCTATTTCGTCATATCCACCACTTATTTCATCATCATCTGAGGATCCTTAGCCAGAAAGCTTTGAACCCTCTATGGCAATGTACATTCTTTCCTCTAAATCTGCTCTTCAATCTGATAGTGGTCTCGCCTCAAAAAGCTTATAGTAATTTTTACGAACCTGACATTCCCCTTGCTTCTTCTCCAGTAGAATATCGCACTACTGCTCATTAGTTGTTTCCTACTGAAATAACATCTGAAACTGATGATATTCCATTCGTGAGTGCCCCTCAGAGAACTTTATATGAAACTAATGTAAATCAAATTCCAGAAGACATCTCATCCATGTTCCATCTTGAAGGCTATCCTTACGTCGCCACTCCTCAAGATATAGGAAGTGGTATGGGAATATCCTCTAGTCAAGTTGTATCTTCACTTCCGCATGGGTATACCTCTCTTGAAAGCCTTTTTTTAGGAGCTTCTGGAGCTACATCTTCATTTTCAGATCTTGTTTGGTCAATGGTAATTTCCCCATATTTCGTTCCATTGGTTTTGAATATGGCTTTCATATCTCAACCTGTTGTTTGACCTACAATGAATATAGGTCAAATGATCGTTTCAATAGGATCTACTACCACCCTATCACTATCTAATATTATTTTGGTTCCATCATTGAGTGTAAAATATACAGTTTCGTCCATGCCTAGGGGACAACCTAATCCTCTTTACACACCTCCCCTTTTGTTTGGTGGACATTTGAACTATGGACATGTTTCGAGGGTGGGACAACCTATTGCTAGTCTAGGAGGAACATTGCTTTCACAGCCGACAAGTATTGTCATAGGAATTTCTCCATTGAGTGGTAAATTTAATTCAAATACATTTGTATATCAGCAAACCCACGTTCAATATTCTCAGGTTCAACAACCCCATCTCCAACAACCGAACGTACAATATCTGTATGTTAAAAAACCCAACATATCTCATCAATATGTTCAACAACTGAATATGTAGTACCAGTACGTTCCCCGACCAAACATCTCGCAACAATATGTTCAGCAACCCCAACATCCAATGTGTACCATTGTGACTAACCCTCAGTTTGGTCCTTACACCCAAACTGGTCTAGATATCCCTTTGGGTCAACTTGGTACTTAATATCAGTAGATTCCTTAGTACCTTCCGACCCAACTAGGACCCCAAGCTAGAACTCATGTTCAACAAGGACCTCAGTCTCGACCATATGTCGAGCAAGGAACACAATTTCACACCCAATAGGGGCCTTTTCAACAACCCCAGTAGGGTCCCTACATTCGAAAATAACTGCAACAAGGTCCTTACCAACCATGGGGGAAATATGCATATCTAGGTCAAAACTCGCCCTATTGGGGGCTGAATCTATAACAACCAAGTTGCAACCCTCATATGGTTAAATTCTAAATATCTCTTTCTCCTCACCATCCTCCCTTGCAATTTTTGGCTATGTTGGAATTGTCAGATGTGTCTAAGCTCACAAATGACCCCATCCAACATATGTTTCATTGGCCGCCAATTCCAACCAAGATTCTGGGATATTTCCCAAAGTTTGAAGGTAATTCTGGGGAAGACCCCCAAGCCCATGTCATGACGTACCACTTATGGTGCTCTTCTAATTCTTGTGTTGACAATGCAATTCATCTATGTCTTTTCCAACACACTCTCACAGGTGCTGCGGCTAAATGGTATATCAAACTCCATCGAGGTGTCTTATCTGATGTTAACACCTTGCCCATGGCCTTCCTCACTCACTTCCAGTTACCTGTCTGGTATGAAATAGGTACCCACCTTCTCACATTTTTGCAACAGTCAACTGCTACCCATATTTCGGATCACATCAACGAATGGAGGCAAACACATCGCCTCATCAAATTCGAGATCCCAACTCAGTTGTTGACTGAATAGTTTACAAAATATTTTGTTCCAAAAATTTCAAAAGATCTCACCATGGGTGTTTACGTGATAGAAGAGGAATTCATTGCTCACGCTCAATATCTAGATTTGGTTTATTCCCAATCTGGAACTATGTATGACATCATATTTGATGCACTGCGACCTTCAATCGATTTGACATTATCTAAACCTCTTGCTACGCCTCCTATTGATGACATTATTGGGTCAGTGGCCCATACTGATAGTGGTGCACCCAAGGCTTCTTCAAACTATAATTCCACTGCTACCACTAGACCCTCCAAAAATTCAAATAAACAAGGGAATCCTGGTAAAACCACTACAAGGAAAAGAACGTCTAGTGGAGGTTATAAAGGAGGTTTGTAGTGATATAAAATTGGCCAAAATTGTTAAAAAAAAAAATTCTACAACATTCGTTTATGGTTACAGAGGTTTTGGCGGATCTTTTAATGGAAATTCAACACAACTAAAAAAATTGGGCGGCCGGAGGTTATTACGGATTTTTTTTCATAGGTGCGCTACTAAGGTTTCAACGCACAGGTGCATGTCATCTAGACAGTGGCCCCAAGGCAGTCAAAGGTTCCTACACCGAGCCGTCAAGGTATAAAATCGCATCGAGCACAACGTTGGCGATACAACGCACGGGGCTATACCGATTGGTCTTGGGATTTGTGTGGTGCCCATAGGTCGTCTCAACACATTGCTATGTAGACTTATAGAAACACATTAGTGCACCGTATCAGACAAACGTACCTATATTTATAATTGGTATTGGTATTTATGCGGTGCCCATACGTCGTACAAATGCACTGTTGTGTAGTCTCACATAAAAACACTAGTGCACAGTATTGCACAAACAGACCGAGATTTTTAATTTGTTTTGGTATTTGTGTAGTTCCCATAGGTCATAGAAATGCACCGGTGCGTTGTAGTATACAAACGCACCAGTTTTCATTTTGTATTTTTTAGAAACATCGACCCGTGACAGTGCAATTATTGTGATTTTTATAAATGCATTATTCATCAAAAGTCCACACATATTATAACAATATTCATATTAATTAAATTTTTATTAATGCATTTGAATGTGATGTTTGGATTAATTTGTTATATCATATCATAATTATTGTGATTTTTTAAAATTCATTATTCATCAAAAGTCAACACATATATATCTTATAACAATATTCATATGAATTAAATTTTTATTAGTGTATTTGAGAACGACAATGAAAAACGCAATAGCAACAATGGAGAACGCAATAGAATAAATTAAAACATATATCTATATATATATATATATACACATGAACAAGACAATCTTTGTCATACAAAATGGGACAGTTATTGGTATCCCTTTGTCTCTCAATTGGGACACTATGTCCATTACATTAAACAAAATGTTTGATTTCATAGACAAATATTTCAAAAAATACAACGCCTTGCTTTGATATCCAAACATAATGATCATCATTCTTCGCTTGAACTGTTGTCACTGCTAGAGCTACTTCCATGACTTGGGTTATTATCAGGAATATTTTGTTCACGGTGTTGATTATTTTCTTCTTCTTCACCTTCCATCTAAAAACATAAAAATAAACTGAAATGAGTGTATATACATTGGTGAGAATAATGAAAATTGCAATATTAAATAATATACATTAATGTAAATAGAAAAGAAAAATGTCGTACCATAGCAAGAATTGACTCATAAACTATGCACATTCTTTCAAAACCATGTACCATGCCATCTTTCAAAATTTCATCTGTTGGTGCAATTCCATACTTTGTTTCCTACACGTTTTATACCCCATAAAAAATCATATATTTAATATAAAATATTTTTTTGTTCTACTAATTATAGACGGAGCTAAGTAAAACAAGATCGATAGATGCTTACAAATTCCAAAATTAATTTATGATATGCCAACATATACTCACAACCCATATTTAACCAAATTTCAATCAATTCGTCTGATGGTTCTTCTTTGTATGTTAGCACCTGTTTGAAGAAATTCAATGATGATTTTTGTAAAACAACTTAAAAAATACAAAAATGAAATCTATTTAAGTTGTTATAAGTAACAATTACTCACAAACTTAGATATCAACCCTTTTCTTCCTTTTCGTCCCGTTTTATGTGTTGAATGGGTTCCATTTTCTTTTCTTTTCTGCAATAAAATTCTTGAAAATTAATATTTAATGCTAAATTGTTTATTTATTGTACCTAATGATCGAAAAACTCAATGATTACATATTTCATTTGAAGCACATTGTTGTTGAAATGGCTCCTCCTGCAATGCAATTTTTTCCATTTCTTTGACCATCTCCTTGTACACCTTTTTGGACATTCCTACTGGCATATTTCTGATATCAACTCGTTCATCTTTTGAGATTTTCATAATCTTCCTGAAAATGTAACATGACAATAAACTATTTAATTTTTATATTGATATATGAAAAGTAAATATAGCAAAAGTGATATTTATCAATAATTCTAGACAAACATTTAAAGGAATATTACTTTTTCATTCCTTTTTTTTTTGTTGTACATTTTTTCTATTGAAAGTCTGACATGTCTCATTGACCAATTCTCTAGAAACTCTTCCTCTAGGTTAGATAAAATTTTGTTCTTAGAATCATTGGATTGGTTTTTGTATTGTAAGTGGACAGAACGTCTATACATTCGTTCCACTAGATCCCTCAAACTTTTGTAAAAAACTTTCCCCCTTGAGCCAGAGGAGTTCTGGGATGGGTGACCTCCCGGGAAGTCCTGGTTACCGGGTGCAAGCCTCGGAAGTGATGATTGACGCTATGTGATTCATTTCACTAGTTTCAATCCCACTTCTTTACCCCTGTGAGCATCACTCGATGCAATGAGTGCTAAGTGGACTATTCAAAAATCATGAGAAATTAGTCAGTTATGACTACCTCTCATGGAAATAGTCATAGATGAATGACTTACTTAACGCAGTTAAATCCCAAAAATGATATCTAATTTTCCCCCTTTCGTTAACCTCCACCACCACTCCAGATGAGCTAAGGAGCAATTCATTTTCATTTGCATGTTCTATTTTTTTCTTTTCTTAGAACAACATTCCTTTTCTGAGTTGTTGGTCCCTGTATAACATTAAACAGATGTGAATTAATAGACTGTTTGACACATGTTATCTAATAATTTTAAGTATATTATTAATGAAAATTAAAAAAATAAATTCATATTGGATCGATAGTATTTTTTCATTCACCTGATTCATCCTTTTGTGATTTTTCCATAAAGATTTTAAGCTCTTATGGTCCTAGATCAAAAATAATCTTATCGAGCTTCGTCATTTTGTGGCTCTACATGATACACAGTAAACAATACATATAGTTCAAAAATAATATTTTTTTTAAAGAATTTACAAAGAACTTTCCTTTTATGCTTTTCTTGATGTGTTATAAGTATTTTTGTTACTTGATCTCTTGTCAGTCATTTCTTTATCAATCTGAAACCTATACCATATCATTCATTAATATATTATAAATAACTTTTTAGCTTTTCAGGTAAAAAATAAATCTCAAGTAACCGGTGTGCCTTTCATGAGGTACGCACCGATGTCGGTGCGTGGGGGTATTATAAACACACCACACAAATAGTATAATAGACCGTACGGTGCGTGGGGGTATTATAAACGCATTGCACAAACAGTGTAATAGATCGTACAATGCTATCCTTGTAACATAGAGTATCGGTGCCCTATTTTAGATATGGCCCATTGATCTAAAAAAATGTTTTTAAATTTTTTATTACACAATACTTGCGCGGTGCACTGTATAATACAGTGCACTGGTGTACTCAGTTCCGCAAGGCGCACCGTTAAAAAAAAATCCATTTTTTTTCAAAAGTTCACACAAGGGCCGACATGGATTGGGATCGGACTATGAAAGTTGTCCCGTGGGTTGGATTTCAATCTAAAATGAAAAGCCCAAATTATAAAATCATAGAAACAGGAAGAAGAACGGGCATGAACAAAAAAAATGAAGGGTTTAGGGTAAAAATCGATAAAACTGTAGAAAAAGCAAAAAAAATTGCAGAAAAAGTAAAAAAAACAATCAAATTTAATCACGAGATCATTTGAAATTCTATTCTACAAGTTTTGAAACACTAGAGGTTTGGATTCTGATTATATGAATATTTCTGTTCAAACGTATTTCACTGCTCCACAGTGCTCTCGTGTTCTCTTGCTCCAGGTATGTCTCCTGCAAATCTCTAGCTGAAAATTTTAGCAAAAATAGTGAAATAATGAAAAGTGTTTAGTATTTAAAGAATTGTTTTATGAAATTAGATTTTCGAAAATATTTTACTACCCATTTTTCAATTTTCCACTTTTTTTCACTTAAATAAAATAGATTTGCGCTTTTTTTTATTTGCTTTTATTCGTCACCAGTGTGTCACTTAATAGCACCGCACTGGTGCTTCCATTAGTAACATGGCACCGATGCGTAGTAACTAGAACGCACTGGTGCGTAGTAACTAGAACGCACTGGTGCGGTTATCTGTACATTAGCACCAATTTGCGGTTGAGGCACCAAAATTACTTTTACGTGTGTACACCAAAATTAGACATGTTGGAAATGTACATTTTGCTGTGAAAGTATTTGGGCCATTTCTTTTCAAAACTACACCTCTTCTTCTTTCAAAAAAAGAAACTTGAACCTTTCCATAACCTGCAACAAGAAAAGGTGCCCCATGATCTGCTTGCTCATTTGTAAGTTCCTCCTCCATCTTGGCATACAATTTCCTCTTTTCTCCTTTGTGCTTTCTATCTTGATTTCAACAAAATTTATACAATCTATGTTTTACGAGAAACTGTCCTTGAATGTTTTGGAAGAAATGACAACGAGTCCTTCATTCTGCATTTGTTAGTAGAATAAGACTGATTTTCAATTAGACGATGAAGTTATTACATGTGGAGGCAATAGTTTCCCTTAGAAAATGAGTATAGGGTTGAGTTGAGGAAAGACATTGCAAAATGGGCTATTATATTAGCTTTTTCAATTGGAAACCGATTTGCAGGTGGAAATATGGTAGCTGGAGGTATCTATGCTTCTCTTCCCACAAAAATGGTCACTATATTTCCATTTATAATACAAGCAGAATTTTTACTGGTTTCATCTAGAGAGAGCATCATTTTCAATAACAAATGGAACTAGGGAATCCTTAAGTGTATCTCGTTCGCATTTTGTTTGACATTTTGTTCTTTGATAAGTGCTAATACACCTATACTTTCAAAAACTTGGATTTTTTGGTACCTTCCATGTGATATTACTTGTTATCCACAGGACCACAGATCATACAAGTTAGAGATGAAATTCAGGTTCAATTGAAAGCCGAAGATGTGATTTTATGTGATGTCATATTTGCTGGTAAAAGTTTATGTAAGCCAACTGAAGCTCAAACAATACTCTTATCTGCTTTTAAATTCATTCTAGAGAATCTTTTCCTTCATGGGACCTACCATCCCGATCAACAACATCAATTGATCTTTCTCTATTGTCCGTAAGGGAATGAGAATCCTTCCCTTTATGGTGCCTCTTGGCTTTATCGACTTCCTCGATTGATCTTTCTCTACTGTCCAATATTTCCCTTCCATCCTTGTAAGAATGAGAATCGTTACCTTCATGTGATCTCTTAGACCGTTCAAGAGACTCAATTGATCTCTCTCATGTGTGTCTCAGATTTGTCATAAACCTTTTCTCCTTTTGTACTCTGTCGAGCTCTGTAGCTGTTTGCATCCCTGTAAGCGTCCTTGTCCATATTTCTATTTGAATCACTCATTTTCTCTGCTATAAAATTCTCAGCCAAAATTCGAACTTGCATCTTTTCAAACCCTCATCTCCTTAGAAAAATTCTTGCCCGCGATTTGAACCCTCCGCTACTCCGGTGCGTGGGGTTTCATAGGCGCACCGGTACGGTTCGTAAGATTGAAGTTTATGTTTTGGCGCGGTGTTTTATGACACACCGGTGCAGAAGAGTTGTGAAGCACCGGTGCATCTTAGTACTAAGACGCACTAGTGCGGGTTATGATGATAAGCGCACCGAACGAAAAACCAAGAATCTCGGCTAGAAATGGCGTACTATATAAAGTTTTTTTTTTTTTGGTATGTAAGATCATAATAAAATAATGATAATTCTAAAGTACATGAATTTATTTGCATTATTTTATAAACTTTATTATGTTACAAAAATTCATATTATTCAATATTTATTATTTTACAATTATTTACAAATTTACAAATTTTAATAAAATCATTTCACATTAATACAATTAAAATTTTACAAATATTTTACATACAATTACAATTAAATTTTTACATACAATTATAGTTAAAATTACAATTACAAATACAAATACAATTTTACAATTTTAAATACAATTAAAATTTAAATTTAAATTACAATCACGACATAATATTTAATAAATATCATGGTCATTTGATATTAAATTAATTAATAAACATCACGATCATGATAACCATCGTACAAACATCATATTCGACTAAAAAACACATTCAAATTCGCTAACATCATCGCGATCATGATGATCACCAACATGTAAATTAAGTACAACTGCAACATGAAAATAAAATACATGGACTATATATATATATAACTGAATAATATTAAAAATATACAAATGTAATATAAATGTCATGGATCAGCTTGTGGTACAGGATCAATAACAGTAATAGTCAAGGCCTACTCATTCAATGGTGCATCCTTGATGGTTGATGGTCCAACCTGCTCATGATCATGAGTACTGATGGATGTTGTAGGCTGCTGACTGGACATGGCTAATGGTCCAGCCTCGTCTCCATGATGACTATTGTTGGATGCTAGTGGAGGCTGCTCATATAGCGCGGCACGAGGTGAATGATCATGAGATGATGAGTCACTACTCGCTGGCTGTCGATCACGTGTTGTGTCTCGACCATGCCTATAACGTGTAACAATCCTCCTCAGCTGCATTAATAAGGTCTTCGCTCCTACGACATGCCGCATCAGCCTGTACATGTCACGCGGAATGCCTCTCCACATCTGTAACAACCTACCATCGGCATGTATGTCTCTCATATGAGCAGGCCTGATGCCTGCCTCAATAATAAATGCAGTGAGTTGGTCGCCCAACTCCATCCTGTATCTAGTATCAAGTCGACCACGCCTAGAAAAATGCAGTATCGGTGCACCAGCAAGAGAAGGTCCCTCTGCACTGGCCTCCTGATGATCCTTGGCATCTGGAATGCCCTGATCGTCATCAGAATCCACACCTAGATCATGTGGTGGTGTCGGCATGTCCTCGCCATCAAAGGACCCAATGTCTGCAAAATATATACAAGTACACAACAATAATTAGACAATTTCATTAAATAATTTAATAAAAACAAGTTAAATAACATGTTAAAATAAATTTAAATAAAAGAGTAATATTACCTCTATCATCTGGCGGCTCGTCAGCTGTGAAGAGGATGTTGGGACACCCTCGCCAATCCAATCCAGCATAAGGTCAGGGGACCATAATGAAAGGATGCATCTCATCAACACTGGCTAGAAACTCCAGTGCATCATGTGATATCCTCGTTGGAAACACAGTCTCTCCCCTCTTGGGCATCATCTGCCCCCATGTGTGCATCCGTGCCTCGAACATCAGCCTACGAGGCTACCGAACAAAAGTAGGCCTTGTCTCTGGAAACCTCTCAAAAAATAAACAAAAAATCTTTGAAGCAAAAGGGAATTTGACCCTCCCTTGTGCATGAGCACAAAATCTACCTAAGGTTGTACAGAACTGCACAAAAAAATGGCAGACCGCCTAACAAGTCATGGCTCCTGTACTAAAGAATCAACATAATATATAAGCGAGCAACTAATGTGTTGCCCAACACTGGTGTTGTGTGAAATGGTCGAAATGAGAAGTGAGAGGCACTACACCTCCTCACTACCAAATGCACCAATGCTGATCCAGGTGGATATTGGTGGCCACCCACCTATTCCACTTGGGACCCCACCACTATCTCTTTCAGTTTTTCAGTTTCAGCACAACTTACTATTTTTAGCAGTTTTTTGGGTCCTGGTCTTCTAGAGACGTTTTGAGGCCCTAGATGACATTTTTTTGGGCATCACGCCCCGACGAATATGATTCCATTACATAATCAATATTTTTGGTCGGCAGGTGTATTCCTCGGATATATCTTTCTAATGATGTATCATGTGCATCAAACGAAGATAGTATGCCAAAGTTACAACCCCAGGAAGTTGAAACACCAATCTACCCAAACAGGGCCTATAGTTTTGGCGCTTCATATCCTAGGGTTTAGTTTTTGGATGTTTAGGGTTTTCCATTATTTCTCTATAATAAATAGGCCCTCGAGCCTTACTTTAACATAGTTTAGAGGCCTGTAGCCGCCACATCTCTTCTCAGAGATAAGCTACTAGTACCTTAGCTAGTTTATTTCCATTCTCTCTATAAGAAAATTTCAGTTCTTTGATATTAATGAAATGAAATGTTATTTCTACTGCATATTTGTATTTATGGTTATATGTGTACTTCGTTGCGTTCCTGCATAAATCTGGATCAGTGATATCAGAGCGGTCTGCTTTTTCTCGATCCTTCTTTGCATGTCCCCAACGAGGTTGTGGTATAAGGAGTTAGGGCTCGATATGGTTGAACCTTTGCAAGATCAACCTCGCAAACCCCGACAGCCACCCATGGGGGATGAAAATAAAGATGAGGGAGCAGGATATTCTATCAAAATATTACTCGAGGAGGCCCTTGAAAAACAAAGGAACGCGATGATGGACAAATTTGCCCAAATCCTTCAACGACTGCCCACTGGCGACACATCTGCATCCAACAGCCACTCTAGATGCGTGACTTCCTTTAAGGTACAAGTAAACTTCGAAATTACCATTTTTGAGGGTCAAATAGATGAAAATGGCATAGATAGATGGTTGAATATATTAGAAGGATATTTCTCGGTTCATGACTTTTCCGACCGGGAGAAGATTATTTTTTCACTCTTCAAATCTACCCCGCATGTCAAGGACTGGTGGGAAACCTACTGTGAGAAAAAGGAAGAGAAAAAACCCTCTCTGTTCTCAGTCGTACCCACTTGAAATTCTTTCCAAGACACCTTAAAGTAACAATACTATCCTATGGGGAGCTATGAGGACAAGTACATACAATGGACCATGCTACGGCAAAAGAAAACCTGCAAAAGCCACAAGCAAAGAACAACTTTACAAAGACAAAGAAGGACACGAGAAAGTGGTGTGAGTTCCATTAGAGCTCCACTCACAACACAAGTGAGTGTCGGGCCAAGCAGTCGTTGGTGGCCGAGATGAGGGCTTCTAAATTAGATGCATGCTCTGACTCTAAATCAAAACCTAACAAGGGGAATGAAAAAGGGAAACAGATTATTGATTTTGATCCCAACGCCATTGTTGCTACTGCAAAGATCCAGAAGGAGGAACCGGAAGATCCATAGGAGGAGGAGTGTCTCTTTCACTCCCAGATGTGTGTAAAGGGTTCCCCGCTATAGTTAATTGTCAACAATGGGAACCAAAAGAACCTCATTTCAGCAAATAATGTGAAGCAGTTGGGCTTGCCGACCATAGAAAACCCACATCCATACACCATTAGGTGGCTTCACCAAGGACAGGATCTCCACGTCAGCCAGCAGTGCCACCTTCCCTATAGCATCAAGCCCTTCACGGATCAGGTATTATGTGACATTTCTCCTCTTGATGTTTCTGATGTATTATTAGGCCAACCATACTTGTGGAAGTGACATGCTGTGTATGAGTCTCAGCCTCACGCTATTATTGTTACTTTGGGAAACAAGATGTACAAGATACCAGAGGTACCACCGGCTACTGCTATCTCTTTGGTTACTGCAAAAAAATGCAGCAAACTCATTTCCCAAACCAGGAAATTTGTTTTTCTAATGATCCGCCCCCAAGGAAAGAAGAATACTGTGGCCATGACCTCTAGAGAGGGCTCCTCTGCACGACAACAACAAATGGACAAGGTTTTGGAGGAGTACGAGGACATATTCACCTCACCCACAGGGGTTTCTCTACACTGTCAGGTCAAGCACCCCATTGATCTGACCCCAGGTGCACCGCTACCCAATGGACCAATCTATTGATGCTCTATTCTAGAGAACAAATAAATCAAGAGGTAGATTTAGGAGCTACTACAGAAATGTCACATCCGACCAATTTAATCGCCCTGTGGGAGCTCGATCGTATTGGTATAAAAGAAGGGTGGGACTAGGAGACTCTGTATTGACTATCAGGCATTGAAAAAAATCTCTGTCCAGAATAGGTAACCGATCCCACGGATTGATGACCTTTTGGACCAACTCCAAGGGGTGAAATATTTCAGCAAGATTGACTTGAAGTCTGGGTATCACCAAGTACCAATCGAACCCTCAGATGTGTGGAAGACTGCCTTCAAAGCCAAGGAGGGCCTTTTCGAATGGTTGGTCATGCCTTTTGGGTTGACGAATGCTCCCTCAACCTTCATGAGGTTGATGGAAGACATCTTGCAGTCATTCACCAACTCATTTTTAGTGGTGTACTTGGATGACATTATGATCTTCAGCCAGAATTGGGAAGAGCACCTCCACCACATTCGAAAAGTCCTCTAAACACTGTGGAAACACAAGTTGTGTGCCAATTTGGAGAAGTGCAAGTTTTTCATGACCCAGGTTCAATATATGGGATACATTATTGATGAAAGGGGGGTGCATGTGGATCCAACCAAGATCCAAGTCATTCAGGATTGTCTAGCCCCAACCACTCTAATAGAGCTTTGCAGCTTTCTGGATCTTGCTAATTTCTACTACAGGTTTGTGTTGGGATTCTCTCATATCACTTGGCCCTTGAGTCAAGTCACCAAGGGAGGAGTGAAAGTAAAATTATTTTTGGTCAAAATATCAACAGAAGGCGTTCATATAATTGAAACATCACCTCTGTTCTGCCCCAGTGCTCACATTACCAGGCTTGCAACAACCATTTGAGATTGAGACAGATGCCTTTGCCTATGCTATTGGGGTAGTTCTTGCTCAACATGGGCATCCAGTGGCATATCACAGTGAGAAATTGTCCGACACAGTTTGCAAGTATCCCACTTATGACAAAGTAATGTATTCCATTATGTAGGCTTGTCGAAAATGGAAGCATTACATTTTTGGGAAGGAAACAATCATCCACACAGACCACCGGCCCCTGTAGTTCATACAAACACAAGGGAAGTTGCAGAACGATTGCCATCAGAAGTGGTCCATATATCTGCAACATTTTCATTTGAACATCAAGTACAAGAAGGGTAGCACCAATAATGTTTCATATTTCCTCACTCGACCACCAATCATGTCACTAACCACTAGTCTCAACTCTTGTGGGAATGAGACTTCTAATTGGCCACTTCTCTACAAGAGTGATCTAGAATTCGGCCACACATATAAGGAACTCTTGGGGGGTACACAAGTTCCAAATTTTCACCTCCAAGATGCACTATTATGTCACCTGGGACACCTTTTTGTTCCTTCAAGTGAGCGTGCGAAGATGATATGGGAAGCACACTACAGTTGAGTGGCTGGGCATTTCGGGGTCGAGAAAATAATGGAAATACTGCAGAAATATTTTTATTTTCCGAACCTTCAACAGGATGTCAAGAAGTAAATCAGATCCTGCATTGCTTGTGCCATTACCAAACTGACCATCAATAAGCAAGGCCTCTATACTCCATTACCTACCCCTAGTCGACCTTAGCAATCCATCTCCATGGATTACATGTCGGTCCTTCCTTCTACTAAGCATGGAAATGACTATGTTTTTGTGGTCGTCGATAGATTCTCGAAGATGGCCATTATGGTGACTGCCAAGAAGAATATCATAGCAGAAGCCATTGCTAAACTCTTATTTGAATGAGTTTGGGTGCACTTTGGGATCCCACAGTCTATCATATCAGATTGGGATAGCAGGTTCCTCAACACATTTTTGTCTAGCCTCTAGTCAATGCTGGACACCAAGCTCACCAAGTCCACAACTTTCCATCCCCAAACTGATGGCCAGACAAAGGTCGTCAATAGGATGATTGTACACATTCTACACATGTACAATTTAAAGCATCCACACACATGGGATGAGAGCCTCCCCTATGTACAACACAGTTATAGCCAGGCTCTCCACAAATCAACCGACCACAACCCCTTTTAGGTGGGCTTGGGATTCCAGCCACTATGTCCCATTGACATAGTCATTCCATTTGCAGCTACTCAGGCCAATTCGGCTCATGTCCATTCTGAAGCTGACAAACTGAACATCGTCATTGAGCGCATTCAGCACATCTTCCAATAGGTTCATTACATATTGGATAGATTCAATGCTAAGTACATCCAATGGCATGATCAACATCGGGTGCCATACAACTTCTAGGTGGGCGACAAAGTGCGGCTACATTTTCCGAAGGAGCACCGCACTGGACCCCACCGCAAACTTCGCGTACTCCAATATGGGAAATACACCATCACCAAGCCTATAAGGAACAATGCCTTCGAGCTCCGTATTCTACCATTCCTTGGTCTGCACCCAGTATTCAATGTGGACCGCCTTCGTCCCTACTTCCCACCTCTATTGGACATCTCTAACATTGCAGAACAACTCACACCAACAGAGTTAAACCCAGACTACATGGAACAAGCCACCACAGATTATTTCATGGACATGCAAATAAATAACAATCGCCAACAGAAGATCCAAATGTATCGAGTTGTTAAAGCTAACCAACTCCTGCACCAAGGCAAGTGGTTCACCAGGGACCAAGTTCAACAGAAGTTTCCTCATCTCAAGGAGGAACTCAACGCAATGGGGACCATTTCTTCCTAAGGGGGGAGGAATGATCCAGGTGGATATTGGTGGCCACTTGCCTATTCCACTTGGTGCCCCACCATTGTATCTTTCATTTTTTCAGTTTCAGCACAACTTACTACCTTTAGCAGTTTTTCAGGTCTTGAACTTCTGGAGCTGTTTCGAGGCCCTAAACAATGTTTTTTTTGGCATCACGATTCTAGTGAATATGATTCCATTTTGGAATTGATATTTTCAATCGACAGTTTTATTCCTTGGATAGATCTTTCTAACGATCTATCATGTGCGTCAAACGAAGATAATATGTCAAAGTTATGACCCCGGGAAGTTAAAACACCAATTTACCCAAATGGGGCCCATAGTTTTGGCGCTTCATCTCCTAGGGTTAGGTTTTTGGATGATTAGGGTTTTCCATTGTTTCTCTATAATAAATATGCCCTTGAGCCTCATTGTAACATAGTTCATAGGCCTATAGTTGCCACATATTTTCTCAGAGATAAGCTACTAGCACCCTAGCTAGTTTATTTCCATTCTGTCTATAAGCAAAGTTTCATTTCTTTGATATTAATGAAATGAAGTGTTATTTCTGCTGCATCTTTGTATTTATGATTATATGTATATTCTATTGTGTTCCTGCATAAATCTGGATCAAATACGTAACTGATATCCAGCGACCCGAAAATCTAAAGGAGACAGTACATCTACTCCAATGTATCTCTGGGAGTAAGCTAACTAACTCCGTGCTACACAGCCAGCTGGAACCTCTGGGAACGAGGGAAAATCCACCCCTCTCCTCGATAGCCCTGTAATTAAATATATATCCTCTTCAGTGGGTGTGTACCATTGGTTTGGAACAACTTGGAAAGCCTATTGGTGGGCATTCCACCTGCAGATAAGATGTCTCAAAAACACACCATAGCCCTTTAGGGAAGTAGCCTCCTCATAGAACTTGAGGAGGCCTACCTACCTTAGGAGCCCCTGGGTAGCGACTGTAATAGGGTGAGGGTATGCATCTCTCTCCCTCTCTCGTGCCTCCCACAGGTGAACCATGTCATACTACTCCGCTTGCTATTGTTGTTGTTCCCCCTCTTCTCTCTGAATGATTGACATATTAAATCATTTTTTTTTATTAAATGAGACATGTATTTAGGAATATACATATAATTTTTTTTTTTGAAAAAAAAAAAATAGTCAATGCGCTACAAAAAAAAGTCATGCACTAGTTCCAGTGCGTCTTTTGTTTGTCGCGCACTGGGGGCGGTGCCCTAGATGACATTCAACGCACTGCAGACGGTGCACCTGAAAATTTTCAAAGCACCGTTGACTATGTACGGTGTCAGGAGTGCACTGCGCTGACTAAACTCTACACCCCGACATGTATAGTTGTGTCAGCGCACCGATCTCCTGACTAATTAGATAGTCAATGGTGTGATTTTTTACCAGGCCGCACCGTTGACCCTGTCAGAATGCCGAATGCGGTGCGCTGACAAACACCGAGGCGGATATTTCCATTAACGCACCGTGTTGCTGCTATTCCACATGGTCAACAGTGCGGCCCGCTAAATGACCGCACCACAACTTTTTTAAATTTTTAAAATAACGTGGTGTGCCTTCCGGTACCACCCCAAAAATGATGCGGATACCGTTAGCACTGGTTGCGGTGCAGCCTGTAAATTTTATAAGCAGCACCGCTTACCACTGCAAGCCGAACGGCTCGAGTGCACTTCGCTACAAATTTTTTTTCTTTTAAATAGTTAATTGTAAGGTTATTTGAAATTATAATCTTCTAAAAAGCTTAATTATAGAAAAATAAGAAAAATACCTGTACATTTGGTCGTCGATGAGGCATATTGGCTATAAAATTTTCAAAAGAAAATTTGACCACCGTTTTGAAAAATGCAAGTTGGAGATTGGTGGGCAATGCACACTAGCAGTGCGTGCAATGGGTGCAATGGGAGTACCGATGTCAAGGCAGCTCAAACAAGGATAAATTGCATCGGTGCTTGAGAGCTTTGAAGCGCTGAGAAAAGTGAAAAATTTGTTTTTTGGCCGTAATTTTTTTTTATTTAACATTGTTCCGGTGCACGGGGTTTTATAAGCGCATCGGTGTGGTTTCTTAATACCACACCGGGCAGTTTCAGTTTTGGCATAGTTTTTTAAGATGCATCGGTACGAAAGATTTGTAAAGCACCGGTGCTCTATAGTAATAAAACGCACTGGGTGGGTGTGTACAGAGTGCACGGTGTCTGGTATACCAATGTTTTGTGTGCACTGGTGCTTTCTCTTGTTGAGCACACCGGTGTGGTTTTGGATGATAAGCGCACCAAGCAGAACATCCGCAAAATCCTTTGCCCGCCAACCTAATCTAGTAACCTCCGCTAGAAATGGATGTTTGGGATATTTTTATAAGGGCTTCCTCAAAAACATTCGCTAGAGGGTCTTTTCCTTGTAGTGAACCTCTGAGGTAAATGTTTTCCAATCTACTGCAACAAAAAAATCCTCAAAAGGTAAGAAAAAGGGTAAAGGCAAATCCAAATCTGATAACCATAAAAAGGATTCAAATAAGTCATCTGCTAATGATGCTTCCAAACGCAAGCCTAAATATCCTTTTTTGATATGTAATGATGACCATTACACCAAGGATTGTCCTAGACATGCTGAAGTTTCCCATCTCTTGAAGGGTGCACCCCGGACTCTGGTTATCTTGAAAGAACCATTTCCATACTAGCAGATGAATATGGTATATCAACCTCAATCATCTAGAATCTCCCAAGTTTTTATGGCTGGCGCAAAACCTATTTTTGTTGCCAAGTGATCGAAAGATTACATGAATCCATAAAAATCCCTATGGAATAGGATGCCTCATATAATCCTTCCTCTACTATACCTCCTAGTTCTAGTCCTCTCCAAATTGAGAGACCTAGTAGTGATTCCATAATCTGACCACCCCCAAAAGGTTTTCTTCATAAATCATCTTACAATCCAAATGCATGAACTTCTAAACACTATATCGTTGTAGAGGATTTAGCTCACGTGCCTTCGGATATGTTGACATTGGAAGTCCTTCATTCGTGTCCATCAGATAAGAAGGGACTATTATCTTCCATAGGAGGTATTGATCTGGTGGATTTCAACCTCATTACTTTTGATCTTGAAAAATTTGTTCCTCGCCTCCCATCTCAAGTGGATTTTCTAATTCAAGTTAACATGATGGAGAAAACCACTCATATTTAATGATGAAGGCACTTCGACCTACATCATGTCTATCACTTGTTGGAAATCCATTGGCTCTCCTCTTTTGAGTTAGTCCCAAAACACTTTGGAAGCTTTCGATGACAAAGGTTCTCGTCTGTATGGTATTCTCAAATATTTACCCATCCTCTTGGATGAAAGACGGTGAAAATAGAAGTGGAGGTGGTGGATTTCAACCTGAATTATAACCTCCTTGAACGCAGTTGGAACCATGCAATGGTTTATGTGTTCTCCACCCTCTTCCGTGTTATCTACTTTCCTCATCAAGGGAATATTATAACCTTCGATTAGCTCACTTTATTCTCCTCTGATTATTCAAAAGGAAAAATTCCATATTTTGGGAATACCTCTACCCCATATGAGAACGTTGTGCCAGGCCTTTTCAAGGAATCATCCCTTATGGGAAATTTTCCACTCTCGCCTCCTAATGTCGCCACTATCAACATGATATCATTTGGTCATGATCCATGGAATATTTCTAGTCCCAAACAACTAAAAATATTTGGTGACGTTATGCCTCTCAGTCTTGTGGAACAAATGTATCAAAGCATTCTTCTAGCTTCTGAGTTTATTTCTGAAACCAATGAAAAATTGATTTCATCTCTCGACACTTATGCGTAGTCTCCTTGGTTTTGTTCTTGGGATTCATATGATCCCTTGAAAGAGACATTCCCCATTGACAAGAGTATCGTGGAGGCTATGTCTCTTGAAGAAACTCTATGGGACGATGTTCATCATCGCTCCTCATTTATCCAAGCCTCGGTGAGATCTCCACCTGTCTTGAATCCCATGTTTTGTCTAACTCAACCGGTCCGCTTCAGAATCCCATATTGATTCATGAAGTGTTGTCTGAAGGAAACATGGGGAATATTTCCACTACCATCTCGATTGACAGCTCTGTTAAATCAGGGATTTTCCAGAATTTCTATTTCCAGGTGTCTTGTTCTCCCGTTGAGCTCAATATTTACACTGCTTTCTTCACAAAGCGTGACCCACCCACTCCCTTCAACCTTGTTCTTAATGTTTTGTCATTTTCCCATGAGGGACTTATTTCCATGCTTTGTAACCCTTACTCGGCCAAGGAGCATGGTAACTTCATCGCTGCTATGAATTTTATCACAAAATTGGCCAATGTAATGCTCACAAGAAATATCAACGGTAGAACTATCGGTTTATTTCTGTTAATCATGACGGAAATCGGTCATGTGAGTTCATTGTTGAACTCTATCTGAAGAAGTATTATGCTTCATGACAGGTATGGTACCTTGTACATTAGTGCGTTATTCATTAGTGTGATTTTTGGATATTTTGGTGTGATTATTTGCTTTGCAGACATGTTTCCTTTGCTTACCTAGTGTTCCACTTGGTTTGTAGATGTCATCGAACCATTATACTGGTTTCGCTAATGGTGCTTTCTGTAGCACACAGAGATTATCTTCTGCATCATGGACACTTTTTTCCCCTAATGGCGAGTTGATTAATATACAAGGTATTTGTTTGGGTTGAACAACTAATATATTGCAAAATATAGTGTGGTCATCAAACTATTATCTAATGCAATCGATATTGGTATACAATATTTTTTTGTCAATTGGACTCACAACTCATTGTGTTGCATTTAAATGGTCATTATTTAGTTATAAACCCCAATATTTTTTGCATGTATTTACGTGTTAGATTATTGGAAAGACATTTTGATTACATTAAATATCAACACATTCCAAGAAATTTGAATACATTGACAGATACATTAGCAAATTATGTATTATATAGACATCTGCGTAACATGTAAAAAACCAATACATCATCATGATACATGAACACTATGTGAAGTTTATAGAAACATATATATATATATATATATATATATATATATATATATATATATATATTGTGTTACATCAAAATATCAAAAAATATGTGTTCTATGACACAAATGGCTCTATGAGCTCACATCAATACAAAAATGTAAACTAAAAGCTGTTATCTGCCCACATGGTGCTCGTGATAGCATGTGACTGCTCGAATAACTCTCCAGAGTAAATGACGCAGTGGGCCTGGAACTCCCATGGTATGCCTCTGATAGTGCATGGGGATTTCGTCAAAATTTGTATACTCTAGTATGCCTCTAGTTATGCCTACTAGGTTAAGCTCCACCTTTTCTAGTGGGTCTACCTCCTCCTTATAGGGAACATCCTTGATTTGGTGAGCTACTCTCCTCGTGATCGAGGGCATACCATGTGGTGTCTTAGGCCCATCATCTATAAAAACATCATAAGTTTAGGTCTCATAATACATAACAAAAACATCAAAAAGTAAAAAATTCTCAAAAACACTTTTTAACTGCATCGGACCATTGTTCGCCTAGTGGAAGAGATAGATTTTGGGTCTCCTCTTAAATCAGTGCTATCATATGCATGGTATTCAACCACGATGAGTTAACGACACAACTAGCTGAAACATGTTGTGGGAAAATGCATCTGTTGCCCCCCTCCCTGACAGGGCATAATTTCACACCACCTCAGCAGCCTCAGGTCCCTCGCGGCTAGATCATAAACCTATAACTGTTGATACTGAAATAGAGGCACCCTCTTAAGAAAGAAGGTGACTAAGATGCAACCATACCTGAACTGTTTGAGCCGATTTTTCTTGCACTTGGTTAGTTGGCTCTTCATATTGTCCAACAACCCCTCACACCAATTAAACATAGTGGGAGCCAGAAAATCCACCACATACTAGAATTGAGACTTTGTTGCCTCAAGCAACGCCTTGGCTCCAGCTACTCAAGCCATGCAATGCAATATTGTAAGCAAGGGTAAATATGTGATTGACGATATTTCCACCTTGCCACTCTGAGTCTTCTTGGCACTGTGAAAATGTCTTTGGATGAGCATGCTAGTGTTCTCCCCTTCGGTGAGGACCCCAAAGAGCTATATCATCTCCCCTATCCTGGAAAACCTTGTAATGAAGTAGATTTCCATGACATATATCTCAAGTTCTTGATCCAAAATTATGAAAAATCGGCAATCCACATTCCATAATCCAATCAAGTACTCAAGCTACTCCAACTGAGCTCTCAACCCTAAAGTTTAGAAGAATTTTAGCAATCCACAATTCCTCAATGCATTTACGCAATTTCGATCCTAGAGAGCTTGGTGGTCTTCCACCTCATGGTCTCTTTCCTTCCATTTGATCACCATCTTCACTGAAAACACTATCAAAACATGTCCAATTGGAATTTTTTGAGCTTTCATTGGAGTAGTTTTTGAAATTAACCATTGAAAATAAAAGAATTCCTTGTTTCAAATTATTCCCCACAATTAGTGAAACTGTAAAATTTGGAAGGGTACTGACGGTGTGATTTCCTTTTGGGCTAAGAGTGACCAGCGTGAATCTGAAGCTCAAATCCGTGTTGATCGCCAGCAAAAATTAAATTTGAAATTATCCCCTTAGTCATAAAATTTCTAAACTATCTACTTAATAATGGAATTAAAATGAAGAGGAAGGTTTGGGCTCTTACCTGAAGCAGATGGATTGCCGAATGGTGTCCTAGATCGGCCACACCATTTATCTGAAGTTCGAAGGAAAAAGGGGTAAAATGCACTTTCACAATTTACTCCAAACAGAATGGTTAACATGATTTACTTTTTGTCTAATTATAGGTTTTTGAAGATATTTTGGCCATTTTTTATTATTTTTCCTCGATATCATTGATGTTTTCCATTTTTTGTGTAGCAATAGGATTCCTTAGACAGACAATGATTATTTTTGATGTAACAATTTTTAATTATATCTTTTTCTAAATCAATAAAACTAAACAAAAAAGGAACCCCCCTGGAGTCATCTTTTAGCTCTTCTCTCACTCTCAAAAAATGAAAAGATTGTCGAGTAATTGTCTTTTTGAACTCGTTAAAGGAAATGAATTTATGTGGTCTCAGTATACATTTACCCCATTTTCGAGCTGAGATTAACTATTTACAAAAAGGAATACTTGATGGAACATGGTCAAGAGGTTCTCTCGGATATTATTTTCTACCTTTTCGGATTTGAGAGACAATTTACGAAAAGGGACATGATGGAGTTTTATTTTAAGTTTCTTTTTCAAACTCCCTAAACATGAAAACAACACCGAGTTCCCCTTCTGTTGGACTTGTTAAAAATTCAACGACAAAAGACTTGTCACAATGACAGGATCGAGTTCCTCCTTCCTAGGGCTCGTTAAAATTACTAGGATAGATTCATTCAAAGAATTAACTTATATGCTCAACATATGCTATCATCTTCACATTGGCTGTAAAAAATAAAGAGGTACTCGTTAGAAATAACAGGTAAAAATTGAAAGTGTAACATCTTGTGTGTTTTGGGTAGCTTGTCACTCTTGAAAATGACACTTATCTACAGTTCGTGGCGGATTGGGGATATCCTCCATTCGTCATTTTTCCTTCATGGGTTTGGGAAATATATTTGCCTCTTTATGGATCACCATTTTTGTCATCATGACTTTTGATCCCATTTGAGTCAAATATTGTCACACTCCGAAGTCCTAGCGCCGATATGTTCAAGAGAGATCATTTTTGTCAAATTCAAACATCCTCTGCTTATTTGACCTTCTCTGTAGCAATCCTGAATCGCTCCTCTTATCTTAAGATATCCTTTTCTTTGTTTCAATAATGTGGGAATCATTATGGCCCTCCTTCGACAAATCACTTCATCCGTAAAAGAGACCAGGGTATGGTTGTAGCCATCCATCTAAGAAGGATCTCATATAGACTCATGGTATGGTTGCGACCATCCATCTAAAAGAAACATGTATCCAATCATGAAAAAATCATATCACCTCGCATCCTAGATTTTATCAGACAAAACCCAGGGTCTTGCACTCCATCTTGACCCGAAAAAGTACAAATTCAAGCATGTGAATGAGTGAGCTGAAGTCGAGCATGCAAGAAGACCGCCTGACTACCAACCAACGATGAAAGTTGTTAATAGGTGTGAGAGAAACTACCAATAATGAAAATGGATCTCAAGGTACAACTAGTACAATTCGCAAAATGTGAATAGTGAGCTAGATTCAAACACCCACGAAATCATTCGATCGAAGGCCAATGATGAGAACCTATCGTCAAATGCGAAAAACTTGCCATTGAGGCATGAAAGCTCCAAGGTACTGGAAGGGAGTCTCAAGATCAACTTCCTAGTTAATGAGCTGAAGTCGACAGGATGAGATCCATCGAAGGAGGGTCATAATGAATCCCACATCATCGACATGAAATAGAGAATTAGATATGAGTGTTAATCAAGACTGAAACAAAGGATCAGGGAATGTACAAACTGCAGAAGGATTTTCTCTTGAACATATCAGCGACACGACTCTAGAATTTGGCAGCATTTGACTCAAATAGGATTAGAGGTCATGTTGACAAGATTAGTAATCGAATGAGAGACAAACATATTTTCCAAACCCATGGAGGTAAAGTGACAGAGTGAAGATATCCCAACCCGACACGAACTGCAGATAAGTGTCATATTAAATAGTGACATACTGATGAATAACTTCCATTTTCCCCCACCATTTTTGGCGAGTACCTCTTTATTTTAACACAAGCTTGAAGAGGATAGAATATGTTTTTCATATAAGTTTTTCCTTCAGAAAAATCCATCCTAGTACATTTTATGAGCCCTAGGAAGGAGGAACTTGGTAATCGTCATGATGACAGATCCAATGTCATAAAAGTTTTAATGAGTCTGAAAAAGGTGAAACTTGACGTCTTTTCATATTTAGAGAGTTTGAAAAGAGGTGAAAAGAAAACTCCAGTAGGCCCTTTTCGTAAATATTCCCTCATACCCTAAAAGGTAGAAATCAAAATATGAGAGAACCTCTTAGTCGCAATTAGCTAAGGTATTCCTTTTTCGTAAATATTTTATCCCAGCCTAAAAAAATGGTAAACGTATACTGGGTAAACGACGTTTCACAGCCTTTAATGAGTTCAAAATGACAAGAGTCTCGGCAATCTTTTCAATTTTTGAGAGCCAAAAAAGAGCTGGAAGTAGACTCCTCTTGGAGGAATGAGTGGCATTAAGGGTAGCAACTGGTTCTGGTGATGGTGGAACTTCTCAGAACAAGTAAAGGTCAAGAGGCTAGCTAACAAGACCACTCATTGCAGTTGTTCCTCGAGAATGGGTAAAGCAATCAGGTGAAGGCATATGATTGGCCAAGCAGATGGTGACGGTGGAATGAGAAGACCAAGGTTCATCTAGCAAAACAGGATGATAAAATGGCAATCACAAGAGGTAAACTAAGAATGGTTTCATTTTTACACAATTTTGAAATCAGGAAACTCTGCTTGAAGTTGGTTTTATTTTTACACAAGCTTGAAATGTTTTAGAAAACTATGCTTGAAACCAGTTTCTTTTTTACACAAGCTTGAAATGGAAACAAACTATGCTTGAAATAAGCTTGCATGCCCCCAGCATGATGACTCAATTCGAGGTACATGCACCCAACATGATGAATCAATTCGAGGTACATGCCCCCCAGCTTTATGGCATTCACTTGAGTAGAATACTAGTTACCAATAGGTGGATGGAATGAAGTTTCAATTACAAGATCAAGAGAAAGACTCGACTCGAACTAAAAAGGGAATCCGTTTCATTTTTTAATGAGGTTGACATAGTAAAAGAATTATCCTCACAAGAGCTTGTTTAATTTTTTAAGGAGCTTGACACAAGGAAAAAAATTGTGCTCTGAAAGATTTGGTTTCATTTTTTAAGGAGCTTGACACAAGAAAATTAATTATGCTCCGACGAGCTTGTTTCATTTTTTAAAAAGCTTGACACAATAAAACAAACTCTGCTCCCATGAGCTTGTTTCATTTTTAAGGAGCTTGACACAAGAAAACAAACTCTGCTCCCATGAGCTTGTTTCATTTTTTAAGGAGCTTGACACAAGAAAATGAACTATGGTCCCACGACAACTCATCATGTGTAATAAGAAGTCATGGCTTCCAAGAGGTTCTCATTCTACGGGAGAAAAACACTCTAGAAATTAGGATCTAATGCCCCTAGCACATTATGTACTACCTCACTGAATGAATTATCAATGGACGTGGACATGGAAGAGGTGGCCACATAATTGACCTGTGGCGGAGAAGCTATCACCAGTAGGTAAGGACCAGGAAGGGACGACGGTAGACCAGATGTCACATCAGGACCAAAGAATGAAAGTTGATCAATGATCATGATATGAACTTCATGTGGAAAACATATCACACGAAAGAGGGAAGAGACAAGCGTGCCCATGACATAAGCATAGTTGCGTCCCAGGAGTATGTTAAAATTCAAGGGGCCTTGGACCACCATCACATCTATATAGACGATTTTCCCTCCCAAAGTAATAGGCAACTTCAGAAGGATCCCTAATGGCTGACTTGTTCCTTTGTTGAAAGCCAACAAGTTCTGAGTAACCGGCACAAGTTATGGAGAACCCAAATCTTTCCATGTAGTCGAGGACATAATACTAACCGAGGTTCCTTCATCTATAATTGTTCCTAGTACGACCATATTGTAGGCTTGTGCAGTGATCTCAAAGGGCACGTAATAAGGAAGACGACATCTCGTAAATCGACTCCAATCAAAGGAAGCGACCAAACTACATGGAGGGGGTGTCATAGGAATAAGAGTATTATCCCCCTACGTTACGGGGGTGGAAATGCCATCCTCTTGAACTCTGGGAATGAGAGAAGGAGGACGAATTTTTGTAACTATGGCAGTGAGAGTTGAAGGATAACCCTATGATCTCGATGAATCAGAGGAAACAAAACGAACCTAACTGGGATGAGACCCATTATAAACAGAAAAGGCCTGATGAACTGTAGATGGAATCAGGTCAACATTTTTCTCAACCAATGATTTATCGGAAATTGACTCAGGATACTGACTTTCAGAGAGAGTGAAATCGACTAGAGATGGATCCTGATCAATGGGTTGATCAGCTACGGGAGGACTCGAAGAAAGCTTTTGGAAACCAACGGGAAGACAAGACTCAGAAGCCGAAAGGGTATCCAACACTTTAGAAGATTCATCCATATAAGGACAAAGGTGAATGGGATGGTTTCCTTCACACGACCTACAGGGAAATTTTATCTTACCCTATTTCTTACGAGTCTCATTATCTTTAGCTGAAGGCTCATCATTAGCATGATGTCTTGAGGTTGATGATGAAGGATGAATCGGGCCAACGGACCATGCTTCTAGCACCTTGGGAATACCAGGGCAATCACGAAGAAGGTGGTCACACTTACATAGCTTGCAAGGGAATTTGGCTCTACGAGATGGAGTGCGAGGTTTCTTAATATTAGCTACATGGGTAGCAATAGTTGTTGATTTTCTCCCTAGCTTATTTTCCTTCTTCTTCTTCGACTTCTTCTTCTTATTCTTAGCCACCTGGTTACCAAAATCCATACTTTCACGAGGAAAAGAGGAAGAACAAGGTGAAGAAATAGGTGAATAATGTGAAGGGTCAATCTTAGGGTCAACATGGGTTTTACATGGTTTAGGCGGAGGAGAACTCAGTTGAGAGACAACTGGTATATTTGAAACCACAGGGGTTGAAAACAACCAAACCAGAAGACCAATGGTTAATCCTGGGAGGGACAATGTTGCCATATATGGGGCACCAACATTCCTGAACAAAGGAAAAGGACCAGGATTTCCATCCAAGGGGATTCCTTGGTTATTGAACTCTAGAAACGTCGCCATTGGAATCAACCCTAAAGAATCACTAAGGAATATTACTTTAACCAGGAATATTTCGTGGGAAATCAATTTTAAGACACTAAAACAAAAATTTACCTTTTCATGTTTTAAGAGTCGAGAAAAGGAAAAAAAGTGACTCTATTCCCTTTCAGTTTGAACGAGCTTGAAAGGACAAGGGCTCGATGATCTTTTAAAATTTAAAGAGTCAATAAAGATAAAAAAATGATTTCTCAGGATATTCTAGGCATAAAGGGTGACTAGGTAATCATGAACTGCAATATACACCTTGGTGATCAAATGAAAGAGAAATAACCAAGGACTTAACATACGTGTAGGAAGTCTCCCCAAATGTTGTGTTTGGTGTATCACGGTTACATGGCAGCAGACTCGGCTTCCTATGGATAAAGTATTGCAACCTATGAGGGTCTCCCTTTATATACTAGACAGTACAAGGAGCACAAGTCAATGCTAGCATTTTCTAATGCAAGATTGTGAGCGAAAACTGCTAGGTTTAATGATGCCGGAACATGTCACTAGCCTAGACCTCTAAATGTGAGCGTTAAGTTTCAATGCTTCCTTAGATTGATCGAGTTCATTTTAAAGTTTATCTTGAATTATGTCTTAATTCCAAGGCCCTACTGTTGTCATCAGAGAACTTCTATATGCAGCTATATGAGAAAATAAACCTTTCAATTCGATGAATGCTATCTAGTTAAGGGAAGAGTCTCAAAAAATGATGCAACAAACAGTAATACTGTGTTGAGTCTCAAATCTGCATTGTTCTTATACACCTTCCTAGACCTTTTTCATTCACCTGAACCTCCCAAGTTGTCAATATCATTGTATATTAATTGCAAAAGAGCATCTAAAATGGTTTTTAACTATATTTTTGTGTCTTCTATTTGATTTAGATTTTGCTCATTTAGCTGCGGAATCTTGCCACTTTCCGCAGCTGCTGCAACTTTTCGCAGCCATTTTGTGAAACTCTATGTTACAGGTGTCTTCAGGTAAAATGAGCCACATGGGAAAGTCAGAAATGATGTGAACATGGATCGTGTCCTATTAGCTCGAGCAAATTCACCTAAGGAGGCTACGGTCAAAGGTGGCCAAGTGGAAGTCAACCGTAGAATCCCACGGTGACAGGACTCTGTTTCTCGTCACGTGGAGATTTATATGGCTGTTTCTGAATTGCGGGAGACAAATCAACATCTGTACATGGCTCCATAAGCCGAATTCAAAAATCCACTCTTTATAGATTTACTCCTCAACGCGGCCATGATCCTAGATCTCTGGACGTAATGGTTTATGTGTTCTCTATCAGCATAAACTTTAGGAAATTAGTTATATCACCTTCAGTATAAATAACGCGTTTGCATACGCATAAGAGTTAGTTTTTTATTAGTCTCCATTAGCCTCCAGATAGCTCTGTAATGTAATTACGTTGCCACTGTGCCGTAATATCACCTTTCTGTTATGACTGCATTTTAATATATAAGAAGACTCTTTTTCCAAGCGTAATTCGTACTTGAAGTCTGTTGCCAAGGCTGGTGTAGAGGGCCCCTGCACACGCTAAGGTTTTGTGCATTATTGTATAGTTCTTGTTTTATTTCTTTAAGCTCATTGTGCCATAATTCATTCACATGTTTATACATTGCATCTTTCATGGTATATATGTTTCATTTTTGTTTATAATCTTTCATGCTTTACATCTTGCTTCTGTCCATAATCTTTCATGTTTTATGTTATTTTCAACTGATCAGTGTTCTTGTTTCAGGTTATAAATAGGCAGCCCAGGAATTTGCATAACTTTTTGACTAATGACATGGAATTAATATTGTTCTGCTGCTAATTTACTTTTCTTAGTTTCTGTTTAATTTCAGTACTGCTTTGTTTATTTCAATCTTTCACATTTGTTTCAGTAGTTAGATTTAGATATATCAAATTGTTCATGTCATTTTCAGTTACCTCCGAAAGCCACAGCTGGACTGATGGTGAGGGATTGAAGTATGAATGTATAGTTTGATATTAGTTTACTTTCCGCAATTTAGATATATTAAATTTCTCATGACATCTTCAGTTACCTCCGAAAGCCACAGCTGGACTGATGGTGAGGGATTGAATTATGAATGTGTAATTTGATATTAGTTTACTTTCTGCAAGTTAGAAATATTAAATTTCTCATGACATCTTCAGTTACCTCCGAAAGCCACAGCTGGACTGATGGTGAGGGATTGAATTATGAATGTGTAGTTTGATATTAGTTTACTTTCTACAAGTTAGATATCAGGTTACTCAAGTTGTTTATGGTTACCTCCGAAAATCATAGCTGGACTAATGATGAGGGATCAGAAGATAAGTTGATGTAATTTGATTTAGATTTACTTTGTTGCAACTTTTGGATTTCTTTAAGCATAGTTTCTTTTGTGTTTAAACAACAGCAAGAATAATGAGTTTCATGATCAGTAGTTCATTGCTTGTTTGACTAGAGTAGTGATGCAATTTCATTTTCTTTAATTTCATTTTCTTTGAAGAATTAATTTTGTTATTGTGTGTTTTTAAAATTCTTTTGAAGTTTGGAAAATCATTAGAAAGACATTGTTGTCTTGAATATTTGTCTCCATACTTGTCTTTTAGAATTTCACAAAAATCCAAAAATGACAAAAAAGTAAGAGATAGGTTATCTTGCACATATAGTGCGCCACACTTCGTCAGCTTACGAATCCCAGATTGACAAATTAAATGTAGCAATTTAGGACACACTAAATTGACCAAACATTTTGGCGCCGTTGTCGGGGAAGTGTAACTAGGTAGCCAATTTCTTTTAAAAAAAAAAACAAAATAACAAAAGAAGGGAAAACTTGATAACTTCTTGAAGTATGCTCTCCTCTTGCACCTAGTGTGATCTAGAGGATCAGAAAAGAGAGTTATTGGTTTAGTAATTTCTTAAGTATGCTCTCTTCTTGCACCTAGTGTGACCTGGAAGATCAGAAAGAGAATTATTAGCCCAACTTTTAAAAATAAAAATAAAAAATGACATGCATAGAGCAAGAGATTCTAGGGGAAGGTTTATAGCTAAAGCCAAGAGTTCAATTTTTACAACTCCATCTTCTTCAAGGCATAGACAAGATTCACCACCATCTACCCCTAGCCTTAAGATTTTTGGAATTCAAGGAGCAGCTGAATTAGAGGATTCTCCTATACCACCTACTAAATCCCATTTAGAAAACAAAGAGACTCCCTCTCATCCTCCCTTGATAGAAGAACCAGAGGACTTTAAGGACTCTAAAGAAACTATCATGGCAGAGGAAATAATAGATGGATTTGGAGGTAGAGGTAGAAGAGGAGGAAACAATGGAGACAACAATGGTGAAGGAAATAATGGAAGAAATAGGGAAGGAGACAACTTGTTTGGATTCCCTATAGTTGTTGAGGAAACTCATACAACGATGAAAAATATCTCACCATCTGTCCTTCCTAACTTTTATGGATTGCGAAGTGAGGATCCTGAAACATTTCTGTTTGAGTTTGAAGTCGTGTACCGAACTTATGACTATATGGAAGACTCTCAAAAACTCAAACTGTTTCCTTCAACATTGAAGGGTGCTGCTTTGAAATGGTTCATGGGATTAGCTACTCAATCTATTAGGACTTGGAATGATATGAAACAAACATTTTTGGATAGATACTTGGACTATTGTATGCCCACCAATCACAAGGATGAGGTATTCAAAATGATGCAAAAAGAAGATGAAAATTTGGAAGACTTACTTGAAAGATTTCAATACAACTTGGAAAGAGCAAAGATGAGCAACTTAGATGATGAAACCTTGAAAGCCCTCATATTAAAAGCCATTAGAGATGAATGGATAGATATTTTAAACATGATGGGGAAGGGAGACATTTCTCAACTTCCACTTCGTGACATAATAGAACTATGTGTCCATCTCTCAAGAGGAAAATCTAAAACAGGAAAAGGGCCTAGGGATCCTTCTCTTATTAGGGTTAACAAATCTGCAACTAGATCAGTAAGTAGGGCAGAGATTGGTAACATGCTTGATGAATTCAAAACTGATATCTTAGGGAGCCTTAGTGAACAACTAGACACCCTTAAAATCCAAAACAAGCAGAAAGCAGAAACAGATGCTTTAGCTATCTTTTGTCCAAAATGTAGGAAGAAACATGCTTTAAGGGAATGTCCCTTGGATGCAAAATTTGTAGAAACATGTATGATTTTCTCAGAGAATCATGAGATCAAAGATTTTCCTTCAATTCCTGGACTCAAAGTTGTTTTGCAAGAAGACCCAAATTCAGTAGAATCTCTCTGTTTTGTTGCAAGAAGACCTTGGCAGGGACAACAAACTCAAGGGTTTAACAACCCTATCAATCTTCAAACCCCACCAAATTGGAATCCTTGGCAACAAACTTGGCTCCAACATCAAAATCCATATCATCCATGGGTACAAGGGATGCAAAATCCTTATGGGAGATTTGCTCAATTTTATCAATATCCTCCATATTTTCAAAATCAACAAGCTCCACAACTTCCAAACCCAAATCCACAACTTTCATTGCCATTTCCACAACAACAACCTTCTCAACAAAATCCAAATCCTCAACTCATGCTCCCATACCAACAAAAGACAAATCAACTTACAGCTCAGCCATTGCCAAATCCTAACAATAAAAATCCTCAGAATACTTACATGGTAGAAAGACAACAATTTCCTACCTATATGATTGTTCCTCTCAACGATGTACAACTCAGATCTGGTAGAGTTTTAGAAAAACCTTCTATAGATATTCAAGAGCAAGATACCTCTAAGGAGGACTCTCTTAAGGCCAATAAGGGTTCTGAGGAAGAATCTCTTCAAAACTCAAATATTCAAAAAAAAGAGAGAAAAGTTAACACCCAAAACTCCTATAGTTGAGCAGCCTGCATCTTCATCTACACCTCCTTTTCTTGAAAGACTACAAATTGACAAGGGGGTGGAAAAACAAATCTTGTTGCCTAACTATGATTTTCTAGATGAATTGAAGAATGTTTGTATCAAGATTTCCTTGCTACAAGCCATTCGAGAGATTCCTATTCTAGCAAAAACAATAAAGGAGTTGAGTTTCAAAAGACCAGGAAGGAAACTAAAAGGCACAAGAAGAATCCACCTGGTAGGAAAAATTGCAGATATTATGATGGGAAAAATTACCATGCAGAAGTATGTAGATCCAGGAAGTCCAATTGTCAAGACACATATAAATGGGATAGAATTCCAAACACATTTATTGACTTAGGGACTGCTATTAACATTATGAGTAGACAGACTATGGACCAGCTAAAACTTCCTAACCTTCTTTTTACACCTACTTTACTGCAACTTGCAGATCGATCAATTATTAAACCAGATGGTGTATTAGAAGATATTTTAGTCTCCTTAGATTCTTGGGAATATCCAGTAGATTTTATGATTTTGACTCCCAAGAGTAATCTAGGAGGGAACCCACTTATCTTAGGAAGACCTTGGCTAGCCACAGCTGATGCTTTCATTAGTTGTAGATCTGGGGATATGTACATCTCTAATGGTAATTCGACAAAGAAATTCAATTTGTATCCTCCAGCAAAAGCAATCACAGAAGTAGGAGACAATGAATGGGTCGATGATGAGGACATTATACAACCTGTCTTTACCATTTATGAAATCAGTGAGGATAGTCAAATTCTGAACACATTAGAAAATTTTGAGATATCTTCATAATATGACCCCACACAATTTCAGTTGGAATCTGACATAGAATATTTATCATCAAGACAAATGTCTCTTTACTCTATGGAAGAATTTGGTAGTTCTACTATTGAGATTTTTCCAGGAAAAACATTGAATATCAACAAACATTTGGAAAAGTCACAACAGAAAGAACTAATCAAAATCTTGCAAAAACATTCTACTACATTTGCATGGGAGTATACTGACATGAAAGGTATTGATCCTAAGACTTGCATCCATCATATCTATATTGAGGAAAACAGCATACCAATCAAACAACCTCAGAGAAGGATGAATCCAAACCTTAGGGAGATAGTGAAAGAAGAGCTCCAAAAACTACTCAATGTAAACTTCATTTATCCAATTTCAGATAACCGATGGGTTTCTCCTTTGGTTATAGTACCTAAAAAGAATGGTAAATGGAGGGTATGCATTGATTACAGGGAATTTAACAAAGCAACTTTGAAGGATCACTTTCCTTTGCCTTTTATCGATCAGGTATTAGACACATTAGCAGGTAAAAAGTACTTTTCATTTTTGGATGGTTTTAGTGGTTATAATCAAATTCAGGTAGCACCTGAAGATCAAGATAAGACCACATTTACTTGTCCATGGGGAACTTTTGCCTATCGAGTGCTTCCTTTTGGGTTATGTAATGCACCTGCAACATTCCAAAGAGCAGTACTAGGAATTTTTTCCGATCTAATCCATGATTGTGTAGAGGTTTATATGGATGATTTTACAGTTTATGGTAATTCATTTGAAGAGGCATTAGAAAATTTGGAAAAGTTCTTATAAGATGCAAAGAAACAAACCTTTCATTAAGCCATGAAAAATGCTTTATGATGTTTACTGAAGGGATTGTTTTAGGACATCATATTTCAGGAGATGGGATTAAGGTTGATAGATCAAAAGTTGAAGTCATATCCAAGTTGCCTATTCCAAATTGTCAAAGAGATGTTAGAAGTTTTTTAGGATTTACTGGTTACTATAGAATATTTATAGAAAACTTCACTAAAATAGCATCTCCACTCTTCAAATTGCTTACAAAAGACTATGAATTTAAATGGGATCCTGATTGTCAATCAGCCTTTGAAACTTTGAAAACAAGAATATCTGAAGCACCTATCTTGAGAGGACCAAATTGGAAACTCCCTTTCCATATTTCTACGGATGCTTCAGATACAGCTCTAGGAGCTGTGTTGGGTCAAAAAGATTTAGTTCCTTATGCCATTTATTATACCAATAAAAATTTGACTCTCACAGAGTTGAACTATATTGTGACTGAAAAAGAGTTTTTAGTTGTTGTTCATGCAATTAATAAGTTTAGACATTACATAACAGGCTATGAAACTTTTATTCATACTGACCATTCTGCAATTAGATATTTAATGAAAAAACCTGTTACTAATGGCAGAGTGACAAGATGGCTCTTAATTTTGCAAGAATTCAATATTACTGTGTTGGATAGACCAGGAAAACAAAATACAGTAGCTGATTTCTTGTCTAGGATTCAGAATACTAAAGAAGATTCTCCCGTAGAGGATAAGTTTCCTGATGAATACTTATTTACAGTAACTATTAAGACACCTTGGTATGCAGATATTGCTAACTATTTGGTTACAGGAAAACTACCTTCACATTTATTTCCAAGTGAAAAACGAAAAATTATTCAGGAGAGTTCAAAATATTCATGGATTTCTAACTAATTGTTTAAAACAGGGCCAGATCTTGTGATCAGAAGATGTGTCAGGGAAGATGAAATGCCTGATATTCTTAAGGCATGTCATGATGAACCATGCGGCGGACACTTTGCGGACAAAAGGAAGGCCTATAAAATCCTTTCCTTGGGATATTATTGGCCTTCCCTCTTCAAAGATGCAAAACAATATGTCAAAAGGTGTGATAGCTGCGAAAGAGTAGGGAAACCTACCCTTTCAAATGAAATGCCATTGCAAACACAGGTACTCATTGAACCCTTTGAAAAATGGGCTTTAGATTTCATAGGACCTATTAATCCACCATCTAAACAAAAGAAGTATATATTGGTTTGTACTGATTATGTTACTAAATGGGTAGAAGCCAAAGCATTAGTATCTTCTACTGAAAATTCAGTTGTTCATTTTCTTTATGAGGATATTTTTACTCGCTTTGGTGTTCCAAGAGAAATTGTGACAGATCAGGGAAGCCAATTCACATCCAACTTGGTGGAGAAGTTGATGGAAGAATACAAAATCAAGCACAAAAGATCTACTCCTTACCATCCGCAAGCAAATGGTCAAGTGGAGTCTACAAACAAAGTTCTCGAAAGCATCATCACCAAAACTGTTCATCTACATAGAAGAGATTGGGCAGAAAGGCTTCCTGAAGCCTTGTGGGCCTACAGAACTACATGGAGAAATACAACAGGACATTCTCCCTATGAACTTGTTTATGGGAAAGAAGTCTTTCTCCCCATTGAGTTCCAAGTCAAGACCTTCAAGATAGCAGTTCAATTGGGGATGAACTTATCAAAAGCCCAAAAGCATAGAATGGAGAAATTGAATGAGCTAGATGAAATCAGACAAGAAGCAATTTTAAGAACTGATCTAGTTCAATATCAAAGAGCTAAATGGCATGAAAAGTACATCAAAGAGAAGAAGTTTCAAGAAGGAGATTGGGCATTGTTATTTGATTCCAAGTTTAAAGATTTTCAAGGAAAATTTCAGATTCATTGGCTTGGGCCATATGAGATTGACAAGATCTTTAGCAATGGAGCGGTAAGAATCAAGACCATTGATGAGTTTCAAACTCCTCTTATTGTGAATGGCCACAGATTGAAATTTTATCATAAGCCACTCTCAAAAGAGGATTTTTTCAAAATGTTTCAAGAAAATTCTGCAATCAGGCTGGTATAGAAGAATTCTTCTTCTCCACCAGCCTAGTTTTTGTTTCAATTAAAAAAAAAAAAAAAAACATTTTGTATAAGCCTAAAAACCAATCATTGATTGGCAGTCTTATACATAAAATATAGGGTGAAAATCAGGAACACCTGACACTCTATATTTTCCAAAAAAAATCTCTCTCTTTCATTTCACAAGTTTTGTGACCATCCATTCCACTTCATTCCACTTCATTTTATCTATTTCATTCCATTTTCACCAATAAAATTCTTTTTCATGACCATTTCCATCTAGTCATTTGTCATCCGTTCATGTTCATTCACCCAAATAATAGTTGTGTCAGTTTCCGCAGCTGACATCTGTTTCCGCAGCTGACTCCAGTTTCCGCAGCCAGAAGCAGATTCCGCAGCTACCACTCTGTTTTCAAAAGAATGTACAGCCAGATGTTATTTCCATAATCATGAAATAAAATGCAGGTATGAGGACCAAAAATGAAGACATGGAGCATTCAAGATACCAATGAAGAGCAACTAATTGAAGACCAAGGAAAAGGCAAAGATTCCAAGGTATGAGTAAAATTCATTTCAAATAGCATTGAAAACACATTTTTATATAGTTCTAAACCATAAGCTCCATCCATTATGTGCAATGATTATATTGATAAATTCCGTAACCCTTTCACGATCTCCATATGATCCTCCCGCATTCATTCTCAAACGGTTCCATAATTAAACCCCCGATCTTCACTCATACTCCGATATTCCACCGGTGACAATGAGACGTAGTTGATTTGACCACGGGCTCTTTCAGCCGCATAAAATCCATAGCCATTGTTTAAACGTGATTACATTTATTTTGCAGCCACCAAATTTCAAAACATTGTCGGATGTTTTATACTCCTCCTATTGTTCTGTTAATCTCACAGTCGTATCTCTGCCGTGCTCACGAAACCCCTCTCTGTTCCGCGTCACTCCATTTCGTTCTTTGTTACGCTACAGCCTGTATACCCACTCTCTGATATCTACCTACAGTCATTGTGCTCATTTCCGTGCATTCAGCCATTCTACTTCCATTGAACCCTCACGCAGGAAAATTTTTGAAGAGCAGAAAGAAGAATGGGTAAATTGCTAAGAGCAGAACCAGAAGGACCCAAGTTCATGGAAGGGTATCCGCAAGTCAGGGATATATTGAAGAAAGCAAAGTGGCTGCGGTTTATCCAAAAGTTCAGAGGCTATCATAAAGAAGTGACAAAAGCATTTGCAAGGTCGTTCAATGGCCTGGAAGTAGAGATTGGAGACCTTAATTTTGCGGTGAACGAGGCATCTATAGCAACTTCCACGGAACTTCCTCAAGAGGGTGAGCGTTGGTTTAAGAATAAAAGCATTAGTGATGAAGCCTGGAGAATAATCTTATGAAACCAAGGTATGGACATAACTATTTTTAAAAGAGGAATTCCTGTTCATGCATTGAAAGAGGAATGGGCTACTTTGCTGCTAGTTGTTCAAAAATTCATTACCTGTGAAGGCCGTTTTGGGTCCATGTATATGTACCATACCAGATTGCTGATGAACTTTCTAGATAATCAAACTCTCAATCTCCCATATTTTCTATTAAATAGTTTGAAGAAAATGTCTGTGACTGTTCAGAAGCATTTAGGAGATGTAGAACCACATCTATATCACCACGGTCTTGTAAAAAATTTTGATTGAAAAAGAGTTAAAGGAGAAGAAAGACACATGGGAACAATTTTTGATTAGAAATTTCTTTGAGGAACCTCAGGAAATTCCTGAAGGTAGCACATCAAGAAGGAGTAGGAGAAAAATAATAAATGATGAAACTCAAAGTACTCCTACTCAAGAAATTCCTGAAGGTAACACATCAAGAAGGAGTAGGAGAAAGAGAACAAATAATGAAATTAAAAATACTCCTACTACTACAATTGAAAGAACTGATAGGGAAGAGAGACTTTCAAAGAGGAAGAAGAAAGAAACTAAGGGTAAAAAGCCAATAACATCAAAAGAGAGAAAAAATATTGAGGCTATACATCAAACTCCTTCTTCCGAAGAAGAAGATCATCAAATGTTATCTGAGAGATTGGTTCATCTTCAAGAACAGTTATCTATAGCCAAGAAGAAAGAGAAAGGGAAACAAAAGCAAAAGGACAATGGTCCACAGCGTGTGAGAAGAAGTTCCAGACTTAAGGGGAAATTGAGGAAAACGCAAATGAAGGGTCCTCATTTTATTGATTTGGGAGAAGAAACATCTGAACAGTCCCCAGCTGACCATAGTCCATCTCACTCTCAGTCAGTTAGTGAACTTGGTTCATTTCATTCTCAGTCAGACATTGAACATAGTCCATCCCATTCTCATCAAGATGTTGATGTGAGCCCTTCTCAGCCAGATTTTGAAGATAACTCTCCTTCACGGCATTTTGGGGACAGCCCAATAAAAATGACACCTGATATAGACCCCAAGCAGCAGGAAGTATATGATTATATAGAATCTTTAGAAAAAGTAGCTACAGGTCCCAGTACTTCGTTCATTTAGCCTCACACAGTACAGGATGATTTAGTCCAATCACTGAAACAGGAAGTCTTTGAGCTAGAGCTTTTAAATAAACACATTAAAAATGAAAATGAGACATTGAAGGAACAAAGCAAATTGGACAAAATCATTCATGATAATACCATGCTACATCTAGGAATATGGCAGAAGAAGAACAAGAAATTGAAAAAGAAATGCCAGAAGTTAAGCAGAGCACTAGTTAATATCAAATTTAGATGCTTAATGAAGAAGCCTAGGATGTTGGCAGCACCAAGGAAGAAGAGGAGAGGGCTGGATGTACTGGCTGAAGTGTCAAGGCATATGAACTGAAGAAGGATTATCAAAATTTTGGTTGCATAAGGACATGCAACACCTTCACAGTGGGGGTATGTTGAGTCTCAAATCTGCATTGTTCTTATACACCTTCCTAGACCTTTTTCATTCACCTGAACCTCCCAAGTTGTCAATATCATTGTATATTAATTGCAAAAGAGCATCTAAAATGGTTTTTAACTATATTTTTGTGTCTGCTGTTTGATTTAGATTTTGCTCATTTAGCTGCGGAATCTTGCCACTTTCCGCAGCTGCTTCAACTTTCCACAGCCATTTTGTGAAACTTTATGTTACAGGTGTTTTCAGGTAAAACGAGCCACATGGGCAAGTCAGAAATGATGTGGACATGGATCGTGTCCTATTGGCTCGAGAAAATTCACCTAAGGAGGCTACGGTCAAAGGTTGCCAAGTGGAAGTCAACCGTAGAGTCCCACGGTGACAGGACTCTGTTTCTCGTCACGTGGAGATTTATATGGCCGTTTCTGAATTGCGGGAGACAAATCAACATCTATACATGGCTCCATAAGCCGAATTCAAACATCCACTCTTCATAGATTTACTCCTCAACGCGGCCATGATCCTAGATCTCTGGACGTAATGGTTTACGTGTTCTCTATCAGCATAAACTTTAGGGAATTAGTTATATTTCCTTTGTTATAAATAATGTGTTTGCATACGCATATTAGATTAGTCTCTGTTAGTTTTTATTAGTCTCCATTAGCTTCCAGATAGCTCTGTAATGTAATTACGTTGCCACTGTACCGTAATATCACATTTCTGTTATGACTGCATTTTAATATATAAGAAGACTCAGTTTCCAAGCGTAATTCGTACTTGAAGTCTGTTGCCAAGGCTGGTGTAGAGGGCCCCTGCACACGCTAAGGTTTTGTGCATTATTGTATAGTTCTTGTTTTATTTCTTTAAGCTCATTGTGCCATAATTCATTAACATGTTTATACATTGCATCTTTCATGGTATATATGCTTCATTTCTGTTTATAATCTTTCATGCTTTACATCTTGCTTCTGTCCATAATCTTTCATGTTTTATGTTATTGTTAACTAATCAGTGTTCTTGTTTCAGGTTATAAATAGGCAGCCCAGGCATTTGCATAACTTTTTGACTAATGACATGGAATTAATATTGTTCTACTGCTAATTTACTTTTCTTAGTTTCTGTTTAATTTCAGTACTGCTTTGTTTATTTCAGTCTTGCACATTTGTTTCAGTAGTTAGATTTAGATATATCAAATTGTTCATGTCATTTTCAGTTACCTCCGAAAGCCACAGCTGGAATGATGGTGAGGGATTGAATTATGAATGTATAGTTTGATATTAGTTTACTTTCTGCAAGTTAGATATATATTAAATTGCTCATGACATCTTCAGTTACCTTCGAAAGCCACAACTGGACTGATGGTGAGGGATTGAATTATGAATGTGTAGTTTGATATTAGTTTACTTTCTGCAAGTTAGAAATATTAAATTGCTCATGACATCTTTAGTTACCTCCGAAAGCCACAACTGGACTGATGGTGAGGGATTGAATTATGAATGTTTAGTTTGATATTAGTTTACTTTCTGCAAGTTAGATATCAGGTTACTCAAGTTGTTTATGGTTACCTCCAAAAATCATAGCTGGACTAATGATGAGGGATAAGAAGATAAGTTGATGTAATTTGATTTAGATTTACTTTGTTGCAACTTTTGGATTTCTTTAAGCATAGTTTCTTTTGTGTTTGAACAGCAGCAAGAATAATGAGTTTCATGATCAGTAGTTCATTGTTTGTTTGACTAGAGTAGTGATGCAATTTCATTTTCTTTAATTTCATTTTCTTTGAAGAATTAATTTTGTCATTGTGTGTTTTTAAAATTATTTTGAAGTTTGGAAAATCATTAGAAAGACATTGTTGTCTTGAATATTTGTCTCCATACTTGTCTTTTAGAATTTCACAAAAATCCAAAAATGAAAAAAAAGTAAGAGATAGGTTATCTTGCACATATAGTGCGCCACACTTCGTCAGCTTACGAATCCCAGATTGACAAATTAAATGTAGCAATTTAGAAAACACTAAATTGACCAAACATACTGCAAATGAAACTTTTTCCTAACTAGATGACTTTCACTATCCAAAAGTAATCTAAAACATTCAAAGATGCAAATTGTGCAATGTAATATATGCAAAATTCTCTTTTGGAAAACTATGCAATTGTAAGCTATGCACAATTTCCTTTTTCTTTTGAATGAGTAAGAATGCACTCAATGCATTTTTCGATGAAATGAGAATCTACTTAATGCAAGATTTTAATGAAAAAGAATACACTCAATACGACTTTTAGTTTTCAATCATTAAACAATGTAATCTAATTTCAATGATAAATCTCAAAAATGACTTTTCAATGCAATGTGATCCAATTCACTTTAACGAAAATCAAACTTTGAAACGAAAACTAAATGACGCAAATTTCCTTAATGCCGAAAGGATGCAACAAACATTAAGAATACAATCTTGTTTTGAACACTTTGTAGCGAAATTCCTCAAAATGATACAAGACATATGAGTTCAATCATGAAAATGAATTCCAAAGAGTGGGATCAAAATAAGGCATTCATTCCCCTTTACATCAAGCAATCATACAAAGAATACTTTTCAGCTGAACAATAAGCAATGTAATCTATGCTTACAAGCGAACAAGAAGACAAAATGAACTCGGATAGACACTTGAGAATTGATCACTCAATCAACCAAAAAGCAAACGGAAATCAAATAGAGATAGCTCACCAAGAAAGGAGAGTGACTCAATCAGTAGGGCAATGTCTCATGAAGTATGAAACCAAGCAATTGATGCACAGTCCTAGAAAAACCTAGGATGTAGGATGCACGTCCCAATGGAAAGGACAAAAAAAATCAACCAAAAACCAAGCCAATGAGCCAATCAAACCAACTTGAGTGAAGGGTAAAACATGTAAATCATACAGAGAAAAGGATCGAAAGGGAAAGACACACTGGTGAAGGACTTAGGGAAAAAACCTTAATTTTCCACACACCCTGGAATTGGTGCGACTTTTGGGGCTAAAACTAGGGCCAACAGACCATTGGCACGACTTTGTATCTGAAAAATAGCACCAATCGGAATGACTGGCAGACAAATAAAAGAACCAATGCCTAAAAAAACAAAAAAAAAACAAAGAGTTTCTCCTAACCAAGACCAGACTCACCACTTCAAGAAAAAATTAAAAGATTGCAATTAATGAAAAACATAGGAATAAACAGGGAAATGGTTGTTCGACTCAACTCGTCAAATGACTAAGACCTCAAAGAGTGACAAACTCAAAGGAAACTCCCCAATGGAGTCTCCAATCTATTGTCTAGGTAAATCCCCTCTGCGGACAAAGGAAATCCCTCTAGGCCTAGGGTGGGTCTAGCAACTACGGGAACATACTAACATCTACCTTCCTAGATTGTAAATGAAATTCAAAGCAAGGAAGATGACCTACCATGTTTTGATGCTATGTTGTCATCTTCAGTCGAAGCTTCTTGATCCGTCATTCTCCTCAAGCTATAAACGCTGCTACCAACGTCTAATTACCTGTAGATAAAATCAAGACACCACAACAAGCATAAAATTGCAACAAACATAAAACAATTACAACCTATCTAACTGATCAAGGAATGCTAGAAATCTCATTATAAATGTAAACAAGAGTGGAAGATAAACATCAGTTGCATTTTATTAGGATAAAGACAGGGGAGTTTACAACCAAGCCTTGATGTTGAGGCTCTCCTTTGGCAGGTCCGTATCCAAGCATGTTTGCAACACCCTCATACAAAAAGGTCTAAGATCTCACTATGTTCTTAACACACAAAACTAATCACACTCTGCACTATTCTCGCGAAGCTATCATTGCTTCTTCTCTCTATGCTAACTAAGGAAACAGAGGTGAAAGAGGTCTCCTTATATAACAATGAAGGAGGAGGTTATGGGCCCTCAAATAATGGGAAAAGAGCTTATCCTTTGGAGTAGTTCCTATTTCTTGGGAACAAGAAGCCCAAAGGGGAATTTCTCAGCCATATCCTCAAAACAAACTTCCATCTCACCACCTCGCGAAGCTTCTAGTCACGGAAGCTTCGTTTCTATTTTAAAAACTTTCCCAAAGAGGATCGGCGTGGGTCTGACATTAAGACAGAGCATCGATCGGCGCAGGTCTCAGTGTGAATCTCTGTTATTGGCGCAGGTCAGACACTAAGACAAAGCGTCGACCTTGAAAACCAGGTTTTTACAGGGATCTTCCAGAAACGTTTTAAAGGGAGATGAATTGGTAGACAAAGTGTGGTTCAAGGGTATCTATTCCATGCTTGGAAAGTACACAAGGGTCACTGTATGGGTCCTCCAGGATCAAGGAATGGGGAGTACAAGGACAGTGACAAATTGTTGTGTAATAGACGCTAATGCAAAATGTACAACAGGTTAAGGCAGAACCACGTGATGATCGGCCTAGTATCAATGTAATTATGTGTAGTGGCATTGCTACTAGAGGGGTGGAGGAAAAAGCTACGGCTAGACCACTAATCAAGAAGTCCTCAGAAAAAAACGAAAGTTTGGACCTGCAGAAAGAGAAAGAGATCTTCATCAAAGCAAGGAAGGATTTTTCTAGTGATGAATCATCCACCTTGAGGACTTTTGTAGATCCAAAGGCAGATGAAGCAGTTAAGCCATTCCTTCAAGCATGTATGAAGTTACTATGCAATCAGAAGGTGGTGGAGAATCTCCATGTATTAATAGACAGTTGCGTAGAAAAGGAACCTCCCTGAATGGAGGTTAAAACTATGAATAAGATTTATAAGAACAAGAAAAGGATTGGTCGGGATATGCATATGACTGTGCAGATTAGAGAATGTGAGATGAACCAAGTCATCCTGGATCTGGGATCTGATGCCAATTTCCTACCCAAAAAAATTTGGCAAAGGATGGGAAAACCCAAACTGGAATGTTCCACCATTCAATTACGTATGGCTAACCAGTAGAAGATCATTCCATTGGGAGTTAAAGTCTATGCAAACTTTGAGGTAATCCAAATTGTGGATGACACGGACCCTTACCCTGCACTATTAGGATTGGATTGGGTTATTGACATGGGAGGTATCATCAATCTGAAAAGGAAGAGTATGGTTTTCGTGAATGATGGTATGCGGGTAATAGTTCCCTTGGATCCAGTGGAAGGTGAACGATATACAGAGCCAGTGCACGAAGAAGAGGATGTTGATCATATTTACAAACTGATTGCGCCGAATGATGATTTTATCAAACCTACAACTCATGGCATGTTGTGTTGGAAGAAAAATAGCTCATGTCTCTCAGACTTGGATGGCGAGATAGAAAATTGGAGAAACTAGTTGCATGATGTGTCTGCACTGCGGTGTCTCAATATCACAAAGATATTTTGATGCATCTCCTTAGAGGTAAGAGAACTAACCTACTTTAATGGTTCTGGTAGTGTTAAGGAAATTCTTAAAGCAATAGAAAAAAATTTCCCTAAGGAACAGAGATTCTGGGCACTTGATTTTGCTATGCACACGACCCCTACACGGTGGTGGGAAATCCACAAGGGAGATTTTCAGGACTAGGAGGAATGCCGAAAAATTATTATCCTACAATTTTAACCTCCACTCAACCCACCCATGGAGCTCTTTTCCTGCCGTGGGGACTCGTGCAAGAACTTGGCTATGCAGACGGAGGTATGGAATGAAAGGACCTGGAATGAATGGGTCCATATGTTTATTCACACCTTAGGACCAATCCCCACCACCTGGTATTTAGATGCAGAGCTACACCAGTGCACTCGCCATTGGGGTACAATGACAGAGGATTTCATGGCGACATTTGGTTTAGTGGGAGGGACAAAGAAATTAGATGAAGCCCTGTAAGATATATATTCTCTTGTCTTTGATGAGTCTTTACCTTGTACAGAATGTGCTACGCCAACTTGGGATGTGCAAATGCAGGATATTGTCAACTGTCGAAATTTGTAGTGGAGGACTGTGACGAGGATCCCAGGAATATCACCATCCCAGAGTCAAAAGCAAAGCGCGCAGTTGTAGGACCCCTATTATAGACAGTCAATGTTACGAAACCATTAAAGTTGAAGGAAGTCAACATTGGGATAGAAGAGCAGCCCAAGTTGGCCAAAATCGGGGATTACTAGGACGATGATACTGTTGGAAATATCATGGAGCTTCCAACAAAATATCAGGACCTATTCCCCACGAAGTTCTCTGAGCTCAAGGGAGTCGTAGGAGATATGGATGTCATGAAAATCACCTTGAAGTCGGATTCACGTCTTATCAAGCAGCGGCCCTATCATCTGAACCCTAAGTATAAATAGAAAGTCAAGGAGGAAATAGATAATATGGTGGCCGCAGGTATCATTGAGTTGGTAGAACAGTCTGATTGGGTAAGCCTAATGGTGTTCCAAGAAAATAAAACCAAAGGAGAGATAACGACTTGTGTATATATGCGCACGCTGAATGATTTCTATGTGCATGATCCATTCCCTACACCACTCTCTGATGAAATCCTGGATATTGTGGGAGGTCAGGAAGCATACTCATTCATTGATGGGTTTTCAGGGTACCATCAGATCAGAATTGCACCTGAAGATCGTAGCAAGACAACCTTCACAACTAAATGGGGCTCCTTCCAGTGCACATGCCATTCGAACTGAAGAACGCACCTGCCATTTTATCATGCGTTGTTGTAGCAGTATTTAAATAATTCATCCATAAGTTTCTGGAGGTTTAATTTGATGATTGGAGAGTATTCGAATTGGTGAAGAAGCACGTGTCAAACTTGCGCATGATGTTGGATACCTGTAGAAAACACCAGATCTAGATGAACCTGAAGAAGTGCATATTCTGCGTAATTTTTGGAATTCTACATACTTTGGGACACATCATATTTCAGTAGGGATTGATGGTTGACCCATCCAAGATCATGGTCATCATCAATTTAGCAGCCCCCACCATGGATAAACAGTTGTGCTCCATATTAGGGCACACAAGTTACTACAATAATTTTATTCAAGGGTATGCCTTGATCACTACACCAATGGAGAAGCTGCTAAAGAAGGATGTATCATTTTTCTGGGATGAGGAGTGTCAGAAGAGTTTCAAGATGCTGAAAGAAAAGATGGTCAATGCACATATTCTAATATTTCTAGACTAGGGGAAGGTCTTTCATGTACATGTGGATGCATCAGGAATAGCATTGGGAGTTGTCTTAGCACAGCCAGGCGAAGGAGACATTCATCATCTGGTTTCATTCGCTAGCAGGAAACTCTCGAGTGCAGAGCACAACTATTCTACTACCGAATGATAAGGACTACAAATGGTGTATGCCCTACAGAACTATAGGCACTATCTATTGGGAGGACACTTTAAATTGTTCACTAACAATTCAGCTTTAAAATACCTGGTAAATAAGCCTATGTTGGGGGGGAACATTTGTAGATGGTTGCTACTATCTCAGGAGTATGATTTATAAATTATTGTAAAGCCTGAGAGACTGAATGCAGGACCTGATCACTTGTCTTGGATTGAGAGTGGGGAAGAACCAACTAGTCTGGAAGAAGTACTAACTGATGTGCAACATTTTTCTATCAAGGTGGTTGACGAGAACTTTTCAGACATTATTCACTTTTTGACCACTGCAATGGCACCTATAGACAACTCAGTGCAACAAAAAAAGGAGTTGGTTGCCTACACATTTGATTTCACTCTAATTGTTGGTCAACTATACATGTTGGGAGCAGATGAGGTATTGCGGAGGTATGTCCTAGAAAATGAGAGACAAGCTATCTTGGCTGAGGCCCATGGAGGGGTGGCACGAGGCCACTACACAGGGAAAGCCACTACGCAGAAGGTGGTGAGGGTTGGGTTGTGGTGGCCCACAATTCATAGCAATGCACATGCATGATGTTGAGCCTGTGATGCATGTCAACAAACCAGGAAGCCTTCACACAGATATGAAATTCCCCTGCAATCGTAGATGGCTTTGCAGGCATTTGAAAAATGGGCTATATACTTTGTAGGACCAATCAATCCCCGAGGAAATAAGATTGGTGCATGTTACATTATCACTGCCACTTATTATGTGACCAGATGGGCGGAGGCCAAGGCTATTAATAATTGTACTCCAGAGACTGTGGCACACTTCATCTTCGAGCATATTCTGAACATGTTCGGTTGTCCGAAGATCTTGATGAGCAATAGAGGTATTCATTTTTTTAATCAAACTATTGAAGCTTTGACAAAATAATTTCAGATCCATCATATGAAGAGTACCCCATATCACCCACAAGCCAATGGTGTGGTAGAAGATTTCAACAAAATTTTGGAGAATGCACTAACTAAGGTCTGTAATGCCGATCAGAGTGACTAGACGTGCGCATCCCTTTAGTGCTATGGGCCTATAGGACTAAATGAAAGAAACTGACCGGGAAAACTCCTTTCAGGATGGTCTACGGACAGGAGGCCATCATTCCCATGGAATACATTGTCCCCATCCTATGCATTGCAGCTTTTACAAATATCGTGGAAGCTGACATCATGGAGGAACACTTGGCGCAGCTGTTTTCCTTGGAAGAAGATCGGTTTATTGCTAATTTTCACTAGCAGGTTTAGAAGGCTCGAGAGAAATCTTGGCATGACCGACACATCTAATTGAATTTGTTTAAGGAAGAATAAATGGTGTTGCTCTATGACATTCATTTCGTGCACCATCTAGGGAAGTTCTGTAAGCACTAGTTGGGTCAATATATACTAAAAGAGATTACAAATGGTGGTGTGGTGCGGTTGGCCACACTGCGCAGAGACTACCTACCCGGGTATGTTAATGGAAGTCATCTGAAACCTTACAGGGACAAGCCAGTGCCTACCAAATGACTATATGGTTGGAGTATCTACATTAAGAATTTTGCACACACTAGGACGTGATGTCTAAGAGGTCGTGTCCACACTAGCCAAAGGAAAGGGAAAGGGGAAGGGGAAAGCCACGAAGTGGGATTCAGTGAAGCTGCGCACCTCCCCCAGATTTTGCACTCCCCTAGGCAGGTGCCCTAGGCGCGCTCGCCTAATCCCTCAAAGCACCCTATGTCAGCCAAAGAAGAAGCTATGTTGGTGGCTCCGCTCTCATGGATACCAGCATATGTTAAGCCAAGGAAGCCAACGATGCGCACCCCCAAAAATGTAGATTTTGTTCGAAAATATCTCCAAATGTCGTTGGTCCTGCAGGAGGTCCCTTTCATCGGGGACATGTTTGGCAACATTCCGTCCATTAAATTTGATGACCAAGACTTTGAGAAAATGGAGGCCACCCTACCAACCCTTGTTGCAGCTCAACGCCTAGCACGCCTTCGCACCAGCCATGCTCTGAGGGACGAGATCGAGGTGCTCCACCACAAGAAGCAAGTCCTCAGTGATCACCTGAAGCCCTGGGTGGACAAAGCGCTAAAGCTTTCACAGGATTTAGATGCAGCAATCAAGCAGTTGAACCAGACATTGGACAGTGTCACTACGGCTACTAAAGGACTGAATTCCCAAAATTTGGTTGAGATTGCGCAAACATTCGCACAGAGCGAAGGCATCCTGCCACCATTTTCCGTCGTCGTTGAGAAACTCCAAGATAAGATGAAGACCTCATTGCCACTGTGAAGAGGGACGAGTCACAAGATTGTGTTAGGGGCATGTTGGAGCAAGGTCCCCTAATAGCAATTTTGATGCAATTTTGTACTATTTTGTAATAGTCTAGTCTAGCGCAGGGGCTTTGGGGCAGGTCAAAGCCCCTAATGAATTGTAATGGGTCAAAGGGTAGACCAAGGGTCTGCAAACCATGTTTTGCAAACCATAGAGTAGCGCAGGCTAATAGTATATAAAGATGGATGGATCGAGTCTAGAAGTAAGTTTTGATTAATTCTGGACACGAATGTTGGATTTGTAATACTTGTTGTGTGGATTTTTATGGGTAAGGGCTCCTACTTCCTGTGTGCATGGAGACCCTAAGTCCTACTGTGTGCAGATCACTTTGGCTGTGTGCGTGGGTTGGTAAAAAGTCTGTAAGTGGAATTTGAAGTGTTAATGAATGAGAAGACCCTTTTACTAATATCTGAGTAAATCTATGTTATGTTATTAGTTGCGATATATGTTGATTTCTGAGATTATGTCTGTGTACTAAATAATGTTAGTTAATTCATGCACACGTGGATGCGATGCTTTAGAAAGTAATGAAGGCATAGATTTGGTTATATTTTTTCACCTTGCTTCTCTTAACTAGTTATCTTATGGTTTACAGGCTTCGCACAAGTTATTCAGTCAAGTATATTGTTAAATGTTTTCTGGGTTAGGGCCTCTATAGCGCAGGCCTGTTAGATCTAAAGGTGCCCACTTTAATTAACTTTATCTCTCTCTCACAATGTGGAAACCTAGTTCCAACACCCTCCCATACTACTTTGGGTAAGACCTTGAACTGTGCAAGCAAGCCATTGCCGAAAGGGTCAGTAGTACAAGGGCTTTTTGGTAAACCTTAAATATGAACATGGGTCAAGACCCCTCAAACCAACATGAATCTTAGATTTCTTCCTTCTGTTTGGGAAACATTCATCACTACTATCAGAAATAGTAACATTATTATGTCATTTGATGAAATTTTTGTAAATATCACTCAAGAAGAATCGAGAATGATAGCAAGAAGGAGGATTAAGAAGCATGAAGAAAAAGATCATGTTGTATGTGTCATCCATAACAAAATAAATAGATCAAAAGGAGGCCCTTCCAGAATACCTCCTCCTCAAATCTCAAAAGGAAGGAATGATAGGTCACTCACCCATATTGAATGCTACAACTGCCACAAGAAATGCCACTATGTTCATGATTATCCTGAAAAGAGAAAGAGGCCATCATACAACACTAGAAGCAACTTCCATGATAAAAGAAGAAGAGACAATAGAAGGTACAAACGCAACAGAAAATATGAAAGGAGAAGAGATTTTTCAAGAGATCGTGAAGAATAACATAATTATCACAAGAAGGCAAGGGCGCCCAGGTATGAAAGAAATGTTGTGAATAAAACTGAATATATTTTTATTTCTACACTTACTGGTTCTTCTCCATCAGATTCATGGGATAGTTTGTTGGTTGATAGTGGGGTCACTCATCACTTATCTGGATACAAAGAAGTCAGCTCTAATATTAAAGATAGGGAGACCAAGTTGAAAATCATTCTTGTAGATAACTCCACTCATCCCATAAAATGAATTGGATCTGTCAAGCTTCAGTTGAACTTCGGGGAATAAGTATTGATGAATGAAGTTATGTATGTGCCAGAACTTAAGAATAATTTGATATGTATATATGCATTAGAAGATAAAGGGATGTGGGTTTCCTTCATCAATGGAAAGGTCTTAACTTGGCCTGTTGATTCACATATGAATGATGCATTCACATTAGGACTGAGATCTCAAGGACTCTACAAAGTCACAGGAAGGCCACTTCTAGCATTGATTCACAACACCAATCATCTCAGTGAATTATTCCATCGTAGGCTAGCTCATCTACAGTATGATTCTCTTCCAAAATTGAAGAGACTGGTATCAGGTATTCCTAATTTTCAAGCTCAGCGTGATGTATTTTTTCAAGGTTTTGCAAGTGGAAAGAAAACAAGGGGACCATTCCCCTCCAGTAACAAAAAAACAATTGACATCCTCCAGCTTATTCATTCATATATATATGTGGTTTGATGCTTATGCACTCGGTTGGTGGTCATCTCTATTACATCACCTTCATTGACAATTTCTCAAGAAATGCATGGTTGTATTGCCTAAAGCACAAGGATGAAGCCTTCAAAATATTCTAGGAATTCAAAGCTTTGGTCAAAAATTATTCAAGTAAAATAATAAATTCTTCAGGTCTGACAACAGAGTAAAATTCATTTCAAAATAATTCATAGCATTCTGCAAGAAAGAATGGATCAAGAAGGAAACTAGTGTACCTTAAACACCTGAATAGAATGGCTTAGATGAAAGGGAGAACCAATCGATAATGGAAGTTGCTTGTGCCATGCTTCATGATTAGAAGGTACCAAATTTTCTGTGGGTTGAAGCCACACGTGTTGTTGTGTATATTCAAAACTTCGTGCCTCATCAAGCATTGAGAAACAAGACTCCAGATGAAATTTTTATAGGTAAACCTGACATCAGTCATCTTCGCATATTTGGATTTCAAGTATTGTTTCATGTGCAAAAATACAAAAATAAGTTGGAATCTACATGTAGAAATTGCATGCTTATGGGTTACTCTGAAAACTCTAAGGCATACAAAATATATATTCTTGGTCAAAGGAAGGTTGAAATTAGCAGGGATGTAACTTTTTATGAAAATGTTGCAGTTGGTAAATAAAGAGACCTTCCTTCGCCACCCAAGGAAGAATATGATGACAATGACATTTTAGATGGTCCTTCTATTCTAGATTCAGATGATATTGATGCTCCCATGGAGCTTATGGATCCTCTAGATCCAACTCCTAGTGATCCTCATATAAGGAAAAGACCGCTTTGGCTTCATGACACTCTTTAGGAGAGTGAAATAAGTATTCCCATTCACCGACCATTCGGAGAAAGGAAGGAACCTTTCAGGTATCAGGCATATGCATTTGCTATCAACACCATGATTCAATTCAAACCATCCTCATTTGAAGAATTTGTCAAAGAACAAGTTTGGAAGGATTCTATGGCCGAGGAATATGAATCTATTGCAAAAAATGATGTATGGGATGTGGTGCCAAGACTGCATGGGAAGTCTGTTGTGACTTTGAAATGGTTATTTAAGATTAAGCATGGAATCGATGGTAGCATTGAGAAATACAAAGCGAGTTTCATAGCTCAAGGTTTCTCTCAAAAAGAGGGAGAATGTTACGATGATGTATTTCCTCCTATGGTTCATTATACAACTATCCATTTGATAGTTTTCCTTGCTGCTAGTCAAGGTTGGACCCTTCATCAGATGGATGTAAAGAATGCTTTCCTCCATGGTATATTACAAGAAGAAGTGTATGTGGAATAGACATAGGGATTTGAAGTGGAAGATCACAGAATGCATGTTTGCAGGTTGAAGAAAGCATTGTATGGATTGAAGCAAGATCTGCGAGCTTGGTATGCTCACATTGACAACTATATAATGAAACTGGGTTTCAAAAGAAGCAATGTTGATCCCAACCTATATTTTAAGGTTGTCCAAGGTTTGCCACTAATTCTGGATCTATATGTTGATGATCTATTCTTAATAGGAAGTGAACCATTGGTGATCGAATGTAAGAGGAAGTTAGCATCTAAATTTGAGATGAAATACCTCAGTATCATGCACTAATTTTTGGGCCTTGAGGTGTGGAAAAGACCTGATGAGATATTTTTCTCACAGGGAAGTATGTAATAAAGCTATTGGAAATATTTGACATGAATGAGTGCAAATCGATGACTACTCTGATGGAGATGAACTTCAAGAAGTTGTGTGGAAAAACAGTCGGTGCTTATATGGAAAATCCATCTGAGTATAGACAACTAATTGGGGCTCTGATATTCCTAGCGAACACATGTCTAGATATATGTTATGCATTAACACATTAATTCAGTTTATGACAGAGCCCCTTCATGCACATTGGATTACGGCCAAACATGTATTGAGATACTTACAGAGATCGATCACACTTGGTCTAATATATTCTGCTGGAAATATCCAAATTCATGGATACACTGATGTTAACTGGGAAGGTAATGTCACCGATACTGAAAGTACATCTAGATGATGTTTCAGTCTTGGTTCTGCCATGATATCCTGGATGAGAAGGAAGAAAAATTCAGTAGCTTTGAGCACTGCAGAATCATAATACATTGCCACTAGCACGGCTAGTTGTGAAGCGGTGTGGTTAAGGAAGCTCTTAGGGGAGCTCTTTGGTCAAGTCTTAGATACCATAGTGATATATTGTGATAACAAGAGTGAGATCAGTTTGGCAAAGAATCATGTATTTCATGAAAATTCCAAGCATATCGAGATTCGATACCACTTCATACATGACATGGTGTAGAGAGGAGTTTTTATACTCTGCCACATATAAAATTACAAGCAGATAGCAGATATTATCACCAAGGCACTACCGAAAAGAAAGTTCTTGGTCTTCAAAGAACATCTTGGAATGATGGATGTAGCTCCTCGGGATAAGAGGCAGCACTGATTGAGGACATTGAGCAAACTCTTCCTACCCCTCTTGAGCTCTCAAGGTGAGGAATTGAGATGAAGGGATCCTCTGGTTGAGGGAACTCTAGAAAATACATCATTTTCCTATTTATTACCTAGGGTTGAGATTCTACTCCCCTATCTTCATAGCGTTAGAGATGTTTCTCCCTTATCTGGTCTATGTAGAGTATACCCCATTTAAAATCATACACTCAAGCAAGGCTTAATGGGAATACCGCTCCTCCTTTAAGCAACGAGTTGAGAGTGTACTTGGGGTGGACAACCCAAATCAATTATGATGCAGGTTTTCTACCAGTTGACTAATGAGATTCATTGATGGGAAGATCGGTAGGTGACAGGATTGGGTGGAGATTTTCTCCCCTTACATGATTATGGGCTGAGACTGAGCTCCCCAATGAGGACCGAGGGTCATAGATGTGCTCCCCTATGCGTTGTATTATCATGTTTCTAGGTATGGGTGGAAGCTATTGGTCCCCAATTCTTCTTCTTCTAAATTCGAGAAATTTTCAACGGATGGAGTTGAGCTGTGATGACACTTTAATGTAAATATCTACAAGTAAATATTACCAAGTGGAATCCTTCCTAGTTGAGAGGGAGTGTTATTTTTTTCAACTAGATTCAAATTTCACTTTAGATAGGTTAGATGGTTAAGATTATTTTTTCATTACATTCCTCTTTTCGAGAGATCCAAAATCAACTTGTAGATCGCCCCAATTGGTTAAGCAGAAGTTAAGTTATTGAAGATATTTTTGTTACACCAAAACCCGTAGGTGTGGGAAAAATTCCAAACCAGTAAGTAGGATCCCCAGGGTGGGAATTACGGATTCCATAGAGATGTGGTAATTACACTAATAGCCCCCCTCAAACGCAGCTCAGGGGAATCGAACCTGGGTCTAGGCTATGATACCATAGGAAGACATGTCACCATATTTTCTTTACATAGAGTTTTAAGAGAGCCATAGTTTAAGTGATCAAATTGCTCATGCCAAAGTTTGCTCACTTCATCATTATGAGCAACAAAAATGGATGGAAGACAAGATGACCCAAAAATTTCAAACTTATACAACCTTGTGGAATCATCAGCAATGCTAGTAGCTAAAATATGTCTAGGATATTTAAGGTCCTTAATTACAACATCATGAGGTGAGAATTATATTTTTTTCCCTTCACCTGAATGAGTTATCTGATAAAAAGATAGAAGGTTGCCGGACAAGGTAGGGACACATAATACATCATTAAACTGACCATTATCTAGATGAATGGTTCCAGACGCTATAACACTAAGAGATCTATCATCACCAACACAAATATTGTTGGTGTTACAATCATTTAAAGAAGAAAACATGGCTTTATTTTTGGCCATGTGGTAAGAGGCTCCAGAATCAATGAGCCACTGATGAGAATGAGAAGAAGAATATATATTCAAATCATAACCAGGTCTTGATGCTTGACAACCACAAGCAGAAAATGCCATTCTCGAAGATGAAGTTGAAGAGTGCTCCAAATTGATGTTATGCTTCTTCATGGCTGCTTCCAAGGCTTCCATTTTCTTAAAACATTTTGACTCTACGTGGCTATCACGATTACAAACATTACAATTTCTATCTGTCTTCTTCCCTTTGTTCTTATTTTCCTTATCAGTTTGTTGAGTTTCTTTTTTAGTTTGTGGCTGAAGTTGCTGAAAACCCTTGTTTGGTTTAGGACCATTCTTTTTAGGATGCTTCTTATTAGGATTCTTTTGGTATGGTTGTTTTTGGGATGCTAAGGCTTTCTTAGAAGAGTTTCCAGTATTAATAGATGAAGGCGTAAGATTTGTTCTTTTTCTATAATCAAAGAATCATAAAAGGCATCAAAAGAGGGGGGTTTGTAGGTTGTTCCTTGAGAAATGAGGACTTCTCTAGTGGAATGGAAGGTGGAAACAAATACAGAGTATGCAGGGCCAAGCTTAGCAAGAATGGAATAGATAAGGCTATCATCTTCCGTTTTGACCTTACAACCTTATAAAACAAGTCTAAGGGTCTTGACTTTGGATAGAAAATATTCAATAGAGAAGAAATTATTGGGGTCCAAAGTAAGCAACTCATTTTCAAGCAGGTGAGCTCTCATTTCATTTTTAATGTCAAAAACAATATTTAGATTTTTCATAGCTCCATCAGGGGAGTCAATGTCTTGGATATGAAATCTAAGATCTTGAGTAATGGACATTCCTATCAACCCTTGTGCTTGATATTGTTTATTTTATCATTTAGCAACTTTATCTCCATCGATAGGTTTAGTTTCTTGTCGTGTGGCTATTCTATAAATCCCTTTACTTCTAATTAATTCTACCATGTAGGATAGCCATTGGAAATAATTGGTGCTATTAAGAATAACCAGGCATGCACTTTCCATTTTTTTTTTAAAACAAATTAAGCTGAAAGGGCTGAAACCAATTGCTCCAATGGAAAGATCTCAAAAAATTAGGCCAGTTCAAAAAAAATAGGTTCTGGATGAAGTTATTCCTTTTTTTAAAACATTGTAGTAGATGTTGAATAGTTACCTAAGAGGTTGAAAAATGATGATGAATATGTACCTTTTTTTAAAAATATGCCCCCCCCCCCCTCGCTCCCCCACTTTTCCAAACATAATACAATAATCTCACTTTTAAAAAAAACTACTTTATGTGACCCACCTTTATAAATAAGTGAGAGTCATTTTTACAATGTTACTTTTGCATGTGTTTTTTAAATAAAAAAACTCATTTTCTAAACCGACAACTTGCCAAAATGATTTTTAAGAAAAAAATAACTTAACAAAAATCCTTTTAGAAAAAGAAGCTTGAGAAAGATACTTGAACCCAAGACCTCTATTCTCATAAAGTAACTTTACACCAAGTGAGCTAGTAAAAGAATTTTGTAATTGTTTGGGAGGAAGGGTTTTTTTTTTTTTTTATCTTTGATGTGCGTGCTTTTCCCTGAAAAAATCATAAAATTCGTGGAGAAAAAAAAAAATACAACCCTTACGGCAGAATGTTAGATTTCTGGTTAGTATTATCGGCAATTATCCTTTTTTTCTGCTATTTCTGATTTCCCGAGATCGCATAGAGACGCGGGGAAAGAACATACGTAGCAGAAAAATCTCGTCTTCCTATTTTTGATTTTCTGATATCGCATACAGTGTAGAGAAAAGAGCATACGCAGAGAATAGTATAGATCCAACAATAAAAAAATATAAACCGAAATAAACAGAAGGATTAATAAATATAACTGCAAAAAAAATACTTTATACCTCCAGATCTAAAATGACATAACTTAGGCAGCCGGAAACCTTTTCACATGAAACGAAAGGGGTTCCTCACTGTAATAGACGCTTCAGGCACAGAAAATATGTTCTCCCAGCCTGAAAGTGGTCAGAAATAGAAGATCTGGAAAATGATACACATGCAGTCTAACCAGCTTCGGATTTGGATCAACAATGGATGCGGCCCTCAAAATGGATCTGATACCATGTAGAGGTTTTTCATTAGACCAAAACCCATAGGTGTTGGTAAAATTCCAAACCAGTAACTAGGATCCCCAGGTTGGGAATTACGGATTCCATAGAGGTGGCGTGATTACTCCAACAATTATGAATTATTTTATTATTTTATGGGTTGGCCTAAACTCATGTGGATTCGGTCAAAGCCCCAAGCAATCCCTCACAAAGTTATAAATATAAGTGACCCCAAGTTCATTTTTGCACATTCTCTCATGAGATCATCTTCATGCTATTTTGGTATTTGGTTCATGTTTTTCTATTTTGGCACGCATAGGTACGTCAGAAGGAGATCATGCAAAGGATCAAGATCACAAGCAGGGTCTTGCATATGATCTAGGTGTTCTGGGCCATAACTGCGAGCAAGCCATGGGAAGGTAGCAGCTAAGCTTATTTAGAACCACGAACAAGTCGTGTCAAGGCCGCGGTTGAGTTGGTATAGTTTCAGGCACATAGTCTTCAAGGCGCAACTAGGGTGTAGGGTTGAACGAATCCTCAGTCACGGGCATAGAATTCTTAGGTCGTGGTTATGGGTGCTTCATCCATGGGCAGACAGTCTTAAGTCCGCGGTTAATATATTTATAGGGAATATCTTATTTGTATCATAGTCAGTTTCTTGTGCAACGTCATCATTCATCTGTCACGCAATCATAGTTTCTTCAAAACAGCCACTGACAGCATTTTGGATCTAGATCTAAAACTCAGAAACTGAGATCACTTAGTTTTGGTGATACATAGGATCTGTAATTTTGATATTGTAGATCTGATCTGTTTATTTTTGCTGCATATATGTATTTGACTCATTGTACTCTCTGCTAAAAATTTTTTAGACTATTTATTAAAGAAGAAGATTTGAAAGGGTTTAACCCACAGTGGGGTTTTTCCCTGGTCTTGGACCAATCTGCTATCTCTTATGATTGTGTTAATGTCTTCTTTGTACTGCATGCATTGCTCTATCTTCAATTATTGTTTATGTTATTTACACTGCTATTATTTGAATGCATTGTTAATGAGAAGTAATTTGGGCTAAAGTAATTGATTCAACACAAAACAATATTGAAAGATTAACAAAATTTTAGGTGGTACAATACTTGATTGCAAATTAATAACATGGTCATGATCACAAATACATGGAACACCCTTAGGAATCTCTCCAAATACCTTTTATGATTATTGATACTTTTTGGATATCCACTAGAGTAAAGGATATACATGTTTGAATATAAAGTGAACACAATTGTACAATTACATCGTGATGTCCATTTTTATTTTTTTCTTGTTGTTATAGCTTGTCACTTTAAAGATTTTTCCTTTGATACCTCTAATCTCAATTTACTTGCCTTCTAAGGAAAATCTCATGAAATTTTCTTGAGAATTAAGGGTCATTGTTCCAAATGATAGTAACCATTGGACCCCTTATACAACATTTGCACCACCCATTTGGATTGCAATTATGAGACTATCCAATAAATATCTCCCATGTTGAGCTTAATACTATGGCACTTCCCTATTAAATTTATAGTACTTCGATCTACAATAATTACTTGAAAAATTAGTGCTAGAAATACAAATCAATTGAGAAGTTTTGTTAATTTTTAATTAATGAAGTCATGGGTACAACCTAAGTGAATCAACATTGTTACCTTTCTCATTTTGATATATCCATATATCTTGAAGGTTTTTGGAGTATTTATGTTTTCCCAATGCATAATAAGATATCATTGGAGTAGCATATTCTACCTCTAGATCTTGGGATGGTTCCATTCTTAATAGTATTCCTCTCGATAGTCTATGTAGAATAATTTATTTTCACCTCATTTATGCCCCTTATTATACTTTCTATCACAATTGAAACATAGCCACAATTTTCTTCTTCATGAATTTGCCCATGTGTCAACCTTGTTGGTTGAGTGGGGTTAGGAGATAAATCATGATTCTCTCTATAGTTGTTAGTGACCATATTTTTACTTTTAGTTTTACTTACCATGTTGAAATCATAGTGATTTAGGTTCAAATAAAAACAATCCATGTTGGTTTCTTTCCTTTAATGTTCCCATAAAGAGATCGAGTAGTTTATCCTCTATAATTTATATTATGTTTAACAATCTCCCCCTTGTCACTGATGGAATTCCTATAATGAAACACATAATACACTAGTAATAGAAAGGATCTTCCAGCTACTACAAAATTACCCATGTTTGCAATGAAATAATTATTTTTCCTTGCCGCAATACTCCCCCTATTTGCAAGTCTCTCCCTTATACATCACTGGAAAACGGATAATCCCCATAAACCTGTGCTTCTCCTTAATAAATTAGCTATGAGAAGGATATTACCCCCAATTGTTGAATGACATATTCAAATGTTGCTTTGAAGTGTTCTAACCAAAATTTGAATCTCCAAATTCAATTTATGGTAACTCTCCCAAATATTGTTGTTTATGGCCTCTTCCCAAGAACAAACTCTCCTTAGATCTCTAAATATTTCACAAGCTAAAAAGTCCCAGGAAAGAAGTTACAACAAAAATTCCAAGCTCACATATTTGAAACTAATTATAGGAAAATACAAAAATCTTGTTTTCCATAGGACATATATCTAAAAGTATAGTTGAACCAAATTATGGAATTTTCACCTAAGGTACTATTATATGTCTCCTCGAATCTCTAAAAAATTTCATGGTCTGGGGGAGGCAAGAGCGGGAGGGGTGATATTTAACCCTAATGGAATAATATAAACTTTGGGAATTCAATGAACAATTAAGTTGAAGCCTTATTTTTATGGAAAGGACTTAAGATAACACTAGATCGAAAGGTCTATGACATCTAAGTATAGTTTGGGATTCAATGGTAATTATCTGAATATGTTCCAATATTAGACATTATTTTGACTCTGAACTATCCCCTATATTTCTCCAAATAGGAAATCTCCTAAGCCAACTTGAAGACAATAATATTTTCCATGTTAAACGTGAAACCAATAGAGGCACTGCCTTAGAATAAGGGTTTTTGATATTAGACCAAATGAATAATCATATATGTCACATCCCATGAAAAACAAAACGAGAGACATAATTCCATATATAAATCGACATAAAGAGTGCATTAATGGATACAAATCACTCTCTCGGATGTGGGTGCCATATAAGGACAGATATTTGGAGGGTGCATTGGGTGGAACGTGGCCTAGACACATAGCCACCCATGGTCTCCAAGCGTGGGCATTTAATTACCCTTATTGCGCTCACTAGCACTCATTTATTCTGCTCGCTAGTCGCTGCATCTACCAGTTCTTCAAAATGCCTTCGCATGGCCATCTCCCTCCTTCGCCTCTACCTTCGAGCTGAAATTGTCCCCCTGGAGTCTCAGAGACGAGCTTCTGAACGCCAACAGGGAGGCGTTGTAGTCTCCTCTACTGTATTGAATTTGTTCCTGGTGTGCATTTCTCCCACAGCTTCCATTGTAATCTGAATTTAGTTGTTGTGCCTTGCAAGCCTTCTGTTCCTTGGCACCTTCATCTCCCTGTAGGTCTTATGCTTCTCTGCCCTCTCATTCTGCTGCTCCTTCGCCTTTGTGGTCTCCTTCCCCCCACTTCATTCCCCCTAGCTCCACCATGCCTCGCCGCCGCCACCGCATGCGTTGCCGCAGAGGCAGCAGCCGTGGCAGGGCTACTAGACCTCCCATCACTACTCACTCTGATTCCTCCTCTCCTTCACTTGATATCTCCTTCAGGCGTTATCCTGCCGACCGCAGCAATCAGGGACATGATTAGGCCTCACGCAGGTCTCATTCCCCGCCTCTGACTACTCCCACCACCAACTTTGCCTCGACTAGAGACAGTGGCCCCTCTGTTGCCAACTCAGTCTGCTCAGTTCCCTTACACCTGCACCATGGCTAGACCACGCATCACCGCCACCATCACTATTAGGTTCAAAGAGGAGACTCTCAGCACTGACAGCCCTCGGCCCAGAAAATTTCCTAAGAAGAACATCTCTAACTCTGCAACGCAGCAGATCACTAGCAAGGAGCAGGTTCTTGGTGTTCCATCTGTTGTCTTGTAGGGTTCTCCGGCATCCAGCAGCAGAAGAAAAAACTTTGATTGTAGCAGTGAATATGGGTCGGGTGACAATGGAGGTTCTGGCAGCACACTCCCTACCAATGCCACCGGGCATGCAAAGGATGACACCTGTGAAAAGCATGCAGATGACACCAATGAGTATCAGTGTCTCATCGTGGAAGAGAAACCCTCTCCTGGGAATGCCACATAAGCATTCAGGTTTTTTCCAATTTCCGATTTTGGGTTCCAAGCCCTTGGAACCTTTACTTTTTTCTCTTTTTGATATTTCTAAATACTCAGATATTCTCCATGTTCAAAGCTGGTTTCCCACTCAGGGCAGCTATAAAACAACTAAGTTGGCTGTTTTCCCTTTGGGGGCAGTCACAGTCTTGATTTTTTGTACAATTATGCCTCTGGAATAGGCTAGAACTATTGAGGCCTGTGCCTCCATGAATTTTATGTTTAATAATAGAATTTAGTCTTATTTAGAAAGAAAAAAAAAATGGATACAGATCACTCCAAACCAATTATTTCTATGAGGCTTGGTAGGATCCTCTTGGGAGTCGGAGCTGGCAAATGGAATTCCCCGAATACAGATGGAGGAATAGTGATATAAATTCCATGACAATGGCCAAGTGGAATATAAATGGGCTAGTATTAAATGTTAAGTCTAGGGAATGTAGTCCTAGTACATCACCTTTGATGTGAAGAGTAATAGCAGCTCAATACATTCGCAAATGATTGGTTGCTAGCATGGTATCTCATGTCAAGTCTAACCAACATTTAGCGAAAATCATTCAATTTGAAATAATGGGTGCACCATTTTATAATTAGTAGAGCATAATAATAAGGTGATGGATGCAGCGGTTAAAAATCATAGTTATTTGCCTTGAAGGGAAGAGTGTGCTTAAAATGGCCTCTTCCAGCACCAATGACAGAGGATACAATGTGGAGGAGAAAGGAATTCGACTCATGGGATAATTCACGACCATGGTTGAACAATTGGGAAGATAGGTAGAAAAGTAGGTTCACAAGTAGTTGGTGGTAGTGATGACCCCCCTCTAGAGCATTGAGAAAGACCTAGAATTGGTGTAGAATACGGTGGACCATTTGAACACCAAGATGATAAACTTTAATTTCAAGGTCGATAGCATGGAGGTAGAGGTGGAAACCGTGACGGTAGGACTGTTAAAGGAGGTATTCAGGATTTTGGAAATGCCTCCATCCATACTTCAGGTAGTTTTGGATGAATTGTAGGAGCATCTCGATCTTTATCAGAATTCGGCAACTGATAACCCTGAAGAAGCGACCAAGGAGGATAGTTTTCAAGAAAAGATGGAACGAAACCAGTAGATAATATATTGTTTCTTTTAATATGTATAGTTGGTACGAAACGTCATTTTTTAAAACTGTATGGGATATTTTGGCAATATTATAGTATAAATGTTGTATGAAAAATAGTGGAAAATAAACAGGGTAGCAATAGATTTTCTACTAAAAATACTCTGGAAATCCCTGAAGCGGAGAAAATTTTGAATGTAAGGAACCTGGCATGTTTTCAATTCTGATATATAAAAATTCTACCCAATTATTTAAAAAAAAATCATAGTCTTAAAATCCCAGAAAATAAGTCATAAAAAATTTCCAAATTGATCTATTTGAAACTAATTTCAGGACCATTTAGAATTCCTATATTACACAAGAAATATAACCAAAATTATAGAAAATCAAAGTACAATATTGTTACGTGAGGTAATTCTATATGTCTCCATAGATATTTAAACATTTCACAATCTGAGACATCCCAGAAAACAATTTATAGAGAAAATACCAAACTAACTTATTTGAAACTAATTTCAGAAGCATAAAAAAACCCAAACTTCCATAAGGCATATCTCATAAATTATAAAGAAAAAATGTATGAAATTTGAAAATATGTGATCAAATATATCTACTTTATTTCTTCAAACATTTCACTACCTAAAACATCACGGAGACTATGTTACAGTAAAAATTCCAAAGTGACCTATTTGAAATTGATTTCAAGAGCATTTAGGAACCTTGAATTCCATGGGGAATATATTAAAAATTATGAATACATAAAATTTTAATCACATGTACCCAAAAATCTACTTTCAATCTCCTCAACATTTCAAGGTTTAAAATTTCCCAAAAAGTAAGTTATAGCAAAAATCCAGAGATGGCTCATTTGAATCAAATTTTAGGACCAATCACAAACCCTTACTTCCACGGTGTATATATCAGAAAGCATAGTGAACCAACTATTTCTTCGTGATGTATTCTTAATATGATCAAAATTTCAATATTTGAAGTATCCAATTTAATATTTAAAAAAATAATAATAATAATAATAAAATAAAAAATAAAAAATAAAAAAAATAAATTATAACAAAAATTCTAAGATGGGTTGTTCACTCCAAAAATTAAAACTTTGCTAACACATTCTTTCCTTCCAGTGCATTTTCATTTTTTACATTATCATAATGCTTCATGAAAATATGTGTTAATTCAAAAATTCACATCAATTCATTAATTAAATAATGAACTACCCTTTGTATTTCACTTTTCCAAATACCATGGGAAAATACCTTAGGATTCCTAAACCATGGGTTTCAAACCACCATTTCACTTTTTGATTTCTCCCTTTTCATGTGTTATACTCCTATACCAATAGGTGTCATTTTTCATGATTGACTTGTTGAACTATGCAATATGTTCAAACCTTTTTCTTGTTGCAAAGGTGTTCCATATTCTCAAAAAATCAAAAAATTTAAAAAATGTAAAGAGGGTATACCCTAAAAGAAAAATCAAAGGGTGAAAAGAATAAAATGTTCAAAAAAGTGAAAGAAATGAACCCCAAACAAAAATAGACCATGAAAGTGTGCAAGTCTAAATGCCACTACTATTTCATTTTCTGTAATAAGCAATTGTGTGCAGCTTGTTAAACTTTTGCCACAATTTATGAAGAGTCAAACTGTTTAAACTTGACTCGTTCATCTTTCAATTTCCTGTTTTAGAAATAGAGAATAAAATCTGACCAAACTGTTTAATCTTGGCAGATAAGTAGAAAGGTAGAGTGAATAAAAGGTGCTCAACAGTTTAATCTGAGCCCTTGGATGTAATAAGGTTAGAACTAGATAGATTTCCATATGTAAAAGAAAAGTGTGATAAGGGTTTGCCAGTCTAAGTGCACCCTAATAAAGAAGAAAAAATGGTAGAGTAAAGTAGGTAGGGTAGGTAGATGATGTTGCTGAATTACATGTGATGATCAATGGTTTTAGATGCGTTAAATTTTTACTTTCATCACAAGTACAAAGGCAGATACCACATTGGAAAAAATTCACAGCAAAGCAAAGTCAAGATTATTAACTTCCCCTTCATTTTTCCCTAAATATTTCACTAATTTCCCCTAAGTGCTTAGGTATTTGAAAATTAAAGGGGCTCAAGGCATTTCCTTGACTTTTGGAGGGACCGGACCCTCGGCCCAATAATTGGAAAAAACCAAAGTACTTAAAATCTTTCACTTCACAATCATTTACTTCATAAAATTATTTCCTAAGGAAAACCCTATTTTACTTAGGAAAACCATGAGATGTTTCATAAAAACCCTCAAAATCACATTTTATCCTAAGTCTAAGTGATGAAGTGATTATAATGCAATTTGCTTCTGAAAACTTCAATTTCTTAGTTATATTAATGTATTTTGAAGTTTACCTTGTCCCCTTGTCATATTAACATTAATTTTATTTATTAACACCTTATAGAAATAACCCTTTCCTATAGTGTATAACTCCATTTATATAATATCCCAAAAAACCCATGTATTATGATTTTAGCCAAAGTTAATAAATCCTATGTGATTAAATAAATTTCCTACTCTACAAACCCTTTGGCTAAACATATCTTTATATAAATATTCCCGCCCCTATGGTAAGTTAATCATGTTGGTTTATTTATCATATAATAAAAAATCTATGAAAAAAATTTTAAACGTATGATTCATATGTTTAAAAAAATAAAACCCGAAGTTTAATTTAAACTAAACTTCGAAAATAACCCATCCCGCATGCATTTTTCACCCCCAACCATCCATTGTACAAGGGATTAATTAATCCTTATGATTATTTAATAACCGATCCCCGCCAATAAAAATGCTCCCGAAATGATTAATTGATAATAAATCGCGTCGGGCCCTCTTCTTAACTCCTCGCCAACTTCACGCCCCGACCACCATTCGATCGCCCGCTCCAAGATCAATGGTTGTTGATAATTCCACTGGCCATCCTTTATCTGAACAATAACTCGTGAAATTCCAATGGTTTTCAAACAGTACCTTGACCACGTGTCATTCATTCTGTGGAATCACTGCCCGTCCGCTCAATACTGCCTTCCCTCAAAAGCGGTGTGGAATAAACCTCTTACCACCTGCCTTCCCGTGACTCATCTCCCGTACGTGCTGATGTCATCCCATGAATTAATAAAAAATCCCGCCACCCTGTTAACTTTGTGAATAAAACCAAACAACCCGGTCTTTTTCATTTTTTCCTCCACAGTGAACGACTACACTCCAATGCAGAAAAATTTAAATTCCAACTGTTGAAGTCTGCCAACTATTGTCCTTTCGAAAAGAATTGCAGTCAAAGCTTCTCACAAGATTGTCCGCCTTAACTAGTACCTGTTCAAATCGTTGTTATCTCCAAAAAACAGGTATTTACCCTAATTTCTACTGAACTCCATTAGAATCTTGGTTTTTGTTTAAAAAACTCTATACAGAAAAATCAAACAGGATTTTAAATTGGCCTCCCTGAGTTCCCAAAAACCGCAATTAAATCCCCAAAACCTGTAATTCTGCTCAATTTTTCACCATAAGCTGAATTTCTATTTTTGAATCCACAAGAACCAAAAATGGAAGTTCCCGTGGCTTTAGACGTCACCCCATTAAACGCCCCTCATAGAGAATTGGATTATTTATCATTAGTCGACAGAGATTTCCAAATTAAAGACTTGGCTTTTAGTGACAGTCCTCTTCAAATTTTTTGTCGCCGCAGAGACAATTATTTGAATGGCTTGGATAAGATTGGGTTATGGGAATCTAATCTTCCCAGGTACCACTTTCCCTCTGTTCATATTTTCCCTGAAATAATCCATTTTTTCCATGCAAATTATGATCCTAACCAAAGAGCAGTCTTATCCCCAAATCAAGAAGTCCTTTTCCCAATTACTGCTCAGTCTATCAATGAGATGCTACATTTTCAACCTGATGAAGTCCTCACTTCCCTGTCCATGGGGGACTTACTTGAAAAATCCACCAAACTATCCCATGAAGAATTAAGTCGCATCTACCAAACCTTTATGTTGCCTGATCACCAGCCTAAAGGCCCTCCCCCTTATGGGTATGTTTTTTTCACTGAGGAGGGTAGAATTGTTTTGGAGATGATATCCTTTGTAATGGGCTTTAATACCAGTGAATATGTTGACCATTTAACTCTAGTATTATTGTCTATTTTTACTCCTGGACAGCCTCCTGCTGTCAAGTATGACTTTGCATCATACATAGCAGACAAAATCCATGATCAATTCATGAGATTAGAAAATGAGAAAGTATTTAAATATTCTTCTGTCATTTACCATCTCATATTCTATTACCAGTCTGAAAATTTCCCTTTCTATAACAAAAAGCTAGATGCCCAAGGGAATCCTAGGTTTGTTAGCTTTTGGTCAGCCATCATTCATAGTTCTCGAGATTCTCCCTATTCCTATAATGAGTTCATTGATCTTTTTATACACCCTACAACCACCTTGTTGACAGGAATTTCTCCTCCAAGACTCAGCAATGAAATCAAAAAAAATTTACAGCTCTCAAAACAATACAAAGTTGGTGATTGGTACTTATACCAAAACCACACAGAAATCAGAATATATGGATGTGAATTATGTCCATTCAAATTGCCAAAATATGTCCCCATGATAATCTTTGCATTAGAATATTTCAGGCAGATGAACAATTTTGATATAATTCATTTTTGTAATGCAAAGAAGAAGGCTCAACTCTGGATCAAAAGTCAATTAGGTCCCTTTATCTGTAACTCTAGGGATGCAGGGGAAGAAGCTGAAAGGATATTACAAGACCGTTTCAAATTAAAAAAGAGTTTCTATTAGGTGCCTTATGACCCATTCAACTTCATTTGTGATAAAAGAATGAAAAATAAATCAGCACCATGCATACATCAAAGAATCCCAGAGATTGAAAAATATGCTAATACAGATGAATGGATAGAAGGAACATTGATAGAGCAGGATAGTGAGCAGGTCAATGTAGACAATGTTATGAAAGATCTTGAAAAAATGCTTGACCTAGACTCTTTTGCACAGGTACCAAGATCAGAAGTTGGTCCTTCCTCAGCTGGGATTATTCAACAGGAGTTACAAGAAAACATTGCAGTATCATCTAAGGGAAAAGAGAAAGAGGTTGATACACAAGTTAAAGAAACATTCACTATGACAGAACAACCTCAAACTTCCAAGGGACAGGATCAAGTACAGGTTTCTTCTATTCAAACCAATCCAGTAGAAATGTCAATCTTGCACACTCCATCATATGTGGAAAAAGGAAAAAAGAGAGATGTTGAAGCTGCTACTCCTCTCACTGGATCTTCACAACAGCCTCAGGCCAAGAGACAGAAATTAAATACTCCTCCACAAGTAGAATCTATTGATGAAATCCTTGATAGTCAAGGACAAGAACAATTGGGCAGTCAACAAACAGGTTCAATCAGTGGAGCATCCACTACGTCACAAAGGAAAGAACTTCAAAAGCAACAGAGTGTTGAAATATCTTCTTTCAAAACACCAGTTAAAGATGCAGGAGATATCAAAAAGAAATTTATCAATATCAAGTCCAGAAATGATCCACTGAGAATTCAAGTATATAATCAATATCTGAAAATGGCTCCAAAGAATCAAGAAAGATTGATGTCAGCTTACGACATTCAGCAAGGCAAAATGATAATGAGCCATTTCAAACCCAAGGTGCAACAACCCCAAAAAGCTGCTGATTATATTAGGACAAAATTTGAAGTCCTAGCAAAGGATATCCATCCTTTAGATCAGATTGAGTTACATAAGCAGACTGATGAAATGATCTATTTTACTTTGACTGATAAGGCAATGGTAGCTCACAGGTTACAGGATTCTTTGGAGAACACTAATACACAATTGCAGCTTGAAAAGGCTTCTTCTCAAGCCAAAGACAACAGGATAAAAACATTGGAAGAAATAATAATTGGTTTGGGTCACAATCCAAAGGATGTCAAAGGTATAGAAGCTCTAATCAAGAAAAAAGATGATGACATTGCAGCTTTAAGAAAGTAGTTGAAATTGCCAGCCTCCAGACATCCTCAAACTGAAGAAGTAATAAAGAAGAATTTTGAAGAAGAAATGATGGAGTTTCTCTTGAAAATGAATGAGAAACTGACTGAAACAGAAAAATATCTTGAAAGAGCATTAAAAGACAAGCAGTCCAGTGTTCCAGTATCTATAGCAGAAGTTATCACAGGTACAACAAGTCAGCCAACAGGTCAACCAATAGAGCCATCACAGGTAAATACTTCAAATTTGAGTACGGAAGAACTAATAAAATCAATGAATGAGTTGAAACTTCAAGTAACAGAACTTCAGCACACAAAGTTACAGCTTGTTAATTTGGAACAGAAATATGATCTTTCAAAAATTACTATTGCTGACAAAACAAGAGAAGTAAAAAAGTTGGAAAAATTAGTTAAAGCCTTGGAAAGGGATCTCCCATTCGAGAAACCTTTAAAAGAAATAAATGACATTCTTTGGGATGATATTATTCAGTCAATAAAAGATATCTGGTCTTCAATCCAGATAATATACTAGCAGAATGATTTGGTCAAAGTAGCTCTGGATGAAGTTGAGAATACACGAGCAGAATTAGGAAATAGGCCTAAGGAAGCCAATCATCTTATACAATTTCTAAACACCCAAACCAGACAGCAACTTGCAGATTTGGGTATTCAGGACAGGGCTGCAACAATCTTAGAAATCAAAAGAGTTTTTACTAAAAGAACTCTTATGCAAAATTTAGAATGAAGGTGCTTTGACATGCAAAGTGAAATCATTGCTTTCAGAGAAAGGTTTAATGTTTTATTAAATAAAAGGTTGCCCAGTCCTATGGTTTCAGAAGATAAAATAATGGACCTGGAAACTTATGTTAAGAAGTTGGACATACATGCTCACAATGAAGCCAGTTCCTCAACCATTTCATCAGAAGCAACATTACCTACAGGAAGGAATCTTCATGACAGATTAGAGAATTTGTTTTATCTTGAACATGAGGTAAAACATTTGTTTCCTAATCAGCCTAATTTCTTCAGATATACCGAGGCTGATGAAACATTAAGGAAACTTCAACGAACCAAAATAGCAGAAGATAAATGGTGGGAAGATCTATTGGAACTTTTGTAAAATTTATCCTTATATGAAATTTTGCCTATTTACTATAGTATAAAGGATAAAGGGACAAACAAAGGTCAAAGAGTATCAGTTCAGTTAAAAGTGTATCAGTAAGAACAAAGAGTATCAGTGAAGCAAGTCAGTTAGAACAAAATTACTGAAGAGGACAACGATGAGCTAAAATATAGGTCTAGCCTCCATTACATTCTCGAAAGGAGGAAACAGCACAACATTGGTTACTTCTTGTCTTATCTATGAGACCATCTGTCTCTATTTTTATTGTAACTTATTTGTGAGTCACCTTAGATTATATCTCGTTTTGTTAAGAGATATTTTGTATGATTTTCCCTCAATCGAATTATTGAGGGTGGATTCTTAACTTTGATGTAACATTGAATATTTTGGAATAAAGAGCTTTGGAGAAACTTTTCGTGGCAAAACTAGACAAGGAATTGAGGCAGAAGACTTTTCTCAGGATTCATGTGTCAAATGAAGGATCAATAAGTCATCTCTATCCCATGTTTTGAAGTTTCATATTTGTTTACAATATCATCTGTGTTTCATTATCTTAATATTTAACGAAAAGGATTAAATTAGAAGGTACTTAGGTGTAATCTGATTTCAGTTGTTATTATTCTAAATGTTTTCTTCTAAACTGGTTTAAACAGCGAATTCTCAATTGCTCCTGTTTGTCTAGTTCATATATCTTTGGTTATTTAGTAAAGAATACTTAACTGCTCTTTATTGATAATCAATCTATTTCTCTTCTCTTGAATGTGTTGAAATATTCTTTATTGCCTTTCATCCGTTTGAATTCCATTCCATTCACTTTAGATCTATAATTGTTTCTAGTTTGATTATCTTGCCCTGATAAACCATCTTTTGTTAAAAAAACTTAAGCTAATGCAACCAATCCTTTGACTCCATTAGCCCAATGAACTGAAACTATTTGATCTTAATCTTAGCTAAATAATTCCATCAACCTAAATTCAAACAAAACCCCTGGAATTTATAACTAGCCTAATACCTTGCAAAACAAAGCTAAATTTTATAGAGAGAGCCCTCTTTGGGTACAGATTGGCTAGATTCTGTACCTGAAGGTTGGTTTGTGGTTAACTCGGACCCATTTCCTCTTCCAACAACTTCAAGGAAAATCTAAGTGATAACATAGTGGCGACCATACTGGGGACCTGAATCATTTTATTGTTACTATTGTTTGATTTATAAACTACAGACGGAGTCTGAAGATTAGCCAGGTAGCCTTTGAAATGCTTTTTTCTCTGCAATTGCATAGTAAATAAATTCTACTTCAGTCAATCTCCGGTCCAGTTTATAGACTGAACTTTGGTTTCAAACATTCAATCAGTTTCTCTAGTTCAATAAATCTTTGAGAAAATTTTAATTAAAAATCTTTAATTTCTTGGAGAATTTGTCGAAGTTGTATTTTCATTTTATTTAAAACTAAAAAAGAAACATTACTAAGAAAACTGGCTTCAGAAAGGATTCGTTATACCAGGTCAAATCCTGACCCTAATCCACCACCGATATTTGAGAATCCAAATCTGATTCCCAGAATTCTAAGAAGACAAGAGAGTCAAGAAAGCCCTGGGAGTTCTCAACCTCTTGTTAGATCAAACTCTTGTCCTGTGAAGTTTATATATCTTGAAGACGAACCATTTGATGAACATTTTGAAACTTCTCTATTCATAAATTTTTCTGAATCTGAGTTGTCCAATCTTGTTCCTGATCCATTATTTCTTGAAGATTTTCAATTTGAATTTATCACTTCACATCTTGACAAGCATCTACAAAATTCCATTCAATCTGAACAGACCTTTGAAGAAACTTCAAACACTTCTATAATTACTGCAGCTTCCCCAAGTTCATCTACTTTTCCCCAAACTTCTCAAACACAAGCCACTCCTTCTACTCCTCCACCCACTACTTCCAGACCATCATCACCTGTTATTCCATTACACCTTCCAATGGCCAACAAATATGCTCCGTTAAGGTTGCCAGGGAACCCTGCTGCTTTGCCTCAAGACTATCAGAGTAAAATCACCCCTTTTGATGGGTTTGTTACTTACACTTCTCAACAACATACCAAAAGGATGACTGATTACTTTGAATTTTATGAAATAGAAGCTGACGATGTACGAATGAGAATTTTTGTCCAGAGCCTTACTGGGGAAGTTAGGACATGGTTTAGGGCTCTTGCTCCAAATAGTATTGCTGACTTACCAGCCCTGTATAGGGAATTTTTAAATAGATGGGAGAAGAAGAAAGAACCTCTTCAAATCCTATCAGACTTTGGAAAATTGAAAAGAGGACCTAATGAAGCAGTGCAAGATTATATCATTAGATTCAACGAAGCCTACAACGTTGTTCCCCAAAACCTTAGACCCCCTCTGGATTCAGTACTGGTTAAATTCTCTGCTGGGTTTGATTCTGACATAGCATATTCACTTAGGGAAAGAGCTCCTCAAACTCTAGAAGAGATGCAAAGCATAGTTGTTAGTGTTGAAGCTAACTTGATAGAAAAACGAGCTAGAGCTAGAGCTGAAAGAAGGATGCCTATAAACGAAGAGCCTTCGTCTTTTGAAAGAAATCTGGATGCAATTATTAAAGGCATGGAAAGATTGGGAGACAGAGTAGAGACAATCGAAAGAAAGTCTTCTGGCGATGGTCAAAATGCTGTTAGAAACCCAAACTTCAGAAGAAATCAAAACCAAAATACTGGGAAAAATGTTCCTGACCAAAACATCAGGCCACCATTCCAGGAAAATTTTGTTGAAGGTTCATCTTCTGAGGAACCAACTGAGGATGTTGAAATAAATAACTTGACTGAAAACAAGAATGAACCAGAAGTTTTCCTATCTCAAGATGATCAAGAAAATCACATTCTTGAAACATTTCAAACTCATTCAGGAGAAACTTTTGATTTTAAGGAAGGATATGACTCAGCAATTTATGAAGTTCATAAACAATACAACTTGAGAAGCAGAAGGATTGACGTGCCAGAGAATAGTAAATAGAAAACTGTAAAACAAAACATCAAAGGTAAAACTAACACTTCTCCTATACAAATTCTTTCTAGAACAAGTCCTAACCCCACTAATCCAATAATTGAAGATGTGCCTGATAATCAACTGAGTAATAAAAAACTTTCCAATACTTTTCCTCCTACATGAAATGTAGTAGAACCAACAGAAGTTAATTCAGAAACACCTTCAACTCATAATCCCATTCCTGAAAAAGAGAAAAACACTGAAGACACAAAAAATAGAGAAAATCCAACTATTCAAAATACTAGAGCTCAAACAGAGAAATCTTTCAATCTAGAAGCTGAAATAGGCAAATTAAAGATAGTTGTTCCATTGGCAGAATTAGCTAAACATGATGTCTATAGAAACCAAATCATCAGATCCCTTAACATTACTGGAATGGATGATCGAGTAAATGTTTTTGATGATCAACCCAAATTACTTTTTGGCCCTAAAGTAAATGGCAAACCAGAAAGTGGAGGAACTCCTACATTTTATGTGAGTTTGAATGTACATGACAAAATACTTTATAATGCCATGCTTGATTCTGGAGCGTCTCACAATTTAATGCCCAAGGCTGTGATGGAAAGATTAAACTTAGACATTACCAGACCATATAAAGATCTCTTTTCTTTTGATTAAAGTCAGGTAAGATGTTTAGGTTTGATTAAAGATCTGTGTGTTACTTTGGTGCAATACCCTGCGAAATCTATTCTGATGGATATACTAGTAGTAGATATTCCTCCCAAATATGGTATGTTGTTGTCCAGATCCTGGGGTGCCAAACTCGGAGGATCTCTTCAATTAGATATGTCATATGCTACTATTTCAGTGTTCGGTCAACCTAAAAGACTATACAGAGAAACCTTGATGAAATATTTAGTCAGTAGCCAGGAGAAGCCTGAAAACTTCCCTATCTATTCAGTACATTCTGATATGGACTCTTTCATCCTTTATAATGCCGAATTTGACCTTCCTACTGAATTAGAAGCACCAGAAACAGAAACTGAAAACAAACCTACTATTCAAATCGAAGAAATTTCTGAAAACAAAGAAACATCAGATATTCAAGAAATACCAGAAAACATTGAAAAACCAGAACTTCATGTCAAGAAAGTTGTTAAAACAATCGATGAATATTATGAACATGAAATTATGTGGCATTTATAATTTGATGGTTCAGTAAATAAGTTAGGAGCTGGAGCTGGAATTTGGATACATAACGTTGAAAATGATCATGCTGAAGGTCATGCTTATAGATTGAACTTTAGATGCACTAATAATATGGCAGAATATAAGGCTCTTTTGCTAGGGCTTAAACATGTCAAAAAATTAGGAGCAATTAGAGTATCAATCATAGGAGACTCTGAGTTAATTATTCAACAGATCAATGGTGAATGTTCGACAAAAGACCCCAGATTAAGAGAATACAGAGGAACAGTTGTGGAAATTCTCAATACTTTTCTACAAGCTCAGCTTGCCAAAATTCCTAGAAAACAAAATTTGCATGCTCATAGTCTTGCAATGTTCGCTAACACTTGTAAATTACCTTTTGAACCTAATCATCAGTTCACAGCTGAGATTAGACATAGACCTACTCTATCGAATAATCTTATGAATTGGCAAGAGTTTGTAAATAATAATCATATTAATAATTTTTTGACCTTATAAAATGAATTCTCTAACAGTAGTATAGATGAAGACACAAAAATCAATTAAACTTATCAAATAGATGAACAAGAAACAGATATTTCAGAAGAGACTGCAATTCACATGCTTCACCCAACTAAATTCACCAAAAAAGATATGCAGGATCTGAAACAAATGGAAGTCGATGAGATTATAGAAGATGAATATGAAATTATTAATCTGAAAGATAATCATTTACCTAAAGGATTAACTCCTTTGGAAGATCTTTTTGACTCAAATGACATTCCACTAAAACCAAAAATGGAACCGTTAAAAGCTAATATTGAAGAATACAATTTGGGAACTGAAGGAAATCCTAAGATGGTTAAGTTATCTAAATCTCTGCCAAAGGATCAAAAATTTAAATATGTTGAACTTTTAAAAGAATTCCAAGATGTTTTTGCCTGGAGTTATGAAGATCTGAAATCATATGATACATCAATAATTCAACATACTATACCTTTGAAACCAGATCAGAAACCATTTAAACAAAAACTAAGAAGGATCAACCCTGTATTGCTGCCTTCAATTGAGAAAGAGATTAAAAGAATGTATGAAGCAGGAATGATTGCTCCTATTAGGTTTTCTGAATGGGTTTCTAATTTGGTGCCAACAAGGAAGAAGACTGGAGAGATTAGACTATGTGTTGATTTGAGAAATTTAAACAAATTTTCTTTAAAAGATAACTATCCTTTGCCTAAAATGCACCATATCTTACAAAGGGTAGTAGGATCTTCAAGGATTTCGATTCTAGATGGGTTCTCAAGATACAACTAGATTCTGGTTCATCCTGATGATCAAGACAAAACAGCTTTTACAACACCTTGGGGTACATTCAAATATGTTAAGATGCCTTTTGGACTCAAAAATGCAGGAGCAACCTTCCAAAGAGCAATGGACATTGCCTTTGCCAAAGAAATTCATGATTTTCTGGTCATATATCTGGATGATTTGACTGTTTTTTCCAAAACAGATCAACAACATTTGGACCATCTTAGACAAGTGTTCATAAAATGCAAAAAATATGGTATTTCTTTAAATCCTAAAAAATCATTGTTTGGTCTTGAAGAAGGTAAACTCCTAGGTCATATCATTTCAAAATATGGCATCAGAATTGACCCTGAAAGAATACAAGCCATTTTGCAGATACCTCATCCTAGGAATATTAAAGAACTTTAAGCTTTCATAGGAAAGATCAATTTTTTGAGAAGATTCATTTCTAGTTTCGTTGAATTACTTAGACTGCTTACTAACATGTTGAGAAAGGATTCAAGTATTAAGTGGACAGTAGAAGCCAAGAAATCATTTGAAGAAATCAAAATGGCTTTGACTAGAACACCAGTTCTCACCAGTCCAAAATTTGATAGAGATTTCATAATTTTTTCATTTGCTTCTGAACATACAGTTGCAGCTGTTTTATTACAAAAGGATGATCAAGGATGTGAAAAACCTATAGCCTTTTTTAGTAAAGCACTTAGAGATGCATCACTAAAATACAACATCATGGAGAAACAAGCTTTTGCACTTGTGAAAGCAATTAAAGATTTCAGAGTTTATATATTGTATTCTCATGTGATAGCTTATGTACCTAATGTTGTCGTTAAAGACATCTTAACTCAAGATGGAATTGAAGGCAAAAGAGGTAAATGGATAGCTACCATATTAGAATATGATATTGAAATAAGACCTACAAAACTCATAAAAGGACAAGGTTTGGCTCAACTCATGACTGAAACAAATTGCCAAGCCCTGAATATTAATGAACTGGATGACGAACAGGAGATGGCGACTCCACAAATCAGTCAGGCCTTTTTAGACTCACCTTGATACGCTGATATCATTTATGTTTTGTTAAACCTGCAAGCTCCTCTAGGGTTATCCAGAATGAAACAAAGGTTTTTGAAAATGACATCTTTAAAGTATTGTATTTTAGATAATGCTCTCTTTTGGAAGAATCATGATGGAATTCTATTAAATTGTTTATTAAAAGATGAAGCTGACAAGGTTATCAATGAATTCCATGCAGGAGATTGTGGTGGACACCTCTACTGGAAGTCAACTGCAGATAAGATCTTAAGTGCTGGTTTTTATTGGCCAACCTTGTTTTCAAATGTTAAGAAATTTGTAACTGCTTGCCATAAGTGTCAGATCTTTGAAGGCAAGAGAAAATTGTTACCTTTACCATTAAAACCAATTTCCACCGAGAGACCCTTTCAACAATGGGGACTGGATTTTATTAGAGAAATCCATCCTCATTCTTCTGGGCAACACAGATGGATCCTCACTGCCACAGATTACTTTACTAAATGGATTGAAGCAATCCCATCCAGACAAGCCAATGATTCTGTAATTATAGGATTCTTAGAAACCAATATACTTTCAAGATTTGGCTGTCCTGAGAAAATTATAACTGATAATGCTGCTGCTTTCAAGTCTAAGAAAATGATTAGTTTCTGCAATAAATATCACATAACTTTAGGCCATTCAACAGCCTATTATCCTCAGGGTAATGGACTGGCTGAATCTTCCAATAAAAGTATCATTAATATCATGAAGAAATTATTGGAAGAAAATAAGAAGAATTGGCATAAGAAACTTACCAATGCATTGTGGGCAGACAGACTTACTACCAAAAAATCAATTGGGACCAGTCCATATGAATTAGTTTATGGTATTGAGGCTAAATTTCCATCATCTTTAGGAGTTCCTGTAATGAAGTTACTTCAGGAGGCTCAAGTAGAACCAAATGATATTCAGAGAAGAATAAATCAAACAATTCACTTGCAGCAGACCAGAGAAGAAGTGTATCAACGATCCCAAGTTTTGCAGGAAAAATTAAAGAAAATGTTTGACAAAAGGACCAAAGCAGAATATTTTCAACTGGAAGACAAAGTTTTAAGATGGGATTCTAGAAGGGAAGATAAAGGAAAACATGGGAAATTTGATTTCTTATGGAAAGGACCTTACATCATTCATGCTTTACAGGGAAATAACACATATTTTTTGAAGAATTTGGATGGTACAGAAGCTGAGGAAGGACCAGTCAATGGTCGAATGCTAAAACACTACTTTGATCCTATTTACTAGGATGTTCTGATTTTTTAACATGTACATAATATATCCTTTCTAATGCATCAGTTTTGATTGGATGGTGACTTGCTGAAGTTGAAGCCCGAAGTGAGGGCCCTAAGCTTCAAAAGTTTTACTATCATATATACAATAAAGCTACCAAAAAAAGAAGATTTCATGGTTCAGTTAAAGGCATTTTGAGGCATCTGACCTACTGTTCTTGACTTTTCACCAGGAAAAGCCATCCCCAAGTGGAGCCAGTGTTAGACTCCTATACCAATAGGTGTCATTTTTCATGATTGACTTGTTGAACTATGCAATATGTTCAAACCTTTTTCTTGTTGCAAAGGTGTTCCATATTCTTAGAAAATTAGAAAATCAAAAAATTAAAAAAATGTAAAGAGGGTATACCCTAAAAGAAAAATCAAAGGGTGAAAAAATAAAATTGGCCAAAAAAGTGAAAGAAAATGAACCCGACCAAAAAAAAAGGCCAAGGAAAGTGTGCAAGTCTAAATGCCACTACTTTTTGCTCTGATGTAATAAACAAAATTGTGTGCAGCTTGTCAAAATTTTGCCACAATTTATGAAGAGTCAAACTGTTTAAACTTGACTCATTCATTTTTCAATTTCATGTTGTAGAATAGAGAATAAATATCTGACCAAACAGTTTAATCTTGGCAGATAAGTAGATAGGTAGAGTTAATAAAAGGTGCTCAACATTTTAATCTGAGCCCTTGGATGTAATAAGTGTAGACTTAGATAGATTTCCATATGTAAAAGAAAAAGAATATTGAAAAGGGTTTGCCAGTCTAAGTGCACCCTAATAAAGAAGAAAAATGGTAGAGTAAAGTAGGTAGGGTAGGTAGATGTTGTTGCAGAATTACATGTGATGAATGATGGTTCTAAATGTGTTCAATTTTACTTTCATCACAAGTGCAAAGGCAGATACTACATTGGAAAATATTCACAACAAAACAAAGTCAAGTTTATTAACTTCCCCTTCATTTTTCCCTAAAGAATTCACTAATTTCCCTACATACTAAGGTATTTGAAGATTAAAGGGGCTCAAGGCATTTCCTTGACTTTTGGGGGGACCAAACCCTCGGCCTAATAATTGGAAAATCCTAAGTACTTAACATTCATTCACTTCCAAAAAATCTTTTCCTAAGTAAAATCCCATTTTACTTAGGAATATCATGCAATAGTTCATAAAAACCCTCAAAATCACTTTTATTCTAAGTCTAAGTAATGAAGTTGTTATAATGCAATTTGCTTGTAAATCTTCACTTGCTTAGTTATATTAATGTATTTTGAAGTTTACCTTGTCCCCTTGTCATATTAACATTGATTTAATTTATTAACTCCTTATAGAAATGACCTTCTCCTATTATATATAATTTCTTTTATATAATATCCCAAAAACCCATGTATTATGATTTTAACCAAAGTATTTATTCCTAACTCGTTCAAATAAAAAACCCAATTTATACCCCCTTTGGTTAAAAAATAACTTTATATATATTCCCACCCCCTATGGTAAATAAATCGCTTTGGTTTGATTATCATATAATAAATATATGAAAAACATTTAAACATATTTGATATGTGTTTAAAACAAAAATGCCCGAAGTTTGTTTAAACCTAACTTCTAAAGAAATAACCCCATTCCCTTTCATATTTTCCCCTCGCCCGATCACGATTCCGCTTTTTAAACAAAGGAATTAATTAATCCTCACGATTAATTAAGAACCTAACTCCGCCAATCAAAACGCTCCCGCTGTGATTAATCAATAATAAAACGCGTCGGGCCCACCCCATTAAAACCCTGTCATCTCCCTGTCCCGTCAACCGTTCGATCGACCTGTTCAAGATTAACGGTTGTTGATAATTCCACTAGCCATCCCCGATCCGAAAAATAACACATGAAATGACGATGGTTTTCAAATAGTACCATGGCCACGTGTCATTCGTTCTATGGAATCGCTGCCCATCCGCTCAATACCGCCTTCCCTCAAAAGCGGTGCAGAATAAACCGCTTACCACCTCCCCACCCCCCCCCCCCACCCCCCACCCTGTGACTCATCTGTCGTACATACTGACGTCATTTATTAAAATAATAAAAAATCCGCCACCATTTGACTTTGCCAATAAAACAAAAACCCGCGTCCTTTTCATCATTTTGTACGCAGAAAACAACTTCACCCTCCATGCAAAGAATTTCAAAAATTCAACTGTCAAGCGCCCTTAACTATACTTTGTTGAGGACTGTTGCATACCAGTAATCCAAAGTTCGTCCACCTCAACCAGTGCCTGTCCAAATTACTGTACATTCCCAAAAACAGGTATTTACCCTAATTTCCACTGAACTCCATTAGAATCTTGGTTTTTGTTTAAAGAACTCTATATAGAAAACTCAAACATGATTCTAAATTTGTCTCCCTGAGTTCCCAAAACCGCAATTGAATCCCCAAAACCTGAGATTGTGCCCATTTCTTCAAAAACCCTGCAATTCATTTCTGAATCCATAAGAACCAGAAATGGAGATTCCCTTGGCTTTAAATGTCACCCCATTGAACGCCCCTCATAGAGACTTGGATTATTTATCATTAGTTGACAGAGATTTCCAAATTAAAGACCTGGTTTTTAGTGATAGTCCTCTTCGAATTTTTTGTCACTGCAGAGACAATTATTTGAATGTCTTGGATATGATTGGGTTATGGGAATCTAATCTTCCTAGGTACCTCTTTCCCTCTGTCCATATTTTCCCTGAGATAATCCATTACTGTCATACAAACTATGATCCCACTCAACGAGAAGTCTTATCTCCAAGTCAAAATGTCCTTTTTCCCATTACTGCTCAGTCTATCAATGAGATGCTACATTTTCAACCTGTTCAAGCCCTCACTCCCCTGTCCATGGGATAATTACTTGAGAAATCCACCAAACTATCCCATGAAGAATTAAGCCACATCTGCCAAACCTTTATGTTGCCTGATCATCAGCCTAAAGGCCCTCCCCCTTATGGGTATGCTTTTTTCACTGAGGAGGGTAGACTTGTTTTGGAAATGATATCCTTTATAATGGGCTTTAATACCAGTGAATATGTTGACCATTTAACTCTAGTATTATTTTCTATTTTTACTCCTAGACAACCTCCTGTTGTCAGGTATGACTTTGCCTCATATATTGCAGATAAAATCCATGATCAATTCATGATATTAGAAAATGAGAAAGTGTTCAAGTATTCCTCTGTCATCTACCACCTCATGCTCTATTATCAGTTGGAAAATTTCCCTTTTTATATCAAGAAGCTTGATGCCCAAGGGAATCCTAGGTCTATTATCTTTGGTCAGCCATCACTCATAGTTCTTGAGATTCTCCCTATTCCTATAATGAGTTCATTGATCTTTTTATACACCCTGCAACTACTTTTTTGACAGGAGTTTCTCCTCCAAGACTCAGCAATGAAATCAAGAAAACTTTACAGCTCTCAAAAAAATACAAATTTGGCAATTGGTACTTATACCAAAATCACACTGAAGTCAGGATATATGGATGTGAATTATGTCCATTAAAATTGCCAAAATATGTCCCCATGAGAATCTTTGCATTAGAATATTTCAGGCAGATGAACAATTCTGATATAATTCATTTTTGTAATGCAAAGAAGAAGGCTCAACTCCGGATCAAAAGTCAATTAGGTCCCTTTATTTGTAACTCTAGGGATGTAGGGGAAGAGGCTGAAAAGATATTAGAAGACCATTTTAGATTACAAAAGAGTTTCTATTGGGTGCCTTATGACCCATTCAACTTCATTAGTGATAAAAGAATGAAGAATAAATCAGCACCATACATACATCAAAGAATCCCAGAGATTGAAAAATATGCTAATACAGATGAATGGATAGAAGGAACATTGATAGAGAAGGATATTGAGCAGGTCAATATAGACAATGTTATGAAAGATCTTGAAAAAATCTTGACCTAGACTCTTTTGCACAGGTACAAAGATCAGAAGTTGGTCCTTCCTCAGCTGGAATTATTCAGCAGGAGTTACAAGAAAACATTGCAGTATCATCTAAGGGAAAAGAGAAAGAGGTTGATACACAAGTTAAAGAAACATCCACTATGATAGAATGACCTCAAACTTCCAAGGGATAGGATCAAGTACAGGTTTCTTCCATTCAAACCAATCCACTAGAAATATCAATTTTGCAAACTCCATTAACTGTGGAAAAGGGAAAAAAGAGAGAAGCTGAAGTTGCTAACCCTCTCACTGGATCTTCACAACAGCCTCAGGCCAAGAGACATAAATTGAATACTCCTCCAGAAGTAGAATATATTGATGAAATCCTTGATATTCAAGGACCAAAACAATTGGGAAGTCAAAAAACAGGTACAGTCAGTGGAGAATCCACTACTTCACAAAGGAAAGAGCTACAAAAGCAACTGAGTGTTGAAATATATTCTTTCAAAACACCAGTTAAATATGCAGGAGATATAAAGAAGACATTTATCAATATTAAGGCCAGGAATGATCCACTGAGAATTCAAGTATATAATCAATATCTGAAAATGGCTCCAAAGAATTAAGAAAGATTGATGTCAGCTTTTGACATCCAACAGGGCAAAATGTTAATGAGCCATTTCAAACCCAAGGTGCAACAACCCCAAATAACTGCTGATTATATTAGGAAAAATTTTGAAGTCCTAGCAAAGGACATCCATCCTTTAGACCAAATTGAATTACATAAGAAGACTGGTGAAATGATATATTCTACTTTGACTGATAAGGCAATGGCAGCTCACAGGTTACAAGATTCTTTGGAGAACACTAGTACACAATTGCAGCTTGAAAAGGCTTCTTCTCAAGCCAAAGACAACAGGATAAAAACATTGGAGGAAATAATTATTGGATTAGGTCACAATCCAAAGGATGTCAAAGGTATAGAAGCTTTAATCAAGAAAAAAGATGATGACATTGCAGCTTTGAGAAAGCAGTTGAAATTGCCAGCTTCAAGACATCCTCAAACTGAAGAAGTAATAAAGAAGAATTCTGAAGAAGAAATGATGGACTTGCTTTTGAGGCTGAATGAGCAACTGACTGAAACAGAAAAAGAGCTTGAACAAGCTTTAAAAGACAAGCAGTCCAGTGTTCCAGTATCTACAGCAGAGGTTATCACAGGTACAACAAGTCAGCCAACAGGTCAGCCAACAGAGCCATCACAGGTAAATACTTCAAATTTGAGTACAGAAGAACTAATAAAATCAATGAATGACTTGAAACTTCAAGTAACAGAACTTCAGCACACAAAGTTACAACTTATTAATTTGGAACAGAGATATGATCTCTCAAAAATGACTGTTGCTAACAAAACAAGAGAAGTCAAAAAGTTGGAAAAATTGGTTAAAGCTTTGGAAAAGGATCTCACATTGGAGAAACCTTTAAGAGAAATAAATGACATTCTTTGGGATAATATTATCCAGTCAATAAAAGATATCTGGTCTTCAATTAAGATAATATACGAGCAGAATGATTTGGTCAAAGTAGCTCTGGATGAAGTTGAAAATACAAGAGAAGAATTAGGAAATAGGCCCGAGGAAGCCAATCAGCTCATACAATTTCTAAACACCCAAACCAGACATCAACTTGTAGAGCTAGGTATTCAGGACAGAACTGGAACAATCTTAGAGATAAAAAGAGTTTTTACTAAAAGAACTCTTACGCAAAATTTAGAACGAAGGTGCTTTGACATGCAAGGAGAAATCATTGCTTTCAGAGAAAGGTTTGATGTCTTATTGAATAAAGGGTTGCCCAACCCTATGGTTTCAGAAGATAAAATAATGGACCTGGAAAATTATGTTGAAAAATTGGACAAACATGCTCAGAATCAAGCCAGTTCCTCAACCATTTCATCAGAAGCAACATTACCTACAGGAAGGAATCTTCATGATAGATTAGAGAATTTGTTTTATCTTGAACATGAAGTAAAACATTTGTTTCCAAATTAGCCTAATTTCTTAAAATATACCGAGGCCGATGAAACATTGAGGAAGCTTCAACGGACCAGAATAGCAGAAGATAAATGGTCGGAAGATCTGTTGGAACTTTTGTAAAATTTATCCTTATATGAAATTTTGCCTATTTACTACAACATAAAGGATAAAGGGATAAACAAAGGTCAAAGAGTATCGGTTCAGTTAAAAGTATATCAGTAAGAACAAAGAGTATCAGTGAGGCAAGGCAGTTAGAACAAAATTACTGAAGAGGACAACAATGAGCCAAAATATAGGTCCTACCTCCAACACATTCTCAAAAGGAGGAAACAACACAACATCAGTTGCTTTTTGTCTTATCTATGAGACCATCTGTCTCTATTTTTATTGTAACTTATTTGTGAGTCATATTAGATTATATCTCATTTTGTTAAGAGATATTTTGTATAAATAAGCCCTCAATCGGATTATTGATGGTGGATTCTTATACTTTGATGTAACATTGAATATTTTGGAATAAAGAGCTTTGGAGAAATTTTTCGTGGCAAAACTGGACAAGGAATTGAGGCAGAAGACTTTTCTCAGGATTCATTTGTCAAATGAAGGATCAATAAGTCATCTCTATCCCATGTTTTGAAGTTTTATATTTGTTTACAATATCATCTATGTTTCAATATCTTAATATTTAACGAAAATGATTAAATCAGAAAGTACTTAGGTGTAATCTGATTTCAGTCGTTATTACTCTAAATTTTTTCTTCTAAACTGGTTTAAACAACGAATTCTTAATTGCTCCTGTTTTTCTAGTTCATACATCTTTGGTTATTTAGTAAAGAATACTTAACTACTCTTTATTGATAATTAATCTATTTCTCTTCTCTTGAATGTGTTGAAAGATTCTTTATTGCCTTTCATCCGTTTTAATTCCATTCCATTCACTTTAGATCTATAATTGTTTCTAGTTTGATTATCTTGCCCTGATAAACCATCTTTTGTTAAAAAACTTAAGCCAGTGCAGCCAATCCTTTGACTCCATTAGCCCAATGGACTGAAACTATTTGATCTTAATCTCAACTAAATAATTCCATCAACCCAAACAAAATCAAAACCCTTGGACTTTATAACTAGCCTAATATTTTCAAAAACAAAGCTAAATTTTATAGAGAGAGCCCTCTCTAGGTACAGATTGGCTAGATTCTGTACCTGAAGGTGGGTTTGTGGTTACCTCGGACCCCTTTCCTCTTCCAACAACTTCAAGGAAAATCTGAGTGATAACATCATGAAAACCCATTTTTTAATATAATTGGATAGTTACATATAATATAATGGTATAAGCCTTTTGAAATCAAGTATAAAAATTTATTCAATAATCTCCTCACTTGACATTGATGGAAATTCTGCAATGAAACGAACAATCCATCAAGAATAGAAAGAATTCTCTCCCTTGCTATAATACTCGTTGTGCTTGAAACTCGCCCCATTTTACATCAATAAAAAATGGATGCTACCCCTGAACATGTGATTCTCCTTAAGAACTTAGTGATGAGATGGACATTACTCCTAATTACTATTTGAGATACTCCAAATATCTCTCTTGGTAAATGTATTGTGAAAATATTTGAAATCTTGTCTTTGGTGTAAATATTCCATCTTGACATTTTGTTCTATTACTTGTTCTCTTAAGAAGTGATAATTTATTGGAATATTTTTTTATTTCAAGTGCATAATGTGATTTTTTGAAATATTTACTACACTTGTGTTTTTTGAAATTGTAGCTTGGTTTGGTCTTCATAATTATGATATTGTAAAAAGTCAAAAAAAAAGAAAAAAATAGTTTATCATGTCCCATTTCAACATTCAAAAGAAATAAAATTGAATTTTTAATTATGATTTTCTGCCTCAAATTTGACCAAGTTGGCCCTATAGAAGAAAAATTTTCCTACCCAAAGGACGTGTCCCTTCACATGAACAAACAACTACATATTGGCATTTATACTTCATCACTTGGAAACTAGTTCACATCTCTTCTATGGAGTACAATATTTGGATCTATCTAAGGCACTTATATTCTATCATATGTGATGTATTTCAGGGACAATCTTTTGAGATGATGTGAACCTACTGTGGCAACATATATTTATGGTATTCAAGCTTACTGTGGCTATATTTTTTTTGTTGTGAGATTTGTTGAGACACTTTCTTATAGTAGTGTGTGGCATTCTAAAGATAGTATTGTGGACAAACATGAGGAGGGATGACTTGGAACTTGGATTATTGGTCAGTTTATCTATGACTTGGATTTATCGTGTTGAGAAAATATCCTATAAGGAAAGTATTGTTGGGTTTTCCAGTTGTGGGTTTTTCCTTGGCCACTGGCCTAATTTCTGGTGTCTCTTGTCTTTTTGTGAATTGTACTTGTATAATTGCTTGATGACATAATTTAATGAAGTATATACTAAATGAAGAGAATATATAATATTTACAAGTAATTATCATTATTATAAATTCTAGATTGCACTAGAATTTCAACATGGAATCATAGCTTATGGTTGAAGAGAAACCTTGAAGTTGACTCCAAGATAGGCCTTGGAATGAATCATCTCAAATATAAATTAAATATATTCCTCATATGAATGAAGCTTCAATAAAATTGAAGTCATAATTCCTAGGTTTCATACCTAGACTCAGTACCGAGATTCAAGTCTTGTTGTATAGTTTGAAAAAAAAAACCTTAGAATATATGAAAAATAACTGAAGCCTAAAATCAGAAGGACGAAGCATTGTCTTTTAAAATTCCTTAAGTATGAATTGCATTGAAGGTAGGCAAAATAGTATTGAATAAGCCAGCTTGAACCTTAGTATGGTTGATCCTAAAAATATAAAATACCTCAATCTTGTCAAGCTTCAGTCATGATCTCAGATGTCTGAATCATCTCACAGGAAAGAGAAAATTGTAGAAGGCTAAACATGTTTATTAAGGAATTTTTTACATCGGAAGTTATATTTAGTAAAGAGAGCCTAAATATAAATCTAAAAAAGTTTGAAGGCTCAGGAATCATGATAAATGGATGATCTAACACCCTTAGAAAAATCCTCCACTTATTTGATATGTTACACCTTTTGTGGTTTGACCAAAAAGTATCACAAGGATAAGGATCAATAAAGAAAATTCCTGAATAAAAACTTGTCATGAAGATATCCTAATCATTCTTTGTGGGATTTGAGCTAATGTATCTTCTTCAATGAATATCTTAGTAGTTTTCATGAACATTATAGTTCTTCTATGTCTTCTAGAACTAACATTGTCTAAAAGGGAGATCTCATGCTACATTGAAAATATATAGTCATGGTGTTAGTTTTTAGGCTTTTGTTGTTATCATTTGTAACAAATATTCTTAGATTATCCACCGTGTAATAAGAATCATGTCAAAGTTTTGAATCCCATTCGGGAATTTCTTTCGAGAGAATAGATCTCTTTCCACACATCCTCTTCATACAGGGAAATGATGTTAGTTTTTAGGCTTCTGTGGTTATCATTTGTAACAGAGATTCTCGGATTATCCATAGTGTAATAAGAATCATGTCGACATTTCGAATCCAGATGAGGATCCATCTTCAAGACCAATTGCTTTCAAGAGAACAGATCGCTTTCCATGCTTCCCATTCGTATAGGGAAGTGATGTTAGTTCTTAGGCTTCTATGGTTATCATTTGTAACAGAGATTCTCGAATTATCCACAGTGTAATAAGATTCATGTCGACGTTTCAAATCCCAACGGGGATCCATCTTTATGACTAATTTTTTTTGAGAGAACAGATCTCTTTCCATGCATCCATTCCATACAGGGAAATGATGTTATTTTTTAGGCTTCTGTGGTTATCATTTGTAACAGAGATTCTCAAATTATCCACAGTGTAATAAGAATCATGTCGACATTTTTAATCCCAATGGGGATCCATTCAGGACCAATTTCTTTCGAGAGAAGACTAGAAAAAATTAACAAGAGGTATCAGATATCACCCTCAATATATTTTTCCTAAAGTATTTGGAAAAAGCTTAAGTTTGGTTGAATTTTTTCTAAAGATGTTGATGTCCAATATGCCTTGAATATTAAAAGGATTGTGTCAACAAATCATCATCAATTCTAAAGAGATACTTAAGGGACCTCTTAAGTACAACCTTATTCACATGTGGCATGTAAGGTACCTAGGTAATAAATATGTAAAGTTTTTAATTCCATAATATATAGTGATATGACCTACATTCATGAACCTTGCAAATAATATTTGAAAAAGTTGAAGTATCATATATCTATATATATATATATATATATATATATTAGGGATATGTAAGAAGAAATATATTTTCATGATATATTATATATGTGCTAATGATGACTCCCTTAATGAATAAAACAAAACTCCCATGAAGAAGAGGTCAAGTCACTGTTCAAGGTTAAGAATCTATACGCTTGCAAATCTAGAAGGAAAAGATATTGGATTAATTGAACCTATTATTGTGATGATTTGAACCTTTTGAAGAATTGATGCCATGTGTTCCTTATGGGAAATTGTATTTCTGCTATAAATACTTTAGGTTTCTACATATGATATATAGGGTTTGTAAAACCCTAGCAAGAAACAAGTGCTAAAAGAATAAAACCCTAGGGTTTATGGATAAACCCTAAGACTGATGTTTCTACTAAAAGAAGAAACTCTAACCATAGCAAGAAGTGACATCATGCTAGTGATGAGGATGAAAATGATGAGATTGCATGATGGATGTAATGAAGCTAAGATCAAGAGGGAGTGGACATAATCCTCAAAAGATAAGTATTTTTTATCTCTCTTCTTTGATTTTTACTATTGTTGTCTTTTAGCTAGTATTTTGTAATTGCATACTTTACGTGGTTATAATTTTTCTTTAAAGGCCTTCCTAGTGAGGATTGTAGGTTGATGGAAAGGGCCATCTAGGCATTGGAATTAAATTAAGGAAGAACTAGAATAATGAATCAAAGCATGAGGAATTTTATAAAGTGTAGAAACAATTTCACAAGGAGCACGCAATTTAGAGTACTTGTTCCTAAGAGAAGTCAAGATCTAGCATGCATTTGAAAAGGTTATCTTGGAAAGAGGGAGAGAATATTAACAAATATGTTTTCCTCAATTGATGATATGATATGATTTATTTAATGAAAGAAGAAGGAATCATATGTCATAGGGAGAAGTTATGAAGAAGGAATTACCTCTAGAGGAAGCTATCAAAAATCCTTGTTATGACCTCAAAGGAAGCTAAACTCAGATTCTTGGATGATGGACTGTCAATGTGAGAGGGGGCATCCTGTTTGGGTATCCAAAAACCATTTTATAATCTAGTGAAGGAAACAAAACATTCTATGGTTGAGCCAATATTTTTTGTTGAACATATGTTTCCATCATGTTACTGTTAGTCATGGATGTTTTGAGAGGTGTGGTTAGTCATGGATGTTTCTCAATTTGATTTCCCCTTAATTAAATTAAGAAAAATCGAATTACCACATCATCAGACAACTTGGATGTAGTTAACTAAGGTGACATGGCTCTTGTCACTCAGTTAGCTTACTAAATTCGAGTTAGAGGAGATAGAGTTCGATTAAGCATGTGTGATTGTTAATTTGTTAGGTCCCTATATTACTAGTGTAGTCCCTTATTGTTGTTAATGTAGCCGCATTATTGTTATTGTTGTACCTTGTAGCCCCCATATTTTTATTATTATGCCACATAAAAAGCCACTATTGTTATTGTTGTGCCCTTACATTATTATTGTTAGGTCGGCTAGGATTATATTGTGACCCCACGGACTCCTATGTATAGAAAGGAGGTTTTTTCATTTGTATCATCCAATAATTTTTCATTTATGTAATGTAAAGTAGGTTTCCCCCTCGAAGTGGTTGATTTATAAGGCGTTGATGTCTCTTTTCTTCTATTTTTGGAGCTAGTTTCATAACATTGTTGGAAATACTGAGAGGGGGGGTGAATCAATACTCCTTTCAATTAGAGCATTATTTAGTCTTCAATTATTATCAGTGTTTGTACAATGATAGCAGTAAACAAAAGGAACAAAAATGCACACAATTTTTAAGGCAGAAATCCTCTCCGGGACAAAAACCACCTAAATTTTTTTCTAATAATTCTTTAATATTCAACTCCAATTGAAAATAAAGCTCCAACTTCCTAGAATCTAAAAAAGAATTCTTCTCCAGCTCCCACTGGATGGATGCTCCAATAGCCAAGATTCTTCAGTAATCAACTGAACGGATGCCCCAACACCCAATGAGCTACAAATCACCCTAGCACCACCCTACCACCCTATAGAAGAATAAAACAAGAATGGACTCTCATACCATGGAAAATGGTCCACTTTACAATGATATAGAATGATGTAGAAGAAGAAGAGACATTAGACCATAACCCCAACTATGAAACAACTACCTAATGATTATCATAGACCTCCTGACACCGCCTCTTCAACTCTTGGCAGATAGACACTCGTACAATTTTTACAATGATGCATTTACATTGACTTAGTATAGTGATACCTTTACAATGACTGTATGCAGTAGTGCCCACTTGAAGACTTCATGTGTTAAAATTCTTACTGATGTTCTGCACCTTGATTTCTGCTCTTATCATGCTACCCTCTACTACACCTTGCTTTGCTTTGTTTCCCTTGAAAGTCTGGTTCTTTGCAGCCCTTGACAACACATGATCTAGGTTTTTCTTTCCTTCTAGTATCTCGATAGTGAATATGGTGTATCTCGGTTATTTCAGCTCCCCAATATGTGATTTTCGGTTATGTAGTAGTACTTTGAGTCTTCTTCCAATGCCACAAGTCTGATCCAATTTGGATTATTCAAGAGAGAGTTATGTTCAATCTATCACAATGACCTATTTATGGACTGTTTCAGTAGAGAGAACTTGTACGGCCTCCCACGTCTCACTGTTTCTTTATTTGGCTCTAAAATTGATATAGAAATAACTACAGTCTGTGCACTATCTTCCAATTGTTATAGAATTCCAATCTAATACTCAAAGTGAGAGTTATGACAATTTTCCCAAGGTCACTTCTTTGAGATGAAGTTTAAGAGCCTGAAAAATCACTGAATTCCATAGATCATATCTCCGAAAATATTGCGCACCCTGATCTAAAATTTTTACAGGAGCTTCCTCAGGATTTCGGTTTCACCTCATAAAACTTTCAGCTTCTACACATTTGTATAAAAAAATTTATAGCGCTAATGCCACAATGACCTGTTTCAGGTAGCGAAATCCCTGCATAAGGAGGATATGAGGATCACAATTTCTATAAATGCTTAGGTTGAGAAGGGCTTCAACAAGTCAACGTGGGAGGGATTTTAGGAGCTTAAAAATTATTAATTATTGACTTTTCAATGACCCATGTCACAACCCCATGGGGTTTTGGCCCACTAACTGGGGTTACAAAATTCAAACATGAATATCTCTCAAACCGTTAAGAATTACATGGCGTGCCATATATCAACAGAAACATCTCGACAAGTAGAAGCCATAAAAAATATTCAAGACCAAGAAGATAGTAATTTTGTAGTGTTAAGCACACGCATGGTAAACACAAGAAGGAGAGTAAACACACAAGACATAATTGAAGGATAAGCGTGAGTTATCTTATTATTCACCATAGATGTACATTTATATTACATTGGTGTGACCCTTGGATTCCACATTCCAAGGTCACTTGGACTCCTCTTTGTCTATTCGGCTTCCACACCTACCCATAGAGGATTAGGTGTCCAACATTTCCCCCCTTAACCCAAATGGGTATGTGTGAGTCCAAGAAGAGAGTTGTAATACAAATATGCAAAGTATGCATGGCAACACTTAAGCTGAATCAGATCTCTGAAATGTTGGCATAAAGAGGTGGTTTAAGGATTACCACCAACATTAGAATGCTTAGTGCAGTTCCTAGAACTCTTCCAAATCTGGCAAGAAGCCGAGGACTTCTACTAGAGGAAGTGTACCTCATATTTGAAGAGAGAGACCTTCAACCTAGAAGAAGGGAGGTATACCACCTGTGATGGTTTAAGGATGACCACCAACACTGGAATGCTCAATGCATTTCCCAAAACTCTACCAAAGCTGGCAAGAAGCTGAATTCTTCTACTAGAGGAAGTGTCCCAAATTATTTGAAGAGGAATAATATCAACCTCGCATAGATGGTTTAAGGTTGTCCACCAAGCAAATGAATTCTCATGGGCATCCATGTCTCTGGCTACAACTCTGAATCTGGAATGACAGGTTGTGGCTCAAGCTTGCTTGAACTGCTGTGTCTCTGGCTACAACTCTGAGTCTAGAATGACAAGTTATGGCTTAGGCTCGCTTGAACTGTTGTGTCTCTGGCTACAACTCTTAATCTGGAATGAGAGATTGTGGCTCAGGCTCACTTGATGTGGCTTTTGAAGCTTGTAGATGACCATGATTTTCCCCCCTGTCAGGTAGTAGATGAGATGATGGCAAAAACTCAACTGCAAGATTGTTCAATATTCGAGAACAAGTTCTGACATGCAACTTAAACATCTTCTTGGTTTTTGATGCCCATTGCCAAGAAGCAATCCATCCAAGATGAATCTTTTTTTTTGTAGGAGGCTTGTTTTGGAAGCATCTGTGTGAAGAATGGGTGTGCCGACCATAGTGCTTGCATGGGTGAAGATCGAAACAGTGATCTTTCATATGGCCAATGCTATCACAGTGTTGGCATTTTACAATATGTTGTTGCTGCTGTAGAAGAGGAGCAAGATCTAGAACAGCTGAATGTGAACTGTCATAAATAAATCCGGCACTCTAAAATTGAATGGGCTTGGAGTAGTTCGGAAAATGAAAATACAACTCCTTGTTATATCCAAGACCTGTTCTATGCTTCTTATGAACAAGCTCTTCCCAAGGTCTTATGATGGGCGTGGGAAGTGAAGCATGAACTTCTGCATTCAAATATGCTTTTGTATTGGGCTCAGTGAGATGAGTTTGTCTCAATGTTCTGAACAAGAACAAGTTCAGAATGTTCTGAAGCTCATATTGCCGTAGTTGTGACTCAAGATGCAAAAAAATCAATATTTTCTTGTGCATCTCGTAAACATGTTTGAATATCAGAAATGGTGTCCTTGTTTATTCTAATTATACTTTCAGTGGTAGACGCCATTAGATTTCTCAATAACTCTAATAAATTATCAATATTAGCCATTTTATCAACCACTCAATTTTAGCAAATTAGATTCAAAATCTTGGATGCTTCACTATCAATGGTTCTTACCAAGGTGGTAAAAAACTATGAGTAAATGATTTTGATCTAGCCATATTGCCTCACAATAAATACCAAGGGAAATTTCAAAAACCAAGCTTTGTGTGGCCAAAATATGAATAAATCTATGATGCCACTGTTATTCTGAAAATGGTGACCGAAATGTTTTTTCAGCACTTACCTTCACATTGTCAATATGCAGATATTTGTGGTCGATAGATTTAGGAGGATTGCAGCCCCATAAATGGCTTTCTTTGTCTTCATGTTTTTCCTCCTTGAATTTCCAATAGTATCATTCTTCTTCTAAGGGGGACTAGTGATGGACTTCTTGGAAGCAGCGACAGGCAATCTAGTGGCGGCCTAGATGGCCTTCACCAGGGAAGACTTATTGAGCTCCTCAGTGAGATTAAAAGAGCCCTTTAATTACACAATCTTTCCCTTTTCAGTCAAAATTCTCAACTAGTTAGTCAAAATATTCTTGAGATTGGATGGCAAGTCACTCTTGTAGTGCACTTCAATGTACTGCACAATGGCCTAGCAACTTTTCTTTGTCTTATAATGCTAGCAAGTGATATCTTGGGGGATATCCTTCCTCCCCGTTCACCCTCAAGACTATCAATCCCCAAGGTTTTGAAATATAAATACGCAGTGCATGGAGCAATTGATGCACATGCCCAGAGGCTACAAGAGGAATAGAAATCTTCACTTCCAAATTGCAGAGACTTCACCAATTTAGTCAATTTCGAAATGAGAAGAGCAGGTGCTTGATTGAGTTAAACCAAATCCAATGGCTTTTTTTTTTCTTCCTTTGGCATCAAAATTTTTTTCCTGATGGAGTATTTGTTCTACATCAAATTGAACCTTTGGCTTCTTCCTCGAGTGAATCAAACAGGTGGCCTTGTGGCCTTGGAACACGGGGCCTTTAGTTGAGTTCTACCTCATCCCAACTAAACATCATTTTTTCCTCTGTGAAGCTGGAGAATGAGGGAAGCCATGTTGAGTTGCGAGGGAATGGGTGACCTGATGACAATCATAGCGGTGTCAAGCAGCATGGTGGTACTATTTCCTTTGGGGTGTTAGAAATTGTTGGATAATTGTGCTCATTCTCTGCAATCTCGTGAGGGTGAGGATGCTTGCAAGCTAGAAAATGAGGCCACCCCTATCCCATGGACTTGACTACCTCTATTCTCTGTAATCATAAAATGATTTTATCGAATGGTATTTATGCGAGAGGGGTGAGGGGCCGCAGGGAGAGCGGGCTGAGGTGGGGCTAGAGTGGGAGGAGGGAAGTCAGAGGGGTTGGCAGCGGGAGAGAGATGAGGAGTCGACGTGGGAGTGAGCATGGGTAGTCGAGGCTGCAGGGAGGTGAGGGGGTCGGAGTTGGCAGAGGGAGGAGCAGCAGCAGAGTGTAATCATTTGTAGGGAGTGGTGAGGGCAGAGGTGAGAGGTGGAGGGGAAGGGAGGATGTAAAGATGAAAGGATGGTAGGGAGCTATGTGAGTGTGAGGGGATGGGAGGGGTATCATAGGTGAGTGGGAGCATGGGGAGGGGAGGTGAGTGGGCGATCGTTGACGGGAAGTGCAAAGGGATGGAGGAGGGATGCGAGGAGGCAAGCCAAGGCCGAGGTGTAGGAGGGAGGCCGAGGCCGAGCTGTAGTGTGGCAATGAGCAACGTGGCTAAGAGGGAGGGGAGCACAAGTGTGAAGGAGGAGGGCGGTGGTATGAATGAGCAGAGTGAGTGTCAGGAGCCAAGAGGTAGCATGAGTATGAGCCAACTATGCAGAAGTATAGGCTGAATGTCTACAGGAGTATGGGCTGGATGGTGGTGAGGCTGAGAGTGAGCCCGACTGTGTAGGAGGATGGGAGTGGAGCGGGAGCACTGTGGGGTAAGAGGTCCCCAGTTCAAATCTTATCCACCAATTTAGTGCATGCAAGGGTTGTTATGTGGCGGGGAAGACATAGGATGTTGAGAGGGACAATCACCCAAACTGTGTTGTACTAAAAACATTCATATACAGCATCAAATACCAATAACATAAAACATATTAATGTGTTGATGTATTTACACCAGACCAACCTCATTACACAATTAAGCACTGAAGTAGCCCATCTCAACATCGCACCATCTCCCTTAAATAGTACCTCCTTCAATAAGTTTCAATGGAGCAGAATATACAGGAGGGAGTTATGAGTACAGGAACATAAAACTTAAAAATGGAGCTGACAGAATATGATAATGCCAGGGTCTCACCTGTAGCTCTAATACCATGTGTGTCTTTAACATGTAGGTCAAAATTACCATGCAAGATCGGGGTATCCCCTTATGCTACTTGGCTTGACATCAATCACAACCAATGATCAACAATCTCCCCCTTTGGCATTGATGGAAACACAAGTACTACCCCTCCGATCATGACACCTCTTCCTACAACTTTCTCTCCCCCTTTGACATCAATGGCAAAGTGTAACTCCCCCTGACACACAACCATCCTGTGAACCTGTACACACTTTCACTCCCCCTTTATAATCTGAATAAGGAAAATCTAATGAGAACTTGGGAGAATCCCAAGCTTTTGGCGAAGATATTCCAATGCTTCATGAGTACTCTTACGATCATCAAGGCTTCCTACCCAATCTGCATCTGTAAAGGCTTGAATAATTAGATTGTTACCCTTGGAATACCACAAGCCATATTCTATTATTCCCTTTAGATATCGAAGAATTCTTTTAACGACAATAATATGTGATTCTTTTGGTGCTGCTTCGAATCTTGCTACTTTTCCAACTTCTTGCATAACATCTGGCCGGGAGGCTGTTACTTATAGAAGACTACCAATCATAGATTTGTACCACCTTTGATCCACATCCTTAGATGAGTCGTCTATGCTCAATTTGAAACCTGTTACCATCGGAGTAAGGATGGGTTTGCAATCTTCCATTTTTAATTTCTTAAGCATTTCCTTGATGTACTTGGATTGAAATATAAATATTCCTTTCTCTTTCTGAGATATTTGAAGCCCTAAGAAGTATGTCAGCTCACCAAGTAAAGACATCTCGGACTCACTTTTCATCTTTGTAGCAAAGTTATTACTTAGTCAATCATCATTGCTACCAAATATTATATCATCCTCTTTAGCTATTAGATGTGCTTTAGTTGCTTCATCCATAACATATATGTCGTTTGGAGCTCAACTTGTTGTAGCTGCAATTTCACCATACCTGCCTTTCCTGATTTCACATTTTGTGGAGTTGAATAGTATTGTCTGTCCCTGATCACACATTTGTCCAACACTGAGCAGATTGTGATTCATGTGTTCAACCAATAGAACATTCTTGGCTAGAGCATCTTTGCTTCCGAGAGTGACCGTACCTAATCCTATAACATTTGAAGATCCATCATTTCCAAAGGACACGGTTCCATCCTTCTTCTCTTTCAGAGCTATGAATTTCTTTCTATCTCCAGTCATATGCGTTGAGCAACTGCTATCAACATACCACACATATTTGTTGTTTTGAGCCTTGAGAGCGAGAGCACAATTATCAGTATTCTTCTTCTTCCATGTCCATTCGTTCGGTGGCTTCGAAGATTCTTCTGGAGGATTTTCAAGTCTGCAGTCTCTGGCTATGTGTCCAAAGTTTCAACATTTGCAACATTCAATATTATTTCTTAAATTTTCAAATATATTGATGTTTCGCTGAGCCCTGGGAGGTTCATATTTGACAGATCTCCTAGAATTGTATTCGTTCCTAGGGTACGTAAGACAATCTATAGCTTTATGAACAAATTTTCCACATGAATAACAATAGACATAAAAAATATGTTGGTACCTAGATGGAAATATTCATCGAGGAATTGTCTTCCAAGGTTGTTCTTGCGAATCTTGTCCAATGAAGTCTACATGCATGTCAGATCTCATAGGTTCATTGTATTTTGTTGTAGAAGGTCCACTTATTCTTCTTTGTAACTGAGTCCAGTTTTGTTGTTGTAAGATCATTGATTGTTGATGAGTTCTTCCAATGCCCTTGAGTTGTTGGCACAGTTTTGGACATTCTTTCCCTTCTTCACTTCCTTACGCAGCGAGACTACTTTGTCTTCTAATTCATCCCTTTCTTGGTTTCTTTCTTCCAACTTCTTTTGAAGTGACTCTTCAATGCATTTGTGTTCTTCAACTTCAATTTTGAGACCTTGAACTTATTCTTCAAGAGTATTGGAACGGATATTCTCAACCTTGAGCTCTTTTATAAGCTTTATTACTTCTTTAAAAAATTCTTCTATGGTCAACCCTTCTTCTTCGTTGTTTGATACCTCTTGTTTATAGTGCTTGGCCATAAACAATCCTCTCTCATTGGCTTCTTCTTCATTTTCATTGTCTTCATCGAATGATGAGCTATCTTCTTTAGAGAGAAAGTTCCTTTTAGATCCTTGATTGTTGAATTTCTTAAAGCCTTTCTTTCCTTTTGAGTTGCCATCACTTCTGTTTGGAAATTTTGATGTGAAATTCCCAACCTCGCCACAACTGAAACATATCAATGGAAGTTTAACTTTGAATTTTTCCTTACCAATTTTTAGTTTTCTCGTAAAGTAAGCATATTCTTCATCTGAAATACCTTCTTCATCATCTCCCTTTTCTTCAAATTTGCAGGTGCATGTCTTTTCAATTGAAGGTTTTTTGTCCTTATTGGTTTTCTTAGATGAAACTAACACAGTTTATAGATGAAAAGTACCCTTTCATCTAATCTCATTTCATATGCTATGAGAACTCCATGAAATTCCTCTTTGCTAAGTTTGTCCAGATTTGTACTGTATTCTAAGACAAATACCTTTGGGTTGAATCTCCCTTGTAACATTATAAGAATATTTTGTATAATAGTCTTCTCATTAACTGGCTCTCCCAATCCTTCTAGAGTGTTGGTTATTTCATCAACGTATTGGAAGTATGCTACAATGTTTCCATCTTCTTTCATTCTAAGTTGCTCAAATTTTTCTCTATAGATTTGAAGCTTCACTTCTTTGACATTTGAGTCACCTGCATATATATTCTCAAGCTTGTACCATATATTTTTGGCATTTTTACAACCCAACACCTTATGATAAGCAGATTCAATAATTCCACTCATAATAATATTCTTTGCTTTTGCATCATTCACCAAATTCGTCTTACCTCGTTCATCCGTGATTGATGTAAATCCATTTTGAACAGTGTCTGATACTTCTAACCTTGCGCCAAGAGATAGACCTCCATTATTCCTTTCCAGAGTGCATAATTATTTTCATTGAACAAAGGTACATCATTCTTGGTATGTTCCATGACCTCCTTCCAGTTGTTAAACTGTTATTAAAGGAACCATGCTCTGATTCCAATTGTTGGAAATACTGAGAGGGGGGGTGAATCAATATTCCTTTCAATTAGAGCATTAGTTAATCTTCAATTATTATCAGCGTTTTTACAATGATAACAGTAAAAAAAAGGAAAACAAATGCACACAGTTTTTAAGGTGGAAACCCTCTCCAGGACAAAAACCACCTGAATGCTTTTCTAATAATTCTTTAATATTCAACTCCAATTGAAAATAAAGCTCCAACTTCCTATAATCTAGAAAAGCATTGTTCTCTAGCTCCCACTAGATGGACACTCCAATGCCCAAGATTCTTCAGTAGTCAATTGAATGGATCCCCCAACACCCAGTGAGCTACAACTCACCCTAGTGCCACCCTACCACCCTAATTTTTTCACAGGCTTGAACCTGTTGGTGACTTCATGCACCATCCTAGCACCACCCTACCACCCTATAGAAGAATAAAACAAGAATGGATTCTTGTATAGGGGATAATGGTCCACTTTACAATGATATAGAATGATGTAGAAGAAGAAGACACCCTAGACCATAACCCCAACTATGAAACAACCACCTAATGATGATCCTAAACCTCCCAACACCGCCTCTTCAACTCCTAGCAGATAGACACTTGTACAATTTTTACAGTGATGCATTTACATTGACTTAACTGTACAATGATACCTTTACAATGACTGTATGCAGTGCTGCCCACTTGAAGACTTCATGTGTTGAACTTCTTACTGTTGCTTGCACCTTGATTGCTGCTCTTGTCATGCTACCCTCTGCTACACCTTGCTTTGCTTTGCTGCCCTAGAAATCCAGGTCCTTTGCAGCCCTTGACAACACATGATCTATATTTTTCTTTCCTTCTAGTATCTTGATTCTTGCCTTCTAGTATCTCTGTTATTTCAGCTCCCCAATATGTGATTTTCGGTACTGTAGTAGTACTCTAAATCTTCTTTCTAATACCACAGGTCTGATCCAATTTGGATTCTTCAAGAGATATTTATGCCCAATCTCTCACAATGACCTAATTATGGATTGTTTCAGTAGATCGAACTTGTACGGCCTGCCACATGTCATTGTTTCTTCATTCGGCTCTGAAATTGATACAGAAACAACTACAGTCCATTCACTATCTGTCACTATTTACATAATTCCAATCTGATACTCAGAGAGAGAGTTATGACTATTTTCCCAAGGTCATGTCTTTGTGATGAAGTTCAGGAGCCTACAAAAACATTGACTTCCACAGATCATATCTCTGGAAATATTGCACACCCTGATCTGAAATTTTTACAGGAGCTTCCTCATGATTTCGGCTTCGCTTCATAAAAATTTCATCTTTTGAACCTTCGTAGAAAAGTATTAGAGCGCAAATTACACGATAACATATTTCAGGTAGCGAAATCCCTGCATAAGGAGGATATGAGGATCACAATTTATATAAATGCTTAGGTTGAGAGGGGCTTCAACAAGTGATCGTGGGAGGGATTTTAGGAGCTTAAAAATTAATCATTATTGACTTTTCAATGACCCATGCCACAACCCTATGGGGTTATCCCATTAACTGGGGTTACAAACTTCAAACATGAATATCTCTCAAAAAGTGAAGAATTACATGGCGTGCCATATATCAACCGAAACATCTCAAAAAGTAGAAGCCATCAAAAATATTTTGGACCCAGAATATAGTAATTTTGTTGGTTAAAATTACCATGCAAGATCGGGGTAGCCCCTGCTACTGCTTGGGTTGACATCAATGACAACCATTGATCAACAAAAAATTGGTATCAGAGCTTTGGATTCTAGGGTTTCGCTGCTTCAAACAGGTCATCATGGAATTTTCTCTATCACTTTTTTGCTACAAAGGTTCAGATGATAAAAATAAAAAACTCATTTGCGAATAAATCCTTAGGCATTTCGTGTACAAATTTTAGATCTTGGTTCGCAATATTTTCGGACATATGATGTGTGGAAGTTAGGGTTTTTGCAGGCTCCCGAATTTCATCTCAAAGAGGTGACCTTGGGAAAATTATTTTAACTCTCTCTCTGAGCATCGGATTGGAATTCTGTAAAAAGTGGTTGAAATCACACAGACTTTAGTTTCTTTTTTAGCAATTTCAGAGCCGAAGGAGGTAACTAGAATATGTGTAACTTCGTACAAGTTCGCTCTACAAAACTAGTCCATAATTAGGTCATTGTGGGAGATTGGGCATAACTTTGTCTTGAAGAATCCAAATCAAGTCGGACTTGTGGCATTGGAAAGAGGACTCAGAGGGATAATTTGGGATATAAATTCAGATCTTGAAAATCCAAAATAAAGGAAATAAATTAGGTTCAATATAGACCTCCTAAAAAGAAAGAAAAAGGTGTGTATCTTTTAAACAAATTTGCATAACATTTGTTTGAAAAAATCAGTTTGAAGTGATTCCAAGGAAATATTGAAGCATAGATATCAATATTGAGTTATATAATGCCTCCCAAAAATAATTCCACACCAATTAAGCCCTCAGAAAGCTATATGATGGCACATGAAGAGGAATAATTACAGTATGATATATCAAAATTACGGTACCAAGTGCAACAAATTTCGATCTTAAAAAGAGAAATCAAAGATGATATAGATGCGAGGGAGAGTATGGGAGTTCAAGAATATCCATTTCTAAAATATCTCCCGAAACTGTATTTGATTCCAAACATACATGCAACATTCTATATCTCTATGTCCAAACCTTCCACATGAATAACAAAGACCATATAAGATAGGTTGATACATGAGAGGAAATATTCTCTGAGGAATTGTCTTCCATGGTTCTTCCTACAAGTCCTGATCTCTTGACTTGGTTGGAAGGTCTACCTGCTTGTTATATTTTTCATATCCATCTTCTTTTGTTTTCATACAAGGACTTGGATCCTTTTCATATTTTTATTTGTAACCAAGACCAATCTTGTCACTGTTTCATCGTTTATTGTTGATGATTTCTTCCAATGCCTTGGAGCTATTGGTGTAGTTTTGAAGATTTAATTGCTTTTCAAGAGAAACTATTTCAGCTTCCAATGCTTTTCTTTCCTTGTTGCTTTCCTTTAATTATTCCCTAAGCGATTCTTCAACTCATTTGTATTCTTCAACCTTGATTTTAAGGTTTAGGACATGTTCCCTTTCTATCTTTAATTCGTCTTCAAGTGTGTTGACATGCTTCTTCTCGACCTTGAGCTCTTTGATAACCCTGATCACTTTGTTTTGAAATTTAACCTCAGTCATCTCTTCTTCTTTGTCTTCTTCTTTGTCAAATTCTTCTTGCTTATTATGCTTTCCCATAAACAATACTCTTCCATTTATTTCTTCTTCATTATCACTATCTTCATCAGATGAGGAGCTATCTTCTTTGGAGAAGAAATTCTTCTTAAAACATTTTTTCTTGCCTTGACTTTTGAACTTCCTTAGACCTTTATTTCCTTTCGTAACAGCCTCATTTTTTTTAGGACACTTGGTTGCAAAATGCCCAACCTCACCACAATCGAAACATATAAATGGAATTTTACCTTTGAATTTCCCCATACCTATTCTCATTTTTCGCGTGAAGTAGGAAAAATTTTTATCTAAAAATTATTCTTCATATTCTTCCTTTTATTTTTCCTTACAACTACAAGTTTTCTCTTTCAGAGTATGCTTGTCCTTACTAGTTTTCTTGGATGCAACGAATGGTGTTTCTAGGTGATATGTGTCGTCCTCTTCTAAAATCCTCATTTTTTATGATGTAAGCACTCCATGAAATTCATCTTTGTTGAGATTAGCTAGATTCAAACTATATTCCAAGACATATATCTTTGGGTTGAATCTTGTCGGCAAGGTGATAAGGATCTTTCGGACAAAATTTTTTGTGTTGACAGGTTCTCCCAAACCTTCCAATGCATTTTTTATTTCATCAACATGTTGTAAGTATGCATCAATATTTTCATCTTCCTTCATTTTAGGTTGCTCAACTTTTTCCCTGTAAATTTGAATCTTTTCTTCTTCCACGTTTGACTCACCTGCATATATATTCTCAAGCTTGCCCCATACTTCTTTAGCAGTTTTTCAACTCAGTACCTTAAGATAGAAATATTCGATAAGCCCACTGATAATGAGAACTTTAGCCATTGCATCATATACCATATTTTTATTTCCTTGTTCATCCTGGATCGATGTCAATAATTTCTCAATGATTTTCCATACTTCGTATCCTTGCGCCAGAAAATGAACCTTCATTTTTCCACTCCAAAGTGCGTAGTCATTTCCATTGAACAGAGTAACTCTATTCTTAGTATACTTCATGACCTCCTTCCAATTGTTAGACTATTATTGAAGGAACCAAGCTCTGATACCAATTGTTGGAAATACTGAGAGGGGAGGAAAATATTTATTTCTTATCAAATAGCACTTTTTAAATCTTTTCAGAGCATTAGTTAATCTTTAATTATTCTTGATGTTTATCCAGTAACAATAGTAAACAATAGGCACATGAATTTTAGGTGGAAAACCCCCTGTGGGTCAAAAACCACCGAACGCTTTTCTAATAAATTCTTTAATATTCAGCCACAACTGAAATGAAAAGTACAACTTTCTAGAATTCTAGAAAAACATTCTTCTCTAGCTCCCACTAGAAGGATGCACCAATTCCCTGGTTTCTTCAGTAGTCAACTGAATGGATGCCCCGACATCCTAGAAAAACCTACCACCCTGAAGTGTTCACAGGCTTCAACCTTTAGGAGACTTCATGCACCAACCTAGCACCTCCTTGCCACCCTATAATGATCATAAATAAGACACTATTGTGGAATCTCATACCAGGGAAAATGATCCATGATACAATATGATTCAAAATTATTTTCTTGAACTAGACCAATCAGCCAATCACACTATGACCTGCAACCCAACCATAACATTATCCAACAATGACACTTATACCTCCCAACAATTCCTCTCCAACTCTAGGTAGATTGACTCTTTTTAAATAATGACTCTTTAACAATTTTACAATGATGATTTTTACAATACTAACTTTTAACATGCCATGATACTTGACTTGACACTTGCTTCTTTGAACACTAGCAGCTACTAGGGTATTGTTTTGCTTGCTTCAAGTAATGGTACTTTGGTGTTGCATTGCCCTTCTAGTATGTGTATGAGTTGTCTTATTGTGTCCTCCTTCCTGCACATGCAAGAACCAAACCAATATACAAACAAAATACTTACACTATCCTGCAAACCATATGTCAGAGAAATATTCAAAATTCAAATGTAAATACGTTCAATATTTATGAACAAAACCCAATCAAACATACATAAAAAATACTTACACTGTCCTCTAAAAACACATGTTAGAGATGATATTAAAATTATTACTCAAACATTAATCATACATACCTTGTTGTAGTAGACTGACCCTTGATTTTTGATGCGTTGTCCTTACTGCAGTGATCCTTGAATGCATATTTTTTCTTGCCTTCTAGAAGCTAGATATTGAATCTATTGTATCTGTGTAATTTCACATCTCCAAGGTCTGAAATTTCATCCTATGGTAGCCCTCTAAGTCCTATTTCCAACCCCTTAGTTCTAATAAAAATTGGATTCTTCAAGAAATAGTTATGACCAATCTCCTACGATGACTTGATTATAGACTAGTTCGGTAGACCGAACTTGTACAAAGTGCCACATGTCATTATTTCAACCTTTGGTCCTAAAAACGATACAAAAAAAACTACAGCCCATCCTATTTCTGTCACTTTTTACGAAATTGGAATACAATGCTCAGAGAGAACGTTCTGGTCATTTTCCCAAGGTCTCCTATTTGACATGAAATTCGTGAGCCTCCAAAAACGCTAACTTCCTCAGATCATATCTCTGAAAATATAGCAAAACAATATCTAAAATTCGAACACGAGATTCATCAGGAGTTCTCCAAAATGGTTTTTTAGTTTCAACATATGAAGCTTCACAGAAACAAAGTTATAGTGAAAATTCCATGATGACGTGTTATAAGTATCGAAATCCTTAAATGAGGAGGATATGAGGGTCACAATTTATATAAATTCTTAGGTTGAGAGGGTATTCAACAAGTGAATGTTGGAGGGATTTTATGAGCTTAAAAATTTATAATTATTGACAATTCAATGACCACAACCAGTGATTAGTGTCATGCCACAACCCCATGGGGTTTTAGCCCACTAACTGGGGTTACTAACTTAAAACATGGATATCTCTTACACTGTGAAGAATTACATGGCATGACATATATCAACAGAAACATCTCAACAAGTAGAAACCTTAAAAAGTATTCTTTACTCACAATAGACTAATTTTTTAAGTCAAAATTCCTATGAAAGATTGGGGTAGCCCTTGGTGCTGCTTGGGTTGACATCAATGATAACCACTAATCAACACAAGATAGATCTTCAAGGTTGAGAATGTAGCATATGGAAGCATAGAGAAGTATAAGGCCAAATGTTTGGCCAATGGTTACTCTCAAGTTGAGGGAATTGACTATGAGGAGACCTTTTCTATTGTAGCAAGGTACTCATCCATTAGATCAATTTTTTCTCTAGTTGTGTAGGTGGGGTGGAATATCCACTAAATAGATGTAAAAACGACTTTTATCAATGGGGCTATTGAGGAAGATGTGTACATTGAGCAACCATAAGGTTTTTATGCTTTTTATTGGGAGTATCATGTGTGCAAACTCAAGCGAGCCTTGTACGGTCTCAAACAAGCACCCTGTGCTTGGTACACCAGGATCAATATTTGTCTCACTGGTTTAGGCTTCACCAAAAGTGAAGAGGATGAAAATCTCTATCACATCTTAGTAGAAGGTAATTTATTTATTATTGTCTTATATGTTGATGATTTATTTTAACTAATGATTAGTGGTTGATAAAATATTGTAAGGAGGACCTTGAAAGAGAATTTGAAATGAATGAAATGGGTCTCATGCACTACTTCCTCGAGTTGGAAGTATGGCAAGGTGATGGGGAATTATTTTTCTATCGAGGAAAATATTAAAATGAGATACTATGGATATTCTGCATGGATATTTGTAAACATGTTGAGACACCTCTAGCGACCAACTGGAGGAAAGAGGATGCTACTTCACGTGAGGAAGTGGATGATACCTTTTATCAACAGTTAGTGGGGTCACTGATGTATATTGTGAGCACTCGACCAAATATGCGCTATGTAGTCAACCAGCTAAGCCAAGCTATGGTTAGGCTAACCAAATTGTTTTGGAATGTAGCTAAGCATGTTTTATGATATCTCATAGGCACTATCTAGTTTGGAATATGGTATAGATAGACGAAGGGAGTGAATTATTTTGGATTCATAAATGCAGATTCGGTGGGGATTCCATCAGACTGAAAGAGTACATTAGGTGGAATTTTCAGTATTAGTTCCATAGTTGTTTATTGGTACAGTGGGAAGAAAATATATGTGGTTCTCATCTCGGTAGAAGCAGAATACATGGTTGCAAGTCAAGTGGCATGTGAGGAAATGTGGATGAGAAAGATACTTGTGGGACTGTTTGGTCAAATGATGGATCCAAATGTGATCTATTTGATGATCTGAGCTTCATCAAGCTCATTGAGAATATTTTATTTCAAGATCAATCCAATCATATAGATATTTGGTATCATCATTTATGGGACTGTGAAGATGTGGATAATGTTGCTACAATACATTCTGACAAAGGAACAAGATGCTAACATTTTGAAAAAGGCTTTTTCAAGAGGGAAGTTTGAGTTCTAAAGGTGCAAAATAGGGGTGGTTGATAATCCCTTTCTTGTTGAGAGGGAGTGTTGAAAAATGCAGCAAGAAATTCTCAATTTCAATTTTCCTTGATTAAATTGAAAAAATTCAAATTTCCACATCAACATACAAATTAGATGTAGTTAACTAAGGTGAAATGGCTATTTTCATTCAATTAGCTTAGTAAATTCAAGTTAGAGGAGTTAGAGTTCAATTAAGGATGTGTGATTGATAAATTGTAGAAATCAAGGTCAGTTATTTCAAGTTGTTTTCAGTTAAAATAGTTCTAGCTAGTGGAGGAACTAATGGAAGGTTAGTTGTGCAGTGGCACTTTAGTCAAACTCAATGATCATCGAGTTCACTGATCAATCGACCAAAAATAGCTAGTACGTGCAAATAATTTGAGTTCTCTGGTTGTGGTGGAGATTCCAAAGCAGAGAAACATCATTTGTAGACTAGTCTTGAGTGTACATGTGTTGCATGCAATCATATGATCAACCTTGGGAATTGCAAAATAAATTTGAGAAATTCCCTAAATAATAGGGGCCTAATTTCTCAAGGAATTGAGCAAGGAAATAGGGGCTCAAGTAGAGGAAAAAATTGACTAAGTCTGGGTTAGACCTTCTTGGTTAGAAAAGATATAGGTTATTCACTTGAAATTTATTCTCAGTTGAGAAAAGAAACTGTAATACATATCTATTCATCATATTAATGCAAGTAGGAAAAAGGGCTTTTAAAATATTGCTTTCCTATAGAAAATTATTGTGTGCATGAGTGCTATTTATCATTTCATGTTTGTGATTAATGTTCTAAATTGTGAATTGATTTCCATGGAGCAATAGAATAGGCTTGTGTCTTATGATTTTCATTAAAATATCATAAGAAGTTGCAAATATACATCATAATTTCTACACAAATTCCAAGGTGACCTTTAGTAATTTGATTATTTTCACTGCTTTCCCATGAGCTCATTTTGGTGCAACTTCAAACCATGTAACCAATCCTACTTCTTTCATATTTTCTATCCTTGATGATGTCACAAGCAATGGGTGTCCAATCATTGAACCGTATAATTTTTTTCTTTTAAATATTCGTCATCTTTATTCAATTTACAACTTGTGACCATGGCTATGTTGACTAGTGCACAATCTTCCATTCTAAAAAAAATCAACATATATTTTATACTTGGTTTATGAAATGAATATTCCTATGTTGGATTAAGAAATTTGTAAATCAAGGAATAATTATAGTTCACAAAGCATAGACAACTCAAATTCATTTTGCATTTCCATTGCAAAGTCTTAACACGTTTTTTAATACCACCTCCAAAAATGATATCATCCACATAAACCACGGCAATCAATTAATTTTATCCTTCTGTCTTAATGTAAAGATCATTGTCAAAAATTCCTCTTTTTAATCCTTGTTGTTATATATGCTTGTCAAGTCTTGAACATCAGGCTATGGTAACTTTCTTTATCTCATAAAGTTATTTCTTCAACTTGCACACATGATCCTTTTTTTCATAATAATTACCCTTATAGGCATTCAATGTATACTTATTTCTCTAGATTTCCATTAAGAAATGTTGAGTTAACATCCACTTTATATAATTTGAAGTTCTTGAAAAATGCAAATTCCAAAAACATTTTGATAGGTTTGAGTATTGTAATGGGAGTAAAGGTTTCTTCAAAATCAATAACTTCAACTTGAGCATATACTTTCCAAACTAACCTTTATTTATTTCTTATTACTTGACCATATTCCATCAACTTATTTCTAAAAACCCACTTGGTGTGAATCACATTTTATTTTTTTTCCTTGGAATACGTTCCCATGTTTCATTGTTCTCAATTTGATTCCTATCTTCTTCCATAACACCAATCCAATGCTTGTCTTCATTATCTTATTTTAAATCCTTAGGCTTAACTTTATACAAGGAGAAATGTGCATGTTAAATTCCACTTGTTTATCTTCACCTAAGATGCACTCTCGTATCTTAATCGCCAATAATTAGACTTCCTAATAATTCTTCTAGATCAATATAGATGTTGTATTTGTATCTTGACGTTATATTTCTTATTCTTATTCCTTGTAGCTCATCCCTTTTGAAGGTTAATTTGTTTTTTACCTCTCTTTTTGAGACCATACTTCATCCACTTTAACATTTGTACTTTCTAAATTTTGCACAATGTTTTATTGGAACATTATAAGCATTGATTCTTGATGGATGGCCAGGAAAGATACCTTCATTAGCTATTGAGCCATATTCTCCCAAATCCTCATCATATATAGCTTTATCTTGAAATTTTTTGAAATATTTGACTGTTGTTGGCCTACCCTTCCATCGTTTATAATGAATTTTGCTATTGTTGACTTTGATTTCCCATCTATTTAGAATGTAGATTATGGTGTTGATTGCTTCTCTCCAAAACCTATCTAATAGTGTTGTTTCATTCAACATTGTTTTAGCCATCTCTTGTTTGGTTCAATTCTTCCTTTCTACCACTCTATTCTACTTTAGAGTTATTGCAACTAAAAAATGTCACTTTACGCCATAAGAGTCATAAAAATATTCAAATTAATTTGAGATAAATTCACCTCCTTGATATGATCTTAAGAACTTGATTTTTATCAATTTCATTTCAACCAAGGCTTTGAAAGCTTTAAAATTCTCAAACTCTTTCGATTTTTATTTAAGGAACACAACCAATGTCATTTTTGATTAATCATCAATGAGAAACATGAAATAATTTGCACATTTTAGACTGTGTTCTTATATTCGCACAAATATATGTATGAACAAGTCCTAATGGCTTCATTGTTGAGTACTCATGTGTCTTCAAACATGTTCTTGTTTACTTCCAAGTTAATGTTGCTTGCAAATAATGTTTGAAATTTTTATTATCTTTGGCATGAATCTCAATGCTTGTTTGGTGTTGATTTTCACTATATTATCAAAGTTCATATGGTATATTCTTCTATAACATAAACATATTTCATCTAGCCAAAATATATACAAGCTTAAAATCAGTCAGAAAACAAACTAACATATCAGAATCCATTATTTTATCGGTTCACAATTATGATACCAACACATGCATTCAACACACAATTACTAATCAAATTCTACAATTAGTACACATTTGCACATGGGAAACAAACATCCTTTAAATAACACAAAGTGTGGTATTCCACACTATAATAAAGATTTTAAACTTATCCTCCTAGGCCGATTCAGTCTGAGGGTTGAACCCGATTTCTCTAACAACCTTTGTAATGCTCCCTCCCACCCCCTTGGATTATTTCCCAGGATGTAGAAGGTGTTACTTTAAATTTAAACAAACCCTCAAAGTTTGTTACGAATATGGGGTTAAAAAAATCCATTTTTTATAAATTTATCAAAACCCAAAATAAATAACACCATCTCATTCATCTCATCAAGATATTTTCATATTTACATCAATCCAACCTATGGATCAAAATTTATGCCCATTTACAGTGTTTCCATTTAAATCCTTGCCTTGTAGGAAAGACCCTACCACATGGCTCCATAAACTCACCAAGTGATTCCACAATATCCTTCGCACCAACATGCACATGGATAAGTCCATGCGACCCTTACCACATAGACTAACCCATGGAACCCACCTAGTGAGCCTCACGTGTTGATTCTTTGTTTACATTATATCTATTTCTTAAGAAAAATTTTGGGTTCCCAAATTTCATCACCCAACAAATGAACTAGATCCCCAAATGATTCTCGGTTCACCCACTGGTATATGGTGATGCACTACGTTCGATGCATTTTTCCATCATCTCGGATATCCAATCCTATGCCTACTTATCTAAGCCTCTAAAGGGTTACCCCAATTGGTCCCCACCCTCTATGGCCTTAAATCAAACTTTTACGAATGTATCTAGGTTCCTTTAGCATTGCCAACCTAAATATATGGCTTGGCCACTCATCTGAGCCTCGCAGGGTTTACCCATAATAGGCCCCACCCTGGATATTCAGATTAATCCTTCATGTGAATATATCCGGACTTGTTTGACATCTGGTTCAGCCATGATGTTTCAACCTAACAATTATTTTGAATGTCAAGTGGTTCAAGGGACTCACCAAGGTTCTCCTGGAAACCTGTCTTTGTGCATAACATCCATATTCACTAGAATGCATCCCTAATGCAACCTAGCCAAAGTGTTAACCACAAACATAATACCTCCACAAATATGTGAATTCCACCTATTAACAAGAATTATTATAAAAATCCAATATGTTTGTGTCAGTATTTGCATCCTTCAATAAGTGATCAAATTAACTCTTTCATGTCATGTTAGGGGTCCCATTTTGAAATTTTTTTCATTCCATTTAGGTCATCATGCAAAAATTTGGTCACTAATTAGGGTATTTGGATCATTACTACTCCTTTCACATCCATGGTCAATGGACATCATCATGTTCATGTCATTCATTATTGAAATATTCCCATAGTCATCATGGTCATCATTCAGCTCATTCTTCCATGGTGTGTCATCATTAGGGCATAGGGTCAAAATCATGAAAATTGGTCATTTCACCATCAAATTCACCTTTTTAAGGAGTATTAATAGTCAAAGGTTTTCAAAAACATGTTTTTATCTTAATTATGATGGATTATATGCAACTAAGTTCTAAGGCTCCAGTTCAAATCAAAATGTGAAAGTACATGGTGGGTCCACTACACCACCAAAGGAGAAAATTGATTTTCAAACTAAAAATAAAATAAAACTCAAGTTCATTTTCTCATTTCACATTCAAGAGACATATCTATCACTCCCAATCTCACAAAGGACATTTCATGCCATCAGAAGACAATTTTTCCTCTCGTGATGCGCTTTTTCCAAAGGGAGTTGTGTTTTCCCAAGGGTGCCCAAATCATCATTACAGAAGCTTGTTTCAACAATTTCAAGTTCCAAACTATCATTTCCAAGTAATTTCCCTTGTTTTTACCATATTTATCTCTCAGTTGTGCTTAGAAATCTCATTTCCCTCTCTTGGGGTTTTGAGGGCATTTTTCTTGGTTTCATGACTTCCACGGTTAAATCATCAACAAAACTTGTATCCTTATGCTCTTACACCTTCCCCTATCCGTAATATACCTTCCTAAACACTTCTCGTCACTCCTATCCCTCAAAATCATCATTTTTCCACAAACGCTAATTTCCTCTCCCATTGAGCTAGGATTTTCTATGGAATCAGAGACATCTGTGAAGAGGAGGCATAAAGAAGGTCATGTTAGTAAGTATGAGGTCATTTCAGCTCATAACAATCATGTCTCCATTATTTTTCAAGAAATCATTCCAAGGGACAAATCATTTTCCACACATAGGGCCAGTTTTGTTTCAAAGTATGTTTCCAACTAAACAGAAATACATTTTAAAAAAGTGAGATATTTTTTTGTCCATAGTAGGCAAAGGAACAAAAACCTCCTTTATTTTTTACACAGGTGCTATGGTTTTGGAGGAATGATAAAATATGGTTGCTACAGGAGAGTTGCTGCACTTATGGAGTGACCTTGGGAAAATCATTGTTTTTCCTGACTGGAGTATCCCAAGGAATTGCTTGATAAGTAAAATGATAACTAGACTTGAAGCGATTTCCAATGAGCTATCATGAGCTCAATTTGTATTTCAGAAAGGCCTCCAAAAGTTGCCTGCAAGAGCACACTACATTTTTTCACCCCCATTCTTCACTTTTTTACCAATCTTGGAGAAATGTTTTTTCAGGGTCTATACTTGATCATTTTCAGTGCTTGATAGGTCCATTGTGTAGAAAACATAGAGATATTTCCAACAATCTAACATGAGCTCAATTTGGAGTTCAGGAAGGCCTCCAAAAGTGGTCTGCAAGAAGGCGTTGTGTTTTTGCAGAGGTGGCGTTGCACTTTTCCTTAAGGCGTTGCATTTTTTCCACGAGGGCGTTGCACTTTTCCTTAAGGCGTTGTGCTTTTTCCAGTAAGCAGCCATGGCCTCCAAGATTCCTTGCAGTGGTTCCAATCATCAATCAAGGGTTTTCTCAGTCATTTACAAGTAATTTTAACTTCATCAAACCCTCCTTTCAGTTCATGGTTTTGAATTTATGGTGTAAACCCTCCTCACTCACTATTTCATCTTTTAAGAAATGAAACCCTAGCCTCCACCTTTGCAAGTCAATATTCTCTTCCCTAGACCCTATTTTCCCTTCCCATACTCTAGAATCACTCCCCCTACCACTACATCACCTTATCCCTCATTCCCAAGTCCCATTACCTAAAATCTTAATCCTAGGCTACATTTTCCTAGGCAGCCACACTATATCCCTGTAATAAAAACCCCTTCCCCCATCTCCCTAATTTTTCCTAGACCTATCCCCACTCCCATTTCCTCATCCCTGGGGTTTCTACACCAAAATACCATGGAGGAGGAAAACAGATATTACATGGACGAAGAAGAGAGGGAAGAGATAAGGCCACATAAGGGAGGAATTATTCTTATATTTGAACCTACAAACACCAGAGAATTAATCACCTCACCCATGGCAGTCACTTGCTTCAAACATGTGGGTTGCGTTGATTTCTGTGAATTGGTCCAGATCTACAAACCCTAATCAAGAAGAAAGAGAAGGGTAAGTTGGATTTGCTCATTGATGTATCCATAATCACATATAATACCATATCTGGTCCCCATGAAGTAATTATGAAGTAACTTTGAGGAAATTTGAAGAAAATTTGTGAAAATTTGAAAAACTCTTCGAAGGCACATTTTCCAAAAATGTCCTATTTGGTCACCTTTTTGCAGAACATATTGTGGCTAGAAATTTTTGTTCCTAAGATATCAAAGTACAAAAACCTATCTCACTTTTTACATAGGTATTACAAAATGAGAGATACATTCACATCTTCACAGCCTATTTTTCTACGTGTGCAAAGTCCTGTTTAAGCCACCTTGTCTCAGAGACGAGTGTGAACAAGAAGAGAAGAATATTGGGAAACTTGAGGAGGTTTTTGTTCCTATCATGCGACAGAACAAAGCCTTCTCTCATTTTTGAAAACTTGGGCATGGTTAGGGAGATATCTCTCCATCTTTGAGGCCTATTTTTGCAAAAAATCGAGAAATTTGACATAGTCCATTTGTCAAAAATGCAACATGTAGGGTGTTGCGCTTCTTCTAACAGCCTTCAAATGAAAAATGGCCACCATCATTGGATTCCAAAGGCCTTCTAAATCAAATTTTGTCTATTTTCACACCAAAATTAGACATTCTGATAGGGGGAAATGGCCAAAAATATCCAAACAAATCATGTTTCTGCCCTCTTTTTTAGGTTGGCACTGCACTTTTGACAATTCTTGGGAGAATGAAGTTTTGGAGCGTCAAATCAAGTCACTTTTGAAAACCAAGGACAGTTTTGGAAACTAGACAAGACAGGATTTCCAATGAACTATCCTGAGCTCAATTTGGACACTGGGAACCCATTTAAAAGTGGATTTGAAGTTGGCATTGCACCTTTTACACTGGCACTGCAGTTTTTACCAATTTTCTGTGTTTCCTTAAATTTGCAAATTTTCTCAGTTTTCTTAGTTTCACCTTGGAAAATGATGTTTTTACCAATTTAATTCAAGGATGTAAATGTAATAATTATGTTTTTAAGTTACCTAGGGGTAAATACATTAGGTAAAAACTCTTGATGAGATGTATGAATTAGTTTCCAAAAAGTGAGGGATGAGTCAGTTTGACCTCCCTACACTCTAGGTATGAAGTTTAGTTTTTGGTGGAACAACTCCTCAACTTAGGGATTCGACCCTTGAGGTTCAAGAGGTTTTTTGATGGTTATATATTTCACTTATTTACTCATTTCACAGGTTGGATGTTGTGGCATTAATCAGAGACTCTAGTGTAATCAATATTTGGCAGGAAATTAATGAAAGAGTTGCAACTATTTCTTTGGGATACCTGTGGTATGGAAATTTAACATTGTTTCTTCTTATGTTGCATATGTGTGAATGTTTTGTACTCTCCATGATCCATTTCATTTCTATTATATGTTTATTTTCAATTTGATAAGCAGAATACATCTTCTATGCTCTGTTTTGGGAAAATCTTCATAGTTTGTCTCATTTCTTCAGTTTAGAAAAAATGCATGCATTGTCTTGCTCTTTCTAGCACCTCATCAGTCTGATCCATCTCACCCTGAAACCCTAAAGTGTTAGCCTTCCTACCTACCTTGCCCCATTGAATGGACTGCAATCCTAATCTTATTTTCCCTTACCAAGCTTCTTTGACCTAATTCACCCATCCAACAAACCAATTCAAACAAACAAACCCATGTACTCATACCTAGCCTAAAACCTTAATTCATCCAGCCCTCTTGGCTATGATTTTGTGGAGATAGCCCTCTCCGGTTTGGTAGGGCTAGCTACCTAGCTAAAATAATGGTTTGTAGTTACCTTTGTTTGTTCTCTTTTTCAACCTTAGAGATCCAGTGGAGTGATAACACAATCCACGGATAATATCACTCTATAATTCTACTACAACACCACTTGACCCTTCTATAAAAAATAATTTGTGACATCATTATCGAGATCCATGATATATCATTTATTGTTTCATTATTTATCGCTAACTAGGGAGGGAACAATCAGTTTTGTACAACATCAATCCATGCAATTGTATTTGCATGCCATATATAGCTCTTTAATAGAAAAAATTCTTTGAGTATTATACACAGAGACTCTTTGACAGTCATAGCACCCAAACCATGGAATTACACACAAACCATAACAGTGTAACTGGGTTCATTAAATAATCATACATAATCATGTAAGTAGCTCTGAAAATCAAGAAACATATCAACAACTATAGGGAATCAACAATTCCCTCTCACCATGAGAATATTCATACTAACCATCTAGATGAAAATAAACAAGAATACTTATTCCTTAATTAACATTGCATAACATATTAGATGAAGCATCTTGAAAAACCATGCATATTCATGTAAATAACCTAGTATCTAACAGCAAACATAGAGATCCATGAGCCCCACATGACCATGAGAACATAGTAGTAGGAATTCATCATGAAAATATAGATATATTAGTAGTTCTTTTATAGTTGGAGCAAGTCCACTCACACACAATATAAACTAGGCTACTTAAGAAACAACCCACAAACATGGTTATAATATGTAGCTTCCCAACTCATAACATCAGAAGATGACTAAAAAATGTACAAAATAGTATGGGAATTCCTAAATTCTTTCAAACCACCAAGAATAGACACATTGTACCTCCTGAAATGAATTATTAAGGCTACAACTACTTATCTCAAACAACTCATATTCAGCATAGATACACATGTTAGTTGATCAATCAACCATATAATAATTCAAACATTCTTATGTAAACATTATAGGGTTACACATTAGTCATCCATAGTATAATATTAATATATATATATATATATATATATATATATATATATATATATATATATATATATATATATATATATATATATATATATATATACAAGAATAAACACTCATCGAATTAACTTGTATGGATGGAAACCAGAGGAGGGACTTCAAATTTCCACCCAACCATAGGCCAACTACATTGCAATCTTCTTTGCATCTAACCACCCTTGAGCTAGATTCATAGTTTGAGGATTCAAGTGCTCAAGGGTTTTCAAACCAATAATCAGTCAAACATGTAGCCAAGAGGTGAGTCCACTATTCAAGTGGTTTAGCAACTACTCCCAAGCAATAAGCACCATAATGACTCACACAATCTTTCTGAAAACAATCACAAGAACTCAAGCAATATCCTTGGTAATTTCTCTCAATACATGAACCTAGTCGCCCTCTAAAGGGTGTTTTCTTAGCCCCTAAGGCAAGTACTAAGTGAATCAATATTTCTCATAGCTCTCTTGGTTGAATTAGCACCAAAACACAGACAGGGTATCAACAGAATGTAGGAAAATTATGTCCTAATCTCACCATGATGAATTCTATAGTGCTCCTACACATGTGCTTTACTTTGTACCACTCTTCCTTCTCATGAAATGTCCTAGCTTCTCCCACTCATGTCATGTGAAAAACTAGAAATGATCATGGGAACTCCTTGCTCTGATTTCTCCTCACCAAGAATCATTCAACATGTAATATTTTTTCTGCTAACAGTTCTCCCCTTTTCCATTTTCCTCCTCCCCGCTTCTTCATGTTAATTTCACCTATCCCTCTCTTGCATTTTAACTTTCTCAATATGGCCCACAAGATTAGGGACAGTATGGACTCATCCTTATTGTAGGTTTCTCATATACAGTTCAATGTCTGCACCAGCAAACCATTTTAATTTGGCAGGGATATTGGTAGGTAAATAAATGAAGTGGATTGGGTTCGGGTTTAAATGCTTAATAAGAAACTCCTCCTCGTCAATCTCCTAATCCATGCCCCTTTCTCTAGTTCAGCTATATTTTCCATTTCCACATAATTTTACATGAATTTCCATTCATAGTGTCATTTACAAGAGGGTAGAAAAATATTTATCACATTGACATATAGCAAAGACGTGATTGGATGGGGGAGAAGAACCCACATTTTATTGTTCCGCAATAATATGGAAAAAGGTATCTTTGCATTCTCATAGTTATAGGAAGGGAGGCAAGGACTATGAGAAGATAGGAAAAACGTGAAGGATAGTAGCATAAAGCAATGTTGGTGAAAGGAGGACGCAACTAGAGAAAGATATTTTTCCTTGGACATTAAGCATGGATCATATGGAGCAATGATAGAGTTCTAAATGAACCCTATGCTATGAAATTAGGGTGTTATACCTTGTATTTATGTCTTGAGGCTATTGGAATGTGTTTTTCAAATCCTGACTTATTGGTGGGAGGCTTAGTGGGTGATCAAATCATTGTGGAACTACTTGTATAGATCTTAACCACCTAGGTAGGCCAACTTGATTGATTGTGGCACTTGTTGGACAAAATTTTTAACCATCTCAACAGTGGACTGCAAACCCCTATGGTGCTTTTTATGAAAATACAATTGGAATATCATTTAGAATAAGGATTCAATCTCCTAGATTGAGTAATTCCCCATCTGGACCTTGGGTGAAGCCCTGTGGTTGGACTCATAGAAGTAAGTGAGTCACTATGGTGTTTACTACCAAAGGGAAGCTAAGAAATTACCTAAACAATGGAATCCATCTCTTGAGTGCCTACCAAGCCTTGGTGTGAATTTTCCCTAAGAAAGCATCCCCTCATACTTTGGATCCATCTCATGGGTGGTTAACTATAAGAAATTTTCAATGCAATTGGCCTATGGTTGGGTGGAGAGTTGAATTCCCTCCTTCAGTTGTCATCCACCTTTTCACATTCAAATAAGTTAAGTGCATTGATATATTGAGTTGTGAGTTGTGATGTTTCATGAATTGCATATGTTTGAATGAGCTCATGTATTTTCCTGAATCGTTAAGATCATTATTATGCTCATGATTAGCATGTTATATTGTATGCTATGGATTTAATGAATGTATGCACTTTGTTTTCCAATAACGTGTTCATGGTTGATATGACAAACTATGTATTTATGCTCATTCACTTATCTCCTATGTCTAAGAAATGTAATAGTCCATTTGTTGATCCGGATTTATGCAGGAACGAAATAAAATATAGAAATAGGCATAAACACAGAGATCTAGTGGAAATAATATTTCATTTCACTAATTCAAATAATTGAAATATGTTTATAGACAGAATGGAAATAAAATAACTAGGGCGATGGTAGCTTATCTCTAAGGAGAGATGTGGCGGCTACATGCCTCTGAACTGTGTTAAAATGAGGCTAGAAGGCCTATTTATTATTGAGAAAGAATGCAAAACCTTAAACATCCAAAAACCTAAATGTAGGAGATGAAGCACCAAAACTATAGGCCCCGTTTAGGTAAAATGGTGTTTCAACTTCCCGTGGACGTAACTTTGGCATACGATCTCTATCTGACGCACATCATACCTCGTTAGAAAGATATATCTAGGTACAATTTTTGGTGTGAGAAATACCAGTCCATGGACCCATGTTGCTCCTATTTTTCCCAAAAAATGTCATTTAGGGCCTCAAAATGGCTCTAGAAGTTCAGGACTTGAAAACTGCTAAAAATAGTAAGTTGTGTTGCAACTGAAAAACTGAAAGAACCGATGGTGGGGGTCCAAATGGAATAGATGGGTGGCCACCAATATCGACCTGGATCATTCCTCCCCACTTAGGAATCAATGTTCCCCATTGCGTTTAGATCCCCCATGAGATGAGGCAAATTCTATTGAACTAGGTATTAGATTTGTTGAAGATGTGATGGACCTACAGGTGGACATGTTGGATGCGTTCAGTAAATTTGGTTTCTTTATCAGCATCAGATAGTACATGTGTGGATTTTTTCTGTGTAGTCACATGAGGTATGGAAACATCAGGCGGTGATGCATCGGGGGTCAACTCAATGGAGTGCTTGTCCTGACAGTGTAGAGGAACCTCTGTGAATGAGGAGAAAATTTCCTTGTATTCCTCCATGACTTTGTCCATCTGCTGCAGCCGTGCAGGGGAGCCCTATTTTGAGGTTGTGACTACAATAGTCTTCTTTCCCCGTGAACGATTTGTAAGGAAAATAAATTTCCTGGTTTGGGAAACAATCTTACTATGTTGTTTTCTAGTATTCAAAGAGATGACAAGAGGCAGTACCACCTCTGGTATGTTGTACAAGTTATTTCCAAAAGTAATAATAACAACATGAGGCCTAGACTCATACATAGCATGTCACCTCCACAAGTATGGTTGGCCCAATAATACATCAGCTTCATCAAGAGGAGCAACATCACACAATACCTCATCCGTGAATGGCTTGATACTGTACAGAAGGCGACATTATTGGCAGATGCGCAAATCTCTCCTTGGATGAAGCCACCCAATGTTATACAGTTGCAGGTCTACTATGGTCGATAGGCTGAGCTGGTTCATGACCTCTGATGAAATGAGGTTCTTTTGGCTTCCACTGTCGACAAGAAATTTCAATGGAGAACCCTTCACCCACATCTGTGAATAGAAGAGGCGCTCCCACTCCTCTGGATCCTCGAGGTCCTCCCTCTAGAGCTTAGTGGTGGAAACAATGGAATTGGGGTCCACATCAATGGTCTACTTCCCTTTTTCATCTCCATTGTCTGGTTCTAGCTCAGTATCAGAACATGCATCTTATTTAGGTGCCTTCAGTTCAGCCACCAGCGACTATTTGGCCTGACACTCTATTGTGTTGTGAGTGAGGTTGTTATGGAATTCACACCACTTCCCTGTGTCCTTCTTTGGATTTGTGGTGGTGTTCTAAGTCACCCCTCTTTGGCTCTACCCCTTGTTATGTGGTTCAGGGGCATCTTTCCTTAGCTTTGAATTTGTGGATCCAAAGTATCTCTTCTTCTGCTTAAATTTTTTCTAAATCTTGGCGACATAGCAATATGTCGTGCCAAGTGAGGTAATGTCAAGGAACTCCACTTACTCTTGAATATGTCTATGCAGAAAACTGCGGTGCTTCAGCACCAAATGTCTCTCTGAATATTTAATACCAAACTTTGTGCGAAGGGTATGGAACAAAATTGTCAGTTCGTGCACATCTTGATCCCTTTGCTGCCGTAGCATGGTCCATTGGATGTACTTGTCCTCATAGCTCCCCACGGGGTAGTATTGTTCCTTGATGTTGTCTCAAAATTAATTTCAAGTGGTTGTGTCCGAGAATAGAGAGGGTTCCCCCTCATCCTTTTGCTCACAGTAGGTTTCCCACCAGTCTTTGACATGGGGGGAGGCTTTGAGAAGTGCAAAAATAATATCTTCTCGGTCATAGAAATCATGGACTGAGAAATACCCTTCTAGAAAATTTAACCATATATCTAGGGTTTCTACATCTATCTGACCTTCAAATATAGGAATTTCAAAGTTAACTTATACCTTTAAAGGAGTGTCACCTCCAGAGTGGTTGTTGGATGCAGATGCACCGTAGGTGGACTGTCGTTGAAGGATCTGAGAAAATTTATCCATCATCACATTCCTTTGTCTCTCGAGGGCCTCCTTTATTTTGATAGGATATCTTGCTCCCTCATATTTATTTTCTTCTGCTATGGGAGGTTGTTACACCATTTTTTTGGTCATCTAACCCATTATCATTAGATGAACCTAAGTACACCATGTAAGACCAATTTTACCCTAAGTAAAATTGCTTTCACCAAATAAAATAACATTTGTCCATATTTCCTAGTCATATTTAACCCAAAACAAGGAAATTAATTAAATAAATCATTATTTATTTAATTATTTCCTAGGAATAAGTTATTCAAATCATTATTTAATAATATTCCTAGTTAAATTTGACTAAATCATTTGTAAATAATTAAATAAATCATTATTTATTTAATTATATTCCCACCATCTCCCTAAAATAATAAATAAATCATTTATTTATTTATTGTTTATAAATAAAATTGACCGTATTTTTAACCTTTTCCCTCCAACAAATATAATAAAATATTCCTAAGGGTGATTCTAGAATTTGATTAATAATATTTTATTCATGCAGGATACCGAGTTACAGAACACCCCAATATTTTGTTATAAATAGAAGGGTTTTCCCCATTCATTAGTCACCTTCATTGCATTAGATCACAGAGTTTGGATCTACTCTTGGTCACCATTTTCCATTTTGCTTTGTGAACTCCCATTGAGTTCTATGTTTGCTTTTCTACACCCATAAGAGAGAGAAATGTTAGATCTGAAACACTGAGGACTTTCAAGAACCCATCCCACTGAGGAGAACTGGAAAACACCTTTCTTTTTTTCCTCTCAGGCGCCCCATTCTTCAATATAATACAAAATACATTCTTCTTGTCTTGTCTATTGGATTTATGGAGCCATATTATATTTTATCTGCTTAATGTCTTTTGTGCTTAGATCTGAATTTGTGCAGCAAACTTAAAGATATTTCGCAGCCATAATCGATGTTAGGGCTATTTTTTATGCATAGCTAAAGTGATCTTTTACGACCAAAGAATCATACTAACAATTGGCGACTCCACACGGGTTTTCTTTTGCGACCGCTGTCGTTTTATATATTCCTGCATATCCAGCTATTTCAGACCCTAGGGTTTCTCTTCAGTTTTCTGTTTTGCCTATTTTTATGGTGCTTTTCACCTCTAAAACCCTCAAACATTCAAATTTTTAACTTTCGTGTGTTTTTGGCCTTATTGCGCAGGTGATAGACATCAGCCGCAGCTGAGACAACAATTTTTTCTGAAATCTGCCGCCGAGAGAGCCGAATCTGCAGGTCGCACTTATCAGCCCAAAAAGTGCGACCTGGCCTTGAGGTCACACTTTTCTGCCCTAAATCTGCGACCTGGACTGCCAAATAGGTCAGAACCTGCGACCTGCACTGTTTTCTGCAATTTTCCAGCGCTTTTTCTGGGTTTGTCTGAAGCTTATGTCAGGGTTTTCTAGCCTCCGCCTCCGCCCGTTTAGACCTGTTTCTGATCTGTTTCACTCAACTAAGTTGGAATCTTGCCCCTTAGGGCTCTAGTACCCTCACCTTTTGTGGGAGAGTTTTTGTTGTTTTAGAAGTCTGAATTTCCAGAGTTTCAGCCTTATTGCTTTTAGATCTGATACCTTAGTTTCAGATCTCTTTAGATCAGCTCTTCTCCCTTTCAAATCACCTCATATAGTTTTGTTTGGGTTCATTTCTAGGGCCGCCTCCTTGTCCCTTCTATTTTTAGCTGATCTCCTCCTTTTTAGCAGCAACCTTGCCTCTGCCTCTTTGTTGTTCTCTGCACCTCTTTTCAGCAGATTTCTCCGTTAGATCCCTGTCCCTCCTGACCTTAGATCTATTGGCCTCTTTTTGCGTGCTTTGCCTATTTTTTCCCTCTTATAGACTAGTTTTGAGAGACCCGCCTTCTTGGGTTAGATTGATGCATTAGTAGCTGTTAATTTTATGTTATTTTAGTTTTATTTACTGCAGATTTATTTTCAGTTACACAGCACACTTTTTATTTTACTCTCACAACGTCTGGGTTTAAACAAATTAAAATTAATGCACACCACACACTGACCCTAAGTGAAGAAGAGCCTGGTTAACACCCCTGGCAAAGACTTTAAAATCAATTGTCACTGCACCTCTCCGCCCTTGACCTCACTTGATTTTTCCCCTCCCTGCCCCTGTCAGTTTTTCTTCTTCCCGTCATCATTGCGCCCCTAAGGCGCTTCTCCCAGAGACTTCTTGGCCTTCACCCTCAGTTTCCGGTCGGTCGACTTCCTCCTTCCCGTCATCATCAAGTAAGTCCTCCCCCGAGTCCGCACTCCGACTCTTCCTCTGATTTTTTGGGTTCTCCCCCTCCTTCTGGTTCCCCCTCTCTTACCTTCACCATGTCTAGTTCAGGACCTAGCCCTAACCCCAGTTCTACCGCTGGGTCCGTTTCTAGTGGAACCACTACGGGATCTACCTCGACTGCCCCGTTGCTCCCTTATATGGCCGGTCTCAGTCTCCCCGAATTCAATCAGCTGATTAATGATCCTATTTGCCACGATGTCACTTGGCCCGCTATGCCAACCAAGCTCCCCTCCGACATTCCCAAGTTCGAAGGCCTTTCTAGTGAAGATCCCTCCAACCATATCCGATCTTTCCACATGTGGTGTTCCTCCAATTCCATCACCGATGAATCCATTCGTCTTCGATTGTTCCAACGCACGCTTACCGGCGAAGCTTCTAAATGGTATGTTGATCAAGCCACCTCTTCCCATACCACCTTTGTGACCATTGCCCAAGCCTTTTTATCTTATTTCCAGCTCCCTCAAATGTAATAGCAAATCTTTGAGCTCTTAACTTCTTTTTTTTGTATCCTCTTAAGCCCAACTTTCATGTATACAAGATGACGTGAAAGATAAGGAGGCCCTATGTCCATTACCCCCTTTGAAGATCGGGTTTACATGGACTGGTTTCGCTCTCTTACCTCCCATTGGCAAATATGCTCGCATCCCATTTTCCCCAATGAAGAAGCCACCCTCCGAGCCACCCTGAAATATGACCTTATCTATGCCCAATCCGGTTATGTTTATACCGTTCTTCTTGACCTCCCCAAGCCCAATGGCACTAATGCCTCGGGGGCATCTCACTCTGCCGACGGTATCGTTGGAGCCCTGTCACATACCTCTGCCCAACCTCTTCCAGGTTATGGTTTCCCTCCAGGAGGGGCCAGCCCCTCTGGCACTTTTTCCCCTCCAGGTAGCATGTATTCAGGCTATGGCATGCCTCCTCCTTTTTCCCACCCTCTTGCTTACCTCAATGCTACCCACCCTACCCCTTATTCATATCCACAACCTGGTGTCCTAGCTCCTCCAGCATTTGGACCTCCCACTCCCTTGCCTTCTCCACCGCCACAACCGCACTTACTACCCCCTCCAGGGTAAGTATTTGCACAACAGGGGGCACCTAATTTTCTTCCTTCTCAAAGAAAGAGAAAAGGAAATCCATCCGCTTCTAGTAATCGCAGATCCAATCCTCCCAGTATTGACTCTACCACCGGCAACCAGCCACAGGGCTCCCAGCCCAAGACGAACAGGCCACTTTGCACCAATAAGCCCTGTTCGTTTTGCGGTGTTTATGGTCACTACACTCACGATTGTCCCTTATTACCACAAATGCAGCAGATGTGGGAGTCTTAGGCCACCGTGTAGGGACAACACTCCTCCCCTACTATCCCCCCCACCCCAGCTACTTCTCAACTTGCCGTGTTTTCCAATCCTTTCCCTCAACAAGGATTCTTGGCCATTCAACCACCTCATGCCCCAGTAACCACCCAACCTCCCCCCTCTAGTTCCTCTGATTACTAGATTCTCATGATGGCCTCTGACCAACCACTCACTGTCGACCTTAACCTTCAAACTCGGTCCCGTCAGTATTCCACGCCTCCCATTCCGTCTATCTCCGAGTCTCCATCTTCAGGTCCTACCAAGCCTCTATCGACACCCAATGGTCCCTTGCAACTCCCTCCACCCAAAGCTGAGGTTCATCCAAAGATTCCTAAAGGACCATTACGCAAAAATGCTGCCTCTGGTCGGGCTGCCCATTCATACAGCATAGTAGATGATCTGGCCCAATCTCCTGCTGCCATTTCAACACTGGAACTTTTCCAGTCGTGCCCTTCTCAAAAGAAGGCTCTACTATCTTCCGTGGGTGTTGTAGATCCTATTGATGACCAATTGATTGTTTTTGATGCCCTTCAATCAGACCATCCCCCTCTTCCTCCTTCGGTTGCTTTCCAAATCCTAGTCAAAATCTGCAATGCCAATGTCGCTCGGTGTATTATTGATGAGGGGGCATCCACCTATGTAATTTCCTCTTCAGTTTGGAAAAAACTCGGATCCCCTGAGCTGGCCCCTTCCACAATCACCCTTTGTGCGTGGGATGGCCATGCCTCCCAGCCCATGGGCCTCTTCCGTAATTGTCCTATCACCCTTGCCAGCAAGATTTTTTGTGTCGACGTGGAAGTTATCGATGCCCCTCTTGACTACAACATTCTTTTAGGGCAAAGTTACACCTACGCCATGTCTGCTGTCCCATCCGCAGTCCACCGCAAGATGTTTTTCCCTCATAATGGAAAATTTGTCACGATTGACCAGTTGACTTACCATGAACCAAACTCTCAGACCTCCCCTGAGTCCACCATCTCTTCTGTCACCAATAAGCCAACTGTTGATTCATTGACCAGTGTTTCCCCTGGCGTCTACAAAGACTCCTCCTTGCTTGGAACCTTTCCTGGTCTTCCTCCTTCTCCTGTCTCTGACCCGAGTTTAGCGAATGTTTGCATGATGCAATCGTCTCAGCCTGCTTCAGCTAGTCAGCAACCTCAATCTTGCCTACCGCAACCTTCTCCTAGCCCTTCACTTCGGTCGACCGACCCTTTTTCACCTAGACCTTCACATCCCCCTCACACTCAGAAACCCCCCTACCCTCCTGAATCGGTTCCCTCAGGCCTCCATCACATGGGAGTCGTCCCTCCTGGTCATTACCCTGACGGTCAGATACCTTTCCTTGGTCCCCCCCGGCTTCTATTTGGTTCCCGTCATGGCCACCCTTTCCCTCCCTAATTTATCCTTGGGAATTCCAATATGGTATCTTACTCCTCCAGCCGAAACCCCGCTAGACCACCCCAAACCTTATCTTGCTTTAACCTCGGTTCAACCAGTCCCCATGACTTCTCCCATTGCAACAGTGCCTCATCCACCTCAACAGGAACCACCTCCTGTTGCCACCGCTTCGGGTAAGAAGGGCAAAGCCCGCAAGGGGGCATCAAAAGACAAGGCTGCCCTGACAAACCCTTCCCCTCCTTGGCCTCCAAAGCATACCATCCAGTGTGCCTTGTGTGATGTTGTCAGTCACGCCACACATACTTGTCCTGAATTGACTCATCTCAAGCCCATGGCTAATGTCGCGTTCCCTAAGTCCACGATCCTGGAAGCCTTGGCTCCTTCCGTGACCACGGTCAAGAACCCCAAGACTATTCACACAAACCACCCCTGTGCTTTGTGTGATATCCATGGCCATTACACCCACCTTTGTTCCCGCCTCAAGGATTTCCGCACCTCTCTAGTCGCGATTCGCCAATTCAAGGCCAAGCGCAACGAGTCCACCTCTCCCCTATTTGCGCGTTTTTCTTCGGCAAAAATACTGGACATGACGGCTCCCATTGACATTCCCCCTCCTGATGTCAAGATGACAGTGCCTTCATCCACCATCTTCTACCTATCATCATCCATGAGACCCTCGAGGAACATTCCCTCTGAATCCTCCCATGTTGTTTCGCTTGACCTTCCTTCAACAATCACCTTGGGCTCAACATCGGTAGCTCCTTTATCTACTTACTCTTTGGTCACCCCTTGTGACGATGTGCATGTGAACCTCTCTTCTCATGATGATGAGTTAGGTGCTTCGCCACATCAGGTGGTCTTTCTTCCACCAGTCACCCCATCTTCTATCACAATGATGACATTATGGAAGGAATCATCTCCCCTGACTTTCTCTCTTCCCCCTTACATCGAAACCATGCATTTGAACCACATACACATTGTGGCCATTACATTGCAACCCAATGTTTGGGTAAGGGGGCACCCATATTTGAGAGACCAGGAGAAGTAATTCTCCACAACTCTCCTAGTGTTTATGTTCATGTCAACTTTAGTACCATTATTCTTCCACATTTAGAAGAACCTCTAGAGTCCCATACCACTTCATATCACTCTCGGGATGATACCCCTTATCGTTCCTTCATTTTACATCTGCAACCCAGTCTCTTAGACATTGTTGTTGACCAACCTATAGGTTTTCTAGGAGAGAATCAGTTCATTATCTCCAAATCCTCTCTTTGGGATAGTGACACCAAGTATGCCAGCCCCAAAACTTAAAGTCCATTTGATTCATATATGCAATAATCAAAGAGATTGGTAATCCTCCATTTCCTTTCTCATACTGCATAACCATAACGAAAACAAATGGCGCACCACATCATTAAAATGTGTTTAGATCCCCCTTTATACATTTTGGCATGACCACAACATGCTTGGGAGCACCTATGCCCCTCAACCATAACCCTCCTCCAAATCGAATTTCTTCACTTACAACACTTTTACTTGGGGCACCACTTTTCCTCCTTACTTGTCTTTGTTCGTGTTGATTTTCGTCATGAGATACCCTATTGTACTCATGTTTTTATGATCCCCCATTGGACCTTTACTGTGTGGCAGCACCATCGAGTCACCCTTGTTTAGAGCATCCGAGTTGAGTCACCATCAGTCATGGAGTCTATCTCAAGTCCTCTTGTATTCCGCCATAGTCCTCCATCCTTCATTTCTTGGTCACTCTCTCGTGTTGCACATTATGGCCTTCAGTACCCTTGTCCCCTATCCCTCCTGATATTGTGTCAATCGCTGCCAATCCATTCATGCCCTTTATGCTCTAACAAGGGAATTCATCCAACCGCTCCTCCGTATCCCCCATTCCATCATCATCATTAGTGTCTATCTATTCGTCGCTCTACTATTTTCCCTCGTGCCTTAGTTGGGGTTCCCTTATTGCCTCACCTATGGCAGACCTACTTCTGTCGACATCAGCTCATTTATTCCAGAAGTCAGGTCTAGGGGGAAGTGTACCTTGGTTCGATCTCTTATTAGCATGATCGTGATCTATACACTTGATGGTCTAGTGATGCAGCAGCAGCTATTGGTGATTCGTGGGAATGTGTGAGATGTCTCAACCCTCATGAGGGGGTGGCCCTGCAGGTAGCCCCCCACATGCCCAGATGACTTCTTCATTTCCACCCTTGATGCAACTCCTCTCATTTGATGATATCAGCCTCAACCGCTTGCAGCGCCTCTTCGATTTGCATATATCAGTCATATTTTGTGGGCCCTTCCCCGTGTGCAAGGGGCATTTGGGTATATTTGTATCTCATGTACTAAAATATTCTTGTATAAGTCCTAAAGGTTATTCCAGGCATCACATGTATGTGGGATTCATCATTTTTTATCTGGCCCATGTTTAGGCCAACACATGCTTCATTATTGCGTTCTGTGGTTTTCCGGGCGCCTTATTCTTTGTAATATTGTTTCGGTGGGCATAGGTATGCCTCCCCCGCCACCTTTAAACACTCGTACTACTTCATCACCTAGAGACTTGTTGCACCTGTAAGTCTCGTCTCCTCCGGGTCTATTCCTTTAGCACATTAGACTACCTTACATTCCTCTCTCTCACTTCCCTCTTGATGCCTAGTGATTGAGTTCTTCAATGTACTTCAGTCATACGATTTGCTCCTAACACTCATACGTTGGGGGACAATCTGTTACACCATTTTTTTGGTCATCTAACCCATTATCATTAGATGAACCCAAGTACACCATGTAAGACCAATTTTACCCTAAGTAAAATTGCTTTCACCATATAAAATAACATTTGTCCATATTTCCTTGTCATATTTAACCCAAAACAAGGAAATTAATTAAATAAATCAATATTTATCTAATTATTTCTTAGGAATAAGTTATTCAAATCATTATTTAATAATATTCCTAGTTAAATTTGACTAAATCATTTGTAAATAATTAAATAAATCATTATTTATTTAATTATATTCCCACCATCTCCCTAAAATAATAAATAAATCATTTATTTATTTATTTATTGTTTATAAATAAAGGAATTGACCCAAGTCAAAAGACCTTTTCCCTCCAACAAATATAATAAAATACTCCTAAAGGGAGATTCTAGAATTTGAATAATAATATTTTATTCATGCACCGAGTTCTAGAACACCCCAATATTTTGTTATAAATAGAAGGTTTTTCCCCATTCATTAGTCACCTTCATTTCATTAGATCACACTGGATCTATTCTTGGTCACCATTTTCCATTTTTTCTTTGTGAGCTCCCATTGAGTTCTATGTTTGTCAGGGTTTTCTACCACAATAAGAGACAGGAATTTTAGATCTGAAACACTGAGGACTTTCAAGAACCCATCCCATTGAGGAGAACCGGAAAACACCTTTCTTGTTTTCCTCTTAGGTGCCCCATTCTTTAATATAATACAAATCATTCTTTTAAATGCTTTGTTCTTGTCTTGTCTATTGGATGCATGGAGCCATATTATATTTTATCTGCTTAATGTCTTTTGTGCTTAGATCTGAATTTGTGCAGCAGACTTAAAGATATTTTGCAACCATAATCGATGTTAGGGCTATTTGTTATGTGTAGCTAAAGTGATATTTTACGATGAAAGATTCATACTAACAGAGGTCCTCGAGTTTTGCGAGGTTGAGCTGGCAAGGGTTATACCTTGACCTCATTGGGGACATACAAAGAAAAACAAAGAAACAGCAGACCGCTCTTATACCACTGATCTAGATTTATGTAGGAACGTAATAAAATAAAAAAATAGGCATAAACATAGACATGTAGCGGAAATAATACTTCATTTCATTAACATCAAATAACTGAAATATGTTTACGGACATAATGGAAATAAACTATCTAGGGTGATGGTAGCATATCTCTAAGAAGAGATGTGGCGGCCACATGCCTCTGAACTATGTTCAAAGAGGATCAAAGGCCTATTTATTGTTTAGAAACAATTCAAAACCTTAACCATCCAAAAACCTAAAAGTAGGAGATGAAGCACCAAAACTATGGGCCCCGTTTAGGTAAATTAGTGTTTCAACTTCCCGGGGACGTAACTCTAGCATACGATCTCTGTTTGACATGCATCATACCTCGTTAGAAATATATATCCAAAGGGTACAAATTTTGGTGTGAACAACATTGATCCATGGACCTATGTTTCTCCCGATTTTCCCAAAAATGTGTTTTAGGGCCTCAAAATGGCTCTGGAAGTCCAGAACGCAAAAAACTACTAAAATTAGTAAGTTGTGCTACAACTGAAAAAATTTGAAAGAACTGATGGTGGTGTTTCAAATGGAATAGGTGGGTATCCACCATATCCACCTAGATCATTAGGGCCCCAAAACAGCTCCAGAAGTTCAGGATCCAAACGCCTGCTAAAAATAATAAGATGTGTTGAAAGTGCAAAACTGAAAGAACCAATGGTGGGGGTCCAAATGGAATAGATGGGTGGCCACCAATATCCACCTGGATCATTTTTTCAGAGGACTTATGTTATATATTAGAGGGGATTCATATCCTCTTGTATTGATATCAAAGCTTTTAGCTAACATTAGTTCATTATTAGATACATTCTTCTGAATGAATTTAACCAGCCTGTAAGAGGTTGCAGGGTTGGATTGATCAAGGATTGTCTCCTATATTGAAAAAATATAAAGTTTTATTTTGGGGTTCTGCCCCTTCTTCTTTTTGAAACCTCATAATGGATGTCATGGACACTATTTTATTGTACTAGATGTTGTAGCTTCTAGAGACAGCCTTGAGTTACAAAATACCAGTGCCTAGGACATCTTAAAATCAGAGGTTAAGTGTGGAAATTTGCATAAATACCTTTGACTTAATATGGGTCAAGAGAATAATGATTTTTGTGGTTCAAGAAAGGAGAAGACCATTTGAGCCTGATTCATGTGAATACCCCAAACTGTGAGAGGGCTCGAGAGACTGTGAGGCTAGATGGATTTTAAATGGGCCAAGTATAAAACAATGAGCAAAGATCTTAAAAATATGCAGAGCCATTGAGAAGGAACCCATGAGAGATAGGCTTAAGAGATTTAAGAATTTGTCTAATATGAACTCAGAGGAAACGGATATGAATGAGATATGGACAACAACAGAGGTTCATGGAGCACGAATTAAGGGAGTGCAGCAAGGTCAATACATGAGCGTTAACACCTAAGCGTTATGTAGACACGAATTCATGAATAAAATTGCAGACCATCGGCAGCTACATTGCACAAACCATCAAATCATAATATGATGAAAGATGATTACACATAAAGATGAGATTACTGATAATAGAAGGAAACATATACATACTAATTGCTCCATCTGTTATCCAAATATCAGCTCTGTATTCATATTAAGTTTAAACATCTCTCCCAAATATGTGTCTCAGGGCACAAGGAGCACAATCATACAAAACTACAGCCAAATTCTTCAAAATTCTTGAACCCTTCTTTCATCTTAGAACTCACTACATATAGAGTTCTCCTTGAGGGTTTACGATCAAATATTATTTCATGATCGACCTATTGGGAAAAATACTGAGAGGGGGGGGGGGGGTGAATCAGTATTTAGGACTTACTCATATTTTACTTTTTCATTCTCTAAAAACCCATACGCTACTTTGCTGAAGCCAACTAGTGTATACACGCGGATATCCTTCATAAAACTCGCGTATATACAGAGATCTTATTATGCCATTAATTCTTTACTTAGATCTATGCAAAATTCATTCTTCTGATGATTAGACAACAGAAATTATGTGCAGTAATAACATAATAAACCATCACACATAAGCATCACACAAAGAACACCAGGATTTAAGGTGGAAACCAAAGTCGGGAGAAAACCACCGATGTCGTCGTCTCAGTCTTCAATATTTATTATGCAAAAAACATAGCCCCACACAGCCATGTCTTGGCGCTACTCCTTTTGTACGCGAAGGCACACTGCTGAGGCTACAACCTTCTCTCATTTACCCGGCCTCTCCTGGAAGGGAGCTACTACCCCCTGCTCTCGTTTACCAGCCTCTCCTGGAAGGGAGCTACTACCCCCTGCTCTCGTTTACCTTCTACCACTGGAAGGGAGCTACAACCCCCTCACTGAAGGCTTCGACCCTCAGCACCACTACGGACCACGTTTCATCAATTTTCATACTGGATCCAACAGCTTCCACACAACACACCTTGTAGGCCTCTTTTCATCAGATTTTCAGACTGGACCCACTCCACACATTTAAGCTCAATCATACATCAAACTGATACTTAGAACTTCATCAATTCATTCAATGAACCATCAACCAATCAATCAACAACTTGATCTTTCATCAATATAATCAGCAGCATAATCATCATTCAAACAACCCAGATCTGTATGAATACCTCATTGACAGATAGCAGTAAACCAGCAGAACAGATCAGACATTTCATTCCACAGACTTCAGCAAACCCTAGTTTTCATACGCGCTTTCTATTCATTGATCCTGCGTATATACGCGCTTTCATGCATATCAACCCGCGTATACATCTGCACATATTGCAGAACTAATTTCACAACCCATACGCGCTTTCGCTTAAGCCAACCCGCGTATATACGCGCTTCCTCTGTTACAAACTTGCGTATAGATCTTCAGACATTTTAGGGCAGCACAATTCTTCAGAACAGATGCATAACTCAGATTTTACCCTTCACTTCAGAAACATGTTCGCCTCATCTCAGATCTAAACATTCCATAAACAGGTCTAGAAGATACATTTCAGATCTATAGATCCCTCTTCATCATTTTCTTCATAGGTGCATTATTAATTGAGATATATCATTCAACTGTTACCCATTCCATACAGATTTTCATCAGAGAGAAGTATTCATTAAAACCTAGACACCTTGCATACCATTTTGCACAATGAATTTCCTCTTCTTATATAGATTTAGCCTTTGTCAATACCATGAGCCAAAACCACATCACATCCGATGGTATTCCTGGACGGGATCAAATAGACAATCCAACGCTCAATACAATGGGTCAATACCATGGTAAGAACCCCTGGTTTTATAAATTTAGAGCGCAATTAGGCATACGCGACTTGGCAGGTACTTTTCTGCGTGCATACGCTACTTCGTCTAAACAAACCCGCATATGCTTTGTGACACACACTTTTCATCATTGTTCTGGCTCTTACTGATATTTCTTTCTTTTACACCTTCTGTACTGATTGTAGATACATCAGATTTACATCATTAACAAGCTCATCAAGTCAAGAACAACTTCATCAAGTAGGTTGCCATCATCTTCATCAAGTGGGTTGCCATCAAGGACAACACTCTGCATCATATTGCCAAAAATTTCCCCCTTTGGACTTGATGGAAACCACGATGGTGTTTGATCACCACAGTAGATAGATACATTGATTATAACCATTATACAATAACCATGTTACTCTCCCCTTATTCAAACACCGTGTTACTCTCCCCCTTTGACATCAAGGGCAAAGGGCAGATCAAAACCAACACAAGGTTTTTCTCCTCATGTAGAAAGAAGAGCGCTGCATATCTGACGTGCATTGAAGTTACCATGCTCCCCCTGAGTTCATGTTGAATATTCAAACATAGTTTTTCAATGAATTACATGACTCTATGACCTTCCTATCACCAAGGACTCATAATTACATCAATGATTCAACCAAGTGGATTTACATATGTGACACAAGTACCCAACCAAGTGGGTTTACACATTTTGACTCAACTACCCAACTAGGTGGGTTTACAAATTTGAACAAGTCCTTTACATGACTGAATATTAAAATTTACATCATAGGTCTCAACATAACCTTACAAATATGACTTTTTATAATCAAGACCAAAAGACCTCAAGAGAGATCATATTTCAGAATCATCATAATGCCAACAATGCATTACATTCAACAAGGCTAATGCTCCCCCTTAAACTGTGCATCAATGCATCCTTTCCATATAACCAAAACTCCTCCTTAGCTTGTGCAACCAGAGCCAATCATCAAGGCATCTTCACCCAATATTAGAGACTGAAACAAAAATATAAGAGTTGAAACATCATCAGAGATACCAAACAGTACTGTAGTTGTGCTGAAGAATGATGATTCCAAGTAAAAAATGTCAGCAACCAACCATACGCGGTTTTCTGTGTATAAACTCGCGTATATACGCAACTGTCTTTTAGGAAACCCACGTCCAAATTAATCTTCTGAGTTTAAAGTTAATATTATGAATTTAAACAGATCTGATCTTCTGAATGGCAGAGACTAATCCCAGCTTCTGTCTGAGATATTCAAGTGCTTCTCCAAACTATATGAGAGCAGATAGACAGGAAAATGTAGTTGTATTTTCAAGAGTCATCCAACAGTTGTAGCATAAGCACATCAGTAACCAAGACTTCAGAATTTTTGCAGCATCAACAAATTCTTCCCAAGAGGAATCATTATACCAAAACAACTTCTTCAATAGACACTATGTATTAAGAAATCATCCATGTGATCCGATATCACCAAGATCTTCAATATTTATCATGATGTAGCATGTGTAGGAAAAAGGTTTCAACCGTGACAAAAATCATCATCAACAAGATCTACATGATCTATCCTTATTTCTGAATCATAAGACTTCCATCTTATCCATGTGTGAAAACAACAGATACTCTTCATCAAAAGTAAACAAGGCTCATCCATAAACTTATCATAAGAAACCATGTATCATGTCATCATCATTTGAGCAAGAACTAAGGAATAACCAGATAACATGCCAACAATGCAATCATTAGTTGTTAGACTGATGCTCCCCCTGAACCTGTACTCATGTTCTTGAGTTGAATCATTGTTTTCTTTAACAGAAAAGCATACGCGTCTTTATCCAAAGTAACTCGCGTGTATACGCGGCTTTTGTTCACTAAACCCGCGTATGGAAAGTGAACATAGAAGATTTCCACAACTTCATCTCCCCCTGAATTTGTACCACCTGTACCTGTCTTCTTCACATCAGATGCACTGTCAGAAATAAACATAACCAGAATTACCACACCAACCATGGGAATCATCATACATTGCTCCCCCTGTGATGATACATTACTAATCCCTAGAATGTATCTCACATCATTCTGCAGCCATTATGAAAAGTAGGCTTTAGAAGAAAATGACTGCAATAGGGTCAATGTTCCCTACGTTTCTGACTGGTCCTCCTTCTTTTTCCAGCTTTTCTTGAAACTTCTTATTGTGTGCTGGAAATTATCCAATTTCTCAAATCTGTTCATCCTACACTCCTTTTCCACATGTCCATACTTGTTACAAGCATGACATCTTACATGACCAGAAAAATAAGCATAGGGATCATAATTTGTTTTTATATTCTTTATTCTATTGCAATCAGCTGCTTTATGACCATACTTGTTACATGAAAAACAATATCCCTTGAAGAAACCAGAGTACCTTTCTGTGTAGAATCTGTTTGTATGTGACTGAAATGATGTGCTTCTGCAATTGGCTACAACATGCCCATAATTATGACATTTAAAGCATTCAACATTATTGATGCTTCTATAGTTAAGAGGGATTGATTTCTTTTGAGAGTTTATGATTGTCGGTTGATCTTTTGTTTCTTTCAACACTTCAGGTTTTGCATTGGTATCCTTTGAATCTTTAGCACTTCCTTGTGAACTAGATTCTCCTTTAACAGTTTCATGAAAACCAAGACCAAATTTAATAGAAGGAGACCTTTGACTGCTAAGAATATTTTCCAGAATCTTAGTACTATCTTGAAACCTCAAAATTTTATCCTTTTCTTCTAATTTACCTTTGAGAATGCTTACCTCAACGTCCAAGCTCTGGCATTGCTTCTTCATACTTTCTTCAACCCTTTTTCTTTCTTCTACTTGATCATTCAACTTTAAAATTTCTTCCTTCAACCAATTTTCTTGTTCTTCAAATGTTTGTAGCAGTTCTTCATTCTTCTTATTTGATTTGTCTAGATTTGTTTTGAGCAAGATGATTTCTGCTTCATGTCCTTCTTTTTCAAATGATTGTAGAAGTTCTTCATTCTTCTTATTTGATTTTTCCAGATCTTCATTTAGATTGTTGATTTCTACTTCAAGTCCTTTATTTCGATTGCTTCCATAATTGTACAACCTTTGATACTTGTCTACCTGTCCATTCAGAATTTCTATCTGTCCTTTCAGTTGAGAGATCATCTCATTATAGATACTGTCTCTCTCTTTAAATGATCTATGTTGATCTTCAACTTTAATCTTGAGAGCTTCTTCTAGATCCATAACATTACTTTCACTATCTTTACCATTGCATGCACAAGAAAGTGAATCACAAGAACCACATTCAATACCTGTTTTATCTTCCTCATTTTCTGCTGCACATGTTTTCTGAGATATCTCCTTTTGAGTAGCCCTCTTCTTTTGCTTCCTTCCCATTGTGATGGATCTCCTTCAAGCGATCAAGCTTCTGCAGAAGGACCTGCTCTGATACCAATTGTTGGGAAAAATACTGAGAGGGGGGGGGGGGGGTGAATCAGTATTTAGGACTTACTCATCTTTTACTTTTTCATTCTCTAAAACCCCATACGCTACTTTGTTGAAGCCAACTAGCATATACACGCGGATATCCTTCATAAAACTCGCGTATATACAGAGATCTTATTATGCCATTAATTCTTTACTTAGATCTATGCAACATTCATTCTTCTGATGATTAGAAAACAAAAAGTATGTGCAGTAATAACATAATAAACCATCACACAAGAACACCGATATTTAAGGTGGAAACCCAAGTCGGGAGAAAACCACCGCTGTCGTCGTCTCAGTCTTCAATATTTATTATATAAAGAAAACATGTTACAACCATGTACTGGCACAGACTCATACCAGCACGCAGGCGCCCACCTACAGAAGGCTACAACCTTCTCTCGTTTACCAGCCTCTCCTGGAAGGGAGCTACGACCTCCTGCTCTCATTTACCAGCCTCTCCTGGAAGGGAGCTACAACCCCCTACTCTCGTTTACCAGCCTCACCTGGAAGGGAGATACAACCCCCTGACTGAAGGCAACAACCCTCAGCACCACCATGGACCACGTTTCATCAATTTTCATACTGGATCCAATAGCTTCCTTTAGAACACAACTTGTAGGCCACTTTTCATCATATTTTAATACTGGACCCACTCCACACATTTAAGCTCAATCATACATCAAACTGATACTTATAACTTCATCAATTCATTCAATGAACCATCAACCAATCAATCAACAACTTGATATTTCATCAATGTAATCAGCAGCATAATCATCATTCAAACAACCCAGATCTGTATGAATACCTCATTGACAGATAGCAGTAAACCAACAGAACAGATCAGACATTTCGTTCCACAGACTTCAGAAAACCCTAGTTTTCATACGCGCTTTCTATTCACTAATCTTGTGTATATACGCGCTTTCATGCATATCAACCCGTGTATTCATCTGCACATATTGCAGAACTAATTTCACAACCCATACGCGCTTTCGCTTAAGCCAACCCACGTATATACGCGCTTCCTCTGTTACAAACTTGCGTATAGATCTTCAGAAATTTTAGGGCAGCACAATTCTTCAGAACAGATGCATAGCTCAGATTTTACCCTTCACTTCAGAAACATGTTCGCCTCATCTCAGATCTAAACATTCCATAAACAGATCTAGAAGATACATTTCAGATCTACAAATCCCTCTTCATCATTTTCTTCATAGGTGCATTATGAATTCAGATCTAGCATTCAACTGTTACCCATTCCATACAGATTTTCTTCAGAGAGAAGTATTCATTAAAACCCATACATCTTGCACACCATTTTGCACAATGAATTTCTTCTCCTTATATAGATTTAGCCTTTGTCAATACCATGAGCCAAAACCACATTACATCCGATGGTATTCCTGGACGGGATCAAATAGACAATCCAGCGCTCAATACAATGGGTCAATACCATGGTAAGAACCCCTGGTTTTATAAATTTAGAGCGCAATTAGGCATACACGACTTGGCACGTACTTTTCTGCGTGTATACGCTACTTCGTCTAAACAAACCCGCGTATGCTTTGTGACACACACTTTTCATCATTGTTCTAGATCTTACTGATATTTCTTTCTTCTGCACCTTCTGTAATGATTGTAGATACATCAGATTTACATCATTAACAAGCTCATCAAGTCAAGAACAACTTCATCAAGTAGGTTGCCATCATCTTCATCAAGTGGGTTGCCATCAAGGACAACACTCTGCATCATATTGCCAACACGACCCACCCAAGTGAAACCAAAATATCCTAAAAAACTATTGGAGCGTGCATCAAGCAATCACTCCTGCAACAAAAAAATCATAACAGAATTAGGTAAATCAGGATTTTACCAGCAAAACATCATTATCTTAACAGTAAAAGGAAACAAAACAGTTAGCTAGAGAGGTAAAATTTCATAATATTCAGAGGAGTGGCGAGAAGTGGCTAAGAACAAATGAGAAATCCGGACTTCATCATGTAATTCCATCTGTTATTCAGCATCCTCCACTCCCTAACTCTCATGATTTCAACTTCCCACTATGGAACAGTCGGTTGTGTTGTGCATGCTAAATTCCTTAGTGGGGAGATCTTGGAGCGACTGAATAAACCATAACCACGTGCTCTGCCAAAAACTCTTACTGTATTTCAAAATTGAAAACCAGATTTCAGAGGGGGTCTTAAGTGGTAAGCGGTATCGGAGAAGGGGGGTGTGAAATGATGAGAGCAAGACACATGAAGGAGTGAGTGGTAATAGATACTGCCTATTTCGGACACCCCCCCCCCATGGTTAAAGTTCAAAGGTCGGGGGGGTCCGAAATGTGTTAAGGACCGTAGTATGCATTGGGGTGAAGTGGAGGTGACGGAGAGATGCAGAGGGCTTAGCAGTGATGGGATGTGCAAAGACCGGATGGATATGGTGGAAGGCATGGTGGGACCAAACTGCATCGCAACTCACAAGCTTTAAGTTTTTTTATAAGCACGAAGGACGTAAACACCAAAAAAATGAAAAGTGTGAAGCGCGAGGGGAGGTAAGTGACATGGAGGGACATGAAGCAGTAGAGATAAACCCTAAACAGTGCAAAGTGTGAAGCGTAGGAAGGAGTGAAGTGACGTGGAGGTAAACTCTTAAATCTGTGAAGTGCGAAGCACGGGGAGAAAGGAGGTGACATGGAGAGTGGAGCCCACTGGATGGGCGGAGTTATAATGCGGCGAATGGTTATGTGGTAAGTGTATGAGGTTTCATATTATACGACACATATTGCAAGTGGCCAAAAGTAGGGGGTGGAGCTACTATGGTGGGGCAAACCACATCGCAACTTACACAAAATACTTTGCGGGCACTTAAGCGTAAGTTATAAATTGTGTGAAATGAGATATGCGACGCGCTAAATGCTACAAAGTGCGAAGAGGAAAAAGGTAAGGAAAATGCAGAATACAAGGGTTTGCATGTGGATTTGGGTGATGTATAAAGGTTGGATGGATCCCGCTTCATCGTATTGGTGAAAAACAAGGTTTGGCATAAGTCTTAAGAGGTAAGGTTAAAATCTTGCGGGATGCGAAGTGCAGGCAACAGGCAAGGCTTATATGCGTGCCACGGGTGAACAGGTCCCACCTCATCGCAAATCAAATTTTGCTCATTTTAACATTTACCCTTGTGCCCATCTTGAAAAACTTGTGATCTGTGTTTGCGATTTCAATCTCCGTCATTGATCGTTGCTTAGATCCAACGATCCTCACCGCTCCCCTGTCATGGTTTACTGACCTTGTCTCTTTGGGTGCACCCAGTCATTTCTTATTTGTTCACGGAATACTTGCCCCGTTTTCACGACTTCACCTGATTTAGCATTCACGGCTCGACCTGAACGTGTGCACGAATTGACCCAATCTTGTTCAGGACTCTGCCCTTATTGTTTTTCTATCTTAATTGTTTCTCTATTTCCTTTGTCTTCACTAATAGTAACTACTTCTTTGCCTCTACCTTGTGTTTTCCTTATAGGGACCACTTCTCCATGTTATGTGAGATCATAGGTCAACACTAGATATCAAGTAGAATTTGAGGTTTAGGGCTTTAGCCCTCATGCCTTATAAACTAGGAAATTTGGTGTTCAAGTTCTCGCCTCTTTGCCTTGAAAAAAATCCCTTCTTCCCTTGTTCTTTGGGGATCTGAGATTGGAAAAGGCCAACACTTTTGTGAAGGCCAAGACTACTTTAGGGTCGCATTTCTCTCAAGAATATTTTTATTTGAGGTGTTGTACATATTTACCCCCTGCACGTAAATTTTTGGTCGGCCACCTTTTTAAATACCCTTCAGACCTCCACCGTAACTAAAACCCTGATGCTCCCGTTTGATTCTACCGTCTCCGCCTAAAATACATTGTCCAAATGATTAAAACCCGCAATTTAAATTTTATTGAGCCAAAGCCCCTAGGGCCCTAGCCCCTTTCCTGATGCCGTCATATGACCCGAGCCCAAGAACCACAGGCCAAAAGAAAGCGGGCTTATTGTTTATATTCGGGCGTGATATCCACCGTCCGATCATGTTATATCAACGGAGCGGTGAACGTTTCATATGGAGGGGCCCCCATGCGCACGAAACCATGGTAACCCCCGCACCACTCTCATCGACACGACGGTATTTACCGCAGGGGCAGCGATCCCATACAGAAAGTGCCGCGTGTTTTTGGTACGGGTTTTAAAACCGCTTCCCCCACGCGTTAATGTCTGTACAATCGTCGGGCAGCGGGATTCACGAGAATCGTTGGATCTCTCGATCTCTATCCAACGGCAGAGGTGTACCAGAACCGTCCGTCCGTTATCCTGCGGCCGCTATATCATATGGCCCACCGTTATGTTGCTCCTGTCAATCCTCAGCCGTCGATCCGTGTTTGCCATCCAACAGTCTAGGGTGCAGTTCCCCCATCTATTCACTCCGCCACGTCGCCCTTCCACCTGTTCCTTCCGTATGTCCACGTGTTCGCCCCCGTGTGTCTAAAATATTTCCCCCGTTATATATATATGTGAGCGTGTGTTTTCGTTCATATTCCCCCATTTTATTTATTCCTCCACGACCAAACTGTTTTACGCGCTGCGCCTATTTACCTTCATCGCTTTTCTTCCGCCACCCTGTGTGTTCCTGTCCCCTGTTCGTATCCACGACGTAGTCTTCAACTCCACCTCCATCATCCCCGCCTCCATCTGTGTCGATTTTTCTAACATTTTGTGGGTTTTTCAGGTTTTAATATAACAGGAGGGTGGTTTAATTCACTGCCTCTATTGCAAAGGTTTGGGGCCCATAAAAGACGATTTCATGTGGGTGAAATTTAATGAAGAAGTTGAGGGTAGGTGCAAGAAATGACCGCCATTGAAGAAGACAAGGATGTGGACCTACAGAACTCTCCAGAGAAATTCGCCCTGCATTAAAGATCCAGGATTCAAATCCATAGCTGAGGGCCGAAAGTACAGTACAGAATTGCAGACTTTCTCAGGGCTCTTACGGCAGCAGATTTTCCCTCAGCTGCAGGCAACGCATTGTATATATTTTATTATTTATGTCTTGTATATAAGGAGATTTTTATCTCCCGGCATTTATTTCCATAGGCAGATTGTAAAGTACATACATTCATAGTTAGTCATTCATAGAGTGGGCGCGAATGTTTTCTGCCATTTGACTCAAAATAAGTCATTAAATGTTTTCTATCTACCTCCTCCTCAAGAATTCTCCACCTCATCTATAAATACCCAAAAAGAAGACATTGTAAGGGTTCCAGATTTCTATCAGCAAACTGTGCAGCGAAAAGGCTCTTGTATACATCTTGTAATATTTCCTGTATGAAGTTTCAGAGCCCGTAGGGTCTCAGTGAGGAGGGGTTATAACTGTAATGAGGATTCTGGTCTCTCGTATCTCACAGTATGTAATTTCTCTTATGTGCTAATACAATATCTCTTTCATGCTATTTATCTTCTTGTATCATGTTCTAGAATGCGAGTGGCTCACTAGTTTGCAGTCAGGATTCATCCTTGTTGATTCCCTTTCTGGAATTATTCAAGCGCTTTAAATAGGCCTAGTCATGGTATACTGTTTCATATTCACTTCATCCACATTTTCTGCTATATTAGTTGCTTGATGGGGGTGCTTTTAAAACGCCATTGTCATATAAGGATTCATAAATTGGTATGCCCTTATATGGTTATGTTGTGTATCTGGGTATCAATCTCATGTTAGCTAATATCTTCTTTATGTCTCTTCACTGCACTCACTCCTGATATTTGATTTCTGTGATATATTATCTGAACTGGCCCTCTTTACAGTAAGCGGTCTCTTAACTGTCTGATGCCTTTGTGTTGGAGTTTTACTTGATGTCCCTACATTATTCTTGTCTTTGTACCAGCTTCTGAGAGAGATTGGTCCCATTCAAAACTAATTTCCTTGTCCAAACAAGAGATAGTAAGTGAGTTCTTGGACTGACAACCCAAACTATAAAGGGCTCCTTGCTATATTAAGATGTCCTAGGCATTGGTCTATGGAAACTCTAGACTGTCTCTAGGAGGGTGACTAAATCATTGCCAACATCTTTCTGGCGCCATTGCCGGGGATACGAATTCAAGAATATCAGTTTCCCTGGGTCTCGACAAATTGTTTTCACTCTCTAATCAGGTGAGCACAGAGAGTTGAAGAGTTGCTTATCTCTCACCTTGGCGACTCCACTGGTCCTTATTTGATAAATCTTATTGGTAGTCCTGGCTCCTCGTAAGCCACATTTGAGGTCAGATACAGCTCAACTGAAAACACCCTACGTGTCTGACCCAGAGAAGATTATTCGTAAAAGAGTTTGGAAGGAGAGGAAGTCAGCCTGTGCTGAAAATCCTGAATATTCCGTCGAAGATCATCCGCCCTCTTCTTCTCAAGAATTTAGAACAGAAAATCCCGAGTTTTACTCGGATACTCCATGTAGAGGAAGTGCCTAGATTGAGGAAGAATCTCATCCTGCTTTTGAGGCTGAATAAATAAAAGAGGTCACAGAAGTAGTTGTTGTTAACCGTGAGTTATTCCCATCCACACCTCAGGCTTCTGTGCAATATATTCCCATTGTTATTCATACTCCACTTCCTCCTACTCCTCTCCCTTCATTTGTGTCTCAGACTGTTGTACAACCCCCACCTCCTCCAATGGCCAATGTTCCTGCATTTCTTTTGAACAAATACGCCCCACTGGCCTTACCCCAAGTACTGAATGATATGCCGCAAGATTATCTGAAGATTCTGCCGAGATTTAATGGTGAAAATGAAGTTGATGCTCAGAAACATCTTGAGACCTTCTGCTCTTTTGCAAAAAACTTAAATGTTGAACATTTGGATGCGGTCTTGAGATTATTTGTGCAATCTTTGGAAGGGGAAGCCAGAAAATGGTTTAAAACATTGGGAAATCGTTCTGTGACCACCTGGGACGTCATGGAAAATGTTTTTCTCAGGAAGTGGGGAGAAAAGAAAGATCACGGTCAATGTCTCACTGAATTTAATACAATGAAGAAGAAACAAAATGAGGGAGTGGCAGAATTTATCAAAAGATTCAACAAGTTATATCTGAGCCTGCCTCCCGAGATGAAGCCCCATGAAGCTGCAGCCAAGATAATTTTCATAGCAGCCTTTGAGTTTGATTTTGGCTTTGCATTAAGAGAAATAAAACCTGCCACTTTAGATGATGGACAGTCAGACGCTCTGGAATTGGAAGAAAACTTTGCCTCCACTGGAAAGTTAAAAGGAAAAATTGAACAAGATACTAGGAGGAGAGGCAAAGAAGAGGTCTCCACCTCTAATCAGGAAAAATATTCAGATAAAATGGATGAAATAAGTAAAATGATAAAGAAAATGGTCAAGCTGGAACTGGAAGCTAAGAATACAGCTCCCAAAAACTATTACAATGCTCCAAACAGAGGATACAATCCCCAGTATAGAAGACCTCCATTGCAGATATTGCCAAGGGAGACAAAGGAACAATAAGATCAGGTACCCCATCCCTTGTACCTGGAAGGACCAGCAAATGACTCCATTGGAGAGGCAGCTTATGGATTAGAAGATTCAAATTTGGCTTTTTCAAGTAATGATGATATGGAATGCCCGTTGCAAGATGAAGACGAAGAAGCGGAGATTGATCATTATTGCAAGAAGTTTGCTGATTTCATGCAAGCACATTTCAATGTCAAATATGATCTCAGATCTTCAAGGAAGAGGACCAGAACTCAGGACCAAGAAGAAGAGCCACCTCAGAAAGAAGCATCTGCTCAGAAGGAATCAGCAACCAAGAAGAACATAGAAAAAGGTAAAAATCCTTTAAACACTTCCTTGCAGTCAAATGATCAGATTCCTTCTTCTTCCAAAATAGTCAGTCCTCCTAATGCTGAGCCAGTGTCAAAAGAAACCAAGTCTTCAGTTGAGAATAAGGAGTCAAAAGAAGTAGTGATAGAAAAGCCCCTATCTGCTTTCAATTTGCAAAAATAACTTGAGAAGATTAAGATTCCTGTCCCTCTGACTAAGTTATTAAAACGGCCTGTCTATCAGTCTCAAGTTACCTCTTTTATGCTTCCTCCTGAAATACCAATTTCACCTGATAGTCTAAACCTTCAAGAAGAAAGACCCATGGTAGTCTTTGGCCCACATGTTGAGGAGATAGATCCTTCTACTCCTCCCTTTTACGTGTCTCTAGTCATTCATGACCTGCTGTTACATAACTGTATGTTATATTCTGCGGCCTCCCATAATCTTATGCCTTTGTCTGTCATGGAGCAACTAGGGCTGCAAATTACAAGACCGTATAAAGATTTATATTCATTTGATTTCAAAAGAGTTAAATGCTTGGGAATGATTAAAGATTCAGTGGTCAATTTGGCCCAAATTCCAGCAAAGAGTGTGGTCATGGACATTGTGGTTGCTAATATCCCAGCTCGCTTTGGCATGTTGCTGTCAAGGTCCTAGGGTACAAAGATTGGGGGGTCAATAAAATTGGATTTAACATATGCTACTGTCCCAGTCTTTGGAGGACAGGAAAGGAGGCTGTACCAAGAGACTAGATTTGTTAAAATGGTAACTAAGGCTGACTGCTCAGATAATTCTCCAGTCTATAACAAAGAGGGAGACTTCTCATGTTTAATGTTAGAAGAAAATCAAAATTATGCTCACGAACCCCTTTTTGGTCAAATCCAAGCTGAGCAGTCTAAAGGAGATCAAGAATCAGAAATTTGGACTTTGCATTTTGATGGAGCAAACTCAAGAGAAGGCAATGGAGCCGGGGTATTGTTAATTTCTCCTACAGGAAGATGGGTGCCACTGTCCTTCAAACTAGAATATGAGGCTACCAACAACGTAGCTGAATATGAGGCATTATTATTGGGACTGCAAACAGCTAGAAACATGGGCATCCAATGTCTGAAAGCGTTTGGGGATTCTGAGCTGGTAGTGAGGCAGATTAAAAATGAATGTCAGACTAAACACCCTCGGCTCAGATCATATAGAAATGAAGTTTGGGACATGATAGAAAACTTCTTCTCAGCATTTAACATACAGTTCATGCCCCGGGAGCAAAACAGAATAGCAGACTCTCTTGCTGTTGCTGCCAGTACATTCCGTCCTCCTCAGAATCCGCTTTTAAGATATGAAGTGGAGGTACGGTACAGACCATCCATTCCAGACAATATAAAGCACTGGAAGGTATTTGAAGATGATGAACAAATGAAGAGATTCATGGAGACAGTGGGAGAATTTACAAATACCGAGATTGATGATGAGAGGGAGGAAGAAGCTGAAAATTTTGCAGAAAACAAATGGGAAGAGAATATAGCAGGAAACAAAGTGCTGCAGCTGAAAGGAAATGTTATACCTAGAGGGCTGGTGCCTCTAGAAATATTATTTAACAAATATGATATTCCAGTGCAGCCAAACAAAGTGACAGAAGAAGATCAAGTGGGAGATTTGAATCTGGGTACTCATGCTGATCCCAAAATTGTTAAATTATCTAAAAGAGTCCCAGAAGAGCACAAAGAAAAATATTTGAAGTTGTTTCAATCTTACAAAGATGTATTTGCTTGGTCCTATCAGGACCTCAAAACTTTTGATGTAAATATAATACAGCATAAGATTCCACTGAGGGAAGATGCAAAGCCTTATAAGCAGAAGCTCAGACAGATTAACCCTCTGCTGCTTCCCTCAATTGAACAAGAAATTAAGAAATTACTGAAGGCCAAGATAATTGTGCCATTAAGGTACTCAGAATGGGTGGCAAATCTTGTTCCTGTTTGAAAGAAGAATGGAGAAATAAGGCTCTGTGTGGATTTCAGGAATTTAAATAGAGCATCATTGAAAGATAATTATCCACTGCCTAAAATGGACTACATCCTGCAGAAAGTAGTGGGAGCATCCAGACTGTCAATGATGGATGGTTTTTCTGGTTACAATCAGGTAGCTGTATTTCCAGAAGACCAGAAGAAAACTGCATTCACTACACCATGGGGAACCTTTATGTATGCCAGAATTCCATTCGGATTAATTAATGCAGGAGCTACTTTTCAGAGGGCAATGGACATAGCCTTTGTGGGAGAACAGGACAAGTTTTTGGTAGTTTATCTTGATGATATCACTGTGTTTTCAAAGGATGATGATGAGCATATTGAACATCTAAGAAGAACTTTTGAAAAATGCAGAAGGTACGGCCTATCCCTCAACCCTCAAAAGTCCTTATTTGCATTAGATGAGGGAAAACTCTTAGGGCACATTGTAACAAAGGATGGTGTGAAAATAGACCCTAAAAGAGTTGAAGTAATAAACATCATTCCTCTGCCTAGGAATAAAAAGGAAGTGCAGGTGTTCTTAGGCCAAATCAATTTTCTAAGAAGATTTATTCCTAACTATGCTGAAATAGTTAGGCATATAACTAATATGTTGAAAAAGGAGAATGAAGTAAAATGGTCCCAGGAGTCTAGAGATGCATTCACAAGGATAAAACAGGCATTTGCTGAAGCTCCTGTGCTAGCAGGGCCAGATTACAAAAAGCCATTTATGATTTTCTCATTTGCTTCCCCTCACACGATTGCTGGAATGTTATTGCAGAAAAATGAAGAGGGATATGAACAGCCTATAGCTTTCTTCAGCCAAGTGCTTTATGATGTTGAGTTAAAATATAATATATTGGAGAAGCAAGCATACGCCCTGGTTAAGTCCCTTAAAGCCTTTAGAGTATACGTTTTGCAATCGCATATTACTGCATATGTCCCCACAGCAGCAGTCAAGGACATTCTGGTTCAGGGAGACAGTGAGGGTAGAAGAGGAAGATGGATTGCAAAAATTCAGGAATATGATTTAGACATAAGGCCTACTAAGTTGGTTAAAGGACAGGGACTTGCCAAGATGTTATCTGAATCAAATCATCAGGCCTTGGGTATTAATTTATCCATGTTAGCAAATGAAGAATCTGAAAAAGAAGAGGAGTAGCAAGGACTGAAGTTGGCCACTCAAAAGGTACATGTGAAATACCTAACTAGTCCTTGGTACAAAGAAATTGTTGAATATCTCTTAGCACTTAGCTGTCCTCCAAGTTGTGATAAGATAAAGTACAGAGTTGTAAGGATGAAATCTCAGAAATACATGGTTGCTAATGGACAACTATATTGGAGAGACCCTTCAGGTATATTGCTGTTATGCCTCATAGAGAATGAAATAGAGAATATAATGACAGAATTTCATGGGGGAATATGTGGAGGACATAAAAGTTGGAGGGCTACAGCTCACAAAATCCTGAAAGCTGGTTTTTACTGGCCTAAATTATATACAGACACTTTTTTTTGGGTCAGAGCATGTGACAAGTGCCAAAGATTTGCAGAAAGACAGAAATTAGCACCATTGCCCCTCATTCCTATTCATGTAAATGAACCATTTCAGAAATGGGGATTAGATTTTATAGGAGAAATACATCCCCCATCAAGTGGCCAATATAAGTGGATACTAACAGCCACGGATTACTTCACGAAATGGGTGGAAGCCATACCTACAAGAAACGCTACAGATGCTGTGATAATGAAATTTATGGAGGATAATATCATATCTAGGTTTGGCTGCCCTACAAGAATTGTAACTGATAATGCACAAGCTTTCAAATCTTCCAGATTTGTGAATTTCTGCCAAAGGTATAACATCATCCTGACTCATTCCACAGCATACTATCCACAGGGAAATGGCTTAGCAGAGTCATCTTATAAAACCCTGGTGAGAGCCATGAAGAAAACAATCAGTGAAAATCAGAAGAATTGGGACTCTCAACTGAAGTTTTCTCTATGGGAAAATAGGATAACCAGCAAAAGAGCAACAGGGAAGTCACCCTATGAGTTGGTATATGGAAGAGCTGTTGTGTTTCCTGTGCAATTGGCTTTGCCAGTGGCACGTTTTATGAAGGAGAATCAGGAGGAACCAGATGATATGATCAGAGGAATAAATCAGTTGGTAGAATTGGAAGAAACACGGAATCAGGTAGATCAGAGGCTGATAGAATATCAGGAGAAAATGAAGAATTTCTTTGATCAGCATGCAAAGGATAGAAATTTTCAAGTTGGAGACCTAGTTCTTAGATGGGATGTTCGCAGAGCAGAAAAGGGAAAACATGCTAAGTTTGATCCGCTATGGTTTGGGCCATTCAAAATAGTGAAGCTGGGAAGGAACAACACTTTCTCTTTAGAAAATATACAGGGTGATTTGTTGGATGCACCCGTGAATGACCAATTCCTCAAGCCGTATTTCCAATTTTGACCCAGGCGGAGAATACTTGATTGTATATATTGTACATAAGTTGTTTTGGTTTTTAATCTTTATAAGGAAAAAGGATGTTGATAATTACCTGAAGGAGAAGCGTAGAGGAATTGAAGAACAGAGTGAAATATTCAGTGGTCTGCGTGTTCTCGACATGCCCGAGGACGAACATGTCGTCCCCAGATGGAGCCGATGTTGAACATATTTACCCCCTGCACGTAAATTTTTGGTCGGCCACCTTTTTAAATACCCTTCAGACCTCCGCCGTAACTAAAACCCTGATGCTCCCGTTTGATTCTACCGTCTCCGCCTAAAATACATTGTCCAAATGATTAAAACCCGCAATTTAAATTTTATTGAGCCAAAGACCCTAGGGCCCTAGCCCCTTTCCTGATGCCGTCATATGACCCGAGCCCAAGAACCACAGGCCAAAAGAAAGCGGGCTTATTGTTTATATTCGGGCGTGATATCCACCGTCCGATCATGTTATATCAACGGAGCGGTGAACGTTTCATATGGAGGGGCACCCGCGCGCACGAAACCATGGTAACCCCCGCACCACTCTCGTCGACACGGAGGTATTTACCGCAGGGGCATCGATCCCATACAGAAAGTGCCGTGTGTTTTTGGTACGGGTTTTAAAACCGCTTCCCCCACGTGTTAATGTCTGTACAATCGCCGGGCAGCGGGATTCACGAGAATCATTGGATCTCTCGATCTCTATCCAACGGCGGAGGTGTACCAGAACCGTCCGTCCGTTATCCTGCAGTCGCTATATCATATGGCCCACCGTTATGTTGATCCTATCAATCCTCAGCCGTCGATCCGTGTTTTCCATCCAACGGTCCAGGGTGCAGTTCCCCCATCTATTCACTCCGCCACGTCGCCCTTCCACCTGTTCCTTCCGTATGTCCACGTGTTCGCCCCCGTGTGTCTAAAATATTTCCCCCGTTATATATATATATATATATATATATGTGAGCGTGTGTTTTCGTTCATATTCCCCCATTTTATTTATTCCTCCACGACCAAATTGTTTTACGCGCTGCGCCTATTTACCTTCATCGCTTTTCTTCCGCCACCCTGTGTGTTCCTGTCCCCTGTTCGTATCCACGACGTAGTCTTCAAATCCACCTCCATCATCCCCGCCTCCATCTGTGTCGGTTTTTCCAACATTTTTTGGGTTTTGCAGGTTTTAATATAACAGGAGGGTGGTTTAATTCACTGCCTCTGTTGTAAAGGTTTGGGGCCCATAAAAGACGATTTCCTGTGGGTGAAATTTAATGAAGAAGCTGAGGGTAGGTGCAAGCAATGACCGCCATTGAAGAAGACAAGGATGCGGACCTACAGAACTCTCCAGAGAAATTCGCCCTGCATTAAAGATCCAGGATTCAAATCCATAGCTGAGGGCCGAAAGTACAGTACAGAATTGCAGACTTTCTCAGGGCTCTTACGGCAGCAGATTTTCCCTCAGCTGCAGGCAACGCATTGTATATATTTTATTATTTATGTCTTGTATATAAGGAGATTTTTATCTCCCGGCATTTATTTCCATAGGCAGATTGTAAAGTACAGACATTCATAGTTAGTCATTCATAGAGTGGGCGTGAATGTTTTCCGCCATTTGATTCAAAATAAGTCATTAAATGTTTTCTATCTACCTCCTCCTCCAGAATTCTCCACCTCATCTATAAATACCCAAAAAGAAGACATTGTAAGGGTTCCAGATTTCTATCAACAAACTGTGCAGCGAAAAGGCTCTTGTATACATCTTGTAATATTTCCTGTATGAAGTTTCAGAGCCCGTAGGGTCTTAGTGAGGAGGGGTTATAACTGTAATGAGGATTCTGGTCTCTAGTATCTCACAGTATGTAATTTATCTTATGTGCTAATACAATATCTCTTTCATGCTATTTATCTTCTTGTATCATGTTCTAGAATGCGAGTGGCTCACAAGTTTGTAGTCAGGATTCATCCTTGTTGATGCCCTTTCTGGAATTAGTCAAGCGCTTTAAATAGGCCTAGTCATGGTATACTGTTTCATATTCACTTCATCCACATTTTCTGCTATATTATTTGCTTGAGGGGGGTGCTTTTAAAACACCATTGTCATATAAGGATTCATAAATTGGTATGCCCTTATATGGTTCTGTTGTGTATCTGGGTATCAATCTCATGTTAGCTAATATCTTCTTTATGTCTCTTCACTGCACTCACTCATGATATTTGATTTCTATGATATATTATCTGAACTGGCCCTCTTTACAGTAAGTGGTCTCTTAACTGTCTGATGCCTTTGTGTTGGAGTTTTACTTGATGTCCCTACATTATTCTTGTCTTTGTACCAGCTTCTGAGAGAGATTGGTCCCATTCAAAACTAATTTCCTTGTCCAAACAAGAGATAGTAAATGAGTTCTTGGACTGACAACCCAAACTATAAAGGGCTCCTTGCTATATTAAGATGTCCTAGGCACTGGTCTATGGCAACTCTAGACTGTCTCTAGGAGGGTGACTAAATCATCGCCAACATGAGGATCCAAAATTCAAGTGTTGGTAGGAGCCAACACTTTTTATGAAAGCCTGGATTGCTCTAGGCTTAATTATATTCAATGTGAGATTTTATTAAGGTATCTGAAATTTGGGTGTGCAATAGGTCTTGATGCTCCACTTTGAGCCAGATGTGTTAGCACTCTATATGTGATAAACAACAGGTCCTATGCTAGAAAAAATACACAAGTAAGGTTATTTGAGGATGGCATATGAAAACACTTCTATGAAGGCCCAGATGTGTCCTAGGACCAAAGAAAAATATTCTAGACTTTATATGGCGCCCTCGTCACATAATACTATTTTGCTTCACATTAGTTACTTTATACAAGGATTAGAACTAAGGTCTAAGAATCTAAGGATGGTAGAGTCGAATCTCAATTTTAGTGCTAGAGGGTTGGAGGACTAGCGAAAAATTTTCATAGAGGAACCTTTCCATAAGTTATCTATAATTTTGAGGATCCATGGGTGGAAAATGATTACACAAATGTGCAAGCCTGGATCTAGCTAAGGGTGAAAAAACTTACAGTGTAGCAGAGGGTTTTGTAGACTTCATGTTGTGCTGAAATGTAAGTGTCATAGGAGCTAGGAAAGGGACACATGGATGCCACATAATAGTATAATGAGGACATGGCCTAGGAAGACATGAATTAGGGGTGGACCCCACCATTCTTTTCAAAGGAATAAAGTAGAGAGTGGCATATAGATGTTTAGTCAATATTAATTGAGGGGACCCCCTCATGGTTGATGTTTAATGAGAAGGGGGTAAAATTTGGGATTAGTGCCAAACTGTAACACCCTCCTCCCATATTTACCGAAGCTACCTAGTCCACCGGGGTACATTAGGGGAATTTTGAGGTCTAAAATGGGCCTCCTAAGGAAATTATAAAATAATAGAGAAAATAATAAAATAAGATTTGATGACATCATCAAATTTTAGAGGGAAAAAAGAAAAAACTACTTTTTCAACTCGTATTTTCAACTTATCTCCCAAATTTTTTACTCAAATTTCGAGCGAGAGTACTAATTGGATGCAAAAAATAATTCCCTATCCAAGGAGTACCCATGTTGCATACTTTCAATGGACCCTACTACTCGAAAAATGAGAAATACATGAAAAACATGATTGCAATCACATTTTTTCATGTATTTCTCATTTTTCACGTAGTAGAGTCCATCAAAAGTATGCAACATGGGTACTCCTTGGATGATGAGTTAAATTTTTCATCCAATGAGTACTCCCACTCGAAATTTGAGTAAAAAATTTGGGAGATAAGTTGAAAATACGATTTGAAAAAGTAGTTTTATTATTTTATTATTTTTTAATATTTTTACCCTTTTACTTAAAAAATGGTGAATCATCCCCCATGGTTGACATCATCATCTTGAATCCTAATCGTTCTTATAAATTTTATTTTAGTTGTCCATTTTTCTTAGGAGGCCCATTTTAGACCTCAAAATTCCCCTAATGAAAATGTCTTGAATATTTATTATGATATGATTCAACTCCCCAAGTAAATTTAAGGAAGTGGAATTGACAAACCAAAACCAAATTAACCTTTCTCAAAAGATACAGGACCCCTATTGGATAACCAACCACTTTAGGTGCACAACCCCTGAGTTAAACTACTCTTTGACTAAACTAGACCCGCAGTCACACCCACAACAAGCCATACATATGATTGGAACTGTCCAGTCACATGCACGGCAAGGGAATCCATGCGACTGCATAATTTTCCAGCCAGTTTTGTGCCAACGACCCTAGATTCTGAGCCACTTTTTCAAGGCTAGACTCGGGCCTTTTCCCGTAACTTGATGAAATTATCAGAAATTATAAATAACAATATGACAAGGAATTTAATGCAAAACATGAACAATGACCTAACTTGAAAAGGCCTTTATTGATAGAAGTTTTGTCAAACACATCATGAACATGTAATCTACAGGTCATATAAACACATATAAGCATGGAGATTTCATATTTATTTGAGAATCGTCAAGAAGGTATGATGCTCTCTCATAATAACTAAAATATCATCTATTAGGTCATGCAGTCATTAGCATTTCATTTACTAAACAAAACATGATGAGATCCATAACTAAATTATGCCATAAACCATGCTTATAACAAGCATATAACCAACAGATCAACAATGATAGAACAACCATTATAATCACATAATAACAAACGCATTTACACATAATGCACAAGAGTAAAATAGCTCTTATAAACATATGCAAAATGTAACCAGGTTAGGGACTACCACATACCACCCAACCATATATTGGGTTGAACCAAATATTTATTTTATATAATCACCCATGTGCCATATTACAAGCATGAATGTGGGACTCACAACAAAACAAACCAAGTATTCCCCAGGATTTACCATGTATCCCACCATTATAGGCCAAGGAATTCCTAGGCCCGAAACCCTCATCTTTACATCATCTCTTTATCCTGTATCCCGCCAATGGATTCCTAGGAAAAATAATAAACACACACTACGGGCTTTACTGCAATCCCTCCATATACTAGCCAAGGGATCACTAGGCGCTAACAAGAATGGATGCCTCTGTATTTATCCACCTAAATTGTGAGGAATTTTTATGTCTCCACCCTCTAGGATTTACTGTGTATCCCTCCATAACTGGTAAATGGATTCCTACCCATAATGAGGGTATCTACAACCAGGATTTATTGTGCATATATTCATTACTAGTCAAAGGATTCCAAAGCCTTGATACCACCCAACTCAATTTCGAAACCATCTAGAAATCCATATCAACCAAGTAAAAGAACCCCATCACACCATGGTTATCCGGAAATGGAAAGGAAAGGCTGAGAACCACTGTCACACCTATAAAAAACCATGCCAATGACAGCAAGAGAACCAAATACACACATTCATATATCATGCATGCTAAAAATAGAAAGGGAATCATACATGCAATTCGATACCTGCATGTAATCTTGATGAAGCAGTTAGATCCAACTCTTCCTTAATGCTTAATATTTATTTGCCTTTGCCTTTTTTTCCCCTTCCTTTCCTTTCCTTGCTCCAATGATAGATTGCTCCAAGAATGCTCTAAGTGTGAAATAGTATGTGAGAGAGATAATAGAGAGAGGACTCCAAAACTAAACTAACAAAAGCTAGGAACTGATACTCATAAGCCTTTTTATCTATGAGGCCTTTAATTTATTCAATTTTTCATTATTTTCTTTGTTTTCCTCCTCACATGCAACCTGTGACCTTTCACCTTCCTTTTCTCCTTGTTTTCCAGGTAAATTCCCTCTACAAACAGAGGCGATCCGCTAGCCCTAGGGTGGGTATAACAACTACGGGAACATACTAACATCTACCTTCCTAGATTGTAAATGAAATTCAGAGCAAGGAATATGACCTACATTGTCCTGATGCTATGTTTTCATCTTCCGTCGAAGCTTCTTGATCCGTTGCTCTCCTCAAGATTGATACACGTTGTTTCCAACGTCAGATTACCTATACAGATAGTCAAGACACCATGATAAGCGTAAAATCATGACAAACATAAAAAAATTACAATCTATATAATTGATCAAGGAATGCTAGAAATCTCATTATAAATGTAAACAAGAGTGGAAGATAAACATCAGATGCATTCTATTATAATAAAGACAAGGGGAGTTTACAACCAAGCCTTGATGTTGAGGCTCTCCTTCGACAGGTCTATATCCAAGCACGTTTGCAACACCCTCACACACAAAGGTCCAAGATCTCACCATATTCCCAACACACAAAAATGATCACACTCTGCACTATTCTCCCGAAGCTATAATTGATTATCCTTTCTATCATCACTAAGGCTGTGGAGATGAAGGAGGTCTCCTTATATAACAATGGAGGAGGAGGTTATGGGCCCTCAAATAATGGGAAAAGAGCTTATCCTTTGGATTATTTCCTATTTCTTGGGAACAAGAAGCCCAAAGGAAATTCCTCGACCATATCCTCAAAACAAACTTCCAACTCACTGCCTCGCGAAGCTTCTAGTCATGGAAACTTTGCTTCTATTTAAAAAAAAATCCAAAAGAGGCTTGGCGCGAGCCTGACATTAAGACAGAGTGTCGATCAGCGTGGGCCTTAGTGTAAATCTCTGCTATTGGTGCGGGTCAAACACTGGGAGAAAGCGCCAACCTTGAAAACCAGGTTTTTATAGGAATCTTCCAGCAAAGTTGTAAAGGGAGATGATTTGGCAGACAAAATGTGGTTTAGGGGTATGTATTCCATGCTTGGAAAGTACACAAGGGTCACTGTATGGGTCCTCCAGGATCAAGGAAGAGGGAGTACAGGGAAAGTGACAAATTTCCCTATAACAGATGCCCCCTAAAGTATGAAGTCCGAACATGAGTGAGGGGTGAAATGCTTTACAAGTAAGTGCAAAGAACCAGACACTGCTATCGGGAGACCTAGAAATCAAGCATAGATACATATACATAACTGAAATCTCTAATTAAAATACATGAATCCATGTTATAGGCACAGATATCCATAAAGAAGAGGATCATGTGAATGGATCCTCAACATGGATGCAGGAATCCGAATGAAGGGATCATATGAAATAGATCCACGACATGGGCACAGCCATCTGTATAGAGATGATCAAAACAAGAGGATCCGTGGTATGGTTGCAACCATCCATATAAAGAATTGTGTATATAATCATGAATGACTCATCACTCCTCGCAACCTAGACTTTTGTGATCGAAGCCTAGGGTCTTGCACTCCAACACCACCTGATCAAAGTACAAATTCCAACATGTGAATAGAGAAACCACCCATAATATCAATGGCACTCACGGTACTACTAGTACAATCCACGGAATGTGAACAGTGAGCTGAAGTCGAACACCCATGAAATCACCCGATCAAAGGCCAATGATGTTAACCTGTCATCGAATGCGAAGAACTTGCCATTAAGGCATGCAAGCTCTAATGTACCAGAAAGGAGTCTCTAGATTGACTTCCCGGATAATGAGTTGAAGTTGACAAGAAGCGATCCGTCGAAGGACGGTCATAATGAATCCCACGTCATCGATGCGAAACAAAGAAGGTAATATAAGTGTGAATGAAGACTGAAACAAAGGATCAAGGAATGTACAGAATGAAGAAAGATTTTCTATTGAACATATCAGTGACACGACTCCGGAATTTGGCAGTATTTGACTCAAATAGGATCAGAGGTCATGTTGACAATATTTCTAATCGAATGAGAGGCAAATGGATTTCCCAAACTCATGGTGGCAAAGTGACATAGTGAAGATATCCCAACTCGAAACGAACTATAGACAAGTTTCATGTTCAAGAGTGACATACTGTCGACACAACTGATGAAAAAAAACTTCCATTTTCCCCCACCATTTCTGGCGAGTACCTCTTTATTTTTACACAAGCTTGAAGTGGATACCATATTGTTGTCGTATAAGTTTTCCCTTCAAACAAATCCATCCTAGTACATTTTACGAGCCCTAGGAAGGAGGAAATCGGTGACATCATGATGACTATGTCCGATGTCATTTAGTTTTAACGAGTCTGACAAAGGAAGAACTCGGAAAATTTTCATGTTTAGAGAGTTTTAAAAGAAAAGGAAAAGAAAACTTCAGCGAGTCCCTTTTCATAGGTACCCTCACATATCCGAAAATGTAGAAAATGATATCTGAGAGAACCTCTTAGTCGCGATAGGCTAAGGTATTCTTTTTTTGTAAATAATCTATCCCAGCTTGAAAAAGGGGTAAATGTATACTCGGTAGATATCGTTTTTGATCCATTTAACAAGTTCAAAATGACAAGAGTCTCGACAATCTTTTCAATTTTTAAGAGTCAAAAAAGAGCTGAAAGTTGACTCCTTGTGGAGGAACAAGTTGTATTAAGGGTAGAAACTAGTTCTAGTGATGGTGGAACTACTCAAAACAAGTAAAGGTCAAGAGGTTGGCTAACAAGACCACTCATTGCAGCGGTTCCTTGGGAATGGGTAAAACAATCAAGTGAAGGCATATGATCGACCAAGCATATGGTGATGAAAAAATGAGAAAACCAAGGCTCATATAGCAAAACAGGCTGATAAAATGGCAATCACAAGAGGTAAAATAAGAATAGTTTCATTTTTACCCAAGCTTGAAATCAGGAAACTCTACTTGAGGTTGGTTTCATTTTTACACAAGCTTGAAACTTTGTAGAAAACTATGCTTGAAACCGGTTTCATTTTTACACAAGCTTGAAACGAAAACAAACTATGCTTGAAAATTGGTTTCATTTTTACACAATCTTGAAACAAAGATAAAATACGCTTGAAAAACAGGGAAAAACGGGCATGCCCCAGCATGGTGACTCAATTTGAGGTACATGCCCCCCAAGCTTCAGTCCATATGAAAGGTAGATGGAGTGAAGGTTCAAATTACGAGAGCAAGAGAAAGACTCGACTGGGATTTTATGAGATCGTACCAAAGACTCGAATTGAACAGGAACATGTTTCATTATTTTAATGAGGTTGACACATTAAAATAACTATCCTCGTGAGCTAATTCATTTTTTAACGAGGTTGACATAGAAGACGAACTATCCTCAAGAACTAATTCATTTTTTAATGAGTTTGACATAGAAGATGAACTATCCTTAAGAACTAATTCATTTTTTTAATGAGGTTGACATAGAAGATGAACAATCCTTAGACGAGCTTGTTTCATTTTGAAGGAGCTTGGCACAAGAAAACAAACTATGCTCCAATGATATTGTTTCATTTTTTAAGGAGCTTGATACAAGAAAACGAACTATGCTCCAACAACAACTCATCATGTCGAATAAGAAGTCATAGCTTCCAAGAGGTTCTCATCTAATGGAAGGAAAACATCTTGGAAGTCAAGACCCAATGCCCCCAGCACACAATGCAAAATTCCACTATCATTGAATGTGGGCATGGGATAGGTAGCCACATAATTAGCCTGTGGTGGGGAAGAGACAATCGGTGGATAAAAATCTGGCAGAGACGATGGCGGGCCAGCTGGCACTGCAGGACCAAAGAATGAAAGTTGATCAATGGTCACGATTTGCCCTTCATGTGGAAAAAAAATCACACGAAAGAGGGAAGAAACAAGTGTGCCCATGGCATAAGCATAATCATGCCCCAAGAGAAAATTGAAATCTAAGGGGCCTGGAACAACCATCATGTCGCTATGGACGGTTTTCCCTCCCAAAGTGATAAGCAACTTCGGAAGGATCCCTAACGGTTGACTGGTTCCTCTATTAAATTCCAATGGATTCTGTGTAACAGGCATAAGTGGTGGAGAACCAAAATCTTTCCAAGTACTTGAAGACAGAACACTATCAGATGAACCTTCATCTATAATCGCACTAGGTACGATCATATCGAAGACCTGTACTGTGATCTCCAAAGGCACATAAGAAGGAAGGCGATATCCCGCAAATCAACTCTAATCAAATGAAATGGCCAGACTACTTGGAGGGGGTACCATAGAACTAAAATGGTCATCCCCTGGTGTTACCAGGGCAAGAGGAGCATCCTCTTAGACCTCAGATGCGGGAGCAAGAAGATAAACTTCTTGATCCACAGGGACAAGAGAATATTTCTCCAAGTCTGAAGAATATGAGGAAATAAGAAGAAAGTGAGGGGAATGAGATCCACTCTCGATGGAAAATACCTGATGAACCACAGGCGGGACCAGATCAACCGATTCCTCGACCAATGGTTGGTTGGGAACGGATTTGTAAATTTGAATTTCTGAGGGAACGGGATCGACCAAGCATGACTCTTGACCAATCATTGAATCAACTAGCAGGGGGCTTGAAGAAAGCTTCTGGTAACCAACCGGAAGGCAAGGTGTAGAAACAGTAGGGTTGTCCAACACTCTCTTGGCTTCATCCATGTACAAAGGTGAATGGGATGATGCCCTTCACACAACTTACAAGGATTGGTAATCTTACCCCGTTTCTTATGAGTCTTATCATGGCTAGTCGAATTTGTGCCACCAATATAAATTCTAGAGGCAAAAGGAAACAGCAGACAGTCATTAGACCATGCTTCAAGTACCTTGGGAATGCCAGGGAAATCTTGAAGAAAGTGGTCACCTTGCACAACATGCAAGGGAATTTGACTTTCCACAAAAGGTTGCATGGTTTATCAATGGACGGTGTCTGAGGCGCAATAGCCACAGAGCTGGCCTCTCTCTTATCTGACTTCTTCTTCTTTGTGTTCTTCTTATTCTGCTTAGCCACCTGGTTACTAGAATCTAGAGTTTCACCAGGCGAAGTAGAAGAAGAGGATGAAGGAATTGGAAAAAAAGGGGAGAGGTCCACCTTAGAATCAACATGATGTTGTCTAGGTGGAGGGGATGGTTGTACAGTGGGTGGAATACTCGAGACCACAAAGGTGGAGAATAACCAAACAGCCAACCCAACAGTTAACCCAGGAAGGGACAATGTTTCCATATAAGGAGCACCAACATTCCCAAAAACAGGAAAAGGGCCAGGATTCCCTTCGGAGGGGATTCCTTGGTTTGTAAACTCCAGAAAACTTGCCATTTGGAAACAACCATAAAACCAAATGCTAAGGAAAATAAATTTAACGAGGAATATTTCGTGGGTAGTTAATATTTTAAGACACTGAAACAACTCTTTGTCGTTTCATATTTTAAGAGTTGAGAAATAGGCAAAAGGTGACTCTATCACTTTCAGGTTGAACGAGCGTGAAAGTACAAGCGCTCGATGATCTTCTCTCTTTTAGAGAGTCACGAAAAGACCAAAATGAATACTAAGGTAATCTAAGAAAGAGGGTGTACCAAGTTTCCATGAATTTCCATAAACACCTTAGTGATCAAATGAAAGAGAAATGACCAAGGACTTAATGTACAAGCAGGTAGTCTCCCCGAATGTTGTGTTCAGTGTATCATGGTTACAGGGTAGCAGACTCAGCTTCCTATGGATAAAGGATTTGAACCTATGAGGGTCTCCCTTTATATACGCAATGGTACGGGGAGCACAAGTCCATACTAGTGTTGTCTAAAGCCAGGTGGCGAATGACAACTACTAGGTTTAACGATGCCGAAACACGTCACTAGCCTAGACCTCTAAAAATGTTTGTGTTAGGTTCCAATGCTTCCTTAGGGTAATTGAATAAATTTTACAGTTGATCTTGAATTAATGTTTTAGTTTCAACGCCCTATCGAATGTCATCTGAAAATCTCTTATATGCAACTATATGAGAAAAGAAATATTTCAATTTGATGAATGTTATCTAGTTAAGGGAAGAGTCTCAAACAATGATGCAACAAACATTAATACTGCAAATGGAACTTTTTCCTAACTAGATGACTTTCACTATCCAAAAGTAATCTAAAACATTCAATGATGTGAATTATGCAATGTAATCGATGCAAAATCCTCTTTTTTGAAAACTATGCAATTGTAATCTATGCAAAATTTCCTTTTTCTTTTGAAAGAATAAGAATTCACTCTATGCAAAATTTCCTTTTTCTTTTGAAAGAATAAGAATGCACTCAATGCATTTTTCGACAAAATGAGAATCTACTTAATGCGTGCTTTTAATGAAAGAGAATGCACTCAATGTGATTTTTAGCTTTCAATCATTAAACAATGTAATCTAATTTCAATGATGGATCTCAAAAAATACTTTTCAATGCAATGTGATCTAATGCATTATAGCAAAAAGAAAACTCTGAGATGAAAACTAAATGAACGCAAATTTCCTTAATGGAAGGATGAATGCAAAAGGGATGCAAACAAACACTAAGAATGCAATCATTGTTTCAAACACTTTGTAATGAAATTCCTCAAAAGGCTACAAGACATATGAGTTCAAGAAAAAGAGGACTTCCAAAGTGTGGGCTCAAAAAAAGGCATTCATTCCCTTTTACATCAAGTAATCATAGAAAGAAGACTCTTCAGTGGAACAACGAGCAATTTAATCTATGCTCACAAGCGAACAAGCGGACCAAATGAACTCGGAAAGACACTTGAAACTTGAACACTCAATAAAACAAAAAGCAAAAGGCAATCAACTAGATATGGCTCACCAAGAAAGCAGACTGACTCAATCAGCAGGGTGATGTCCCGTGAAGCATGCAACCAGGCAATTGATGCACAGTCCTAGAAAAACTAGGATGTAAGGATGCACACCCAAACAAGAATAATAACCAAAAAAACAAAACCAACAAGCCAATCAAACCCACTTGAGTGAAGGGGAGAACATGTAAATCATACAGAGAAAAGGATCAGAAGAAAAAGACACAATGGTGAAGGATTTAAGGAAAAACCTTAATTTTTCATGCACCATGAAATTGGCACGACTTTTGTGGCTGAAACTAGTGCCAACTGGCACTACTAGCTAACTGAAAACTAGTTCCAATGGGCCAATGGCCCATTGGCATGACTTGCTAACTAACAACTAGCACCAATCGGCGCGACTGTCAGAAAAATAAAAGCACCAATGCCTAAAAAAGAAAAAACAAAGAATGTATCCTAACCAATACCAGACTCACTACTTCAAGCAAAAACTAAAAGATTGTAATTGATGAAAAACATACGAACAAACAGGGAAATGGTCATTCGACTAAACTCGTCGAATGATGAAGACCTCAAAGAGTGAAAAACTCAAAGGAAACTCCCCGGCGGAGTCGCCAATTTGTTGTCCAGGTAAATCCCCTCTGTAGACAGAGACAATCCCTCTAGCCCTAGGGTGGGTCTAGCAGCTACGGGAACATACTAAAATCTACCTTCCTAAATTGTAAATGAAATTCAGAGTAAGGAAGATGACCTACCTTGTCCTGATGCTATGTTTTCGTCTTCCGTTGAAGCTTCTTGATCCATCACTCTCCTCAAGATCGATACACGCTGCTGCCAATGTCTGATTACCTGTACAGACATTCAAGACACCACGACAAGCATAAAATCATGAAAAACATAAAACAATTACAATCTATCTAATTGATCAAGGAATGTTATAAATCTCATTTTAAATGTAAACAAGATTGGAAGATAAACATCAGATGCATTTTATTATAATAAAGACAAGGGGAGTTTACAACCAAGCCTTGATGTTGAGGCTCTCCTTTGGCAGGTCCGTATCCAAGCACGTTTGCAACACCCTCACACACGAAGGTCCAAGATCTCACTATGTTCCCAACACACAAAAATGATCACACTCTGCACTATTCTCTTGAAGCTATAATTGCTTCTCCTTTCTATCATCACTAAGGTTGTAGATCTGAAGGAGGTCTCCTTATATAACAATGGAGGAGGAGGTTATGGGCCCTCAAATAATTAGAAAAGAGCTTATCCTTTGGAGTAGTTCCTATTTCTTGGGAACAAGAAGCCCAAAGGGGAATTCCTCAGCCATATCCCCAAAACAAACTTCTAGCTTGCCGCCTCGGGAAGCTTCTAGTCATGGAAGCTTCACTTCTATTTAAAAAAATTTCCAAAAGAGGCTCGGCACAAGCCCGACATTAAGACAGAGCACTGATCGACACAAGCCTTAGTGTAAATCTCTGCTATCGGTGCGGGTCATACATTGAGAGAAACTGCCAACCTTGAAAACCAGGTTTTTATAGGAATCTTCCAGAAAAGTTGTAGAGGGAGATTATTTAGCAGACAAAATGTGGTTCAAGGGTATGTATTCCATGCTTGGAAAGTACATAAGGGTCACTTTATGGGTCCTCCGGGATCAAGGAATGGGGAGTGCAGGGACAGTGACAAATTGCTCTATAACACTCCTTAATTCCATTATTATAATAAATAAAATTCCAATTAATGTCTCTTTCCTTTCCAAATCCTTTTCCTATTTCCCTTAGTCATAACAAGCCAAATGAAGACCCATACTAGGATGTTTTCGCCAATATTTAGATTGGAATACATGTCCCATGACCTTGGTATTATATTTCCTTTATTAAATTTTTAACATGAAATTTTAATTCGAGGTTGTTGTAGACCCCTCCCCCTTTGGGGAACACCATTCTTGGTGTTCAATGACACATACAACCAGCAAAACAATTGAAAAACCAAAACATACTACTTATGGAGCTTTATTACTTAACTTGATGTAGTATTTACAATGAACATCCTGTTGAAAATTAACCAACATGAAAAACATAAAAACATGATGCCCATACCACTTATTGGAGATTTATAACACATATCATGGCGGTATTTACATCCATATACATATATAAATATACCAAAACTGATTTTTCCTCAACTATAAAACAAGGAAGGATACATAGACCGCATATGATCAAGCATCTCCCATGTAGCTTCATCGGGCCCAAAGTGCTTCCACTGCACTTTAACCTTCTTGATTGTTCGATTCCGGAGCATGCGCATATTTATCTGCAAAATATACTGAGGTTTCGGCTAGAATTCTCCTTCTGGTTCCACCTATAATACATAACAATCAATAACATGATCAACATCCTTTACATATATTTTAAGCAATGAAACATGGAAAACATCATCGACTTTAATTTTCGGAGGCAGTGCAAGTCGATAGGCCACTTCAAATCCTATCAAGGATCTCAAAAGTCTCGTAATACTGAGGTGAGAACTTCGCACATTATTGTCCTTTGAGATAATTTGGGTCAATTAATTGTGCTAGAGCATCTATAATATCTTGTTTTCTTTAATTTTGGGGTTTTAGATGACCAAAGTATAAATAAATTGCATACAGATGTGCGTAGCTCTAGATAATATTAATTAATAAGGAAAGGGCCATTGCTTTACTTCAAACAGTGATTTGATATTGCATGTGTGAAAGAAGAAAATGTAAGAAAGTGTGATGAATTAAATATCCAAATTGAATGTTTAATAATTATAAGTGTGAAAGATTGTCAAACAATGTTTAAAAACTTAACAAAACATATTTAACTTTACGAAGATGTTGATAAAAAATTGATGTAGGGACTTATAAAAATAGACAGTTCAATAATTCATTTTCTAATAAATAATAAACTCAGAGGATTTAAGATAGAATGAAACAGAACTTTTTCTTACCTAATTATCTTCATAAACATTAAACAAATGCAAAAACCAATATGTAAATGAAAACTGGAAAACTTACAAGAGAACAAACTGATTGAAAAAAATACAGAATCCTTTTATTATCATCAATGATGAAAGCTCATACAGTTTTATTTACAAATTCTCATCCAAGGGTGCAACCCTTAATAACTCGAATGCAGAGCTATTTATACTAGTTTCTATCACTTAAAAAAAATTTAAACTAATTACAATAATAGTATCAAATAATAGGAAAACAAAACTGATAAGTGATCTGTCACTGTTTTTTAGGAAACAGTTGATGATGCGGCCCAAAAATGTTGTTGCGCTGGCATGCTATTAGAGTCATAAATTACTCAATGGTTTCACATAGCTTATCCCATATTTCTTCACTCCAAATTTCTAGATTTACCACCTTTCTAAAAACTTCATCCACCTTTGTGTATCTTTCAAATGTTGGCTTGTTGAGAAACAGATGTTTGATTTCATGTTTTATAATTAAATCAAACTCCAAAGTTTCAAGAAAGGCCTTTCCAGTTATATGACCTTTAATCCCTGCAAACTTTTCCTCGTCCATTGCAATGGTATAAAACTTTTTGCAATTCCTCCAGATTGATCAGTCTTTCATTTGGAGCTACAAATCCAGGCAGTCCCTTCTGGTTCAACATATTAAACTTTGAATGGAACCTGTGGACAACAATGTCCAAGGTTTGACACTTTGTCTCTAGTTGATTAAGTAAATTCTTCTTTTGTAGAACCTTTTTGATCTCCAAGATGGTGGTTTTTTGTTATGAAACTAGCTCCAAAAATAGAAGAAAAGAGAGATCAATGCCTTAGAAATCAGCCACTTCGAGGGGGAAACCTCCAATACATTACATAAATGAAAAATTCTTGGATGATACAAATGAAAAAATCTCTTTTCTATATATAGGAGAACATGGGGTCACAATATAATCCTAGTCGACCTAACAATAATAATGTAAGGGCAAAATAATAACAATATGGGGTTACAGGGGTACAAAAATAATAATAAGGGGGCTACACTAACAACAATAAGGGGATACACTAGTATTATACGGACCTAACATGCCCCTCTCCTTCAAACAATTTTTGCCCTCAACGCTTGATTATTTATGGATGCTTCTGTATAAAATTCTCATCCTCCCATGTGGAATCTTCAACGGGTAAGTTCTTCCACTTACTGAGATACTCTGAAATTTATTGATTTGATAGTTGTCGAGTTCTTGTTTCTTTGATTGCTTCAAAACTTCTTTCGCTACGATGTTGATCTTCCTGTTGTTTCATTCGATTCTACACCAAAGTTAGGTTTGTAGGTTTTAACCCTGAACAAAAATTATCTACTCATGAATCTTATAATAGAAGATAAACAATAGCGAGAGCATAAAACATAAAATAGATAAACACAGATATTTTCCCCTGGATCCCAAATCGGGATGACTAGCTTGATTTTTCATTATATTGCTTTTACTGTTACAATACATATATATACATGCCGAAGCATACATAAACCCCAATCCATAAACCCTGGATTAGAACATAACCGTATTTCCCTTGACTGGATCTACAAAAATACCAAGGGCTGAAAACCATCGTGCCCCAATACCATGTGCAAAACCATGCACAAAACCATGGACGCGGACTACCCACCGGAAATTAAGGACCAACAATTTAACACATACCTAACAAGGTTATCCTTTGAGAGTTGGAGAACTTGTTTTTGATGCTCAATGTAATCTTCCACTATTTTATCATCCATATTAGCTTTCATTTGATCCTTCAAACCGTCTAACTTAGCCTCCATTTTTTCTTTTAAACCATATATGTCATCTTTGATTTCTCTTTTTAAGATCGAAAATTGTTGCACTTGGTACCGTAATTTTGATAACTCATACTGCAATTTTTCCTCTTCATGCATCATATTATAGCTTTATAAGGGCTTAATGGGTGTGGAATTATTTTTAGGAGGCATTATATAACTCAATACTGATATCTATTCTTTAATATGCCCTTGGAATCCCTTCAAACTGATTTTTCCAACAAGACTTACGCAATTTGAAAACAAATACACACATTTTTATTGTTTTTGAGGAGCTCGATATCGAAACTGAATTATCTTTGTGATTTAGGATCTTCAATATCTAAAATTCAGTCTTATATTAGCCCTCTAAATCTTATTTTGAATGCCATAGGTCTGACCTAATTTGGATTCTTCAAGAAAACGTTATGCCCAGTCTCCCACAATGACCTAATTATGGACTAGTTCAGTAGTACAAACTTGTACGACGTGCCACGTGTCATTGTTTCCTCCTTTGGATCTTAAATTGCTACACAAGAAAGTGTAGTCCATGTACTTGTGGCCACTATTTACATAATTCCAATCCAACACTCAGAGAGAGAGTTATGATGATTTTCCCACAGTCACCTCTTTGAGATGAAATTTAGGAGCCTGAAACAACCCTAACTTCCACAGATCATATCTCCGAAAATATTGCAAACCAATATCTGAAATTTTTACAGGAAGTTCCTCAAGATGTTGGCTTCACTCTTTAAACATTTTAGCTTCTAAAACTTCGTACAAAAATAGTTATAACGCAAATTCTAGGATGACCTGTTTTGGGTGAAATTCGGGAGCCTGAAAAAAACCCTAACTTCCACAGATCATATTTCCGATAATATTGCAAACCAAGATCTGAAATTTTTACATGAGATTCCTCAGGATTTTGGATTTTTTCTATACAAATTTCATCTTCTGAACCTTTGTAGAAAAAAATTTATAGCGAAAATTCCACGATGTCCTATTTGGATCAATGAAACCCTAGAATCCAAAGCTTTGATACCAAATGTTATGAAACCAACTCCAAAAATAGAAGAAAAGAGAGATAAACACCATATAAATCAGCCACTTCGAGGGGGAGACCTCCAATACATTACATAAATGAACAATTCTTGGATGATAAAAATGACAAAACCTCCTTTCTATATATAGGATTCCATGGGGCCACAATATAATCCTAGCCGACCTAACAATAATAATTTAAGGGCACAATAATAACAATAAGGGGGTTACAGGGATACAACAATAACAATAATGGGGCTACACTAACAACAATAAGGGGATACACTAGTATTATAGGGACTTGACATTGTTCTTTCTGAAATATTCATCTTCTCTAACTCTTATTTTCTCTTTGAATTGAGCACTTTAATCATATCTGATGCTTCTGATGGTTTGGTCTTGAGGGCTACCTTTTCCTTCTATATGATTGTCCTACTTCTGTTAATCAACTCTTTCTGATCAAAAATACTCTGTATGGATGACGATACATCTGTCATTTCTTGATTGATCTCTATCCATATACTTTACTTGGCTTGGGCCAAGGTGTCTTCCATTACCATTTCACTTTCCAACTTCATAATTTTAAGTCCCAACCTGTGATACTTTAGCATCTCCTCCATATATAAAGTGTCATTTTTAATATTTTGAATTTCTAAATTCTTAAATTTCTCTACCATCTTCTCATTTTCTTGTTTTTGTATGGACAATTCCTGCACTATCCTGACTGAATCACCTGTTTTTGATGTAGATTCAATGGTTGTTGATGAAGAACTGGGTTTTGCACATGTAATTACTATGGGAACTGCTGTAACTAGAATCATTGCGAGCTGAGTTCATTATTTCTCCTTCAGTATTCCTTCAATATACTCCTCCATATTCTTAATATGAATATTTTTCTCAATTATTAACTTGAGCATCTCTTCTCTGTTTTTTACACTTTCGTCAATTTCCTTTGTCTATGGATATTCTGTAGAAGGTAACCTAAGCTGTTTTCGCGGAGCTGCAATGTCTGCATTTTTCTTCTTGAGGATTTCTTCTACAGCCTTACAATCTTTTGGATCATATCCAATTTTAACCACAAGGCCTTCTAAAGATTTTAGTTTGTTATCTTTAGCTAGAGAAAATAATTTCTCAAATTTAAGTTGAGACCAGAATGTCTATGCATATCCATTTGATCTATTGGATGAATTTGATTAGTATCAAATGAAAATATTGCCTTCTTGTAATCTGTTGGAGACTTTGGAAAAGGAACCTAAGCTTGTAAGAAAGCCATTTTAATTATTCCTTTTTCACTATCAAAAGAAGAAATAAGTATGTGTTGTGAAGTGGAGTTCTACTTCCAAAATTGACTGTAAATATTTGATTTCGGTGTCTCATTATTATACTTTATCTCTAATAATTTTGAGAATATATTATTCTCATCAGGTGAGTCGCTTCCCAAAGTATGAATCATCTCTAGAGCCTCTTGAGAAGGTGAAGATGGTGTAGGAGTATTATGAAAACTTTCTCCTGCTGATGTAGAGACTTTTGGATCTCCAAGATCAATGATTTCTGGTTGCTTTTGATTCTCCTCTGTAGAGACAGACAAGTTAGTCTTATGTTTATTTTGTTGAATTATAAAATCCTTGACCATATCCATGGTAGTTGAAGTTTCATCCCTTGTCCTTTTATTTTTTTTTCTTTGAGAAATTGGAGTCTGCAATGTAGATGTAGATAAGATCTGTTCTTCTGCTTCTTGAAGGGTATTCTCGGTCCACTGCTCCTAATTCATGAATTTCTTGATTTATGGCCTTGGACTATGATTATAAGGATTTGTTTTAAATTCAAACCTTAGATTTTAAATGATTTTAAACGGTTCATAAGACCAGGTGAAGTTGGGTTGTAAATTCATATTCTTTAAAATAGTATTTTCTTCAATACCATTTGATCTGGTGTTGCAGATGAATGAACCAATTTTAGATTTAATCTTGAATTGTGACTTTATTTTACCTGATACAAATTGAAGATCATTCATATTGATCATCTGCCTAATATATTACAAAGAGAAAATTCTCATTGGAACATATTTTTGCAGCTTATATGGTGCTAGCTCCCAACCATATACCCTAATTTCAGTATAATTCTGGTATAAATACCAGTCTCCAGTCTTAACTTGGTAACTAAAGTGAAAAATACTTTTGATATATTCATGAATTATGGGCTCAGTATGGCTGCTGTGAAGTTTTGGTACTAGATGGATAAATGAGTCAATGAAGTTTGAGAAGGTGAATTTAGTTGAAATAGATCTGACCATATCTTTCCAATGAATGATTGATTGCTTGACCCCCTTTTCATCTTGTATGTTGAGTGTGACTGGAAATGAGTCTCCTTGCTGGAAAAAAAACACATGTATACTAGTACAGAAGCGTACTTGAACATCCCTTGTGTTGTCAAATTCATAAGCTGCTCATGCATATTATCAGCCAAAAATTGATTTTAATTATACATGAAGGCAAGTTTCTAATCTTTTTAAGAAATAGAAAATAATCTAAGGATGGATTCATCTATTGTCTTATCATCTGGATATCCTAGTAGACAGGACAATAAGGAGATGATATGTCTAGTGGCTTCAGGGAACATTAAATATGGATAGGGTGGATTTCTTTTGGGTAATTCAGCATCATCTGGTAAGAATGTCTCAAACATTTGATATCTCTTGGGAAAAGTCAACTTATGGTATAGCTCCATAAGAGCTGCTTGGGAAAATAGGCTCAAGGAATCAGTTTGAGGAATAAACAACATGTTGTTGATGGTTTTTGCAGTGATGGATACCATAATGTCACCATTCTGAGCCACCACTTCTCTTTTGTCAGGGTCATATCTAGTTTGACACCAGATAACCAGGTCTGGAAAGCCATGGGTCTAAGGAAAATAGAAGAGGGGAAGAAGGGATTCCCACATTTCACTTCATCTTTCTTATCGAGATATTTTTGCTTCAACCAGAGGTGTGTAGAAATTTGCTGAATAATGATTAATTTATTCACCGAGACTATCCTGATCACATACAATTTGAATTTATATGCAACACATAATCTCTTCCACTCTCAGATCAACTCAGATCATCACACATGCGGAAATAAAATCAAGCGATAACACATCAAATCATCATACACATTAACACAGTATGTATGGGGAAAGCTTATAGCTGAAAACCCCGCAGCTATTGTGTATATTATAATGGAGAAATCAAGTAACAAACTCAGTACAATACTCCTCACAAGTACTCAATACTTTCTCATACAATTACTCACAATCTAGCTCAGTTTTGAACAGGTTACTGGTTCAAAACTCACCGCCAATTGCCTTGCCTCTATTGTGTGTTTCAATGCTATGGGATGGCCTCTTTATATAGATAAACCACCAGCCTGAACTGCACAATCCTCATGGGCTTACTCCACCTATCTGTGTGTTGCAAATAGCAACAGTATAGTCACAACTGATAGCTAACTCCACCCTTTCATCTACCTCTTTCACTGGTCTCCACTGAACTGATCATACACTGTAGTGAACTGATGTGTTCTTGAGTTGAATAATGAGTTACTAATTAATGAATTAAATAATATTTAATTCATTCCACTCATAACTAATTGATTAGCTAATTAAACTAATCTCAACTAGTTCAACTAAAATAAACAGAACACAACTCCACTATCTGTCTCATTAACTCCTCCAAACTTCTGCCACTGAAGTCCAACTGAATTCAACCATGCATGATGCCATCAAACCCTTGGGAACCACGTGATTCCTCTGTCAGATGCATGAGCCACTTCTATAGCTCGAACTGAAGTGCTCCAAGAGAGTAAACTGCTGTTTATAGTCTAAATATTATTAAGGGTAAATAATATTTGACTTCCATATTTTTAGGAGAGGCAGTCTAAAAATAGCCTTCGACCTCTTCGACCTAAAAATAGAGTCTCATCTATTTTTACCAACATGACACATACTTCAAGAATCTCAAACTGGAATCCCCGAACCATGCTCCATATGTCTAAAAATAGACATAGTC